>JBAJHW010000008.1:26411766-27881041 GCA_037013535.1 Intellagama lesueurii | reverse complement strand
AAAGATGCCTTGAGTTCCATCTGTGCATGCCAGTTGAACTGGCCTGACCAACCACTAAGAATGGTGATAAGAACACTCTTGGTTCAGGTAGACGCCGGGACAGAAAAAAAAATGCAAGGGGGACCTGCAGAGAATGGATCAGGCTGCCCACCACTCTCTTCTAGCCTATGAGAAGTTATTCTATTCCACTCAGCATTCTATGGTCATTTGTGTCGGCTCAGTCCATATTAATCAGTTCTTGGGCAGGACTGTCTTTTTTTTTCATTCCATCTATCCATCATCAGCTCCTTCCTTCCTTCCTTCCTTCAATCTATCCTTCCTTCCTTCCTTCCTTCCTTCCTTCCTTCCTTCCTTCCTTCCTTCCTTCCTTCCTTCCTTCCTTCCTTCAATCTATCCATCATCAGCTCCTTCCTTCATTCCTTCCTTCGTTCCTTCCTTCCTTCAATCTATCCATCATCAGCTCCTTCCTTCCTTCAATCTGTCCATCATCAGCTCCTTCCTTCCTTCCTTCAATCTGTCCATCATCAGCTCCTTCCTTCCTTCCTTCCTTCCTTCCTTCCTTCCTTCCTTCCTTCCTTCCTTCCTTCCTTCCTTCAATCTATCCATCATCAGCTCCTTCCTTCGTTCGTTCCTTCAATCTATCCATCATCAGCTCCTTCCTTCCTTCCTTCCTTCCTTCCTTCCTTCCTTCCTTCCTTCCTTCCTTCCTTCCTTCCTTCCTTCCTTCAATCTATCCATCATCAGCTCCTTCCTTCGTTCGTTCGTTCGTTCCTTCAATCTATCCATCATCAGCTCCTTCCTTCCTTCCTTCCTTCCTTCCTTCCTTCCTTCCTTCCTTCCTTCCTTTCTTTCTTTCTGGAAGAAGGGGAGGGCTAAGATCTTTTAGTTTCCAAAGCTGACTTGCTAAAGTCAATGAAATAACTAGTGAACACAGTCTAAAAATGAATGTTAAGAAAAATCGAGCTCACAGCAATCCATAAAAAGCATTGAACTGAAGCACTGCAGTTAAAGATCCCAAATGAAAGGACGGAACATGTTGACAAAGATGAGCACCTTGGGGTTTGTCTGAATGAACAGTTGAATCGGAGCCGTGCAATGAAAATTAGAACAGAGATAGTCTGGAACACCTCCTTTAAGATGAAGAATGTAAGATGCCCACACAAAAATCCTTAATATTGGCTTTGGGAATATGCTTTGGTATGGCATGGCATCATTTACTTGAACACAGGCAACTACCATAAAGGGTAGAAGCATTTGAAAGCTGGATTTATTGTGGGATGATGCTATGGATTTCCTGGTGTGAGAGGGTGACCTTTGCAGAAGTGCTAAAGAAAAATCAATAAAGACCGGAATCCAGTCAAAGAATCATGCCAGCGTTAAGTCCATCAGCATACATTTTGCAGGCGAATTGTCACAAGTTAAGAAGTCAGCACGGGCATTTCCTGCTCCAAGTCGTGTGACTGGCAGACATCAGTAAATGCCTATACTGATGTATTAATTTTCAGCTGTTTGCTGCTGAGATTGATGCAGAGGGACTTTTGTTGGTGGGTGTAAAGTGATAGGATTCTGGCCGGAAAAAAATAATAATGGGAAGAGAGTTTGGATGCAACATTGTGTCACCATTTAAAGCTGATGCCTCGGACGTCAAAAGAGCCACCACAACGTCCAACTTCCACAGAACGGGAAGTACGGAAAGTAGACGGAGGTTCCCCCCGAGAAAACGTCTTGCTTTTCACTGAAACATGGGGCCTGGCGGGTTCCCCTCTTGTTCCTTGGGGGCTCCCACGTGCCTGGAGTCCTTTCTGCGCTCACTGGGTGAAGGCAGTGGTTCCCAAACTTTTTCGACTCATGGCTTCGTTGACTTACTGGCCACTGGCCGCGGCTCCCCCAATATGATACTTTGGGTGAGGGGAGGAGAAGGGAGGAAGAAAGCTGAGGAAGCACTTCCAAGGATTCTGCGGTGGCCCTGGCTGGGTTTGGCACCTCCCCCAGGGCACCGCGGCGTACGATTTGGGAACCACTGGGTTGAAGGGGTCTGGTTGAAGGAATCGTTGTGTCTGGAGAGGCCCTGCTGGCAAGGATTTTTCTCCGTCTCTCTTGTAAAGCTGGGTTGCAACCCTGTTTTTATGGAAATACAAAACCACAAGCCCCAAGCTGGAAGGGATACCTCCAACCACTACCTCACACCGACTCCCTTAAACTCTCCCACAAACTGTTTAACTGTCAGGGAGGCAGAAGGATAAATATTTAGTCTGGAGGGGAGACCTTTGGATTGCAACCACTTCCCCTGCTTATTTCAGTCGTGTGTTGTAGCGTGGAAAAATGTGCCATGGGACTGTTCGTCGACCGGTTTTATTGTTGGTGCAGCCCAAATGTGCGAGTATCAAATTCTTGTGCTTACTAATAAGCATAACTAATAAAATGTCAGGCAATTCATTACTTCTTGGGGGCAAACACTCTCCTTCTGTGCCCCCTCGCAGCGAATGAGGGGGAAATGAGAATTAATCTGCCCTTTAAAAAAAAAGCTAAATTTTACAAACCCATTAATTTTTCCCCTACTTATTATGATTCCCCCCCCCCCCCAAATAGCAAAACTTTCTTCTAGCTTATGGGGACATCTGTTCCAAGCTGCCAAAGTGCTGTTGTTTTTTCCCCCTTTCCCTTCAGCTTCACGCATGACGGCAGACCTTGATTATGCTACGAGCTTAAGTTCAGGTTTTACTGAAAAATCTCCTTCAAGGCTGCGTTGCAGTCAGATGCAAAAAGAACCTCGTGGTCTACGGATTGGTCCCTGTGGGAGCAATTATTCTTTTCTGTGAGGTTTTAACTTTTTTTAAAAAAAGCACTGAATATTAGAAATGTCAGGAAGAAGTTTTAACCCCAGTATCTCTAAAAGAATGTTTCCACACCTGCTAGCATGAATATCAATTTCTATTCAATGACTCTGCATTTATTTAGTTGCCACTCATGAATATGTATTTATTTAATTAAAAAAAAAAACCCACAAAACTGGCCCAGATCATATTCTGATGACAGGATCATGTCGAAGGTTGGTGGGAATGACACCTTTGCTCCAGTCGAGCTTAGCGGAGAGGGGTGGCTCCAACGGTATGGGTACGATCCGTGTTCGCCGGGTTTTAGTCCGCAGGTAGTGTTGCAGAGACACCAACCCATGGTTGTGTTAGGAAACTTTTAAGAAAGACAACGGGAAAGGAGCCAAGGAACCAGTCGGGCAAGGCAGCATCCCAGGAGAAGCTGATAGATTCAGATCTTTGTAGAGGCTGTAGGAACTCACAAATCTGTGTCCATTAACGTAAGTAGCGAAAAAGTATCTGCCAATTTTATTTTGCTTCCAAGGTAGCTTGGGAAGGAGAAATGGGTTCCAGGTGAGTTTCCTTTCCTTGAGGTATTGTGTGTTTTTTGTGTTCCTTGAGATTATGGTGCATTTTCTGTTTTTAAGCACAAGCCAATAATGGCGGTTACGATCCCGCACGGCATCTCGAGCAGAGAGGAAATGCTCTTAAGGTAGAGCTGCAAATAACACCATCCTCCTCGTTCTTTATTGTGCCGCTGTTGCTTTGACCTACATCTCTTTCTCCACTAGGCTCTCAGCCGACAATGGAAAGCTACCTGTTTGCGGGTAACCGGCTGGGAACAATGCCTGAGTGGATGGCAGAGAAATCTCTTCTGAGCTTGACAGGTTCTTGGGAGAATCGCTTTTGTTGGGCTTGGGTTTGATCCAATCCACTTAAGCTGCTGAGTGAACTTTTTGCTTGGTTCACGGTCAATGTCTTAATTTCTTTTTCATCTTTGCAGCTTTTCTTAACTAGAAAGATAAACCATTTCAGAGGGAAGGGAACCAATTGTCCTTGTAAAAGGCGCTTTTCTTTCCCTTTAATGTTCGTAAAAATATAAGAGTGAAGGGAACCTGCTCTTTGCTTTCCTTTTTGTGCTTTAGTATTTAATGAAAGATTTGTGTTCTTCTCGGTCAATTTTCTTGTGCTGTTTTCATGTGTCCGTTTAGAGCGGTCCTTGTCCGATCCAGCCGTGAAAGCTCATCCTGGACTTGGAGACCGAGGCCCACATTTTCCTTTTATTGCTGTTGACACCGTCACACCTTAATGAACTAAATAACCCACATAAGTTGTAACAACCGTCATGTCTTCCATGTGGCTCTAAAAGTGGAGGAAAACATCATCCATCCACTTTGATCATCACTGTGAGAATTAACCCTTTACATTCAAATTTTGCAGTAGTGAAAGTGATCGACATGACTCTGTTAGTAGAGGAGAGGGATGTTGGCAAGTCTTTGGGTTCGAGTCCCAAGTCTGAGTCTGAGTCTTCGGTACCAAGTCCCAAGTCCCAAGTCCTATTCAAAGCAAGCTTTTTCCCCAGAAAAAAGGGAGGCGTGGGTGAGCCTCAAGTTGAGTCCAAGTCATTGAAAAACAAACCAACCTGAGTTGAGTCGCTGGTGTGACTTTAAGTCTGACTTGACAGCGAGACCCGCACCTCAAGGCCTCCTCCCCTGGTGTAAGGACATTCTCTTCTGCCCTGTCGGACCCCAACCTCTCCCGAGCTCAGGAGAAGGGTTTTCTCTTCTCCATTTCTTTTACTTCCTTCTGACATCATTCCAGAGATTACTTGAAGAATTGATTCTGCTTGAATTCCAATATTGATTGGCCCTGATCTCTTTGTGAATGGTAGTAAGCCCAAGAGGGGATCCTATAGGCCATCTTGACTGCTGATATGGGTGTCATCAACACTCCATTGGCTTTTGCTATGTAAAACTTTGCATCCATTTTCCTGCTGGCAACGCAGACGTTGCACCACTTCCTGGTGTTCTGAATTGCAGACACAGAAACAATATCCCACGTTCATAAACCGGAGGGTTTTATGTGTGTTTTGGTTTTTTCTGAAAGACTGAATTATTTTTGCCACTAAGAACCACCCGCTGTGTCCATGTCAAAAAAGGAGCAGTTGGAGAAAAGGAAGTGATCTGAAATCCCTTTGCAGCCGGATTGCTGGACTGAGCCACGCTGTGCAATAGCCAGGATCCTTTCTGGAGTTTGCCTGTCAGCTCTGTGAGAGGAGAGAGGAAAAAGTCTTTTTGTCAATTTGGAAGTCTTCTTTAAAAGCCGTGGCAAACAGTGTGATACTGGGGAGCATGAGAAATTCTACCCAATGTTGTAATGCTCTTCTCTTCTCATATTCTGTCATCTTTTCTCCTACTTCTGGGAGCCCAGCTGGCAGTGTTTTGTTAAACTTCCTTGCATAAGATTCCAAGAAGTAGATGCAGAGAGCGAAGCCTTTCTCATAGAATTAAGATAACTGAGGCATGGAGCCAGTATTTTACACAAAAATGAAAGGGCTTTAACAACTGGATTTAACAACTAGCTTTCACTCATCTTAACCAAAGAAGGAAAGGGGGAAACGACTCATGAAGCAGGCCAGAGGCCCTTCCAGAGCAGTATAAACAAGAAGGAAGCCATGGTTTCCATCGGATTCTTCATTGCTTTTTAAAATGCTACTTTATCTTATTAAACTCTTAGTTTAATGAGAAAAATCTTAACATAACCTCAGAAACAATACATTAATGTAAAAATTTATGAAATTATGCTAAATTAATGGCCGTAGCCTGTGGAAATGTCATCTTAGCCAGTTTTTGGAAATTGAAAAATAATTAATGATTAGCCAACTTGACCGTACCTGCCTGTCTTTGACTGTCCCAGCAGACAGCATGGCTCTGGGGATGACATCAAATCAGAAGAATGTCTGTTCACCCTTCTGGGCTTGACTGGGCTCATTGAGTCAATGGGGATTTGGTGAGTCAATTCCTTGGTAAATTCCATTGACTCAACTGGGACCTGTTCTAACTGAGTTGCAGTAGGACCGCCATCTCTGTGGGATCAGTACCTGCAGTTCCACTTATCCACTGCCTGAAAATATTAAAATTTAAAAACCCAGGAATACATCTTTCCAAAGTGTACTACTAGAACTGGCCACTAGAGGGAACCAGAGCGTATGCTGTATGTAGGGTTTCTATAGCCACACTTTCCAGCATCTGGGCTTCAAACTGATCCCCCATGGATACCACAGTCCTACTGGACTTTAGCATAATAAATCACAGTTAGAGTAGGTCCCCTTGAAGCAATGGAAGTTCTGGACAAGTTGACTCAGAAAACCTCCTACTCTTGTGAAATTTCTTGTGCTAAGCCACAAGATTTTGGCTTTTGACCAAAGTTGCTTCCTACCCTCTGCAACTCTGCACACCCTCTCTGGCTCTCGGCCTCCATGGCTCGGACCCTGAGTGCTGTGCATGGTGTCCCCCTTGTGCATGGGTGATGGTGTTGTTTTTAAGACCTCTTCCACCAGCAGCTCCATGCTCCTAATTCCTTTGACTTACTGGGAGGCAATCCACTTCGTGTGCAGAAGGGTCCATTTTTATCCCAAGCACTTCCATTTAGGATTGGGAAAACCCCTGCCCTAGAAACCCGGGGAGCTACGGTTGCTGCCGGTTCTAGTTGACCAGACTGGAGATGGTGGACACCAAGGGTCAGGATCAGTGAACAGCAGCTTCTTTTGTTCCTGAGTTCTTTCTAAAATGCTTGGGAATCCTACTTTTATGCTCCTTTCAGGGATAGCCCCCTACGGCAGCATGGGTGTCCCCTGATCCCCCTGCCAGCAAGCAGCTCCAAGGACCTTCTTTGCTCCCAAAGCGGCCGCTTTCCTAAGCAGCTGGGTTTGTTTCCTTCTCTAGATCAATCTGTTCACAGACCCATCACAAACAGCCCTAGACCGGGGCACCAAAACTGTGTTCCTCCGATGACTTCTCCTGCCCCTTTTGCAAAAGCAGGGTTGCTGTGTATTTCAAGATGGGATTAAATCTCAGCTTTTGTGTTGTTGTTTCTTTTAAATCTGGGGTCATGGCAAGCTGGTTTTACATATTTTTCTCGTCTCGACCGAAGCCAGTTTTTGAGTCTGTGAATCACCGCTTTTGGCAGTTCCTCTCCTCTCCCCCCCCCTCTTTCTTATTATTACAATTTCAAAAGGGTTGAAGTGTAGAAATTCATCTAGCTCTTGGAGTGAAAAAGCAGAGCAAAAGAATTGAGTCTTGGCTGTTACGTGCGCCTGAAGACGATGCTGGTGGCTTTTGAGATCAAACGGCAGGGAAATAGCTTCTCTGCTGAGAAACCTGAGAAATTTTTAAGTCGATAACGAAGAGCAACTTCCTTTTGATTTGCCGCAGTGGCTTTACAATAATCTGTGAGCTTTTGAAGAGAAAGGAATCCTCCGAGGGGGAGGGGGAGGGCAACTCAATTAGCTCCCCCACCCCCACCCCGTCCAGTCGTTGTGGCTTCTCACATTTAAAGGTTGGGTTTGAAAAGTCTCATAGGGGCCAAAGGCAACAGGCAGGGATGGGGACTTGAGTCCCGGGACTCGCTGTGAAGTCAGACTAAGTCATACCGGTGACTTGACTCGGACTCAACTCTGGTCCCCCCAATGACTCAGACTCAACTCGGAACCCACCCACCCCTCCCTTTTTTCTGGGGGGGGGGAGGAACTTGGTTTTAATAGGGACTCAGACTTGAGACTTGGTACCAGAGACTTGGACTTGAGACTTGGAGCCAAAGACTTGCCAACGTCCCAAAGGACCTGTATGGTTGCAGGCTGCAAATATCTTTGTGGGCTGCCTGCTTGTGGGAGCTAAGCAGTGCCCTGGGGAGGGCAAGGCGAGACAGGCTACTCGTTGTCGACATTCCTACAACACGGTGGCGGTGAGGGCAGGCAGTGCAGACAGGGTATAAACAGACTTTCTCAGGTTGATGAGCCAGTGTTTAGACTTGTACATTCGCTGGCCAGTGGCATGGAACATGTCCTCCACTTGATGGAGACAGAGTTCATGGTTCACTTTTCATGCTGCTGCGCATGCTCCTACCCTTTGATATTTCTAGTGACGGGGCAGTACAGGCCGGATGTCTCTATGCTTTCTGCATTCAACCCAAATAAGTGCCAGCAATTAACAGAGGTGTGGGCTGACAGAGGTTTCATCTGATGGCTTTGCAAATATCATCATCTTAGAACTGCAGAGCTGGAAGGGACCCACTGAATCATCGAGTCCAGCCCCTGTCCAGGAGGCACAGAGGGGAATCAAACTCCCAACCTCAGGCTCCACAGCCAGAGACCTAAACTACTGAGCTATCTATCCAGCAGTTCTTATAATAATCTTAGAACTGCAGAGCTCGAGGGACCCCCTAACAGCCCCTGTCAAGGAGGCCCAGTGGGGGAATCGAACTCCCAACCTCCAGCTCCGCTGGATTTGCACAAGTTCTAGATGATGTAGAATCTTTTCAGCACCATGCATGCCTGCCTTGCTTTGGGGGTTTTCTTTTCTTCCCTAGAACCTGTGCCGCCCATCTGTGCTCACACACATACAGGATGAATACTCCTCCCACGGGAACAACTGCTTGAGACAGAAGCATAGAGGAAGCGTTCATGGTAGAGACCAGTTACCAGTTTGGGAAGGGTATCGGCATTGATTGGGATTAGGAGGCTGTTTGGTATAAAGCCAGAGGTGGTGAAACCAAAGCTAAATTCCTGCTAAATTTGGAAAACATAGCTCAGCTTTAAATGTGTCTACCCAAAAGTAAGCACCAAAACAAGCATTTTCGTGACCAGTTCAGTTCCGGACAATATCTTTTCTGCCAGCAAAGCACAGTTCCTTTCCATGCAGGTCTACATGGGTTTATGATTAAACCCATTAAATGCCCTACTGTTTCTGATGCCTGACGGGAGATGACAGCAAAAGAAGCTTTCAAGTTGGATGCCGTGCACTGCAGAATGTTGTGTGGGCTGCGTACAAGGATCCCACGTACTCCCCCACTGAAATGGTGGGGAGACCCATCCTTGAAGGGGGAATGAAACGATCGTCTCATCCATGAAGATCCATCTGCAGAAGGGAGCTCTGTGGAGGGTCCCTTCCAGGTCTGTCTGATGAAACTGGAAATGACTTAAAGGTTATCTGATCTAACCAAGCATTGCTACATCACATCATATTTGTCTCCTGTTCTGGCTCCCAGAAGGGAGGGCCAAGCACGTGGAGGGTCCCTGTTCCTCCTTTGCCTGATCTTCCATCACATCAGGTCTTGTGGTTGGCCCAGGATGGCTCCTGTGTGGTGGTGGTGGTGTCTTTGTGCAGTCTGCAGCGGCTCACGACCTAGCCGGTCTGCCCAGTCCCTGCAAATAGGAAAAGGGAGTCCAGAGCCAAGCTAAGTCTGCATGCAGGGAGGACACTAACTGGGATTCAGGGAAGAGGCAAAGAAGAACCCGAATCCAAAACCAGTCCAGAAGTCACAGGTGTACCAGGTCAGCGGTCCCTGCAGGGGTAGACAGGAGCCAGATTGGTAAGCAGTCCAGGTCCCGGTCAGCAGGAAGGAGTCAAGCCTATAGCTATTTTGTTGTTGTTTAGTCGTTTAGTCGTGCCCGACTCTTCGTGACCCCATGGACCAGAGCACGCCAGGCCCTCCTGTCTTCCACTGCCTCCCGGAGTTGGGTCAAATTCATGTTGGTCGCTTCAATATAAGGAAGGACATCTCCAGTCTTTCAGTTAAGTCTGTGGTTTTGAACCCTCGCCTCCCCAATGTAAGACAACTCCATCAGTTACACCCACACACTTACGTTCTGGTTAGCAGGCATGTCTTGAGGATTATTAATCCGAATCACAATGCAGTGAGTCAGGGGAGCAGACAGCCGATTCGCTTGGTGGCCCATGCGGCTGTCATGGAAGGACAGGGCCAAACCTCCGTTTGGCCCCATGTAAAATCAGCAAAACTGACATTTAGTGACTGCAGTCTGTAAAGAATGGTTTTGTCTAAAGAGCTCTCGTTGAGGAGCAAGGGTGCCCAGGGCGGGTGGACTGTATTTCCGAGGAGCGTTGGTCTGAGTGATTGCTTTTTCAGTTGTAAGAGATGTTGAAGGGCATCTTCACAGGGTTCTAGCCCGTTCAGGTCCCTGCTTCTGAAATGAAATATTCTGGATACAAAACCGTTTCTATGCCTGAAACATCTCTGTGTGGCATCTCCCTCCCGCCCCCACCTCCGCCCCTGTTTTTGCATCCATGCGTTACAATAATTAATTATACTTCAGGTACAATTGGTTTTGTTGTTAGCAACAAAGAGGCTGTGTATGTACAAAGTGAATCCGTGTGAATATCATGAATGCCGAAGAGATGTCATTAGCATGGTGCTTCTTTATTCTAGGAAATGCTCGTTCACGAGGGGGCCTTTTTCCTGTGTTTTATGGTCTGTCACGTCTTCTTTTTGGTTCACACACACACACACAAACTCCTACTCTGGGTTTTCATTTTTCTGCAGGCCAGCAGTTTCTGAGGAGATGGTTAGGGCTGTTCCTTTCCCCGCTCCCTTCCGTTATGGCATTATATGCAGCATCACAGGCTGTAAATACTGTGTGTTCTGATGTTTACACTGTTAATAGCCAATTCAAATCACTACAGTGTAAATAATGTCGTTCAGCATGTTAAGAGTATTTACGTGGGAGGAGAAAATGATAAACTATATTTGCTACCTGGAAGATGGGCATGAATCAAATTACTAGGTTCTCCCTTCCTAGGCAGTAATGTCTTTTGGACAGTTTTAGACACATGAATAATACTCAAATGGTGGAAGGATGTAAACTTTGGTGAGAGTAATATATAAACTGTTGCGCAAGCAGGAATAGTTTTGCAAACAGATTAAATTAGCCCTCAGATACTTTGAACACCTTTGTCAGCCTTCCCTGCCCGTGTTTAAATATTCTGAACCAAAGTTGCGAGAAACAGTGCTAGGTTTCTACAAAGAACCAGTGAGCCAGCTGTTTGCAAGACAAAAAAAAATGGCGGTAATTAGAGATGGGCACGAACCTCCAGTTCAATGGTTCGTGCTGGTTCGTTTAGCAGCCGGACAGGTGTCTGGCGCTTCAAAGCCCCGCCTCCTCTGGCGGGCACCCACTCAGAAGCAGCAGCCTGGCTTTCCCACCCCACCTCCTCCAGGCACTGCCTCTGAGTGGGCGCCCGTCAGAGGAGGCGGGGCTTTGAAGCGCCAAACACTTGTTTGGCTGCTAAACGAACCGGCACGAACTGCCAAAGCAGAGATTGGTGCCCATCTCTAGTGGTAATTAGATCAGTATGTTTTTTTTTCTCCCTGCTGGTCTTTAATTACACAGTTTCTCAATTATACAAGTAAGCTGCCTTGAATCCTTTTTTGGGATAAAGTTGGAGGATAAGTCAAATAAATAAATAAAGCAGCTGGAAAGCCAAGGGACACTCATCTGTGTTCTACACAGAGGGGGTGGCAGCTCTTTGTAGCCGGGCAAATATCATTTTGTCTTGAAACACCCCAAAGCCTGGTGGGATATTTCGTAGAGATGCCCAAGCAAAGGAGAGCAAGTTCCCAGGGACAAAATGGTCTCTCGATCATAAAATCTTTGAATATAAAATAAATGCAATGACAGACGGAACTCTAAGCCAAGCAGCTCATGGAGAGGTGAGCAGGCTTTGGGTTTGTAAAGGCAAGATTGCAGTCTTATGCCAAAGAGATGAGCTCTGCTTTGTACTTCCTCGTTTTAATCAAGAAAGCATTTTGAGATTAAGGGTGAGGCCTACGAAGGTCAGGCAATATCTCACATCTTCAGTTTAGAGAGCGGGAAGGCAAACTCGTTCTCGTCCATTTTTTATTCATTTAGTTTATTCCGTTTTATTAAATGTTCCGTCCTGCCACTCACTCCAAATAAGGCTCTCCCTGCGGCTGAAACAATCGGTCTTATCCAAAGTTAGGGTGCCACGTGACGGGCTGAGAAGTTGAAGGCTCTCAGATTTCATCAACGCCAGGTCCAGAGAAGGGTTTGGGGCCGGTTGTTTAGTCATTTGTGAACCTTGAAAGAAGAAGCACAGTTGGATTTCCTGTGTATGGATCGGGATCCTTTGTGAAGGGACCTCAAATCTATATTTGTGCATTTCTTAAAGTGTGGGGCATGACCCACAGCAACTGGGTCACAGCACTGTTCCAAGTAAGGTTCTACCCCTCATTGCAGATGGGCGCAAACTGTTGGTTTGGTGGTTTGGCCCAGATCATTTCCCACCGCAACCAGCATTTGGCAGTTCGGCGCCCCATCCACTCAGAGGCAGCGCCCGGAGGAGGCAGGGCAGGGAAGCCAGGGTGCTGCCTCCACGTGGACACCCAAGGCAACAAAGCACCAATCACCTGTTGTGGCGGTAAATGAACCAGGACGAATCACTGAACCAGTGGTTCGTGCCCATCTCTACACCTCATCATTTTACTCGCACCCCACCGCAGTCTTGCCCACCTCACGGCCTCTTCTGCCTCTCTCTTGCTTTTCTGTAGCTTTTCTGGCTGGTCCAGCGCCAGGTGTAGCTTTTCCCCCATGTGTGTGGTGCACAGGTTTGCAAGGGACGGGATGGTTAAGAAAGCAGGGCTGTTGCAGCATGGAAGGAAGCCAGGAAGGCGTGGAGACAAAACTGTCTTTGTGTGGCAGACACGATGGTGGCCGGCCAGCAGTGCAAGACAAGCCATGTCATTTGAGTGTGGTATTGCCTTCCTTTCTCTGCCTGAGAAGAGCTCATGATGACCTCTTGTTTCACCTCCTTTAATCCTGAGCCCAGTCTGGCCAAGTAGCGTGGCTTGCAACAGGAAGGATGTTTGAGGGACCCCCTTTCATCTTTGGTCTTCTAAGACTGTGGCTCCTCCTGCAGAGCCCTAGAGACATGTGGTGGGGAGCCAGTTTGGGCCCCCTGCAAGAAAAGAGTTCATTTAGGCCGCCCTCTTATGCATGCTTCACTTGGAAGTAAGGCCCATTGAACTCAGCAGCACACACTGTTGAGTAGACCAGCCTAGGACTGCACCGTCTGTGAACTGAACTGCAGCAGAAAGACTTGGCTTCCTTTGGCGGCCTTGATCTGTTCTAGGGATCCTTAGATGTGTGTTGGACAGGGGTTCCGTCTCTTGACACTTGTTCTGAGGGAAAGCACATCTTTTTCTGCATTTTTCCTATTTAAAGTTGAAAAATGACAGCAATTAAAATACACAGAAGTTAAAAGCAGCACGGAGACAGGAATGTTATATTATGACACACACACACACACACATCCCTCAAAGAACAGATTGTTTGGGACACACAGTTTCCGGGATGTTGATATTGGAAAATCACCCCTTTTAGTGTGTTTTGTTATTATTATATGGCTGTTCCCCTGAATAATTTTGCAAGCAGTCCCTTCCTCCCTCAGGTCCCCAGCGTATTGCACAAAGCTCTATCTGTCTGTTATGGCTATATTTAGCAAAATATAGGGAATGTGATTTGGCTTAACTGCTTAGGACAGCAAAAGGAGTGCTACGTCAGAGCTGAATTTGGAAGTTATTTATATATTTCTATATTAGCACCGTTGTGACTTTCCTCTTCGTCCAGCTTAAATCAAGACCGTTTTTTCTCGCCATCCCTGGAGTGATGTTGTCAGCCCAGCTATGAGTAACCAGTCATGCGATATAGGGGAGGGCAGAGAATCTGTTTGTGGCCTTTGCATGGATTCAGTGGGTCAAAGTGAGGTTGGAGGAGAACCCACCCAATCACTCCCCTCCCCCAGTTTTTCCTCCCACCCGCCCCAGATTTGATAGCAGCAGAAAAATCAAGGCTATTTTGACAACTGTATTTTCATGCAACCAGAGGTTGTTGTATTTGACCGTGCAGTAGACTCTGTTTTGCTGAGATCCCCGTGCAAGGATAATAAAATAATCATGTGGCATCAAATCGATTCTGATTTACCCTTTCCAGGGTTTTCTAGAGAATACTTAGAAAAGGTTCACCATTCTCTTCTTCTTGGGACTGTGCAGCTTGCCCAAGGCCACCCAGGCTGGCTCTTCTCCCAGGAGGCACAATGGGGAATCGAACTCCTTACCTCTGGCTCCGCAGGCAGATACCTAGCTCTTTGAACTATCCAGCCTCACCCAACCCAACCTGCTGAATTTTTTTCTTGAGACAGCTGCCTTGACCTCTTAGTGCAGCCTGTAGAGATACCAGCATGACCCTCAAGAGATCTTGACTTTTGCCGCCATTCCCCTCCCCCACCCCACTAGCTTTCCCAGTTAGTGAAGACTCTCTCTTTGCAAAATTAGTGTATTTTCTGTATGGGAAGGTCACAAACAAAGACACATGGTGAAGTGAACATGGCAGGATCATGTGATCTGTCCACAAAGACACCAGAAACCTATCCAGTGCTGCTGCTTTTACTGGTTTATGCCACTAGGCCAGGTGAGCGCTGTTACCAGCCTAGCTGCCCACCCCCCTTTTCACCATTTCTGTTTTCCTAATTTTGTTTCCTTAACTTCTTAGGAACAAATTGCCATTGAGCAACTGCACAGGAAACTCAATTAGCAAACATTCTAATTACTGTTTACTTAAAATATAGTGAAGTTAAGCACATTTTAAATATTAATTACCCTGTTTTTCCTCTGAACTCTGAGATATGCAATTCTGATCAGATCGTAAGATCTGGTGAGGGTAAGTGGATTTTTCTAGGTGGTGTGACAGGCATATATAAATATGGATACTCACATCTCTTGGCAGTGCTAGTGTACTTCTGTGACTTGATGAAAGAGCATGTTTATTTTTAATTATTCAGAATCCAAACAAGCTACCTCCAATGTGCAAAGCAGAGAAGCATAAAACCAGGCCCGTAAGGGGTGGTGGTGGAGGAACTGAGTTACCGAGGGCAGCCTTCTGTGCCTCAGTGCTTGAGTTCCTTAAAAATATGGAATCACCTCTGGAAAAGTTTAGGGAACGCTTGAGTGCAAGTCCCGTTGGCTGTACTAATAGAGCCTGTTTTTTTTTTCCTTATTGACTAAAGACTTTTGGAAAATGGTACAGTGGATCTTCTCACAGAGATAGAGCTACTGTGGGTTCGCTGAATGTGAATCTCGTTGGAATCGGTAGTTCTTGACTTGGAATTCTCAAGAATGAGATGGATCTGCAAGAATGTTTTGTTCCAGTGGCTAAGAAATTTCAGATTAGTCTGAGATTTTTAACAGTCACATAAAATAAATAACCCAAATTAAGCAATAGGATTTTGGCCACTATGCTACATGTAGTCATTATCATCATCTTAGAAGTGCAGAGCTGGAAGGGATCCTGTGGATCATGAGTCCAGCCCCTTTCAAAGGAGGCACAGTGGGGGAATCAAACTCCCAACCTCTGGCTCCACAGCCAGAGAGTGAAACCACTGAGCTATAAATTGCACTAGAGTAGGCACAGTGAACCAATGGGGATTGAGTGAGTCAAATCCTCCATAAGCTCCATAAGTTCCATTTATTCAAAAGGGCCTATTCTAAATGTGACTTACTTTAGCATAAGAAGTCGCTACTAGAGTAGGAGCATTTCAGTCAATGGAACTTACGGAGCGACTCACTCAATCCCCATTGATTCACTGGGTCTAGTGTAATTCACTGTGCTAAACAGCAGGATTTTGGCACAGGATTTAGTGCTTTTATGAATTCTGTTGTGGAACTTTAAAATGGAGACGTTGATCTGGGAGACGTTGACCTCTTGTCCTGTAAGGTTGCTTGCAAGGCCTTTGAAAAGTTTGAAAAATATCATGCTCTGTTACTTCAATTGCCCCATCCCCACCCACCCCCCAAAAGACTGTGAACTAAAGTTTACTAGAGTTCTGTACTTGGCCGTATAGGTTTACCTGAAGGACTCGGGGGGGGGGGGGGTGTCATTTGATGAAGATTCTTGCTGTGTATTTGCCTCCGTGGGAGTTCTTCCCAAAAACACATTTTACAGAAGATATAGGCTTCTGTTATATCCCATGGTTTGGGCCTGCTTGTTTATGTTTTATGTTCAGTTGCTTTGATTGGGGGCATAATTAGTTGGAAGGAAATTGCACTCCGGAAAGCTTTCTGGAGTCATCTAAAAATGTTTCTGATTCGTCGGATGTTAACGTTGGATGCATCTTTTCCACCGCCTGTCTTTTCCCCTCCGATGGATAAGCCCTTCGTTGTTGACATTCTTAACGGCCAATAGTTCCGTAGTCCAGCATGTCGCCCTGTGGAGTCGTCCGTCTTAGGCCCGGCTCTCCAAAGAGTAATTCCCCTGCATTGAAGCACCAAGTGTTTCAGATTCAGAAGGCTGTAAAATTGATTCTTCCATAAAGAGGTAATTTGTGGCAAATGGTGTAATCCTCTGAGCAGCCGTTCACTCTTTTCTGTGTGTCCGGGGCTCCTAAAACTGAGCCAGGGAGAGGTTAAGAAGATGATCTGGCACAGCAACAGTAACCTTGAAATCCTCTTTTCGTCCTTTCCACGGATGGTAATTTAGCATTTATGCAGAAGGTTGTGGACCCTTTGCTTTGCTCCTACGCAGCAGCGAAGTAGGGGCTAGCATTTTGCACTGAAGCCATTCCCCGTTGTCCGTCTCTCTCTGCCACCAACAGGCCTGTCACCCCAGGCACAGAAGAGTCCACGGGGATGGTGGTAGTGACACGAAAGAGGAAACGTATCTATTCATTCCATGACCGCTTGCTGTGGCATGTGAATAAGTCCACTGGAGATGAGGTCAAGAGCCATTGTAAGAGGTTCCTGTTGATTAGAAACAGATATCTAAGTAGTTGATAAACAAAACAGCCAGATACCTTGGTGCACACATACAGTTCGAATTGTTCAAAACATGTGCACTAAATAAACTGGGGGGGGGGGGGGGGTTAAGTTTTTCCCGCTTGTGAAAACTGATGGCTTTTGTTCCTGCTGCTGTCCAAGTTAGCTGAGCTCTTTTGATGGTCCGTTTGGTGCCAGCTCTCTTCCATCTGCGTCTTCTCCTCTCAGGGTAGAGAGAGCAAGAGCCAGACGTTAGCTGTTGTCTCCTTTGCAAGTGGAAGAACCTGGGAATCCTAGATCTGCTGAAGGTTGCTTCCTTCTCTCTCTCTCTCTCTCTCTCTCTCTCTCTCTCTCTCTCTCTCTCTTTTTTTTTTTTCAGACTACAACCCAATGATCCTAGGTTGCACCAGTGGTGGGACCAATCCACTGAGAAAGAACAAAGAAAGACCTGTTTGTTGGTCCATAAAACCTGCCCCCCCCCCAAAAAAATTCTCCCTGAGTTAGCTCAAGAGACACTTGCTGTTACTTAGATCAAAGCAGCTGCACATTTCATTTGAGCTGCGCTTCCAGTTGTTTGTCAGACATCCATTTAAAATCCCAGTAACTGCAAAAACAATGGCCGCTGTGCTGTTTGGAGTCACAGAGCTTTGCGCCTCACAGGTGTGGTGCTCTGCGAGATCGCCAGCTTGCTGTTTTGCAGGTTGGCAGCCATCCCCATTGGAGCTATCAGAGCAAGTAGATATTAAATAGTTCCTCATGCAAGCTCAGGCGAAGCTCACACAGCCGGCAGCTGTGTGTCTGTAGTGGGCGAAGAGAAAGCCGGCCACCCTTGGATGCACCTGTTCAGGGAGTCGATCCATGGTCTCCTAAACATCACCGTGTTTTGGGATAAGGGCTGGGACTCAGTTAGGATATTGCTACAGAGACCAGATGTGGTATCCAGGTACACTGCAACCTTTGAGAATGAACTGGAGCAGTCCGAGGTGGCTGAAATGGGAGCACTGGGTCAGCGCTTCCCTGCTGCAATTCGGAACAACAGAAGCATTCGGCTCTCCTGCCCGCCCGCCCCTGCCCTGGATATGGTCTGGGAACAACCGAAGGGTAGAAAAGTAACATACCAATATCTCCCCTGTCACTTCATCAAGTGCAGCGGGCGAGAAGACTCGTGCGATTTTATGCTAAAGGCGTACAAGTTCCAGTTTCATCTTGTCAAGCCTCAAATCACTGAATGCGGTAAAATCCTGACACTGGAACTGCACTGCAGGATAAGTAACTGTGCTGGAGCAGGGCACCATTTGGAAACACGTTTAATAACTATAATTTATCAAGGGTGCTGGGCTGTCTCAGAAAAGTAAAAATGCCCATGGTAGTAACATGTAATTTTTACAAGATGGATTATACATGACCAACCCTATGCACTGCCAGCATTCCTGCTTGGCGCTTTAGCAGTGATCCAGAATTTACATTTTGCTACTTTTGAAACAAGCAATTATGGACCAAGTACCATGCTGAGTTAGGTATCAATAAGTGATCTACAGTTCAGCTACGCAAATCTGTTTAATTTGTGCACTGAGGAATATTCGGAAGTGGGTCTTGGCTAAAAGGAGAGAGTGTATTTCAGCCTAAAGCCGAGCAAGGTCTCCTTCTGGTTATCAAAATGGAGCGGTTCCATACTTTCAAAGCCGAGCCAGTTGTTGCTTATAGAGATAACTAAGGTTGCCCGTTGTCCATACCAATGGACTCCGTCTGCACCTCCCTGACTAACTGTAGGCAGCAACAGAGTCATCCATCACTTTTTGCATTTTCCTGAATGTTTCTGCACAGTTCTTCACTCAGAATGAGATGACGGCTACAGCCATGGCATAGTTACATGTGGCAGCTGATTTTCATGCTTTCACCCCTGAAAAATGAATGGTGGGGACTTGGAACCGACCCCCCCACAGTCCTACTGTGTCTTCTTAGTGAGTGAAATCCTTGTCATTCTAAAAATGTCGATCATGTGCCATCAAGTCAATTCTGACTTGTGGTGATCCCTTTTTTAGGGTTTTCCAGGTAGGGAATACCCAGAAGCGGCTTCCCATTCCCTTCTTCTGGGGGTGCCCTGGGACTGTGCAGCTTGCCCAAGGCCACCCAGGCTGGCTCTTCTCCCAGGAGGCACACAGTGGGAAACTGAACTATGCAGAGTTTTCTTGGTAGGATAGCTTAGGATATGTGAAGGGGTGTTGGGGACCCCTGAAGCATAGTAAAAGTGACCCTTGCCTCCCCTAGAGGGGAATGTTTGAGCAAATATTTAAAAAAAAAGAAAGAAAATGAAGAGGTCCATGGAGGAGCATGTGGACCCCATGGGCTGCATTCATTCAGCTCAAGGCAAATTACTTAAGGTGCTTCTTGAGTCCAAATAATATTTTAGCTCCATGGAACCTTTGAATTGCCAGGTTTAATTAATTGAAGCTCATCGGTACTTCACAGGGAAGTTGTTGTTCCAGAGCAAAAGGTGGCATTCCTTGTTCTCTCCTGTCATGTTTTCTAGAAATTCTGGAGACTGGATTAGTCTAGACCAGTCTAGTCTAGTCTAGTCTGTCTATCGGCAACCTTTCAAGCATTTGTCACGGGGTTTCTCCTTCATCAAAATTCTGCCTTCCCTTGCCTCTGTCTACGCGTAGCCCTTACAGGCTTGGCAGCTGCCATCGATTAAACCCAACCATGAGGCATCTGCCTCAGGCAGCAGATGCTGGTAAACAGTATTAAGGTATTCAGGGGCTGAAGCTATGCCCCGTTCTGAGTGAGCCTTGGTGCCTCAGGTGTGATGGAGGATGCTGTCCCATTGCCAGTTTTGAAGCCTGCCCCACTGCCAGTCTGGCCACCATCTTGGCATTCAGCTCCAGAAGCCACATGCCTTGGGCCAGCCCTGAGCACTTTATCAATAGCCATTTCCCCTTCAGACTGCTTCTGTTCCCACTGAGCTGTGAATGTTTTTCCTGCGTCCTAATTAAAAAAAACCAACTTTCTCTTTATTCCGCAAAAAACAGCATTATAAAATGATTACTAGGCCCATGCTTGTGAAACGCTGATTTCTCTCGGTGACCCAGAGGTGGCGAGGGGGCCATGTTGGGCTGGGATTTATCATAAGAAAGCGAAATGAAAACCATTATAATTTCCTGAAGGAAAAATAGCACATATAGCCTATTAATGCTGACTTCTGAATCTGAATATATTAGAAGCAATTACGCTGCAGATAGCTCTGCGTATTATTAATTTGGTTGAAAGATTTTAAACACTGAACATTACTCACTGGAAATCCCTAGCAGCCTATTGTCTCCTTTCACATAATTCCTCGTGGTCTGAGCCTATCCAAACAGGAGAAAAGGAGATGTAAAATTAATGTATAGTTATTACCAAAATTCCCTCATAAATTAGTTACGTTTCTCATCAAGGTTAACATGAACATTATTATTCCAAGGGAGGAAAGTCTCATAGGCTTTCCGTTCTGGGACTTCCTTTTATTGAGAATGTTTGGGAAGGTGTGTGTGTTAAATAGTCTGTCAGTAATTTCGGCAGCCGTGGGATTGTGCAAGATGTAAGAGGTAGAAGTTGAGAAGTGTGCTGCTCGCTCGGACAGGTGGAGTGTAATCTGATGTTTCTTTTTATTTTCGGCTGTCTGCTGCCATTGCGTTGATGCTCCTCAACATAGTTTCTTAGCTGTGGAAGTCCCCATGAAGCCACCACCAGGGACCTCAGTGAGAGGTGGATTCCTCTGGGCCATGGTCACCCTTAAGAGCAGACGCTGATTGTGAAATGTAGACCCCTAACCACCCCTGCCCCATGAACATCAACATCATCCTAGCCCAACCTCACAGGGTGGTGGTTTGGATGAAATACACAAAGACCAGTATGTGATCTTCCCTGAGCTTTTCGGTTTGAGTAAGGGGGTGCCATGGAGTGAGGAGAGTCTGAAGAACTAATCTAGTAGGATAAGATGGAACATCTCTTCATGTTTACAAAGTATTTAACACACATCGGCCAAAGCCTTCTTAGTTATGCCCACCGACATGACGCAACTGGGGTAAACCTGCAAAGTGCTGCATTAAGAAGTTGACATAGGCACTTGCTGTTGTGGGCTGAGTCACACGGATGACACTGGACAGGAGATGCCTACGCTGGCTTCGGGTTTACGCTAGTTGAGTTGCACTGGTCTAAAAATGCAATAGGATTTTGTCTCTTATTTAGTTCTGAAAAGTACTAAATAAGTAAACCTAATAGTGGAGGTGGAGGAGGCTGAAAAAGCAGGTGCCTTGCCTAAGGCTACCCAGTGAATCGGTGGCAGAGGCAAAATTGAAATGACAAGATTTTGCGATGGATCGCTCAGAATCCTGCCCGTTAGCTATCTGCTGCTGTTGCCTGGGGTAGAAAGCCCCCTACACGGCACCCAAACCCCCAGAGCTTTCTTGTTCCTCTAGCAGAACATCCAGTTTTCCTTGCTGGGATTTCGTGGTTTGGAAATGAATGTGGTGATGTTACTCTTCTCTTGGGTGGTGGTAAAATAAGATTTGAGACCCCAGCGTCTCCCCACATGAATCACAGAAACCTCCGATTCTGTCCAGACATGGCTTTCAGGAGATCATAGAATCCTAGAATGATGCAGTTGGAAGGGGCCTCTAAGGCCATCGAGTCCAACCCCCTGCTCAAGGTAGGAATCCAAGTTAAAGCAGATTGGACAGAGGGTGGTCCAATTATTTCAGTTTTTCCTTGTAGGGCTTGGTTTCCAGATCATCCTGGCTGCCCTCCTCCGGACTTGCACCAGTTTGGCAGCACCCTTCTTAAAGTGTAGTGTCCAGAACTGCACAGAGTAGATGAGGCTTTGTTGTTGTTTAGTCATTAAGTTGTGTCCGACTTAATGACTAATTAACGACTCTTTGTGACCCCATGGACCAGAGCACGCCAGGCCCTCCTGTCTTCCACTGCCTCCCGGAGTTGGGTCAAATTCATGTTGGTCGCTTCGGTGACACTGTCCAACCATCTCGTCCTCTGTCGTCCCCTTCTCCTCTTGCCTTCACACTTTCCCAACATCAGGGTCTTTTCCAGGGAGTCTTCTCTTCTCATGAGATGGCCAAAGTATTGGAGCCTCAGCTTCAGGATCTGTCCTTCCAGTGAGCACTCAGGGTTGAAAGATGGGGCCTAACCAGTGCCTAATAGAGCAGAACTAGTACCTCACGAGATTTGGAGACTAGGCTTCTGTTAATGATGCAGCAAGAATGGGGGTCACTGGTTTGGTATGGACAGTCCAACAGAGATCTTGCATCCCAAGCCATTCTGGTCCAATGCCGGATGACGTTTAGACGCGTCCCAGAACTGGTTTAAGCAATCCCCCTAAGAGAAAAGAAATAACAGAAATTGGATAAGTGCAGATTTGTGGTTTTGGGCTCCAGAATTCCCCAGGCAGCTGAGGGTTGTTGTCTAGAAAGCACAAATCTACAGAGGTAGAATTGAAAGCAAACAGAAAGGAACCAGAGGGGCTCGGGAAACATTCCATCTCAGCCCTACTCTTTCACGGGGGTCTGAAGGGTCTTGGGATGCGCTAGGAAGGCCCCAGGATCTGAGCTCTCTCCATTGAAGAACCGGATTGTTCTCTGCCCACGCCTCCTCTTGGGGCAAGCGGCTGGAGCAGAGAAATTGGCTGTATTCATTGATATTCGTGCAAATGTTAAAACGGCTTTTATCTGCCTGTCACCCTAAAAAGAATGATCAGTGATCCAGAAAGAAAGATCATGTACTGTTCCTATGTCTATTAAAGTATGTTTTATGTGCAACAATAATTAAACTATGATTGAAATCGCAGGTTCTTTTAATTATTGAGTTTGCACAATGCATATTTAAAGATAGGGTACCTATAAATTCCTCCCTTTTTATATATCCAAAAATGGGCTTCTGGTAGTATAATTAAAAACAGGGATTAATTAACATGCAATTTAATCATTCTGTCAGCAGAGGGTTTAGACCTCATTAATTAGACTTTAATAAATACTTATAAACACAAGAAATAAATGTAAAATATGCCAACTGAGATACAGAATTATTGTAGTTTAATGAAAAAGAGCAATAAGTTTAAGACTCTATGTTGGCACTCTCTTGTTTCATATTAAATTGAGCATGGGATTGTAACACTGTGCTAGTATTTGGGTTTTTATGTTGTTGCTGGTACAGATGACTTCTAGAAATCCATCGGGAAAAGATGGGATGGGGGAACTGAAATTTAAAGAACCATAGGCTCGTCCTTCCTTGCAACGTAAAGGATCCTGAGCTGAGCCCCCCAGCCTGGATGGACATCTTATTGCTTGCACCTTTGGAAATGGATTCCCTCCACCCTACACAACAATAGCCATCATCCCTGGACAGCATGGAGAATGCCCAACCTGTAATCCCATGTACCAAGTTGCAGGAAGGCTGGTAGACACCCTGCCAATATCCTTTTTTGTGGGGACATCTGGTTTTAAGAAGGCGGTGTCTTTGGAATGTGTCTTGTCTGCAGCTGGTATCGAAGTATCCAAGGCTGTTCTTGATGGTGCCAGAGTCAAGCTGCCCCTGTCTGGCAAACTTTGAGCATAACATTGGAGTTGGGGAAGATGCCCACCACCTCGACCTCTGCCCACTGCTCTTTCTTTTGGAGTGATGGCACCGTCTGGTTGGGCATGTTGGTTGATATGATGGGAATGGGAATTCAACCCATCGTTGGGATGGTCATGTTGCCAGCTTGGAAAAGACTGCCTTAAGCTCAGTTGGGCTCCACCCCGTGACTGAGGGCATTTGAATGAATTCAGACCAAAAGAAGTGACAGGGAGCCCTTCAGACACAGACAAAGGGAGCTCATGTCTGTTCCTTGCTTTGTTGCTGTTGGCAATGTCATTTATTCACCCATCCACTTGGGTTTGGGGTCTCCCAAACATACACCATTTTCTCTGGCAACCCTGCAGCATCCCTGTGGCATCTAGAGACATGTTCCTAATTCCAGTAAATTCACTTTAGTGCACAAGGCCTCTGCAAACAGACAACCCACTTCACCAAAGTATTTGCTGATTTGGTGAAGAATCGCCATAATGGACTATGGAATCGAACAGCTCCATGCTGGATCCTATCCAGTACATCGAATCGGAAGGCGGAGTGCTAAAACCCATGACAGTGTGCCGGATCCAGAATTGAAGGCACGCAACTGGCAAAGCCAAAGCTAAGTTCCCCACTCCTTGCTTTCCACCACAGCCCCCTGAAAATGTTATGCAGAGCACCTGGTGAATGGGGTGAGCTTTAGGGCTGGGGGATTTGTGATGCCCTACAATCCTAGAGAGGGCATTTCTGATGGGGGGTGGATTAGATCATGGCTCAGCCCTAATCCCTCCCGTTGTGTGGTCTTACTGGCTGCTCCAGCAGAGATGATGATTTATGATTCCCTGTGTTTCAATTAAAATGCCAATTATCCCTCACCTAATAGCTTCCACTCCTGAACTGAAGCTATCAGTTGGTTTCATTCTCTGTAAATCACCCATGATGAATGTGTGATTTACATACTCCCATCGCTGGGATGGGTTTTATTTTCCTTCTAATTTATGAACTCTGAGTCGCCTTTTTAATGTGTGGATATATTGTGATGGCATCAGCCCATTCTCCAGTTAAGCTTTTCTCTCTCTCTCAGGGAATGTCTTGAGTTTGTCGGCCTTTTTAAAAGGAAGGGGGAACATTCTCAGCCACTCCACCTATTAATTATTTTCTTTTATGTTGACTCGTATACCATTCTGGCTTTCAGCGTGGTTTCCCTGTAAGGTCCAGTTCAACTTTACATTGGCCTAACATGGTTGATACCTGAATTTAGGACAACAGAAACAGGGTGGAAGCTGGTCCACTCCATCCTTCTTCCTGCCTTTTGCACAGACTCCTAGAAGGATGGAGTTAAGGGGCCTCGAAGGCCATCGGGTCCAACGCCCTGGTCAATAATAGGAATCCAAATCAAAGCAGATCTGACAGAGGGTTGTCCCATTTTCTCTTGAACACATGCAAATCCTCTTCTCTTCCCCTTTGGAAACAGCCATCGGTCAGTGTTAGCATTGCACGAATCAAAATTAGGTTTAACCATGGTTTGTGTATCAGCTTCTCATCCTGGCTGCAAGCTCTGCTTTGAAACCCGGATCGGCTGCTGCGAACACTGGTACAGACGTAATTCTGCACCATGTTTAGACGCAGACTTGTGTAAAGGGGAAGGAAGGGGTGTGTAGATGTATTTGTTTTTATTTTTCAATTTGTAAACAGAGTCTTTATTCAAAGGTGTGTCCCAGGGTAGTACGTGAGTGACTTAGCTTTTAAATGCGGCATGTGACAATGAAATAACAAAAATAAAATCGTGGAGGGAGCGGCCATGCTTCCCATCTCTCTTTTCCTTCCGATTTTTAGGGACTCTCAAAAACAATGAAATACGTGTGTTGGGAATTCAGTAGGTGCACAGTTGAGAAGAAAAGCCTCTGTGGGTGAAAAGATTTATCTTCCAGTCTATGACTGATTCAACTCGTATCTTCAGAACTGATTTTCCCATGCAAACATTGAAACTACCTTCAAAAGTGAGATCTCAGCCTCTTCAGCCATTATGGCTTTGTGGTGCCTCATCTTTTTATTATTATTATTATTTTAAGCACTGTGTTCTCAGACCAAATGCTTGTTAAGAGTCTAAGTTGTTGACAAGCTTACCCCCAAATTGATCTCTAGAGGTTCCTACAGATTTGGGCTCTAACTAGCTGTTCTCATTTCCAACACTTTATTCAGGGCAGGCTGCTTACCGCAATAACTTGCTTCGGATGTTCAGCTCCATATTTCTGAAGCGCATGTCAAATAAGTACCTTATTTGCTCTCAGCTCTTTGAAGAAAATGACATGCAGATAAGCCGTGTGAAATCTGTTCCTCCTTTTGTGGTGATCCTTGCCGTCTTTCCTGAGTATTATCGTTGGCATCTGTCGTTCAGATAAGGTGATCAGTTTTTCCAACAAAGTTGAGCATACTGTTGCACTCAATGTAGCGTAAAGTTACACCTGTGGAAGTTCATGGGGGAGTTAATGCTCTGGCTGTCTACATGTCTGGCTACACCCTGGCTACACAACGAGCTACACCTTGCCCACATTACTGAAAGCAAAGTTGCCCACACAGCTGTGACTGCAGAACTGCTTCCTTGATAAGATCTCCACTTTGGTGCAAGTTTTACAATGGCTGCTTCCAATTTCCACAGGCATGGCTACACATCAGGATTTCAGCCAATATTGTCACATTTCACCTCCTTTTTATTTAATCTATAAGGAGGTGTGTTTGAAGCCCAGCTCCTTTTTATATTAAAATGTGACTATCCATTATGTTCCTTTTTTGCATTTAAAGAAAGATAAGAGTAGCCTCTTTTAAGGCTTTCTTGCATGGCTTATTTATCTGTTGGTTCCCGTGGTTCCACCATCATTCTAGTAAAGCTTCTTGGCCATTTTTATTTCTATAGCAACGTTCTGTTAGGGTGACTACATGAAATAAGATAATACAGCACCAAACCCGTCCACTTCATGGACACCAAACCCCAAGACGATGGCTAAAATTAAGGAAAAGTTTTCTGCACACCTCTCTAGCTCTAAATATTGAACCAGAAGAGGCTAGGCTAAGCCTATGGAGAATAAAAGCATCACACCTTGCCGAAGGGATGTACGCCGAAGAGTGTCTCCCATGAGGACAAGACTCTGGCTGGGCCATTTGGAAGTCACTTAATAGACTTCGAAGCAAAGTAAGAAGATCAAAGAATAATCAAGTAAAATGGGGCTACCTGGATACAGGACAAATTTTCTGTGACCATAGAGAAATTCAATCAATGCAGCACTCATGTCCACGCAATTTATGCCCCACCAAGCATACAAAAGAAGATCTAGCCAATGGCCAAGGAGCACTTTTGAAGGAGCCCTGTTCTGGTCAAAATTATCTTAATTATCTGGTCTAATTATCTTAACATTTTAATTTGTTTTTAATTTTACCTAGAATTCTGTATGTCCATAATTTTAAAATGTGCAGTGCTCTCATATGAAAGAAAGAAAGAAGTTATGTCACCATGACGAAACTCTGCTACGCTTGGTCTTTGTATTCACAGTTGTGATCTCCACATGTATTTAGTGACCTGCACTTCCTTCTCATCCAGATGAAGCATTCCCTTTACTTCAAGCATGCTGGACAGATGCCCCTCCAACTTTCCCCTGAAAGCAGTGAGATATTGTGTATGTAATTCTTGCAAAACCCATCCTTCTTTCTCATTAAGTTGCTAGAAACCTCTGACTTTGTATGGGTAGCAAGAACGATTTCTTAAATGTCTTTCTAATAGATCACTTCCCAGCAGCTGCTGCCAAAGGACAAGCTCGTCAATGTCTCTGCAGTCTTGAATGGGTTCCCATTATCGCTCCGTGTTAATGAAATGATTTTAATACTACAACAAATGAGGTGTCTCCCCCACCCCCACTCCTATCCATTCCTTTCAGTATTCAAGGGAATTGGGTTGTAATTGCGGCATATTTTACAAAGACTGAAAGGGGCTCTAAAACGTGCTTGATTCTTGGAGCCGTTAATCCTGCGTTAATTGTACTCTGGGCCCATCTGTCCTTTCCTGATGATCTGGGCATCCATCACACGTCGGAGAATGCCATGGAGAAGGAGGAACTGCCAAAGGTGGAACAGCTCCTCCTGCAGGGTGGTTGGGCCGAGGAGTGCGATGGCCTTTTTTCTGGGTGGAAGAGAGCGACTCTGACCCGAGGGAGCTGAATGTCCCTCAGGAGAGAAGCTGCCCTTTCTGCGAAGGTGATCCCGCACATCTTTTCCCCCCCTCTCTTTCTGGTTAGAGAGATCTTCTGGGATTTTGACACCACACCGGAGACACAGGAGGGATCCAGAGGCAAAAGAGCGGGAAAGAGCCCCCATCTCCTTTTTCAGTCCCCTTCCTAAATCTATATCTGCAGGTTGCTAGCTCTCCAAATCACAGCGTTGACCTTGGCGGCATTCTGATTCAATCCTTGGCTTGTCTTCTTTTTTGTTCCACATTTATTGTAGAGCTGGAGGGATTTCCTTGCAAGAATATGCCAACAAATATAGAAAGTAAAACAATGGCCTACAGACTGGAAAAGTTTGATGTACATTCCAGCCCCCAAGAAAGGAGGTGCTAAGGAGTGCAGTGACTATAGGACCATCACTCTAATTTCCCATACAAACAAAGTGATACTCAAGGTGTCGCAGCAAAGATTTTTAGCCTTTATACGGAATGACAAGTGCCAGACATTCAAATTGAATTATGAAAAGGAAGAAGCACTAGAATTCATATTGCAAACGTACGTTGCCTGCTGGAGTGCACCAAAGCATTTCAGAAGAAGATCAGTCCATGCTTTATAGGCTACATCAGACCCTTTGTGTGGATCATGAGAAGTTACGAGTTGTCCTGAAAGAAATGGGTGTGCCTCAGTACTTGATTGCCCTGATGCATAACCTGTCGGGATGGTATTTTTGTGTTTCAAGGATTCCCATCTCCAGAATTCACCTGGAACTCCATGGGCAGAATTTTGTTCGTAGGAGAGCCCAAATAAAAAGCAAAAGGGAGGTTTTCCCACCACCATCCCACTCTGGCCCATGTATTTCAGGTTTCAAGGAGAGGAAGAGAGCCGTGCTGTTCACGGCAGTGGAGCAAGGCTGCCTGAGAGTCAGTGCAAAGTTTCATGGGTAAGGTAGTTCCATGAGAGGCTCCCTGTATAGTAGCAGGACCAAGATCCCGTCCTGGTTTTGTCCAATGATTTCCTTGTAGGTTTCTTCCAGAAGCCATCAATAGACTGTAGATACCTGGCTTTTGCAATGCTTTGCTTAGTAACTGCTTTGCAGAGATTCTCAGCTGCAGAAGTTAGATCCTATTAGCCAATATGTTCTGCATTTTCCTTTTCTGCTAAGTGGGCTCCCGCTCCTGAATTGGCTCTTGCATGTTCAGCCTGCATGTTGAGTCAACACTTAAGGAAATCCCACTGATTCAATAGGCCTCCTCTTGCCGGGACTGAGAATAGGATTTTGGCCTCAGATGTTTCTTGTTAATTGTTTTTAAAAAAGATCAGGAGTGCCATCATCAAGTCTCTCCGCTCCAGTTCCCCCCATCTCATCATGGCTGTGTCATCCTCTTTACTGACTCACTTTAACGGCAAAGTAGCAGAGATTTAAATCTCTCATGTCAACACATGTGAGAACAGAGTCTACATGTTGGATGCAGAATCTCGGAGTGGGGTGTGTGTGTGTGGAGGCCTGATCATTGTCTTAAAGGGAAACTCAGCCTTGGTATGCTAGATCCAGTAGAATAAGCTGCCCGCCAAACTAAGGGCTTTATTCTCTGTGACTGTAAATATTCTCATCCTGTAAGCGGAAAACACCTTTTGATGTCTTAAACGAAGGGCGCTAATTGGTCTGACCTCCAGAAGCTAGCTTTTTCTCCTCCTCTTCTCTCGTTTTGATAAAGACCTCGGGATAACAAGTAGAACTGTCGCATTGGTAATGGGATTAACCCAATGACAATCTGTTTTTATTAAGCAGATTGGAGTTGATTGCATTGGAGATGCTGAATGAACTTTAAATCTTTTTCCCCCCTTTCATTTTAGTGGTTTGGTTTCAGATTTTTAGATTTCGTGATTGCCATTCCTCATTCTTGACACTGCGCAATGGCCGGTGGCTAAACAATAAAAACTAACCGAGCTGAACTGATAGAATTACAACTTGTGGTGGAATATAGTGTTCGTTTGTTGTTGCTGTTGTTGTTGTTTCAGGGGATTTAAAAAAAAAACAGAAGAAATTTCAAGTAGTGGCAAAATATGGCCCATTTTTTTTAACCTGATGGAAATTAACCTGTGCATGCACATGTGTGTGTGTTTTGATGCATATCTGGCATGTGTTTCACCCTATTTTAGCTGTGGTGTGGTAATGGTTGCAAGTCCCAATGAGAACAGTATTTACCAACCTCAGAAGGATTGAAGGCTGAGTGAACCTCAAGCCGGCTACATGGGATTGAACTCCAGGTCATGAGCAGAGTTTTGGTGGCAGTACTGCGGTTGAACCATTGTGCCATGAGGCTGCTATCAAGATGACGATGCCGCCATGAAAATTGTGGCCAATAGCACAAAATCCATTTCCTATGCCCTGGACTGTGGCACCAGCAGGCAGGAGGAAAGATCTGGCCCAGAAACCAAAGAACTAACAACAAAAAGAAGGACCCAAAGAGGCATTGAGGTTCTGCTCCTGGAGCATCAGCCCCACAGCACTAGGGAAGTCAACCAATTTTACAAATCGAAGGAGTTCCCTGAGGCAGGTTATGAGTCAATGTGGGAGATGGGACTGCAGTTCTTAAAGGGGCAACGTGACAGCACATGACAGTAACAGCAAAGGTGTCGTGTGGGTCTCAGCCCCTGTGGAGAGACCTACACACTGGATCTGTGTCCTCCCTTCTATAGCTTTCGTGCTATAGAAAATGAGGGTCAATTGCACAAAATGAAAATCATGTGAAAACGGTACTCATGATGGCCGTCTGAGAAAGAGTAGCCTTGGAGGAGAATTAAGGAAAGCCGGAGCATGGAGTAGCAGAGGGGGGCTCCGTTTTAGAGCAAGAACAAGGGGACAATTGAAGGTTAAGTCGCCAGAAGGTGTGGGGCACAGGGCAGGGAGGGGGGAAGGCAAGGCTCCCGTGGCTTCTCCCGATGAAGCAGGCATGACCTAGTAGAGCTCTCTGCAGCCAAGCCGCTGTGTTCCCCATAGCCCTTGCGTTGTAAAATAATTGCCCCACAACACGATAACATTTAATTTAAAAGGGAAATGGGAAAGTTGGAAAGAGGAGAGGGTTCACACCCTCTCACCTCCATCAGTATGAATATCCTCACAGGTTCCCACAACTCAACCTCTCCATACTCCGTGGCAAGTCCAAAGGAGAGAATAACATGACTGGACGTGAGGGCTGCACAGAGGAGCATCTGGACAGATGTTTCTATGGCCATCGCTGTCCATGAAGGTTTGGAGAGAAGCAGGCAGAGTTGTTGACCACTGGAGCTGGGTACCGGTGGGTGCGGTTCCGTTTCCCCGTCCGTTCTCCTTCCGAACGGAGCAAACCTCTGAAGAGGAGTCGGTTGTATGTCTCAGCCTGAGGGACTGGGATGAACAGCAGAAAACCTAAACCTAAGCTAAACAGCCGTGAATCCAACCATTGCCTGATGGGACACTCTCTGAGAGTGACTTCTGGAGTTTTAGGATGGAAGGAATGCCAGTCAGCAGAACAGGGAAACATGAGTCCCTGTTCAACTATATTCTGTTTTAGGTGATGTTGGGTGATTATAAAAGCAAAAAAGCAAAGCATGCTGCTTATATGCCACCCTATAGCGCTTAAACCACTCTCTGGGCAGTTTACAATTTAATTATGCAGGCTGTGCATTGCCCCTACACATACACAGTGAGTTGGGTACTCAATTTGCCAACCTTGGAAGGATGAAAGGTTGAGTCAACCTCGAGTCGGCTACCTGAACCTGCTGGGATCGAACTCAGGTTGTGAGCAGAGTCTTGATTGCAGTACTGCAGCTTAACCACTGAGTCATGAGGCTCTGATTATAAAGGTTCTGCTTGTATATTTTCTGTATGTGTATCTTCACAGAAAAACACATACACACGGACACACACATACATTTGTCTGTCTTTCTATGGTATTTCTCCTTCGTAACAAACTGTGTCAATTTTATGCCACATTCCATTTCCTCTGCGTTACTTCCGAATGCCATAGGGTAAGCCCAGTTTCATCATTATGAGCGTTCCTTCCTCTACACTGACAAACTCCAATAGCCTGGCGTTTTGATTTGATTTTATTGATGTGTGTGAAGTTTTGCTTCGAATATTACTTGGCTGCTTTCAAATGTATGGAGTGTGTCAGGAATACAGAGGGGCCTATTCGGGTTGTGTTCAGCGCTCAGTCCTCTTAAAACGGTTAATAATTTGACTCCAGAGGCGTGAAAACTTTGAAAGTTGGGGGATGGATTTACTCTTTTGCTGGCGTGGTTGACGGTTTCCTTCCTTCGGTTCATTTTGCAGCTCCATATTTCCTACGAGCCCATAGTAAGCTCGGAAGCTGAAGGGAGATGATAGCTCAGTGTTCAGAGCCAGGCAGCAGAGGATAAATAAGTCCCAGGTTTTCTTGCAGTCTTGCTTTGTTTGCTGGTTTTCTGCCTGGTTCCAAAGACATGATTTAATTTCTGGCTTTTTTTGACTTGCAGCCTTTTCCAGCACTATTGCTACACACGCGGAGGAATGCGCCACACTTCCTACACGTGCATCTGTGGCAGGTAAGCCCTTCGGTGTCACTAGAATCATAAAATTGTAGAGTTGGGAGAGATCTCAAGGGCCATGCAGTCCACCCTCACCTCGCTGATCCACGGAATCATCCACTGACAGATGGTTATCCAAGCTCTGCTGATAAACCTTGGATGAAGAAGGCGAGTCCACTGCCTTCTGAGGAAATCCACTGCACTCTTGAACAGTTCTCACCGCCAGGAAGTTCCTCCTCATGGTTATGGGAGGTCTCCTTTGCCGGTTGGGATCCTGCTGGCTCCCTCTTGCACCTGACAGCTCTTCCAGGTCTCTGAAGGCATCTTTCATGTCTCCTCTCAGGCTTCTCTTCTCCAGGATAAACATTCTCAGACTAACACGGTTGTCCCATGGGAAATTTCCACAGTGAATATTGTCAAACCTACCGTGATGCAGAATTTGTATTATCTATGACTCACATACATCTTTTGATTCCAGCTGAGCAATGGTAATATGTAACTTTGATTCTAAATGAAGGGAAAAGTTGATGTGGAAGAATCAAAGAAGAAGAGAGACAATAGGCTGTTTGGGGTAATATTTCCTAAATTCACAGACAGGGAAGACAAAGAGAATGTAATATAGTCTCTGTTTCATACAATATACATCAGCGCGCAGGAATGGCAAAATGGATCAGTTGCACTCCTTTTCTTGTGTTACAAACTTAATATTATTTCATTCTCTCTCTTCTTCAGTTTTTGATTACAAAAACCCACATGAAAATCCAAATAAATTTCACGCACGCTTCTCTGACGATACACATTTTTTTCTTCTTTCTGTAATATGTCCATTTTTCCCCCACGTTGCAAGTAGAGTAGACCCATTGAAACAGTGGGGATTTTATGAATCGACACCTAGGTAGGTTCCATGGATTTAAAGAGCATCGTCTAGTTGGCCGTAGTTGGCTGGACAGCTCAGTGGTTTAGGTGTTTAGCTGTGGAGCCAGAGGCTGGGAGTTTGATCCCCCCCCCCCCCGTGCCGCCTGTGAAGTAGAGCCAGGCTGCATGGTCTTGGGCAAGTGGCACAGTCCCAGGATGGCCCCCAGATGAACGGAATGGGAAACCATGTTTAAGTACTCTCTACTTGGAAAACCTTGGAAAAGGGTCGCCATAAGTCCAGATTTACTTGAGAGCACATGAGGAGGATGAGCATGACTCTAGTTGGCAATTTGCTATTGGATTTCAGTCACTGTCTTTAATATATACCTTCTAATTACACTGTTTTAAAAAATGGAAGTCCTGCAAAATCCAAACAGTGCAGACATCAAGGTATAACTGTCTTTCATTCACGTATTGATTCAGGAAGTTCAAATGAGGAAAACTAGCCTTGCATAATGCAAAGCAGACCGATTTCCCTGCTGTTTTTGATGCCAGTGTGTGTGTGTGTTGGGGGGGGGGGGAGGACACATTAAAAGTCTTGGGTCTCTAGTGAATGCACAGAAGGCCACCAGCTGCCTTCCTCCCCATGGTTATGTTCTCTATCCATCAACTGCTTCCTCCCATGCCCAGTGGGGATGGCAAGGAGAGAGAGATGAGGTGGAATTTTGTTTTGGACAAAGCCCATTCTTTGCCAGTCATGCTTGAAGTGCTTTGTTCTGCTTCATGGTACCTTAATGTTCACTGTAGGATTTCCTTCCTGTAGGAAAGCCTGTTTGTCACAGCTCCAGCTTGCCCATGGATGGAGCATTTTTCACTCTTCCTCAGAGTTCGCAGTTCTGCCGGCACAGTCTTCTTGCTAATGCATAATCAGCCCCATGAATTCCGGCCCTGTTGTGAAAGAGAAGGGCAGAAGGCATTTGGGAGAGATAACATTTCGGGTTATAAGTCCTGTCCAAGATGAGAGATGCCTGGGCATAAGTGGGATTTATGGCGTCTGCTTCCCGTTCTAAGATGTTTGGCCAGGTTCCCGACCGGTCCCTTGCTTGCCTGTTTGTTTCGCTTTCCACAGTATTGATTTCAATATCTCTGTGCCTTTCTAACCTCTTCATTTTCCCTGGTTCGCCCCTCTGAGCTTAGCTGAAATCTGCACAGTAGCTAGGAGAGACTGGATTCTCCCAGAAACAAACAAACAAACAAAAAACGGTATCTCATTGCAAGGCAGCCCTCCTGGAATGCAAAGTCCTTGAGGATTGTTTGGTCCTGAGTGAGCCATTTAGCGTTTTCCTAAAGACCTGCTAATCAGGGTTGTTGTTGTTGTTTTGCGGATTTCTTTAAAAAAAAACCAACCACCAAGGACCAACAGCACACCCTGTATTTTTGGACTTCCCTTAAAAGGGGGGTGGGATTAGCTCTGGGAACTATCCCAGTGAGTGCCTGTGTTTTTCCACTGGAACACCACATTGTTGGGGTCCAAATGAAGACAAGAAGCTGGAGTGAGGAAGGGGCTTGAGAGGTAGAAGGCATAGGGGTGGGGTGGGGGGCTGGCGGCAGGGCCTAGGGGTTAGCAGCGGAGGGGGATAGGGAAAGGAAGGGATAAGGGCATGGGTGCTGCTGCTTTGGCCCCATGTCTGCTTGGGGATGATTTGGGGGGGGGGGGTTGTCAAAGAACGGGATCTACCAGAAGAGTCACTCAGATGTCCCTCGAGCCCCTTTTTCAATGGCTCCCCTTCCTCCTGGCACAGAGGTCTGTGGAGGCGGCCTCTGCTGTACTTAAGCTGCTGCTGCTAAGCCGGTTCAATAAAAATAACATCTCACTGATCAATATTTCTGGAAAGGAGGAAATGGAAGTTAGCGAGTCTTTACAAAACATATTGAACAGGCTGACAGAAGAAAAAGATGCGCATGGAGGGCTGAGTGGTGCCATCAGCAAAGACATTGTTTCATGCAAATTTAATCTGTGATCAATTGATGGACTAAATATATATATATAGAGAGAGAGAGGCATTCTATTTGTGCAGATCGGAAATGGGCAGGTTCCCCTGCCTTGCATCAATTTGCCCCTGAAACAAGCCCAGCTGTTTCCCAACAACTGGAAAAGCCGAAGCCCAGACTGGGGAGCCCTGCCCATTTCCCATCCACTCCTTATTCTAGGCTGACACGGTAGGAATGCCTCCAAAGCAAGAACAAGACAACGCGAAATAAGTGTTTTCTCTTTCATGCAAAAACGACTCCCATGATTTGGATTTTATTTTTATTGATTGGTTGGTATTTTTCAAAAGACACCTCCAGAGATCTCTTGGCATCTGCTCATCAGCAGGAGAAAGAAACCTCTGAAACGTTTCCTTCTCACCTTCAGGAAGCAAATAAGTGAAGGTATACATCCCTATTTTTTTAAGGTTGTTTCTTTTGGTTTCGTTAACCTGTTCGGACATTATTTGTTGGCTACCTTAGAAGGATCTATATCTTGAAAAGCAAGGTACAAGACATTCTGATAAATCCGTGGCCTAGATCAATGACTTAAACCTCTCTGATGAAATAAGTGGACAGAAAACGGAGACACCTCAGTAGAAACAATTAAGTCACTTCTGTAGCGGCAACTAGCAGGGTTTCAGTTAGGGATGGGCAGTGCCCTGATGTGTGAAGGCTGGATTTGAGACGAAGGATCTGCCCTGTTAGGCCCTCTGCTCCACCCACTGGTCACCCTAGAAATGCATGACAACTCTTCATTTAGTTCATTTCTGCACATTTGTCAGGAGACAGCACAACCTCTTAGCTCCTGCCTTAATTTGGAGGCTGGACTGAGGCCTCGGTGTAAACAGATGGCTGAAAACGGCTTGATGAAGGACAAGGTATCAGAAAGAAAAAGTATGATATTAAGTTTGTTGGATATTGTGGTGGTAAATGGATGCAGGGAAAGTCAGTTCACACAAGAGGAGACTAAGCATAACGCTGTTAGTTTGTGGAGATACAGACCGAGGGCTGTTCCAGTGCACATCCATTTCCTTGGCCCCAGGCGGAGGGAGAGGATGACTAAAGCCAGTCTGACACTGGGGGCTCTTGTAGACTAGGCCTTCCTTCATGCTAGAAAGTGATGGAAGCAAAAACAGGAAGCAAGAAGATCCAGGAACCCCTTTGGATGCCGAAAAGACCTGTTCTTATGGCAAGCCAAAGGGGCCTCCTGAGAAAGAAGCCGAATTCAGCGAGAAAGAAAGCACAAGTATTATTATTAGAAGAGTAACCCAGTAGGAAAAGCTGAGCTAAGGGAGAGTTCCCGGCAGCTGTCAGAACAGAACTCTGACGTGTCCAAAGTAAACCAGGTCATGAAGGACAGAAACGATCCATGGTTCTGCTAATTTCTACTTTCACTGCGGTTCCACACCTTTCAGACTGTACAGCTAAGACAAACACATATGGTCCTAACCGAGATGAGCAGTAGCTTCTACTGGAAAAAACCCTATTGTTTCAGGAAAGATTGGATGCACATTTATTATGTGTGGATTTTGTGCCATTTCTCTTAGAGAGCAATTGTGTGTTCGTTTCTTTCCTATCCATTGTCTCCCAGGACAGGTGATTTATACTATTACCCAGATTTTACGATAGACTTCCAAGCATGGGGCCTCAGTGCAGCTGTTTATTGGAACTGACTTCTCATTGAATGCTAAAACCTTTGGCCCAGCATTCTTGGTCAGGTCCTCGCAGTGTCTCGGGCTGTAATTTCTACCGGGTGTCAGTGTAGGAAGCACTTGCAGCTCTGCGCAAAGGGCACATGTGACCTCTGGTGGAGCAGCCAGCACACAGGCAAGAACCTGCCCTGCAGCCTCCAAATAAATAAATAAAGATGTGATGTTCCTCTACATCCCGTCAGCAGGAGCAATAACAGAGGACGGTTACAGAGACATACCCCCTCTCGATGTAACACATCGTCTTAAAAATACAGCTTTTACTTTCTACTCGTGCAGTATGTTACATATGCAAGATTTCTGTTTGAGAAAGTGTACCACTCTCTAGCAAAAGTTATCCTTAAGCATCTGAGGGTTTGTTTGTTTTTTTTTGCCCAAAATCACACTTAGAATCCCATGCATTTTTTTAAAAAAAAATCACTATGATTTCAGAATCCATATCCTGGTGCAGCCATCAAAGTAAAAAGCCGCCCAAAGGGACAGCAGACTAATCAGAAGGATAATTTATTTTCTTTCGCACTGATGTAATCAGTCTGAAAATATTTCATAACCCAATAATTGTGCAATTAAAAGTCGAGCTGAATCATTGGAACACATGGGCGCTGCGATCTTCCTTTGCAGGCAGCCAAGCGGGAGCAGTGTTGCTCCATCCCATTCACACCCGTCTCCCACTGGGAATCTACTTCTAATACACGTTGACAGTTTTAATTTTCTCTTCATTTTCCAACTCCTAATTAGTAATGGTCTGAATTGTATTCACATCATAGCAAAAAAAAAAAAAGAGTTACAGCCATGAAGATCATATCAGCCTTCATAAATCCAAAGGTCACAGAAGCTGATCCTGCACAGGAGGCAAAAAGGATTTTTTAAAATGTACTGTATGGGGCATTCAGCCCTGGTTTTATCGGTTGGCAAAAGTGACAGCGAGAGGTGGCTGTGTGGCCAGTGGGCTACGCGCTCCTAACAAAGTCACAGGGACCCACTCACTGTAGGCCCATCTTTAAAATCCTTATACCTCGGAACAACAGCGGATCAACTCTGTAAATCAGGATGGGGAAGCTTTGGCCCTCCTTGGTGTATTTGGAGTTCAGCATCCGGACGCTTAGGTCAACATGGCTAGTAAGGGATCTGAGATTATTTTAGGGAGGTGCCATCCAAAAGATCTAGGAAGTGAATGGTAAGCAAAGGACTTTGCTGCTGTAAGTAAAAAAAAAAAAAACACTTCTCAGGTCTTAAATGCAAAGCACATGCTTTGTCTTTTAAGTTTTGGAAGAGGTAGCCGTGTTAGTCTGTATCAAGCAAAATCCAAAAAAACCCGAAAAAAGAACAAAAAAGACAAAAACTTGTGGCACCTTAAATACGAACTATTATGGTTTTAATGCAAGCTTTCGTGGATCAAGTCCACTTCGTCAGACATGTGGAAACAGAATTAAATGTGGAATGAAATATCAGTTTTATACTAAATATTCATTGGCTCTTGGGTCTATGGTAGATTTACACACAGTAATTTGGCTTATTGTTTTGTTTTGTTTCTTTGCATTTTGCCTGATATGCTTTGTCTTTAAGATTCAGTCATAAATTAATTGCAAACCAAACATAGCTTTTGTTAAAAACAAAAAAACAAAATGTAAACCTTTGGTCTCTGTCCCGTCTTTGTCCCAAGGAAACAGGGTGGGCTACAGTTCTTTTTTAAGTCTTGCTAATTCCTGTGTTTCAGGCTAGACTGAGGTTGCATTCAGGAGCCCGGCTCCCTTTTTAAATTCTGTGCATCTCCAAGGTAACAGCCATCCTGTTCCTCAGTAATAACTTACACTAGCTCAGAAACACGAGTGTGTTGTTGGCTCATTTCAGATTAAAAATCTGGATAGGTGGTGATATGTTTTCGATTAAAGGGCTGTTTCTTGCATTAAGTGCTACAGTGGCAATATTCGGAAGATCAAAGCAGGCGTAATAGTGAAATAATTGCATTCTCTGAGTTGACTGCAAATAGGAATAATATGTCCAGGGTTCCTAAACAAAAGACGAACAAGTGGGTCCTAGATCAAATCAATCCTCAACCGTCTCTGGTGGCAAAAATGCTGAAACTGAAGCTGTCCAACTTTGCGCCCATTGTGAGAAGGCAGGATTCTTTGGAAAAGACCATCATGATATAAGAAATGTGGAAGGCAGCAAAAAAAGAGGAAGATAGGAGACGGACTGGCTCCCTAAGGAAGCCACAGGCTTGAATTTACAAGAGCTGAGCTGAGCACTTGAAGGCAGGAGCTTTGGGAGAGTGTGCTTTTATAAATGGGAGGAGGGGCGTTGATAGCATGGAACAATATCAACTAGTAGAAAGAGCAGTGACTTGAAACGGTTTTAAGTGAAAGAAGGAAAGAGCCAAAGCAGGACTGCCGTCATACATTAAGATCATGACTATGCAATCTGAATGTTGGCAATGAGGAAGCTGAAATTGCTACAGATTTCCTATAACCTGACCCAGTCACCTGTCAAAATGAGCCCAAAACTTCCTATTGTGACTTGGGAGTGCAGCTATGGAGGAACTAGAAGCGATCTCTCAGGGTAACTGTGTGCTACGGGAGACCAAGACCATCTCCAATATGTTTTTTGCTGATTACTGTGCATGGTTGTGAAAGCTGGACAAGGAAGAAGGCTGAAGGGGGGGGGGGGGAGAATCATTTTGTTTTTAAATGTGGTGTAGGAGAAGAGCTTTATGGATACCCTGGGCCACCAGAAAGACAAACAAGTTGGTAACAGATCAAATCGAGCTGATCATCCTTCAAACATACGATGAGGTCCTCCAGTAGCTTTTCTATATTTGCTGCAAGTACAGCTGCCTCGTGAGAAACTGCAACAAATATTTATCTTCATTAAATATTCTCATTAAATGCCAGGTGTATCCTATGGATAGAGATTCAGCAGATTAATAGGGGAGTTGGAAGCCCTTGCGAAACACTGATATATTAATTAATGGCTCCAGGCCAAATCAGCCCCCTCTTGAGCATGGCCGTCTAGCCCTGGGGAAAGGGAGATGGGGGGGCAGGATCATGGCAGGCAGCTTTCCAGGAAGAGGAGGCATTAGGGCACAGGTTGATGTTACAGGTAGCTCGTGATTAAGAGCAGAACACAAGTTAAGTATTGAAAGGATGCCATACAGGGTGACTTTTGTATTTGAGAGATCAGGCTTCAGAGACATCCCATGCATACATCCTCCATACCCATCACGGAACAAAAGAAGCTAATTTGCAAAATAGGTGACGTGGAGCAAAACTCCTGCTGTGCATTCAAATGCTTTTCATCAGTTAAGAATTTTTTCTTTTCTAATTGTGGGCTGTCTGTAATGCCTGTTCTCACCCTGACTCATCTTCTCCTCCAAATGACCCTCCTGTAGCATTAGGAGCTCACTAAAAGACATGCTCAGTTCACAGATCAGTTCATGCTGGTCTTACTGAACTGGAGCCAATATGAAGGTGCAGCCCAGAAACCTGGAAGAGCAGCAGAAGCTGGAAAATCTGGCCACTGCACTTAGTGTGCTCGGGTGCACCCTGCTTTTATCCATCAGTCCCCCACTTCCCAATCAAAAAAGGCTGGAGGAAGGAAAAGAGAAAGCCCTTAATTTTATAAAAGGGAATAGGTACGATAGACACAGGGGACTCACCTGGAAGTTACTTCCCCGTAGTTACAAATGGTATTTCTGAATATGTTTTTTTAAACTTTTTTTTTAAAAAAAATTCTGTCTCAAGTACTAGAAATGGCTTTGCAGACAAAATGGCAGGGTGTGGATGGAGGGCGAAGGCCTTAAGAGAGGCTAACAAGGAAGGGCTTGAATGCGGTTTTCTCGAAGTACCCTCTTTGCAAAGATTATTTTCCAGAAGTGCCTGGGATGAGAGGGTGGAAGGGATGGAGCCATTTCAAACTGCAGATGGGGAAGAAGGAGGAACCCTCCTTTTAAAGGCTCTCCTGCATAATACAAATTATTCCATTCATTTTGTATTAACACAAACAAGTCTTTTGTGGAGTTGAAAATATAACACAAACAAAAACATATTTTCATCACAATTTAAAAAAATATAACACAAACAAGGGGGGGCGAGGTTTCATGTTTGATACAAACAAATCACACCACACCACAGTTTTCCTTGCAAAGTGAAAACAGGGCTGTTTTTCCTTGCAGGTAGAAAATCAGCCTCAGGAAGTACCCTGGACTGAAACCTTTCTCCCCAATGTACATGATAGGTCTTTGCTTAACCTGCATCTATTTTATTACATTTAATTTTTTGTAATGCAAGAAGATTAAGAATGGGTTTAAAAGATACAACTTTCCTAGTCCTTATTTGCCATAAGTTGTTTCCTTAAGGAAATGAGACGACACGCATCCTGACCGTCACACGGGTGCCCTGGGCTCTCATGGGGCCCCCGCGACACCTTGGCTCTGCCTTGCAAAGGTTCTGTGCTTATTGCAAGTTTCCACCTTGGACAGAGTCATTCAGCTGGAGTCAAGGCTGAACATGCTGAACTTTGCCTGACAGCTGAGGCTAAGAGGCTGGATGGATGCTGTGATAACTCCCTTCTTAAAAAAAGAAAAGGCAAAGAATTAGGCTTGACCATGGGAGTACGTCCGTCCGTCTGTCTGTTCCCTCCCTCCTTCGAAGTTTTAAAGAGTGAGAAGCATTTACCTGAGAAGAATAATATCATCAGTCAAGCTTGAATTTTCTTTTTCCAACTTGGCAGTCGGTGGACCTCAGAGGAATCGCAGCAGATGGAGCAAAAGATGGCAGAATCAAAGCTAGGTCACCCAATGGATCACAGGAATTGTCAGATGTGGAGACTGAGCACCTGCGTTTCCTGCTGGCTTTGTGATTCAGCATTTTTTTTTCCTGGGACTTGTCAGAGCAAAAGGACTTTTCTATCCTCTTTTGGCCAAAAAAAAGCTAGGCTTTCTTTTCTTTCTTTTTAAAATATATATGCCTCAGAAAGAGAAAAAGTGAGAAAAGAGGAACCAATTGGGACAATCCCTCTTGATTTATAATCCTGCGGCTGATGGTTTTTGCTGCAAGAAGATTCCCAAGACAAACCCCAAATACACACACATACCTCCTACACACCCAGTGTTTGGAAGGACTGGTTGTGACAGAACTGGATGATAATAAGCAGGTGAATTATAATATCAGAATCTAACCACCCCATTCGCAAATCTGTTTGCTCCCCTTTAGCCATCTTTGATCCCAACCCAGGAAATTGTCTCTTCAGATATTTAATTAGTTTTATTTATGTGTGTGTTTATTTTATTTATAGGCCACCTTTCCCCCAATAAGGGAGAAAGTTTATTTAATTGTATTATTTTTTTCAAAAGGAAAATGAGTGGTGTTGCTGTAATGTCTAATTCATACCTGCACAGGTTTGTTTCCAAACCCGTGTGGATACCCCTCTCTCACGTTCTGCAGTATGGTTTTTTCTGTCCCTCCCTTTCTCAGGGTTCAGGTTCTTCATTCACACCTCTGTCCTTCTGGTCTTTATTTCAGTGGACACAATAGCTCAGTTTTACACTACGGACACGCTGGAGCACCAAATGAAAAGACCGTTGAAGACGGAGACTTATGGTGAGTAAGACCTCTACTGGAACAATTCATTGCCCAAAACTTTATTAAAAAAGAAAAGAAAAAGGATGCTCCGTTCAGCAATCCAGATGTTTTTTTAAAAAAAGGTTAATTCTGCAGCCAATATAAATTTCCCTAAATTGATAGACACAACATTCAGCACTGAAATCCTGTTGTTTACTATAGTAAGTCACAACTAGAGTAAGCCCATTTAAGTCATTGGAACTTATGGAGGAGTTCACTCACCAAATCTCCAGTGATTCAACGGGCCAACCCTAGTGTGCCTTACTATGCTAAGCAACAGAATTTCCACCATCCTCTTACTCTGTGTAGTTCTGCAACTAGAAGACTTCTTTGCATTGATCCTTCAGATATGAGTTACATGTTGTCATCCGTTGTGGCCAACCAAGACATTTTGCTGTCTGAAGCAATGTATCAACTGTTTCTCCCCAACATCCAGCTGCTAGATCTACCGATCCCATTGCACACTTTTCATGTATTGTTCCTGCCTTCATCTCTCCACTGCATAAATTCTGCCATCTCAAGTGGTCTGGCTTCACTTGGATAGAGAGTCGAGTCAGTCTTGGATTCCAGAACTTGTCTGCTTTCTGTTATATGGCGTTTGCTGCGGTGGAAATTTTATAGGTTTAGTCAGATTGGTGTTAATAAAAGGCTCCCTTTTGTGGTTTTGGAATGCATGCAACCCTGTCGCATCCTGTATAAGCTGTGTGCACCCCAAAACCACAAAAGGAAGCTTTTAATCAGCACCAATCTGCCACACTGGTGATCTCATTCTTGCTGTGCAGGCAGAGCGATGCGACAGGATTTGAACCGTCATAGAACATTCATCCCCACTTCTATGCACAAAAGATGGCCAGCTTCTTTCTCGCATCCAAGTCATCTCTCAAAAGTTCAACTTCATATAATCAAGTTAAATACTACTTTAGCAGCTGGTTGACTTGTGGAGCTAATTTGGTAGCCTGGGATATTTTAAAGAGCTGTATTTCCCAGTAGAAATTATGTTATTTGCACCTGTGCACTCATAAAGCTGTAACAAAGTTAGTGTCTACTTAGATATATCTGCTCTGTTCCTCTGAAAAGCAGTTAATGGCTCAGGGGAGTCCTCTGTCGGAAAGCTCACAGAAGTGCTGGCTGGGCCAGGCACAGAAATGCAATTTAGCCGTGGCAAATGTGGAATGAAGAGCAGTTTGCAAAATGAATGTTCCAAAACCTCAAGTACAGCTTTGGCATATTTTTTGATGATGAATTCTTGTGGGTCTTTGCCCTCTCCTCTCCAAAAAGATCAGGAACGATCTTGAACTGAAAGTAGTGGCATGTGCAGTGTTTCTTGCAAAACAAATATTTGTTGTTACATGCCGCCAAGTCTCCTCCGATATGGCAATGCTATGCATGAGCAATTTCTAAAATGCCCTGTCCTCCACAGCCCTGCTCAGTTCCTGCAAATCCCAAACCATGGCTTCCTTTAGGGAGTCCATCCATCTTACATTGGTCTTCCTCTTTTCCTGCTGCCTTCCACCTTTCCCAGCATGATGGTCTTTTCCAGAGAATTCTGCCTTCTCAGGATGTGCCCAAAGTAGGACAGCCTCAGTTTTGTCCTTTTTGCTTCCAGAGGTAATTCAGGCTTGATTTGATCCAGGAATTTTAGGTCTGTATTTTCCACTTCCACAAATCTTTCAAAGCTACAAGAAAAAAAAAGTTTAAAGGGGATGCTATGTTATGACTGCGAAGCAAAAGAATTCATGTAGGAACAGCCTGCTTTGTTCTCTTTATGACTGTTTGAACATCTGTTTCCTGGGGCAGACTGCATAGAAGTACCTGATCCTTTTAAAAGAAAAAAAATCTCCTAAGCAAAACCTGGTGCCTTTTGAAACATGAGTTGTAGACCTCAAGGTTTGCATGGGTCCCGCCTTCTACCTCATTTGATCTTGTTTGAAGGAGACTGTCCTATATATCATGTGCTGAATAAGCCATGGACTTCTATAAGGTTGCATTTGACCCTAAAGTTTCTTCGCACCCTTTACAAATATCTGGCATAAGGGGAATTTGTTTCCATTGGTGAAATGATCACCAACTGAATGAAGGATGTGAAGGAAACTCAACCCCCACACTTAATAGATCAGGTAAAAGACGATGGGGAAAATCTTTTCTCTCCTTCAAACTTCAAAAACACATTAGAGTAGGTGATTTCTTCTTATGTGCTGCCAGGTTGCTTCCAGCCTAAAGCAACCCCATCAATGAATGACACCCCCCCCCCCAGGTCCTGTCACTACCATCCCTGCTTAGGTCTTGCAAACTGAAAGCCATGGCTTCCTTTACTGAGTGACTCCATCTCATTTTCAGTCTTCCTCTTTCCCTGATGCCTTCATCTTTTCCAAGCATTATTTTTTTCTGGGGGAATCTTGTCTTCTCGCAATAAGAGTCAACAGTATTGAGCTGAAACAAAGAGTGTATCCATGAGGCACCTTCCTGTGTTTTCATGTTCTCTAACACCCCTCAGTGCTTCTTCTCTCCCTTCTTTTGTCCACAACATAGACCTTTTATCGTGCAAAAGGTCCTCCCCCTTGGAGTGTGAATTAGTGCAGGGCTTGGCTCGGCTCCAACATAAGACAACCCTTAAAGTGGCAGAATTGCCAGTGCTGCTCCCCCCCACGTTAAACTCAGCAACGACTCTTGTTGAATCATTCCGTGTGTAGTGTTGCTGTTTATTAGCTGTTGTTTACTGCCACACAGTTTTGGTTTATTCTGGTTCATTGATTTCTCCAAAATATACCAGCAGGGGCCCTTTTGCACTTCAGAGGGGCCAAGCAGTTTCACCCACTTGAGGATCAAGGCTGTCTCTTTCTCGTGTTGGTGTGTGTGTGCACGCATGCAAATACTCCGTGGCCCAGAAGAAGACAGGAGTGGCGTACAGGGAGGTCTTAGATCTACTGTTGGGCCTTTTTATGCAGTGCTGTCCTTCATTTGCTTTTGATAACCACACTCAAGAGGAAATTCAACATCGTATAAGCTCTGTTTGGCAGGTTGTCTTGCCCAAAGCAGATAATCTTTTTTTAATGTATATTCTTGCCTTGCAGAATATTAATACTGTTTTGAGCATGATGAAAAATGTGCAGCTTGGTAAACATGTACATGTTCTGTTTAGATTTGTCTTTTTTTAAAAAAAAATACTGAGTTCCAAAGCCTTAATGCTCAGACTGTGGAGAAATTCAATCAATGCTGCACTCATGTCCATGCAACTTATGCCACACCATGTGGACAAATGATCTAGCGAACTGTCAAGATAATGTTATTGAAGTAGCCCACTTCTGATCAAAAATACTTTAATTATCTTTTTAAAATTTTATCTATATTTCATATACATCTTTATTTTAGGTTGTGCAACACTCTTAATACGAATAAAGAAAGCTGCTTCTTGTTAAATAGCACTAAATTATAGTTTTTATAGAGATACATAGATACAAATATAGATATATTTTAAAAATAGGTTTATATAAACATGTATTCGGAGTGATATAATGTTAAATTAAGCACCTGGAAAGCAGTTGTTTTTCCTAAGTCAAGGTGAAGCGAAGGAAACTCTTCTTCCTAGCAGGTCAGTCCCTCATATGAAGAGTTGAAACCCGGTCCGTGGGAAAGTAGCGTAGTGCCCAACACTGGGTTCTAGGTCTCTGAGAGCCAAGAAAAAAGGCACCAGTAGATACTGTCAGTGTCTCCGGAGAGGTTTCCTAAATGAATGCTTCATAAGCCACTCAAATAGTAATGCTGCATGTCCACTTAGTCTGAGTTTTGCCAGTGTATACACACGGAATGTTCCACCTTTCTCGTCCTCGTGACTATAATGATATAGAACTGGACAGAAGAAGTACGCAGGGGAAGAAGGTTCAGGAAACAAGGCCAGGACCAAACTTTGGGTGCCCTCCTGGCAGCCATAAAATGAGTAGCTGGAGCAGGGCTTGGAACTGGGATTCCAACTCTGAACAGGACTGTCTCCAGAGCAGCCAGTGAAGGGCCTCCATGGAGGGTTTCATTGTCCCTTGCCAGGAATTTTGGAGCATCAGCTCAATATCAGAACAACGGGCAATGCGCTTCATGAGTCTTATCATTCATTGAAGGGCCTCTCCTAAGGAGCAAAGTGTGGTGGCAGTCCTACCGAGGAACACCAGGGTTGCCTCCTTGGGGCAGCTACAAAGACTCTGAGCCTTAGAAAGTGGCTTGATGGACACAGTGGTGGCAACTGCCCATTCTCCTCTGCCTTCCTGCCTTTTTTGCTCCTTCCTCCACTTCCAACGGGTTCTTCGCCAAAAAACCCCCCTGCATTCCTCGGTCGCTCGTGACTGGAGGCCCAGCTTTCACAGATGCCGGGCTCTTTGAAGCTGGGATTTCTCGCTGGGACTTGGATACTCTTGATGATGGTTCAGCAGAAAAGTCAGAATCCTATCTTTCCATTGTGGGATTTAGAGGTTAAAGTGCAAACTTTGGAGGGAAGAGGTTAACCACCTATTTGAAAAGCCAGCCTATTTTTAGAGACCTCACTAAGCCAAGGATGCAAACTCTTGCCTGCCTTTTTGTGCCACAGGCCTCATAGCTTCTCTGGCCGGAGGTTAACTCTGCCTGTCAGGATGCTGATGACCGTGGAAAGGGCACGAATATTGGGTGTATTCTGCCCCACAGGCATCCGCAGTGGGTTTGGCTTAGGAAGATCATTGGCTAGTCATCAAACATCACAAATGCTTCAGTTAGAACTACAGCACCTTTATTTAGTCGTTCATTCATCCACCCATTTGTTCATTCATTCGATTTATATACCACCCTTTCCTTTGGCAACAGCAGCTGTTTTTTCCCCCCAGCCCAGAAAAACTGGTCCTTACCATCTGTTCTTTCTCGCTCAGCCACACTTGGGGCCCAAACCCACGCAAATCTAGAAAAGTCTCCAAATTGCAATGTCTCATGATCAGCTTCTGAGTTGCATCCTTGCAGGCACCCTTCTGGAGCAATTAAATGGCCAGGCTGAAAATGTATTTGTCCGTTTGGGGGCAGTGTTGCATTTTAAATAATGAGAATTTAGTTTCCTTTCCTGTAAAATTGGGTACTCTGTTTCCCCATGCTTTACCTGAAATCAAGGTATTTTAGAAGAAACATAAATCAGATGTAGTTACTAATATTGAACTACTTTTTAATTTTTTATATTAAAAGGATGCTGGGTTTATATGGCTGTGTTGCTTTAAATTAAGATAGGTTTATTCTGCTCGGTTTTAAAAGCTTCCTTTGTTGCTTCCAAGCAACCTATATTTTTAAAAACACATGCACGCGCACACACACATCCTCCTGGACTGGCTGCAGAGCCTGCTCTCCGGGTCCTATTTGCGTGGCTTCTCCTGAATGTCAAACCTGAGGTGCCCATACGTTTCCCCACTGCATTTCAGTGGAAGCATCAGCATGCATCATTGGGATAGGGCCGGCCCTCCCACTGTGCAAAATGAGGCACTCCCAGCACCAGCAAGAAGCTGGAAGAAAGAGCCATGCCTGTCCCTCGTAATCATCCTTCTGCCTTCAAAGTTGAGGGAGGATGCTCTCTTATTGCCAGTGAGGAAGAAAAATTCCTCCGGTCATCCAATTAACTTTTGGACCTGAAATGAGCGAGGAGGTGCTACCTTGCTCCTGGCCTCAGGCAGCAAAATGTCTTGGGCTGGCCCTGAGTTTTAGATTGATGGCCCTATAATTACTTAAAGTCTAGAGGCTACAGTCCAGCATGATTTGAGAGGTCTCTGTGATTTTCTGTCAAGCCAGGTAAGTGTAGCAGTCTGTTTGAGATGTGCCTTGGCAAAAAAGCTGAACATGGAGATAACACTTGCAAACCTAATTTAATGGTATTATAATCTTGCTGTTTGTTAAATTGACATAGTGCTTAATTTGTCTTTCCATCCAACTAGATATTCAAAGCAGTCCACAGTAAATATAAACCCAGGACAGAACCCTAAGTCTTTGTTTAAAAAGAAAAAAAAATACCTTCAGCTGTGCAAAACATATGCAAATCATTGTGTGTGTGTGTGTGTGTGTGTGTGTGTGCGCACACACACACACAAACACTTACTGTTAAAATTTCTTTCTGTATGGTCTCTTCTCACCTTCAAAATTTTGATTTGCATTAAAATATGGTCAATCAATTCTTTAGTGGCTGTGAATAGCTGGTTTCTATACGGCTAACAAGCTTTTATTGCAACACTGGGTTTTCACTTCTGTGCATATCTAGAAAGACACACACACACACACATGCACACTAATAAAACCTGCAGTATTTAGAACTGTTAGAAATGGTAAAAATAAATAAATCATTTTTTGAGGTTCACAAGCACTTACTTGGCTTGCTTTTGTGCATCCTCCATGGGGGCATAGAATTCTTAAGCAACTTCCAAGTATTTCTGGTGAACATTGCCATCTCACGGTTAAAGCTGAAATAGCATCTTTCTTTCAAACTTGAAGCGCTAGACTCAGAGCAAACTTATGTGTTGGTGTGTGTCTGTTTCTCTCTCTCTCTCTCTCTCTCTCTGTTTCCTAACTTTACAGGAAGTTTTTTCCCCTCCTTTCACAGTCCTTTTTGGACTGTCATCTGTTTGAAAAACAGCAAATGTCTAGGCATATTTGTCTTTTCTCATGGACAAGGAAATTCATATTGGGATGGTTTTCTGCAATATAGAAGATGTGTTGATAACAAGATATATTATTGCAAGACATCTTGATAGTTCTAAAAAGGAGGAGGAATTGAAGGCTGCCTCTGAACAAATCCTGACTGTTGGTGACCTTATCCACACATGTGTTGGGCATGACACTATTTGCAGTCAACGTCAATCATCAGAAGCCTTGCTTTTGCCCTACTTCTTTAACCTTGGCTTGTTTGATCAGCTCACTATTCCGGCCTTGGTGCTTAAGCTCTCCAGTACAGAGATCCAAAGAGGGGAAGGGCTAGCCTGGACATTTGAGAGGTAGCATAGCTGAGTGGATCTCCTGATCACAGACTTACAGAGGAAGAATGGGGCCCCTACAGTTATCCAGTCCAGTGATTATCAAACGTGGGTCCCCAGATGTTCATGGACGGCAACTCCCACAAATTCTGACCAGCACAGCAAGTGATGGAAGGCTTCAGGGAAATGCAGTTCAAGAACATCTGGGGACCCCAGTTTGAAAACCACTGGTCTAGTCCAAACCACCACCACCCCACCTGACAGATGGCCATCCTGCCTTGGTTGAAAAAGTTCCAGTTAAGGACAGCCTCCCCACCTGCTTCAGTTCCAGTGGCCATCCTCCCTGCCTGGGGTGTCGTTTGCCCACCGTTCAAAAAGAGTAGCTTTCCCTGCCACTGTTCAGATCAGAGTGCTGTCATGCATCCACAGGGCAATCTTGGTGAGTCAGGCTTATATCGGAAACATGGATAAAAACTGGGAAAATGTAAATGCAAAGTCCTTGGAACACTACGAACAAAAAGTGCTGCAGTAGAAACCTTCAGGATCATTATTTGACCGCTTTGTCAACAAGGAAACGTTGCAGATTAAGTCCTGTTCAGTCATTACACTACTTGGTGCTCTGGACGCACTTAGAGGGGAACGCTTAGCCCTGCCTCTTCCCACGTTGTCATGTTCTTCATGGTTTCATTTGGGTCTCAGGAGAAGGGTCCTGCTCACATGTAATATGGCTGAAACAGTTTTTTTTAAATGCAGTGACAGATGGTACTGGGCTAAGCTCTTCCTGCTTCACAGTACCAGCTAGGGCAATGCCTGAATAGGGCTTTAGAAATCAGAGGAATGTCACCTATCAGCTGTTACTGAGAGACTTACTTTGGCTGACGTTCTGCTCAAACCCTAGCTTTCAGCTGGGGTTTAGCGCTGTCCCCCACCCCTCGCCTAGCTTCCCTAGCTGCCAGTTTTCATTTCAGCCACTGTCTGTGCTCCCTCTCTGCAGCTTATTCGACATGGGAGGGGAATATTACTGCTATGGCTCAGACATCACCTGCACCTTTCCAGCCAACGGAAAGTTTACTCCTGACCAGAGGGCCATCTACGAGGCAGTGCTGAAGTCATCCCGGGCTGTGCTGAAGGCGGTCAAGCCAGGTAAAAGATCAGCGTTATGTCAACAGAGAGGCGGGCGCCTAGGCAAACAGTCACTCCACCAGAGGCTGCTCTGCCTCATGCGCACCCATCGTGTTCTGGGCCTGAGCCTCAGCGTTTGCAGGCAAGGAAGGAAAAGGGCATTTCACATGAAAATGGAAGGGATGGGAGTCCTCTTCCCTCCCTGCCTGCCTGCCTGTCTTTGTCTGCAGCAAGGCGGGATTCCTGCCAAACCTCTCCATGCCCTTCTGCTGTGAACCTGATGCTATTCCTGTTGTGTTGTTTGATTCCTCCCTCCAGTGCTGGGGTGGGCTTGCTTTTCTTTCTTGAAATGGTGATGCTCCATACCAATTGAGCAATTGATTTTATAATATTTTAAAGTGGTTGCCTATCAGCATTCCAAGCTGGGGTTATTCATTTAAATCTCTTTCAGTGGTCTGGCTGCCTCGTGGTACAGTGGTTAAACTGCAGTACTGCAGTCAAAACTCTTCTCATGACCCAGGTTCAATCCCAGGTAGCTGGCTCGAGGTTCACTCAGCCTTCCATCCTTCTGAGATCAGTAAATCCGAGTACCCAGCTTGTTGGAGTGGGTGTGGGGAGGCAATATGTACCCTGCATAATTGTAAACTGTCCAGAGAATGCTTTAAGCGCTATGGGGTAAAAAGCAAAAGCATGCTGCTTATATACTACCCCATAGTGGTATACCACCCTGAACATCTCAAATGTTGTCGTTCTGTGCCTTGGTGTTGCTTCCAATTTACAGCGAACTTTGAGGACACATGACACAAAAGAAAAAAGGGATGAGGAGGGAAGAGGGAAAGAAGGAAACCCAGGTGCCAGTTTTAGCATTAAATAGGTAGCGCTTTGAATGATTTGGCTGGAATGGGCAGAGTTGAGGCAGAAAAGGCACCAAGCAATTGTTCTTCCAGCAAAATTGTTCTTCCAGCAAAACCAGTGGGGGAGCTCCCCCCCTCCCGCTGCTACAGTCAGAGGAAGAGTTGGTCACCAGCTGACAAGCAACAGAGGTGCCCAAAAGGGTCCTCCATCCTTTCTCTCCCTCTTTTGCATCTGGATGGAATGGCTTCTTCTAGTTGAGCCTTGTGGGCTGAAAATACCAAGAGTCTTGTGGCACCATAAAGACTAGTCCGTTTCATCTGTATGGGTGCCCTCAGAATCCCAGTTGGGTTTGCTGTAACAGTCAGAGGGGGCAGGCAGCAATAGTTTCAACTGCTTTTGGCACAGTCAGTTTCTGTCTGTTTTCCAGAGGATGTGCAAGACATCTTGAACCAGCCCAACCCTGTTTCAAGCCCATCCAGATCTTTTCATGTTCAGCAGCAGGGCTCCTCTGGCTGTGGGCTAGAGCAATGCAGACCGGATCGCGTGTACAGAGAAGGATCACTTTGAATAAGATCACGCCCAAGGGGCTCTTTTTAGTGCAATCCAATGTGGTCTTGCTTGCCTGTCTGATCGCACCGTAGCACAGCTGCTCCCACCCCATGGAAATGTCCGTAGTGAGAGTTGGTCTCTCAGCAGAGCTTTCCTGGTGGAGGAACCCTGGCCTTTTCTGGGTCACAGGAGGCAGTGCCCAAGGTCTCCTTGCCAGGCTGCATGGACTGGGCATCTGCTCTCAAACCCAGCCAACCTCCCTCCGCAACGCCACCCCCCAAGCAGCTGTCCTTTTGCAGAGGAAAACCAGGAGCAATGGATGAGGAGGCTTGTGGAGGCTCTTGCCCTCCTCACCAATCCCACAGTGGAATTCCTGGCCATCCAGATGGTGATGGGCTTGCCTCTGCCCTGCAAGTAGCAGGCAGAAAAGTCCAAAATCAAGCAGAGCTTAACGTTCTGGGGAAGAGGGATTGCCGCATCCTTGCCCCTTCCCGTTTCCCCACTATCCTGCAGTGCTCTGTTGTACTTACTGAAGCTCATGTCCCAGGAAGACATCCGTGTCCTCTTGCATCCCACTTAAAACACGCATTGTCTGGCGAACATCTCCTGGGGAAAGGGAAGGAGAGGAGCCAGCTTGGCCAGGGTTCATGCTCCATCAGCTCCCTCTCCTTCTCTCCTCATGTATTTATGACTTTGCACGCCCCAAGTCCCAACGGAACTGGAATGGCATTGGAGGCATATTGGGCAAACGGGGATTTTCTTCTGATTGATGGCGTTGACTTCCATCAAGTGTGAAAAATACGAATTGGTTCCAAATAGGCTCAGATGCAGAAGCAGTTTTTCAACCAACCCAGTTTTGCTTTTGTTGTTTTCCTGCACCCTTTACCAGCAGCGGTGCATCTAGGAAGCCAGAGGTCAGAGTTCAGTGTCTTGAATGCAGACCAGGTTTGTTCTGGTGTTGGGGTCAGGAGAACTTTTTTATTAGGACTTCAGCACATGAATATGATCCTGATGAAGATAGACACACACACACACACTGCAGTTGCTCTTTGGAACTAATGGAGCTGGGGGAGTTTTCATTGGGGTCACACTCCCTTTTTCTTGGGGGAAGCCCTTGTGAGCCTTGCAAGGTGGGGGGGAGAGCAAAATCCTTTTAATAGGAAAAAAAACACTGCTAGACTGCCACTGGTGGATTGGGGTTGACCAGTGACAATCCAGCAGTGATTTTTTTCATATCAGAGGCTCCCCAGTCCACTGGGGGTCCCAAAGGCTTTCCTCAGGCAAAAGGGAGCCCTGGGGAGCCTCAGAGCCTAAAATGGGATAGAAAGCTTTCCAGTAGTTTAAATTAAATATTTTCAGTATTTGTTAAGGTTATGTTGGCGTAAATTTATGCAACAGGTTTTTGACCATTATGTTTCAAGTTCAGATCATGCATTAAGGAAAATGTGTATTGCATCCTCTTACAAAGTTATCCCTCCAGGCACACGATTCTTTCAGTGCTACATGTCTGAGACATCAAACATGCAAATAGATATAAGCAAGCTTTTCTTGTAGGGATGCTTATGTTAGAACGGCTTCTCTTCTAAATGGAGCTCCTCTTCTTATGGCACGTTAAGGATCTTGTCTGGCAGAGCGCTCAGTCTAATGGTCTGGCCCGGTACCCAATAATTTCAGCAGAATGTTTACAGGAGAGGTTTTTAGGGGTGATACATTCTGGGGCCACATCTCCTGTCTTTAATGGTACCTCAGATTTACCACAGAAGATGGGTGCTCCATTTCACTTCACAACCACACCACTCACAGGGAGAGTGTTATTTTATGTCCTGCTTTATTTCCTTCTCAGCACCTTGGCCCCTTGCATGAGCCTCCCGGAAAGGTGCAGAATCCGTGCACGGGCACTAAACCTGATTCAATGCGGGAGATCTTCCTGGTGGACTTTTTCCCCCCAACCAGCACATCTCATTTTGCTGCCCTGGGGCTCTGCAAATCTTCCACCGGAGGCAGCTGCCTCCTCCTTTGCTGCCCCTGCACCTTCTAACTCCATTTAGAAAGGAATAGATGAAAAGTTCCCATAACTCCATAAAAGTAAATAGAGTCTCATGCTGCAGTCTCATTGGTAACTGAGTCATGTCCTTCTCTTGAAGCAGCTCATTTATGTTCCCCAATCCTATGATCAGTTTTAACTTGGTCAAGCAGGGTTCATTTGAGTCACTTTGATTCTGTTTGTGTGTGAGAGAGAGAGACAGACAGAGACCATAGAAAAGTGCCGTGTGTACAGGGCTCCTGCCCTCCAGGATGGCTGAGCAAGAGGTAGCCAATGACGCCCGAATGACCCATGGGGGCCTTTGGCCTTCTGGGCAGTCAAGTCATTGGTGCAGTGACCTACATTGCATGGTATCGCGTTTGGCAGCAAATTAAGAATGGAGCAGACACAACGTCAGCAAATTTTCTCCCAGTACAGATGTCTCGTGCAACAACGATCCAAAGTCCAAGGGTTCTCCAGTCAGGCTGTGTAAACCTGGCCCCTACAGTGGACGATGGCCAGCTGCATCACGGACCGGTGTTGGTATTAGGAGGTGGTTCCCAAGGGTCAGAGGCACTGCTGTGGCTGTGTGTGTGTCCGTGTGTGTGTGTATAAAAGATCTATAAATAGCCCAGAATTTATCGAGACAGCTTGGGATGAGGATCTGAATGTGATCAGGGCTGTAGTCATACAGGCAAAGCTTGTCAAAATGGGTTGCATTTGGGAACGCAACCACAGGCAATGGCTGGTTCAGGATCAGAAGGGATGGTTTCTTATTTGGCTTACACTTAAATTGTAAATTAGTCATTGTCATCGTCGTTGTCGTCATCCTCCTTCTCCTCCTCCATTTGCTTATATTTCAAAGCTATGCCATGATTTGGGGCAGTGTGGTTAACGTAAGGATAATCTTTTTGGAGCTGTGTGCCAGGAGTGGGGATTGTTAAAACCAGTGGTGGGTGGGGCCAGAACCAGAAATGGGCAGGACCACAACTTCCCTATCCTATCCTTTCCCTCTCTCTGCTAACTTTCTTGCGGGATGGATAGCTCAGTTGTTGAGGTATCAGAAGTTGGGAGTTCTGTTCCCTATCTGGATGGCTCAGTGGTTGAGGTCTCTGGATGCAAAGATAGAGGTTAGGAGTTCAGTTCCCCACCATGCCTCCTTGACGGGGGCTGGACTCGATAATTTAAAAGGTCCCTTTCAGCTTTGGAAGTTCTAAGATGATGATCTTTCTTGCATTCTTTCTTCCATGCCACCATCACTTTCTGTTCCTCTGTTCTCTGTTGTCACCCTTTCTCCTTTTCTACCATGTTTCTTTTTCCTCTTTCCTTCTCTTTGTCTCTCCCTTTTGATTCCTCTCTCCTTTCTCCTTAACCCACCTCACAATATGGTTTGTGGATAACATGCAGGTGAAAAATACAAAGGCTGCTATGAACTCTTTGAAGGAAAGATGCGATGCAACTGTGATTAGTAATAGTTTCAGGCAAAGAATCAAGCCACCTGTGGCAGCTCCCTGCCTTCCTTAACGTGAAAGGAATAAATAAAAAATTAACCTGGCCAGCCTTGAATTTGGATTGTTTCGGATGCAGCAAGCAAGATGGGCATTAGGGGACCTCTTGCGGCAGAAGGGAGGCTTTGTTGTCCCGACAGACAACCAATATTGTCACCCTCTAGAACCAATCCAGTTGCGTAAGAGTTTCTGCAGACGGCTCTGTTCATCAGAAACATGAGCAACCAAGTTGCAAAACAGTTTTCTGGTGCTCCTTGGGGTAGGGGAGAAGTCTTAAAGGGCCTAAAATTATTACTCTAATTAAAGATGTATATTTCTTAGCTGCATGAAAATATAATGAGGTGTTTTCCTTTTATTTTTAGGATGGCATCTTTCAAATTAGAGGTTGAGGGAAGGCAAAAATCTGATATCTCTCTGAGCATAATATATTAATACGTCCCTGAGCCCTTTTAATGAAGTTGCTGGTGGAAGGGAAGGAAACACAGAGCTTATCTTGGCTTTGTGGAGTCTCTCCGGTCTCAATCAAACCCTACTTGCCACATTGGGTTCTCTCTCAGGTAGAACAACTCAGATGTTCACTAGTTTCCCCTTCTGAATTCAGCTCTGCTGCTGGCCTCCAGGAAGCACAGCGCTCTTTCAGCATGACGTTGGCTTCTTTCACAGGGATTGTGGGTTGCAACAAGAAGTTGGTTGCTGAAGTGCAACTTTTCTCCTGCAAAATTGCAGCAAATTCAACTACTGAGGGAGTCGGGCCTCCCTGATACTCATATATAAGGAGTAAGAAAGGGAACTCTGCAGATCCCATCCCTGATTTCCCCAAATTTATCATTTTAATTATGCGCAGCCATTCTCAGGCCTTCTAAATATAAAGTGCTCAGAAGTGGTTTGTAAATCTCCTTCTGGAGGTGCGCTGGGATCACCATGTAACTGGTCCAAGGCCACACAGGCTGGCTTTTCTTCTGGGAGACATAGTGGAGAATCACATTCTCTAGCCTCTGGCTCTCCCCCACGGAAACAGGGGTCCTATGTTATATGCTAAGCTGTGGTAGGTGCAGTGAGATATACCACCTTGTGCACTGAAACGGTGCCTCTTTTTAAAAGATGGAAGAGTTGCACTCATGGCATTCACACCTGTAGTGACAACTGTACTCAGCTTTTCTTTTTAAAAACATGCAGCCATCGGGTCAGGAAACTTCTGAAGTAAAATCCAAGGTTCTTTGGAAGTAGAGTTTCTTCCCCAGTCTCGGGTTCTGCCTCTTTTCCTTTTGGTTTTTGCAAAAACACAGCACACACACAGCCTCTCTCCTCAATGCATTAAATGTGCTAAATAAGCAGTCAAACCCACAGCAGTGTTCTGACACCAGCCTCTGTGTGAAGGCTTCATCACACAGAACTGTTGTTCCAGGGGTGACCGTGTGGTGTTCCTAGGCTTCAGTACTGACACCATTACCAACGACTGCTTTGTTGCTATATCACACACTTGCACTGAAGAATGGCAAACAGTCACGACAGCACTGTGTGTTCACGTTGGCTCCTACAGAGCTTTGTTTAGGGCCCTGCTGCACAAGAGAGGCTCACTGGCCTGTCTTCCGAATCCACACAAGCTGATTTTCAGCTGGCATACAGGCATCCTTGAGATGTTTTTATTTGGGTAAGATGGTCCCCTCGAACAGATGTGGCAGCTAGGCTGTTTAAACAAGCATCGTCCGCTACTGGCCTTTCTCTCAGAAATGTGTGACAAGGGTAGGGGTTCTTTTTAAAAAATGATGCTGAACTATGTGAGTGTTACTTCTTTCTTAAACTTTCAACACATTCTGTTCTTCACCCAAAAAAACAGTGCACCAAACCCCCCAGCCCAAAGCTGTCTCCTGTTTCCTCCATGAGGGGGGTAAAGCAAATGCAAATTTGAAGGGCCTCTTGGCCTTGAAAACTGCTGACTCTTGCGTGGGCCTGCCAGATCTGAGCAAAGAAAAATGAGTGTTGAAAGTCCTTTGCCCCAGTTACCTTAGCTCAGCAACTGGCCAGCTGGGGTGACTCCGGGAAGAAATGAATGTGCTGCAGAGGGGGTGCCACCAGTAAGAAAAAGTGAGGCTTCTGTGTGTATGGAACTGCACAGTGCAGCAGCACAGAAGTGTCATCCGTGACACCAGAATACTTTTTTTTTTAAGTTTATCAACATGTTTGGGAATTATTATTTTTTAAAAAAAGAATATCATGGTTCTGGGCTTCCTAAGAGACAGGTACAGTTAGGCATCCTTAGACCAGTGGAATCCCACTTTAGCTATCCCAATTCCATCATACAGAATCATCAGATCTGTAGCTTGGTGGCGCACTACTAAAGACCTTTAGGTACAATTCTCTGTATTTCAGCAAAATGCAATACGAAATAAAAGCAAAAAATCAAATGACTCAGTGAATACAAAGGAACATGAACGCACAGGATGGAGCTGTGACAGTAAATATATCAAACCAGTATAGTGGATTAATGCAGTCAATAACCTGAAACTAGCTGGAATGCCTAAATTGGACCATTGCAACTGACTGTTTTCAAATGGGTTTGAGGAGCTCTTTGTGGTATCGTTGATATAAATTAAAAGTACGTATTTTTTGGGCTGGGTTAGCTGTTCACGCGCAGCATTCAAAGCAAAGATGTGCATTCTGTTCAGAAAGACTTTCCCCCTTTCCATTTGCGGAATATTGTTTTACAGGAAATCTCATTTGAAATAAAACAAAGCTCTGTCATGTTGGTCTTTGAAAAGGTGGCTTACAGCCTTATGAATTCTCTCTGATTAAGAGTGAACAAATATTTTTAGCAAAAGCATCTAAATCATCATCATCCCACCACATCAGCTGCCTTCTGCTTTCTCCCAGGAGTCGCTTGGCCTGACATGCACCGTCTGGCAGACCGAGTCCATCTGGAAGAGCTCACAAAAATTGGCATCCTCCAAGGCAACGTTGAAGACATGGTGAAGGTTCATCTGGGAGCTGTGTTTATGCCTCATGGGCTTGGCCACCTCCTTGGCATTGACGTGCATGACGTCGGAGGCTACCCAGAGGTCAGTGCCAGAATGTTCTCCTTTATGCCAGCAAACCCACCAGGCATTTCTTCCAAGATTGCAAAATAGAATCAAAACTAAGGGGGAAAAAACAAGACAAGACCCCTCTGATTTCTTGCAGTGCTAAAATCTTTCCTGCATCTTCTGAACAATTGGATTTTCTCAGCGTTACATTGTATTTTGTTTGCCTTATCAGATGCTTGAAGCAACGATGAAAACCTAAGCCAGCAAACTAATATCTAACACAAGCAACCAGAACCTTTCTTACAAAATCCACCATTAGGGAAACCAAACAGATTTCTCATAAAACCAAGAAGCAGAGGAGGAAATAGTCATTCCTTTGACCTAGTGCTAAGCTTGTCTATTAGTACAGGGGCTGGAAAATTTAAGTTTGAGAGCAGTTTTCAAGTAAAATGACCTAATTTGCAGTTCTTGAACTGAAGCACAGTTTGGAACCCAGTTATCTTTTGGAATCTCTACACGTCCAGATTCTGTGATTCAGTCCTTGGCTGAACAATTGTGTACAGCAATGGATATTTTGGGGAAAGAGGCACACAAAAATACTTATTTTAGGAAAAGTTGCATACAAACATATGTGTATTACAGAAGAGTGCATACAACCATGCATTAGGGAGAAAGGAATATACTGAAAAGTGGCACTGCATGTGTTTGTGCTTTTTTTTAAACAAAAATTACAAATATGCAAAAATTAAATAGAACCGTGTTAAAGCTTGAATACATGTGAAATGTATTTGGACAGAGCTTAAGACTGGTGCATATGTGTCTAAATGAGAGGCAAGGGTGCTAAGAAATGTGCATCTGGAATTCATTGCCTTAGAACCCAAGGAATCGAGAGAGCAATGTATAAAAAGCTGAGGAATTCGCAATGGGACTCTCTGTGGCTGAAAAGAAGCCAAGCATCTCTGAGAAGAATCTGAGTGTTCAATAACTTTTTCCCTCCAGCTAAGGAAGAGGGGGACCTATCCTCCCATGAAGGTGTTGGTAGAATGGCAATCCATGGGACCCACAGTGTTGTAGAAAGATGCACCCATAGTCTTTGAGGACTAAACATAAAGAGTTTCAGGGCTCGTTTCTTTGTGTAGGGTGTGGAACGCATTGATCTGCCAGGACTTCGGAGTCTTCGAACTGCCCGTGTCCTTGTCCCAGGCATGGTATTGACGGTTGAACCTGGCATCTACTTCATTGACCACCTCTTGGACCAGGCCCTGGCTGATCCTGCCCAGGCCTGCTTCCTCAATAATGAAGTCCTTGCACGCTTCCGAGGTTTTGGTGGGGTGAGTAACTTGCTTGGTGATGGCTACTTCCTGCCACTTGATTGCTTGGCTTGTATGGAGTGAGAACTGCGATGCTAGGGTGAACGCTGATAATTGCATTCAGCATTTAATAAGTGTTTGGTTCAAGTTATTATGCATACATTATCTTGGCAATGCATTCAGTCATCCTCTATAATAGGCCAGAATTCTTATTCTCGTAGTGTAGAGGGGAACTCAGACTGAAAAAAATGGGGGCAGGGAAATTATGGGATTGGTGTAGTCTTTGTGTAATTCTGGCCAATATGTTCTTTCTTTATATCTGGTGGACGACAGCTAAAAGAAAAGAGAACCAGAGCAAGGAAGGTCTTGGTAGTCAGGTTGCTAGGAAGCTAATGCTGGGAAGAACCCAAGAGAAGCCTTAAAGGATCCACATGAAGGCAAAATACAAACTTTTGCAGACGTCTTATGTGCTATGCCACTGAGCCTTTGCCCAGGAGATGACTGCTTATCGGCCGCTTTTTGTCTGCTTATGATTGTGAACTTTGCACCATTTTCTGCAACTGTTACCATCTGCAGTTTAGTTCTTGATTCTCTTCATGATGGAAAGCAACTCTTTAGGGGGCCCTTTACATGTCATCCTATTTTGAGACTCTCCAGAAGCAAAATGTAAAGGGGCCTCTTCTGATAGCAAAAATTCTGCTTCATGCCTAAACATACAACCACACACTTACAGGTTGTACCTGGGGCAATGATCTATTCGTATCTGAAGTCACTCCAGTCATTTCCCCATGTCAAAGTGGATGTGGAGTCCCAGCACCTTGAATATTTTATTCTCGCAAATTCTCTGATATTATTGTATACTTGCTTTAAATTGGTCTCATTGCCTATCCCCACCTGAGATCTCCAGGCATTTGAGGGTGGGTGCAGATATAAATGTTCTAGTAAAGTAGTAAGATAAATGGATACCATTTCTGCCTCTGCTTTCCCTGTGGAATATTCCCTGAGTCATCAGCCAGTTCTCTGAGCCACCTGGTCTTGTCTTTACACTCGGCTCTTTGAAAGCCCTGTGTGCAGAGTATACAATCTTATCAAGCCATGTGGGACTTTATCTTCTGCTGCTCAATTCTCTTCCCATGTTTGAGAGGTTATCTTTGCTTTGTGCTGTTGCTTTATCAATGCATGCAAGCCAGCCAGGAAGGGGGAGGGATGAAAGGTGTGCCTCATACACCATCCTCTATGCTCGGTGCAGTTTATACGTTCCAGTTATAATTTGGACAATCGGCCTGAAGCAATTGGGGTGGTTGCACGGGGTCTCCTATGAAATGATGAGACCAGGAGAATGCTGAGGCTAGATTTCATACAGTCGCTTCTAGTGCCATGTTCCTTGTTCAGTAATCAATTTTATTTAGATATTTTCAGTGGTGAGTCCTAAATTAAGATACACTGGTGTCTTGATATACTTCAGTACTTAATCCAGTCCAGTTTAGCAATGACAAAAGGCACATCTGCTTCCCCACTGGGTAATGACAGAAATGTTTTTGTCCTTGTGAATACAAAACCTAGCATGGCATTTAATGACCAATAAGAAATCCTTCTGCATATATTTGTTTCTTTCCATGACAAGAAATTTCAAGTAATTGATTTTTTTATTATTATTCTAACGAAGGCCGGAGGTTTCAGAATTATGGTGCTTTCTGGCATGAACAGACCATAAATCTAAAGAACAGCTTTCCTCAACCTGGAGCACTCCAGATATGTTTCACTTCAGTTTCCATAATCCCACGTCACTGCAACCATGCAGTGTGACATCCAAAACTAGAAAAGAGGGAAGAGAGCCATTGAGAGAAGTCTTGAACCTTTGGGGCACCTGCCCATGGATTCATTCCCTCTCCCTATTCCTTACTCCATTTCAAAGCTGGATGGGGTGGCCAAGCAGCAGATAAGGTTCACATATTTCTATCTATGCCAGCTTTGGGATTCTGCAAGGACAGCCCATTGAACTAGTTCATCAGACTCTTTCCAATAGCAGGTGCCTCCTGCTGTTGTATCTGTAGGCACAGATCCATCTTGGCTTAATTCTTTTTTTTTAAGCCCATGCATCTAAAAATGTTAAAGAGGAATATGAAGCAATCTTCCTAAGTTGCTTTGTCTCATCTTATTTAAAACTAACTGCTGACAGTTTGTTAACCAACATGAAATTTCTCATCTGTAGCAGAATGAGACAGTGAGCTATTTTCTTGCCACTTACGTTTCATAATTTTGTGCAAAATGTGTCTTCATTAAATTATTACCCTGTTGTGAAGCAAGACACACATAGCAAGTACAAAAGGGCTGGGAGAAGAGGGATCAAAAAGATACAGACAATGCATCTTATGCTTCTGGTCTTTTAAAAGGCTATGCAAGAAAGCAGCAGGTATTGTACTACACCTATGTAATTTCAGCAATGTGTGCAATTTGCACAAAAATCATTCATGGAAATATGGAAAGTAGTTGAGACCAGCAAAAAACTCTCACTGGAGACACGTTTTGTAGTTTTTTGTTTATGTGCACAAAAATAACATAGGTGAGGAGTTACATCCTGTCTTTGAATTAAGTCAGTTGTATCACTATCCTATCCCTTTGCTTTTACTATATGCAGGATCCTATGTGGTCTGAGAACAATTTTAAACTATGGGGAGATGGGGTATCAAGATGAGACACCATCAGTGGACCATCTTAACCACTGAGAAAAAAAGATGTAGAAATAGTGTAAGAACCCTCTGCTCTGGTAACTTTATGCAGTAATATACCACATGTCACATTATTTTTCAAGTGTACATAAAAAAGCAAATCCTGTTGTTGTTTTTATCTGAAAGCAAAAATAAGCTGACTAAAAATTTTAGGACAAAAAGTAAGACAAAAAAGAGCAAAGATTGTATGCTATCTTTTAAAAAAAATGTTATGTATCTTTCTCAAATCTCCTGTGTTGTTCCACTTTAGTCCAAGGATCCAGCAGCTTCTGCAGCAGGCTATACGTAGCTAATATTTCTAAGAGTTGTGTTTTGCTTTCAGAAGCATAAGGCAAACTCTGCGCTCAGTAGACAGTTGTGTGTAACATAACGGTGTTTGTGACTGTTTCCCAAAGAAAACTAAGAGAAGGAATTATAATCACTCTTTGCAAATTAGCACAACTCTGTGCTTCATAATTTTCTTTTAAGTTTAAAACAAGTTCTTCCTCTCTCTGCTCCTTTTCCTTGTCAACTTTTGTTAATCTCCTAGCTGAGGAGGAAGGTATGGTCCAATGAGTCACCCACACACAGAACAACTGCTGCCAGGATCACACTGTTGCATTACCTCATCTCAGTGGCATCTTGCAGGCCACTGCCCCTCCTCAAAATGAGCATGGTGCTTTAAAAATGGTTCCCTTTTATTCTGTAACCCATTTTCTTCTGTAGTTTTCCTTCTGAATATGTCCTGCAGATCTGTTTCCATTACAAACAGTAGTTTTGATGGAACCCTCAAATTAACTGAATGTGAACAAGCCAAATTCTCTTTTGCTTCTCTGTAAAATTGCAATGCTCTGAAACTGCATTTATGGGCTTCAAAAAAAGAATAAGGTTTGGTCATTGGGTAGACACACGAATACCTCTCTCATTTTTACTGCATTTTTTCCCAATCTGTTGCTTGCTTTTAGATATCAGTCATGTAGATTTTAAGTGAAACTTGAGTTGAAAATTGACATCTTATGAAGATACAAGTGCTGAGCTCTGCCTTCTCTTTGGGAACTTAACATTCCTATTTCTTAGACACTGTGAACTAGGTAGGGCGAGTCTTTTTCTGCTCGGATTGAACAGCTATCAGTCTGCTGGGTATGAATTCTACAGAGTTTATTTAATTCAGGTTTGTAATACATATAAGTTAATGTTGTATAAAGGAAATTATCTGGCAAACAGATAATTGAACACATTAATAGAGGCTCAGTGACTCACTTTGCTTGAATAAGTTAGCTATTTTGCAAGAAGGACAAATGTCAAATCAGCATTATTTTTAGATCTAAATGCCCTGAGGTCAGAAACAATTAAAGCAACTGTATGGAAGGAGTCACTGAGGTTTGTGTTCCTTTGGATTTGATACTTGGCTGAAATTGCTTTTATTGCAGCTTAGAGACTTACTAGCACGTTTCTGATAAGATAAAGGATAATGACTTGAGTCTGCATATTTAACTGGCAGAAAAGATTAGAAGTTAGCAGGGACAGGTCCCAGCCTTTTCATTCACACCCAATGAGAACAGGAGTGATTTCAAAGGTCTTAGTAACACTATCAGCTACAGAGCATCTGTTGCCACCATGCATTTTTTAAAAGGAAAATCTCTGTTAAACTGGTGAACAGAATGCAACAAATGTACTATGAAACAATGAACTAGGGTTCTAACTCCCATGTGTTGGTGTCCACAGAGAGGCAGGACACTGGATATCAGGTTTGGTTTCAAGGAACTTCTATGAACAAGTGATGTCCTGCTGGATTTGTAGCTTTTGAGGGCTTTCTCAGGGCTACATGGGATTTTCCAGATCCACTTGGTCCTCAAGAATTCTGTCCCATACCATTACCAGGCCTTCCTCCATCCCTGCCAATCAGAGGCCATCCTTCCCAGCAGGAACATGTGTGAATGGCCAGGACAGGTGCATACTGACTCTGAACTTGGCCTTCAAACTGCTTTCCATTACCACCACTGGGTCATCACTTGTGGGGAGTAGAAGTGAATTGAGAATGCACTGGATCCACTCTTCACATGCGTTGAAACCTGTTTGACACCCAGAATGTCAAAGAGGGCTTCTGGCCTGGGGAAAAGCACATGCAACCCATTTGTGCATTTCTTCCTGTTGAAAGATGGGGACAAAGATGGTGGTCACAACTACAAGACTGTCTTGTACTTCCCAGCTTGGGATCCAACCAGTTGGTAAAAACCAATCCACTTCCCAAAGCACAGGGACAAAGGAGGGAAGGCCCAACCTCAGCCAAAATGTGCCAGTCAGAAATGTGTCTATCTTTTGCAGGTGCGGATTGAAGATGACATTGCTGTGACGGCCACGGGAATGGAGCTGCTGACCTGTGTTCCCCGCACCACAGACGAAATCGAAGCATTCATGGGAGAAGCCCAGAGCAGCAGCAAATCTTTTGCTTCAGTCTCTAGCCAATGCTTGTAAGAGTGAAGAGAGTGGCTTTGCTCTCATGAGCACTGCAGCGCTGAAGGACACCATGCAGTCCTGCAAATACTCCCTTGCAGTTAAGACGCTGCTCTATTGCAAAGAAAAGAAAAGGCTTTGTGGCTTTCACTATGTTTTTTAAAACTACAGTGGGCCATGTAAAACGTTTTGACTCAAAAAACTAATTCTGTTCTTGCTGCTTTGTAAGGAGTCATGTTGCTGGAAAGAATCTGTTTGACTGATGGTTATAAATCACTGCCTGGAAAGCTCTATTCTTAACCAAATATATTAAAAATATGTATTCAAATATTATATATATTCTTAATTATCAACACAAAGAGCAGAATTGCTGCCTTAGAACAAATCTGATGGAACTATTTTAGCTGGACAAACAAATAAAATCACTGCCTTTAAGAGCATGTCTTCCACATCTTTCCCTCAAGATCTCTTTTCAGTACAATATTCCATAACAGTGGTTCCCAACCTGTCTTCCAGATGTCTTGGACTTTCCAACTCCCAGAATTTCTGACCATTGGTCATGCTCTCTGGGACAGACTGGAAGTTCAAAACAAAAGGAAAAGCAAGAGCTCCTAAGGGAGCTGACAAGGGGAGCCAGGGCTGCCTTCCTGCAAGGAGGCACAGGGCATTCCCCATCTGAGAGTATCCAAAAGGAATGGGGAACACCCAGATGCTACATACTGAACAACACAGATATAATGACTAAACCAGCAACACAATTATAAACATACTTTGAGGTTAATGCAACTGGTAACATACTGAAAATTCCGATATGCCAGTTAAGCATTCATTTGAATACAGTTCAAGTAGTTCAATTCATTATTTAAAAAAAAATAATAAAGCAGTGGATGGAGAAGAAACCAAGAATATAGGAAGAGAAACAAAATGGCAATGCTTATTCAAAAGAAACAGCGTACTAGATTTATGGAAGGCATAAACAAATCATGTATACAAGTCATAAAATACCAGAAAATGCCACCAAAGAAAGGAAACACGAAAAAAATGATAAAACTCCTCTCACTTGAACTCTAAGAGCAGTGATGAGACTGAGAAAACAGATTAAATGTGAAACTGGAGCCAAAGAGCAAATTGGGGAGGGGGGGAATAGTTCTTCAGCTGAGGAATGGAACCAGTTAATTCAAAATCATGAGGAAACTGCTGGGTTCAAAATACACAGTAAATACAGAACTTCCTCCTGCTTTTCTTTAAAGTAAGAGTCCAGGATTTAATAAAGTGATCTGGTCAAAAGAGCAAATATCTGGGAATACATATTAATGATGTCAGAGGTTCAGTGAATGGAAGAAATTAATATTATCCTTAAAGAGAAAATACCCATCTTACTGAAGTGTCATTTTTAGTTACAAAATGATAACAGACTGGAGATTTAAACCAAAAGAAATAGCAAGAGAACATCTGGAGAAGGGAAGTGTAGGATTCCTAAATGTTATGAATTATTACAGCACAAATAAACTGCTATTTATTTTGGAATGGCTTGGGGAAAAATTTCCCCCTCTAACCAACATTCCTAATATAAATGAATCAATAGGTTTGTAGTTGGTATAGCAAACAGATATAAAAAATACTAAATGTTATAATAAAAACTTACCAAGAAACGTAGGATAATCATTGACATAAATCATACCTAGAATATCACCTTTAGCATCTATAATTAAAGATGAAAACTTTAATTTAGATGGCCACATAGATAATTTGACAGTACAACACATACAATACACTTCTATTATAATGCACAGTATGTCTGTGTAGGGGAAATATAGAATTCCCCTTATTCTTATAAAATAGCATACAAAAATATAAACTGAGAAATAATGTAACAGATTCTGAAAAGCTGGTGCTATCAGATGGAGGAAATTAGACATTAAAATTATATCGTATGTTACAAAACTATCAGTGACCAAGAAATTCACTTATTTCAGTAGGCCTACTACAAGAACAGCAAGTATTTGTTTTGACCCAGTGGTTTAAAAATAGCTACACAGTAGCACCTAAGTATCTGGAAATGCAAGAAATACATAGTAAAGAGATGGAACTTTAAAGAAACTTTCTATTAATGGTTTGTTCTTGTTTTGTATATGCAGTAGGAGTGTGGGAAGGCTGCAAAGCACTAGAGAATGACATCACAGATTACCATATCAAAATAAGCCATAGCTACAGATCCAAATGTTTTATTAATTTTTTTGTTTTGCTACTAAGGATTAGTAGCTCTGAAAAACAAATGCAAAAAAAAAAAAAAAAAAAAACTTGGAAAAACAACCAAGAACCAAGGAAGGCTCAGCTATTAAGGAAAACATGGAGGCAAGTGAAAATAGGTGACAGGGCTTCTGAAAACATCCATTTTTTTAACCTTCAAAAAGTGGAATCTTACCATTAATCATTTGACAGTTATTCTAAATGGAGACAGATCTAAAACATATTCTATTAAAGGCTTACTGAAGTGCAGAAAATGTAAAGTATTGTGCAGCCTTTAGGTAACAAGAGTGTGTTGTTGAGTGAATGAAAAAGATGTTTTAAAAGCCAAGTTACTGGATGGGAAAGAGGCAATCCTCCCTTTTTCTCCTCATTTTATCATTTCTTACATGCTCAGGAGGATGATCTGCTAAGCACACTCCACCTTGTCTCTGCTCCATCAAACTGGTTTCAGTAGCAGTTTCACTGTTGATCTTGCCATCAACAGGTTTGGCCTGCTGAAAACTTCAATACTTCTGATGCTTCATCCCTCATAGAGGCTGCTGTCCAACAAGATCCTTTTGTACTGTTTCACAAACATACAAATAAATACTATTTTATAAAGCTTTTTTTTTATTATCTTCTATTAACATTACTGAGCTGACCCAGTCTTTCTAAACGCATATACAAACAAGGTAACTGCAAGGAAAGAGGAGGTATAAAAGTCATTTTTTGCTACTCCAATCAGTCATATGCCAACATATGATAAATGAAAATATTTTTAAGAGAAAATAAGTTAAAAGGATTACAATGACTTCCCTACTCTGTTTAATTTGTTCAGTTTTGTATCCACCACAAAATATAGGGGGCTCACCAACAGTATTTGAAAATTATCTAAAAGCTGAGTGGTTTTCCCACAGGAATGTCAAAGACCAAGAAATCAGTTCTGCCAACTTGGTTATGAGGATTACCTTTTGGGGCGGGGGGGGGGGGGAGTAAATATTACTTTAGGTTTCTATAGACTACTAAATTAACTATCCAGCTAATTTAGATAATCAGAAGAGGAGTGAATAAAACAGCAATGTATCTACCTCTCAGAACAGGGCTCCGAGTTTCTTTCTCCTGTTGGAAGAATTATCCAAGAAACTGCCTTCTTGCTTGCATCTTGAAAGCAATGTGGCTCCAACCTGAACGTACAGTATCAAAGATGAAAATATCATTGTTCAGAAGTGCCAGAGGAGTAAGGTGTCCATCTACTTTAATTCTAAAGAAGCCCTTCTGCATGGGCCTTTGTCACGAACCAGTCTTCTATAGGGGTAAATTACAATTCACTGCTACTTATCACAAACCTGTGATCCAGGAAACATGTTCCAAACCTGTGTTGCCATCTAGCAAAGTGACCCACATTCAAACAAGCCAGTCGTCCTCTTCTTCACCTAGGAAGGGGATGGATATTTAGACCTAATTCCAGGGCTGCCATCATCAGCCTCCATGAACACCAGCATGGCGATTGCTGCACTGGCTCCATCTCATCCACATACTTATTTGGCACCAGCATGAGCTAGAGCTTTGAAGATATTCCAGAGCAAGGCTATGTCCAGCCACTGCAGGTAATTAAAATGGAAGGAAGCTCACAGCTAGGTGAGGATAGTGCCGTTGCCCACTGCTAGGACATTACGCTGGAGGGGGCTCAAGGCCCTGCATTCTCCCAATCTCAGACTATGGGCCAAGAATGATCTGAAGTAATCTATATTAGACAATCTTATGAATCTTGGCAAGACGTCTTCTACTACTAGGCCCTAATACAGAACACACCTCTCCCCACATAAACTACAAGAGTTGCACCCAGCAAGTTTGTGCTACGTGTCAGAAAACACCCGCTACATTTAAAGTGGGTTAGAAGACAAAGTGGCAAAATCTGAACATCATTACATTGGACATTTCTTTGTCATCTTACTTGATCTATTGTGATGTCACAGCTAATTTAAGGCTGTCACCCACTCAATCACCTTAATAGATCTAAATAAATTTTCATAGTTTAGTCCTATTCAGTGTCTACTCAGTGCTTCTTGGCTTGTCTCTTGTATTCATTAAATGGAGCATCTCTTGTCACCATCCAGCAACAGTCTGCAAACATTAATGGGCTCCATTTGCCCTGATAGCATTTCTCCTTTGTTACAATGTCCTAGTGAAATATCACCTGCCAGGAGATTCCACTGCTGTAGTCTGGAGCCCAACAGCAATGCCTTACTCTTGGGTAGTTTCAAATCCCTGACAAGGTCATTCAGTTCACCTTATGAGGTGTGGTTCTGAGGAGGAGGCTGGGAGAAAAGGTAGGTCCTGTGACACTGATGCTTCAGGACCAGAAGTTTCATCCTCTCCCTCATCTGACTCAAGTGAGAATGATTCTGGTGCATCAGGAACTGGCAGTCCTTCCCCACGGGATACTGGGAGTATAGCTGATGGAATGTTTAGATCATGCACAGTCCACTTTTTATTCTTTGACATGCCTTTCCCAACTGGAGGCACCATGCAGAAGTAACAATTGCTGGTATGATCTGTTGGCTCTCTCCAAATCACTGGCACTGCAAAAGGCAAAGATTTCCTTTTCCTGTTCAACCACTGGCAAAGATTTGTTGCACAAGTGTTGCAGCCTGTGTGTGGGGCCCACGTCTTGTCCTGATCTCCAATTTTACAGCCAAAATAAAGGTGATAGGCTTTCTCAACCATAGTAGTTATACTACGCTTTTGTGATGCAAAAGTCACTTCTCCACAAACATAGCAGAAGTTATCTGCATTGTTTGCACAAGTATGAGGCATCTCTGCTTACTCTGGCTAAACAGAAATATGTCCCTTTGAAAAATCAAACACTGACAAATAAGAGAACACGGCACTGTATGATTTCTAGGGCAATTTGTTCAGCACAGTGATGTAAGCTTCATTATGACTGCATCATCCATGGCTTCTAGGAATAACATGATGCAATTCATATCATGTATGATGCAATACCAGCTTCAGTTTGCATCATTCACTGTTTTGCCTAAAAAGCAAGTACTGTCCAAACCCAATCATAAATTTGTTCATAGATCCAGTCAAAGATGTATTTCAGTCATGTCTAGTTTAAATTGAGATCCCTTACCTTTATAATTCACTTATCCTCTGCCATTCCCAGGTCAAAGATCGTATATACTGACCCAATAGCATATCTTGAAAACTAGAGCCAAGCAACAATTTTAAGCATCATTTTCATTCTCAGTGACCCAGAATTAGTAAAGTTTGACTACATTTATTGCAGAAGCACTTTGGCTGTAGACCAGTGTGATCAGTCTGAAGACTGTTCATACTTTCAGTGATGCTGGCAAGACTTCAGAAGAGGTGTTTGCCACTTGTGCAAGTAAAATTGGGAAAGAATGATTCCAATCCAGCACCTTTTTTGCCCTTAAAACTGACATTTAAGAACTACTTCCCTAACCCACATTTTTAACAAGTAAGAAAATAGTTAAACCAATCTACTTAGTATAAGGTACAGGCTTCATTTTAGAGAAAGCAAGGATGTTCACCCATTCTCAGCATATTTCAGTTAATCAGAAATGCCAGACCTGGAAATATATTAACACCTAGTTAAAAAAAAACCTTAGCAACACAACTTGCAGTTTGCTTGCATCAAGTCTTCAGTGTTAAACCTACTATTTAAAAAAACAAAACAAAACCACACACACCACAAAATGACAGTTGTTACAAAGTTCAGAAAAGATCCTGCTCTGTTGCTGCATCAGACCTGTATAGAGGAACCTGTGTCCACAGTGTTCTGTCTGTGAAATTGGGAAGTGTATCTACTGCCCAGAGCCATCTGAATTTTTCACAGTGCTTTCTGTGCCAAGAGGCTGCGCGCTGTCTGTGAAGTTGTGAGCATGTTCAAGAAACAAGTCTTTGAGTACACTCAATTCCTTTGTTAGGAGCTTGATCTTGGCTTCCAAGCGTTCGTTTTCTTCTTTTAGCTGGTTGACCCGCTGCAACGTATCTTGGGCCTTCTGTTTGCTTTTCAAGCGGCTCTTTTTCACTGCCATGTTGTTACGTTCCCTGCGCTGGCGGTACTCATCACTGTTTCTATCAATAATGGAATTCTTCTTGCCCTGCTTACTGGGAGGTGAAGCTTTGCCTCCACCTCCAGGACTAACAGGCACCAACTGGGGGACCTGTTGTAAGCCACTTGTGTGTGCTTGGGTATAGATGACACTTATTCCATTGGTTTCTGCAGTTGTGTTCTCCTGTGATGTCTTGCTCATTTGGACAGACTCTTCTTTAAACCCACAGTATGATTTATAGGGGGGGGGGGGGGAATTAGATATTTCGATTTCCAAGATGTTTCTGGAAGAAGCTTCACATCGATTAAGCACAAGCTGAGCCTAGAAAACAAAGTTTTTGAAAAATATGCATTTATTCTTCTTTCTCACCAATATCTGCATTAGAAGGCTATATACAAAATGATACAATGGCTGAAATCCTGTTGCTCGGTGTAGTAACTCACAATTGCAGTAGGCCCATTGAATCAGTAGGGATTTGATGAGGTCACTCCTCCCCAGGTTCCACTGATTTTATAGGCCCACCCTTTTTGCAGCTTACTTCAATAAGCAACTGGATTTCAGACTTACTCCTGAGCAGTCATGCATAGGTTTGTGTTGTCCGACAAGGTACTGAGATCTATATTATATCTGCATGTTTAAATTACTCAAGACTATTCTAATCATACTTAAACAGAGAGTATGACAGGGATGCAAATGTATAAATTATGCACTCAAGTATATACTATTTATAATTACTTGAATAAATTTTAGTTCATACTCGAAGAAAAAAATTCAGTCTCAAATATGTCTGAGGCAAGTATATTTTTTTCCTAAACAATTTTCAAACAGCCTTTATAGTTTTGAGCCCTCTTCTTGCCTCACCCTTAGGCAATCTCCCTGCAATGTGCCAGCTGTGATCAGTAATCATAAAGGCATCCCTAGTGGACAAATGTCTAGCCAGGACTAAGTATGTCGAATTTCACAACCCATGTCTTGGCAACTGGTATTACTGTCTAACTTGTGCTCTACTTTTAGACATTTTGCCCAAATATTTCCAGCTGTAAATTAATACAGGGGCCTTGCACTGAAGAGATGCCTTGATTTTCTGCTTCATAAATGACCCTAGCTCTCTGTATATATGAAATATAGATAACAACACTAACAGTGAAAGAATATTCAGTTCCTAGGTTGCAAAATAAGGAACATCAGGCCATCAAACTTTCCTAGAAGCTTCCTCTAGCAGATATGGTAACTGGTGTATGTCAACAATTAAAAAGGAATCTCATGCTCAGAGGCACTGGTCTTATTAATTCTTGCCTTACAGATCACAAGTACTGTATTGCTAGTTTGAATGGCACACTAAACCACACCTGATTAGTTTCACTGCTTCTGGTAGTGCAAAAAGTCAAGTGGAAGCAAACTAGTTGTGTCTGCCATTCCATTTAAATGGAGCCACTCTATCGTAAACTAGTCTCTAAGAGCCATGAAAGTTAAACTCATCTACTACAGAGTGAGATTAAAAAGCCCCATGCCAGTTCCTGAAATTACAAAAACACATTTAACTCACAATTGCTTATTCCACTCTACCTGCAAACATGGCCTGGTGCTAGATATCACCACTAAAGATACTGGAAGCCATTCTGTAGAACAGTTATGTCTTGCTGTGTACTTCTCCGCCAGAGAATATCTATAACTTATCTGGAAAGCTGCTTGTAAATGGGCAGAATGAAGCACTAGAGATAGACCTGAGTCTCCAAATACCTTGCAGGCTTCTTTTCAGTCTAAGCTGGAGAAAGAGAATTGGGGAATAGACCAATGATCCCTCCTACTTATCCTGTTTATATTTTGTTGAAGTCAGACAGTATCAAGCAAGCCCTGGTTTACAGGAGTATGACAGTAACCAGTCCACCATTGTCACATGTGGTCCCATTCTATCTCAGTCTCACTAAAGTTTCATAAAATTCCACAGCCCAATTGATATTCATGCTTGCTCATGTTGCAAGCAGTTGTTTTCAACACAAATACTGAGTACTAGCTCAGTTTCAAAGTTGGAGAAAAGCTTCGAATGCAGTTACAAGGGGCAAGTAGCCAAAGTTTGCTGTCCTGGACCCAATATTTCCAGACATATTATCGTTTGCATAAACATTTTTTCTATAATTAAGCTATTTTTCCACTCAGTTGGCAAGATAAAGTATGGATCCATTTGGCCATTTGCATGATGAGCTTTTGCAGTTTTTAACATAAGGATCAATTATTTTATGTGTTAAGGGCAATATTGCATTACTGGGGGCCTGAATTTTTGGCAAGCCTAAGCAGCTAAGCCAAAAACTGTAGATGCCAGGACTCTTCCCCTCTTGACAACTAACTTTTTCTTCCTTTCTTCCCTTCCCTTCCCCTTCCCTCCTTCCTTCCTTTCTAGTCCACTCTATATCTCAGGGCCTCAGGGTGGGTTACACATCTATATAAAACAATTTAAAAACATAAGATAATTAAAAAACAATTTAAAATCAAACAGCACAACATTTAAAACAGTAAAACCATTGCATTAAAACCTGCATAGCCACAATCTTTAACCCCCAAAGGTTCTAATAAATAAGTATGTCTTGACGTGGCACTGTCAAGATAAAGAACAATGCCTTTTTCTCATCCCCAGGCTTCAGGATTGGAGCTGGGAAGGATAGAAGGGCCTTATCTCTTTGGTCCTGCACCGCAAAGCATTGGGAATGGAATGCTCAGGTGGAATTCCAGATGTTTTGAAAATAGCTTTCCCACTCTGGAAAGAAGTATGGTGGCAGGGGGTTGTCTGATCAGCCCAATACTGTCAGTGTTTTCCCAATGGCTAGAAAGACAATATCAAGAGAAGCCCACGCTATTCTCTGAAAGGGAATAAACCATAGAACACCAGCCATGATTTTCACATTCTGCAAACCAAAGGCTGGCAGGAGGGGTCGGTCCACCATACGTACAAGGAAGGGGGATGGGTAACAACATACTCGAAACAAAAAGGATGGAACTCTGCCTGCTATGCAAGCTTAAAGTGAACATACCTGTTTCAAATAATGCAGGAGGTGACCTACAGTATACAAAACATGTGACTTCCACAACTGCAAGTAAGCCAATCATGAACTCTATAATTTTGTGTAGTGGTTGAGTTTTACGAAAGCTTTGAATATTAAATGCTCAATTATACAATTTAAACATATATAAGCAGCACAAGAACAACAATGCCAGTGTAAGGAATTTGGGCTATGCAACTAGTGGCACATTTGTTTTTAAAAAAGCATTATCATTCAATTATATTGTTTCCTCATTAAGCCTCTCTAATACACTGTGTAGAATAAATCATTCACTTTTCCTCCTGCTCCCTCCCTTTTTGCCCTACAAAAAACTCTCAGGCTGCTAAATCTCCTTCTTACATTTATACCCTACTTCCTAGGAAGTAGGGATCTCAATAACTACAACCAATACAAAGCAGAATAATCTGCTTCAATAGAGCTTTTATTTCATAAAACATTACATTAGATATTTTAGAATTGCTTCAGACTTACAGAGACCTTAACATGATTTTCAGGTTTTACCACTGCCAACACTCAGCAAGTTTCAATGGACAACTGGAGATTTGAACTTGGGTTTCCTAAGTCCTTGTCTGAATTTTAACTACAGTGGACCCTCGACTTACAGACGGCTCGACCTGCAGACTTTTCGAGTTACAGACTTCTCTGGCCGCAAAATTTAGGTTCGACTTGCGGCCAGAGAATCGACCTACAGACCGGAAAATCAAACAAAATGGACCAAAAACGGCCGGTTACGGATTAATCGGTTTTCAATGCATTGTAGGTCAATGGAGCCTCGACCTACAGACTTTTCAACCTGCAGCCACCGTTCCAATACAGATTAATTCCGTAAGTCGAGGGTCCACTGTATCACATAAACTTTCTTAATAATTCAAAAAAGGCTTTCTTCTAATTCAGATTCACAAAGGGCTTTCCAAAAAAGGGAAATACCTTGAAGAGAAAGAAAGGAGATTGGGCCTCTCAATGGAGAAGGCCCACATATTCACCAAGAATCTCCAGTCTAGAACTTCACTGTGCAGAAGACAGCATTTCCAACAACCTAAGAATGCCAAACCACATTTCCTCTTCCAGATACTGCAGACCAGGACCTAGAGTTCTATGCAAAAGCCGACAAGAACTTGTTTCATTAAGGTCTTCAGCTATTTTCTGTCAGCAAGTCAATATATGTCAGACATCTGATACATCTGTACTTGTATTCAAAGCACATGGAAGAAGCTCTAACACATTAGTAATGCAGGGATGAAAATACTACCTTCTGTAAGGGTAGAAATATAGCCAGGGCAAATGAAATATAAGTACTTTATGTTACTTACCTGGCTTTGCATCAGTGATCAGGAAAAGCATTATATAGACCTTTTTGAAAACCAGATAGCTACACTAAAGGAATAACTTTAATCCAAACAAAGTGTCATAGCTCAATCTAAGAATACAGCATTACCAAATCCCAAAATAATGTCAGATTTGACAATACAAGAGCTTTTCTTTTTCCTGCTTGAGTAAAGAAAGAAATGTCTTCTTCTAACTGACAATTTAATGGCAAGTCCAAGATCTTTAGCACACCAGCAGGATACAATACAGCTCTTGCCAATACCAAAGGCCAGACAAGATGTTGAAACACAACTGTGAACTTCTTCACTGCTTATTTCACTTAGGAAGGAAAGACAAGAATGAATCCAATGGATGTGGCCATGTTATGCAGATTTCCCCCACTGCAATGTTCCCATAGAAACTGAAGTCTTAAGAGTAATAAGGACATCATACAGGTTAAGCTACAAAGTAGATGTCCCTTCACTGTTGTCAAGGCTGGTCTGAGAACTCCAGGCTCCTCTGCTCTGAAAACTGCTATGCAACAGCTCTATCCAAATAAACAGAAGCAACTCCCTTATTCCATTGAAATACATACTGTTAACACTTCCTCTTGCTCAGGTACAATGTTGACCAGCTCTTATAAAGCCCAGGCAGATATAGACAGTTTGGGAAGGAAATACCAGTGTATTTCAGAATAAGTTCCCAATAACCCTAGTAATGTAGGGCTAGTATTATAATTATTTGTGATTTAGATGCCATTTAGTTTATTTTAGCTCACAGTTCTAGCCAGACTCTTATACAGTATTATTTTGATCCAACCTCATCCTACCGAAAATAATGAAGGCAGGGTGGATGCAGGAAAACTGAATAAAGGAGAAATCCACAATGTCTTAAGCTACCTTCCAGTAAAGCAGACTCATAGAAGGAACACACAAAAGCAACCTTTTTAATGCTGTCTGTAAGGGAAAACTGTGACCTATCCCACAGCAACATGCCTCCCACCACACACACACAAAAACCAAAACCAAACCAAAAGCCAAGACAAGTGCTGGCTATAATTTAAAACAAAGTCAAGAAATTTGTTCAGGTAATATTGTTCTCAACACTAAAGCTTCCATGCCAGCTTTTAAAAAGCAAATTCGGCGTGAAGAGTGATACAAATTTCTGTACGAAGTCCTTTAAATTATGACTAAACCTAGTTTTTGCGGCATAAAGTTTCATTAGATATTAAGTTTTGTAGGCACCCTTCAAAACAACTCTGGTCCAAGAGTCTTTGTGATTTCCTCTACTGTTATGCACAGCTGTACTATGAACAGTGTTGTGAACATACAGTGCTGTATGGAAGATGACTGTTAAAATACAAACACATAATCATTGTTTTCCTCATTGGTGAAAACTAAAACCTGTTTCAACCCCTTAAGTAAAACAGCCATGCTCTTTTTAAAAGCAGATAAAGATAAATATGAGTGTTTTTATGTTACCAAAGCTGGCATTTTAAGTGAAGGGTGCACTAGTTCAAAAAGTCAATAGGAACCAAACTGGATAGCATAACCTAGTGATTAGAGGGTGTGACATACAAAAAGGAAAGCTCAATCTTTTATTAGGAAAATAACCCTCTTCAAATTTTATCATCCCATTCCTAAATATCTATATTACTTAATCCTCATATTCCAAAGACCCCATGTTGGAAGGAAATCTGCTACATCCTCCTGCACTCCACTGTGAAGCCAGAAACAGATTTAAACACAGGATTCATTTGGTCAACAAGTTGTGCAAAAATACAGTCTCTGATTTGGAGCCATGTATAAAAGTATAAATATCTGCCATGTAACCCTACTCTTACATCTGAGGAAGTGGACTTGGTCCACAGAAGCTCATATTAAAATAGAGCAGTCTTTAAGGTGCCACAACATTTTTGGTTTTTTTATTTTTCTTTTCAGTGATCAAGAAACGCTAAGTTATGAGTCAGTAATCTTTGTTCTGCTTGCATATTAACAGTATTGTGCATGATCACAACCCAGTGTGGTGTAGTAAATAAAGTGACGGACTAGAACTCAGGAGACCAGGATTCAAATCCTCCCCTCGGACACAGAAACTTACTGGGGGTGTGGAACTCGTAAAGCCACTCCTTAAATATCTCACTTACCTTGAAAGTCCTATTAGGGTGGCTATAAGTCAGTTCTTGATGATACAGAACTATATGACATACCCATGTGGTATGTCATATAGGGCAGTGGTCCCCAACCTTTTTAACTCCACGGACCGGTTGGGGAAGGCGGGGCACCCCCCCACACTTGCATGCATGCGCGAAGGAGCGGGGGTGCGCACATGTGGGGCGCTCAGGGGACACTTGCACACACTCGCAAAAGGGTGGGGGGCACTTGCGCACATGCAGAAAGGGGCTGTGCGGGGGCAGGAGTGCGTAGGGGGGAGATCTGTCTCTGCGGCCCAGTCCGGCCCAGGCCACGGACCGGGGGTTGGGGACCCCTGATATGGGGACAGAGTGACAGACTAGGACTCAGGAGACCTGGGTTTGAATCCCTGCTCAGATATGGAAACTCATTAGGGGGAGTGGAACTGTTAAAATCATTCCTTAAACACTGAAGTTATCCGGAAAGCCCTGTTACAGTTGCTCTAAATCAGTTCCAACTTGACAGCATGTAACAACAACAAATAACGCACCAAGGCTACGAAGGGATGGGAGAGCTTTAGACAGGCTTTCGCCTATAAGGACAGCCTGTAAACAGATACCTTTGATACCTTGTTCTGCACTGGGTCTGCAAATTACATCTCGCTTTGCCAGTTGTCTGCTTTCAAATACAACTTCTACATCTAGCCTAATTTTTTGGACTTTTGAATTCTTCTCATTCATCCAAATGCTATACTATCTATAGCTGATGAAGAGTTCTGTACTACTCAAAATGCCCTCCCTGTCTGTAACTCTTTGGTGATCCAAATGAAAAATATCACCCAAGCAATCCTTGTTTTTACACACAAATCTCACCATACTGGTTTTCAAATAATTTCATCTGTACTGAATTTCTAAAAGAACTCACCATGACAGATGCCTGGACAAAGAACACACAACCCTAAACTAACTAATTTGCTTTTTCTCTCCTTTCACCTCTCACTGATTTAGATGTTAGGAGTTTCTCTGCACAGGAAAATAAGAACAAAGAGCAAAGTATGGGTCTGCAGCTCAGAGCTCCAAAATGTAGCCTTCAAAGCAGGGATGGGCAGAAAGGGGCCCAGGATGGTGTATTTTTATAGCCCACAGATGCTTCCCAATGCAAGAGAAATCTTCCCCAAAAAATGTCAACTTTTTGGTTCTGCAGCAATATTTGGTTCTTATTTTTCATGATTATTTCCCACTTCCAGGGTTGCAGCAGCTCCTGGCAGGCCTTGGAGGCACCAAATTGACCCATGGACCTTGTGAGGCTGTCTGACCCTGCCTTAACAGAAGGGCAGTGGTGCATGTGAAGACTTTTTTTTTAACCTCAAGAAATGGGGGAGGTCTTTCTTTCCTACCTTCTGCAGCCACATATAACAAAAACAAAATGTTTCTGGCATCTTTTCCAGATGCCTTTCAATGTGAGTTTTTATGGACTGCAGCCCCCACTCCTTCACATACACAGCATCTGAAAAAGCCGACTACAATCTGAAGGAGCTCTCACTGAAATAAATCTGTTCAAGGTACCATAAGCCTGCTGTTTTTGTTTCGCTTTTGTTGCTGCTGAAACAAGACTTCCAAAGCTACTTCTTTGCAAACAATCCTGTTTTGTGGTGGTTGTTGTTGTATACTCTAGAACAGATTTAGCAGGTCCTTATCTGTGAGGAAGTGACCTGTAATCCACAAAACCTCACCCTGTGACAAATCTATTAAGCTCTTTCCAAAGTGCCACAGGAGTTTTGTGTGTGTGTGTGTGTGTGTTATATCAGGATAAACATGGTTCCCTCTTGCAAACGGCTCCTGAGGGCAGGCGGGCTCAGATGGGGGAAGGATTCTGGCTCCCCACAACCGGCCCTCTTCGCCTCCCCTTTCCTTTCCTTCCACCCTCAGCCCCCTCCCTCCTTCCCCCCCCCCCGGGAATCCCCCTCGTGCCAAGACGTGACCTCATCCCAATAGGGGAGGAGTTGCTCGCCGGTTGCATCATTCTTCCCAGGGAGGCAGCCGCGCGCGCATGCGCACTCCAGGCACGCGCCGGTTCCCCCACAGACGCCGCGCCAGGCCCATTTAAAAAAAAACACGGGGGGGATTTAACAATATAATAAGGGCACCACCAAACACTTGGGGGGGGGATGGGGAAGACCAGCACGCTCCCCACTCCATTTCAAGACCCGTGGAAAGAGGGGGGGTGGCTAGATTCTGCCCCTCTCCTCTGCCCCACTTCTCCCCTCAGGATTATTGGGGGGGGGGGGGTTGGAGAGGGGAATTACAAGGAAGTTGGACCCCACGCTCGGTTCCTAAGCGACAGAGGAAGGGGTTTCCATCCCCCCACACACACACACATTAACGGTCCTTTCACTTCCTCGTGGACACTCCCCCCCTCCTAGCCCATACTCTGCCCCCCTCTTCCTCACATATAACACAGGCAAAGGAATGTCCGCGCCCACCCCAATGTGGGAGGGGGAGACTCCCCGCAACTCCCCCCCTCCAGTCTCCTTTCTTTCCTCCTCACCCCGACCACCCACCCACTTTCCTCCTCCTCCTCTTCCTCCCCCCCCCCAGAGCGCCCTTTTTAAAAGCCTCCCCCATCTGTGGGTCTTCAGAGGGATGAAAATGGGGGGGAGGCACTCACCGCCCCCCCTTAGTCCCCTCGCCCTTCTCTCCCCCCCCCCCCCACCTGCCACCGGCCGCTCTTGCCCCGTCTCTTCCCCATACAGCCTCTTCCCGGCCCCACTTCGAGGCCGAGGCCCCCACCCCCACCCCACCCCACCCCCCCCCCAACCCGGGGAGGGCTGTCCGGCCCCTTACCTGTCCCGATATCGACCGGGGGCAGCTGGGGAGGCGAGGGCCCGGCCAGGCCCGACTCGCCTTTCTCTCTTTGCTCTCCCTCAGTCCTTTCTCAAGGCGAAAGAGAGAAGGGGGCGATTGCGAAACGACGCCAACCAATCAGGCGTCGACCTACCTCACAGAGGAACCCACCCTCCCGTTCGGATTGGCAGCCGCCTTGACCAACCGTTGGCCTCGTTCTCGGGGACGGCGCCTCCATTCGCCAACCCGAAGGCCGCTGCTGTGTGGACGGACAGGCTCGGCAGCGAATCAGAGACGTTGCTTTCGCCTCTGTTTTCTCGCTCTGGGGAAGGATTAGGCGGGTTTTGTGCAGGCTTGTTTAAGTTGATGGCTCCTTTAGGGATGCGGGTGGGAATATAAAGTCTGAGGTGTTTTTTCGCTTGGAGTTTATTTTTCACTCCGAAACTGTTTGAATTCCAGAACTCCCCTTAGTGTCTTGCCTGAATTAGTGGACCCAAACGAAGGGCTCAAAAATGAAAACAAGCTTTCGAGACCTCCAGGTCTCCTCAAGAGGGAAGGGTGTTAGAGATCAAAGCTTGTAAACTGCCTTGAGCACTCCCGTGTAGTGGAAAGGGGGGGGGGGGTGTAAATGTAATAAATGAATAAATAAAGTTGGGATATTTGAGGAGACACCTGGATGGGGTGCTCTTAACTCATGGGGTCCTGAGGTATCTTGGGAGGATAAGGGTCTGCAAATTCAAATCTGCATTCCCAAAATACTGATTTATTTCAACTTACGCCTCACCCAACTAGTGGACGAGCCACTACTCTGAGCAGCTTCCAAGAAAAGAGCATAAATATGTCTCCCCTTCCCCTATTTTCCTCCCTCTAAGACCCATATATGGGAGGGGGAGTTTTAAAAATATGGGTCACCCTCAGCAGCAGTCCTTATTTTTCCTTGGAGAAGCAGCAGGCTGCATGTGTTCCTCCCGAGCTTTTTCTGCCCCCCCCCCCGCATTAAATTGACCCCCAATGCTTTAACTAACAACTTCCAAGGCTGGGTTCCAGAATATAATTCTGCAGTGGCTCTGGTTACCCTTATTGCAGGAGATTTGCATCCCCAGCAGAAACTGAGTAATACTAGTGAATAAAGAGGGAGAGCAAGGAAGGAGAAGGAAAACATAGCCAGGTCTTTTTGGCCCCATCCTCTGTTTGCATGCATTTACAGGCAAGCCCGTGGCAGCAAAAATGCATCAAATGCCAAGTTTTCTGCTTAGAAACCTAAAGGGCCTTTGTTTCCTGAAACTAAACAAAACTATAGGTTATCCAGACTTGTTCTACATGGAATGGGGGGGAGCCCCGTTTTACTGGAAGTATGTGGTTCACTTTACCAGTATGACGGCTACGTGCAAAACTTGCAGCTCAGTTGTTCCTCCCTACCTTGCCCTCAGGGAATTCCCTGTGGAATAATCTTGTCAAGGAAGGAAATATGAGATGTTTTTTGAATATTATTCTTTCTGTTGGGGTGAACAGCCTGCCTAAGAGGGAAGGAGAAAAAGAACACTTCCATGGCACCTTTGATTAAATTGTACCTTTCCTCCACTCTGGGGGATGCTAAGGGGACAATTTTGTATCATGCTAGGTGGATGAACTGACGGATAGCTCGGTGGTTGAGGAGAGGTTGGGAGTTCGATTCTCCACTGTGCCTCCCCTGATAGGGGCTGGAATCAATGATCCACGGTCCCTTCCAGCTCTGCCCTGCTAAAATGAGGATTAGGATTAGGTATGAGGGACCTATTTTAAATGAACTATTTAAAATCTTAAAAGATGACGCTGTTAAGGTGCTACTCTCAATATGCCAGCAAGTTTGGAAAACTCAGCAGTGGCCAGAGGATTGGAAACGATCAGTCTACATACCAATCCCAAAGAAGGGCAGTGCCAAAGAATGCTCCAACTACCGTACAATTGCACTCATTTCACACGCTAGCAAGGTTATGCTCAAAATCCTACAAGGCAGGCTTCAGCAGTATGTGGACCGAGAACTCCCAGAAGTACAAGCTGGATTTCGAAGGGGCAGAGGAACTAGAGACCAAATTGCTAACATGCGCTGGATTATGGAGAAAGCCAGAGAGTTCCAGAAAAACATCTACTTCTGCTTCATTGACTACGCTAAAGCCTTTGACAGTGTAGACCACAGCAAACTATGACAAGTTCTTAAAGAAATGGGAGTGCCTGACCACCTTATCTACCTCCTGAGAAATCTATATGTGGGACAGGAAGCAACAGTTAGAACTGGCTATGGAACAACTGATTGGTTCAAAATTGGGAAAGGAGTACGACAAGGCTGTATATTGTCTCCCTGCTTATTTATTTATTTATATGCAGAGTACAGCATGCGAAAGGCTGGACTGGAGGAATCCCAAGCCAGAATTAAGATTGCCGGAAGAAATATCAACAACCTCGGATATGCAGATGATACCACTCTGATGGCAGAAAGTGAGGAGGAATTAAAGAACCTCGTAATGAGGGTGAAAAAGGAGAGTGCAAAAAATGGTCTGAAGCTCAACATCAAAAAAACTAAGATCATGGCCACTGGTCCCATCACCTCCTGGCAAATAGAAGGGGAAGATATGGAGGCAGTGACAGATTTTACCTTCTTGGGCTCCATGATCACTGCAGATGGTGACAGCAGCCACGAAATTAAGACGCCTGCTTCTTGGGAGGAAAGCGATGACAAACCTAGACAGCATCTTAAAAAGGAGAGACATCACCTTGCCGACAAAGGTCCGCATAGTCAAAGCTATGGTTTTTCCAGTAGTGATCTATGGAAGTGAGAGCTGGACCATAAAGAAGGCTGACCGCCGAAGAATTTATGTTTTTGAATTGTGGTGCTGGAGGAGACTCTTGAGAGTCCCCTGGACTGCAAGGAGAACAAACCTATCCATTCTGAAGGAAATCAACCCTGAGTGCTCACTGGAAGGACAGATCCTGAAGCTGAGGCTCCAATACTTTGGCCATCTCATGAGAAGAGAAGACTCCCTGGAAAAGACCCTGATGTTGGGAAAGAGTGAAGGAAAGAGGAGAAGGGGACGTCAGAGGACGAGATGGTTGGACAGTGTCATCGAAGCGACCAACATGAATTTGACCAAACTCCGGGAGGCAGTGGAAGACAGGAGGGCCTGGCGTGCTCTGGTCCATGGGGTCATGAAGAGTTGGACACAACTTAACGACTAAACAACAACAATGAGGGACCTGCTAAGAGGTCTTGGATCGCTTTGTCTCAAAACAAAACAAAAGCCCTTCTGACTCCGAATCCTGTGACTGTCAGCCTAAGAGGGATATTTTAGTGGACAACAAAACAGAGAGGATCAGTTAAGGATTTTGAAGTATTTAGGAATTAAGTTCAATCATTTTTACCTAGGTAGGCTATTCAGAATACATAAAATGTCTGGCCTTTCAACACCTTTCCTTTATTATGTTTTAAAAAGATCATTTAAAAGGTGACTACACAATGCACATGGAAGCACAGATTGTTTCAACAGGGAATCATGTTATTTTGATTGAAGTTGAGATCGTTTACTCTTTGCCAGAGTGTTATTTTAATTTGGATGCCAAATTGATATATTTTGAATCATTTGGGCATGTTTAAATGCCTCCGTCAGCATAAATTGTATCTGTGGGGCTTGCCACCCATAAGTGTGCCTTCCCTCTTTCCCCACCTCATGCATCTGTGTGTGCATGCACACCCCCGTCCTTTGCAAGCCTAGAAGTGTAGATCTAGTCAAAATGTCTGGTCAGTTTCAGCCCAGCTCAGGTATCTCCCTCTTTTACAAACCTAGACAGTTTCAGGGGGGCCCTTTTTATTTTATTTTTGTCAGCGCTATTTCAGATTGCAAGAAAGTAAAAAATCATTAATAACACTAGAGCATCAGTGGCTGGTGGGTATGAGAGGCAGCCAGCGTGAGGGCAGGCAGGCATAGGACAAAGTCTCAAATGCGATGATTCTGAAAGCCATGTAGCCCCCTCAACCCATATACAACTCAGTATTAAAACAAATTAAAAGTTTTCCCAAGAGGATGCAGGCACCAAACCAAAAACCATGTGACTATCATGTGACTTTAAACCAAATTCAAAACCCCCAATCCCTCACCTGATTTATTTACAATTCAGGAAAACTGCACTGTCAGAGGCAAAGATGTGGAGCAAAGTAACAGTCTTTATATCAGTAAATCAAGAAATCAAATTTAGAAAATCACACTCCTTTGTTTGGTTTAAATCAATTACAGCCAGATTGGTAGTCATATCTGCCATTCTATCTGCTGTTGGAAATACCATGATCAGCCAGGTGTGGTAAATTCTGCCACCATACAAAAGCTAGTTTTAGAACACATCTGTCTCTCAGGGCACTCACTGCTAATCTCAAAGTTTGTATTGAAGCGGGGGGGGGGGGGGAGTTACAAAAGGAGACCGGGGGAAAGAGCTGAAATGGATTGTACCTATTAAATTCCAGTGTGCATCTGAATGGATAAATAAGCTGGTTGCTTTCTTTTTATTTTCTGGTCGAAGGGCTCATTTAAGACACACACAGCTGGCTTTAAAGTGAGTTTAACAAATGTAAGACATTCTCCCCCCCCCCCCCCCCCGCCCAGGTCTATCAGGAGCCTGGTATCCATAAATACGGCTGAGTGGGTCAGCGAATAATTGCTATGAGTGGAAGTCCTTTTCTTATTTATTTATTTATTTACCACCCAAATTAGTGGCAATGCACTACTCTGGGCAGTGAACAAAGGAAGACATGGATAACACAATCAACCAAGACAACAAAACAATATTAAGGACATAATATAACCAAAAAGAATCAGTTTTAAAAAGTTCTAATCCTTCCTCACTTAAGTTAGCATCTCTAGAATCTATGGGCCTTAGATTTTATTTTCCAACTCACACTAGCATTTTAGCCTGGTATTTTGGCCCCGCAGACTCATGCTAACAAGATAAAGACTTCTGCCAACCTGCTCACACCTAAACTTTTTATATGCTTCTAAAGTGATATGATAATTTTAGTTTTGGGGAGCAAAAAGTGTCATCCATTAAGACAGACATTGCTAGGCTGGCAGATTAATGCAAGACACCCAAATATTTCACTGATTGATCTCTGACAAGCTTTCACAGCTAAAATGGGGTGGTATAAAGTCTACCTTAGAGGGCTGTTGTAGATGATCGAAGTAAATGAATTCTAACTTGGCAGATTTTCAGTCAGGGCTCTGGCTGCAGCAACAGACTTTTGCAACTTCTTTTATTTTGCTTAAATACTTCTGTTTCTTAGTAACTCTTATAACAAAACACATAAATTTATATGTATATATTTACACAAACAGTATTGTAGAACTTCAGATGGTAAGGGGGACAAACAGATCATTTCTGGAAACACCAACAAAAAGGGAGCATTTAACATTCCAAGATAGATGGTTTTGGGGGGAGGGAGTCCTAGTTCTCAGGTATACTAACTATGCCATTTCTTTTCACATGGCAACAAAGACAAGCACTTCTGGTCAAAAGGAATAATAAAACAGCTTTTCTTGTCTGTAGGCTTTATTCCGGGCACATGATCAAACACATGGCATTTATTTTGACAGCTATGAACATCATTTCTGGTCATGTGGCTTTTGTTTTGGTCACATGGTCAAGCACATGGCAGTCACGTGATTCCATTTTGAGGAAAAACAAGCAAAATCCTTGATCAAAACTCTTTGCACATAAATGACAGCCCCATGCTTACCTGGCAGACAGTTAATCATTTTATCTGTGCCCCAGATGTTCGGAAACGAACATTTTAAAAGCTCATTACTTGTGTTAATAAAACTATTGTCACTTTCAGTGTTTATTATCTTCATTTGTTTACCTCTTCTTCTTGCCCAGCTCTCTTTACCATGTGCATAAACTTGTGGCTAAATATTACACTCCATGTGTCTGAGAAACTGGGTTGCAAGCCACCAAAGCTCAGGCAGAAATAAGTCTGTTAAGTGCCACACTCCTTTTGTTTTTGTTTTGTTATACAATGCTGTCTTCCAAACAAAACAAAACTCAGGCACATTTACCTGATACTTCCAACTGTTAAAAAAAAGCAAAGAATGCCTGAAAATATTTTCATGTGCTAGGAATGTTATTCGAGCTGTGATCTGGAGTCGTGCACTTCCTCATTTAATCAGTTGTGTGCCATCAAGTCAATTCTGTCTTATGGTGACTCTTTTCAGAGTTTTCCAGGTAGAAAATACTCAGAAGTGGTTTGCCATTCCCTTCTTCTGGGGGTGCCCTGGGACTGTGCGGCTGGCCCAAAGCCACCGAATCGAACTCCCAACCTCTGGCTCCACAGGCAGAAACCTAAGTCACTGAGCTATCCAGCCAGTGTGCACTTCCTGTTTAGATGTAAAGGTAACAGAAGAAAAAGTAGCTTTTGTTTCATTTACCTGGGGATAAGCTCTATTGAGTCCTGCATCTGAGCAGAAATATATGAGATTGTACTGTTAATATAAAGAATAAAATGAGGAGTGGGCAGAGCTTTTTTATTTTGACTTGCCTCATTCCAGCAATATCACAAGTGGAAGGTCTTTCACCCTACCTGCTACTTAACCCTTATAAGGGATGCAGATGCACAGAAAAGAACCTGGGATTCTCTCCATACACAGAAGGTACTCTCCCACGAAGCGACACCCATGCCATCAAAAAGCACGGCTTCTCTGAATGCTCTTCCTGATCAAGGAAAGTCTGTCGTCAGTGGTGGAGCACCTAGATTCAGTCCTTGGTGTCCCCAAGCAGGGCTCGGAAAGGATCGGCCCCGAAATCCTGTTCCTAGTCAGAGTTGTTAAACACTGAGCTAGAGGGGACCAGGTGTCCACATGGCATAAAGCAGCTTGCTGTGTTCTTATGGGGACTGCATGTCAGAGACCAGGACTAGTCCATTTCTGGCAAAGACAATCTCCCGGTTCCCCACGCATACAAAAGTAACTCCCTTGGAAAAAGGAGAAGCAAAGTGTCACCACCTGATGGGCAACAAGGATGGGGCAGGAACACAGGTGGGGTTCAGAGAAATGGAACAAAGTGGAAACTAAGGATTCTACATCCCTCAGTAGATCTTACTTCCAGGTAAACCTGTATAGGATTTTGCTGTATGGCTGCACTCCAAAAGCACAATTACCTACGAGTAAAGGCAAGAGGAGAAGGGGATGACAGAGGACGAGATGGATGGACAGGGTCATCGAAGCGACCAGCATGAATTTGACCCAACTCCGGGAGGCCGTGGAAGACAGGAGGGCCTGGCGTGCTCTGGTCCATGGGGTCACAAAGAGTCGGACACGACTAAACGACTAAACAACAACAACAACACCCATGGTTGCATCTCAGTAAACCAGTATAAAAGGAGGCTATAGTGCATTTGACTGAAAGTTGGAAAAGGGGATTGTGAAAGGAGACGATTTCATAAGGAACGGGTGAGTGCTTCATCTCTCTCAGATTTCTTTCGCACTCATATCTATCTCCTCCTCCGTGGGTCTGATTCCCCCCCCCCCCCTAAGTAGTCCCAGGTAGAATAAAAGGATTCTCAAGCAGGAGTCTACTACGGTGGAAACCTGCAGCTGAATCGTTCTGCGCCCCTGGCTTTCCAACCTCTGTTTCAAGATCTCAAAAGCAAGAGAGCGCTTTACCGCCCCCTCACCCAAGGGAGTCCTGTTCCACTCTCCAGCAGCTCTTCCCATCGAGAAGTTCCTTCTAAGTTTTGTCGGACGAGTGTACAACGTACACCACACACACACACACACACACCCATTGATCTTCAGCGCAGCCCTGCTAAGGGAAGCGAGAGAACCCGTCCTTCCGATGAAGAGCAGTTTTCTTAAAACAGGAGAGCCGGTCAGTACGACCTGGAAAGCATGAGAAAAGATCAGAGACGGAGTTGGGGCAGCGGGTCATACTCCCCCTCTGTTTCTCTCTCTCTCTTCCCCCCCCCTCCCCGCTCCCGTATCCACAACACTGCTATGGGGCATTCGACCTTGGAGCTTCCCGGCAGAAGGGGCGAACAGGCGCCCTGGGCCAAGGCCAATTACTACACCGCCCGGCTCTCATGAAGGGTGGTTGATGGTGCCACTGGCGGTGCCAAAGGTAGCAGGTCCCGAGGGAGTGTTTTAAACGGCCGGAGAGGGAGGGGAAGAGGGAGAGAGGGTGTGCGCTGGTTCCCACCACCTCCCTTCCCTCGGAAGGCAGGGCTGGAAAAGCACCTTGGACTTTCTCCCAAGGCTCGGGGAGGCCCCTTATCTGGGCGCCCAGGTCGCTCAGCCTTTGGCCCGCGCTCCTCCTCTGCGCGGTCGTCGGGGGAAATCAAAGGCAGTGCTGGCGGCGCGGGTGGGTTGGCACGGGGGAAAAAACAGGGGCTGTGCCGCCGGCCCGGCTTCTCCGCCACCGGCGCCGGAGCAGATGGCCAAGTCTCTCCGGGCAGGTTTGGCACCCGGCAGCCTGTTCCCATTCCTGGGGGCAAGGCAGGAGCGGGGCTCTCGCAAAGAAGCCGGAGGGCTGCGCAAACAAGTGTTCGGGCAGCGGGGACTCCCCCTCCCCAAAGCCCGCCCCGCTCCGCTCCGCTTCCCGTCTCTAAATCCCCCTTTTCTGGAGCTGTCCGCTTCTCCTTTTTTACGCACGCAGGTCTGTTTACGCGTGCCGCCCCGGCCGGTGCGTTTTGCGCCTGTCGCCCCCCCCCCGGGAGTTGGGCGTCGATCCGGGGAGAGGGGGCGTCGGTAGCTCGGCTTTTACGCCCCGACACACCAGGGAATCGGGGAGGTGTGTTTGTGGGGCGCCCGGCGGAGCCCCACGACCTAGAGCAGCCGCTGCTCCTCGGAGCTCGGGTCAGGGCGCGCACCTGCGGAGCCGCGGCGCAGGCGTTTGGCCCGCATCCCCGAAGGGGCCCGGGGGGGGGGGCCAAGGAGGCCGGCGGGGCGGGGGGCGGGCCGGGGAGGCACCGGCGGGGCTCCAACCTCTCCCGGGAGGAGGAGGAGGAGGAGGAGGAGGCGGTGGCGGAGGCGAGGCGGGTCAAAGTTCTCCCGGCAGTCTCCGCAGGGGTTGGACACTAGAGGGCGATGCCCCAGTCCCGGAGCCGAGCAGGGGGTATAAATAGCAGGCCGCGGGCTTGGAGCAGGCAGCCCGGGAGCGCAGAGGCGAGTGAGGCCGGGAGAGGGTGGCAGGCACCCGCCGACCGACCGACCCAAGGACAGCGGGAGGAAGGCGAACCGACGAGCCGGGCGTTGCGGCCCCCGCCGAAGCCTGGGTCCGGCCAGGCTCCCCCAACCATGCGCGGCGGCCCGGTTTAGCTACTCGATGGAGCCGGGCAATTTCTACGAGGCGGATCCGCGCCCCCCGATGAGCAGCGCCCACCACCACCTCCACCACCACCACCTCCACCACCACCCGCGCCACCAGCAGCCGCCCGTGCCTTCGCCCTCCGCCGTCGGCGCCGTGTCGCACCCGCACCTGACCGCCGGCGCCTACCCTTACCTGGCCGTCGCCGAGCTGCCGGACATCTGTGAGCACGAGAACTCCATCGACCTGAGCGCCTACATCGACCCGGGCGCCTTCAACGACGAGTTCCTGGCCGACCTCTTCCAGCACAGCAAGCAGCAGCAGCAGGAGCGCGCCGCCAAGGCCGGCCTGGAGGGCGCCGGGCCCGGGCCCGGGATGCCCGGCGGCGGCGGCGGCTTCTCCTCCTCCTCCTCCTCCTCCTCGTCCTCCTCCTCGCAGGGCGGCGCGCTCTACGGCTACGCGGACAAGCTGGAGGGCCTCGGGGCCTACGAGCGGCTGGGCGCCGGGCCCCCGCCGCCGCTGCCGGGCCTGCGCCCGCTGCTGATCAAGCAGGAGCCCCCCGAGGAGGAGGAGGCGGCGGCGCTGGCCGCCCTCTACCCGCCGCCCGCGCCGGCCGTGGGCGCCCACGGCAGCCACCTCCAGTACCAGGTGGCCCACTGCGCCCAGACGGCCGTGCACCTGCCGCAGCCCGGCGGGCAGCCCACGCCGCCGCCCACGCCGGCCCCCAGCCCGCACGGCGCCCACCACGCGCCCCTCCTTCACCACCACCACCACCACCCCCATGCCCATCATCCCCAGGCGCACCGCCTGCCCGGGCCGACCTCGGCGGGGGCCTCGTCGGGCAAGTCCAAGAAGTCGCTGGACAAGAACAGCAACGAGTACCGCGTGCGCCGCGAGCGCAACAACATCGCCGTGCGCAAGAGCCGCGACAAGGCCAAGCAGCGCAACGCCGAGACGCAGCAGAAGGTGATGGAGCTCAGCACCGACAACGAGCGCCTCCGCAAGCGGGTCGAGCAGCTCACCCGGGAGTTGGACACGCTCCGCGGCATCTTCCGGCAGCTGCCCGAGAGCTCGCTGGTCAAAGCCATGGGCAGCAGCTGCGCCTGAGCGCCCCCCGAGGCCGGCCGGCTGGCTGGCCAGCCCGGGAGACCCCCGCGCGCGCCCCCGCTTCCCTGCCGGGATCGCCGGCGCCGGCCCGCCTCCGGACAGGTCCCGAGGCGCGCCTGCCTGCCTGCCTGCCTGCCTGCCTGCGCTATGGAGGCCTTGGCCCGGGCTGGGGGCGCGCGGGAGGGCCAGTGGCACGCGGGGGTGGGGGCAGACCTCTGGAGGACGGCGTTTGTCTGGGCTGAAAAAGAGACGCCGGGGCTGAAGCCCCCTTCACTCGCCGCCGGGATGGCAACCGACGCCGAGCTCTCCGTGCCTTAGAAGGGAAGGGGGGGGGGCTCCCTCGGCCTGGCTGGGTCTTGGCTTGCGGGGAACAGGACCTGGCCTGCGCCTCCCCCTGGCCCCGGGCCGAGGAGGCTTTCGGGGCCCCTGCCGGAGCACCCAACCCCGCGCGCGCCCCTCCTACACGCCCGTGTGGCTCCCTCGGGGACTCCAAGGGCCGGCGAGGCCTCTGGGATTCGGCGAGAGGACTCGAGGATCTGCGGAGCAGCCTGGAGCAGGTTTGCGGCTGAACCCACAGAAGGAAGGGGGAAACGTGTGGCCGAGAGGAGGTGCGGGCGACCGGGGGAGTCTGTGAGTGGGGAGAGCCCTGGGCCGCGGCTCCTTTTGAAGGACACCCCCCTTCCCCCATCGCCAAAGGATAGATAGGTTTTGCCTATGTAAGAGAGGACTTTTTTTCCCTCCCATTGCAGAGCTGTTTATCTCCCTCCCTCCGCTGACAAAAGGTCCAGGCTCAAAAGGGAAAAGGAAAAGAAAGAAAAAGAAAACCCACCCGGGAGGGGCCCTTCCAGACCGGCCCCAGGGCTTCTACCCCCCTGCAGGCAGAGCAGTGCTTTGCCTGCTCTGTGGGCTGACGGTGCCTAAGGTCATAGGTGTGTGATTTTTTTTATTTCTGCAATGTTATCCCTTCGGGTATTCAGATCTTTCAGTGCCTGATCCATCAGCTCTGCCAGCAAAGCCACGCTATCTCCTAGCTGACTACTTGCAAACCAAATACAAGCTAATTTGCCAAATGCAGACTGCGGTGAACTCACGGTTCAAATAAACAGACAGTTTTTTTCCTCTTTAAGGGTGCACTGCTTCTAGACATGGAATCCCCTTCTCGTCTCCTGTGGACATGGGGTACAACTCTCTGAGGTTCTCAGTTTGGTCCTGCTCTTCTTCTGCCTCCTCCTTTCAAGTTTGTGCCTTCCGTACTGTGAAAGCGGAGAGATTCCTCTTTTTTTTGGCTGCTCTCTGCTCTTTTTATTGTTGTTGTTTTATATGTTATTGCTTGGATCCTTGCCATTCTCCCAGCTGGCTGTCAAGAGGAATCTGTCTGACTGTTTCAACAACAAAACAAAACAAAAATTAGCCCTGCTGGTGTTCCCCACTTGGAGGCTTAGCCAGAGTGGCCTTGCCCACTTTGATCTATGTGACTTGCATAGGATCACCACTTGAAGGCCAGGTAGAGATTACGTCTCACACTCTTGCACACTTTATAGCCATACCACCCCATACAGCCCAGGGGTGTCTAAATATGCCTAGAATCCTGCCCTTACAAAATTACAGTGCTTCAGAGAATACAGGAGATGGCTCTGTTTGGTTGTGCTCCTGGAAGCGACAAGCCGGTAGGCACTTTTGACCAGCTGGTGTGTCTCCCATTTATTTAAACAAAACAAAAAACACTGAGCTTTTACCTAAGTGCCAATTTTGAATACTCACTGTGCCAGGTAGAAAAAGAAAAGTTTTTTTTTTCCTAAGTATGGATGCCTGGAAATTATGTTTTTTTATATTAAAATATATATGTATATATATGTGGTGTATTTTTGGAGTGAAACAATGATACCGCAGAACTTTAAATATCCTGGTTTAAAACCTGCAATAAAATGCCAATATTATGCCACAACCTTTTATTCCCCCGCCCCCTCTGGCTTCTTTTGTGTTGAGATATCATGTTAGCCAAGAGATTTTCCTAGGCATTGCTCTTAACTGACACACTAGAATGCAGTAAGGCAGGGTGATTTTATCTAGGTTGGGGGGGGGAAAAATACATGTAAACATTCTTCAATGCTGTATGTGCTGAACAGGAATCAAGTTCCATGGAATTAGACTGGGCTTTCTTCTAAACGGAACTGCTTCAGGTATCACAGTTACGATGGTGCCCGTGCATACGTGCATGGTGAAAAGACTTACTGATTAGGGTTGAGGTTCTTTCTGTGGAGTCAAAGCAAGCATAGAACCGGCTGGTAGGTTCTGCACAGCAAGAGTCACATCTGAATGCTTGTTCCACAGGCCCAAACTCTGATGAGAAGGTGTGTGTTTTTAGTTAGATAGCAATCTCCACTCCCTGGGTTGAACTGATTACTCCGTGCTACAGCCCTGAGAGGAAAGTGATGTGAATCTTTACCATCTTCACACATTTTAAATGTCGTGCATTAATGCTGTGGTTTCCCCCCCTTCTTCATTCCATGCTCTGACGCTTGCAAAACCCTCTGCTTTGACGTCAGTCCTCTAAGAAAATCTGCTGTGAAAGGATTTCTTTATAATAATAATAACTTTTGAACTGTAGTGCTGGAAGAGACCCTCTGGATCATCAAGTCCAGCCCCTTTCAAGGAGGCCCAGTGGGGGAATCGAACTCCTAACCTCTGGCTCTGCAGCCAGGGACCTCAACCACTGAGCTACCCAGCAGTTCCTGTGTATTCATTTAAAATATTTTTACCCGGCCTTTCTCCTAAAAAAGGACCCAAGACGGCTTACACCATTAAAGGCACAATATTGAAAGCTAAAAACAGTGAATTATTCAAATATTAAAATGAATTAATACCATTATATTAAAAATATTAGGTAAAAGCATTACTGAAACAGATTTAGAAGCAACAAAATACAAACCATCCTGTTTAAAAACCTCTCCTAGTCACTAAGAAAATGCAAGCAGGCTTTGACATCAGCCAGTTCTGTAAGATCCCTGTAGCCAAAAAAATAGTCTTCGGAGAAGCTAAAACCAGAAAGACCCAAAGAGGTGGTTCTTCGGATTCTGGGCCTATTATAGCTTTAACTTTGTGCTAACGATGGTCTCTTAGAATAATAATCATTTCTGAACTGCAGAGCTGGAAAGGGGCTCTATGGATCATCAGTTCCAACCCCTGTCAAGGAGGCCAAGTGGGGAATCAAACTCCCACAGAGCTATCCAGCAGAATACATGGGTATATCTCACAACAGATAGCAGGCTTACAAAGCTCTGAGTGACCATTGTCTCCAGGTGACCAGTTAGAGATCCTGGAAAAAACACTCTCTGTTAGACCCCAAACCATGAACAGAGGTATCTGTGCAGGCAAGCACCCTAGGGAAAGAAGTATCTGTGTTCATAACTTTATGGATTGTGAGGCCAAAACAGCTGAGACAGGAAAGATCTGTGGTCAGGAGGCCTGGTGATTTCCATTTCTTTATCTATGTTTTTCCCTCCCTTCGTGTCTGCAGTTGGATTAGAGAGGTGGCCAGGAGAAGGAGATCTAATCTGTTCTCCTGGCACTACCGTGATCTATAGCTCCCACCCTCCTGTGGCTCAAAGCTGTCCTTGATATGCATCAGAAAACGTAGCCCGCCTCTTCACCCTGGGGCTGATGGCGACTCCGGTGGGGCAGACAAGAGGAAAAATTCCTAGCTCCCCCCCTCTCCTTCTTCCAGGGCTGCTGCATCTCCAGTTATTGTCAGAGTTTAGGATGGTTCTTATGTAAGAAATGAAGAGAACATGGAGTGATCTGATCGGGTTCTTTCGTTCTCAAGGCTGGACCAAGAGAACAATCGATCAGTGAAGGAAAATAAGGCCGTCTGCCTTTAATGGGAACTGCACCCTCAAAACTTCTGCCCCATTTCCTTCCTGGTCTGGTTGCTACTTATGTAAGAGCCGTTTTGCTGGCTCTTTCCACTTCCTGCCTATTGAGGTTGCGTTCTGCCATCGATTTTTCCACCAATAAATTGTAGAACGATGATAAAGAACCATCCGTTTCCCTGATGTTTCTGAATTCCTTGTCATGTTACCCCACCCCTGCTTCCCAGCAGAGTCCCTACTTCATCGTAAAGTAGGAGTAGCCGGGAGATATCATTTACCTTTTGGAGATTTTCCCGTGTTTCAGTTGCTCACAGTAAAGGGAGGACGATGCATGTTGAGTTACAAATAAATCTACCTTGGAAAGTTTCCTGGCACTTCTTGAAATCTCCAAAGTATAAGCAAGGTTTTGGTAGATGGGTACTTCCCAAACAATCTACCTTTGGGTGGGTGAGGTGGATCAAGTTGGCATTTTGGATGCTTTCATCATGGTGTGGCTATTGCCGTGGGAGGCCCTGGGCCATATTGACTCCCTCTTTCTCTATCCATCCTAGAGAAGCAGCTTATATCCCCAAGCAAAGCAAAAGCTTTGCCTTTTGAGATTCCCAAATGTCACCCTTTGCCCTAACCATGGTCCTATCCATGACTGAATGGGCAACCAAGAGAGGGGAACCGTGAAAACTGGTCTTTATGGATGGAGAAGTGGGCACCTACTGCGAGGAACCGTTTGCAAAAAACCAAGTACATCCGCACCAAGTTTGCTTGATGGGTGTCTAGGAACTAAAATACCGTTTTCACCCTAGAAGGAGACAGCAGTAGACTGCTTGGGGAACAATCAATAGACACAAATTCAGGGGGGGAAATCTGAAATTGCAGGGTAGAACCTCCAACTCGCCTGATGCAGACTGAGCAGAATGCAGAGTGCTGGAGTGAGGGGAACAGGCGGGGGGGGGGGGGGGATTGGCTGGCGCAGTGGTTCCCCACCTTGGGTCCCCAGATGTTCTTGGACTACAACTCTCAGAATTCCTGGCCAGCAAAGAAAATGGGGAAGGCTTCTGGGAGTTTTCGTCCAAGAACCTCTGGGAGGCCAAGGTGGGGAACCACTGGACCAGAGGGTGCTGGAAAAAGGCAAAGTTGGTCAACTTAATTTTTCAACAAGACGCTTTCCTCACACCAGCGTTTGCTTGCCATCCCTATGTTTTACACCAGGCCTTGGGCTTTAGTGTTGTAACAAGAATTGTTGCACAGCGATCCAACACAGGGGTGACATGGTTTGCCCCCAAAGAGGGGCTGGCAGCCTTCTGTGAGGGATCTGTGGCTTTTGGAACGGCATGATTTCCCTGGGGGAAAGAAAATAAAATGGATTGTTTCTTAAGAAGAGTGGAGACGGGAAATGACGGGTGCTTAGGGAGCTGTCTTGTCAAGTATCTGTCGGGAGACAGAAGTCAAAGGATGAAGAGATGAGGTCCCTTCTCCTCAACCCGGACATCTGAAAACGTGCTTTGCAGAGGACAAGCTGAAGAACAAAAGTGTCCGATTCCTGATGATTGTGTGCACTTTAAACTCTCTTTATTATAAAACAATATGAAACCAAACTAAACCAATGTACGTGATATATACGGCTGAGAAAACAGCATGCAAGCTTTCCCATGAGTCCCAAATTTTATCAACCCATTAAAAATAAAATCAGTTTTTAACTAATCTGGGAATGCTGTATCTTTCCCCTAACATCTCCTAAATATCTCCCTTTGCTTAAGAAGCTCCTTTTCCTCTGTTCCAATCAGTTAACAGCGAAGGCACTGGAGATTTCCAGTATTAAGCAATACATAGTCTTGCAGTTAATAAATATAACCAGTCCTAGTCTTTAAATATCTCCAGAGAACTATTTTTGGATGGGTTGGGACTTTGTATTCTGGCATTGTCTCTCTGACCACGATTTCATCATTACCCGTTTTAATTAAGTCCAAGTGCTTTAATTTGAGGCAGGAGCGTATTGACCTTCTATTTTGAACATGTGAAACAGTAACTCCAAGCATGTGAGGAGTTCTGTCTGTCCAAGATGCAAAGTAACCACATCCTGCCCACGGGCAGCTGGGTCTAAGACCCACAAATGTCCTCTCCGTTCAGAGAAGGAAGGCAGTTCCAGAATCTTTGCAGGCTTCCTGCTGCCTTCCAAGTGGGCAGTGGCCACGTTGACAGAGACCTTTTGGTGGGAGGAACCGTCCATTGGCAAGCAGAAATATTGACTGGGTGTTTCAAAAGGAAGGAAATGAAGGGGGCTCTCAATCTAGAGAGAGAGAGATGGTGAAGAGTGAAGAGAAGGAGAAACCAGAGCATGAATGGAGAGAAAGAGAGAAAAAGAGGGGGAGAGAGGAGAAACCTAAAGGGAAGAGACTGGTCTGCACCAGCCTGGGCTCCGGGGTCAATAGCCCATGGCACCCTTCCTAGCCTTACCCCTTCCAATTGTCTTAGATGCCACGGGTAGTGCTGGCTGGAGGTGATGGGGGTGTAGTCCAGTGCATCAGGTGGGCACCAGGTTCTGGATAGGCTTTTGGGGGGGGGGGACTTAGACTGTGTTTTTCAGATTTGCATGGAATTAACCACCCCCACCCCCCTGACTTCTTCAAGCATCAGGACACCCATTGTTTCTACTTAGCACCCCAAAGGGGCCATTGAAGCCCCCATCTGGGTGTGCAAAGCCAGCTTTTGCCAACCGAGCCCAGCCCAGCCCAGCTATGCAGCTGCCTAGGCTTTGTTTCCCCATGAAAGAGGTTCCGAAGCAGGAGTGGAAAAGTCCAGCCCTGCTCTGTGGCTGCAGGAGTGGTTTTGGGCAGTCCAGCCGGACAACGTGCGAGGCGGGGGGTGGCCTCTGCAGGGGCCTCAGAGCTTGCACTGTGGCTGCTGATCTTTGCTCATCGCTTTCGGGATGGGGGCGGGGTGTGTGCAACAGGCTTTCCGTCATTGCATCAAACAGCTGAGAGAAGGAAGGGCTGCCCGTAGAGAAACCTGGCTCCTGGTGCTCTGGCTTTGGCTGGCAACAAACAAAACGGCCCCGTTCTGCAAAATAAATAAGCAAATGATAAATCTTTAAGAACAAGAACAGCAATAGTAACAACGACAATCGTAATAATAATAGCCAGACGCTATCATTCTGGATAAGTGACAAAGAAAAACATAGAAGTTGTGTGTGTGTGTGTGTGTGTGTCAAATAAGACAAAAATGTTGTGGCACCTTAAAAACTAACTGCTATATTTTAATGTGAGCTCTTGTGGCTGAGGAAGTGGACTTGCCCACAAAAGTTCACATTAAAATAGCAATTAGTGTTTAAGGTGCCACAACCTTCTTGTCTTCTTAATTTTTTTTAAATATTCCTTTTGTTTTTGGCCTCATACACCTCAGGGAAGTTGGAGTTCTGTTGAAAAATCCACCTCAAATGTGCAGGAGATACAAAAGTTGCCAAGTGCCGAACATTAAGGCAAGAAATTAAGACACGGCGGAAGGAAGATCAGGTCCCAGACTAATTTCAGCCACTGGAGTCGTTCCAAAATCTTTGGCTACCAATTTAAAGCAATTGCCAATCGCTGCTAAAAAAAAAAAAAAACCCTTGCTTTCTGAAATTCAAAAATCAGTAATTTTGCAAACAGGCCACCTCGCTGGAACCTTTTTAAGGATCTGACTCCTAGTTCTTTGGCTTGACCCTTTGGCCCACCCCCATCCACCAGCCAGGGTGATGTATTAATAACAACAGGGCAATTAAAAATAGCATGAAATCTAGCATGCCTTATACTTGATTGATCTTGGTTGCCACCCTGCCAGGTTTTTTCTCCAGAGCACCTTTCAACAGGGCCCCTTTCTAGCCCAGCAGCAAACCCAGCCAAAAAAGAACAGAGCCTTAAAACCCTTAGGGAAGGGACCTTTCTGCAGCCTTTGATGTGGGATAAGGATGAGGCATCAAGAGTCCTTCAGCAGTGTTTCCCCCGTGGCGAGGATTATGGGGAGAGGTGCCCTGACCTAAAAAGACCTAAAGGGCTTGAGCCCAAGCGATCTCCCTTCACGAGCCTCTTTGAGTGTTCAGTTCATAAGGAGGGCCTTTCTCTCGATCCCGCCACCTTCACAGCTGCGTTGGGAGAGGGCCTTCTCTGTGGCCGCTCCCAGACATTGGAACTCCCTCCCACTGGAAGCCAGACAGGCCCCATCTTGGCTGTCCTTCCGCAAACAAGCAAAGAACAAGCTCTTCCAGCCAACTTTCCGTCAGTGACTGGCTGCCTTGAGTGGGATTTTTTAAAGTGGATGGTTGTTCCTTACTGCTTCGAATGTGGTTTGGGAGCGAGACACACACATGGACCTTTTGAGGCTCTTTGGCTCCTTGTACCCGGAGCTGGGCCGCAAAGAGGCTCCACTCAAGCTAACGGTTTCTCTTTCTGTTGCTCTTTGTTGTCCGGATGGAGTTTAGTGGTGAGGCACATGCCATTAAATCCGTGTCTTTGCAATTAATGAGCACGGGAAATACCCATCCGCACAGTTCTAGATAAGAAGCCCTAGTAAGAGGCTGCTTTTCTATAGGGGGAAAAAGGGGGGGGGGGGAAAGGATTTCTACATGTTTTTAAGGAAAGAGCCCAAAATGTGGAGAGAGGCCAGCTGACTGGCACACAAGCTAATGGAGAGATGAATGATGCTTGTTGAAAAAGGAAAGCTCAGGAGCACACCTCTCTGGGCCTGCAGCCATTGTGATGCAAAGGTTTCTGACGCTGAAGAGGGTCACCATCATCATCATCATCACCACCACCACCACCACCCTGACCCCTTAACCCTTGGTCTTTCAGTCAAGCTGATTCCAGGGCATAACGCCTACCCCTGGGGATGGGACGAGGGGAGAAAGTAGAAACCTTAGGCAGGGAGGGAAGCTCAGGAAAAACCTTATTCTTTTAGTCATCCGTCTGACAAACACGAAAAACTGGAACCTGGAGGTGGGGGTGTGAGAAGGCAAGCAAGCTGGGGCAGGCGGCAGGACCTCTCCAAAGCCAGCGGCAGGGTGGCGGCCAGAAGCAGGATCTGGCCAGGAGGACTCATAAAAGCAGGGGCTGTGCCCCCCTACCCCGGCTTGCTTCAGAAAAGGCACAGGTAGAGTGGGACCCAGTTTTCCATTCCCTCCCTCTGCCTGGGGTCTGGGCAGTCTGCTCCTTCTTCAGAAAAACCAACAGAAAGAAACTAGCTTTCACAACGAGACAAAAGCTTACGAGCAAGCCAGTGATTTGGTCACTCTCTGCCCCTGTGTCTACTTTTTGCCCCTCTGCATCGTCACTTGCATGTGGTTTGGTGCCCTGATAACACCAGGACTAAACCAGGTGCATTTTCAGGAGGAAATTGTTCCTTGTGACTAGTCACTTAGAAACTCTGTCTAAACTGGTATTATTCTGACTTTAATCAGACCCCAATTGGCGAAACCTAGTGCGTTTACTGAATTGTTACCCCAATTCCCAGACAGAGGACTTGAGTTTTCTCTGTCATCCCCCCCTCCCTGGCCAAGCAGAGTCATGTCTGTTTAAAAGAAAGGCCAAATGGGAAGGTGTGCGTGCACGCATGGCCGGCGCCTCTTTGGTTGAAGAACTGGGGTGTGAGATCCAGTCCACAACTGCCTCCGCTGTAACTTTAAAGCAACAGCCCGGATGACGCCTCCATCCTTCCTGGCTGACGTCTAAGAAAAACATGCCGGGCAACAGCCACCTGGCCATGAACTTTTGGATGTTTTAATTTCTTCCCACTGGCACAAGCCTGATGAAGTGGTCTTGATCCACGAAAGCTCACCTATTGTATGATGATTTTTTTGGTGGTCTACAAGGGTAGCACCTACTCTTGCATTTCCTTCATAAATCTCCAAAACCCATCATTCCATACGATGGAGCAGTTGAAGTGGGACCAAACCGAGGTACCCGTGAAGGACATCTATACTCTTCGTGAGGCCTTTTTCCTTCCTCGCAGGAAAGGTGGGTTAATCCCTGTGCCTGGGACACAAAGAAAATGTACAAAAGAACCAGCCCTCCCCACACGAACGCATACCAAACCTATCTTTCTTCCCCTCCAGGGGAGGGAATGTACTGCCGCCCTCACCTCCTGGAGCCTGATAAGAGCGTGAAATTATTTCTTTGGTAGAACTAATCCAGGATGGTGTGGAATTTCATTAATGCAGGCTTGAAAAGTAACACCGTCTTCCTCCCTCCTGGCCTCTTGTCCAAGGCACAACGAGGCAGTGCTGGGCAACCAGGGGAAGGAGGCTGCTGGCCCTCACGAACGGGCACGGACAAGACTTGAGAACATTCCTTTGCCAGATTCAAGTGGACGGAAACACACCCACGTTGCTTAGCCCGAGTCAGACCACTGGCCTGAAGTTCAAGGAGCCGCAGGGCGCCGAGTTAAGTGGAAGACTCTCCACAGATCGGCCCACGAGCAGCAAAACCCACCGGGTGGCTTTGGGCCAGCTATTCCTCTGAGCTTGACCGACCAAACTGAGGTGTTGTGAGCATAAAGTGGAGAGGAGGAGACCCACGGACACCACACCTTAAGGGATTCCAACTCCTAGCCAGGTGCTCCAGCCCCCCCCCCCGGCTGCTAAATCAATAAATATTTAGTACTCTAAATACATAGTAGCCAACAAATTTCCATCCACATTCTACCTAAAGCATTTATCCTTCAGAGACTGGTGATGCATCATCTCTCAGGTAAGACCCCCCCCCCCCCATATTACTGAGCGTGTCTCCTTCAAAGTAAGCCCTGCTGAATTCCATAAGCGGACTTTGCTCCCTCCTGCTCCCAAGGGTCAGTTCAGACAACAGCATGAAACGGCAACCTAGAGTGGTATTCCAGGGGACATATTTGACCATCCCTTGTGCAAGAGCCAGTGTGGAGTAGTAGGCAGCATGTCAGGCTAGGATTCAGGAGCCCTGGGTTCGAATCCCTGTTTGGCCATGAAAGCTAACTGGGGGAATGTCTGTCATGAACCACTTCTTGGTCATCTCAGGGCACCATATTTTAGAAGTAAGTTGGCCACACATGCCAGCAGCACAGACTGTGCACCATGCCAGGCAGAAGAAGCCTTGGGCACATGGGCACATGGACTTATGCTTTGAATCCTCATAATGATTTGAACTCTCATACGATTAGGACTCCTTGGGTTAGTTTACCAGGTTGCTCAGATGAAAGACTGGTTATGCATCATCTGTCAGATAAGGTCCTATATATTACTGAGCGGGTGGCAAAACGCTCTCATAATTGCTGGGAGCAGGACAGCTCAACGGTTGACTGTGAGTACGAGATTAACTGATAAACCGTACAATTGTTGTTGTTTATCTTCTGTTATTCCTGTTCTGGGTTTTAAGCTGAACTCAAAACGGTCCTGCCCTGTTCCCATGCCAGCCACCACTCCACCTTGGCTCCTTCTCAGAAGCTCACCTGGCCTTGTGGTGTGAGAGGCCGCGTGTACGTCGGACCCTAGGTGCCTTGGTGGCCTTGCAGGAGAGAACTTAGGGGCGCACGTCTCAAGCATGGGGGGGGGGGGGTCTGCTTTGCCCTCCAGAGCTACTCGTTGGGCAGAAAGGGGCCCTTCTTGTTCCTTCTTCCCATTGCTGTGCCATGGACTTTGTCCCATCTCACTTAATTCTTTCCCCCAGGGCAGGCCAAGGAATAAACGCACTCTTTCAGCAGCCAGCCAGTTTGTGGAGATTAGTGTGATGTTACAGCAAAAGGGAAGGGCGATCTGTGCTGGGAGAGAGATCCGTCATGGCACCCTTCTGGATGTGTGCGGACAGACAGGTGTCAACGCCAATATTAGGACGGTCTATGCAAATCCGCAACAAGAAACAACACGAGGACCCAGAACAATCCAGGAATGACCAGAAACAGCATCCCTGCATGGACCATTTGTGTCCATTTGTTCCTGATTGAAATGTTTGAAATGTTTGTTCCTGATGGAAATGATTGAAACCCGTGGTGATCAGTGCCCAATTCCGATATTGCACTTTGGAAATATTTATTAAAATGCAAAGGACAGAACCCAGGAAAACTTCCTTTTCAGTTAGGATCGGGACGGGAATAAAAAGGTCCCCGTTGAAAACCCTATGAAAAAGATGGCATTAAAACTAACTTTCCAGATCAACTTGGCGTTACTTAGATGTACTCGTTGCAAATTAACAGAAACCTTCTGCTGTTTGTGATGGCAGTGCAATGACACGGAAAGGAAGCCCACTCCGTTTTGGAAAGGAGAGCGAGAAGCAACCAGGACCAGGTTGGTTTGACAGGGACTGGAAAGTCAGCCTTGCTGAGGGCCGGGGAAAGCCCTTGATGGACAGAGGTGGAGGAGGGCCATGGATCTGACATTCCTGGAGGTACAACCTGAGAAGACCACACCTCCACCTCACTCCCCAGGCCTGCCATCACCATTTTTTATTTTTTTTGCAGCTAACAACCCTCTTGGTTTTTAGCAAGTACCCAGGACGAATTTTGAACTTTCCTCTGACTCCTCCATCCTCTTCCAAATTTTGCAACACCCAGTCTTTATAAAAATAATAACCTTGGAACTGCAGAGCTGGAAGGGACCCTGTGGATCATCAAGTCCAGCCCCTGACAAGGAGGCACCACGGGGAATCGACAGCTGTCTTCTGGGAAGTGGTGAAGGACCTGCATGTTGGCATTTCCCCTCTCCCGCTAGCCTTCCTTTTCTTATATTTTAGTGCATTTTTGATGTTGTCTATGGACCACATGTCTAATCTCCTCCTCCCTCTTCTTTCTCCTCCTCCTCCTGTTCCGCCTTCTTCTTTCCAAGATGAATGAGTTTCTGGGACTCCCATAAAACACAAACACACACACACAGAGAGAGATACACCTGCTCCAAGGCCTTCCAGTTTGCTTGCTTTTTTGTGTGAGGCCATTACACCTCATTTCCCAAATTTTAATAACTAGCCTTTGGGAAAGTCAGGCCAGGCAGAGGAGAAGGGCTGGAGCAGCACCACCACCAGGGTGACTCACGGTGCCGCGGAGAGAACCAGGCGAGAATCACACGCTGACTTACTGCCAAGAGGATGTCAAACCTGTGAGATGTTTATCTCCCTCTGCCCGGGCAGACTGCAACCCGGTTCCAGCCGCCGTCCCTGCCAGGACAGGGGCGGTGGAGGGGAGAAGAGTCATCCATTGGCTTCCATTCCAGAAGAACCTCCCCAGCACCACCACCCCCATGAGGTTCTGCTGGCAACCTGGACGCAGCTGTGACCTCCAACCCGTCACCACCCCCCATGGAGTGACTCTCTCTCTCTTCTCTCTTTCAGCTCCTCCCAGGTTTCCCTCTCTCCTACTTGTGTTCTTCAGCTCAGCTTGTTCCAACACCAGTGGAGATAGTCCTGATTGCTCACTCCCTAAGGAAGAGAACACTATCTTATCTCTCCATGTTTGTGGTTGGCGGGTGGGGGCGGGGGGGGCGGGCTGCGTGCAAATGAAAGAACCCGGCGGTGGAGCCAGCTGCAGAGCATGACTCTCCTCGGCTTCCCTTGCTCCTCAGATGCCCGGGGGGGGGGGGGGCCTCCTGCCTGGGGCAGCTCCTGCTTGCTGCTTTGCCTGTGTCCTGCCCCCAAAAGGGTGCACGGTGACTGTAGGGGTGCAATCCATGGGGCAGGAGTCCCTCTTGCTGCTCTGTCCATTCCCAAGCCACGGGCACATGCCCTAAAGCAAAGAAAAGTAGAGAATCCAGGTTAGCAGAATCTGGCCCCTAGGAGTCCATAGCTGGTTGACGTCAGATCAGATTCTTGCTTACAGCCCTTGACGTCAGCCCCCCACCCGTGATGGCTACCTATGGGTTTGGTCAAACCCAACCGTTGCTCCTTCCTGAGCCGCTCCTCTCCTGCTTGCATGCATGGAAAATGCCCCACGCAATGAAGTTGTGTCACAGCGCCTGCCGCCCCGCCCCCCTGCAGTAAATGTGCACAAAATGACATATTAAGGTCCCTTCTGGTGAACGACTTGTAGATTGCCATCACGCCTTCAAGTGGGCAGGCTTGCTGAAATCCCAAGAGAATGCATGGGCCATGACATTTTTATAACAAAAATGTCATTTAAGCACATTGTTTCCTCCCGCTTTCAGATCTGTTGACTGGAATCCTCTAGGGAATCATCATGTCCACACCAGCAGTTTTCCCATTTTCCGGGCCCAGGTGCACAACCAAGTTCACAACTGAGTGCCTGGTCTGTGTAGGTCCGAAAATATGAAAAACCCTAAACAAAATCATGCAGATCGGCAACACATCTTCCACTATACAAACCTAACAGGATTGTGGCCCTCTTGTTCCTGCTATTTTGTAAACTGAAATACTTTTTATTCAGTTTTTAAGATGAGAAGAATGGCCTAGGCTTAGTCTTAATGTAAAATGATTTTTTTACATAGTGTTTGTGTTTAATTTTAATTGAAATTATGAACTGATTTTTGCTATTGTCGTTAGAAGGAGTTGGGTGATGGTAAAGGAGAGATGGAAAGTCATAAGGATTTCTCCAACAGGGCCCCCCAAATAATTTGGAAACCGCTGTTCTGTGACCAAACAAACCTTAATCATTTTAATAATGTTTTGGCAGTTTTATTTTACTATATAAGGTAGCTGCCAAAAGAATTTATATGCTGGTGAGTTACAAATTTGAATTCGTTTTAGAAGAGGCAGCTGTGTTATCTGTGCTAGCATATCAGGCAAAAAAAAAAAATAACGAAAGAAAAATAAAAAATAAGGCAAAAATGTTGTGACATCTTAAAGGCAAACTGCTCTATTTTAGTGTGAATTTTTGTGGACAAGTCCACTTCTTCAGACATAGGAGTGGGACTACATAGAAGATATCCATACATTTATATTTTAAACTTGAATTTTATATATATTATTTTGATCCATATAAATGAACAAAGCAGCTGACTCTCCTTGTCCGAGGTGAGTCCTCAAGAGCAGCCTTTCACCCCTATCTGTGCACTCGTTCCCTTGGCTCTTGTCTCCCTTGGGTTCGGCTGCATGTTTAAAATCCTTGCATTTTCCTTTCCTTTCCTTCTTTGCCATGTCATTTTCCTAGCCGAGGTCTCCCCAAATTTCTGTTTCCCCTGTGCAAAACCAACGGTGCAGGTGTTGCACTAATACCTGGTATGTTTTGCCCCGTCGTGCCAAGAGAAGCTTGTCGGGGGGAAGGAGGACAACAGCACAGGAGTTGAGCACCTCGGGGGCTGAAGTCCCGATTCACAAGGCACCCCCCTTCCAAAGTCAGAGCCCCAGCCACGGAGGCTGTTTACATTTTTCGAAAACCACAGAAGGTCCTGTTCGCTGAATTGCTGTGCCTCATCTTGTCTGTCCCTCAGTGCGGAGAACAAGCCTTAGCGGACAAAAATACAACAACCAGGGTTGTTTCATTGCCGCTCGATGTCTTGATTCAGCGTTCCAGGCCAGTGAATCCTCAGACCAATCAAACGCTGGAGTCAAGGGTCTGATGTCGGCCCCCGGGGTGAATAGACTGAGTTTCCCTTCCTTTTGGCTATGTGTACGATACTCTGTGATAGACATCTCAGCCCGTTCCTTTAATTTGCCTCAATTTTCATAACTGGTTAGCAGGCGTGCTTTCCTGGCCCCAGACAGTCTGAAAGCAAAAGAGCTCCCCAGAAACTGCACCGCTGGTATGTAGAGGAAAAGGTCTCAACAAGAATCTAGTGCTCTGTCAAGCATGTGATGCAAACGGGATGCTAATGCAACAGTCGCCGGAGGAGGGAACAACAAGCGAGACCCTTACCTTTGCAGAATAAGAATAACGATGCGAGGAATAGAAATGCCTTGCACTTCCTTACCAGTTCTCCAGACGTGTGAGGCTCATTCAGTGCTCACAGCAGTTACCCTTGAGAAGGAACTCATTGGCTGAAATCCTGCTGCTGTAAGCTACACCGCATAAGGCAAATGACATCATCAGATGCCCTACATTTTCTGGAAATTAAAGATTCCTGACTCCCATAAACGTCCATGGAATTCCTTTCATTGACAGGAAGCCTTTGGGGGCTGCAGGATGGCGGGTGGGGAGTCTTTAATTCCGGAAAATCAAAACTGCCAGAATGAGTTTGGGATCTTTGTGAGTGGAGGTCAGAAATTTTTTTATTTCTGAAAAATTGCTATGGCTGATGATGTCATCAGCCTTAAGCAGCATAATTTAAGGAATAGGATTTCAGCCACTGCATTACTCATTATTTGTTTCCAGCCAAGTTATTTTTGCTCTAACTGTGCAAGTAGATAGAGTATCGGATGTGGATTCAGGAGACCTGGATTCAAAGCTCTGCTTGGCCATAGAAGTGGCACCTTTACCTGGGAAGAGTTTCCCCCCCCCCCCCCCCGTTGGGGTGTAAGGTGGCACAATGCATATTTGCAGTGGAGGGAAGTGGTTTAATGTGTGTGTGGAAGAGTATTCTGCGCTGCTTCCCACGGCCAGCAGCAGGGAAGTAAGGACCTCCCTTGACCTCTCTCCCCAAACCTAGCAATAAAATTGGCAACAATATCAGATGGTGCAATTATCAGTTTTCTGCTCTCTCATGGCACTGAGACTCTGCTGGCCAAGGCAGCCACCTCACTCTGACAAACGGCTCAGCCGGCCCTGATTCCAAACCACCAAGGGAATGTTCAGATGCATAATATCACCTACCCCAGTGCTTGCAGTTCCTTTGAGTTTTGTATCCTTATCAGAACTGGCAAGCCTGCTGTGCTTCATGGCCAGTTGTCTCAAGTCCAGTTGCCCAGTTTTTCCCATTGTCTAAGAAAAAGGGTCTCACACCTTTTATCTGCTTCAGAACCTGCCCATTATTTCAGAACCTGTGACTCACCGGGAGCAGATCCTGCTCAGTGTAAAGACCCGTAAGGTTGCATAGTGGTGGCTGTTTTTCTGTTTCTCATGCTTTTGATTCAGCAGAAGAGTTCATGATATTCAACTTAGCACTTTCTGTTAAAGTCACACATGTGCAAGAGCCAGAGAGAGAGAGAGAGAGAAACTTGTCTATTTAATTCCTGCTCACAGTTTTTATATGACCCGGTGTCAAAAAGAAGGGGCCAAAAAGGACCCAGTGATCTAACGCTGTGTTTAACGCTGACTCTACTCTTAGTTTAATTGCTAAAGGATGAATCAGCCGTTTCTGCTGAGTTTTTGCTTATTGTGGAAAATAGGTTTTTTCCCCCACCCTAGTGACAGCTTTCCCACCCACACGCTGCAAATATGATGAGGAGCCATGGAGAGGTAATTCAAGAGTTTCAGCTGGAATCCTTGATCTCCGTTTGAACAAGGGCGGTTTTCAAAGGGGTGTATTTGGGGCCCCAGAAAATGCACTTTCTGATTGGTAGCCTGGGCAGGAAGACCCCGGGTGTTTTCAAGGGGAATTTTATTCCAATCTCAACTATATCTCGTTTCATTCCTCTGGGGCCTCCTTTACAACAGAACTGGGCTCCATGTCAACCGAGGGGAGCTGAAACGTGGCTTTGTGCATGCCTCCCCACACACAAAAAGTTTTGACAGGCTATTTATTGAAAGTTTGCTTTAGTCATTGGCTCAGCCAATGCCCAATAGGTCATGATTAGTTTTTATAATTATTGCAAAGTATCTCAAAGAATGGCCGCCAAAACCAGAGGGGGAATAAGAAAGCAAGCAACACACCCCTCCATCCTGGGAATGCTTGATTGGTCATTGAGGGGTGGAATAGAAAGTATTAGAAAGAATAAACAAAGAAATAAGAACTTGTGGTCCGTTCTCAGGGAACTGACACCAGCCCAAGAGAAGAGCATCGGATCAGTTTGGATCCGATCCTAATGGCTGCTGGATTTTCTTGGGGTGCAGGAAATGTCTGTCAAGAGGACCCAGTCTCAGAACTGAGGAATTCATGAAGAAGAGAGAGTAATCCAGAGCATGTGCAGAGTGAATGTCCTTCACCAGCTATTGACTATAGACCTAGACTAACCACTCACACCTCTAAAGCTCTTTGGATGAGGCTGGATCAATCTCTCTCTCTCTCTCTCTTTCCGTCCACCTCTTTCTTCCTCTCCAGGGCTTTCTTTCATCATAGCCTGCCTTACAGGGTGGGTGTGAGAATAATAAATGCAGGGAGGAAGACCTCTGGATGCCACCTTAAACTCTGCAGAAGAGAAGACATGTAGAATATGAAAGTAATGCACATGTTATGTGCTGCCAAGTCGGAACTGACTTATAGCGACCCGAACAGGGCTTTCAAGGTAAGTGAGATATTCAAGAAGTGGTTTTACCAGTTCCACACCCCCGGTGAGTTTCCATGGCCGAGCAGGGATTCGAACCCAGACCTCCTAACTCCATCACTCTATCCACTACACCACTGTGGGAATCCCAGGAATGTCATAAGAAGCAAATCAAAGAAGAGGGTGTTTCCAACCCGAGTGGAATCCTAGGGACTTCTTCTTTCCCCAGTGAATGATGGATCCTCCCAATCAACATCCTTCGGGCCCTTTCCATGAGGAATTTTCTGCTGTGGCTCCCAAGCTTGGGTCCCCAGATGTTCTTGGACTCTAACCCCCAGAAATCCTGGCCAGCACAGGGAGTGGCGAAAGGCCTCTGGGAGTTGCACTCCAAGAACATCGGGGGAACCCGGGGGGGGGGGGGGGAACCGCGGCCCTGGAGGCTACAGAGGAGAAGGCTGAAGCAGGATGTGATCCCTGCCACTTTCCAGGATTTGCAGGCAGACACCAGCGAGTAGAATTTGAGTACAAATGGCGACAGATCACAGGATGCTGTGTGGAGAATAGGCCACTTCCTGGCATGCTTTTCTGTCAGCAGTTTGCAGGCACCCTGAGTCACGAATGAAGTGGCTTGAGTCACCAACAGGGTCGAAGAAGGAAGGAGAGAATGGGAAGGAGGGAGAGTGGTTTTCCCAAGGCCACTCAGTTCATGGAACAAAACTCCTCCTCACGCTCACCCTGCTGTTTACACCTCTCCCTTCCGTCTCTTTCCATTCAGGTAGATTTTAGAAGGTGGACACTGGCCGTTTAGAACACCCTCTGCTCTATTGTTGTTTGCTCTTTGGAGTTATATACAGTATCACTCTGTAGTGCTAAAGCACTTTCTGGGTGTTTTACAACAGTGCTTTGTCTTCCAGAGAGCTGGGTACTCCATTTACTGGCCTCAGAAGGGTGGAAGGCTGAGTCAACCTTGAGCTGGCTACCTGAACTCAGGTTGTGAGCAGAGGCTGAGCTGCAGAACTGCAGTTTAACCACCGTGCCATGGGGCTCACTCTGCTGGTGCTTTATATAGTGCCAGGATGCCACCCAGAATGCACCAATATTGTCTGATTTTGGAAGCTAAGTCGAGTTGGCTCTGCTTAGTACTTAGGTAGAAAACCGCCAGGGAATACTTGTTGGGATCTCCAGGTAGGGTGAGAAAAGATGTCCGCTCAGAGCTCATGAGATCCATGGCTGCTACCTGTCAGAAGTAACAGGAGTGGCTTCCATGGGACAAAAGAACTGACTCAGTTGAAGTCCACTTCCTATGTTCCTGTAAATAATAAAAATAAGGTGGTGGTGAACATGATCACGGTGGTTCATAACACCCAGTGGCCTTCTCCTGCTGCTAGAGAGGTGCCCCTGTGGGAAACCGGCTGCCAGATCTTGGCTGGCGGTGTGCTTTCGACAAAGCATAGAAGGGAAGAACCATGAATGTTGTGGGCAGTTTCAAAATGTAACTGGAGCATCAGTAACCAGAAGGGGCGTGCAGTCCAGGAAAGAGGACGAATGGCCGTTTCCAGACCCACACGCGCACCACATCCGCTCTTCTCTCTCCTTCCTGAACTTCCATCGCCAAGAGTGGCTTTCCTGTTGGGTGGTCCTAGGAGGTCTTCTTTGCTCTGAAAGTGTGGCAGGTTTCAAGCATGTGTTAAAATTGCCCTCGGGTGGCTTGCGGGTGGGGTAATACGTAGCTCAGTGGTAGGATTTTTGCTTTGAGTGCAGAAGGCCATAGGTTTTGTTCCCAGTGTCTCCAGGTGGGGCCAGGCGAGAATCCTGCCTGACACCATGAAAAGCCACTCCCAGTCTGTGATTCTGAACGAGCTTCAAGATGGAAAGGTGTCTTCTCACTGCAGAAACAGACATTATAGACAATCCGTCAGTAGAAGAAGAAAACCTTTGAGGGCTGATTGTGTGTGTGTGTGTCATGGCAGGTGTTTCTTTCACCCTCTGGAGTAGGCAAATTAGGTTGCTTAAGTTTGTGACTGGTCTTCAGGGTGTGGGATTAACTTTCCAGCAGATCATACACTAAAACGAAATGTCTTCCTCTTACCACGTTGTCCCTGCAGGTCCACAGATCTTTCCGTGCCATGTGACTGAGACATCAGACATGCCAACAAAGCTGTGGTGTCTCCCAAATGACCCAGCTCATTTTCCGGACACCAGTTGAGATAAGCTCTTGTGAGAACATAAGACAGTATTTTCCCCGATGGGTGCACTGCTTCTAGATACAAAATCAGCAAGTAGCTTCTGTAGTGAGATCCTCGTTTCTCGAACACGAAAGTCTGGCCACGTCTCTCCAACACTAACTTGCTTACAGCTCTAATTATGGGTTACCCATAAAATCTATAGGTGCCCTCTGTTGTCTCAACTCGGCCCTCCGGTTAAGCTTTGTCTGAGCTGTCTGCCACTCATCCCGTGACCCTGTCCGGGCAGGGAAAGAAGGTTGAGCCTGGCTCCCCTAGCATCTCTCCTCTGGCCCAGTTCAGTGAAGGACTGGTACCCCTGCAGACAGAACCTATCCTGCCCTCTGTGTGACTCTGGCTTGAAAACTCTGCCAACCTCAGCAGTGAGGGACGGGCTGTTGCTGGGGTTTGACTGAACTGAAACTGACATGGGTGTGAAACTCGGGACAGCAAACATCATGTAGGAGGTTTTGCATGATTCCTGTGAGCTGGAGCTGCCGCTGTCAGAAAGAAAGAAAAAGACAGCATGCTTCCAGGAAAACAAAAAACCCTCCTCTGTCTTCAGGCCACACTGGGTATTTCCATAGGGTTGTTCCTGAGTCACTGGCTTGCAATTACCTACCGGGTGTTCCTGCCAAGCAGACTCTTGCTGGCTCCCTCCAGGGCAAAAGAGATGCTTTGTGTTTAAATCCAGCCTTCAGTGAGGTGCTCAGTTCTCCTTTTGTGATAGAATTACCTGATCTCATTGGGAAACTTTTCAAATCCAAATGCCAAGGTGCACCGATGGATGAGAAGGGGAGGGGGGGAGCCTCCCCGGTGCTCAGCTCTTCAATCTTTGCTGATTTCGGAGAGGTGTTGCATGTCAGCAAAGCGAGGTGTGGACTTATTTGCATCCAACAGCAGCAGAGTCCAGAAAAGCTACTTTTGGAGGTGACCCCTCCCAGAACACTCCATCTAGCATGTCTCTCCCCAAAAAGAATGTTAGTTTCCCCCAAGTCCATGGTGCTACCTCTCCACCCACCTCACTGGCCACAGAGTTTCTGCAAGCCAGCATCTAGCTGGCATGATAACGCAGATTTAAATCTTCCCCTTTTTCGGAGATAGTACAGAAAAAAATTCCAAACCTCTTCTTAACTACTGGGCAAAATCACGAGAATCTTTGTCCACTTCATTCTTTATTTGCATTTCAGCACCTCCCCTGTGTAAATTTCATCAAAGTTGGAAACTTTCAGAACAAATTAAAAACATTCAAGAACAGATCGAAAGCGTTTAAAAATGGGTCGAAAGCATTTAAGAAGAGGTCCCAGACATTCTCCAAAACCTAGTTTTAAAACCATTTCTAAAAATATTTTGAAAAAAATAAACAGTGACCAAAGACTTTTTAAAAAATGTTTTTTTCTTTTTGGAACACCACATTTCAGCGACCTGTCAGAAGCTCATAAGGGAAGGGGCCAGCCTAATTAACTTCCTTTGGAAGGTTGTTCCTTCTGCAGTTCTGTCTTGGATGTGACAGCCTTCCTTGTCGGTTCCTGAGAGGCTTTCTAAGGTTCTGCTCCCTTTGCTGAGTTGCCTTCTGCTCTTCTCTTTATTTATTTATTTATTTATTTACAAGATTTTTTAGCCGCGCCATTACCAGTGGTCTCTGAGTGGCGTACAACAATATTAAAACTTTAAAAACATTAACATTAATGTGTATGATATAGTAAAAGCTTTATTCATTTAAATAATACAATATGCTTTAACAATAAGCAGTACATAGAGGAAAAGAGGAAAGGAGAAATGATAGTTGAATGGAACAAAGCTCCATAGGGTGCAATCCTATATACAGGGCCTTCCTTCGACTCCTGTCCTGTTGATCAAGCCACAATTCTCTTAAGTAAGTATTTTGTACATAACAAAGACATTTCTTGACTCCACTTCCTCCTGTCTGGGATGGAGGTTTATCGGCTGTTTCAAACCAGCCTCTGTTTGCAGAAACTGGAACGGAAAGGTCAAGGGGGAATCAAGCCACTTCTGACCTAAACAGGTTTGCCCGTCCTTCCCTCTTCACTGGGAACACGAACAGAAAATTCCTGCCAAACAACGCTTTGCATGTTGCTTTGGGAGGGAAAGGACTGAATTTGGAACGCATAAACCCCACAAAATTTTGTAATGTCAATGCACTGTTCCAGAAATGGGGCTGAGGGTCAGCAGGATTGAGGGCCTCTGGCTGGAGTCTTATGGAATCGCAGTGCTTCTCTGGGTCTCCATGCAAGGAGACTAATCTCGGGGCAAGGGGACCTGAAGGGGAACCAGGCACAATGTGTGCCAGCAAGCCTTCTTGAAGGATAAACCCTGGGAACAGTGACAACCCCTGGGAGTCAAGTGAGCTGTAGCTAAGGTAAAGGTAAAGGTTCCCCTTGACATTTAGTCCAGTCGTGTCCGACTCTAGGGCGCGGTGCTCATCCCCGTTTCCAAGCCGTAGAGCCAGCGTTTGCCCGTAGGCAGTTTCCGTGGTCACGTGGCCAGCGCGACTGGACACGGAACGCTGTTACCTTCCCACCGAGGTGGTACCTATTTATCTACTCGCATTTACATGCTTTCGAACTGCTAGGTTGGCAGGAGCTGGGACAAGCGACGGGAGCTCACTCCGTCGTGTGGATTCGATCTTACGACTGCTGGTCTTCTGACCTTGCAGCACAGAGGCTTCTGCGGTTTAACCCGCAGCGCCACCACGTCCCTGGGAGTCAAGTGAGCTGTAGCTAAGGCAGTATGAAAATTCCCGCCGTGCTAGGACGGCAGCAGCCACAGCATCGGCTGCTGTACAATGCCTATAAAAGTATGAAACAGACTCTGTGTCTGTCTGTTTTAAGAGGTAAGCAGGAATGAATATTGCGTATATTACACTTTATTGGGCAGTCATAAAATTGTGAGCAAATTTGTCGATTAAGAGGAAGCCAAGGTTCAAGCCATGTGTCGCCCCCCCCCCCCGCCGCCCCACCAAAAGCTAATAATAATGTAAATTTTTCTTTAGTGTTATTGCTGTCAACAGGGGAGATTAACTCCAGAAGATAGGTCCCTGCCCCAGGAAGCTTACAAGTCAGAGTTTCACATTGTGGGAAGGAATGGGGAAGGTTAGAGGTGCATAGGGTTAACTCCTTTGAGACTTAGTTTTGGTTTCAGGTGAGGCCAAACCAAACATTTCCATGGAAGTGGATAATATTATTCCCACTGGAGTAAGAGTAAAGCCAGCAGTTAAGAGTATTAGAGTGAAAAAAACGTAATGCTTATTATTTAGGAAATCCATTTAAGGATAGTATAGGACATAAGGTTACTCAGCACAAATACTTAGAAGCCTCAAATGCTGGTTTCTGTGCTTACAGCTCTGTTGTTCTAAGATGGGGGAACAAAAACAAAAGAAGGAAGTAGGTCTAATAGTACCAATCTGAAGGTAGATCTCAAAAACACAAAAGAAGAAAAATATACCCATGGATCCGTCTTTTGCCTCCCCCCCCCAAAAAAAATCCAGATTGCTTGCTATCCAACCCCTTAGGGCTCTAGTCCTACATGAACAGCCAGGACTGATCAATCTCAGGGAGCGTGGTTGTTTTCTCTCTACTGCGCTTGTATGAGCGCAGGGGGTTCAACCTGCAACGAGAGTGAGATTTGGCCCTCTGCCCATGACTTATACCCAGAAACTATTGAGAAACCAAGTCAATCAGAATATTCTCTAAGGAGTCAACAGTATGTATGAATCACAGAGAGGGGAGACAGTAATTTTACCGATGAGCTTATGCTATGAGAACTGTCGTCAAAGCTGGCAGACGCCTTTTCCTATTAATTAGTGCAAAGGATTGCAAAATCCGCTGATTATTCCTATGGCAGCACTGAGCCTGATACCAAAAGGTGCCATAAGGATGGCCTCCCATAAGTAGAAACTGAACAAGCTGACTACTTCTGAAAGTATTATCATTATTATTCCCTGAACTGTTATGATTACAGTAATTAAAAGGTGTTTAATTATTAGATCCACCAAATTGCACCTTTTTCTTTTTTTAAAAGGCCTTAAATCTGGCTTCACTGTAGTGGAAATCTGCTCATTCTGCTCCCACTTAACTTAGGGTGGGTTCCCACATCCATAAAAAACACCAGATGATTTAATGACCAGAAATTCACATAATTATTCACACCTATTTTTTTTTAATGGTTCGAAGGTGCACATCATCAACCCGGGCAGGCTTAAATTTCACCCTTTGCAGTGATGACCTGAAGGAGAACAAACCTGAGTCCTAGAATCATGGAGCTGGAAGGGGCCTCTTGAGGCCATCCAGCCCAATCCCCTGCTCACGGCAGGAACCCAAATCCAAGCAGAGCTGACCGAGGGCTGTCCAATGTTCTCCTAAATGCCTCCAGCATTGGAGCGCTCACCACCTTCTGAGGTACATTAAAGTACATATTAAGGAGAACACAGCCTAACTGGTAGCGGGACTGTTCCATACTGGTACTGTGCCCATTCTCACTGGGGACGTCCTTCCACCTCATGGATGACAAAATGGAAAAGGTGGTCTCTCCCACCTCAGGCACAACCCAACCGACTGTAATTCTACCACAAAAGGCAGTTTCTCACATCCCCTTGACGGCATCCTAGAATCACGGAGCTGGAAGGGGGCTTTAAGGCCACTGAGAAGGCGTTTCCAGAGCTGCCAGGTCAACACCTAAACCTGGCAGCTCTGGAAACTGGCAGCTCAGAGGCCTCTCTGTGTGACCTCCTCTGAACAATGTCACGACTCTTCTGGCACACAGTATTTGTGTCGCAAGAACTCCCGGCACAATGTCTGCATTGCTTAATGATCCTGTAGGTGGAACGGATTAGCTGGCTTGTCAGACACTGGGATGGCTGTGTGTGTGTGTCCCACCCCCCCCCACCCCCACCCCCAGGCGACTTGACACTGGGATCAGGGAGTCCTCGGGGATGTCTCAGCAGCTAGAGGAGGAGGAGACGTGTTCAGCTAACAAGCTGGCTGGAGAGCTCCGTGGTTTAGGTCTCTGGCTGCAGAGCCAGAAGTTGAGAGTTTGATTCCCCCGCTGGGCCTGCCGGGAGAAGAGCCAGCCTGGGTGGCCTTGGGCAAGCTGCACAGTCCCAGGATGTCCCCAGAAGAAGGGAATGGGGAAAAAAACCCACTTCTGAGTACTCTCTACTTGAAAAAGGGTTGCCAAAAGTCAAAACTAGCTTGATGGCACATGATTGTTTGATTTATTTGCTCTGCCGAGGGATTGATGACTGAATAAATTCAATTAGGCTCATACTGGCCATTGCAAACCATCCTAACTGCCAGAGATCTGGAATCAGGGTGCCTCACCGCAGAAGAGGCTAGGCCCTACAACCAGAAGCCTTACCAGAATCTGCTCTTAGGCTGACTCTTGCTCGTCTGCAGCCATTGCTGGGGGAGCGGCCAGAGAGGTCAGGAAGAGCCCACGCCCCAGGCGGATCAAGAGTTCAAGTGCACAGTGGGGGAAAATATGGTTTGGCTCAGGGTTAGGGTGAGGGTTATGGCTGGGTAGTTGCCGTTTATTGAATAGCATTTCCCCAGGTGAATCACTGTAGCCATCCAGACCACAATTTGAAGGCGTCAGCAGGGGCAGAGAGCTCCCTGTGCATGGAGTTCCAACAGCAGAAAGCTGCCTTAAGGTGCTAACAAGGGGCTAACTGGCAATTTCCACCTCTCTATTTTCATTTCCTTCTTCTAAGTGCCCTGGCAAAACTCTGTTCCAGCCCTAAATTGAAACCTTTAAATAAATTTTAAAAAGGCACGATATGGCAACTAGGACTCAGCGGAGGGGGACCAACACCCCCACAATCACCCCTTGGCATTGGATCAGGTGGTCGCCTTGGCAGAACGTGGGCAAATGTCATGCTAAACCAATCCAAACAAATTCAAACCACCCTTTATATATATATAAATATATATAATAAATATATATATAATATATATAATATAATAAATATATATATTTATTAAACTTGTATGCCGCCCATCTAGACAATGTCTACTCTGGTCGGCTCACAACAAATAGAGTAAAAACAATTGAAAAATAACAACAATTTTACAACAATAAACGATCATTCAAGATGGAGGATAAAAAGATAAATTAAGTGGTGCCCGGAGGGAAGGCCTGCCTAAATAGCCAGGTTTTAAGTTGGCTTTCATTCCCCTTGTCAGCGGAATTGGAAAAAAAAGACAATTCCCCACTCAAAAACAGGCAAATCCAGAAGGGGCTTCCCTGCATTCAGTTTTACATCGTGTGGTCAACAGGTTTTAATTCTGATTCCTCAGTAACCCTGTAAATGATGGTGTAAACAGCCAGTGTAGCTGCCGCCTGAGACCCCTAGGAAAGCCACCGGGGTCCAGCAGCCGTTTCAGGACCTGTTCTCCAGTGGGGAGCATCTTGTCAAAAAGCAGCGGGACCTCTTTGCCCCTCCACCTCTTTTACGCTGGGGGTGTGTATGTGTGTGACAAGGTACAACTCGGCTTACAGCAAACACGCATGTATTCGCCCGGAGAAGAGGAAGAGATGCTGGAAGGGGAGGAGGGAGAGCGAAAGCGAGGAACCTGGGATGCCATGACATCATGTCCCCTCAAGGAGTCTGTAATTAATTACTCTTCTTCATAAAGAATCACGGCATTGTCTGGCAGAGGCTAAAACCTTCACCCTGTTTATGGGGCACCTGATGTTTTCATGATTCAGAACCATAGCTGGTTCCAGGAGGCAGTTCATTTGCAGGAGAAATAATCATCCTCCGGCCCCGAAGGAGCGATTTAAACTCTGCAGCACCGCAGCCGACGTCGCATGCCAGGCAGGCCATCAGGAGTAGAGACAGACGTCGCCATAGGACCCACCGGCTCCTGTCAAACCAAGGGTGGGAAGCGGTTTCCTCGGCACTTTGGAGGAAGTATTCGGGACTGGCCCTCGCTTACGGTGCTGGTGTCGTCCAAGCTCCCTTCAGTGTGGGACCTCTCCCAGCCTCCCCACACCGCTCCATATTACTGTTCAGGTCCCCCTCGTACAGCCCTGGCTATCTTGGCGATTCAACACTAAGGAGCTGGCATTTTAATTACCCACAATGCCCTGTATCCTTCCAAGGCATTCTGGGCAATTGAAATGGCAGTTTCTTACAGACCCAGTCCATGGACTCAGTCAGGGACAGAGATGTAACTAGCCATTTTGGCCCCTGGGCAAGCATCATCATCTCCCACCTCCTCCGCCTTCATGAGTGTGAGTTCCCTCACCCACGGTTGCCCCCGACCACTGGCAAAACATTCTGAAGTGCTGGACAAACATGATTTTCACAACAACCTGACAACGCAGTTCAGTTTATTACCCCTCATGCTGGAGATGGGGGACCAGCGGAAGCCGAGGGAGAATTCTGTTCCTGAATCCTGAGATCAAAGCATCTGTTTCTTCAGAACACGTGCTTTTATGTATTTCGGTGTCTTGTTTTGGCCATCGTTGGACGGTGTATCAGTGGCCACTTCTCTGAAGGGCTGCCATGAGACCACGGTCCTTCTGATGGCATCCTTCACGCCAAAGGCTTCTTTTAAACGGGAAGACTTCACAGATGCCTTTGCATTGTTAGCACCTGGATGGCAAGATTTGACAGGCACATGGGCTACGTAATCACTGTCCTCCCCACTCAGCGAGGTCCGGTATCATTCTCTCTCAAGTTTAGAAACCACTGCGAGGGCTGCCTCTGTTCCCTTAGGATGTGCAGGATTATGCCCTGTTTCTGGCTGCCACCTGTCCTCCTTTCTGGTGATATGTGACTGCTCCCCCTGTGTGACGACATCTTCTTCTGAGGTCTTCCTTCCTCTTCCGTTCTTCTTTCCAGAACACTGGGCAGTTTAAAACAACGGAAGGGTGGGAGGGCCTTTTTTAATGTGCTTTTGTTGTGTAGCCTGGCAGAGAGGACAGCTCCCGCTAACCTGCCAGAGCGAAGAAGGAGGCCCTGCCTATGGTGTCTGAATTCTACCCCAAAGGGCAAAACCATCAGAATTTTAGATCCTTCTTGCTGTCCGATCACACTGTAACCCTAACGCTCCATGAGAGGTTGCAATATTCTGTTTCATTTCAAAATGAAACATATTAAACATCCACAGCGGGAATTTAGAAGCCCTCCTTCCTTCTGCAGCTCCCCCGTGTGTGTTTCTTATACAGGAAAGTTCCTGGGAGGGTTGCACCTTTTTTTTTTTTTGCCAAAAATCTGGACTTCAGGCGTTGGGGGGGTGTCTAGTGGTGAGATGAGACCTAGGATGGACGAGGAAGGATTTGGATGAGTAGATCCTTGTTTTAACAAAGGCAACACGTGCCGGAAACACTTTTGATAAGAGCCTTGTGGTGCAGTTGTTAAATTGCAGTAATGCAGTCAAGTCTCTGCTCACAACCAGAGTTTGATCCTGACAGGTTCAGGTGGCTGGCTCCAGGTGAATCAACCTTCCATCCTTCCAAGGTGGGTAAAGTGAGTACCCAGCCTGATGGATTTGGGGGGGGGGGGGAATTTGTAGCCAATTAAATTGTAAAACGCCCAGAGTTTGGGGGCAGTGTATAAGCAGCACACTTTGCTTTTGCTTTTTTTGATCCGAGGCAGAGGGAAAACCTGACTTCAGTAGAGTGGAGGGCACACAGCATGGGCTGTTTACAAATGGCACAAAAGGTTTGTTTGCTCAAATGAAAATAAAGGTCAAGGTAGAGAGGTCCAGTTACTCTTTGTTAATCAGTACTTCACATGTCAATATGGGGGATCTTTATAGATTCTGCCTGCCTGCCCACCACCAGCATTTTCCTCCTGGGTTCTGGCCACCTTTCCAAGTGAGGCCCAGCGTCTCCAAAAGAGGGGATGTGGCCAACCTGCTGGTGAACACTATGTCTTTGGGTTGATGTGCTTTCTTTTGGTTGTAACCACAAATTTGTATTTTTATCTTATATTTCAATATTATTTTCTACCCTGGGCCTGATTTGGAGGGGAAAGGTGAGAAATCAGTGATTCCTAGAGCTGACCAGGTAAATTCTAGATGCTCAAGATCCTTTTTCAGGGTTTTGTTCGAATGAGATCAAGATCATGTTCCCTTCGGTTCTTGGTTGGTACCTTAGCATCTTTCCCATGGCCTGACCCTGGGGGCATCCAGGCAGTGCTTCTTCCTACATCGGTGACCAGTCCTTTTCCGAAAGTCAAATCAAGATAACAGACGCTGTTGTCCAGGTCCTGCTGACATGTGCTGGCACCGTTTTGCACCCTTCGATGTTTCTGAATTCTTTTCAGAGGCAGCCCCCAAAGAGAGTACTTTGCAGTAGTCAAGCCATTAAACGAAAACTGACCGCAGGCCTCTTTGGCTTCTCTGGCAAAGGGCAGAACTGGCACAGAAGCCAGACCTTGTACAGAGTACTGGGAGCAATCCTTGATGCACATTAAGGATGTCCGGGCTCCTACAGTGATCCCAAACTGCAAACCTGATTTTTCAGCAAGGGTTTCACCCCATAACCTGGCACACCTCCTTTCCGACCAAATGGCCTGTTGGCTGCCATTGCCTTGCCTTGCCTGGATTAAACTTCAACTAAACACCCTGGTAGAATAAAAAGGAGTTCTGGGTTGTCCCCTCAGAAACCTCATTTAAAAAGCACAAGGGGGGATCTCTCCATCCCTGGGTTTTAGGGCCCATATCGATCAGTGTTTGCCAAGGCAAAAATCTCTCTCTCTCTGTGTATTTTTTTTTTTAAAGCAACTTTCCAACCCATGTTTGTATTGGCTGTGACATTTACAAAGTAACCCACTAAACATTCAAAATGCACCAGATTTTGTTTTGATTGCCCTTTGATATTCAAGAGTTAAGCGCAAAAGGACCTTCTTCCTTGTTCATGAAAACAGCACCTCTCGCGGCTCCTTGGCCAAAACATGTTTTAACACCGTGATGGAGCCGGTCTCACCTCCAGACGTTTGTGTATCAGTCCTGCCAGTCCAGACCCTTTATTTGGGAAAAGGGTGGTGAGGGCCATCGAACTGGATCGGTACCTCTCCCTTTCTTCGAGGGTTAAAGAGCGGCCTGCGTTGAGAGACAGGAAACTTTTGTAGCCAAACAGCAGGAGGAAAAGGGGATTTAAATCGCCTGGGACTCACGGCTCTTACATTCCCAAAGGCTGTGTTACCGCAGGAGAGGAAAATATGAAGCTGACAGAAGTGTGAGCCATTAACATTCCTTGCTGTGTCTCCTTTGGCCCTGTGGCAGAAAGAGAAACAGAGAGAGAGAGAGGTTTAAATCCAGAGAAATAGATGCGCAGCCCGTGTATACTTTCCTGAGCAGGATTCCATGCCTGCACGGCTCCAAGAGGGCTCATCATTCCTTGAGCAGCTATAGTGCTCCCCAGTCACGTTGTGTGTCTCTAGTGGCGGGGACTGTTGTGCAAACACTCGCTTTTTCTGACTCTGTGCCAAAAGCTGGAGGAGAAATCCAGAGCAACCGGCTCCGACGACTTGCCACCGAGGGGTGTGTGTGTGATTGGGTTGCAGCTACCTCACCTCACCTCTTTCGCTGCCAACTTTTCCAGGGCTTGTACCCCCGACGAGATGGTGTCCTCTTTAAAGCCGAAGGCGTTGCTTTTGTCTGGACCTGACAGCACCACCCACGCCTGGGATATTCAGCGTCCCACCCGCCCTGGGCTGTACTTACGTGTCGGTAGAAGGGTAGTCTTTCTGGCAGGCCAGGGTCTCCAGAAAGTTCTCCTCCAGCACCACATTGCACCACCTTAAATCCTTGGACTAACCGTACTTGGTTGGGGAAGGATGTCCTGCAAGGGAAATTCTAATTAATTAATTAATTAATTAATTAATTGCCATCAAGTTGACTCCAATGTATGGCATCCCTTTGCAGGGTTTTCTAAGGATGGATTTGTCAAAAGTGGTTTCTCATTTCCCTTCTTCTGGGGGGAGCCCTGGGACTCTGCAGCTTGCCCAAGGCCACCCAGGCTGGTTCTTCTCCCAGGAGGCCCAGTGGGGAATCAAACTCATGACCTCTGGCTCTGCCACCAGGGACCCAACTCACTGAGCTATCCAGCCAGTAAGGAAAATTCTGATTGATGGCTTGTAATAGAGAAAAAGGGTAGGGTTTTATAGGAGGAAATATAAAGGGAAATTCTGCTTCCCCCCGCTGTGAAACTCTACCCTTTCCCTTTATTACTAACGCTCAGTCAGCCTTTTCATCAAAGTCCAAATCAGGGTGAGCAGCTAAATCTGGAGAGCAGCGTGAGAGGGTTATACATATATATATTAAATTATAACAAACATTTTATGGGCGATATCGCTGAAACACACCAAAGCAATTTATGGCATAAAAAACCAACAGTGATAGGAACCATCCAATAAACACCTGACTACTAGCATTTCTGAATTACACAGCCATAATTATGACGAAACCATCAGAGTAAACACTAAAAGCACCCAGCCAAATCAATCTGCATTAAACAGCAGGCGATTCTTACGCTTACCCCAGAGCCTTTCTCTATAGAGAACAGAAACTCCTCATTTCCACTGGTGCTAGAAGGATTGCCAGCAACATGGCTTATCACCAGGTCTTGGAAACGCTATTTTGGCTGGGGATTCTGGGACCTGTAGTAAAAAAAAAGTTTCCAAGCTCTGCTTATTATTTTTGCAATATCCTCCACTCCATCCTGCCCAGATAGTCAGTGGAACAACCCGAGACAGTTTTTTTTTTCTGTAGTAAGCTGGATGTTCCTTTCCACCCGGGGCTTGTTTTTGTGCAAATTCCAGCTTTAACCGTGCACAAAAAGCTTAGAAAACGAAAGTGTGAACCTTTGTTTGCTTGTCGAGGGCTAAATTTTCCCAGGGATCTTGCAGGGTTGGCATATTGACAGTGGGAGGAGCTACAGCCCAAGACCAAAGCAGAGGTGGCCAAAAGCAAAAGCTTTGCTTCGTTTTGTTTTGTTTTGTGGTGAGGAAAGCACAAAGCAAACTCCTGAGAATTGCTCCTTCTTTGAAAGAAGCAGGCAGGCAAGGATATGCACGCAACACACAAATGCACATGATAAACTGAGCACAAGTTTCCTCTGAGCATGCACAGAGAGCAGGCACCGCCATGGCTGCCCAAAGACAACTCCTGTGGATGTGCAGGCCCACAGGAGTTTTAAAGTCACCTCCTTTCTTCTCTATAACATGCTTGTTGGCTGCTGTTCCCTATGTGAAATTGACCATTTGCCAGTGAAATTGACAGTCATTTACATGCAGAGCCCTCTCTCTGCCGGGCTCATCTTCAGCATGTCCCGCCAAGGCATGATGTGGCCGCATTTCTCCCCTGCTGCCAGGTGTGTTTGTTGCAGGGGCAACTGCAGCGATCTATGGCCAGGAGACGAAAAGCTGGCGAAACCGAGCCAAGGTTCCAGGGACCAATATTTATTTATTTATTTAAAACTCATCCATAGAAAGCTCATCCTGAATTGGTCTGAGGAGTTGTGTTTCCATGACCATTTTTTTTTATAAAAAGTCACTTCACCCCCAGACACACACCCCCCCCAGGTGCCAAGCCCACCACATGGGCTTTGACCTGGAAAGTGTAAGCATTGGTTATAACACCGCTTTTGTATCAAACGGGAGACTGTAGAAACTGCTGTCGCCATCATCCTCCACCAGGACGGCAACATAGAAATTGTAATCCCACACATCTGGAAGGCCCCAGGTTGTGGGGAGGGTGTGACCGGGTCTGAATGTCTATGAAGATCAACTGCAGGATGCATCTGTGAATGTTCTTAACAGAAGCCCCCGGGGACACAGTGTCATCGTTCCATTTTTGCTTCATGGAAGCCCAAACTCCTGAAGATTATGCTACTCAAAGATGGACAGACCCCGTGGAATACGTTTATGGGGTTCACAGGGGTTTTCTGAGCAGAGACACTGCTTGGCAGCAAGTAACATCCCCTTATAACTCCAGCTGAACCTTGTAATCACACGACTGAGGGAATAGGGGAAGCCAGGATGCTTACAAGGCCCGAGGTTAACAAGGCATCTGGACCTTCCGAGCAGACAATCTGGCAGATCTGCCAAGAGGGATAACCACCTCGGTTCCTCCATCACCTTTCCTTCACAGCAGATTCCTTTCTCTCTTTCCCTGGGACACAGCAGCCTTCCCTGCCCTGGCACCCTTCAGAGGCACTGGAATACATTCCCCCATCATCTGCAGCCAGCACAACAGTACTGTGCAAACAGGGGTGGTAAAATGAGGCTTGGGTTGAAAGCAAACAGGGTTAGCTCAGTGCTGCACAAGTGTGCATGTTTTGTGGGGATCCAAACTGTGAAAAGCTGGCTGGAGAGTGAGCCAGAGGCTGGGAGTTCAATTCCCCACGACTGGGCCTCCATGGAGAAGAGCCAGCCTGGGTGGCCTGGGGCAAGCTGCACAGTCCCAGGTTTGCCCCAGAAGAAGGGAATGGGGAAAATCACTTCTGAATATTCTCTACCTAGAAAATCTGAAGAGAGTCACCATGTCAGAATTGACTTGATGGCCCATCATCATCATCATCATCATCATTAAACTGTGAAAGATCTGAGAGGATATGCAAGGACAGATGGGTTAGAACAGAAAAGTGACAGTTCTGAACACCACACTTTAAGAAGGATGGCAACAAACTGGAGCAAGTTCGGATGAGGGCAACCAGGAGGATCAGGGGGCTGGAAACCAATCCCTGTGAGGAAAGACTGAAAGAACTGGGCATGTTTAGCCTTGAGAAAAGACTGAGGGGAGATAGGATAGCAGTTTTCAAATACTTGAAAGGCAGTCCTACAGGGGAAGGGCAGGATCTGTTCTCGATCATCCCAGAGTGCAGGACACGTCATAATGGGCTCAAGCGACTAGAAGCCAGATTTAGGCTGAATCTCAGGAAAAAAAAACTCTTAACTATTAGAGCAGTACGACAATGGAACCCATGACCTCGGGAGGCGGTGAGTGCTCCAACACTGGAGGTAGTCAAGAGAAAACTGGACCACCCTCTGTGTCAGCTTTGATTTGTATTCCTGCACTAAGCAGGGGGTTGGACTAGATAGCCTTCTAGGCCCCTTCCAACTCCATGATTCTAGGAGTCTACGACCTCCTTTTGGAAACAAACAAAAAAAGTGTTATCTGAGTTGGGCTCAGGCGCTGGTCTCCAGCTTTCTAAGGCCTGATTCATTCAGCCCTTCTTTAGGCTCAGATGACCCATAGCTTGCCTAAACCTGCCTGTCACCCTCTCGTGGGTAAGGAGTAAGAAGTGAGGGGTAAATGGCTCCCCCGTTCCCTGCTTTCCAGCCTCCCGGCTCCATGAGAAGTCATCTTCTGGCTGCAGTGCACGCTTACCCTCCCATGAGTCACGGACGTATGCTCCACTCGAGCCACTATTTTTCACAGACTGGCTGAGAGATAAGCAGGTGCTGCTGACTGGAGGCTCCTTGTTAAACTTGTTTTGAAGCAAGGAGGAGGTCCTGGAGGAAGGGAAGGTTGGTTGTGACGGAGTTGCCGAGGGGGAAGAGAAGAGAATCCATGTATGCAAATTCTGTTCTCAGGGCTTGGCAAGTGATTTCATACGAATAGGGTGTTTCCACGCAACATTATGCAGGCAAAGGTGCCACAGCTGGGCACTGGGGTAACCCTGAGACACGGCAGCACATGTGTGAACACTACTGTGTTCACACAGCACACTTTACGGTGTCGTTTACTTCTGCTTGATCCTGTTTTATGCCTGTCCGTGCTCTCCACACCCGTCCGCTATTACGAGGGGCGGCGCTCTCTGGAATCCACTAGCAAAGTCAACACACCTCATCCCGCCAGTGGGTAATAAAATGGCCCCCCATTTACCACCCCCTTTCTTCCCAATGACTCACCTCCACTCACAGGTAATTAAGTGGTTATTATGGGCTGGTGGATTCCCATGATTGGGTTCCTACAGCCCAGTCTGGAAGGGATCCGTACAATGATTAATTGCAGGAAAAATGCATTGTTTTCTCAGGGTTTCTCTGGCTCACCTTCACTGAATGGGTGTTTACCTAGCACAGATTTGTTGGTTTGGAGTGTGGACTCTCTTTGCCACAGCTATCCCCTTCAGCCACTCTCCTTTTTGACTGCTTTCTTCCTATTCACTTGCCACTCACAACCTCTCTCTGTTTATTTTATATTTTCAGGGCTGCAGGCAGGAAAGCAACCCCTGGCGGAAATCAACTTTGGGCAGGAGGTTTGTTAAAATTCACAACTCCTGAAAAATGGCATTGAGGCTCTGTTCTCCAACAACTTTTCCAAGTTACCTGGATTTTAATTCATTAGAAGCCTCTGCCACTCCAGCAGAATTGAGAAATGACACCGTCTCTTAATTAGAGCACCAAGTCTTGTCAGAGGAGTCAATAATATTCACAATGATCACCATCATCTCAGAATGGCAGAGCTGGAAGGGACCCTATGGATCATCAAGACCAACCCCTGTCAAGCAGGCACTGTGGGGAATCAAACTCCCAACCTCTGGTTCTGCAGCCAAATCTCTAAACCACTGAGCAGCTTTCATGGACAACTTTTGTTGGTACCATATAAGCACAGGCAATAGAAACCACTTCTAAATATCTTGGAAAACCCTATGGTGAGACAACCCAGTCAACAAAAGAGTAACATATAAATCTTCCTTCCAGATTTAAAAATAAAAATGTGTTCCTTTATTCAACAGAACAGCTCATTCCAAATTTGAAGTCTTTTGGCAACGGTTCATGCTTTTCAAGCCACCTTTTTTGTACTCAACACAGCACACACTGCAGGCCTGACAGGGCTTGATCAGGGATTCAGAACCAAAATTTGGATCCATCAGCCTCCATTGTACTCCATGGATTGCACTGAGCTGATCGCTTGCAGATCCATGGAGAAGAATAACTCCTAGAGGACTCGGAAGGAGCATTCCGCAAGAAGACGAGCAAGGAGAAGACATTTGGACATTTGGCAAGGATCGCATCCTGCCGGGTGATCTTTCAACTCCAGAAGCATTCCAGAAGAAGCTCTTGAAATGACGTTCAAGCTAAGCAACAGACTCCCTGTCTATCTTGTTTATCGTGGTAGAGAATTGTAGAATTGGAAAAAGACGTTTATTTAAAAAGCAACCAGAGTGAAGCTGCAAAGCCTGAGTCTTTGTGTAGATGCAATTCCTGTTGTCTATAAATTGCTTTGTGTTTGGGTGAGAAGTGGTTAACTGACAAAAAAAGGGAGTCACCTTCTGGGATTTTTCCTTGCATGTGAATGGTAGTGAGCACAAGAGGGGATCCTGTAGACCATCTTGACTGCTGCCATTGATGTCCTCAACATTCAGGCTGCCCTTTGCTATGAAAAGCTTGGCATCCTTTTTCCTGCTGGCAACACAGGCACAATATTATGCAGCAATATTGGGCCATTCCCTGGTGTTTTCAATTGTGGATACAGAAAGCACAATATCCCACATTCATAAATTGGAGTGGTTTTTTTTGGTTTGTTTTTGAAGAATTGAATAATAATAATTGTGTTCTGTCAAGTTGATTCTGACTTTCCAGAATACTCAGAGATGGTTTACAGTTCCCGTCTTCTGGGGGTGCTCTGGGACCCCCATGTGGCTTACCCAAGGCTACACAGGTTGGCTCTTCTCCCAGCTGGCACACAAAGGAATCAAATTCCTAATTTCTGTCTCCACCCCCAGGGACTCAAACTCACTGAGCTAGCTATCCAGCCATCATACAGCTGTATGATTAAGATTTCAATCATCAGGTTCCAGACAACTAGAAAATATACGGAAAGAGGCCATTGCCAGCGAAATGCCATGGAGGCATGTGCCGTGCTTTGTGACAGCAACCCCAGAGTAAACAACAGCCTGTTAAGAAACATTGACCCCATTTGTTTATAATCACATGCTACAGCATGAAAGTTCATAAAGCCTCTGTGCCAGGTGCAATCATTACTCAGTAAATTAATCATACATAATTACCGACTTTGAATTTAATTCACTCGGCTTCCAATTTCCCACCAGAAGCTCCGTTCTCCTTTTCTGACCCTCCCTGCCTTCCCTTCACACACACACGTCCATGGATTTGCGCTCTTGGGCTCAAGATTTGGTCCCCTTGAGTGCAAGGTGGCTTCTCTTTGTCAGCTTGCCAGCCCACTGATGCCCTTGTGCAGCAAAGGACGGGAGTGGGGAGAGGTTGATGTATAGAGGCGTTGAGTCTGCATCCGAGTAGGACGGTGGTGAAGAACTAGGCGGGAAAAGCAAAGGAAGGAATGGGAGCCAGGAAGTGGGAAGATTCAAGGGGAGCATGTGGCTGGGGCTTAATAATGCCAAAGACATTGGACGAGCTCAGTCAGTCATGGTGTGATGATAGCCAGCAATGGCTAAAGGAGGGAATGGCAGTGAGAGCAGTCATGCCAGTCCAGACACCTTCTTCCACTGACAGGTGTATCGAGAAATATTCCCTGCCCTGGGAATTCCCCATAAAAGCTCCTGGGAGAAAATCAAAGGAAGACCGATGGTGCAGATGGGCACCCATCCTGCATGGCCGCTGGTCTCCTCCGGCAAGGGCTTTGGGCCATCTGGTCACCAAAGCAAAGCAGGCCACCAGTTTCCATCCCATAAGGACATGGTCATGGAGGTGTACAGGTGTGAAACGAGGAGGGAAGGTTACCGTTGGCACAGGTGCAGCCCCTTGGAATTGGGAAAAACGGGGAATTGACACACACACCCCGAGAAGGTGTCTTTTTAACCTGCTGCCGAGTCTGCTCTCCAGGTATGGAGGGGGGGGGGGGGGATGCTGGTCCTTGGTCCTTGTGTACCTTTCAGACACGTCTGGATGGAACAGCCCTTGAAGTGGCAGATGCCTCGAAGAAGAGGAACATCCACTGTCAGTTCTTTGTACACACAAACACACACACACACCTGGAGGGCCTGCCGTAGGCCAGGATTTATTTTATATTTTGTAGTTTAAAAAGGAGGCGGAAAACATCCAGTTCCTGGGTTCCTACCCCTCTTTTGTTCTCTGTTTTGGGGGGGGGGGGGACAGCATCCCATCTCAGAGCGTGAATGATGCTCCTGCACGTTCCCAGGGCAGAAAATGACCCGTTGGAGATTGTGCTGGAGAGCTCAGAGGTTTTGGCATCTGGCTGCGGAACCAGAGGTTGGGAGTTCAATTCCCCGCCTGGCTTACTGGACAGGGGTGGACTCCATGATCCAGAGGGTCCCCTGCAGTTCTAAGATGATGATGATGATAACACTACTAGTACTCTCTCTCTCTCTCTCTCTCTCTCTCTCTCATTTACTTTCTTTTAAAAGGGACCCACAGGTCCCATTCTGTCCACCCCATTTTAGTGGGTAAAGCGTTGAAATGAAGCAAGAGAGATGTGGGTTGAATCTTTCCCAGCCATGAAACTCACTGGTTGTCCCCGAGTTCTCCCCAGTCTCTCTAGTCCACTGTGCAAGGTTGTCGTGAGGACAGGAAAAGGAGTGGAGCCCCCATGTATGTATGCATCTAGGCACGCAGGCACAGATGCTGCCCTGGGAAAGCAGGTAGGATGGAAAGGAAGAGAAATGAACGGAGCCCAACAGGGCCCCTCCCACCCTGCTTTTCCAGGGATGGGCAGAGCAGCCGTCGCGGCTCTCAAGAGAAGCCATCTGAGGGTCGACGGAGGCCACACGTCCCTGCCGGCCCGGGCAGCGTCTGGTCCTTCCTCGATCCTCAGGTACGAGGAGCCCGCTGCCGAAACAAAGGTCCCACAGTCTCTTCTCCCTATTAGTCACAAATGTTTGTAATCCTAAAATTGACATGATTGCCAGAAATTATGGTGTACTCTCCCCCACTGCTCCAAACATCCATCAACGGGGATGGCATTCCAGCTTCACCAGAGGTTGCTGCTTGTCAGGGTGATCGTAAAACCGCAACCCAAAACAAACAATGCCTTTTTGGAGAGCTTGGCTGGGTTCTTGGGTTTCAGTTGTTTAACAGCATTCCCTGCAGGGCTCAGAGCCAGGAGCCAAAGGAGGAGCTCGGCCAGGGATGGCCGGCTCACACCCTAAAGCTCTCACCGCTCTCCGCTCAGGCCAGGTTGCTTCTTAGAGAGTGGCCATGGATCCTGTTTTCGAAAGATGAGTCCTCTGTCGAATGGACGGCCGGAGGACAATCCTCCTTTCTAAGGTGCCCTTTGCTGGAAGGACTGTCCAGTCCAAATCTGACTTGAAGCTAAAGTTTTGCATCGTTTTGAAATGTGGGTTAAATTCCTCGAGCTGTGCAGCAGAAGTGTAGGGAGTTACAGAGAAGAATAGCTTCAAGCTCCCCAGATTAATCCACGCATTTTTCTCATTAACTGGCACTTACAGTCTCAATAACTCACTCTGTTTTAAACAAGGAGCCATGACAAGTATGTGGTTCAGAAACAGGCATAAAGGCATGCCTATTGACCCTCCAATTCTGATCCAGATTGATCCCCAAAGTTGGTTCTTTCTATACCTGAGACAGCTGAGCCCCCCCCCCCCGAGGAATTTCTCAATGAGCTTCAACCTCCTAAAATTCCACCTTCCTGTGTACCTCCTTGCATTGACCTTAGGGTTGCTCCAGACATACTTTATAAAGAATCTGTATCTTTAATATTGGATTTTGCTGAACATTTTGCACTGAAATCGGAAGGGCCTTCTTCTGCCATGGCAGCAGAGTGGTTGTATCTCTAGAACAAGGAGCCTTGTAGCACAGGGGTTAAACTGCAGTACTGCATCCAAGGCTCTGCTCATGACTTGAATTCGATCCCAACGGGCTCAGGGAGCTGGCTCAAGGTTGACTCAGCCTTCCATCCTTCCGAGGTCACTAAATTGAGTACCCAGCTTGCTGAATGTGTGCATGTGTAATGTGTGGCCTGCATAATTAAAATTGTAAACTGTCCAGAGAGTGCTTTAAGCACTATGGGTATATAAGCAGCACACTCTGCTTTGCTTTAGAAATGTATTTTTTTTAAAAGCCAGATCTTCTAAATAGCTCACTCTTGTTTGTACCTGAAAGCTCATAAATTTGTCTGTTTGCAAAGCACTGGCATGCAGCCTAGATCTCCCCTTCACAATACAGGCGCTCCCTTAAGCTATGCAATGTATTTATTTGCAGTCAAATGGGCATCTTTTACATGCCAAAAAAAATTATATATTTTTCTAAAAATGTGTCTGTGTCAAAGAGACAAACGAAAACCCTCCAGAATGTCAACTGACCGCATGGAATTCCAAGATGATTTTCCTGGTTTGTTTGTCCTGACATTCCATCTCCCACACTAGCCAGGACTAAGTTCAAAAGGCGAGCAGAAGTAGTTTTTTATATGGGGGGTGGGGAGGGAGAACCATTGAAAACACAAAGCTACACAGGGTCAGAAGTCCAAAGCAAAACCTACTCTTTTTGTCGGAACAATTGAAAACAGTTTTTTAAAAAAACCAGTTCAGACAATTTGAAACATCTTTCCAAAAAATAAATGTGTGTCTATTTGCAACGTGCAACCAATTCCAGTTCAGAATGGAACCTTTGTACAGGAGACAGACAAAGAATGTCAAAGTCCGCAGAAATTCGTGGATGTAGGACCTCTGTCCTCTATAAAATGCCCTCAGCTACTGTGGATGTTTCCCCTTTAGCCTGTCTGACGCTCCCTCCATTCAGACGACTCTCTCAAAAATATGTTTGGAAAAGTTGAGTTTTTTACAGGGATTTGGGGGGGGGGGGTGTCGAGCCGCGGGACTCGTTGTCAAGTTGGACTTAAATCACACCAGTGACTCAACTTGGATTCGGGTTTCTTTTTTCAACGACCTAAAGACTTTAGATAATCCCCAGCCAGGAGATTATGGACATTGTCCTCCAAAATACATTTCTAAACTCTGGGTGCTACTCGTACAGGTCGTTCACAGGTTGCATCAACATTGCATACACAAAATCACACAGCGGGCCAAAGCTAAGAAAAAAATCTGCCCAAGCTCTTGGACTCCCACCTTCTCATCTTGTGCGATGGCAGTTTTAATAGGCATCTCGGCATGTCCTGTCCTTTAATTTGAAAACAGTATTCCCCACTTTCTGCATGGCCTCTGGATGATAAGTGTGTTGGCATGCATTGTAAGGGGCCGATAAGGCCATTGAGTCCAACTCCCTCTGCTCAAGGCAGGAACTTAAATCAAAATCTATCTGACAGTGGGTGGTCCCATTTTCTCTTGAAGGCCTCCAGCGCTGGAGCGCTCACCACCTCCCAGAGAAACGGGTCCCATCGTCATACTGCTCTAACAGTTAGGAAGTTTTTCCTGAGCATCAGCCTAAATCTGGCCTTAGAGGGGGCTGCCTTTGCTTGGTGTCAAGCATAGAGCTGCTGAACCTTCTCAGGTGGACCAACTACCAAGCTCGTAGCGTGCCCGTTCTTGAACAATGACAACGACTGCCAGCCTGTTTCTGGACACACTTCAAAGTTCGGGCTTGGAGCCTAAGAAGCTGCCAGGCTGCCAGTTCCTGGCGAAGTGCTGTGGTCATCCTCCGAGGTCCGTCTTGGAAACCCTTCTTCCCCCTAAAATTTTTCTTCTGAAGTTCCGTAAGTGATGAAAAGTGAGGCAGCTTCTTCTGTTGCCGTCAGCGCTGGAAGATGTTACATCTGCTGGACTACAAATCCCAGTTATGCCAACTGGGGGATTATGAGAAACGGTGGTCCAAAAAAGCTGTTATTATGGTCCTCAACCCCCACCCTGAATGCCATCCTCCAGTAAACCGTACTTTGGGGTGTAAGCTCACCAAAACTGCATGGAAAATTGCACGCAGGAGTAAAAGAAAAAAGAAATACATTTCCTTGTCTGGGCCCAGGCACCGATTGTCATGCCTCCTTTGGCCAGCCTGTAAAGCTCTCCAGGGCACTTGGAGACTGGAAACTGTTTCGTGCCAATGCAGCCGCCCGGGCTTTTCTTCGTTGTTCAGTCTCTTCCGGTGCCAAATGGGAAACCTTTCCACTGCCAGGTACAAATACCTCAGAGCATGCAATCTAGCTGGTTTTAATCCACTGGCTTTTAGTCCCTTTCTGCTATTTTTATTGCTGCTTTTATTGCTGTGCTATGTCATTTTATCCAATTGCTATTTGTTGTTTTGTTTGTTTGTTTTTTTAAAAAATCTTAGTTGGTTTTCATTTTACAAGCTGCCCTGAGAGCGTGCCAGCTGGAGGCAATTTGGATGTAAATTGTAAGTCGTTAAGAAGGTAGGTAAATAAATAAATAAATGCCCAGATATCCTGAACGATCATACAAAGTTGGCCATTGATTTAAACCGAAAGCATGTCCAGAGGGGCATATAATTCACTATCTGGATAGTTTTTAGTGCTGTTACATCGTTCACATTTGTTCTAAGAGTGATCCAATCCCCACCCCTTTTTGAGAGGTGACATGCTTAGAGGTGGGCACGAACCACCCGTTCAGTAATTCGTGCTGGTTCAGATGATGGCCGGACAGGTGTTGCGCCATTTGGCACCCCATCTCCTTTGGCACGTGCCCACTTAGGAGCGGTACCCCCAGCTTTCCTGCCCTGCCTTTTCCAGGCACTGCCTCTGAGTGGACAGCCGCCAGAGAGTCGGGTGCGGAACTGCGGAACACCCGTTTGGCCATTGTCCGAACTGGCACAAACCACCGAACCAGTGGTTCGTGCCCATCTCTAGTCTAGTATCACAGCACTAGGGCTACAGTTATTTTGGCGTGGTTTGGCACACTTTTAATTAGCCAATTTGGATGTTTAATTCACATCCAAATAGGGTTGTGAGTGGTATTATCTGAGGTGACAGCACTGTGATGTGTTTGGTGGAGTGTGGCATTAAAAAAGATGACAGAGAACCCACCCCTCCTCTATGGTCATCTACTGTTCTAGATAAAGGAGATACGTTGGTGGTCCTGTGTGTAACATGCTAGGTAGATGCATTTCTGTTGCGCTATGTCACTTACTTTGTTGAACAATGAAAAAGGAAAGTCGCCACAGCCCGCTGAATGATGGCTGTGGGAAAGGGTGAGGAAGGGAGAAGGAAAGGGAGTGTCTTGAATTGAAAGGGGGATAAACTGGAATGATCCAAATACCTGCCTGGGCTCTTTTCATGAGAGAAAAAAACATAAATCAGTGTGAATTGAAGGATCCCTCAAGGTTTTAATCGACAGAGTGGCAGACTGGGACTCAGGAGACCCTGGGTTCAAATCCCCCACTCAGCCATGGAAGCTCACTGGGGAAAGTGGCAATAATAACTGGTAAACGGCTTCTTGAACACCTCACATACCTCCGAAACCCTGATAGGGTGGCCACAAGAGGAATTCAACACACAAAGTTGCCTTATTGATGGAGTCAAGTTCTTGTTGTTGTTAACAAGTCACCTCCTTATAACGACCCTATGAAGGAGCCATCCCCAAAATGTCCCGTCCTCAACAGCCCTGCTCAGGTCTTGTAAATTGAAGCCTGTGGATTCCTTTAGGGAGCCCATCCATCTCATATTTGGTCTTCCTCTTTTCCTGCTGCCTTCCACCTCTCCCAGCATGAGGGTCTTTTCCAGAGAATCTTCTTGCCTTCTCAGGATGTGCCCAGAGGAGGACAGCCTCAGCTTCAACATTTTGGCCTCCAGAGAGAGTTGAGGCTTGATTTGAACTAGGAACAGGCAAGGTAGAAACTTGTAGCTAACTAGCGAAATAAATAAAATTAGACATTGTCTTTTCTGACGTTATTGCGCTTCCAAAATTCATACGTTGTTTCTCACTTCACATTCTGGAAGGAAACTCTTTCCCCAACACTTGAGTTGCTTGTCCTTTAAAGGGTTCTCTTCTACCTTTGCAAACCTGCAAGGTTCCTGCCAGCGTGTGCGTGTGTGCATATATTCTCTCCCTCACTCCTGCTCTATAAAAGTGACTCATGAGAAACTTTGAGGTGGAGCCCTTGAAACAAGGAGTGTAAACGATTAGGAAGGGAAGGCCAGGGGACTCGTCTTTCAAGCCTGAGCATGCCTCTTTGTTGATGGGAGATCAACAGCGTGCAGGAGATGCCTGCGGTTGGGGGCGGATTGTTGAATCCCCTCCAGGCTTTGTCGCAGCTTTGCTGACTGGCAATATTTGCCAACCTTGAAGGGGTGCCACGGCCATTCTGGTCTGGCCAGGGGTTTCAGAAAATTCCCACTGGCCAGTTAAAAGGTGGAAGGGGCTTTTTCTCTTGCTCCACCTATGCACCTTAAAGTCTGTCCCCAGAGAAGATCTTGAGGCATTTCTTAACCGTGACTGTGTGGAGTTACATGAGGTCTATAGAGCTGCCGGGCAACGAGGCTCATTGAGAAATTTACTGCAAAACCCTCTTGTGTATGTTTACGATACCCTTCTTAAGCTGCAGTTCAAACACCAGCTCACTCTCTGTCCATTTTTAGAGGGATAACTGATGCAAAGGATGCAGCAGAAAAACAAAATCAAAATAAAGAGCAAAAGCAAAGCAAAGCGCACTGCTTATATACCATCCCATAGCGCTTAAAGCACTATCTGGGCAATTTACAATTTAATTATGCAGGCTGTACATTCCCCGCACCTCCCTGTCCAGCAGGCTGGGTACTCATTTTACCAACCTTGGAAGGCTGGGAGGGTGAGTGAACTGTAAGACGGCTACCTGGGATTGAACCTGGGTTATGAGCAGAGTTTTGGCTGCAGTACTGCAGTTGAACCACCGCACCACACGACACCTTAAGGACTCTCTCCAGTTGTTTGTTTTGGTAACTTGAAAAGCATTACTGTTGCTTCCGCAAGACTGGCCGAGAAAAATGGATTTGGCCGGCTGTTGGCTGCAGTGATAGCAGACTCTTACGCCAGTCTTAATTTCTAAAATGTCTGTGTTTCTTTTCTCTGTCAACTCATCCTGACTCTCCAGCAGCCTCAGCACTGACAGGGATCAATACTGGATGTCTCAACAGCCGATGACTTAGAGCTAGTTAGGATTGACTCATATTATTCATACCTGCCATCCTCCTGCAATATTCAAATAAATTCCCATCTCTTGTGCAACAAAAGGCTTAACACTTGCTTGGCAGCTACGTTACAGGGTGACGTCTGAGTCCAACCCCAGGTTGTTCCGAACACCTGCCGTGACAAAAAAAGGGATGCAGAAGGGGTTAAATCGCACAGCGATCAGGACAAAATTGTTTGGCAAGGAGCGTTCCCTCATGACAAGCTCCGGTGGGGTGTAGACGGTGCTTGTCTCTTGACAAATACTGCAATTCTGCAGTCTCCTTTAAGGATCCACCACAACCCACAAGCACCTCGTCTATGTGAGCACGGAGCCTGAGACCTGCCTTCCTGGCATCCACATCAATCCTCAGCTTTTATCTATTGAAAGACTGATCCTTTTAATCAGATTCCAGGAACTCCTGTGCAATCCTTCAGGCACCTCTCGCAAATTAAAAACGTAATCCAGCGCGGCCTTTATCTGCAGCCATCGCTCTCCTCCAAAGCAGCACCCGGCAAAGCCAGCCGTCCAGATCACTGAATCCGTGGAGTTCTACATAACTTTCTAAACGGTGACACGGCTTGCAATTCAGCCCCTGGAGTTCTGGAAAATTCCACTGGTAGAAGCAGCAAAGGCCTCCTCGGCTGCTCAAAGAGCACCAGGTCATATCATGCGCTGCGCTGCCTCAGGCTGCAGTTGTGGGAAATCAGGCATGTTTGTTTGTTTTAAATAAATCTTCTCCTCAGCCAAACCACCACCACAAAAACTCAAAACAACACATAAAATCAAGATGGAAGTGGGAAAATGAGCACAGGACGGATGGAATTGATCTGAATTCTTTCTGGTTAGGAGTGCCAGATGAGGGACACCCCTTTCCCAGAGGCTTCAGGCCAACCACTGGATACGGAGAAAGCAGGACCTTGCGATGTCTGAGCAGGCAGTGTTGGGGAAGGGAGGCGAAGTGGCTTCTGGGCCTGATGTTTCTGGAAAGACTCACGAAGCCCTCCTTTCCTGGTCTTGCTCCCAAGGGCCCAGTGGCTCAGAGTGCTTGGACCCAGACAACGCTCTTTTTTCTTTGCTTGGCTTGACTTTTTTTCTTTCCTTTTTGGGGGGGGGGGGTGCAATGACCTTGCACAGGCGGACCACACATAAGGAGAGCTCTGTGCTGAGCCCTTTTGAGTCCCAGGGCCAGCCAGAAACGGCTGCAGATACTCAGAGCTATAACTAGCCATGCCGTTGCTTAGGGCTTCAGCGCTCGCTTGGTTAAGCCTAGGCCAGGTGAGGCTGGCTCAGGTAGAGAGAGAAAAAGGTAAGGGCGGATTGCATCTCAACATGTATGCAGTGAATGCGCTTGAGAATCCTAAAGGATCCTAGTGGGATGGGCAAAGCTCTTAAACTGCAATACCCATCGTCCTTAGCCACCGCAGCCAGCGGCGAGGGGTGCTGGACATGGCAGTCCCACAGTATCCGAAGGGCCACCTTTTGCTACACGGCATGAAGGCCGTGACTAACCATGCAAGTTCCAGTTCCAGTCCACATCTGCTACTTTGCCTTCTTGTATCTAAGTCTCCCAAAGGTAGCCTCCTGTGACCCTGTCAAGAAAGAAATTCAGAGATTTCCTTCGAATCAACGTGGCTGTTGCGGAAAGGGCTGTCACGTCTCAGTGTGCCGGCTCAGCTCTCCTGGAAGTGCCCGCTGCTCTTCTCAGGGTCTCCAGGTAGAGAGAGAGAGAAGTCTCAGCTGGCAGAGAAGAAATTTGGAACAGGGGGTGTTTGTATGTGAAGGAAAGAGGGGGATGGAAATCTTGTTTGTTTGTTTAAAATATTTTTATCCTGCCTTTCTCCTTAAAAAAGGATCCAAGGTGGTTTGCATCATTAAAAGACAATAAAAGAATCAAAACGAACGGCACACTAAAAATTAACCGCCCAGAGTAGACCTTTGGTCTAGATGGGCGGGATAGAAATCCAATAAATAAATAAATAAATAAATAAATAAATAAATAAATAAATAAATAAATAAATAAAAGTGGTAAACAAAAGCAACAGAGAACACAACGGTCTCTTTTTAAGAACCCCCTCTTAAACAGCCAACCACTAAGGAAAAGCCTGCCTGAAGAGAAAGGTTTTTTGCCTGCTTGGGGAAGGACAGCCAAGACGGGGCCAGGCTGGCTTCCTGTGGGAGGGAGTTCCACAGTCTCTGGGAGCAGCCGCAGAGAAGGCCCCTCTCCCGCGTACTCACCACAGGAACAAAACCTCTTCCTGGTGGCTGCACGAGTACAGGAGGGGGGGAAATGGTTTTCACAGTCTTATAACCTGGGCACCCCTCTTTACTCCCTCCCAGCTGGCACCAGTCCTGAACCTTCTCTTCTGGTTCTTGGGCATCCATTGTGCCATTATGAGCAGAACAGGGTGTGATGTGCTCAGGATTGGTCAGCTTTCTTATTGATCAAGCCCCGCTAGCCCAAAGCAGCAAGAAGAAACCTAGAGAAACAGAGTCCTGAGGAGGCCAATGTGGTGGCATTCCCAAGGACTCTGGACATTTCATTGAAGGCATCGCCATTCACTCAGGGCCAACTCCGGCCACAGATTTTTATTTGTAAGAGGCTGAAGATTCTGGGAACACATTCTAGAGCAGTGGTGGTTCCCAACCTGGGGTCCCCAGATGGTCTTGGACTGCAACTCCCAGAAATCCCAGCCAGCAGAAGTGAAGGCTTCTGGGAGCTGTAGTCCAAGAACATCCGGGGACCCAAGGTGGGGAACCCCTGCCCTAGAGAGTGCATAGAGGGTTCTTTTCCATGCCGCCTTGCAGAGGAGACATCATCTGGTTTGAAAGGACCTCAGAGGGTAGCAGGGTCAGACAGGAGGACTCTTCCCAAATCCTCTGCCCATCAGCAGAGACAAAACCAGGCTGGCTTGATGAGGTCCCTGATAAAAATTGCATCACCGGGTAGCCGTTGGGGTTGTAAAGCCTGTGAAGGAAGGTTGTGCAAGAGCGGGGTGTGTGCAATCCTTAAAGCGCTTCTCGCGGCTTCGCTCTCTCCTCTTCAAATGCAGCTCCGTGGAGCGAAAGGGGCGCCTGATCTGTGGAGGGACACCTTGATTTGCTCTCCTAATTCTGTTGGAAGATGTCAGCCGCTCTGCTAAGGGAAGGCAACATGGTGCTCTCAGTGATGGGGCTGGTGCTCTTAATAGCCATAACGATTAATCTCTGGAGGACGTTTACGTAATATCATAAATACCAATCTCGGGTATTTATGTAGCAATGTGTTTACATGGGCAAGCAGCCACCTGCAGCGAAGGTATAAACAAAGTACCATTCTTTTTGGGAAGGGAAAGCTGGAAGAATCAAAAAAGAGAGAGTCCACTCGGTTGTCCTAAGGCAGTCCTTGTTATCTTGCTTAAAGTGGCTCTTAAGATACCCAGTTTTGATCAAACATGCAATTTCTGGGAAAGTTAATTGCAGCACTGAAGAGAGGGAGCCAGCCCTTCCTTTTTTCCCCCCTCAGATTCCCACCCTTTCCTCCTGGCAGCCCCGGTCTGTCCAAACGGCGTTGAAGGAAGGTGTTCGGTTGGTCACAAAGGACGAGGAAGACCAAGTGGTTTCCTGGATCACTGAAGACCAAACTCTTTCGTCCTTGAAGGCTCTGTGTGGTTGGAGGGAAAGCACAAAATGTCACAGCTAGACCAGGGTTCAAATTCCAGCCAAACCACAAGAAACGCCTCCAGAAAACCCCCATACGTTTCTTGGCCTCGGCTTCCCCAGCTGTAAATGGGAACTCCGCAAAGCATCCTTCCTGTAAAAAAACTGGGTGCTGACCAGACCAGGGGAATCAAAGATGCTGAGAGAGGCAAACCCTTCGGAGGCTGGTACACTTGGGGGGGGGGGGGGAAGGTGGTGAAGGCCACACTCCCCGTTCCTATCCTGTGAATCTGAGCTTTCACCCAACTGGCCACCATACCCTATGGATCCCAGTGGGCAGTAGACACCACCAGTTAAAGGCCCAAGAGAGGAACCCATAACCTGAACCAGTGTGTCTGCTAGAGGTGGCGTGACAGACAGATGGATAACCAGATGGGCTTGAACCAACTTCCCATCTTATCTAAGTAGCTGCTTCTTGATACATACATTATTACTAAATATATACATATTTAGTTTCAGTTTTCTATAACAAAATAAATGCCCTGAAGGTGATGTGTGTCTTACCGCTTCCTTTAACCATCAGAAACCACCTTCAATCATGCCAGGAGGTTTTCTGTGTATTTCTGTGTATTATTTTACCTTGGGAGATTATTTTAAATGCTGTTTTCTCTTCTGCACTCTGTCTCGAAATCTCTAAATGTAGAGTGGGACACAAACGTTTTAATAAACAGGTAAATCAATAAAGAGGAGCAATGTCTTGCAGACGCGCACACGCACACACGCACAGACACACACACACACACACACACACACACATCATGCAGCACTAGCATGATTTTATATGCAGGCTTGTAATTGCCAGGTTCTCAAAACCCTAGACCTGGGTGGACAATATTTTAATTTGTAAAAGCTCATGTTATTTCCAGTCCAAATGTACAAAAAAAAAAAAGAAGAAGTGAATTTGGAAATTCTCACCAATCACAAACTGAAACGGAATTCTAATCTTTTCTTCATTTTTAAAGATGCTGACTTCTTTGGAAGCTTTATGTATGAGCGCAGTCACACACGGTAAAATCAGATTTTTCCCCCCATCCAAAATCTTTTCTTGAGCTGTCATTGATGCTTCTGCTCCGTGAGGTAACTGCCAGCAGTACCGTTGTCAGTGAGAGTCAAAGAAGGGACGCTCTCTGTTTGACCCCCAAATGGTGGCTGGTCATTGCTGATCGAAGTAGAACCCTCCCCACTTAATCCTCTCAGACCCTCAGATAAGGCCTGGAAGTGTCCAAAGATTGAGAGGGAGAGCCAGTTACATGGTAAGTCATCAAGAGTTATGGGGAGATTGCTTAACTGTTGGGAAGACTGTTGGTACCTCTTCTGCATCTTCCTCCCCCCCCCCCCCCCATCATACAGGTCTGCAAATAATCTACGGCTTATTTATTTTAGCTAGTCAAGCTTGTACTTGTTCCTGTGTTAAGGATTTATTGGAGCAAGTGGGTAAACATACATGTTGTGGTAAGAAAGGCACAGCTTGAAAGGAGATCTTTACACAGCTCAGGGTTTTGTTTATAGTGCTGTAGTTAAGGACTGGCTTCTGCTTTCAGGGGAGAAGCCTTTTTCGAAAGTCTCCCCCCCCCCCCTTTCCTGCATTTTCCAAAAACTGGTGGTGGCCACAGCAATGGTTCTGTGCCATCAAGTCACCTCCGACTTACGAATGAACGATTTCCAATGTTATGTCCGCAACAGTCCTGCTCAGCTCTTATGAACTCAAGCCAATGGCTTCCTTTAGGAAGTCGGTCCATCTCGCATTTGGCCTTCCTCTTTTCCTGCTACCTTCCACCTTTCCCAGCATGATTGTCTTTTCCTGAGAACCCTGCCTTCTCGTGAGGTGCACAAAGTAGAACAGCCTTAGCTTCAACATTTTTGCCTCCAGAGATAGTTTAGGCTTGATTTGATCTGGGACCCACTTGTTGGTCTTTCTGGCAGTCCAGGGTATCCACAAAGCTCTCCTCCAGAATCACATTTCAAACCAATCAAACCTCTTTATTCACATATCCGTTGCGCCCTTAACAAACGTCTACTATGCAGGGAGCTAGCCAGCTACGGATGAATTTGGATATAATTTTTAAAAAATCTGCCAGTTTAAGAATATGGTGGAAAATACCTGGAGTTTGTTTAAGCTCTACAAAGGCAGGAAAGGACATGTTTCATTGTTTTTGTTTTAATACTGTAATAATTTATTGTGGTTTTTCAGCTTTTAATGTTGTTTTACTATTGTAAGCTACCTTGGGTCTTGAAGAGAAAGGTGGGTATAAATATTTTAAATATAGAAAAATAAGTTAAGGCTGATGCCTCAACCAATGTGCTATTTAATAATAATCATGTGCCAACTTATGGCAACCCTCTCCAGGGTTTTCCAGGTAGAATATGTACTCAGAGGTGGTCTACCCTTCTCGTCTTCCGGGGGTGCCCTGGGACTGTGCGGCTTTTGCCCAAGGCCACCCAGGCTGGCTCTTCTCTCTGGAATGGGGGATTGAACTCCCAACCTCTGGCTCTGCAGCCAGAGACCTAAGTCATTGAGCTATCCAGCCGATTATTGATGTGCTAATTACATTACACTTAATTACATTTACATAAATTACAAGGGTGATGACATCACCAGTGGGGAAGGTTCTCAGAAGCTGAAGAGTTCCATCTTGTGTCGTGTGGTTCATTTGACTCACGTGTGATCAGACTGCTTGCACACCGGCCCATGCAAGAGCCATGGTGGAAGGAGAAACTCTTCAATTACCAAAAATCTCCCTCTGCTGGTAACATCATCATCACTCTTCTGCAGATGTAATTTGCAAAACAGGACCTTGGCTTCTCTGTTAAAAAACATAGACTTTCTTTTTAAGGAGAAGAATTAAAATTGGTCCAGGATTCATTGTCCCCTTCAGGCGTCAATCATGGGAACTAGAAAAGCTACCAAACCTAAGAGCCCCTTAACTTTGCTTTTTGAACATAAGAAAATAGCAGTGCAAATTATAAATCTATTCCTTTTTTAAGTCAATGATTTTTTTTTCTCAAAGGCAGTTACAAATGGGTGTAAGATTCGGGCTGGGCCTGGTCATTTGATTTGATCTGGAGTCTGTTTCACATCTTTGAAATGTGTTGTGGTTCAGTCCAGAACAAACTGTGCTCCCTCTGATTTTTACCCCAGATGCAACCCAATGACTGAAATCCAGTAATAGGTTGAAAACAGAGTGGACCCATTGAATCAGTGGGGATTCGGTGAGTCAATTTTTCTGTAAATTCCATTGAGTCAATGGGCCTACTCTAGCTGCAAGTTACTATCAGATTTCAGTCACTGTGTGTAACCCTCCTATTGACATGCATTGGTAAACCAAAATGGCTATAATTCATGTGTTTATGATGTATATGACAGCTAGAGATGGGATAGACACTAAATAATAATAATCACGTGCTCTCAAGTCAATTCTGATTTTTGGCAACCATCTTCAGGGGGTTCCAGGTAGAAAATACTCAGAAGTGGTTTCCCATCCCCTTCTTCCAGGGTTGCTCTGGGACTGTGCAGCTGGCCCAAGGCCACGCAGGCTGGCTCTTCTCCCAGGAGGCACAATGGGGGAATCGAACTCCCAACCTCTGCCTAAACCACTGAGCTATCCAGCCATCCTTGATAGACTCTAAAGAGGAGAGTAAACCTGCCAAACATCAAGCAGCTAGTTTCAAGGGTTTGCTTTTTTAAAAAAAAAAGAGAGAGAAGGCTGAAGCAATGTGTGCCCCATCCAATATGTTTTGCACTAAAGACACAGTTTAATTTGTCAATTCACTTTGATCTGCCCCAGAACCCAATCTGAGTTTGCCACTTTTGACCGGGACTTCAGACAAATTGGCCCAAACCAGGCTGATTCCATCAGTAGTTCAGGATTCGCTCAAGTCCAGTCCCTCGTATAAGATACTTGTTAAAATGTCTGAATTACTGGGCATTTTCTTTTTTTAAAAAAAAAAAAGTATTGCCCTTTAATTGCAGCTTCCAAAATGTCATGGTGATCTACTACTAACATTTTCGCCTCTTATCTTCATGGGTTGCTATTTTTAACACTTCTAAGGTATTTTGTTGCCTAATCTCTTTTGCAACCAGAAATGAAAGTTGGGAAAAAAATTAAATGCTGCCATATAGCCCACACCTTCCTGCTTTTAAACACAAAGGAAAACTAGGGGAAATTCAATTGGACTGCTGAATAAAACAGACCTATCGAAGGGAATGGGACCTTGTTAGTCAACAGTTAAGTCATTTCCATTGATTTTGATGGGCCAACTTGGGCTGAGACTAAAACTGGCCTTTTAGCCTCCTTTTGGCCGTTCAGTCAGAAATGTGGGCAAATAATGACTGGTAAACGAAAGGTAAAATAGTTGAGTGTTTTGAGGCAGAGTTCTCTGGAGGTAAAGAAACCATACAGGACACAGAGCTCGATGGCTCGATATATGAGAGCCCCAGCTAAGATCTTCTCCTGCTGTTTAGAGAAACTTGTTTTGTGTGGCTGGACTGTATCCCCAGAGGCTGTGGAGCAAAACCACAGCTTGTGGTGAAGGCCCTGACGCTGGAACAATAAGACGTTTGTGAGAAAGTTTGAGCACACTCAGCAATGGGAATCTCAGGGGATTCTGGGAAGAGTAGTTCTGGGGTTTAAGATGTCCAGGACATTTTGCACACTCGTCCCTCCCAGGATTTGGGGTTCTTCGATGGCATGCTTGGTATGACCGTGGCTCAACAGTTGTGAAACGGGGCTTTGTAGTTCTGTCTTGGCGCGATGAACATGTATTCTCCAGGGTAGCCGGGAGAGGATCGGGGACATTTGGGGGCAGAAGCAGCAGGCTGGGAATGGGACGAGGTCACGAGAATTGGAAGAGGCAAAGATTTGCAAGCTGATGTTCCGGGAGGGTGTGTTTTGAGTCCTCGACCCTGTGCATGGAAAAGTGTGCCCAGTGGCTGCCCTTTCAGGATTTCTCCGTCCCCAGCACCGATTCCCTCCTGCGGATGCAGCCATTAATTCCTGAAAGTGGAATTTGGGATTCAAAATGTAGTGCTGGAGGACAATTGTCCAGATACGAAAGACTGGACAACTCTCCTCCAACACCACGTAGAAGGACCGGTGGGTCCTAAACCAAATCCAGCCTGAGCTCTCTCAGAGTCAAGTAACTACACTGAGGCTATTATACTTTGGGCATGCCACAAAAAGACAAGACTTCCTGGAAAAGACAATAACGCAAGGAAAGCTTGAAGGTAGGAGAAAGGAGGAGGACTGAACATGAGATGGACTGACTCAGTGAAGAAACCACGGTCTTTGGGCATATCATGGCACAAGGTATGCCTAAAAGGTTTAATATAGTGACCTATTACCGGAAATTTATTGTTACACCCATTTACTGGTCGCAGTGGAATTTTTTTGGAAGAGGGAGCCTATCAAGGCAATGCAGAAGTGCTTTGGCGCCATGCCAGCCTAGACTAGTTAGGGAACATGCCTGCTTTCCTATGTCTTTCCCCAGAGACGATCCAGAACTCAGAAAATAATTCTGAAAAAGTAATTAGTTATAGTTACAGTTCTAATGTTCCCATACTTTCCTGTTTCTGAAAAGTAAATCATCTAGTTATCTTTAGTTACCTTTAAAACAATTCTAAATGTAGCACTATGAGGTAGCACAAGCCACAACCTGAACCCCATGGAATTCTTCCTCCACCTTGTAACTCTGAAAGTAACAAAAAAAATTTACAGTTACCAAAAAGTGATGCACTCCCTCATGAAGTTACTACTGTAATGTAACTTAGATGTGTCTTAATTAACACAAAAAGGGGTTACATGAAAATAACTAGCTGTTTGTAACTAGTTACTTTCGAGTTCTAGGAGGTTCCCAGCTGGGGTTTGTTGACAACAATCTTGGGTGAAACGAGATCAGCTCCTAGAGGCGTCTTGTCATTGCGGATTGGATTCCAGAATCTCTTCTAGAATCTTCTTCTAGAGATCGTCAACAGGCTGTCCAACATTGCCTCCACGTTCAGACAGTCAACTCCACTCCGTGGGCGACGACAAGATTTTCCCAGGAGCACACAATGTTTCCAAAGCAACAAAACCCATCTGACTTGCAAAACCAGATTTCTAATCTAATAAACTGGGGTATTTGCCATCGCAAACCTCAATAAAACCAACTGTTTTTCTCTTTTTCACCTGCCAAAGATTCTCTGTACAGACACACACCATTGCTGCTCACTTTAGCACACTTTACCAGTGCTTCCAAGAAGAAGAAGAAGAAGAAGAAAATCATGCAACAAGTCGGGGGTCCCTTTCCTGGTACATTTTATGAAGTTATCAGTATTCTGAGAAGATGGCAATACAATAGCCAGTCCATAAGTACTGTGTTTGTTCATCTGAGCTCTGTCACCCTCTCTTTCTTGAATCCCCACCCCATGCTAATCGCTCTCACTTAAAAAACAAAACACTCCCCACACCTTTATCTGGAATTCATGATGCCTCTCATGTGCTCTGTTCCTGCTGTCAAATTCCAAATTCTGAGGATTTTCTCCCACTCTTTATAGGCTTTTAAATGTCACTGGATGTGATGTAAGGGCTCAGAACATGTTTACACAGAGAGAGATAAAAAGTGAGTATATTATGGTCACAACCCACTGTTACTGCTTTCCCCTCCATTAAGGGGGAAAAAATTTCTTTGCCTACCCTTGGCCACCAGTTGTAATTTCCTGGAACCCAAAAGATGTCTGTAGAACAACGTGTTGTTAGTGCAACATTCACTCGGTTTCATTTGTGCATTCTCCACGGCGTTCTCAAGTGTGGTTTAATTTCAGCATCTAGTTAATACAGTTTTGCTTTCATGGTCAGGGTTTATGGAAATGGTTGCCCTGCCAAAGAGAGAGAGAGAGAGAGAGAGAGAGAGAGAGAGAGAGATCAGCCCAAAAGACGGACAACATACTGATTTCCACAAAATTTGTCCTACAAAATTGTGGATCGTGCAATTTTTTTTTTTTTAAAAAAGAATACAATCCATCTCACCATGATGGGTAAGACCAGATGACCCCACCTGCTTTCCATGGGCAGCTGATGGGTACCTTTAAGACCTCAGTTGCCTGTACTAACTGTTCTTTCTGTTGACACAAGAGAAAACAGCACTTCAGACAGACAGCATCTGTCATGAGATGACTTACAGCTATAGGATGGCTGACATTTATTCGAGGGCTGTTATCATGCCCTCCTCATTCCATGGAAAAGGACTTACTGCAGTGCCTGCGAGTAAAAAATAATCATAATCCCACTGCTAAGAAAATGACAGCTGATCAGAGAGCTCAGTGGGTTATGTCGTTGTGGAGAGTTGTGACGTAAGACTTTCCCCGGGCACGGACAGCTAGAGGGGTTTCTGGTTGGCCTCTTGGGGTCTCAGCAGCTGTGGTGGTAGCAGCTTAGCTGGAAGACCAGTCCTCTTCTGGTCTGAGAAAGTGGTACAGTCCAAACCGGAGGTCAATCATCTCGTCAACTGTCAGGAGAATGAAAAGCAACCTCACCTTGGCCGAGGAGCGCACTTCTTTCAGCTCACAGTGTTCACTTTTGGCAGATTCTGGTTTTCCATTTTGAGAGGACTTCCACTTTTGACCATCACTTAGGCTGTTTCTTTGGGAAACAACCGGCATCTCTCTAATCAGACTATTTCTCTTGTTATCTCCACACAGAGCAAGGTATTTCCTCAGGTAGATTTTGGCTCAGTGGACTGTTCTGATTAAACTTTGATTCCCTAAGAACAGCTTGCTTTTGCCTTCTTGTATTTTTATCCCAACCACCTTCACACACACACACAACCCTTAGCCTCAGGCTTCATTATTTTATTTTACCTTTTCTGAATTTTCTTGAGCCAGTTTTCCTCCACGTCGCCTGAAACCTCAGGTACCTGTTCCCTGGAATAGGCAGCATTAAGTCTTCTTTCCTTTCCTTTCCACCTTTGGGATAAAATTTGCTATAAGGTTGGCAATGAGCTTTTATTAGAGGCCTGGTGGAAGATTAAGGAGCAAAGGTAATACTCTGTAAAGGGCTAACAGTGCCATGATGGAATTTCTTCTGATACTTTAACCCAAGTTGTTCTGCGTTACACTCTTCATTTGATCGTTGTGTTCCGTTCTGTGGGAGCTTCACTTCATTCCCTCTTATTTCTTGTATGGTGCCTTCGTGGCATGTGTCTTATTCTCTGTTTATCTGCTTTGATTTGAATACGTCTGCAAATCCATTGAACCCATTTCTGGTTACACCCTCTCAGCCTTGGAGCAAATATTGAACCTCATTTGCAAAAAGATCTCTCTGAAAACACAATAAGAAAATCCAGCTGAATTGAAGGGAACTTAATTTGTAGTAAGTGCATGTAGGAATGCAAGATTCGTTATCTAATCTCACCCTTTTCAGTTCTCCATTTGCTGTTCGAAGGGTTGACTAAAACTGCGCATAGCCTTATGTACATGACCCTGCCACAGGTTCACATAATGTGATTGTTCAGTTTTCCTTCTCTGAGACAGGCAGAAAGGAAAAGGGAACCTTAAATGCAGTGGAGCTAAAATTCTGGAGCTCTCGTTGAAAACAACAGTTGAGACTGACTCTAACTTCTTTAAACAATGCTCAGACATGCAAATAACATACGAAGGGGAAGGTGCAAGGATTGAATGGATTGTTGCTTTTAAGTGTGTTTTTAGTATTGATTTTATTTATTGGTTTTAATATAATACTTGTTTAGTTCTTTTTAAATATTTGTATACTTCCTGTTTTTGGATTTTAATATTGGCTTTTTAATGATGTATGCTGCCTAGGGCCCTTTTAAGGAAAAAGGCGGGGTAAAATATTATTAAATAAAATGTTTATTAATAAATAAAATATATCATCATCATCAGTGTGCCGTCAAATCAATTCTGACTCATGGCAGCCCTTTTCAGGGGTTTCCAAGTATAGAATGTGTACCATCTTTTGTAAACAGTGAGACAAATACAGCCCATCAGCCATGTGGCTCAGCAACAGCAGCCTCCCATGTGTGTTGCCCTCCAGATGCTGCTGCATGGCAAATCCCAGCATCCCCAGTTGGCCCAGCCAATGGCAAGGGATGGGGGGGGGGTTGCAATCCAAAGTATGCAGAGCACTGCACATTCCCCCTCCCTGTTGTTCACACAGTTGTGCAGACTCAAGACTGCAACTAAAGCCACTTCCCTCCATTTTCAAAGATGGGACCTCCATCACTGCCTAAGCAAGACTCGTGAACATGGACCACAGCAGGGGTCAAACGTAGGATGGTTTTTACTCCTTCAACCCTTGTCCTCAAATCCTCCACTTGGTTACTTTTTGTCCCTCCTGGGATTATGGTTTTTTATTTTATTTTCATGTAGCTCTGACACGGTGTGGGTTCTCTTGGGCTTGCATTTGGGTGACGCCCAAAGCCATCTCCTGCTAGGGTCTTGGGTGTCCATTTTGAAACCAGATGTTAAAGCTTGGAAGAGGAAGTCCAGAAGTTCCACAAGATCTTATCTCTCCCTCACAGATGGCCTTGAAACAGGAAACGAGTGCAAACATGAAGGAGGCAGTCTTTGCCTCAAAGGCCAACGTTTTTAAAAAAGCAAAAACTGTACGCAGCAAAGAGGAAGAGTAGGGTGGCCAGAGCCCCTCCGTTTGGAGAGCTGTCCTCCTTTCTGGTGGTGCGTAAGTGGCCACCTTACCCCCCCAGGGCATTTCCCTGCTCAAGGAGGGGCTTTGATCAGCAATTGCATCTCATCAACCCTCTTTTCTTAAAAAGTAAAATGGCTTTGGGTGCAGCTCATTTTGTAAGAAAAGAAGCAAACCACACAGGCGATAACTACTGGTGCCTGGCAGGAAGGATACAGCATGACAGGTCCACTCTTTAGAAACCTCATATATGAGGTCCATCCCAGGAGTGGACACTCAGAACATTCCTACGGAATAACTGATTATTGCCTAGCTAGATATTTGAACAAAACTACAATAACTAGTGTTTTTTTTTCTCTATATATTCCTTTTCAGTAAACTGCAGAAAATACAAGACTCGGGGCACTTCAGAGAGTTATTAAATAGTGTGTCTTATCTATTTATTTGTCATTTCATATCACATTGGTCTCTCAGCACTGTGTCCCAAGGTGAGTGCCCCATCATGGTCCCATGCACTAGGGTGAGCCATGTCATATTGCCACTTAATGTCCAATTACGACAGTATTTGTACGTATTCTTTTAAAGCATACTGTATATCAATTCAATGCAAGAACGTCTTCCCTTTCTATTATGATTTTCCTCCTTTTCTGGATTCCTTTCCCTTCATGACCTCCTTTTTTGGAAATGGAACAGTGGCCACAAGACAGACAGACAGACAGACAGACAGCTGCCTTTTCTTCCATAAGGGTCCTGTGTCTTTTACAAGCTCACACAACAAGCAGATGCAAATGTTCCTACACAAGCCTGCAGCGGTGGAGATGCGCTGGACTTTTAGAATTTCCGCCTGTCATGCTGAAAGGCTGAGGGCCCCAAGGCCCTCCCCGGAAAGACCACGGCCACTTCCCAGTAGAGCAGAAAAGACGAGGAGATCAGCCACCAGCCCCACTGTCTTGCTGGTTGCCCATTGTGAACGGAGGCCACCGCCATCTTTGCTCCTGGCTACTCTCCGAACCTCTTCCATCAGAAGGGTCCCCACTGTGATTGTAGGCGACTAGGTCCCCTTGTTCCCAGGGTGGACATTAAGCAGGCTCTTTGGTTGACTTCCTCGCCTCGTGGATATTGCAAAAGCACACGAGATGTCTGTCTACCCACGTCTTTCCCCAAGCCTTGACACCCGCTCTGGAAAACCTGAAATAGACATCACAGCAGAAGTTTCATTTTGGAGATTTGGAAGAGATGTTCACCTCATTTGATTGCAAAATTAGAACCTGTGGGGGTTTCTAGGTATGAAGCATGTCTTCTCCTTTTGCAGATTTTTTTAAAGGGATGTCCAGAGGCCACAAAACCATTTTGCCTGGGCTTGCCCCATAGGCTTCTCCAGATCCAATCTTTGCTATGAGATTCTCTTTCTCTGTTGAGTAATGGTAGTACGAGTAGTAAGAGTACCCAGGGAATACTGCTCCTGTTACTTCAAGGAGTTAGATTAGGTGTGCTGCCAAGGCACAAAAGCTTCCTTTGTGATGGAGCAAACACAAGTGGCACTGTGCTAATTGAGAGCAGAGGTGGAAAGAAATTCTCCTTAAACCCAAAGGCTCACCTCTCCACCAGCCCTGTAAGTGGTGCTAATCCTTTAATGACCGTATTAGCTAAAGTGTTCCCAGCTAAAGAGAGAGGGAGGGAGGAACATGGATCAGGCTGCAAAGCTGGGCCATTTTAAAATATATATATACTGGTTCAACTTCAGGGTTGCTGAGACCGCTTTATGAGAACTGCAGTCAAAATAACAGGATTCGTGAAAACAGGTCCATGGGTCTTGTGTGGAAAACCTGGTATTTTGCGTCTGGAGACCGATGCTCTGTGCAGTTGGCCAGAATGGTGTGCAAAAATGTAAAGTTTTCAATGCATTAAAATGCAAGCTTTTTCTGCAACCCCCTTTCCATGAATTTTTTGCCAGAAAAGGGCAGAAAGCGACAAAAGGAGCAACACCACTCAGATTCTCTCCCAGCTGGGCAGAAAACTTTTGAAATGCCTCGACCTTGTCTGCAAAATAAGGAGAAGATTTAACATCCCTTCTGTAATCCCCGTCCCGGCCTCTCGCTTATCCCTCCTGTGAACGGTGAGAGGTACATGCAGATCAAGCTCCTCTCTGGTCCAGTTTGGTGATCTAATAGAAAATCTTAACGTTCTGTTTCTCCCCAAGACTCTCTGTAGATTTGTTTGATGGGTAAACACAGTCCCTCACTACACAGGCGTTTGTCCTGCAGTTTCATCCGCTCATTAGGCGCAGGTAGGATCATGACTGTCCCTTTGTTGAAGGCACTTAACAATCTTTAGAAGCGGGAAGCTTCCTCCCGGTTGCCTTTGGAGGACGAAGGAGAGGAAGTTTTACATTTCTTTCTAATTGTTGTTAACCTATCAGAGATGCTTTGAAAGTTTTTTTTCCGAAGCCCTGTCAAAACATCACTGATGCACCATGTCAGCCAGCGACCGTTAAAAAGAAATGGAAAGCTTGGTCTTCCTTCTAGTCCAAAGGAGAGCAAAGTCGATGTTTTCCACTTTTCGAGTTCATTAAGAGGTTTCTCCAAAGAGAGGCCCAGTCAACTGCTTAATGGCCTTGAGAAATCTTTCCCTTCAAATGGAAAGAATGTTTCCTTTGAAAGAGAGAGAAGATCTTGATCATGCTAAACAGGGTTGTTTGAGATGGGGTGTGGTTTCCTGACCAAAAACCATATCATGCACCTCTGTGTGACCTTAAACAGCTTCTGGTTCCACCTTCAATTCTGAGCAAAAGAGAAGCGACTCCACATTTTTGAAAAATGCAAAACCCTGCATTTACTCAGTTCACGTGTGAGAACCCAGCAGACACCATCCGAGCCTGGGCATGCAGACCTTAACTGGAGAACCTCCTGTTCTTAAGTGGGAGGCTAAACTGAGCACCAGCAAGCTCCTTCCAGGAATGGTACGGTTTCTGTGATCTACCTGGGAGCACGTGTAGCACCAGAGAATGACAGAAACCCTCACACACATCAGTCTTGGCTATGACATCAAACTGTGGTTTGGCATCTGGCTGTGGAGCCAGAGGTTGGGAGTTCAATTCCCCACTGGGCCTCCTTGAGAGGGGCTAGACTTGATGACCCATAGAGTTCCTTCCAGCTCTGCAATTCTAAGATTAGATGTGGAGGCCACACAAGGCTTAAAATGCAAAAACAACAACAACAACATGATTCTAGCAATGGCTACTCAACTGACTTTCGGGGAGTCCAGCTGCTCATCCTGCAAAAGCCCTGCGGCCGGCATCCAATCACCTAGGTGGACCCATTGACTTAAATATGAAATTGCATATACTAGATCTGTTCATTATCCATTTGTACACGTAGAGTGGAGCACCGGCGCCCCTCTGTTGCCACTTCTGTCGTCCTCCTCCATGGAGAGGGTGATAAGTCTGAAGAGGGGAACCTCCACAACTCACCTGGAGTATGTCTGCAGATGGAGGCACTCTCCTTGTTCAGACTTATCATCCTCTGTCTCTTCTTGGATGACCTTGGAGCAGTCCATCTGTGAGCCAAGCCCACCTCAAAAGGTCATTATGAGCATCTAATGTGTGTGAGAGAGAGAGCCCTGATCCCACTGGAACATCCTTCATGCTCCCCAATGTGCTGGAATCCAAAGGACGAAGGGATGACTGGCTGATGCTCTGCTCTAATCCTCTAGTTTTTCTCCTCCTTCATAATGATAATACACTGGGGCTTGGTGAACTGCCACGGCTCTGCTTTAGAAAGGTTTGGATGGAAACCCTTTTTGGTTCGGCAGCCAAGAAGCAATTTTCACACGGAGTGCAACATCTCGTGAAAACAGGAGCTTAGTGTTGCCCTTGTAATTAGCGCTCCCGGTTCCATATACAAGAAACAGGCTTCATTCGCTGAGGTATTTGTTTCATTAAGATTATTTTTGCAGCCTTGAAGTGATTTAGGAACAGAACCACCAGGATCCCAAAACAAGATGTCCCCCATTTTCAGCAAAGAGAAGTAGAGTCAATAGCCTTTCCTTCCCACACAAAACCCCCTTTTTCTCCGGTACGTGCTTTTGCTAGCTACACTTAAGAGTCACAAGTTTCGAGACAGGCTCCAAAATTATACTATTTGATCCTGCCAACCAATTAGCTTTGGGGCATCCATGTTGTTTTACCCAATGGTAAGCCACATGTTTTCCCCCATGCATCTGTGATGTCCTCAGTTCACACATATGTCATATTCCCATAGCAAATAGTACTATTTATGTAGAGCCAGTGTAGTGTAGTGGATAGAGTGATCGACCAGAGATCTGAGAGACCTGGGTTCAAATCCCCACAGCCACAGAAATTCACTGAAGGGCTTTACCATACCAGGGCTATGGTAAAACACCTCTTGAAGTGGGGACTCGACTCACAAGACTCGCTGTCAGGTCAGACTTAAGTCACATCAGCGACTCGACTCAGGTTTTTTCCCCCAATGAATTTGGCTTGACTTGTGATTCAGTCAACCAACCACCCCTCCATTTTTTTCTGGGGGGGGGGGACTTGTTTTTAATAAGGACTCAGACATGGGGCTTGGTATCCAAGACTCGGACTCAGGCTTGGGACTTGGACCCAAAGACTTGCCAATATTCCTGCTTCTTGAACAGCTCACATACTTTATGGTGACCCTAAGAGGGGTTTTCAAGTCAAATAGAAGTGAGTTGAGGTTACACACCTTTTAAAAAGAATCTGAATGAAGACCAGCTGACAAATTTCATTATAGTCAGAATATTTTTACATGAGCATAAGTCAAAGAGCATACATTTCAGCAGCAAATTGCTCTTGGTTAAGATGTGGATGCCTGTACTTCTTGTTGCACACCAGTTGTGCCATTTGGCAGGAGACAAAGAATACAAGCCCCAATCCCTTAACTAGCAACAATTCTCCACTGAGATTTATGTGCTTTGACTTAACGCTGGCATGTATTAATTAATACAATTTTGGTGAATAAAGCCTAGGGTGAGTGGAATTTGGCCCCGCATGATTAAGCCTGAAAAAGAGTTGATTCTTATTACTTTCCATCAGACCACAAGCCAAAGAGTCAATGAACTCAAGTGTGCCTGTTTTCAAGAGACCGTTAAAATGTAATTGCCATCCTGAGCTCCCGTAATAGCTAAAATGTTTGATTATCAGATATGAAAAATACTGAAATTGGGCTTCTGGTTTATGCAGAAGGCTGAATGAGAATTGATGAGGTGGAAAAGGCATTCCCACCAAGAAAAGTTTGGGGAATGTACCAGGCAAATCCTGTGAAGACCACACAGAGAGACAACAATGGGCCCAGAAACCACCAAACACCAAGAAAAAAAGGGACCCTAACGATTCTGGAGAAGGTTTTCTTTTCCTTTTGTGGAATTCCATGAAAGTCTTCAGATGTCACCGGGGTTAGCTGTGGCTGCTCAGTTCTGGAATGTCAGGGGTAGCATGTCTCCTGGATGTCCTTAGAGGCTAGCAACACTGCATGGCCACCTCAGTAGATCAGGATCTGTGATGGAGTGGCGGTGACTGAGCACAGACCCCTCACCCCATTGCATTTTGCCAAAATAAATAAGCCGATATCAGGGCAATGTGATCTTTGCTGGACAATATTCTGGGCTGATCTGTTGTGACATTTTACTCCAACTTCTGTAAGCCACAGAAAAGTATATCCTGCCAAGTTATTTGAGCCCTGTGTTTTCCTGGCCTCCATGCCATTCAGAATAGTTTGCATTATTCTGAGTAGAGAATCAACAGATTTTTTTTTAAAAGCTAGGATTACTCAAAAAGGAAAAAGGAGCTTGGATTTTAACTATCTGCTCTGCCTCTTTTGTATGCCAAGTAATTTGATAAATACTAACCTTGTACTCTTTTCCATTGCCGTGCTGCTAAAACCCATTGCTTTGAGAATAAGGTACTTTACAGAATCATGGAATTGTAGAGCTATTTTGGGACACTACACAGCAGGGAAAATACTCTCGGATCTGCTGCGATCCACCCTTTTTCAAAGTGGTGGATTCCATGGGTGAAATCGCTGTAGTTGTCCTGTTGACTACAATAATTTTTCCTTTTCATTCTAACTGATGGCACGTTTGATCTGACAAGGTGCTAATTGGCAATCTTCACCTTTAAAAAAAATCTGAAGTGGCTTAGCGCTAGTTCTTTTCAGCACTGACTGTGTGTGATGACGTTGACGCCCATGGCCATATTTTGTGAATAGTTTGCTATCTCAGCCCCTCCCTCCCACTTTCTAGGCTCCCTTAGGATCCCTTTTCTCCTGGAGAAGCCTTTTGGGAAGAGTCAGATGGGAGCGGGATCTTAAAATATTCAAAAATCTGTGCCACCAGTTCTGCTGCACCTGACCTCGCGAGAATTCCTCTTTATTGTGGGTCAGCAAAAAGGGTTAGGATTAGATTTAGCAGGCCATGTGTTTCAAGAACCCATGGAGAGTTGCACTGGGTGGAACACAAAAGTATACCAGTAGCAAAAGGAGACAGCTATGTCAGGACCATGCCCCCACTCAGCTATTTTTTTCTGTTTAAAAAAATATGTTGGAAGTAGCTGCAACTTTGGGACACTGTCTGCAACTTCTCAAGGGACACTGTTGTAAAATGCCTCCCTTGTCGGCCTAGATGTGTGTCGATTTTGCGACAAATCTTGACCTTGAGCTTCTAAAATGTCTCGTCTGCCTGGATGATTGTTAATATAATAAATTGATTGCAACACTCCAACTTGACCCATTGACCCTGACCTCCCCAAAGTTCTTGGGTGTATTTTTTACTTTCTCTAACCCATGCATTTACTTTTCGGGAACCAGGCGAATGTGAAACCTCTCTCGTGGGAGAAGATGACATGTAGAAAAATGTTTCCATAATTGCAATAGCGTTCCTGCCTCCTGTTGAATCCTGTCCTTCATTTTTCCAGAGGTGATTTTTTGAAAGAATGAGTGCATGAGAATTTTTTTTACGTGCCAACGATGCCAATGCCTCCACTTGTGAACCAAGGATGGTCTTTATCTGTTATTCCTTCCCTTTTCCTCCCCCTCCACCCGTTCCTGCAAGGGTATGTTCTGTAATTTTGCGATCCTCGTTGTTCCACAGAAATATCGCTAATGGCAAAACATCTCATCCAAGTTTTGGAGATTTTACAACAATTGGCAGCTGTCTTGATCTATATATATTTTTTTATTTTTTTGACTGATCTGCTGGGAATTGGTGCCAACCTTCTGCACCAAGCAAGGTGAGCTTTAAAAGGGACCATTGTTTTGTTGCACCCCCAGCGGTTGGGGGCCTTCTCTCCTGATCATATAATTTAGATGTCACGCTTAGGATGAAGAGGGAGGGATAGCTTTTCCTCCCCTGTGGGCTTGGCTGCGGAAGCTTCCAAGGAAAACAGAAACGGTTCATGGCAACCTACAGACAAAGACCATTTCGTAGCACCAACCATTTTTACACCAATATTAAGGGCAAGTTTTAGCAAAGTGTTCGTGGTGCTGCTTGCCTGAATGGCAAACACCCAAGTGTCATCAGCGGAGCTGGAACTCTTAGATTGCTTCTAAGTGACAGGATACAGTCCTACCTGCGTATGAGAGAGAAAAGGGCTCCTGGCTCTGTTCATTGACATGTATCCAAACTCTGATTGAGATGGCTTGAGGGAATGGACACAGGCCAGGAGGACTTTAAAAAACCTGTAGTTCATTGGATCTGCTGAATTCCTCCAGAACTCAGGCTGTCTATTCCCTCCTGCAGCTGGGCATCCATCCGAAAAATGTTCTCCAGCATGCCGGGACACCATTTGGAGCAGGTTTTGGGCACCTCCAAGGCATTCAGCAGGATGGGAACAAAATCTCAGCATGAAAAGACTAAGTGGGCCATCATGCAGAATGTGGAAAGTAACTTTTATAATGTCCAGAATCCTATTAGTTAAGTATGCCAGCCAGAGTGCAATGAAGTAAATCCCAGTAGCATATTGCCCCTAATTGAGGAGTTGCTGATTGTATTGCTTATCATGCTGTAGTCTTGACTTGCAACAAGGGATGGAACCAGTCAGTCTTTAATGGGTGGCATTTTGCTGCTGTGATTTATTTTATTGTACTTACACCAGCATATGTAGGTAACAGGACTCTGGCCAGTTGGACGTAACCCACCGTAGCTATCTTTGTCTCAAATATCATTCTGTAATTCCTTTTCTTTCTCCATTGCCCCTGTGACATGAGTGACAAACCTAGGAGGATTTTCAGGCTCTGCCACTGGGACCGGTGGTGAAAACTCACAGAATACAGTAGAGCCGGGGTTTTCAACTGTGTGCAGATGAGGATGTGGGGCGGGGAAGCTGACGTGAGTTTCTCAAGGGAAGTTGTTTGTCTAACAGTTATAAAACTGCTATATTAAAATAAATATCTTATTGTCACCTATTTAAAAAGTTATATTAAAATATAGTCTGTACCTTGGGTGGCTTCAGACTTTGCTCTACTTAGGAAGGACCCCGTGAACTCAGTGGGACCTAAATCAGGCATGTTTAACTTAAGTCCTGTTAATTTCAGCGAGTCTTCTCCACATAAAATCAATTTATTTTGATGGGCATTTCGTTTAAAAGCATGGCTTCATTGAGCCATTCACCACGTTTGCTCCGGTTCAATTTGGACTTCGTTTCAATCCAGTTTTACTACCAAAAGCTAAGTACGGACGCTCCTTTTAAAAAGGCAGTTCCATTTCAAACCAAACAGTTAATTTTTTTTAAAAAAAGACAAACCCATCTTCTAACAGGGCCCCACTTGAAGAAATGGTAGCAACCAGAAACACAGATGCGTTTTAAAGGAGGGAGACAGAGAGAGAGAGAGAGAGAGATGTTGGAGAGGCATCGGAATTTGAACTCCATCCAAATTCTTATTTTGTCAAGAGGGTGATGACAGGACTTTAGAACGTAAACAGATGTATGGAGAAGCTGAAGGCATTAATTGATACTGGCTGAAAGAATAATTGTTCTTCCCAAAAAAAAAAAACACCCCTCCACTCTACCTGCTGTTGGGCACGAGAATTTGGAGGCTGCTACTGCTATGAGGATGTGAATCTCTCATTTACTGCTGACGACTTTGCTTAATTGCATGAAGACCAAAAGCAGCTGCCTGAACTTGGCTCTGAGAGATGTCAAGCACAGGTGCCGACCTCTCAGTCGCCATAAACTCCACCATATTCTCCTCGGCAGGACTTTCTTGTGTTGGGTTTTTGCACCCGGTTTGCTCGGTTATTTGCGTGCATGGATTAAAACCTTCAGGTCCCCGGGTGAGGAGATTTTCCTGTCCTCTCACACCCTGCCTCCTGCCACACTTTGCTGTGCTGATTGTCCTGCCCTGCCTCCTTCCACTCCGCAGTGAAACCATCTGTGGTTAGCCAGTGGGCCTAACCACGGATAAGCCGCTGTGGTGTGGCGCTTCGAGACTTGCGTTACGACTCCGGACATCTGGGTTCAAGTCCCCACAGATCAAGAAACTCATTGACCAGTCAGAGCTACCTCACAGAGCTGTTAAAGTGGGTAAGGAAAAAAAAACCAGCATATACTGCCTTGGTTTGCCTTGAGGGAAAGTAGGATATCAATGTGACAAATAATAATAGCAAGAACAGCTGTTTCCCTTTCCTTAGGGAACATGACCAGAACAGATATAGTGTGGTGTAGCAAGTGGAGTGTTGGACTAGGAGTCAAGAGACCTGGGTTCGAATCCTAGCTTAGCCACATCACTCAAAAAAAAAATGCAAGCGCTGTCAAGTGACTTGATAACACAACAGTGACAAGGAAACAGAGAACTTCATCATAGGAGTGTTTTTTTTTCCCTCCACCCACCTTCTGTCAAGAAACAAGCCAATGTCACTCTAACCTTGGCTATTCTCAAGCAATATCAAGTTTAATTTAATCACTGCTGAGGCATGGCTTCCCCTTGGTGCCAGATAAATCTGGCGAACAGGGGGCTAAATAGTTTGAAACTGAAGGAATCAAGGATGCACAAAGGAAGAAAGTAGTGAGAAAACGAGGTTGCAACTGCCCATCAAGCCCAGGGTCAGTGAACCTGTTTATGTATCTTCTGGGATCCTGTTGAGATAGTGAGCCACCAGCATGTCCATCAACATGCTACTCTCTCAACTTTAACTGCTCGCTTCTCCTCCTCTAAATGGTGCATAGATATGACGCAAATGGTCTTCTTTCAAAACGAAGGATGAACTATTATTATTAGATAAGGAAGGTGAACATTCGGAATATGGAAAGATGCCTCTTCCTGAACCAGACCCTTGCTCCATCCAGGCTGTCCGGGGCTTCCTAGAGAGACCCCTGCTTCTACTTGGTGGTCTCTCACCCCCCCATTAGCAACCAGCCTGGATCCTGCTTAGCTTCTTCAGCCGCCGTCTGCCCTGTTCTTTGCAGGAACCAAAACTCGCCTCTGTTTTTATCAGTCTGATGGTGTTGGGCTGTTTTTGCCCTCACCCTACACAGAAAAGCTAGCCAGATGCGCAGGATAGATAAACACATGGGGGTGGCAGTCTTCGCTCGCCCGCGCATCCTTCTTTTAATTGATGGATGTGATAAGCAGTCCCAGGAAGTGCTGAGTTTATAATAAATGGACATTTTGTTCCTTTCTCCAAAGACTGTGTGATAGGAAGCCCTCGACCACAGAAAAGACCTGCCTTTCTTTGATTTTACTGTGGCTCTGTCCACAGGAAACGTTGCACTTTTAGGTCAACCAGGATAAAAACCAACCACTTCCTCTTTTATAGGAATTGCCTCAGCACAGAACCCCTCCCCAGGAAAAGAGGTTTGCGATTTTACATAATGTTGCTGTGGATTTGCAAAAAAGGGGTTGTTCTTGCCGCCTTCTCTTCTCTTCTCTTTCTTTCTATATTTATTTATTTATTTAATTTTTTTTAAAAAAAAATACAGCAGGTTGTGAACTTCAGAGCTCTCTGACCACAGATCAGTTATGTATCATAACAGGAAAGATGAGAGCCAAGATATTTCCCAACCTTTAAAAAAGAGGGAGGCAAAGCTGACAAACATCGGCACTGCAGATTCAACGGACAAAGATTTTTTTAAAAAAAAAACACACACACACACTCCCCTTTTGTTTTAGTTTGATCTGGAATCAAATTCTGCTGCTCTCCATCCACCCTCACCTCCACCTCCAGGTTGCAAAGAGGTAGACAGACCAATGCAATGAAGCATAAAGTCAGCCACCAGATAAAACAGCAGGGGGTAACAGAGTTTGGCAAAAGATTTCCTATCTGAAGCCAGCACTTTCTGCCTGCCTCTGGGTAACACTTCCTCGAGGCCCTTAAATAAGAAAATTGCAAAGGAAGACCTTGTTCTGCAGTCAAAACCCTGCTCATGGCCTGAATTCAATCCATCCTTCTGAGGTTGGTAAACTGAGTCCCCACCTTTTGGGTGGTGGAACGTATAGCCTGCATAATTATGTTCTAAACCACCCAGAGAGTGCTTTAAGTGCTATGGGGCAGTATATAAGCAGCACATTTTGCTTTACTTTCTTGGAGGAAAAAAGAAGGATCAGGTCCAGAATAGACTGGATAAGCAGTATTAGTGTTCTCTGTGTGTTCTGCCAGTTGGTCATGGAGTCAGCAGTTAAAGTCCGAGTGAAGTGTTTATATAACCAGCCAGTTAGTCAAAATAATGAAATTAACCAGTTACGAACGTAGTATGTAACAAGTGCATCTGATTTGTTTGTTATTATAACATATATGAAGACTTTGTGAGTAGAAGAGATACGTACGGTTTTTCTTCTTTCTCAACACCAGAGCCTCCAACGGAATCTATTGAGAGTATATTGCCAATTGAGGTATATTTAACTAAGATTAATTATACAATATGGGGTGGTATATTTGAGGGAAACTTGTAATTGTAATAATCTGCTCTGTAAATCCCTGTCTAGATTTTTCTCTGCTGTGTCGCTGCAGGCTTTAAGCCAGCAATTCCCGCACTCTGCCAATACGGACTGCACCAAGAAAATAGGAGCACTGGTGCAAACATACTGCTTCTGATCTAAGATCAAACTATGCAATACATTTAGCAGGTTGTTAGAAACGGAGATATATTTAAGAGATCCTGGCAATGAGGTCTCATCATCCGCTCCAGCGGCTCCAAATCAGGGTGCTTTTATTTTGTGATCGGTCCTCAGGAGGTAGGGCCTCGTCTGTGAGTGGCTTGCTGGGGCGCAGAACTTTGAAGGAACTACATCCCTGGAGAGAAAATGTGCAATTGGCTGATAATGACGTGCTAACTGTATTGTATTGTTTGACCCACAAAGTGGCCAGATGTCATGGAAAAGCAGTGAGGAGGAAGATGCCTCCACCCCCAGCTTGGAACAGGCGTCCAGTTGGCCACAGCTGGAGACAGGAGGACCCTGGACCAGGTGGGCTCTTGGCTCCATCCAGCTTCAGGGGCCCATCTGAGTGGTTCTGCTCTTGAAATATACTTGGCCTTCATCTCTCAAGAGAGCTACATTAATAAGTCTACTTCTGTGTTCCACTGTGTTCGTCTTCCTCCTCCTCCTCCTCTTCTTCTTTATCTTCATCTCCTCCTCCTCCTCCTCCTCCTCCTCCTCCATGCCACATGATAGTAGTTAATCTGCTGTTTCCACTCCATTGAAAATAGCTTGATATTTTTCCACGGAGGAAGCTTCCCACCTACACACACGAATTCCATGGACGACATCTGGTCAAATCAAACCGCTAAGCTATAGTCAGTCAGGGACTAGCACGTGGGAAGTTGCTTACGAGGGCTGGCCACTGTCCAACACAACAAGAAGCCTGGTTCAACCCCCTTGGAATCGCTGCAGTTACGTCCATTGATGGAGGAGAGGTCATTGAGGGCTTTCCACTAGAGCTCTTTGTCCTTGATCACATCATGCATCTGTGAATAAGAACACCTGGAAGGAGGGGAAAGGGGGCTGTATTACATGGAATCAAGCCAAGGGTCCATCTGCTCAAATACTGCCTGGCACCAGCAACCAAAAACTTCAGGCAAAGGTCTCTACTGGCCCTGCCTGGAAGCTGTTCATGGTCTCCCACCTAATAAACCCCCAGACCCTGCTCGGGGTCTTCCAAAGTCAGACAAGACTGGGTGCCATCGGCCTGGTGGGGTGTCATGAAGGGCTATGGTGCCCCCTGGCTTTGCACTCTCTTCCACAAATCGTAATCTGAACCACAAGATGTAGGATAATCAAGGCGTGCTGAGCACTTTGAACGATCACAGATGGGGAGACCAGAAGCAAGCATCACCCCATTGCCATCCACACATTCATATCTGTGGCCAGTATGGCCCAACCGCTAGGTATCTCCAGCTATTGGGACATCAGAACAAATGCTGGCAGTGCAACCAAAATTCACCCAAAGATAAACTGCTGGATCGCTGAGTGGTTTTTAGGTCTCTGGCTGCAGAGCTGGAGGTTGGGAGTTTGATTCCCCCGCTGGGCCTCCTTGAGAGGGGCTGGACTTGATGACTCATAAGGTCCCTTCCAACTCTTCTAAGATTATTATTAGTGAACTGCTCGATAGCTCAGTGAGTTAGGTCTCTGGCTGCAGAGCCAGAGGTTGGGAGTTCAATTCCCCCTCGGGGCCTCCCTGACAGGAGCTGGACCCTATGATTCATAGGGTCCCTTCCAGCTCTGCAGTTCTAAGTTGTTGTTGTGATGATGATGATATAAAGCAACAGCTCCAGAAATGATGAAAACAGCATAATGTAATACAATCTAATAAAAGCCTGCATAGAGATTTATTGTTTCTCTCCTAGGATCCCACTAGGGCTGTAGTTACACTGATTATGCTGGCAGGATCATTATTCTTCTGTTTAGAGAGCACCAGAGTGCTGTAAAAATGGAGATTGGGTGGACGGTTCCGCTGTGGAGGAGCAATGCGATCGTCCGTATCCACCTTCATTGCAAATAACGGCCGTAACACGGTACGTTGGAAAGAAAGAGAGCAAACCAAGCATACCGGGCCTTAGCAGAAGGAAAACGGAGAAATCCAGCGGCATCGTTGAAAGGTTCTGCCAGCCCCATTCAACCCCCGTGAGTCCTTGAGATAAGAGGAAAGGCAGTCTACGAATATATAAAGATATAAAACATAAACATTCTCAGCTGCCACCCAGCTACGCACTCGGGAGCCACTTTTGCTAGTAGGTGCGCCGTCCTATCTTTGGTGCAAACGTGACCGCCAAGCACATGGTGAGTCTCATCTTGGGTGGGAGCCACAAGCATCATGTGCTGCTTTTGTGGCCAGCTGCGCCAAGAACTTCTTCTACTTCCTCTCAGTTAGTCAGGGTGTGCTAACTCCCTGGTTGCCCTGCAGCCTCGCGCTGGGATCATGGCTCAGAGGTCACTGCCGCTCGCTACGTTTGTGGGTAAGGAGGAGAGTATGGAAGGCCATGTCTGAAGTTTCAGTTAAGCAAACTCAGGTTCCCCTGGCTCCAAAAGGAAGAGTGAGTGGAAGCAGAGGAAAAGGAGAAAAGGTGCAAAGGGGGAGACCGAAACCACACCTGGCCAAGTTACCAGGATCACAGCAGGAAAGGAGGGAGGGTGAGATGCTTTCCCCCACCTCCTGAGCCCCTTGTGATGCTCAGAAATAAGTCACATGACACGCCACTAAGTGGAATTTTAAAACACGTGTTATTAATAGCATTCACACAAATAAGGTCACACCCATGCTCAGCCTCCAGAGCGTTCACTCCCAGAAAACACGAGGAGGCGCCTGAAACAAAACTCTAGGGGGACAGGACTGGTCCTGAAGGTGTGCTTAAGAAGGCATCGTGAGCACCTTCCCAAACGGTAGGACCGGGACATTTTCTTTCCTGCTAAAAGAGACAAGGGCCGTGCTCGGTGGCAACACGTTTGCTCCTTCCACTCTGGACGGCTGTTTTGCTTTGAGACCGAACCAGCCACCTTTTGCCAATCTCCAGCCACCGAGCCTTGGAGAATTCTATATGTAGCCAAACTAACACAAAGTCCATTTCTATTATTAACCAGATCCCCTGAAGGATTTAATGCTGGTGAGCGGAGGGAGCAGAGCTAAGCAGCTCTTTAGAGGCGATCGATATGACAAAATTGCTGACCTTAGTCACCGAAGGGATGTGCAAACAGATAACTGAGCGAGACAGCCGTTTTCCTGGAGGAATCCTTGTGATGCATACGTTTACTTGGGCCCCGAGCCAGAAGATGAGGATTGTGAAGTGCTTGCTCCATGCCAGCAGTCTGTCTGGGAGCCAGGAGACGCTTCGCTTCTCTACCAGGCGAGGTTTTGGCTTCCTTTCCCCATCGGGGCTGCTGACTCCTGGACTCCAGGAGTGAGAAGGAAGGCTGCAGCGGCAAAAAAAAGGTTCAGGAGCCCCAAACGCATTGACATGGCGTGATGGAGATGATGACTCTCTCTGCTGCCAGGGGTTGTTCTCTCCCAGGGCCTTTCTCCTCCTTGGCTGGCATTCCTCTCCCTCTCGTACTTATTGTTCCATGGTGACCTTTTTGAGTCTTCGCCCAGAAAACCCATCAACAACAAAGTTTCCACCAAACATTTCCAAATGGATGTCTTGAGACCAAGGATAAGGAGTCAAGGCGCAGGACTCGCTATCAAGTTGGACTTAAGTCGTACGGGTAACTCAACTCGGGTTCCCCCCCCCCCATGACTTGGATTCAACTCATGACTTGAAACCCACTCATCCCTCTCCTTTATGCTGGGGGGGGGGGAGCTGGTTTTGCATAGGGACTCAGACTTGGGGCTCGGGATTTGGTACCAAAGACTCGGATTTGGGACTCAAACCCAAAGACTTGCCAACTTTCTGGCTTAGGACCAGTATCTGAGGACACTGAGCTCAGCTTCTAGAGATCAAGGCGTGGCAAGCCATGCATTTACCTGTAAGCAGTTACTTTTGGGGTAACAGGAGTGTAACAAAGCGACATTCCAAAAGTAATGCAACAAATAGGAGACATGTTGCTTTATTGGTGGAGGGAGTAAATTTCTCTAGTTACTTTCAAAAGTTATTTCTGAACGTGGTTTTGAGGCATTTTAAAATTGGATATTCCCCATCCACCCCCAGGTTTCTGTGTCCTTCTATTATCCCAAAAGTGGCGGCTGAAAAAAAGGAACAGAAGTTAACAGAAAGTACTGTAAACAAAAAGTAGCAAATTTTGCAGCAAGTAACAAATCAAGTTACTTTGCCAGCACTGTAATAAATATTGACAGCAGGTTGTGTTTCAAACACTAACAGGGAGTGGGAATGAATTACTTTCAAAGGGTAACTGGCCAGGCTCTGAATGTGTTATTTGTTTTGGCAATCTTCCAACATCTTTGAAATTCAGATTTATTTATTTATTTACTTTTGCATTTCCTGGTTAGGGATGGCAGTGGCATGTTCAAGGAGTGTGACGCATGGTACGTTTCCACAATCAGGATCATTGTTGTCTGTAGTCTTTTTTTGCTCATCCCAGTGTACGCTCAGAGATGCCTCATTGATGATCAGAGTGTGGAAGCAATGCTGTCCATAAAAACATTGCTTTCTCATTCAACGGTCACTTTATGGGAAGAGTCACTTTAGGGGAGATTGCTCCCATGAAAGCAACCCTTTCCGGTGTGATCAGGCACAGGCCCCGGCAGCCATTGGGTCGCACCCTGAGAAAGCGTTAAAGGGGGTGATACAGAGTGGTTCATTCTTCACAGCTCTTGTGTTTGCAAAATCGGCTGACCAAGGGAGAACTTCCCAAGTCACCAAACAAGAAACGAGGCAGTTTGCTAATTTGCTGCTTGTAAAGCATCTCTCCTTTAGTGGTTAAGTCAGTTTATGGAGCTCCCCTTCCCCATCTATATTTATAAATAAATAAATAGATAAATACTTGAGCCTTTGGTTGGAAACAGAACGGTGGTTCTTTAGAAATCCCAGATGAATTCAGTGGAATTCCTCAAAGGGAGGTGGCATTGCCAGCCATCTCACTTCTATGTGTATTTTAGGGTGCAGAAAGTGGTTATATCTGAGCCCAATTTTAGACCTGAAGGAAGGGAACGCTCCTTTGATTTTAGGAAGAGACACTGCACCAAGAGGCGAGGTTTGCATAACTGTTTGTACGATTCAAGGGTTAAAACCCTGTGGTGACCTTTGGTGCTCATTCATAAACCAATGACTTTATAATAGATTCAGAATTTTCTTTAGGGGGAGAAACACATACGCGCGCGCACACACATGAGGAACAGCAGCACTAAAGAAGGGACAGGATCCAGTGGGTATTCTGAGGTGACTGTGAAATCATCAGGTCAAAAGTTCATCAGAGGGTCGTGGCTCTTTTTTTCCACGTAGGAAGAAGAAGAAATAATTCAGCAGAAGAATGGAAAAATCCATTTGTTGGTGTCTATATATTTGCTGATGGGTGTTTCACTGTTTTATTTTTGTCATCTTGCAACAGAATCCCAGCACAGACAGACTTTATACTTCCTGCTTGCTGCACCATTGCTTGATTGATCAGGAATAACCTGTGGCTTTGCATGTCCACCTCTTCCCCTATTGGACCTCTCCATCTCTTGCTTTTCCTTCCTTCCTTCCTTCCTTCCTTCCTTCCCTCCCTCCCTCCCTAGAGACCTCCAGTTGGCATTAAGTCAACACAACTGACTGGACCACTGTATATACCTGATCTCATCTGATTCTGGAAACTAAGCAGAGTTGGGCCCAGTTGATATTTGAATGGGTGACCAGCTAGAAAATACCAAAGATCTCCAAGTACAGCCAGGAACAGAGGCTGCCTGAAACCCTACCGAGCCATTGCTACCAGTCAGAGTTCATGATGGTAGACTAGATGGACCCCAAGGGTCTTCCTCATTGTAAGGCAGCTTCCTACATTCTGTTTTAAATTACCAAGGATGGATTTCACCACAGATTCACCACAAACTCAACTCCAACCCTGGGTACAAAGTGTAGCTTTGTGCTACCAATTATGGTTGGTTACAATGCCCGAGCAGATGTAGCACCAGCCACGTTGAAAGTTGGGAAGCATTATTTCTTATTACTACTCCCATAATCCCCCGAGGCACACCAGGAGGATTCTGGGAGTTGCAGTCCTAGAAGACTCACACTTCCAAGTTATGAGTACTGTATGTCAAATACTGAAAATGAAAGAAGAAAAGAGGAAAGAAAAGATTATGAAAACCCACAAGGAGCTGTGATGATAGCGTAACCATGATGTCTTCTAGGATCCAGTCGCGAGTGGCAAAACCAAACCAACATTGGGTAGCCTTGGTTTCAGGGAACAAAGAGAAACAGCCATGAGATCCAAAAGTTACGTTTCCACTTCTTCTCAGAACTCTGGGGCACACTTCCTGGAGGCAGCATAGACACATGATTAGAATATGTGTCATCAAGTCAATTGTGATGGCTAGTGACCCTTTCCAGGATTTTCTGTGTGTATATGGTACTGAGAACTGGCTTAGCACCAGTCCTTCCTCCTGGTGGTGCTCTGGGTTCAGGCACATCACGAGGCAATCTAAAGTCGCACTGATCCCCGACCCTCCACTGGCACCTTTGGTGTAAGAAGAATGTTCTGTGTCCACATGCATTCCATAAGAAGGCTAAAAATAAATAAAATGGCAGCCTTCTCCATCATCCTTTGCAAGTTAGCCCTGAGAATGATTGGGGGCTAAGGCAGTCAAAAGGTAACACTGCCTTGTCAGCCTCTAGTGAGCCCGGGTGGTGTAGTGGATAGATTGTAAGACTAGGACTCAAGAGACCAGGGTTCAAATCCCCACTTGGCCATGGAAACTCACTGTGTGTGTGTGTGTGTTTGTGGCAATGCTAGACTACTCACTGAACATCTCACGTACCTTGAAGTTAGAAATAACTTGACAGAACAAAACAAAAACAGAGTCCTTTTCTTCCTGCCCTCACACCTCTCTCTCTCTCACACCAGTTACTAAGAATCAGCCTAAACTGCATGTTGATTACTTTCAGTATGTGGTTTTCCTCACCTGCTTATCTCACATTTAGTGTGCTTTCTCTGGGGATTGATTGCTGGAGAAGGTAAACATGGGCTTAATTTGCAAGTCTCAATTGCCAAAAGCATGTATCTCTGAGGAAATCCTGTGTAGGAAGAAAAATGGTTCAATGGAAGGAAATCTGCATTCCCTTTAATGTCTAGTTTGACCTTGCAATGTGAGATGGCTTAGACGCTTTGCTCTCAGTGTTCTTGAAAGTTCTGCATGAAAGGAATGGATTATGGAGAGGGGAAGGGATATATTGTGTGTTGTTGTTCCACCGAAGAGAAAGAGGAAGACGAACTCTTGAAGGCCCAGGGCACATCCTGGTTACTGAAACACCAGACATTCCAGTAAAGTCTCCGCAGCAAAGTGACTCATCTGATCTGATACTACCAACAGTTCGGAGGTAGACGTTCTTGCTGCCTTCTGTGTCTAAGAACAGCCTCTGAGAAAAGGAACTGAAAAAGGCTGACTGTCGAGGCTGGGCGCAGCTTGTTCCTCCCTGGCACTTCAATAAAAACAGACCAACACTTGGGGATTTTAAGAAAAACTAGAGAGACGTTTGACTTGCCCTGTTTCCTTTCTGTCCGCTGTCTGGTTGTAGGTCCAGTGGACGTTTCCTTCAATGGAGTTGAACTTGGTTCACGGGAGTGCAAGCTCTCAAGAGGCTGGCTAGAGTCTCAGGGAAATGCTACGCATTCTCAGGTCTCCCAGGTGGGGAAACACCACATTTTGGAGCAAGCATGGGTTGGTTTTATTGTGTGTGATGGATTATAGTCTTGGTGCCCATCTCCTCCTGGCTCCCAGCTGGAACCAGGGCTCACTGGCTCAGTCTGAAAGTGCTGATGTGTGTTGCGGACGTAATATTTCTTTAAGAGGAAATACGAGGAATTCTGATTCTCTAGCTCTCTGGATAGTTCAGTAAGTTAGGTATCTGGCCCTGGAGCCAGACCTTAGGAGTTCAGGTCCCCACTGTGCCTCCTGGAAGTAGAGCCAGCCTGGGCAGCCTTGGGCAAGCTGCATAAGAAAGCCCGGAAAGGGTTACCGCAAGTCAGAATTGATTTGATAGCACATAATTAGCTGTCTGGATAGCTTAGTGAGCCAGGCGTCTGGTTGGGACTTTCTCCCAGGAGAAGGGCCAGCCTGTGTCACCTTGGGCAAGCTGCATAGTCCCAGAGCGCCCCTAGAGGAAGGGAATGGGAAACCACTTGTGAGTAGCTTATAACTGTCTAGGAAGTCTTGGAAAGGGTTACTATAAGTCATAATTGTCACCATGCAATCACCATCATCATCCTCTTACTTTTCTTCCCTCCTTCTCCCCAACACACATGATTTTGCAGTTCTTATACCAGAGCCCTCCTTTTGCATCATTACAAGGGGGTCACAGCACTTGGTTTCAGATTGTGACTTGGGGGGGGGGGGAAACCATCAGAGAATGAGGCCCGGGACCCTCATGCTCACTGAGCTGGGCATAAAAACGGGAAAGGAGGAATGACTTGTGCAGGATGACACAAAGCCCCTTTTTTACTTGAGCCAGATCAGTGGGTCCAGGAGACGGGACAGTCCCCAGCTGGCCGCAGCTCTTTAAATTCCTTACTGGGGGGCGGGGTGTGTGTGTGTGTGTGTGTCGAATGTTTTCCAGGACAGCTGAGATCCTTGAGCCAAAGCTGTCAAGGACTGGACCCACAGCACGGCGCATCGATGGCAGCCCCTCTCTCGGCTGCTGATCGCCGTCTCTCACTGAGGAAGGAAAGGGGGCCTGGGACGGAGGTCTCGGGGGCACATCTTCCCCCACATATGATGCACCCATCTGGCCATGGCTGTGTGAACAAGGGAGCCACGCAGCATTTCCCAGAGAAAGAAGGAATAAGTGGGTCCCTTTTCTCTCTTATTCTGGATTGGGCCCTCCCTGGGCAAGAGACGTTCCGAGGAGGTGGCAGCCACCCAAGGAGACGTTGCCCTAGAAAGAGTGGGTGAGAGAAAGAAAGGAAGACAGAAAGGAGGAAGGAAGGAAGAGGTTGGTCAGTCACACGGCTAGCAAGGTAAAATTAGCAGGCTGGTAAGTCGATAGAACGCATGGGGGGGGGGGGGTGGTGGAGGTGGGGCTGCCCCAGAAAACATGTTTAGTGCAATCAGGCACAGAGGGAAACAGAAAAACTGTTCTGGTCATTTAAACCCATCTGCCGGATGCTCTTGTCCTCCCTTAACTGCAAAGTTTTAGCTGCAGGTTCAGAAGGAGAGGTGTTTCATTTTTACAGGCCGAACTGCAGAACGCAACAATGACGGGAGCAGCCTCTTCTCTCCACCTCCGACAGCCGAGTCCTAAAACTTTGGGGTAAATTAACACGTATGGCATTTGCAGAACATCGTGCACTTTCATGTGAGGAACAGCGTCTCACAAGCCTATCGTGACACAATGGTTAAACTGCAGTACTGCAGTCAAAACTCTGCTCAAGGCCTAGGTTCAATTCCAGGAAGCCGGCTCAAGGTTCACTCAGCCTTCCATCCTTACAAGGTTGGTAAACTGAGTACACAGTTTGCTGGGGCGGGGGTGGGGTGGGGATGTACAGCATGCATAATTAAATTGTGAACCACCCAGAGAGTGCTTCAAGCACTATGGGGCGGTTTCTAAGCAGCACACTTTGCCTTTTGGTTTTGCTTTTGGTGGAAATGCAGGTGGAAAGAACGTCTTTAAATACCTACAGGCCAGAATCCTGTTGATGTTTGCATACAGGTTGTGTACCTTGACGAGGCTAAGGGACAAGAAGCTGGCATGCCTCTCCGTTGTGCAGTCAGGTGTGTGACAAGGCACATGACTGAGATATGCCCTGTTTCTTGACACCTAGCCGCCGTCAGCCCTGGCAAGTGACACAAAACGTACATAAACACCAACAGGATTCTGGTCTCCCCATCAAGTGGGCTTTGTGGTTGTTTTCATGTGTTGTCGAGTCAGAACTGACTTATAGCAGCCCTAAGAGGGCTTTCAAGGTAGATTTAGGCATCCTTCAGTCTCGAGAGACTATGGTAACGTGCTCTGTATGGAGGACTTGGAACAGCGTCTAGTGTGGCTGAGAAGGCCAGTTCGAGAGTGACAATCCCTTCCACACTGAAGACAAATACAATCTGTCCCCTGTCCAGCTCCCTGATTTTGCTGGTTTCGGGACTGCCTCTTTGCCTCGGCCTGCTGGACAAGGTTTTCAAGGTAAGTGGAACATTTAAGGAGTGGTTTTACCAGTTCTACACACATGCTTAGTGAGTTCCTTAGGCTGAATGGGGATCCGAACCCTGGTCTCCAGAGTCCTAGTCCATCGCTCTATCCACAACACCACACATGGTATCCTAGGCTTTGTTGCGGAGAACAATTTACAGGACACAAGAATTATTATTTCCTCTATTCTCTTCTTACGTGCTCCGCTTCTCAGGCTCCTTTCCGATGTGTCACCTTTTGTATCTAACTTTCCTTTTAAGTGAATGACAAGATTAGAATTTGAAACTGAATTTCTTCAGGTATCACATTTCCCCAAAGCCTATGGATCACCCATTTCCCTGCAGCGGCAATTTCACTGGGTGAAAAACTCTAGAAAGGAAGATGGTTCAGACAGAACCCAGCCACACACTCGCTTAACTTTAAGGCGCTCTCATCCAACTGGGGGTGGGTGGGAGGGAGAGATAAAATTAGGCAAGGCACAGCTCAGAGAGAAGGAACAGGGAAGCCTCCTTCCCAGAACTGACTAAGAATCTTGTTTCCCGCGTGCTCCCCCCCCCAACCTGGTAACTTGCCCCCATTGCTCAAACACTGGTGTCTATTAGACAAGATGGACCCCTGTTATCAACAGAGATAAGGCAAAAGTACCTTAATCAAAAATCACATTATTCATCTTTTCTTTTTTGGGATGGTCAAGTGTCTCCCTAACTCCCCGAATCTTGCCTAGGTTATGCTCTGGAGTTCCACTGTTTATTAAACTACTGAAAGGCAAGCTGAAAAAAAAAGCTCTGTTTCTACACGTTTCTCAAGTTAGAACTGGGCAGAGCGCAGTGTTTATTCCCTTTAGTTACATGGGTGTGATAAATTCACAAATAGGATTGTAATTCACAAAAACTCATGCTGACATAAATGTCTTACTCGTAAAGAGGCCCCAAAGCTCTGCTTTGTTTTTGTTACGATAAAAAATTACGGCCATAACAACAGGAACAACCACTGTCATCTTCTTTGTCATCATCATCACTTGGGAATATGACTCTATAACCCATGTCAACAGGCTTCCCTGGTTGAGCCATTGATTCCATATCTGGAAGCGCCCCCATCTATAAGAGGGAAAGACTGTTCATTCTAACATGAGTCTGCTTTGGTCCACATTGGGCAAAAGAGCTTGCTTGCTTGCTTGCTTTCAGAAAGTTGGGAACCAGCACAGCTTTGTGTACACACATGAAACTCAGCCATGTGGCACTGAAACCTTTGCTTGCCTGGAGGGACAACATTGTAAGAAGGAAATACCCATTTGCCTTAATGGGTGATCTAATCCAAGGCTGTAAAGCTGTCTCAAAGTTACACGGAATACAAAATTGACATACCCCAGAATCCTTTGCCCTCTTGCGTAGCCATGTGGAGAAGGGGAGGACATGTTTGTCGTTACCCAAGGGAACACCACAGTGAACTGTTTTGTTTGTTTTAAGGGACAAGTATAAGAAAGGGAAGGAAGAACATCTTACCAAATGTGACTGAGTGCAAACAAGTATCCCAGACCGTTAAGGGATGATGTCAGGAAAGCCAATGAGCAGAAGATTGACAAGAGGTGGAGAGAGGAGACCGCCATCACACACACACACACCCACACACACATCCGTCCAGGTAGCTTCAGACAAAGAGGAAGAATACTTGAACCCGCTGTTTGGTAGGATGGTGAAACATTGAAGGGTGGTAAAAAGAAGAGGGAACTGCTTCTACTTCTGTCCTCTGTCGAAAGGGGAACTGTCTGCACACTCACCTAAGTAGTGCAACCTAGGAGGAGTCAAGAGGGTTGATAAGGAGTAGAGGAAGAAGAGAAGAGAATGGATCCATGCAGAGTTGCACCAGAGGCACTCTATGCGAAAGGACAGGACAGAAAAGGCAAGGGACCCATCCAGATATCCATCATCAGTCAGTCCGTGGAGGGCCATCCCCCTTCACTCGCAACCAGCGAAGCAGACGAAATAAAAGCGGCAGGCGTGGTTTCTCACGCAACGGAGCAACCTTTCCCTCTTCACGGGGCCGCCCTAGGCAGGAACGAACAGGGTTCACGAGGTCTTTGAGGGCGACACGAACGGCCTCCAAGCATCCTAGGAGATGTTTTCCAAGATGGCTGTCTGTCCTCATGGAAGAATCTCAGAGAACAGGCCACCGGTCTAGAGAGAGGGGAATAGTGCCTTCATCTTGGAAAAGACAGGGAAGAGGATCTGGGTAATCAGAAGACGGCCGGCCAGCCTGGGATAGCCGGGAAGGTGACAGAAGGGGTTACAAAGGACCACCATCGGTGCAAAGCTTGAGGAATCCGGTAAACGGCGCTTCCCAGAGCCTCAAGGTGAGACCCCTCCCCAATTCTCCCAGTCATCCAAAAATAAATAAATAAAATAATAATAATAAAAAATTACACACACACATATATTTTCCTTTTAAAATGTCCTCTTGTGGATCTTCTGGGGAGCCTGAGGGCCATTTTACCACATTTGGGGCTCAGCACCCCCAATTGAATTTTAAAAAAATGGCCACCAGAGGAACGAGAGGGGTTTTTCAGTAACCATAAACCTGATTGTCACTAAAGGGGGTCTTAGTTTTTATTTTATTTCAGGAAATACATAAATTAATAAATTCCTACTTCATAAACACACAGTTGTTTCAAACCACATTGAAAGCCAGTTAGCCGCTCTGGCCAGATCCTTTTCCACTTCAGCCCCATCTCCTTGGCACGAGCGGGCACCCACCTCCGCGCCTCCAAGCTGCAGATCCAAATGAAAAAAACAAAGGGGGGGGGAGGCCTTGGCTTCAGCAAAGCTGCCCCCTCCCTTCCGTGGACCCAATGAATCAAGGCTCTCACTCCAAACAAAGCACCCTTCTACGTCCATATGTTCCTACGCTGCATGCTGCAATGCCATATTGTTGTTATATTAGTGCAGAGTGATATATAATTGCAAGCCCACCTCCTCGGAAGGATGGTGGGTCATCTCAGAGGTGCGACAAAGTGGCCACTTTATTTCATTTCATTTCAAATATTTTTACCTCGCCTTTCTCCACACTGGCACACATTGTAGTGTGCTGGGAGACTATTATCCTAGTTTGGACTTCTAAATAATCGTAGATCTGCCGGGCTGGGAGGAGACCCTCTGGATCATGGAGTCTGGCCTGTGTCCAGGAGGCCGAGTGGGGGAATTGAACTCCCAACCTCTGGCTCCGCAGTCAAAGGCCCAATCCACTGCGCTATCCAGCCCTTTTCTGATGACAGATTGAGACTTGTTAAAGTCTCATTACTGAGCTGACTCTCAATCTCATCTCCTTTTGAACGTCCTTTGCACCACAGCAACACTTGGAGGTTAGCAAGAGAGACTGATAAATGTGCCGTTGTTTTCCGTTTCTTGCCCTTTTGAATGTCAGATTTTTGTGTCTGTTTACTCGTTTTCTATAAAGCCTGTTCGGCAAAGGCTGCAGGACTTTGGTGACCGCTGACAATGTATAGCAGATGAGCAGCCAGTGAAAGAACCCCTAATATTGTGGGTGATGTTGCTAGATCCTACAGTGGTGATGCTCAATTTGTCCTCCGTGCATTTTCCGCCGCCCTGTGTGGCCTCCATAAGCAGCCGTTTAAGGCCGAGAGGTTGCCTGCAAGCAGGTGTCTGCATTTCATAGTCTAAAACACATTTAATACCTTGCTCTTTTCAAAGGTCCCTCCACCCCTGGGAAGACACTGACTCTCCATCGTAATCACCATTTTAGTTATCATGAAGAAAAACATCGGAGGTGCCACGTTGCCCACAGGGTCTTACGTCATTTGAACAGCACAGGGTGCTTTTCCAGGTTTAGCAAAGCTGCCATTCAATCTAACTCGGTGAAGATCCGGAAAGGTGCACAGCAGAGATGACGGCTCAGCACCACATTTGGCTAAATATTAAAACTGAGTTTGGTCTGTTTGTGCATTTCTGGGGTGACCACAGGGTGGAGCGAAGAACTGGAGCACTCCTGGGGAGGAGCAGCAGCCCACACGGATCCCTCATCCGAAATTGGGTACTTCATGGGGTTAAACATGTTAAAGTAATAAACGCACAAGGTGATTTTTTTAAAAAGTGGGGAAAGTGGAAGCAAAAGCATTCATACCTAATAAGGAAGATGTTGAGCCAGCACGAGTGGAGGAGGCTAGCGGACACACACCCTCAAAACCAAATATGTCTTTTGCACACTCCTCTTACTGAGTTTCTGGAGAAAGTCTCTGACAACACCAGGCTGCACATTACCCTCAGCCTCACTTACCTCAAAGGAGTATGGATGAGGTGACTGTCAAATTTGCCAGTCTGTCCACAAATAGCACAATTAACTAATAAAATTAAATCATTACTAAAATGACAGCTCTGCATCACTGAGTTTGAACTGTGTTTTCCTTCCTTCCTTCCTTCCTTCCTTCCTTCCTTCCTTCCTTCCTTCCTTCCTTCCTTCGTCTGGGAATTGTAGTTCTCTGAGGGGGTGGCAGCCTCCTCCTACACAGCTTCCTTTCCCAGGCTAGTGTTCAAACCACACTTTGCAGGATTCTTGAATTCCTAAAAGTGTTTTCCGCCCAAGAGCAAAGAAATTCCACTTTCTCTAGCAAAAGAAGAGGAAGAAGATTTCCAGTGTTGTATCTTTTTAAAATAGTTTCCCTGTTATTTTTGCCAGCATTCCATCCTGCCCTGGCATCCGACCTAAGGTGTGGCAAATATCCGATATGCTCCCCCCCATTCCAAGCCATCAGCCCCAACCAGCCCCGGGCATGAAATTGTGGTTGTAAACATTACTCATGAAATGTGACAGATCCTCAAGAACGAAAGAATCCCACTTCTTCATTTAAAAGGTGTACAGGAGAAGTCGTGAGCTTTCCAGAGGAAATTCCTGGCTTCTTTTGAGTCTTTCAACACTTTCTCATTTCCTTTCCAATCATTCTGAAGTTCTTCCATTTCTCAGAAATTACTTGCATGCCTCAGAAAGGAAGAGGTGGCAATGCAAGTTAAAAAAATGGAGGGTGCTATTTTCAAATTATCATTTTTTTAGTTCAGGGGTAGCAGAGAAATTTTCTGTAGGCAGAAGGTCCCAGCTAGGGCAGCTCAGGACTGTAGAAGTGTGCACACCTCTTACACACACCCCCCCCCCCCAATTGTCACAAAAATATATGTTGGGTTTTTTTTTCTATTGAACAAGTCTCTTATGCCCTCTAGTGATCAAAAATATATGATTAAACACATTAATTTCTCTCTCTCTCTCTCTCTCTCTCTCTCTGTGTGTGTGTGTGTGTGTGTGTGTGTGTACGCATGCACTCATACACGCAAATTGGAAGTAGAAGCTGAAGCCAATGAATGAAGAAGCTTTTAGCTTAGAATAGCAGTTCAAATTCAGAGTCATCCCAAGAGTTTGCAATAACAGATTCAAAGAAGTTATCTGGAACTCATTACTTTTGAGGCAGAGCTGCATTTCAAAAGTAACATCAGGAGCAATACTGTAGTTTTAGGGAGCCATGCTTCCTCGTTACGTGCAAATGTTTCCTTTAAGGGGCATTTTTAGGCCTTTTTGTAGGTTTTGCACACAATATTTTCCATCTGAAGGTCTTTGACCAGGAAATTCACACACATCGCCTGGAGCCCTGAGTACTGACATGCCCCTGGGTCAGAGCTGGTTCTTACAAACACTAGAAAGAGAGAGAGCCAAGCGGTGTGACACCCTCTCAGCCGAAGAGGCATTTGAAGGATGCTCTGAATTTCACATCCATTTTTGTGTTCCGTGAAAAAGAAAAGCAGTGTTTCTCTGAGAAGCGGCTGCAATAAAAGCTTCTGTTGGAAAGGGTTTGATTTTTACCTAAATCTAGCAAATGGTTCAGAGGGGGCACAGGCTGGATGTTACCAGCCTCTCCCAGGCCTCCTCTTCTTCTCTGTCTGGCTACAAGGCATGATGCTTGTGGAGGCGCCAAAGACCGTTAGAGCAAGGGTGGGGGTCAACATGAGGTCTGGGGGGGGGCAGCGTAAAGCCTCCTGCAGCATCTTTTGAGCACCACCCCAGGGCCACTGGAGAACTCCTCGTTTTTGTTTTTAAATTAAAATAGGGGTCAAAAAAAAAAGCAAGCCCGGTTTCACTCTTGAAAGCCTCCAGGAATGGCAGGTTTTGCACTGGGGTGGGTGGGTGAGACCGTCTCCTAAGATTCTTCACTTCAATCCAAAAAAAAAAAGGTCCAGAATTGTTTCTGTTTTCATTTATTTTCTCCAGGGGGAAAAGCCCCCAAACGGCTGCTTTGAGGTCTGGCATGCCCCACAAGAGGCAGGCTAAGAACATACATTTGGCTGCCCTGCCCTTTCGTGGTCTTCCGTGTCAGTGAACCTGGCCAACTTCGGGGGCAGCCGTATAGCAAGAGGGATGTGGCTGGTGCTACCCAGTTCATACCAGTCCAGAGCTTAGTAAATTTCCTGTTTGGGACTACAGGAACACACACACCCCACACACACACACACACCCATCCCAGCTAAGATGACCACTGGTGGCATTGACTGTGAGTTTCTGAATGTTCCAAAAAGTCCACAAAAGTAACTTCTATAAAGCTCTGTATGAGATCCATATTTTTCAGACTGGAAACAAACAAAAAAAAAGCAAGGTTGCATAGTCATTCGGGATTCTTTTTAAGAGCAGGGCGGCTCCACCTTGTCAATCATAAAACAGCTGTAATCACATCCATGACTGCATTTCTCACATATGGAAAAAAGATTTTGTGTGTGTGTGTGTGGGAGCGCAAGCTTGTCAATGATTCCCTCTCGCACGATCACCGTCAAAGCAACCGGTTTCCGTTCCTACATTCATTGCATCCAATTTCTGCACAGGTCTGTGGTGGGGGTGTGGGGGTGTGGGGGGGTGCAGAAAGTGCCATCTTTTTCTTAGGCCGTTTCTCCCAACAGATGGATTTTTCTATGCAATGTTTTCAAACATATGCTCTTTTTTTTTTTTTTTTTTTTGCATGCATGCATGTCTCTGAGCCTTGTTTGTGGCAAGCCTGAGTGCCGTTATGAACTTTGAAGGTGGGTCCTCATCAGGACAGCCTCCACAGCCACGACCCCAAAGCTCAGGCCGATATGTTGAGCCATCTCTGCAGACAACACCTAGCAATGTTCGTCTACACCAGGAGTGGGTCTTTTGTCAACTTAATGGGACTTAACGGCCCATCCCAGGTTGCTTTTGGTTACACCCCAGATAGTTTTTGATTGCATCGGGAGGTGGCTTGCAACAATAGGCAACCTCTGGAAAGGTCCACATCCCTTGGACCAGCTTCTGCCAAATTTGTACCTAAAACTGGAGCTAACTGAGGTCTTGGGGGGGGGAGGGTTTGCTAATAGACAGACATCATAATTTCTGCTAGTCTCAAATCCCTGGTGTTTTGCCCCTGTGATCCCTGGCTCCACGTCACCAGTGGCTTGTGCCTCTTTTGGGGGCACAAAATCTTATCAAGCCACTGTTTAATATGCATTATGCTGTTCCTTCATCATGGATTTTCCCTCTTCTATTCTGGCCAAAAGGACTGGTGTATTTAGGGAGATTATTTCAGTGTTTAACCACCCAATCAGTTCGCAGGCACTCTTAGAAGGAAAAAAAGCAATCGTTCACCACAACTTACCTTTTGTGCTACCGCAATTAAATTCTCCGTGACACAATTCATCAGAATGTCCTGACAGACGAAATGACTGGGAATTTCAAACCTGGCTGAGCTTGCAAAAGTGTAGGAGGGAGAGTTTTCTAACGAAGAATATCCTGTGTGTGTCCTCCTCCCTCTGCCCCCCCCCCCGCCAACCAGAGACTGCCATTGTTTTGACTCATTACAAAAGGGGGAGGGGGAAAGGATATTAAGAAGATCATTGCTGAAAGTCATCAAACCTGTCATGGTGAAGACAGGCTAAATTGTTTGGCCTGTCAAGCTGCAGAGAGAAAGCCGGTGATTTAGGGCTGAGATTAGGAAGAAGGTCCTAAATCCAAGAACGCTCCCCTGCAGGGCTGGATGAGGGCCATGGGGCTCATCCCCAGCTTTGAACTCATGCACATGGCATTTACATGAGGGCATGCGCATGCAGACCCATGGGGCAGAAGACTGCTAAGAACAACAGTGGACCAGATAATGGGTCCATATTTTAGTGGAACAACACCTTCCATAGTTTTCTTCCACCAGATTCATGTTTAATTGGTATCTTCTCTGTTGAGACACTTCCATGAACATTAACAAGAACCCATTCAATCTACTCTCAAGGTGGGGTCTCGGCTTTGTCTCTTTTCTAAAAAAAATCACCAAGAATTTGGAAACTGAGTACTCAGCTTCTCGGTTTGAAATGGGAAGAGTCCGATAACACTGAAATGTGATGGATGCGCAATGATTTGGATCAGTTGGACAGAAGAATTTGATGAGGCTGGTGTTGTGTGTGTGTGTGTGTTTTCCTTCTCTATTTCCATTTTTTTGATGACATGTTTCACAGGATCTGCATCAAAACGTTTCAGCAATTTTGTGATGTGGCTCTGTTATCCTGCGAGGGCGTTTGTTTCATGGGCCGTAGGACTGAAGTCTGCAGTTGGCAACAGAGCTCCCATTGGACAGGGGACATCCAACCTCAGATTCAAATGGCTGGTTGCAGTGGAAAGAAAATAATCTGGAGCTAAGTGGAGTTGAATTGAGCTGAGCTGAGTTGTGTTGGAGCTGAGCTGAGTTGAGTTGTGTTGGAGTTGAGCTGCGTTGTGTTGAGCTGAGCTGAGCTCTGCTGAGTTGAATTCAACTTAGTCGAGTTGAGTTGCATTGCATTGCATTGAGCTGAGGTGTTGTGTTGAGTTTATTTGCATTGTGTTGCATTGCATTGAGTTGAGTTGCATTGTGTTGTGTTGAGCTAAGTTAAGCTGAGTTGCATTGAGCTGAGCTAAATTGAGTTGAGTTGAACTGAGCTGAGCTGAGTTGAATTTTAATAGAAACAGGAGAAAAGAAGCAGCCAACACTGTTGTTTTCTTATTTGAAAATGATCTTATTTTCAAAAAACCCTCACTGAGAGAAAGACCACCAGATTCTTTAAGCCTACTGTTGCCCCACCCTCAAAAGTGATTTTGAAAGCCTTCTTTACTGACTACTTTGTTAGCATGGTTTCTAAAGCACTTTAGGTCTGGGATACATTATTGATTGCCGAAGCTGACGTGATCCAGGGAGACCTCGTGAAGTTTGAGAAAGTGAGAGAAATGATGCTGAGAACTGCCTAGGGGTACACAGGGAGCTTGACAAAAATGTTCCACTAGCCAATTCCGTAATTTTGATGTCTAGGTGTAATTTAATGGGCCCTCCTTTCTGTAATGCTCTCTTTTGAAGTTGCACTGCTGAATCATAAATAAACCAGCCAGTCCCACTGTGCACCTTGCTGAACTGAAACGATTCAGGCCCAGCCTGTGGTAGATCGTGCAAAGGATGGGCCTGGGGCTCCCTCTACTGTGCGTCGCAGGGAAACCTAAAACCTGTTGGAGCTTGTTCAGCAAAGACGTTCCATATGTTTACATGCATCCCTGGAAGTATTAGCTGCAATTAAGTTGGCAAGAGGTAAAATAGGGTTCTCCTGTGTGCAGCGGTGTGTGGAAGGAGATTTTGTTGTTGCTGCAAGAAGGTTAAATAAGAGTGAAAAGGGAGTTGTGATTATTATTTTTTTAGCCTAGATCATCAACACCAAAAACATGGAGACAAGACAAGGGAGTGGTGGTCCGTGGTAACCCTGTCTTCTACATGTTGATCCAGGTCCTTGCAGCAAACCTAACAGGACCACTACAGACTGCAGCTGAGCAAATCTTGTTTTTGAACATACATAGGTTTCAAGTTGTGGTTTTGAACTGAACAAGTGAAAGACTCGCACAGGGGCGGGGAAAGCTTCCAGTCACTTCCTCTCTTTGCAGTAGAGTTTTCTGGACCAAAAACTGGGAACTGGGGGGGGGGGGGCAGTCCCTTGTTATGTCATGGAGGGTGGCAGACACTTGCAACATCTTGGCGTGGGTCCTTGTGATGTCAGAGAAACAGGGCAGGCAAGGGCTGGGAGGGAAACAAACGCCATTCCCATGAAAACACCAGCACACTTAACCCGTGAGTTTTGACCCCAGCTAGAATGAGTGAAAGGGGTGCACCTCACACCGAAAAGTTACTTTTCCTCCCCTTTTCCAGCAGCTTGGCCTGAGATTCATCTCCCCACTTGGAGAGTGGGAAAAGCTGAACAAGTTCCTTAGACTTCAGCTGAGTCCACCAGACTTGGCAACCCTGCCTTGCCTTGCTTATCATGACTACTCGTAAGATGGTCTTTATGGGGCAGGGAGTGACCAAAAACCATCCTGAAGGCCTTCCTAGAAGAGAAATAATCTATACTTTTAAACATACGTGAATGATAAATAAATCTGTGATCTACACGTATGTGTAGTAATGTGACAGATGCATGAGGCAGCATATTCTACCACCTGACAGCCTTGCCGTCTTATTCTACTGCACCTGTAAACAAGATTTTAAATCACGATCCTTTCCTAACCAAAGGACTTCTGTTGCTTGCCACGATAAGAACGCATGAACTGTGTAGGAAGACTCTCATCCCATCCCAGGCGTTTCTTACTCAGCTGGTTGTGAGCTGAAAACGGCTAAGCATCTGTTCACGGTCTAGAAATTTCCCCCTTTCTCCTTCTGCATGGACATGTCTAGGACTTTAGGAAAATGACCCTTCATGGGGCCCTAACCCCATGGGGCACCTCTTTATGAGCATTGCATTCTGTTCAGATGGATTGGCCTGAATCTAACTGCCAGTCTTCTGCTAGAGGAGACCTGCTGAAACCATCTGTGTTGAGTTACCACCACTGTCAGCAGAGGACCATTCAGTTGGATTCAGGCCCCAGGAAGGACTGGGCAGGTTCAGTTTGATGGCCACTCCAAGATAATTTGTCTCTGTTACGTACACAGCAGAGAAGCACACTTTTAAGAGTAGTAGAAATCATGGAATGCTGAGAACACCCCCTCTCCCAGGGGTCTTGTGAATGGTCTGCTTTCTGTGTCAGAGCTAATAATCCAAGAGGCCAGGACTGTTTGTTGTTGTTTTTGGTTATTTTTGCTCCCTTGACACCTGGCGAATTTTCATAGCATCAAGAGTTCCAGACTGCACTGTGGAAACGGCACTCTGCCTATGGTTCTGTTTATGCCCCAGGATTAGATCACACAGCTGCCAGCACCTCCAGCTTCTACTAAGCTCAGAAAGAACAACGAGAAACCCATGCCAGTTGCATCATCCTTGCAGTTGTTATGTCACAGTAAGGCCTTGGGATCGATTCTCTCTTCCTTCACTTCCTTCACCCTGATCACGGAGTCATAAGGGGAAGAAACCATGTGGGGCTGTGGGAGCTGACATCCCGACCCCATTTTCTGAAAGAGAGTTTGGAAATCCAGTAGGAGTGCAGTATCCGCAGGGGGTGGGTTCCACGCCCCCACTCCCGTGGAGGCTGAAAAACGTGGAAGTATGAAACGCTATACATTGCATGGTCTCTGTCTCCCTCTATGGCCAGTTCTGGTAAATACATCCTGGAAATACATATAAATACATCTGGGGGTGTTATTTAGAATTTTCAGGCAGCGGATAAGTGAATCAGTGGATACTGATCCTGCAGATAGGGGGTCCCACTGTATTCTGTTAGCTTGAAAACATTAACATGAAAATAATTCTTTTCCCATCAACAGGTGGCATGCACCTCATCTTAAAAAAATGTGGGGAAATATTTCTGAGGATTTTGAACCTAGAACACCCTGGGGAGGGTTGCAATACATCTGATCTGAGAGCACATTGTTCCATCAGCTTGATAGCACTTAGTTATTCTTATGAAGGCTCTGGGTTGACCAGGACCATTCTTTTTATTTTGTTAATTTTTGAAACTTGCCACAGGAAATTTGTTGAGGAGGGAAAGACAATAAAGCCTCTTCTCGGTAACCTTAGGAGCCGCCGCCCCCCCCCCCCCAAAACCCCTTTAACCACCTCCTGTCACTTTCCTCTTTTGAACTTTAGGTTCTGCAGGATAGCTATGGGCCCAGTTTGGCTTATCCTGACCCTTGCCAGAAAATAAACAGTGCTTGAAGGTGCTTAGGTTTGGCAGGACCGTGCCCTACGTTTTGGGATGTACACCCCTTGGCCTCTCAGGGTTGGTTTGTCATGTGGATGGTGGAGCCCCACCATATTTTTAGTCTGAATTTTGCAACCGTTCTCCAAGGTGGGGAATCCGACTTTAACAATAGGTTCCACGCCGTAGTATCCTTTAAAATGTATAGTGTGAAAAAGGTGGGGAAACCTGTGTTATTCTTGTCTGGTTCCGAGCCACCAGCAGTAGCTCCTCAGATAGGTGACCACCTCTAAGGGCCCTTTAAATCAGCCTGGGAGAAACCTGGATGTGAGTAAAAGGGCCGGAGTTTAGTCCAAGACGTCTCAAGGAGGGCTGGCTTGCTCCTTCCACTTCTGGAAGACCTTCTGTTTTCTCTTTTCTGCGCAGAGATGAATCACCCCAAAGGGCTGCTCTAAAATGGGAAGTGGTTTGAAGCTTCCCCTTCGGCGCCTTGTCCTTTTTAGAAACATTGTCTTGTGATTTCTCTGCGGATAAAGAAACCCAAATGGCTCTATGAATATACCTGTGGTAGAACCCCTGAGACATTAAACCCACAGTTCAAATCGCGACACCAACATTGCAAATCCTTAGAACTAAGTATGTTTTGAAATGTTGAGAAATTCTGTTTTAATAATAATATTTAGGTGCTGTCAGGTCAATTCCGACTTATGGCAATCCTTTTCAGGGTTTCCCACGTAGAGAGTGATCAGAAGTGGTTTCCCATTCCCTTCTTCTGCAGGGGATCCCCGGGACGGTGCAGCTGGCCCAAGGCCACCCAGGCTGGCTTTTCTCAGGAGGCACAGCAGTGGGGAATTGAACTCCTAACCTCTGATTCTGCAGTCAGAGACCTAACCGCCCCCCCCCCCCGAGCAATCAATTAAATCCCATAAGGAAAAAAACAGCAAATTATCCTAGAAGGCTATTTGAGATCTTGATGAAGGTGCATATGTTCCAAACCACACAGAGAAGACCTTTAGCTCATTAGTCGTTAAGCAGTTGCTTAGATTTCTTTCTTTGTTTCTTTTTTTCCTTTGTAAAAGATTCTTGACCTGTAACCGGTCCAGCTGGCAGCCAGCCTCCTCGGTTATAGCATTCTGCTGATTTCCAGCTAAATGTTTGTTGACAAGGCTGAACACATTTCATCGGGGACTCTTGGCTTTCGCTACGCCGTGTACTCCTCTGCATGGCTTTTACAAAAGACACCCGGTGAAGGCAGAGGAAGGCAAACAAGGAGCGCCTGACCCAGAGGAGCGAAGAAAAGCATCCTTTTGGCATCAAATAAAGTGTGTGGACATGAGAGAGAGAAAACCTCCTGCAGTGGTGACAGTCTGCTTTTGGGAACGCTTGCATTATACATTTCACTTTCCTACTGATTAAATTACTTAAACTTGGTTCCTGGTTTATACGAAGTACATATCAAAACGTCATATTTGTTTGCCAGGATGCAACTGATTCCAAATCTAGTTTTCACCCACTCTTATATATACACTTTTAAGTGTCAGCTTCTTGGCTTTGAGCTCTTTGGAATTATTGAGCTGCTAATTCTGCTACATTATCCACCCCAGCGGGACAGATTATTTCTGCCTAATAAACATGGTTACGGCTGGACTTTGGCAGTGAGACTGCAAGCTACACCTTTCTTCACCTCCACATCTTGCATCTAGCGTGTTATTTTGTCTGGTTTGACCCAGAGATGCAGCAGTTTCTCAAAAAGTTAACCTTGCGAAGTCTGTGGCAGAAAACCCAAAGACTTTTTGTGGCACCTTTGAGAGAAATGGATCTATTTTAGCATAAATTGACATAGATTTTTAAAAAGTGGATTATAATCTATGAAATCTGCTTTGGAAATTAGAGCTGGTTTTGAAGGGGCTGAAAGACAATTTCTGTTAATTTTTTAAAAAGTTAACGATTCATATATTTAGATTTCACATTCATGGCAGAGAAAGCACACAATTTGGTACCGTAATCTGATAGTTTAGGAACATTCCTTGAATTAAAAATGTAGTTTTTGCTAAAGAAGTTTTGATTTTTAGGCTACATAAAATTAGGAAGTGCTGTTTTTATCTTAGAAATGAACTGGGATGGGATGCATAAATGGAAGTTGTTTATCTACTGTGGTGATTTTAACTATTTGTGGCATTATTAACAGATTGTATTTGGTTGTATTTCACTTTATTTTCTTCATAATACGATGGCTGAATTCCCCCCCCCCCCCATTTTTATCCTGCGTTATAATGATTGTAAGCCACCGTGAACACTACCTAGACATGGAAAGGTAGAGTAGAAATGCAGTACATAATAATAATGACTAATATTACCAGAGCGGCAGATCACAGAAATGATGTTAAGTATATTCAGCTGAACATGTTTATGGGCGTCTCCACAGAGCTTCACGGCCAAGACGTGATACTATGGGGCGGAGAGAGGGGTTGGAATTTATCTGCCGCCACCCCATTACAGCCCTACAGACTTTCACACTGAGGGCCTAAGTAGATGATACTGAAAAGATACCAGCGTGGACAGGGGAAGGGCTGTGAAGAAATACGCTTTGTTTGTTTCACACAGCCTTGAGCAAGGGCACTGTGCTATTTATGTTAAGTTCCTAGTCCTCTTGAGGACTGAGAATGGCTTTAAAATCAGAACACGTACACACACCGAGGCACATCTTTCTAAAACAGGCTCACAGCCCTGAGCTGTCGGGGCTCCCAAACGCTGCCCTTTGACATGCAGAGACCTCAAGACTGAGGCGCCCGAGGGAACCGAAAATCAGCATCTCTTAGCAAGTGGTCAGGATTGTGACTTGGTGTGAGTTATCTTTAGACCCCCTGCCCCTCCCTCTGGTTCTACTGGCTGTGGAATCACAAGGTCGCTGGAGGCACACAGGCAGATCGTGAAGGAGAACATGCAGAAGGCCAGATTCATAATATCTAGAAAGAAAAGGAGAAGTCCAGAATTTAACCTCAGCGGCAGCTCACCATTTCCTTGGCCTTTTTTATTTTATTTTTGGCAGAAGCCCAGTGCATGGCATATGAGCTCCATGCGTGTGGATTTGTGCACGTGTGCTTCTGCATGCATGTGCACCTTGATCCTTGAATGAAGGTCCGTGATTCCACCAGGGTAGGGAACCTGACACAAATCAGAACCGTTCCCTCCCTGTGATTATGTTCATAGAGCAGAACCGCATTATCCACAGGGGTTCGGTTCCAAGCCAACCAACCCCCATGGATGCGGAAAAAAGTGGAAGTATAGAATGCTATACACTGCATGGTCTCTGGCTTCCTCCAGCAGCCAGTTCTGGTAAATACACCCTGGATATATATATATATAGGTATATCTCGGTGTTTTGATTTAGTATTTTCATCCAGCTGATAAGCGAATCAGTGGATACTGATCCCGTGGATAGCAGGGTCCTACTGTAGTTAGTGGCCACTTTGTCACTTGCAGATATGAGCTTCCTTCTGCTGACCTGCACTTCTTCTTAAGAAAGGTATGTTTAGGTGAATGCCGAATTCCTCCTGTCTGTACATTATCCCTCCAGGTACGCAAAACTTTCAGTGCTCTATGCCTGAGATATCAAACATGCAAGTAAAACCTGTGTGTGTGTAAGGTCTGATTATAAAGCCATTCTCAATTCTCAATAGGACCAGGAACTCAAAATAAAACCAGCATCTAATCAAACACAGAATGAGGCAAACTTCTTTTGGAATAAACAGATCTTTCTTTTCCTCTTAATTGAGCACTGCTTCTAGGTACGGAGGGACGTGGTGGCGCTGCGGGTTAAACCACAGAAGCCTCTGTGCTGCAAGGTCAGAAGACCAGCTATCGTAAGATCGAATCCACGCGACGGAGTGAGCTCCCGTCGCTTGTCCCAGCTCCTGCCAACCTAGCAGTTCGAAAGCATGTAAAAATGTGAGTAGATAAATAGGTACCACCACAGTGGGAAGGTAACGGCGTTCCGTGTCTAGTCGTGCTGGCCACGTGACCACGGAAACTGTCTTTGGACAAACGCTGGCTCTACGGCTTGGAAATGGGGATGAGCACCGCGCCCTAGAGTCGGACACGACTGGACAAATTGTCAAGGGGAACCTTTAACCTTTTCCTCTAGGTACGGAATTGGTGTCTTATTTAGTGAGGCCCTAATGATCAAACCAGATGAAACTCCTAGCACATTTTTTAAAAGCTGTGTTCTCTCAAGTGCTGATAGGCAATGGGGAAAATACATGGGTTTCTTGTATTTAGCATGCTTTTTGTGTGTGTGTGTGACTGATGATTAGAAATCGGGACACTAAGTTTCTGCTTTCACAAGTCCAGCTGCATGAAAGCACTGAGTCTAGGTCCAGCCCAATACCTTTTAAAGGATGAGGATGAGCATGTGAATTTAGGGCTGAACCCAAGTGGTCCCTACCATCCCCTTTGTAGGGGCAAACTTAATTTTTTTTCAGGGAGGGAGCAAAATTATTGCCCTATTTCAGCAGTGAAGAGATCTACAGACCATGGGGTGAAGATAGATGACTTGCTTCTACAGCCTCCCCTTCTCAAAGAGAGTTGTTCCCCTTGGTGAGAGCTTTCACCTCCGTCATGAGAAGAAGACAACCAGGTGGGGTATTTGTTGCTTTTTCCACGTTGTGTGTAAAATACCTGTGTGCAAATCTAGCCTTTTCTCTCTTTGTGAAGGGAAAGGCACACAAACGCAGCAAGCACTGAAGGATCAGAAAGACACAGGCAACCCATTCCGTGCTTCCCCTTTCTCCAAAAGCCCACACAGCAAAGGCAGCCGGCGTTTGACTCGGCGGGGAAAATCCACCTTGCGGTTTGTGCAAAATTCAGTCTCGCAAACTTTCTGTCGAGTCCAACAAGGAAAACTTTCACAGGGGAGGAACGGAGGGGGGGTGGGGAGGAATAGAGATTTGCATTCATTCTTGTGAATAAGAACCTGACAAGAGAGGTGTCACACCTCTAGGCTGTGTACATGTTTGCCACAACCTGTGATCATAGCAACGACGACAGAAGACAAACATTTCCGTCAACCTGGCAACGGGTTATATCCTACAGCATGTTCTGGTGCCAATGTGACCGTGATTTCAGGGTTCTTTACAAGGCTGGCTGGATAGCTCTGTGGTTTGGGTCTCTGGCTGCAATGCCAGAGGTTGGGAGTTCAATTCCTCACAGTGCCTTCTGGGATAAAAACCAGCCTGGGTGGCCTTGGGCAAGCTGGACAGTCTCAGGGCACCCCCAGAAGAAGGGAAGGGAAAACTCCTTCTGTGTATTCCCTACCTGGAAAACCCTGAAAAAGGGTTGCCATAAATCAGAATTGACTGGAGGGCACTGATGATAATGATGATGCAGGAAAGAGAGAACATCTTCCCTGTGCAGCTTGTCTGAGGCCAGTGTTCCTTTTTTATTTCTTCAAGTTGGGGGAAACTATATTTATTTGTCCAGGGCTACGCAAGGCTTACCCCCAAAGCCCTTCCCCTCTGTTCCTGCTGCTTCCACCAGATCCATCCGCCAGCCAGTGACACTGAGAAGGGTGAAGATGATGTGTAAAGGGTTTTCCCCACAGAGCCATCTTCCCCGCCTCCTTTGCGTTTGAGTGGCGTTGCCAGGATCCAGCTCACTGTGTTTTTCCCCCAGCCTCTCATAAATCTGAACGCCACGACAAGTTCTCACCGACAGTTCTCTGCTGTTGTTTTGCCGAGAACACGCCCTGAGATATTAGGAATGAGACTCTGAACAATTTTGGCCCACAAGAGTTGGTGATTTACGAGACCCATGCGTCGAGCGCAAAGGAATCCAAAGGGAACGCCAGGCCAATTAAGGAACTCCGAGATAAAATGCAGATTGCTGAACACAATAAAGGCCGACAGGGCGGGTTCTGACCTGCTCGGCCCCCACTGCATTTTCCATGTGCTCTGCTTGTTTGTTTATCTATCCATTCATTAAAATAATTGCATCCTGCTTTTCCACACACCGAGAATTGTCATAGAACAAAACCCAGTTTAAAAACCCACGTGCCACTTAAAGCTCAGAAACCTTCTCCTTTTTTCTTTTTTCTTTTTTGGCATGCGGCTCCAGCTGATCATCTCGGCCAGGGAATTCTCGGAGAGGTCACCCCTGAAGTAAGAGCAGCGTCAGTGGGGGGGGGGGGGAGAAAAGAAAAGCCACGTTTCAGGACTGGAAGGATAAAACAATTTTAGAGGGCAAGTAAAGAAAAAAGGTGGCTGTCCCGTTCTGAAAAAGAAAGCCACCTGAGATATGGCAAAATCAGGGGGCCCATAATGTGTCCAGGTACCTCTTCTGTTTTCGAGGATGGCCCGTTTTCAGCCCTATTCAGTCATGCTTTAAAACATGTGGAGCCCATACATGCTGAGGGGTAGATGCTAGCCATCACTTCACAGTCATCATTTTAGCTGCAGAAGCACAACAGCTGTCGGCAGACGGGAAGGCACTTGTGTCCAGATAGCCCATTTTCAGGAATCCCTGGCCAGTCCGCTCCTAAAGCGTAAGCGGTTGCCTCAACTTCCCAGGGCCTGGGGATTTACGAATCTTCGGTGGTTGTCCAAAGAGCTTTCCACAAGCACCAGCAGCAAGACTAGACTGAGGGCTGTAATGAGGGCAGGGGAACTGGGGTGGTATCCCAGGGCACCCGATTTGGGGAGTGAGCTCCTTCCTTTAGACTTCCAAGACAAACCCAACAGCCAGCCAGGTGTGCCATCATGGAAAAAGAGAGCAGTAGACCAAGCCTTGGAGGGCAGACTGATTTTCAGCAGGCTGTGTGGCCAGTAAACCACAACACCAGGGGAGAAGAGAGGAAAGGTGAGTGGTGGGCCACTGGACCAGCAGAAGGCAGGTTCATGCTGCTCTTGGTAGACCAAGCCTCGGGACCAAGTAAAGTCGGCTTCTATATGTATGAAGGTATACGGGACGTTCCTGGTTTGTTCTTCTACTTCTGAAAGTGCTGTTGATCCCCCTTGGAGGAGATGACAGCAGAGAACAAACACACAGACACACACACTTGATATGATTATGGGAATGAAGTGGGGGTGGGCCTTCGCTTGTTTGTGGAGGGTGAATCCACTAAATGGACAATCAATCAATCAATCAATCAATCAGGGAAGCATTGTATCTGTTTATTTTCTTACTCTGTCCTTCAACTCAGGGCATACATTTTCCTACAAACTTGGCATGAAGAGTCAGCAGAGGCTGGAAAGAGTTCCATTAAAAACAAACAAACAAAAAAATGACACAACTGCAGCTCCCAGATTAGCAACCTCTTGTATGGAGGCATTCCAAAGATTGTGCAACCCAAGAACTTTCCTGTCTGTGAAGCGCTTTGTGAAATGATCGATACTTTCTCCGGTAAATTTTGAATTCAGTTCTGAGAATCAAAGGCTTAATCAACCACATCAGCAACACCAAATTCCATCTTCTTAATATGTGTTGAGCATGATTAGTTTGGCAGCTCCGTGCCAGTACATGCAATCTACGGTAAAGAGACGGCGCGATGACAGAGTGTGGGAGCGATTTTATCCCCACAAGGAAAGGGTGGATGCATTTTCTCAGGAAAAGCTGGAAGGAATCATGCAGGCCAAGCGACTGAAACTTTTGGAATGACACAAACACGAGAGTAGAAGGGTCCCTTTAATGAACCACATTAAAAAAATCACACAAATTGCAAGCTTTCACAGGTCCTCACTTCCTCAAGCTGTGCACCATAGTGCAGGAAAAAAAATTATAGGTTTTGTGGTTCAGAGGCCCAAAAATCCATGGCAGATGTCCATGCCAAGTCTGTGTGCATGAAGGGAGTTACAGTGAGCCGGGAGGTGTAGCTTCAAGCATCCTTCCTGGAAGCATGGTTGGAATTTTCCATTTTGGAACGGCACTCTCCCAGTTGTGGTTTAACGTATGCGCCAATAGAAGCAAGTCAGTGGCGCTTAAGAGCATTTCCATCAACACGGTGAGTTCATAGCTCTGCCAAATTGAACTCCCCTGGTTTTAAGGGAACAAACATACATTTATTTATTTATTTATTTATTTAGTTAGTTAGTTAGTTAGTTAGTTAGTTATTGAATGAATGAATGAATGAATGAATGAATGAATGAATGAATGAATGAATGAATGAATTTCTATACCGCCAACTTAGTGCTACTTTACATGGCTTAAAAACAGAGTGAAAAAACCGTCGGACTGTAAGACACAAATCATAACACACACACACACACACACACACCACCAACATTAAACCAGCCTGAGGTCACAACCGGAGTTCTGTCGGTGAGGTTTTGATCTCATAGAAGTATGGGGCAACACACTCTACTTTGCTGCTGCCAACTTACCTCAGTGCCCCGATGGGGCCCAAAAGCCTGCTTTCCGGCGGCCTTTTGCCTGAGTGCCCCAATGGGGCAAGACACGGTACTTTGCTGCTGCCAACTACCTCAGTGCCTGACGGGGCCAAAAAGCCTGCTGTGCTGCCAAATACCTCCTTGCCTCCAGTTCTCCGGAGGGCAAACTCTACTTCACTGGCAAATGTAATGTTGTGCTGAGCTGAAGACAAACTCGATGCCTCATGCATGCCTCTGCCAAAGGGACCTCTCATTCTGCTGGAGCTAAATATAACTCCCTCAATGCCATGGGCTTCTGTGCCGTGTGGTAAACTCTCCTGGGGGGACCCAATTTGTGGGTGAATAACTTGGAGTTCCAATATCCAATCTTCACCAACATTGGCAGGCATGTTGGGGAAAGACATAGGAAGCTCTGTTGTGATTTTGGAGTCTCTAAGTACCTGGGGGGAGCTTTCCTGGGGGGTCCTCTTTGTGACTATATAACTTGGGGGTCCATGATCCAATATTCACTAAACGTTCAGAAGTTGTAGAAATATGTCGGAGGAAGCTTCCTTGTAAATTTGGTGTCTCTAGGTCGTCGGGGGCCAGTGTTATAGCCATTTAAAGTGCAGATGAATCAACAGATTGATTTGTCGAAGAATATTCGTATATTCGTATTCGTTGATTCGTTAACCCTTACGAATAACGGATCAAAACGAATCGCCATTTTTTTATTCGTCCCCATCTCTAAGTCCTAATAAGTTATTTAGTTTAATTTTACTTTTTAAAGTGTGTAGCTTTCAATGTATCCATGAATTATATTTGTTTTCAGTCACTAGCGGAAGGCTTAAGAAAAGTGTTTTCTCTGCCATGGATGTGGACCACGTAACTAATTCACACACTAATTAATCATAAATCAAGCCATAATTAATTAGGGGCTGCACATACAATTGTTTTCCCAGCATTGGTAAAATACATAGCCTCTACTTTGTAGACATCAAACATGCCGTGACACAGAAGACAAGTAAAACTGGCAGGATCACAAGGCAATGAAAAAGGCCCGGGGCTACCCTGACAAGAGAGGCTTTCTGTTTATGGAGCACTCAGCATAGTTACCTCTGGCACAAATATCAGCCAATTGATCATAACTAGTATGTGTCTTACACAATCTGTAGGCAGAAGGAGGCAACGAACCAGGCTTGGTCCTGCTTAGAGAAGACTCACCGAAACCCTGGGGACTGAAGTTTTTATAGGACTAACTGAGATCTCTTCATTTTGATAAGTTTGCTCTGTAAACCAGGCAAAGTCTGCCTCCAACTTTTAATATTTTCAAAGAGGGCAAGGCAGTTCCAGGGCTGTCGAAACAAATGTGTCTTGTCGGTGTTCCTGCAGAGTCAGAGCCAAAGTAAAACTAGTTCTTTCTGTTTTCATTCTGACACCTCTGGAACAGAGGAAAATCTGTGGGTGTATTGGCCGCTTCCAATGACATCATTAACCTACCAACTCTCAAACAACAAAACAGGTTTGCATTCTTTGTTTTTCATGCCAGTGCTGAACACGTAAATGAATAAATACACATTTGCTGCTTGGAAAAATGTAGCAAAATAACAAAATTAAGTGGAGGAGGGTAAGTAGAAGGGATGATCCCAACATTTCACTTTCTGCTGTGCATTGAAGAATACTCTGTTGTAGCTGCTGTTTAAATGCTAGATGTCTTTATCCTGAATTAATCCATGGGTAGTACAAGCAAACACTCAGCGTGAACCCAATGCTCTTTAAGTGTAGCCGTTTGCACCTTGCCTGGACGGAACACCAAAGAAGCTCAGAGGCTGCAAGAGTGAATTCTGGAGGTTAAATTAGGTGATACAGGTAGCATGCTGGCAGAAGAGGTGCTCCTCCAAGCGGAGAAAGCTATTGGTTTGTATTCTCGAAGGCTTTCACAGCTGGGATCCAATAGTTGTTGTGGGTTTTCCGGGCTGTTTGGCCGTGTTCTTCTTAAGGTTTTTCTTCCTAACGTTTTGCCAGTCTCTGTGGCCGGCATCTTCAGAGGACAGGAGTCAGAACTCTGTCTGTGCTCTGGGAGTCAGAACTCTGTCTGACCAGAGCAGACAGAGTTCTGACTCCTGTCCTCTGAAGATGCCGGCCACAGAGACTGGCAAAACGTTAGGAAGAAAAACCTTAAGAAGAACACGGCCAAACAGCCCGGAAAACCCACAACAACTATTGGTTTGTCATAGCCCTTTTTTTTTTCTTTTTTTTTTCATTTTCCTTGAGATAAACCCAGGCTAAATGTTGAAGTCTGGTTGTCGAAGACACACTTTTCTCTTCAAGGTTCAGGAGAAGAACTAAAGAGTCCCCAAGAGATGTCCAGAGAGTTGTGGAACCAGAACAGACAATACCACACCATGGGTCCAGAAGGGCTCACATCCTCCTGAGTCTTGAAAGCATTTCTGGGTTTTGGTGTGAGTTTTTCAGTGTAATATAATACAGTACACAGTTGGGCCTAGTTACCTGAACTAAAAATGCATGCTGTCGTTGCTCTTAATTCAAAGGAAAGTGAACAATAACTGTATTGTTGTTTGCTTTCCTTTGAATTAAGTCTGTTCCTCCATAGCATGGCTTGCAATATGGCGCACTGCACCCCTCCGAGTTCTCAACCCAATGCCAGCTCCCATTACACAGCATGGGTGGGAATGTAAGAAGAGATTTACTTTTCCAAAGAAAATTGGAAAACGGGCATTTGAGCAGGAGCATCTGGCACGCTTTTAGCTAAATGCTTGTTTATTCTAACTCAGAGTTTTGCAGTTGGGGAGGGAGAAAGTCTTTCTCCCTCCCCAGGATGAAACGATTCCCTCTCTGTGTTTCAGACGAGTGGAAACCCTCCTTCAGTGTTTTCAGAGGAAGACCCAGTCCGATGTTCACCAAGAAGGTGCAGAGAGAAGGTCAGGGGTGGGAATGAATGAACCGGCCATGTCTATGCTAAATGCACCTCTGGCGCCTCACCTGGACACCTCGGTTCCACATTATCCTTGTTGTGCTTGAGGCCCAGTAGCACCGTTTCCCACCAGGTAACAGGAGGAAGGCCATCGGAGGAGCCCAGAGCATGACTCTGGAACTCTACTGTACTTCTGCTGACATTGCAGAAACCTAGTATTGAAATGGTGCTCAGTCAGTGAGTGCTGAGCGCAGGAGGCAATGGAACGACACACCAGCCTGGCCAGATCAGCCAATGTCTGCTAGCAATGGTGTTAGCGGATCTGAGAGAGACCGAGAGAGATGCTCCGGTGCCATTTTCCACTGCTCTATAGGCCAGCGGCTTTCAAACCCCATCCTGACACTCATCCTTTGTTGGATTTTTTTTTACAACCTCGCATGCTGCCTTTAGCAGGTTTGGCTGGGAGAGACCTTTCTTGGCTGGGATGACTGTCAGTCTGTCCAGCACCAGCCAATTGTTCTTTCCTTGCCTCTGAATTCAAAGAGAGCCCCGCCTCTCTGTGCCGTGTTTTCTTCTTCCCCTTTCATGAGTCTGTTGAAGTTTGTTGTTGAAAAGCTGTCATGTTTTGTCAGTTTGCTGTTTGATCTGTTCAATAGCAAGCTTTTTATTCTTTTGCTTATAAATGTCTCAGAGTGAGTTATTGAGACTGTAAGTGCCAGCTTAATGAGGAAAAGGGGTGGTCTTCTGGGGGGTGCTTGAAGCTATTCTGCTTTGTGAATCCCTGCATTTCTCCTGCACAGCTAGAGGGATTTAACCAGAAATTCAAAACCCTGCAACACCATTCACATAATCCTTGTGGCATAGAAAGCCACCATGGCATTACTACACCCTGGACAAGTTAAGGAGGGCTCCTTTCAGACCGTATAAAAAGGAGTCCATGCTACAGCAACGTCCCAGACTTATGTCATGTCTCATGAAACTGGATTAGCAGATGACAGCCTGTAAAGTCCTGGGCTTCTCATACTATCTGGAGCTTCTCCAGCTTCCAAACCACAGAATAACTTCAGTTCCAGAGTGTAGAAAACTCCAGTTCTCTCTGCACACATAAAAGACAAAGACACGCTCCGTCCTTTAGCCTAAAGTCAGAAGGGAATGGAGAGAAATACAGTACTTGTTCAGGATCCATAAGGGATGCCAACATTGTCGATCTGGTAGGGTGTCAAAGAGCAGCGATGCAAAAGTCCAGATAACATCAAGAGAGAGATAAATATATCAGATGAGGTTTAGATGCTCGCGTCCAGAGTGTTGTGCAAGGAAACTCACGAAATACTGTTTACAGAGGCCAAACTGTGCAACTAAGCACAACCCAGTGATTTCCAAAAGAATTCTGAGTCTGTAGAAAGAGCACAGATCTACCTAAGAGCTGGGCTGTGTGTCCACATCCAGTCCAAGAAAGCTGCTCCTGAAATGCATGAAAACGCAAGGAGTGGATTCATCCATTTCAATCTTTTTCTATCATATACTCAGAAGGAATCTAATTTTATTTCCAGACTGTAAGGATGAGGCCATTCCCCCAAGAAGCACCCACATGTGTTCACAGTCATCAGATGCTTCAAGGTGGCCCCTTCTCTGTTCCCCAACGATTTGAATGAAAAGACTGTGTTTGGTAAAGGACGGAAGCAGTGACCTGAAGGCAGCATGGGCTACTGATAAAGTAATGTCAAAATATCCTTGATCAGACTTCCTAAGAGTTGTCCTGCTTGGCGGAGATCACAGAGATAAATACTCCTAGATCAAAGATGCTAGTCATCATATGTTAAAAAGGTACTGGAGGTTGTTGTTGTTTTAAGTCACTGTATATATTAGTAAGATGCATTTCACTAAAGTCCTGTGTGTCTACCATCAAAAATTGTCTTCTTTGGCAAAATACCGACCTCCCAACACAGCCAGCTCTTTCCTAGATTACATCTCATTGCTTTAGAGCTTCCAAGATGAAAGCCTGGTCTTTCTAGATTAGCGGACAGACCTTTTGCATTAGATAATTCCTGCACTGATTTTCAGTATAGCTGCTTTGTGATTGCTGCTTCCACTAAGCACTGACGGAAGACTTCTGAATAATTCGGCTGATCCCAACTCTCTGGGTAAACGAGCCTACAGAAAGTATTACGTACAGAACTATGAGTTCCGGAGTTTGACTGTGATTTGCACAAGTTTTAGGGGACTTTAAAAATAAAGAAAATGCAGAGGAGGCCCACTGAGTCTGAGTCCAGGTTATTAAATGTGATAAGCCAATTGATTTGAAACTAGTGACCAAGCTGACTTGATATAGCAATCTAGTGCCAGATGGGAAAGAGCCCACATACAGTTTGGCTTTGGTGACTCCCCTGCTATTTTTTCTGAGTCTTTTTAGTGTCCTGCACTCTGAGATGATCGAGAACAGATCCTGCCCCTCCTCTGTAGGACAGCCTTTCAAGTCTTTGAAAAGTGCTATCATATCTCCCCTCAGTCTTCTTTTATACCTTGGCTTTCTCCCTGGAGAGGGACTCAAGGCAGTTTAAAAAAAAAGTTTAAAAAAATATATTAAAATAATCATAAAATACAAAAATCACCTTATTAAAAAAGCATTAAACACAATAACTTTTAAAAAGCAGAATATAAAACCCTTTTTAAAAAAAACAGTTTAAAATCCACCTTGCAAAATAACTTTTCCTTTCCTTGGAAGCAGTTTACAAACTTTATGTATAAAAAGCCCACCAGAAAAGGAAGGTCTTTGCCTGCCAGAGGAAGGACAGGAGGGAGAGGGCCCGCCTGGCCTTCTGTGAATGTCAGTTCCATAGCCTGGGAGCCACCACCTAAAAGGCCCTCTCTCCTGTGTCTGCACCTGCATGCCTGGTAGCGTGCTGGTATCAAAGGAAAGACTTCCCTTGAAGATTTTAAAGCCTGGGGAGGCTTTGAACACACACACACACAGAGAGAAAGGGACACACAGAAAGGGACCGAGAGAGCACAAGCTTGCTCCCAGAGGTGCTGTTTACTGTAAGCAATACATTTAGAGCACACAGCCAGGAGCGCATGCAGGATTGGGGCTGTGCAGGATTCAAAAGATGGTCTATTGCCCCACCAACATGCCTTAATCTGTGTTGGACCAATTTGCCTGCTTTTGCTGGGCAACTGGGGGAACAGCACAGCTTCCTTCACATGCCTGATGTCTTATGCACTTTTCCCTGGAAGATTAATGTGCCTGGAAGGACAATGTTATATGCCTGGAACTACTGAATGGAGCCTACTGGTACATGGCTAAAACTATGCTCCCGTGCTGACTTAGCTGGGTGTACATTTCACTGATAGCAAGAGAGGCAGGGGAGGCAGCTCACCCCAAAAGTTTTGGGGTGCCCCCGTCCAGCTATTGAACAAAACGGGATGTATTTCTGATTGAACATTGATGGGGTTGAATGGCCCCCGTTGGAAACGGATGCATGTTTCATGTTCAACTAATTCCAAGCGGAGCGCTTAGCAACACACATTCAAAACAGCCCTTTGACTGGAAGCAACAAGATTTGGAATGACACCCCCCCGTCCCAGAGGTCCTGGGGCTCCGTAGCCCTGCAGGGGTTCCATTGGGGAGGGAATGACGAAGAAAGGGAGCAACTATCGAAGAAAGGGAGCAACTCTCTCCGGATCGTAATTGTCCAAAAAGGGCTGTCCAAAACACGGCTTGGCTCTCTTGACATTTCTTTGCGCCATATCGCAATTACTGTACTGTGCCTTTCACTGTAACAAAAGTCGCAGTTCACCCAAGGTTGGCCATAAATTAAGAACTTGGAAACCCAGTGGCCAAAGGAACCGACTCTCACATTTTAGATGTATTTTAACTACCATCTAGTGGCAAAAAGAAGCAGTACATTCTTTAAAATTTGTGGCGGAAGACCTCAATGCCCCAACGGCCAAGCAGGCGTTGAAGGCTTTTGTACTGTTTCAAAAACCTACCTAAACTGTTTGACCAGAAATGACAATGAGGAAAAAATGTAGAGCTGTCAAACAAGGACAGTCTTGAGAAAAGTGCCGTGGGGAACAGAATGGGTGATTCCCACCCCATTCTTTTATGTGTGCCTGGGTGTGTGCGCACAAGCAATCTGGAGTGGAGGGAATCAAATAAAGCTTAATGCAATACGTTCTTAACAGACTGCAGCTGATCCCACAGAAGTCTAATAAGTGACTTACGAAACAGGCCAGCATAAAAATATGCCTCCCCCCCCCCATATTGTTCCTTAGATCCAGGAGAGTGCTTTCTCTGCCATAGCACCCCAACGGTGCCATGCTCTCCCTCCTTGGAGGCTCGATTGGGGCTGGCAGGGGCCTCATTTCAGCACCAAATCAAGACGTACTTATTTATTAGAGCCTTCGGAGGTTGAGGATCGTGGCCTGAGTAAATGTTAGTCCTATGTTTTTAATGTTTCTTTTATATATATACATTCAAGTGTTTCAATTTTGTGCTGCTTGATTTTAAATTGTTTTAAATATCTTGCGTCTTCAAGTTTTGTAACCCACCCTGCGATCATATAATGTTAGCGTGGGCTCTAAATAAAATAAAATAAAATAAAATAAATAAATAATCTGTCTTCAGCACTCTCTGTTTCTGTCCATTCATCCCTGTGTCTTTCTGTCCTTCCACTATTTGAAGGATTATTACTGTTGTTCCTTGGGTGATCCCCAAAAATATGCTTCCAATCCTCACATTCTTAGAGGACGCTCCTTCTATGTGGCCTGATAGGCATGCTGTTTACTGATTTAGTAAGCTACAGGATCTGTTCTCCATCATCCCCATGTGCAGGACACGCAACAATGGGCTCCAGCGACAGGAAGCCAGATTTAGGCTGAATCTCAGGAAAAACCTTTTAACTGTTAGAGCAGGACGACAATGGAACCCATGACCTCAAGAGGTGGTGAGCGCTCCAATGCTGGAGGCCTTCAGGAGAAAATGGGACCACCCTCTGTCCGATCTGCTTGGATTTGGATTCCTGCCTTGAGCAGGGGGGTTGGACTCAATGGCCTTAGAGGCCGCCTCCCAACTCAATCATTCTGTGATTCTACAATTCTATGATTCTGTGACTTGGCAGGTGAAATTCACATTACAAGGAAATAGTCATTGTTGTTGCTACTCAACCAAAGAAGAAAGTATCCTGTTATCGGTGGGTAAAAGCGAAGTTATTTGCCATGTGGGGAATCCACGAGGTCACCCCCCAGTGGCTCTCTACTATCGTTACTGAAATGGGTCTCTGATGAAGAAGGAAGGGTTATTAAAGTCACCCTGTATGCCATTTTCCAGACGAGATGTTGCACATCAAACTACGGTCTGCCTTTCAGAAAGCTGGAGGGCAGGTGTAGGTGTTTTTTTTACCCCTAAGGGAAGAGGTGAGCTGAGGAACTGTGGCAAGGGAAAGGTTAAGAGGGGCACCTCCCACACCCTGACTTTATTTTTGTGGGCAAAATGTTCACAGTGAGACTCAGCACTGGGCCCCTGGCTCCTGACTAGCAAAGTGGTGAATACCAGGTGTGATATTTTTCTAAAAAGTTGGATCCTGGGATAATGAGAAGACTCTCTCTGCTTTCCGCAGGAGTTAACTCTGTGATGTAATCTTTCCAGATGCACGTGGTACCAAGAGGCAGGTGGCCAATTCAGAGATAGGCCCCTTCGCTGCCCAGTAATCTCAGCAAAACCAGGCCTCTTGACAGCTTTCTCCTGAGGCAAACTCTGGACTCTGACGTTGAAAGTTAGCTTTGCCCCTGCAGGCTTTAAGCGGCTTAGTCAGTTAATAACGGAGGGAAGATTTGAGTTGATTAGTTGGAAAAGATCTCTTTTCTCCAGTGAGGGTAAGGTTTCATGAGAAGGGCTAAATTAAAGTCCCTCCCATCCCGAGTGGATTAAGGTCAAACTATCCCTTGTGTTAAGTACTCTCCTTTTAAAGGGAAGAAGAAAAAAAACTACTTGGGCAGCTTGGAATGAAATCTCTTCTTGCATGAGTCATCATCATGTGGCATCAAGGTAGCCCTCATTGTTGCCCAGATGGAACTGGCATTTCTAAGAGGCCCCCAAAATGCAGGGAATTACTTTCTAGTTCCCTCTAGTGGCCAGTTCTGACTTTGCACCTTGAGAATATTTGATCATCATAGTTATATGCCAGCTGGCTGGATAGCTCAGTGGTTTGGATATCTGGTTGTGGAGCAAGAGGTTGGGAGTTCAATTCACCGCTACTGGGCCTCCTGGGAGGAGAAGAGCCAGCCTGGGTAGCCTTGGGCAAGCTGCACAGTCCCAGGACACCCCTTGAAGAAGGGGATGAGAAACCACTTCTATGTATTCTTTACCTAGAAAACCCCGAAAAAGGGTTGCCATGGATCAGAACTGACTTGACGGCACATTATTATTATTATGAATTATATGCCGCTAAGTCAATCCTGACTGTGCAGCTTGCCCAAGGCTAAATAGGCTGGCTCTTCTCCCAGGTGGCCCAGTGGGGAATAAACTGCTCAGGTACTCAGCTCACAGAGTTACCTTGCCAGCCTGCAAATATTCACAAAACTACAAAAGAATACCAAAGAATACTGCCTTTACAGCTTATAATTGTTAAGAAAATGAAAAAAAAAACCACCAAAAAAAAAAAAAAACACCCTCTCAAAAATTCTTGGCAAAACATCTCTCAAAATACCTTGAAATGCCCTTTAAACTTGATTTTGAAAGTAATTAGAAAAAGTGGCCAGTTACATCTAAAAGTAATATTGACATTATTGTCTATATTACTTTTACTGTAACTTAGCAACTACTCATTACATCGCTTGTTTCTCCAAAAGCATCTACCACCAGGTAACAATGTTGATTGGGTTATTAGTTATTTATTATATGTTATTTATTAGTTATTAGTTTTTTATTATATATTATATTTATTAGTTATTTATTATATGTTATTTATTATGTGTGGAGAGAACCAACAACGTGTAACAGGTTCAAATCCAGCTCCACCATCGAAACTCAAGGGGGAGGTGGGACTCCTAAACAGTTGCCTGAACACCTCACATACCTCGAAAGACCCTATTAGGGTCACCGTAAGCAAAAAGAACTCGGCAACCACAAAATAACAGCCCCCAAATCTCCGTATTCAGCTCAGATGGGATACAATTTGACGCAGCCCCTTATATTTGAGTCCCACTCGATTGAGCCCATGGTGATACTGTGCTTCCTGACACCGTCTCCTCGCCGTGTGTCATTCGGACATGTCTGCCCTGCAGCCATTCCAGCCTGTAATCCAGAGAAGCCAGATGGCGTGACTCAGTCCTGTGACTGTTGGAGTCCTTCACCAAAGGGATGGGTCCTTGGGATTCTTTTGTGCGATGGAGGCGGGAAGGCTCTCTGGCAAGGCAGAGAAGGATCTCCAGCTTCTGGAGGTGGCGTGGAAGACATCAGGAAGCTGGGGGTTGGTGGTGGAGACAAAAGGGAGCCATCAAGAGAGGAGCTGGGCACAAGACAAGAGGCAACAACCTGTAGGAGGAAGCAGGGGGAACATTAAACATTTCCAAGAAGCCTTACAGGGGCCGGCTCACAACAGCATGGCAAGCAATGAAATAGCAGCCCCCTCAATCTCTCCGGGGCACTTTGGTTTCTGGGAACCTGGGAATATTCCAGAGGGGCATGAGATTGGGAGCTTCCCACCAAGAGAAGATCGTGGTGATGGTGGTGGTGCTGTCCATTAAAACAAATCTTTGGGATAGACGCTTGCACTAGAATTCTGCATTTTTCAAGGAAATATTTCTTGTGCAAACATTTTCCTTCAAAATATTGATTCTTTAGGGGGTCCCCCACAAACACACACTTTTTGGGTTATTTAGCCTTTGAAGTTATGAACTGGTATTTTTTTTCTTAAAATGTCCCATTCACCCACCTACCCAAAATATATTTTTAAAAGGTTTAAAACGCTCTCACATCCTATGCTGTTAAAAAAAACATTACAAGAAAGGGTAGGCTGCCCCCCCTCCCAAAAAAAGAAAAACATGGCAGAACTCCTTCTCATGCCCTCTGCAAGGTATAAGGGGAACTTTCTGCAAAAATGCATAAATGATGGGAAGGTCTCCAGTGGGTGGGCAGATGGCCTGCAAGTTGCAGAATTGCATATTAACCCTTTTTAATATTTGTATACTTATCGTTTTAATAATATTGTCTTTCAATGATGTGAGCTGCCTCTTTATACTCATTGTTCTTAGCTTTACATCTTGTCATTTAATGATGTGAACCACCATTGCCTGCTCATTGTTTTCAGCTTTAAACATTGTCTTTCACTATGGTAAGCCGCCTTGGGTCCTTTTTAAGAAAAAAAGGCGAGGTAAAAGTATTTTCAATAAATCAATAGATGAATTTTGCCCACCCCTTCGTTACAGTAAAAATCAAACTAATAGAGTCACCAAAACATAAACATAAAGTCTAAAGAACAGGATGAAAACAGGGACACTGTACCCTAGCTCAGTGGTTGAGGTCTCTGGCTGCGGAGCCAGAGGTTGGGGGTTTGATTCCCCCACTGGGCCTCCTTGACAGGGGGCTGGACTGGTCTCTTCCAGCCCTGCAGTTCTAAGATTATTATATTATATCCTCCAAACATATGTCAGGCTCGTATGACTCTGCCATCTTGATGCTGCAATTATATGTTTCTGCCAGTATGAATATTCATTGTTTATACTTAGGGTTTTATTTTTATTCCATCCACTCTGGTCCCTGTCTTGTATTGCCAGTACAGGCCCAGATGTGTTTGACCTGCTTGACGTTTGGTCTCCTTGAAACACAACACAAATTATTTATTAAAACAAAAAAGATTCTAGTTTTTTGAATCAGGGATATTTTAACAAAAGATGGGCCTTCCTTCCGTGCATGATATCATAACTGCTAAGTCGTTTGCTGGGGCTGTAGGAAATTAGGACGTCCTCACAAAATTAGCCGATATTGGGAAACTGAGGAGGAAAGGGAGCTGCACAACATCGGGACAGTATTTGTAAAATCATTGTTAAGTGGGAGGGTAGGCGGATGAGTACGAAAGAGAAAAACAAATAAGGGACGCAGTGCAATGAGACCTCCATGAGTGAAGACGCCACTAGGTCTGAATCGAATTGAAATCCAATTGAAGCAATGGAAAGGAAAGCAAGTTGAAAGCTGTGTGTGTGTGAGAGAGGGCGGGATGGGGAAGGGCTAAGACAATGAAACCTATGTATCTCCAGACTTTGCTCAAAATCTAACCATTATTCACGGCTGCTCCCAAGATACAAGTTCTGCCCACCCTGGATTGAGCAGACCCTCCTGGAGCATGAAGGCTATGGGGTTTCCCATCAAAAGGCGGGTGGTCTCTGCAGCCCCAAACACAATGTCTCTGACTAGGCCCCGGCACCACCCATCTTTAAGCACTCTGGTGGCTAAGATCTCCCACTTGCTGTTCCTCCTCTAGAGTCTTCTCCCATCCCTTTCTTTCCACTTGGCTTTCTTGCAGCATTTCTGAGATCTTGATTCCAAACCCAACCAACCTCCAGCCATTTTCTGCAAATCTCCCGGGACCTTCAGATCTTAACCTTCCACGTAAAGGGATGCCGGCTAGAAAAGAAGCTGTGGGAAGAGGTCGGTCCTGCGGGATGCTCTTCCTGGCATCAAGAGACATTGTGGCAAGGTTTTGCATTGAACCCCGCGCCCTGGGAATAAAGTTCAACTTGAGACACGTACAAAGTGTCGTTCGTACCTTCTAATGGCAGCCTATAATTAAATTGTTCTACAGAGGGAAGGGGTGTGTGTGCTTTATCAGCACAGTGTATCAGACTTTATGAAACAATAACATGCCTGTAACTTGGGCCTCTTCTAAATGGAACAATTGTTCTACTTAAGCTCCTGGCCTCTACACTGATATAATCAGCATTTTCCTGCCATTTACACAACACTCCTCCTGTTTCACTGAATACTGTGACATATTCCTTGAGTTTTGCCCCTCCAGGAAGCAGGCGTTATTTGTTCCAATGGTGAGGAGGTTGGCATGACCCATGGTACCTTTTATTGAAGTTCATGTCCACCACAAAATCTTCACAGTCCAACATTGCCCATGAGCATTTATAAGCACTAAAGCTGTGGTTCTCAATCTTGGGTCCCCAGGTGTTCTTGGACTACAGCTCCCAGAAGCCTTCACCGCTAGCTCTGCTAGCCAGGATTTCTGGCAGTCCAAGAATATCTGGGAACCCAAGGTTGGGAAGCAGGGCTCTGAACAAATTAAACCAAGCAAAACCAGCTCTAGCAGACGAGCACCTCTAGTGAAGTTGGGTCTTTTACTTTGTCTTGAAAGATTAGAGATATTTTAAAGACACGTGTCTTTCTTAAAGATAAATGAGTGTCTTTGGATGTGAACCCTAGTAAATGTTTGCTCCTTCAGTGCCAAAGAGCAAAAAGAGGCAGATGGAGAATGGTTGCATCTGGTGAGGTCCCAAACTCAGGCTAACTAGTAATCATATCTCTTTGATATGTAGCTATCGCTAATACCTGTATAGCATTTTCAAGAAGCAAATGCTTTAAGGTCTTTTGTGCATTCTCTTTCAAGACAGAGCTCAAGTCAATGCTCGTTTAGGAACTGTGCAGGTTTATCAAACCACCCAAACTACAGCTGAAGGTTCAGTCGCTCTGATGCAAGTCCAGAATACTCAGTGATAGCTCCAGGTAAGGCGATGCCGTTGGGTGAGGCAGACTCTTTCATTCACCATCCCTAATTTTGTGGGTCTGATCAGCACCCCCACTGCTGCCTGGCAGGGGTGAGCAAGTGGAACAGACACATAAAGATCTCTTCGGTTCTGTTTCTCACTTGTGTTAAGAACTGCTGGATAGCTCAGAAGTTGGGAATTTGATTCCCCAGTGGGCCTCCTTTTCAGGGGCTGGACTCAATCATCCATAGAGTCCCTTTCAGCTCTGCAGTTCTAAGATTCTAAGATGATTGTTCTCCTTCAAGATGGTGGAGGCTGGTGGTAACCTCAACATCCTGGTTTTACAGGGAGCTTTCCATGGTGCTGAACGTATTGGTGAGATGGGGTTCAGTGTCTTGGACATCTGTTAAGTGACTTCCAGATGGTCCAGCTAGAGAATCTTGTCCTTCTGGGAGAAAAAAGAAAAAACCCATTGAGTCTGAAGGCACTAGAGCTCATGGCTGATCTACTTCATCTACTAGGCCACTTTTATAAGGCAGTTCTTGGCCTTCCTTATGGCACTAAATATAAAGAGGATTATAATACAAGAGAGGATGATTTGCAAATTGTTGGGTGGAAGATGGATCTTAATAGCTGTGGTGAGAGCTTTGCTTTGTTCAGCTTGTGTGACAGATTCTTAGCAATGTCATGGCCGCCGGTCATATACTTTTGCAACTGAGGCCTGTTTGGAAATAACCTTTTCAATCCTTCCACTCAAGATCTAAATCTGAAAATCACTCAAAAGAGGGAAGGCGCAGACTAAGGCCTGGGAGAATCAGAGAGCTTGAAAGCCAAGGCTGTTCACATTCCACACAGAAATTACTTGGGGATAGAGTATCATCTGCAGTGGCATGGGGGGCAGGAACCTCCAGCACATGGAGACTCCAGCGGAGTCCAAAGGAGGTTGCCAAACCCGACGGAGTGAGCGCAAGGCATGCCAACAAATGTGCATGTGGCAATATCACTGAAATGGGATTCTGCATCACATGGGAAATGGTAAAAAAGCGCCATGTAACGACTCGTTCTGTTTTATATGCTGTTTGCCCGGGGCCCCTTGGGGTGGAAATGTTCAACGCACAAGGAAATGGGAATCACAGCGGCATTTTCTTAATTGGCAATGTTTTTTTAACACCCAGAAAGCAAATGAAAATGAGCAGGGGGGGATGGAAAGCCACATTGGTCTGTGTCTTCATCATGTTGTGAGACACAAAGCAGTTCTTTCATGGGGTGAGGTGGGGGGCTCGAAAGGAAAGAGCTGTGCAGAGGAACTGGGAGACTTCATTTTGGCAATGGCTGTGAATTCGTTGCAGGTTTCAGTCTGAATGTTATGGGTGCTCTCCAAGGCGCCAACATTATCTGAGAGTGACAAAATTCAATGCCTCGGGTAGCTGAACACCCCTTCCCATGTAAATGGAGCTGCAACCATTATGGTCTATAACCCACCCAAAGTAAATTACGGGTGGATACTACTGGATAGCTCAGTGGTTTAGGTCTCTGGAGCCAGAGGTTGGGAGTTCCATTCCCTCACTGGGCCTCCTTGACAGGGGTTGGACTGGATGATTCAGAGGGTCCCTTCCAGCCCTGCCGTTCTAATGTTATTAGGTAGGCCAGTAGTTCCAAGCCTGCTGGTTACTCAGCCTTTCTCCTCAGAGTAATCTGGGATGTGTAGTTTAATGAGAAAGAACCAAGGTCACCCTAAAGGAAAATCCCTTTGGCAGATTGTACCCTCGCCCTTCTCAAAATGCAACATCTGTGATTCTTAGAGGAAAGTTGTGATTGATAATAATAAGAAAATAATAATAGTAATAATAATAATAGCCATGTGGCATCCAGTCAATTCTGACTTACGAAGACCCTTTTTCAAGGTTTTCCAGGTAGAGAAGACTCAGAGGCGGTTCACCATTCCCTTCTTCTGGGACTGTGTGCAGCTTGCCCAAGGCCACCCAGGCTGGCTCTTCTCCTCCCAGGAGGCCCAGTCATGGGGAATTGAACTGCCAACCTCTGATTCCACAGCCAGAGACCTCAACCACAGAGCGATCCAGCCAGCTGATAATTAAACTGGGATATAAAGCCAACGCATCCTTGCAAGCCTGGTGGTGCCCTGAGTGGAGAGGCAACCCGTTGGAAAGGCTGCTGTGCGTGGCAGTTCTGCTGCCCAAGGAGCTTTCAATACTCCACGTTCCCCAATGATGGCACAGGGGGCACAAGAGGGGCACCCAATCGAATCTCACAGGCAAGGGCTGAAGGTAAGGAGACAGAGAGTAAAGGCGCAGCTAGAAAGGAAGGCAGTCCGTTCTGCCTTTCTTTGAGTCGTGAATGTGACTGGTCTCCTGCTTTTCTTCTCCGGCAGACTCAGTCCCTCCAAGTCCCGCCCTGACTCATGTCACATTTTGGCCCGTCTCAAGACGACTCGTGGAAGGAAGATGCAACCAACGGCAGAGACGTCGGGAGGGCGGCGTTTTACAGTGTCAGGTTATTGTCTGTCGCAGAGACAGTCTTTAAAAACTGCAATGCTCACAAAAGAGGGTGTGTGAGGTGTGTGCAATTTTCTCATCATAATTGCCCTATTATTTAAAATTATTGAATAATTGCTACAGCAGTGCCAGCTCTCACCCAGCACACGCCTCCTCACGTGCCGGAACCAAAGTTTTGGTGTCACGGAATGGATCCTGTTGGTACTCAGGACCAAAGGGAGCATTGGTGCTGGTTCCATGCAATTCTTAGTGGAAGGGAGGAAGGGAGGAAGGGAGGAAGGGAGGAAGGGAGGAAGGGAGGAAGGGAGGAAGGAAGGAATTGGAAGGAACTGGAAGGAAGGAAGGAAGGAATTGGAAGGAAGGAAGGAAGGAAGGAATTGGAAGGAAGGAAGGAATTGGAAGGAAGGAAGGAAGGAATTGGAAGGAAGGAAGGAAGGAATTGGAAGGAAGGAAGGAATTGGAAGGAAGGAAGGAAGGAATTGGAAGGAAGGAAGGAATTGGAAGGAAGGAAGGAATTGGAAGGAAGGAAGGAAGGAAGGAAGGAAGGAAGGAATTGGAAAGAATTGGAAGGAAGGAAGGAAGTCTCCATTTTCCACTGAATGGCTTTTCTTAAAAATGCAGTCTGCAAACGGCCTGAAAGCAGGGAGGGAGGTGACGCGGCAAAGGGCCAAGTGGACCAGGGCGGTGCTCGGTCGGCTTCTGTTGGAAAGGAGCAGAAGCGTTTTCTCAGGATGGCTTTGACCTGGGATGGAAGGCTACCCTCGGACTAAAGGGGGGGGGGTTTCGCGTGAAACTGCAGCTTAGCTGCTCAGCTCCGTTGAGTAGGCCTTGCATGGACCGTGACAAGCAGCTGGAACTAAGGAAAGACAGACACAGAGAGCTCAGGGGTTGAGGTCTCTGGCTGTGGAGCCAGAGGTCGGGAGTTCAATTCCCCCTCGGGGCCTCCCGGACAGGGGCTGGACGGGATGAAAAGGGAGCAGGGGAGGCGGGTGGCTTCAGAGCCAGAGTTGTTTTTTAGTGCGAACATGATGGCAGCTGCCTTGGGTTCAACATGATAGCTGAACCCTATCCTTCCCAATGGGTTCAGAACCTCGGAGAGCTCCTGTAAGGTTCTGGTGGAAACCCGGAGCAGAGTCACTCTCCCACTGACATCAAGGTCACCCACCTGAACTGGCTCTACTGTAAATGGGCTTTACAAGGCAACAGGCCAGCCATCTCCCACCCTGTGCCCTCCAGAGGGTTTGGCCCATGATCCCCACCATCCACACCCAGCTTTGCTTGTCTGAGGCCTATGGGAGTTGTAGTCTGATACCTAGCCACTTTTCCAAAGACCCCGATCCCTCCTCTTCTTTTTCGACCACTGAAGGAAGAGCTGGAAGGAGCCGCTTGAGGAAGGCTCAAACAAGGGGGGGGGGTCTTTCTTCTGGAAAGTTTCCTTTGGCAGCCTGGCACCCTCTTTGACTTTAATGCCTCTGGTTTGATAGAGGAGCAGATTTCATTTTATCTCGCTCTCCTCCATCATCCGTTGCTTCCAACTGGGAGAGGATAATGAAATGGGAGCCTCCCCACCGAGAGGAGCCTGCTGAGCAAATGCCAGACGGCGCTCTTGAGAGCAAGCCGTGCATCGGGAAGCCAAGGTCTGGAGTCGTCGGGGGCCAGGGGGCGCTTTGCTGGGTCGCTGGGCAAAGCCAAATGGCGTCTCTCCAGGAACAGATTCTGGACCGTCCCTCTCGCACGGCAGCTTTGCTTCACTTCGTTTTCCTCCGAGGGCTAGAAAAAGGGGTTCGGCCATCTCTCTTCTGGGGCGAGTACAGATTTGCACTCAGCTCACACACCACTCCTAAGCCAGCAACCTCAACACCCTTGAACGGTCCTCTTTTTATGGATGATCATTCGGGGGGGGGGGAGGGAGTCAGTCAAGGGTCAAATGGCTTGTGACAAGGAGACTCCCCAGCTCAGATCTCCTGGTGGCTTTTTCTTAGGCCTTCAAAGCCACCAAGGAAGGAGGTAAAGGGAAGGGAATTGCCCGCAGGCAGGGGTGGCACCACAGGAGGCCGAGTTTCGCCTTTCCCTCATGCCTGTTTGCCAACTGGGAATGCCACCCACCCACCCCCAAGCTGCTCAGCTCTAATGATCTTGATGTGGTGGTCATGGGGGGAGCACAGCGGTTACCTCTCCTCCTCCCCCCACCCAGCAGGAATGAACAAGAACGGGGAAAGGGTGGTTTTGCTCAGAAAACAAGACGTTCAGCAAACCCCATTTCCATCTCTCTGATCCCTTTTTTAAAGCTCCATTTGAGCTATAAAAAAACTCGTGAGGAACTGGTTTGCAGTCTTTTCCAGTGTTTTCCTCATAAGTAGCACTTGGGGAAAACTTATTACTAGTAACACAACTACCTATAGCTGGTTACTTTTAGGGTAACGGGCCATCAAAGGCAGCCCCATGTTATGTGCCTTGCAGTCGCCTAAGCTGGCACTGACCAGAACACAGATGCACCGAACTGAAACGAGCTCGGCTTGGTGTGGTTTTATCTTAATGCAGTTTCTAGATATTTTTTAGACATGGGGGGCAGGATAGACGTTGAGTCTTAAAGACAGGACCTTTGGGAGGTCGCTCATCCAAAGGGTTGCCTATGTTGGAGGCGACTTGACAGGATCAACCACACCGGAGGATAACAACAGCCCCTCGAGGTAGGTTGAAGGGGTTAAAAAAAAAAGTGGGGACTCACCTGGCACAAACTTACGTGGTGGGTTTTTGTGGCTGAAGTGAGCATTTGAACCCATGACCGGCACCCCCGTGCCCTACTTGGTCCCCAAGGGCTCAGTCTTGTACTCTGATAAAACTCAACGTTTTTACAATGACTTGGGAGGCTCGAAAAGGAACGAAATGAAAAAGTAAACATGAGCAGTAACAAGGATAATATATTTTTTACATTTAAAAAAATAAATAAAATCTACTCTCAAATAATAAATTATTATTTAAGAGTGTGGGTTTCATTGTCCTTCCACAGGTTATATTTGAATATACGGCTTGGGGTATGAATTCGAGTGAGTGAATCATGGTGGATAATGAATCACAAAACTCCTCCAAGCCCAGGGAGTCTGAGGCCTTTTCTCAGGCTTCATATAAAGAATGGGAAAGTGCCGGTGACCCTGAGTCCTTTGGCTCTTTGGTCCAGAAAAAAAGAAGAGGGTGGACATGAAAGAGGGTTATAAACTAGCTCAGGGTCTACAGAAAATGGATGAGGAGAAGCTTTTCTCCTTCTCTTATGGACATTCCTCCTTCCGTTTGTGCCGTCTTGGCTTGACAGAAGACCTTGGTGAGGAATAGGTAAACAAAGGCCACCCCAGATGAGGATGTTGAGGGAGCATCCTAAGCCCGTTTAGAACCTTTTGTTAGCCCTCCATGTTCTGCAGTAGCAGAAGGAGAAACTCACCTGTCCCCAAGCACTGGGGAACTCTTCCTCTCATCAGCTCAGCTGGCACGGCTGAGGGTTGTGGATAATGGGAGTTGTAGTGCAATGACCCCTGGAAGGCCAGCGATTCTCCACCTGTAGGATCCTCTGCTCAACCCAACCGATGGCTCAAAGGGAAGCCATTTTGGATGGAGACCAGGAATCAGCCATGGAAGAGCGACTTGGGTGAAATACTGCCAGTACACTGTCAAAATACCGGGCTGTAATTAACACCAAGCAGCCGACACAAATTACGTCACCCTAATTATATATCCCACCTAGCGCAAGCCACTTGACCGCGATGGGAAACAGGGTAGACCTGATTATCAATTGGATTAGCCGAATGAGCAGAAGGAGTGTTTCCCGTAAAGTAAACTTTACAACTGGGACTGGATTGCAGGAGAGCCTCGCCGTGACTCAGGTCCAAGTTAAGATGTGGTGGGATGCCGCAGATCGGGAGCCTCACTGGGTACAGCTCTCCTTTGCTGTATGGAATAGATGGTCACCGGTTTTTTAAATTTCAAGCCATATATTAAAAAAACAAAACCTTCACGGTGTCCCCCTGAACTACACAGCATTGAGCTGCTTAGCTGACAATTCTAAGGTTTCATTAAATTATAAACCCTACAGTTCCTTAGCCCTGACAGTGGCATAAAAACCAATATGACTGTAGAGTAGAACCACGGAGAGGAGTGTAGGCCTGTTTATAGGCACCCCTTATTCCATTTGGCTCTCTTTTTAAGCAATGCATCAATAACTATCTCCGATGAGGTCTGGTTCTCACCAAAATAGGAAAGGTGTGCCTGTGAGCTCTGTCTTCAGAGTGCCGGTGGAGACTCACAGGACCCTTAAAATAGCCTTCTGTGCAAGTTACAGCCTAGCTTTCTCCCGGATAGACTCATTTTGAAAATGTAGGACCTTCTGCCAGGAGAACATTATATGAGCTCCTCCCTGCCAACCGTTGGGTCTCTCATGGTGCATCACAGACCTCTTGGGTTGACCACTTCAGTGAGAGCTAGAGCAAAATCAGACGATACAGTTAACACCTCATTAGAAAAAGAGCTCTTTTAAAAGGGAAAGACTGTCTCTTCATTCTAACAAGAACTTGCCTCCATCTATCTTCATCAAATTAGCCTGCTTTTGTAACTGGCCATTGAGAGATAAGCATGATTTCGTTTTCATATTTGATTTTAGAGACATGGAGCTCTGAAACACTTAGATGCCTGGAGGGATAATGTTGTAAGGAAAGGAAATATCCCCCCCCCCCCCGTCTCAACGTTTGCTCTCCTCCCCAGGCTTCCCCATAGAAAGGAGTCATAGGCTGATTTTTTTATTGTATATTTTATGCCAGGAGCTTAACGACTCTGTAGACCTTCTAATTGGTGCCACCAACGACAGAGGGGTTTTTGTTGTTGTTACTTATTTAATTAATTGTTGGCTACTTGTTGCATTTTCACTTGAGTTGAACCAGTGCATGTGGAACTAAAAAAAAATTAGGAAAAGAAAACACATTGGTTTTTTTTCAGTGCTCATGAAAAAAAGACAAGGACCATCATCCCTAGCTTCGGCTTGGCCTTTACTTCTTTCTCCTGCTTCTCTCCTCAGCCTCCTCCTCCTCCTCTTCCAAGATTCAAATAAAAAAGATGCCCTGACATGTTAGGTAAAGCTAGTTTGACAATCAACTCACATCAAGTGCTCCAGACCAAGTGTGTGTTCTCAAGCAGTTTATGAGACTCATAAACCTGGCATCGAATCCAGCCCTGAACTCTCTCTGGAGGCAAAAATGTTGAAACCGAGGCTGCCCTACTTTGGGCCCGTCCTGAGAAGGCAAGAAGATTCTCTGGAAAAGACCATCATGCTGGGAAAGGCGGAAGGCAGCAGGAAAAGAGGAAAACCAAATGTGAGATGGACTGACTCCCTAAAGGAACCCACAGGCTTGAGTCTGCAAGAGCTGAGCGGGGCTATTGAGGACAGGATATTTTGGAGATTGGTCATTCATGGGGTTGCCATAAGCCGGAGGCAACTTGTCAGCCCGTAACAGTAACAACAACAGTGCAGTAATTGTTTTATATTTTGGAGACGTGGATGAGCTAACACATCATTTTAAGAAATAAGCAAGAAATAAAATAAATACCTAATGAAAAAAATCTCAGCAGCAGAAAAAGAGTCCTCTCCTTCTGGGTTCCATGTGTGAGTTTCATAGCCCAGCAAGTGGCTTTTAAGAAGAAAATCTCTGGGTCGGTCGGTCTATTCCTTCGTACCAAAGCAATTTACTTCTGATCTATTATATATATTACGACTCCTCATCATTATAAAGCATATTGATCATTCCCTGTCTCAACAGTACCAGATCCATAAAGTTTCCGTTGCTTACAGCCGTAGGAGAGCAAATGTGCGTAGGATTAAGATTTAATATTGTGTTAACACCAATATTGAGTTTCCATGCTGTTTTCCTATATGAAAGCTCAACAACATAATGACACCAGCACTTTTCAGCCCCTTTAAATCCTTTGATGTCTTCTTTCCTTTTAATTGGGCAATTTAACTTTTTCACATTTAGACACCAACGACAGTTTCCAAAAGCCACAGTTATTTCTTTGTTAATTCTCTAACATATGTGTGCTTCAAATTTAACCAGCCGATGATCTTTGTTACTCCCAGCAGATTTTCAGAATGAGGGTTTGGGATTAATTTATAGTCAGCACTGTAAAAGAAAGCTGTTTCTTTGTCGGGTTTTAACCACTGTGGGGGCAAACGATTAGATTTGGCTGTGAAACACCATCATTGTTCCGAAGAAGGAAGAAGAAGCTGAAATTTATGGGCAAAACGATACTGATGCCATTGGTTGCTAACAATGGCTGAGCCATAGAAGTGGCTGGATTAAAGATAAACTGAGACCCTCCACCGTGTCAAGTCCAAGCAGTCCCATAGCATTACCCCAAAAAAAGTGTGCAATGGTCCCAGCATGGTGTAGTGGACAGAGTGATAGGCTGGGACTCTGGAGACCAGGGTTCAAATCCCCGCTTGGCCATGGAAACTCACTGGGGGAGTGGAACTGGTAAAACCACTCCTTAAAATATCTCACTGAAAGCCCTCTTAGGGTCACTGCATGTTGGTTCCGACTTGACGGCACAGAACACATTCTGACTATGATTGGGGGGGGGGGGTAGCATTGGTTGAGCCAGCTGGATCACTCAGTGAGTTGGGCCCCCGGCTGTTTTGATTCGTCCTAGGAGAAGAGCCAGGCTATGCAGTCATGGTCCCTGAGCATCATCAGAAGGAGGGACTGGAAAACCACATGTGAGTACTCCATGACTTGAACAAAAAAAACATGAAAAAGGTTGCCAGAACTCAAAATCAACTTGATGGCAGATCGTGATTATTGGCATTGGTGATGTGTTTACAAACCCTTCATAATCTGGGACCCTAACCTCACCCAGAATGGCTGAGGGCCAGCTGAGCCTACACCAGGCCGGCTGAAGTTGTTGCTCGATCCAAACTCTTCTAAAACGGGGGATGTTAGAAATTAATCAGGATACTGCTGGCACAAGACATTTCGGCTCATTCAAAACCCACAAAAGTCTTTGAGTAAGGGTTGCCCTGCTGCTTATTCAAGGATGACCCAAACTTGCCAGCTACCGGCAGTAAGAAGCAAGAATGCAATTTATTTGCTCAGCTCTGTGGAATATGCATCGTGTGGACCATTATAGGCAGATGGGACTCAGGGAAGACTGACATGGATAGCTCAGGTCTCTGACTGTGGAGCCAGAGGTTGAGAATTCAATTCCCCACTGTGTCTCCTGTGAAACAGAGCCAGCCTGGGTGGCCTTGGGCCAGCTGCACCATCCCAGGATGCCGTCACCCCCACCCCACCCCCAGAAGAAGGGAATGGGAAACCACTTCTGAGTCTTCTCTACCTGGAAAACCCTGGAAATGGTCACCATAAGTCAGAATTGACAGCATGCAATTATTATTATTATTTGTATATCACCCATCATCCTCAGACAGCATGACCACATATCTGGAGGATCAGAGGGCTGGGGTGTTGAGGTTTCCCCATTTAACTTCTTCCAGATGTCCAGCTGTTATTTTGGAGTGTTGTTCTGTTTTGATTTTTAGAGACCCACAGGATGCACAACTTTCCTGGCACAAGATAGCTGCCTCAGAAGCCAAGGTCCTTGGTCCATGCACATGTGAACGACACAATGGCAGCCTCCGAGTGCCACCTGGTGAACAAGCCAAGCAATGACACTGGAGGCCAGCAGGGAGAACCAGACCTTCTCGCTACCGCCTGGGTAGCATTGTGGTGATTTTGGCGAAGGACGGAGGAAGTGTCAACACCGGCACTGTGTTGCACCCAAATGGGGGATATAAATCCTCACTGACGTTGCCATTTCAGGAGAGAACAAAGGCACCTCAATATTTGCATTTTGCACCAGAAACCCTGTATTTTGTGCAAAGCACAATGTTACTAAGGCACAATCCAGAGCGTCTATACAAAGCACATTTTTTTTCCTCCAGGTGAACCCTGTTGAAGTGAAGAAGTATCTTTTTGGTCTCATGCAGAGGTGAGAAATCTTCCAGAGAGATATTCTTTTTCACCAAGGGCAAGAAAATTCAGGGCTATTTGCAACCTCCTTAATCCAAGATTCTTCAGTCAATAAATTAATTTCCTTCCTGCTCTTCCCCCCCCCCTTTTTTATTTTAACCTGGAGGATCAGCTGTAACAACCACAATGTGCGAATCGGACACTTGCAATACATTAGCACAGGTGGATGGTGAGGGCCACTGGGCTTCAAGGGCTTTTAAGAAAATGTGTTTGTCAAGTTTCATTTCTTCCAGCCATGATTACTAAAATGGAAGCCCTCTATTCAAAGGTGGTGTGCCTCGGATGAACCCTGGGGACAGCCAGGGGCGCTCTGTGCCTGCCTCTTTTTCTCTTGCTTTGCATTTGGTCCGATCAGAATCATGGATCTAGCAAAGCCAGCCTCTATGGGTCCAGGTTTGAGCCAAGACCCCATTCTGTATGTTTGTGTTTTTTTTAAAATGATAAATTTCTATATTGCACCACCTACTCAGGGTAGTTCCCAACAAAAGGATAAACACAAACCTAACAAAACAACCATCTTCCCCAGCCGCATCACAACAGGATAAAAAAGCAACTTGCAGAGAGCAGACGTTGGTGGCCTCCTACAGATCTCCAACTGGCAGAGAAGCTTTCCAGCAAAGATCTAGACTTCTCCTCTACATCCACCTCCCTGGAGACACGGAACAGGAAAAGATGGTTTCCTCCTGGGAGTGCCAAGAGATCACTGTTTGCCCAAGATAGCCCCTTCCATCAAAGCTCCAGGTCATGTTCTCAAGCCAGATCTCCTCTAAAAAGGAACAGGTTCTTGAGCTGCAAGGGGTAGGAAGAAGGGAAGGGTGAAACCAGGTGTCTCCCTCGCCTGCACTCTGTCTGCACACCACCCATCAGTGACCTAAGGAAATCTGACAAGCAGAGGATGTGAATGCCGCTGGATCCTCCCTCTCGTGGTCTCCAAGGACTGATGTGCCACGAATTGGTCCAGCCTCCTTTTAAAACCATCCCAGATGGATGTCTCTTGTGGCAGTGGATTCCCTAGTTCAACGGTGCCTATAGACACAGCGGAGGTGGCTCACTCCGATTTCATGGGGGCTGTGAAGCTGTGCTTGGTTTCAGTCTGAATTTTACAGGAGCTCTCCAAGGTCCTGGAGATATTGGCATGGACGGGGTTTTGGCACCTTGGAGAGCTCCTCTAAACAAAAAAACAGAGTCGATTCACTGGCCCCCATGAACCCAGGGTCCCTACCTTCCTGGTCGGAAGGCAGAACTCCCTTGAGGGCTCCCGAGACATCAGGGCTTCAGTGAACGTGAGCGGATGACCCCGGATATGCCTCTGATGATGAGAGCAGGAAAGCCTCTTCTCTCCGGACGTTCCCCACACCGTGCCTAGTTTTATACGCTGTGGGGAAAGTGGATTTATGGGAAGACGAGCTGCACTGTATCCCTGCAGGAAGAGTCCCTGGCAGCTCGCAGGGTTCATCCTGGGTCAGCTCATACAGGGGGCAGTTTATTTGGTCCTTGCGGCCTCCATGATCCAGGTATGTGGAAAACCACTCTTTCTTTGCCCCAAGGCTGGCGGCACAAATTCCAGAACAATAAAAGTTAAACTGTGAACAAATCCAGCCTGGAGCAGACCAATTGGACTGTAAACAATGCAGAGTTAAACGACTCCACATGTTCCCAGCTAGTCAAGTCTGGGGCCTCCAGTTTCCGTAAAGGCAAGGAAGGCACCCGGAGTTTTGCTCTCTGAACCTTGGCCTCAAATCAGGTCCAGCATCTTGGAAAACTGAATCGAACTGGAGGTGTGTGCGTTTTGCTGGTCAGGCCACACAAAACAGAGAACTCACCCGTGCTTGTTGGGCTGTCCAAAGCTGGAGAAATGAAAGAGGATTCCCTCCATCCCAGCAGAAAGAGTCTGAAGAGTTTTTATAAGTCAGACCGAAAGAGGAAAGCAACATGGTCACCCTCCTCTTGAGCACAGCTGTGTTTTGGCTTCCATTCAGAAGGGCTCCTTCGCTCACCGCCTCTTTCCAGTTGTGTTTTTTTGAACCCGAGCTCATTCTCATGACTGCAGTGGCCACAGCTTGGGTCCAGCCCAAGGACCACAGTCTCTTTATTCCACCCATGGGACAAGGATGGCCAAGACTCCCAAAATCTCCAAGGGGAGAGGAGCCACATTGGTTTTGGGGCGCCTTAGAAAGAGGCAAACTTTATCTGGTGTACAGTTTTTCATGGATTGCAAGCTCAGTTTTCTTCAGATGTCTCTGAACATTTTGATTATTCTATTGATTTACTTTATTTATATCCCACTTTTCTCCCAATGAAGGGACTTAAGGCATGAGCAGGATATGTTAGAGGAAGCCTCTCCCTCTCAGGGAAAGAAATGGAAGAGACCACGGGGGGGGGGGGGGGGAGAAAAGCAGGAGAAGAAGGATGATTGCCAAGGGCTCAGAACTCACCAGACAGAAGGGATACCAAGGGTAGGGTGAGAGGAAAGGCCGATATGGACAGAGGGACAAATTAAACATATGCATGAGTGCGTGCACACACACATACGCACATGTTATGTCTCCAGGTGTGAAAAAGGGGCAACAAGCCAGGACACCAAGCTCAATGAAGAACCATAGGTTTAGACTGCAGAAGAATGAGCAGTGATGGAATAGCCATAACCATGCAAATGGACTTCTTCCAAGGGTAGATGGCCACCAGTCAGGAATGCCCTAGCTGTGGAGGGCCACCACTGGCTCCATGACCTCCATCGTGTTCTCTGATTCCATGGTTGGGGGAAGAGAGAGGTGAGGCCGCATTTGGAGTGCTGTGTCCAATTCTGGTCGCCACAATACAAAAAAGACGCTGAGGCCCTGGAAGGGGTGCAGAGAACAGCAACAAAGATGATAAGGGTGCTGGAGGCTAAATCCTATGAAGAACGACTCAAGGAACTAGGGATGTTGAGCTTAACGAAGAGAAGACTTGGGGGAGACATGAGAGCAGTCTTCCAAGATCTGAAGGGTTGCCACAGGGAAGAGGGCATTGATTTATTCTCCATTGCGCCTGAGGGTAGGACAAGAACCAATGGGTGGAAACTCGTCAGAGGGAGATCCAACCTGGAAATAAGGAGGAATTTCCTGACGGTGAGAACCATTAAGCAGTGGAACAGCTTGCCTCCTGATGTTGTGGGTGCCCCATGGCTGGAGGTTTTCAAGAAAAGATTGGACAGCCATCTGTCCGGGATGGGATGAGGTCTCCTGCCTTGGGCAGGGGGTTGGTCTAGAAGACCTCCAAGGTCCCTTCCAACCCTACGATGATTCTATGATTTGCCCTAGCGCTCCTGTAATGTAGATTTCAAACCATCGTGCTAGGCATGTTTTTCACACCTTACCAGTGCAAACCTCAAAGTTTGAATTCAGCTAATATGAACCCAATTTTGAGGAAGCCCAAATATTCCTGCTCAAAACCTTCTGCCCTTCCTCGGACAAACCCTACAGAATCGTGGCTCGGTTCCCCACCCCATCCCGCACAGAAACAATATTTACCCTTGCCGAGAATTTAAACACAGGAGCTTACAAAAAAGATGTTGGATGCTTTAGCCGCGGAGCAAACATTGGCTTCCCTGTATTTGCAGGAGGCACCTTTCACAACATTCGTTTCCAGGACTTTCTGCCCCTGCTCCCCCAGCCAAGCCGCTTAAAGGAAGTGCGCTGTATTATCTTGAAATCAAAATGTGGGTCAGGCTCGTGTCGAGAATGTAGGGCTTTGCTTTTATGTAACAGGGCTGGAGGCTGAAAAAATGGAAATAGAAAGTCAAAAGGAAGAATAAACAGAATAAAATATTCCTGATGGTGGTCAGAGTGGGTTTTCCACCTGTTGCATAAAGCTGGCTGTGCAGCCTATCAATGCCCTGAATGCTAAATTTCTCACCCCTCTTTTAATGTTTCCTTTTACCTGCGTGCTGTATGATGCTTCTAACTGGTACATACTCAGGAACATCCTTTATCTTATCTCCCCCTTCATTTACCATGACTGCTGAATGGCTCTGGGGACTGTGTAAAGGATTGGAAGGTCGCTTACGTTACAGGCACTAGCCAATGAGGCCTGACTACTGAATTTACCCCAAGATTCTAGAATCTTGCAGAATCTCCCCCCCCCCCTTTTTTTTATTTATTTATTATTATTTTTTTTGCTTTGCTTTTTTGGGACTTTTTTCTTTCTGAGCTTGCTTCAGGACAATCCAGTTATACAACTGCATATTTGCAAAGCAGTTCCATACAGCTTAAATTTAATCTGCAAACATTAATAGGTAGTTTGCCTTAACTGGTACTTTTCAGCATTGTTAAAAGCAATATTTTCATATTATTAATTTTATTTTTTTACATTTTTCAGCAGTTACGTAATTTTGCAATCTTCGTTTTCCGAATTTCGTACTTTGTGTTGAGGACAAACGGACCGGGAAGGGGGGGGCAGGACTCTTGTAAACAAACAAGCCAACAACCCAAAGCCTTCTCTCTTAAGCTGATTTAGACTCTCTCTCACTCTCACTCACTCTCTCTCACACAGAGAGAGAGAGAGAGAAGAGAGAGAGAGAGAGAGAGAGACAGCTTCCCTCCAGGCTGCAGGAAATGGCCTCTTTCTCCTTTCACCGGCCAACAGCAACTCCCTGTAATTTCTCGGGATATTTCTGGGAATTTGTTCCTGAGGACACAGAGGCGCTTTCTCGCTGCGGTTGCTTCTCCGAAGCCAGAGGAAAGGCGGAAGGGAGGCCGCCTGGCTTTCCTCCCGTGACCAGCCCACATTCCAACGCAGGAGACCCTTGGCTCGGCTCCCTGCCCTCCAGGAGGGGCCCTGCTTGGCCACGCACTCCACTGGGGGGGGGGGGAACTGTACCTTGGGAACACAGAGGCAGCCCTGTTGACTGCCACCGAGAAAACCCAACCTCCCAATGCCATATCAAAGCTATACCTGTGAGGCCAACGAAGGAAAGAACAAACTTCTTGAAAAGTTTGCAAAATAAAGGTAGCACACTCACTGATAAGGAATCTGGATTTCAGGCGACTAGACAGAGTTGCTCATCTCTGGTGGCATTTTGGACCGTTGATCACCCTGCCCCCCAACCATCCACCTGTCTCCTCTTTGAGGCTCAGAATGCCCCTTCCTTGTTCCTAAACAGAGCCTGGCCTGGCCTTGGGCGCCTTCCCGCAGTCAGCGCCGTGTTGTGGGAATATCTGAAACAGGGACACCCATGGGCCTCGTGCTCTGAACAGCAGCAAGGAAGCCCAGCCCAGGCAAAGCGGCTGCAAAAATTCCAGTTTCTTACACCCACAGCTCCTTCCACCGTTTGGAGGTTGGGATACAAAATATTGGGGGTATTTTGTATTCGTTTACTGGAAATGCCATTATATCCCGTTAGCCTGACAAAAGACTTGCCTCTAGCACGGAGGGAAACGGCTAGGCCAGCCCCAAAGGTTCTGCTCATCTCGTGGAGCGATGAGTGTCTGCACGTCAAAGCCGCTCCTGCATCCTTGCCCACATTTCCAGTGAAAATGGACACCTTGCACAGGATTTTTTTGACCCCAATGATGTTGAGAACAGGAGAGCCTGGCTTCTCCCATCCATCTCTTGCAAGAATGAACGCTTCAGCCTGGGTCTGGGGTGTTCAGGGATTCTGCTGCCCCTCCTTCCTTGCCACAACTCCACTGGGCCCTTCTCGGAGAGCGGGCAGGAAAGCAGGCGGACTCAGCAGAAGGAAAGCCTTGCATTTTGAATCTAGCAGATTCGAAAAGCAGGAGGAGCCGGGGGGGGGGGGGGGAGTGCCAGAGGCTAGAAGCAGCCCAGTAGACTGTCCAGGGTCCCAGCAAGCTATGGGGCAGGCCCAGGGATGACGGCACACCCAGGAGCTGAAGATGGGTGGACTTGTCCTCCAGAGGCTGCTCTGCTTGAACTCTCAGCTTTGGCCAGCGCCCTTCCTCTGTTTCTCCTGCTCCCGACCCATGGTCTGAGCAGCCACCGTAGGATGAGCTAACCTTGCCATTGGAAACATGGAGCCACCCCTGGTTGCTTGCGAGAGCATCCTCAAATTCAGAAGAAGGCCGCCGGATGGGGCCGAAGGACCCTCCCCAAGAGGAACCGAGTGCCACGGCTCCCCTCAAAAATTCGCCACAGTCTCCGGCGCTGAGGACTGCTGCTCTCAAGCGTTCTCTGCAGATTCCTTGACGCACAAGCATCGCCCAAATACGACGTCTATGTATGGAACCCAGTCATTTTGGGTGGGTACTGGTGAGAGTGTACCACATCCCGCACATCTGCTCGAGCCGTGGTTTCCCACCTTGGGTAAACTTGGACTACAACGGCCAGAGGCCTTCAGCACTAGCTAGCTGTGCTGGCCAGGATTTCTGGCACTTGCAGTCCAAGAACATCTGGGAGCCGAGGTTGGGAACCACCATGCTAAGGGAATCCTGCACATTTCAGGCCACCTGGACACGGGTTCAGGGACTCGCCCCCAGTTTCCACGAGGCCCCCGGGCAGGTTTGTTGGACTCCACCATGGAGTGAGAACGGATCCTAAAAGAACATGCTCAGCACCCCTCTGCGATCTGCTGGGGCCCGGGGGGAGCCAGGTTTTCTGGGGGAATCTTACACCCTACTACTGATCCATTCATCGTGCGACTCCTAATAAGCTTCCAAAGTTTTTGGGCGTCCTCCTCTGCTTTCTCCTACGGGCCCACGGTTGACTGCAGGCGGTAGGCAGGGGGAGGTTGTCCCTGATGGCCAGGCTGAGGACCAGAGGTGGACAGATTCCAGATTTCCAGCCACCGTTCCTGAGAGATGCAGACAGAAGCGGGAGGACCAGGTTCAGGTGGGAGGGAAGCAAAGTGGATGGACAGAGGGACGAGAGGGCTCCAGCCTCTCTCTCTGTTTCATTCTTTCTTTCTTTTGGGGCGGGGTTGGGGGGAGGGAGAGAATAAAAGCAGAATTTAAAGGGGGTGAGCATGCAAACCCAGGAAACTGACCTTCTGGAATTTGGCAGACTCTTGGAAGGGAACGAATTTATTCCAGTGTGAGCATTCCTGGAGGGTGATCCTCTCCTTCAGACACACGGGGGGGGGGGGGGGAGGCAAATTCAGTAATTCACCCCATTCCTTCCCTTCCTGTGTTCGGGAGCAAAAAGGGGGGGGGAGGAAGAAGACCTTTTGCCCCCCCCCCCCCCATGAGACCGCCGAAGGCTTTCCTCTTTCCACTTCTGCCCGCTTTCTCTCCCTCTACCACTGAGCGCTTCCGCGCAAAGGGAGGCTGGAGGGGAGCGCAGGTCCCGATCCAGGAGAGGGTGGGGGGCGCACACGGGAAGCGGGGGGGGGAGGGAGAGCTGAGTCCCCAGCCCGGGCGAGGCACGGTGCCGCCGGAGGCCAGCCGGAGGGCTGAAGCGTCCCCTCCGGTGCCAAGGGGGCGGCCCGCCCAGGCTTCCTGCTCCCGCTGCCCCTCGGCCGGTGGGGAGGAAAGAACAACAAGCAGGCACGTTTGGGCAACATGAGCCCCAGGCGTGGAGAGAGATTTGGAGAGAGAGAGACTTCGAGAGAGGGTTGTATTCCCCAGCCAGGAGGGAGGGAAGGAGGGGCGGGCGGGCGGGCGGGCGGGCAAAGAAGCCCCTCGGACTCCCGGAGAAGCAGCGGCTCGCCTCCCCGACTCCCGGCCGGGCTTCCTTCCTTCCGACGCCGCCGGCAGCCCCATCGCGCCCCCGAGGCAGCCAGGTGGGTGCCCTCCTCCGCTGCTCCTCTTGGCTAGCCTGGAGGGTGGGCTGGCTCAAGCCTTGCCCAGCTAGCCGTCCGGTGCCTCCCGCCGCCCGCCACCGTCAGGCCATGGGGGCATCGTCGCAGCCTCAGAGCCAGTCCAACGGCCCGGGTGGGAGGGAGGGAGGAAGGGAGAGCCCAGGGTGCAGGAAACCCGGGCAGCTGCCGTCCTGGCCCCCCACCCGGCCCCCAAGGCTTCCCAGGTCTCTCTCTCCCCTCCCCATCTTTACGCGCGGTGGGGCTGGATCCAAGGGACACGCGTGGGTAGAGGGCGAGGGGGCTTCTCTCCCCCGGAGGTCGCTCCTGACCCATTGCCCCCCACCCACCAGCCCCCCGCCGGCTTCCCTCCTGGCCACGGGCGGGAGAGCGGGAACCCCTTCCGCTTGCACAACCAGGTGCATGTGAGGGTGTAGGGACGGGGAAGAAAGGGAAACGGGGGTGGGAGGGGGTGGGATAAGAGCCAGGAGGTTAGGAAAGTTTCTCATTTGGAGTAAGGAGGCTTTTTTCTGCTCCTGGCCTGAGCTCCGGAAGAGAACGGGCCAGTAGGAAAAGAGGAAGCCCAAAGGTGAGATGGACTCGCTCTATGAAGGAAGCCATGGGCTTTTCGTTTGCAAGACTTGAGCAGGGCTGTTCTTGACAGAATGTGTAGGGGTGCCAGAAGTGACTTGACAGCTGGGTTTTTTTAATTACAGTATAAAAATTAGCGGGGGTGGGGGAGCAGGGAAGAAGTAAAGGGAAGGGAAGAGAATTGTGGAATGGAAAATGTGTCAGGTATAATGAACTAGGCATACAAATTCATGCAAGCTAACTATATGGTCTGAAAAAGCACGCCTGGAGTTTGCATCTGTAGAAAGGCTGAGACCCTTTCCCGATGAAGAACATCATCGGATGGCCTTTGCCCTTCCAGGCTGGGTGGGGCTTCCAGCTTCCCCAGGATCTGAGCACCCTCCTCTTTCTCCTCTCTCGGGATAGCAGAGGAAGCCGACCCCCCCCCCCCCCCCGGCCACCGGAGAAGACAAAATGCTGCCCAAGATAGCGGTCCTGGTGGCGCTCAGCGTCCTGCAGCTGCCCCTCAGCCGCGCCCAGGTAAGGGGGCAGGAAAAGGCCAGCCTGGGAGAGGAGCGACGGTGCCTTCCTAAGAGCCCAGAGATCTGGGGCAGGTGGCTGGGGGGGGGGGGGGGGGAAGCAGGGTGTGCTTGCGCATGTGTGCGTGCAGAGACGACGCCCTGTCCTCTTTGACTCTCTCTGATGGCTCAGTAGCTTGTTCGGGAAGGAGCCTTACTGGCACGGAGTTGGGACTTCACCCCGACAGCTTATCATCAAGTTAAGGGATGGCCACGTCGTCTGCGTTGGGCGATTCTGCTCGGCCCCTCGGCCTCGAGGTTCTCCTTCCTTCCTTTGGGCTCCTGGAAAAAAGGAGGGTGAACTTTTTCGACACTTGGCGAGCTGACGCGTTCCCAAAACAAGGGTGGCCCCTCCAAGGGTTGGGCCTGGCGAGCCCGGGGGCAGAAGGACAGAGGCGGCTCCGCCCGACGCAGACAAAGTGGGGGGATCACCTTGTCAAAGGGCCTCGCTCCGTCTTGACAGCTGCGGAGCTGAGGGTCATCCCTTGACCTTGGTCTGAGAATGAAAGGAGGACACCCTTCAGACCCTGTCCGAGGGTGCATCAACCAAAGGGGGCGGGAGAAGAGGGCAAAAGATGCCGTGACATTGTCTTAATGTATCTTTGCAGATCATTGTTATGGTTTAAAGAGAACCACAGCCTGTCTCCCTGGGGTGGGGGGTAGGGGGGGGTGGGGGTGGGGGTGGGGGAAGGCCAGGCTGGTCCCGTCCCAGCCCTAGTCAATGCCTGCTCTCAAGGTGCGAGCGTGCGTGCTTGTCTCCATGAGCCTCAGCCTTACCTGCCCTGCCCGGCTGTGTTTTCCCACTCCTTCCACACACACCCCCAGGACTGCCTGAGCAAGCAGCAGGTGGCCGGCACCCTCCGGCAGGTCCAGAAGCTGCTCTCCTCGCACGAGGCGGCCCAGATCCAGAACCTGCGCAACTTCAAGAAGCAGCTGATGGTTCTGCAAAGCACCGTCCTCAAGCAGGGGTCCAAACGCAACGGTAAAAAGCGCACGGGCGGGGGGGGGGGAGAGAAAGGCTGGCAGAGAGGGGGGGTCTGAGAGCCGTCCTCCCCAATGGACCCCTTCCCGAGGTCTCGTGGAGACAGACCGGTGGGGGTCGTGAGAATTTGTTGGACGTCTCTTGCTCACTTTCCTGCTGTCTTTCCTATTTTCTCACTACTTTTCTATCCTCTCAGCAACCCTGCGAGGGAGCTCAGGTGCTTGGGGAATGGGTTTACCTAATCCCCCTGTGAGTAGGGCTTTGAACCCAGGCTCCTCACATTTTCACCTATTCTAACTACTGTACTATACTGTCTCTCTTGGGTGGCGGTCATGTTTCAGAGGACTTTTATACACATTCTTGCAGAACACGCTGTTATCCCAAGCAAGCCCTCATGCTCGAACTCAACACCTTAAATCACAACCATGTTATTCCTAATTAATTTGTTAAAACTAATTCGTTATGTGCCATCAAATTGCTTCCGACTTACAGTAACCCTGTGAATGACCAATCTCCAGAATGCCCTGTCCTCAACGGCCCTGCTCAGCTCTTGAAAACTCAAGCCTGTGGCTTCCTTTTGGGAGTCACTCCATCCCGTATTTGGTCTTCCTCTTTTCCTGCTGTCTTCTGCTTTTCCCAGCATGATGGTCTTTTCCAGAGAATCCTGCCTTTTTGTGATGGGCCCAAAGCAGAACAGCCCCCGTTTCACAATTTTTGCCTCCAGAGAGGGTTCAGACTTGATTTGATCTAGGACCCACTTGTTGGTCTTTCTGGCCATCCAGGGCATCCCCAAAGCTCTCCTCCAGCACCACATTTCAAATGAATCATTTTTCCCCCTGTCAGCTTTCTTTACTGTTCTGCTTTCTGATAAACGTATCTATTAATCCGTAATGAATCCTTCAGGTACAATTAGGGTAGACTCTCCCCCAGCCCTTGCGATTCAGTTCCACCTTAAAGGACCTCTTTTGATTCTAAACCAGGAGGGGGGAATCAAACAGGGGCTTCCCCTCTGTCTCTCCTCCTCCAGTTTCCACCAACCCGAACCCTGCTGGTCTTTGCCCGACAGATGAATAAGGGCTCTTATTCTGAATCTGCAAGTGAGCCAGTGGGACCTCTCCCCTGGGGAGTGGGTGCCAGTCTCCCAAACCGGGTGAGAGGGGCTGGGGGAGGGGGGTCAGAGGTGGGTCCCCCACCGGGGCTGTTGGAGAACCACAGGAAGGCGCTTGGTTTTGATTACTCTTCTCTTCCATCCTCCTCCCCCCCCCAAAAAAAACCCCAGAGACTTGCCTGCTTCCGCTGCCCCCCTCGAATGGCCGAAGGCTGGGCAAAAAAGTAGCCGTGGGGCACGAGGTGCATTTTGTCTGCGATCCGGGCTTTCAGCTGACGGGCTCAGAGACACGGATGTGCCTGGAGAACCGGACGTGGAGCGGACCGCCACCTTCCTGCAAAAGTACGGGGTGGAGGGATAGGGTTAGGGTTTGGGAGCCTCAGGATTAGTTTCTCAACAGCCTCCATCTCTGCTGGAGGAGGATGGCGTTTAGGGGTGCCGTGTCCCCCCACAGCAGGTGGGCAGGACGGGCCCAGATATTATCTCTCCACGGGTCCATTTCTTGGAGAAAGCTTTATATCTTGAGCTCCAGGGATCTCAGGAAATGCTGGCAGGAACGAAACAAAGAGCAGCTGTAATGAAAACTAGGAGTGAGTATTGGGGAAAAAACTTCCTGACTGTTAGAGCAGTACGGCAATGAAACCCATGACCACAGGAGGTGGCGAGCGCTCCAACGCTGGAGGCCTTCAAGAGAAAAATTGGACGTCCGTCTTTCGGATCTGCTTTGATTTGGATTCCTGCATTAAGCAGGGGGTTGGACTTGATGGTCTCAGAGGCCCCTGTCAACGCCATTATTTTATGATTCCGAGGCCATGCACTGGAATCAGACCCATTCCAAGCTGAATCAGCCTGATTCAGATCAGTTCGAACGAAACCCGGATCCAAGCGGAACGATTGGTTTGGGAGGGAAATGAAGGAGGTTTGCAAATTGATTTGGATTCAGGCCACTGGTCAAGGTGACCGTAGCACAACTGGCTTCAGCCTGCTAGGTTTTGGGGTTGTGGTGAGTTATGGAGCCTTGTGGCACTGTGGCTAAACTGCAGTTGCACAGATAATGCGATCCACCACCCCCTTCTTGCTTCCCTCCGTAACACAGACATCAATGATTGTGCCAGCAACCCTTGCACCCACGGCGGGACCTGTGTGGATGGTGTCCATCGCTACAGCTGCCTGTGTCCCAGTGGCTGGTCCGGCAGCACCTGCCAAGCCCCACTGCACCCCTGTAAGTCACAGCTTGCTCTCCAGCTCCCGCCTCACACACACACACACACTTCCCTACGCCAGTTTTATCCTCACATCAACTCTGTTGTGTTGGTAAGGCTGGAAGAGGAAGACCGGATCAAAGTCACTGCCCAAATCCCATGGCTGAATGAGGATTTGAACCCAGGTCTCCCCAGCCAGATGTTCGCTGGACAGCTCAGTGGTTTAAGTATTTGGCTGCAGAGCCAGAGGTTGGGAATTCAGTTCCCCCACTGGGCCTCCTGGGAGAAGAGCCAGCCTGGGTGGCCTCGGGCAAGCTGCACTGTCGTCCCAGGGATCCCCCGAAGAAGGGAATGCTAAACTACTTCTGTGTATTCTCTACCTGGAAAACCCTGGAAAAGGTCACCATAAGTCAGAATTGGCTTGACAGCACACTATTATTAATAAAGGTATCGCCTGCGCTTGCATCTGTATTATGTAAGGACCACACGGCCTTTTCTAATTTTTCCTGAACGGTTGGCAGCTAGTTTGCCAAAATGACTTCCAAGAGTTGTGGTGCTTTTGTCAACAGTTTAAACCAAAGGCGCTCCGTTTCCAGAGGTCTGGAGATGACATGTGCCTCCCTCAGACTTTAGCGGGGTGCCCCCGCTCCAGCGGTCCCCTCCAATTGCCCCCTGCCGATTTGTTTTTTAAAAACTGTTGTGAATACCTGTCATAGCTGTGGGGAGCAGTTATTTGGGCTGTTCTTAGGCTGTTGCTAGTGAGCTGAGTAGCTGAGTTGTTTAGGTCTCTGGCTGCAGAGCCAGAGGTTGGGAGTTCGATTCCCCCCCCCCCCGGGTCTCCTGGGAGAAGAGGCAGCCTGTGGGCCAGCTTCAGAGTCCCAGGGTGACCCCAGAAGACCCCTGGCAAGGGTCGCCCTAAGTCAGAATAGACTTGATGGCACACGATTCTAGATCACGTTGAGAGAAATCGGCCAGGGAACCCTTTCTCCCGTCTTTAGCACTGAACAGGTGAACTTAACAGCTGCTTCTTGAATGCAGACGGGACGGCGCACAACGTCTCCTCCTTCAGCCGCCAGCCCCGCTGCGCTGATGGCCTGCTCGGCTCCCGCCAGTGCAGCTGCGACGTTGGCTTCCAGATGCGGGCAGGAGGCCTTTGCCAAGGTAAGGAGGGGGAAGGGCCTTTGACAGGTCAGGAGACGCCCCCCAGCCTTCCTTCCTAGCTGGTCTCTTCTACCCCCTGGATAGCTCAGTGGCGTAGGCGTTCCTTCTCATGCGCCCCTTGGTGCACAAGCGGTCTAAGCAGGAACTGGAGGAGGTGGTGGTGGGTGGTGGTGGTCTCCTCTCTCTGGCCTGGGAGAGGCCGGGGTGGGTGGGGTGGCCCTCACCTGGCTCCTGGCTCTTTTCCAGATGTGGATGAGTGCCACCTTTTCCAGTCCGGCCGCCACACCCGCATCTGCCTCCACGAATGCGTAAACCTCCCCGGGTCCTACCGGTGCGTCTGTCCCGATGGCTACCGGCTCCAAGCAGACCAGAACACCTGCAATGGTGAGCACCTGTGCAGTAGGTGGGGGGAGGAGGTTTGGGATCTTGTGGTGGGGCAGGGAGAAGTGACAAGCAGGTCACATCTGTCTTCATGAACCCCTGAGCGGTGTGTCCCAGCGAATTCCTACCGGGTGTTCTAGGCTGAGAGGGAAGTCTGCTCCCGTCTGTCGGGGAAATCTCTCTCAGGCAGGCAGCAGCTGCAGGGCTGCCCCATGGCATTTAGCTGCCTGAGGTAGAAGAAAATATGGAGTTCCCTCCCTCCCAAAAGAGTCAAGATGCTCAGCATCCAAGCCGAACCAGGTGATGTTGACACTCGAGGGAGACCACCTCACAAACACCTCTTGGCACCCTGGTAGTCCCAATGCAACAACGAGCAACAAGTTGCTTTTCCATGTCACGTCTGAGGCAGACGCCTTGTGCACACAGAGGCCAAAATCCTGTCGCACAGCTCCAAAGGCTCAATGGGAGTCACATCATCGGTGGTGGCAAATCACTTGCCTTCCGCAATTCTGGGGCGCTCGTGAGTTGTACAGAATGCAGTGAAGTCTCCTGCTCCCAGGAAGGAAACCTTTCATCAGCCATAGTTCTGCACTGCTGATGACGTCCTTCCCATTAGACGCGCACAGCTACGCAACAGGATTTCACCCAGAGTGCAGGAAACCCACAGTGCCTGTTACATTTTTCTTACGTGCACAAATGCTAGACGCCTGTTGGAATGCATGGTGTGCGTCAAGGCAAGTGTGTGAGTGGGTCTCACATTCTGTGGTCTTCTGTCACACAATCAGCTGTGCACGACAGAAGGCCGCATAGGCAGCCTCCGGAACAGTGCACGCCCCTTGTGCAATCAACCTTCCGCAACAGGATTCCGGTTGTGTTATTTTGCAATTGTTACTCCAGGGTCTCGTGTTTTAGCCCTAAAACTGCACGGAATAGGATGTCTTCTAGCCCTTCCAGGAGGAGAGAGAGGGAGTGGGGCCTGAGGCCAGCTGGGCTGAGACGGGAGGGCCGTCCACAGCACAAACAGACTTTCCCCGTTGCCTTTGCAAGACCTCGACGAATGTGCTGAAAACCAACACAACTGCAGCCGAGGACAGACCTGCGTCAATGTCTTCGGGGGCTTCCGTTGCGTGCGGCCCGAATGCCCAAAGGCCCATCTCAACACCACCTACATCAAGACTTCGCCCTTGTAAGTACAAGCCCAAGGTTTTCCCTCCTGCACATCTTTGATGAGGCACCACATGAACTCTACTGGGAGAGCCTGGGCTGCTCCCCTACTAGGAGCGGTAGAACAGAGATCTCGCAAAAGACGGGGCCCAGTGAGAAAGCACAGCAGGGGAATCTCAGCGCCGAGTTGGCGCCTGCTGGAGGAAGAGGGGTAGGGAAGACCAAAGACCTGCTCAGCCACTAAACGAACCAGCCCGAACCATCGTGCCCATCTCTAGGGTCCTTTGAAGAGGGGCATCGCCAGGCACAGGGGATAGAGCTGGGTTGGAGGGATCCGTCTTCCCGACAGGATCAGGCCGCTCCTTAGATTTCTGTATGAGGTCCATGCTATGCCCAGAGACCCTTTTCCAGCACGGCCAGGGATGTTGGGGTGCAGCTCTTGACCAGCCCAGGGCGACCTCTCCGGGTAGCTGAGCATCCGAGGAAGGTTCTGCTTCATTTTTTGCCTCCTCCCAGGCAGTGCGAGCGCAGCCCGTGCCCGATGGACAGCAGCGCCTGTCAGAGAGCAGCCCATTCCGTCTCCTTCCACTACCTCCCTCTGCCGTCCAACCGCTCGGTGCCGAGGGTCCTCTTCAAGATGTCCACCAGCCGGTTTGTGGGGGACAGCCTCCGCTTTGCCATCTTAGGGGGCAACGGGCAGGGGAAGCTGGTGGTGCAGCGCTCTGACCAGCACACGGGAGAGCTGGTGGTCACCCGGCCGCTCCTGGGGCCGATGACGTTGGATGTGGAACTGGAAATGAGCGAATTTGCCCGGAAGGTTCTACTCGGGAAGCACATCTTCAAGATCACGGTCTTTGTCTCCCAGTATGAATTCTAAGGCCTTTCCCACCACGTCCTAGCAAGGCCTGGGAAAGCATGAACAGCATTGTTGGGAGGGCTCTCGAAATGACCCCTTAGTGGGCTTGAAGGGGGTGTGCGTGTGTGGCTACTGTGGACCTTGAACATTTAAGCTCTCCCATCGGACGCTTGCACAACTCTATGTACCCCTTTTTCCCCATGCAAGGAACGCTCATGCCGTATCAGCTTTTACCGGTCATCCCTGCAGGACCACCCTGGCTGTTGCATCGTAGAACTGTAGTGGTGGAAGGGACCCCAAGGATCATCTAGTCCACTCTCCTGCCGAAATCTAGTGAAGGCCTCCAGGGCAGGCGGCACCTCACACTCCGTTTCCAAAACTCCAAGGAGGCGTGCAGGCAGTGTAAGAGGGAGGGAGGAAAGCAGGAAGCGAGAACATCGGATTCCTGGAAAAAACTCAGTCCTCCTTGGGATCAGCAGAAGACCAGGACCACCAACCACCACTACAGTTCCACCATTTGGTGATTTCTGTATATATATATATTTTTAACCCAAAGTTCCTCTCCTAAGGTATAGTAACTAGCAATAAAAGCTTTTGAGCTAAAGAACATCTGTATTTTCTGTGTTTGCCCTTTGGCCGCATCCACGACTGAAGCGCAGCTCCTCAGAAATTGGGAAATGAAAATGGCGCCTGACTCATGGAGTAAAGGCCCACTCCTGACCAGGCAAAAGCGAGGGGGGCGGGATTCCAATAATTTCCCCTACAGCTTCAAGGAGGATCCCCTGTCCCATCCCTGTAAGCGCTCATTAACAACAAAAGCCATCTGAATGAACGGGGCCTCCGGTTCTACCAAGGGAACGAGAATCGGCACAGGGCTTTCAGGCTGACCCTCACAGAAGCTCAACAGGGAAGACCGGACCGCGACTGGATGCAACCACATGAAGCTTCTTCTTCGGTGATCTTGGAAAAGTGAACTTTTCCAAGTTCAAGCTCCAGAAACGGGCCTCAACAGGTCCTCCTATCTTGAGCTTTCCAAACCCATAAAGGGAGGTCTTCTGGCAGCTCGCTTCCAGATATATGGAACATATACAAGCTGGAGCAAGAGCAGGCAATCAGCTAACGACAGGAGCAAGGGGAGGGGGCGGGATTCGGTGTGGCATTCACATGGTGCTGAAACATTCCCAGGGTCCATCACAGTCCCCACCCCTCTCATTTATCCTCTTCACCTACACCCCCCATTTAGGGCGGAGAAATGGGCACCGTACCCATTTGGCCTCGTTAGACACCAACGGGGAGACCATCTCAGGCTGCATGTTCGCTTACCCGCGGCATTTGCAAAAGAAACAGCTTTTGTCTGCTACTATAAAACGGCCCTGCTACATAGGCTAGCTTGATGTAACCGGTGAAAATTGCAAGGATTTAGCTCTATATATTATTTACTTAATCATGTTTACTTCACTGATACCAGTCATTAAAACACAACTATTATGTAGTTGCATGGGAAAGTTTCTGGGGTTTTTTTTATACTGACAAAACTACGTTGTTCCCAGTCTCTCATGGTGTGTGTGTGTGTGTGTTTAGAAATAATAGGCACCCAAGCTACAGGGGCCATTGGCTCAGGGTCACTCAGAGGTGGGCACCTTATCCCCTGGGACGTCTGCCCTCCAATTTCCAAATCAAGGCCGGGGGGAGGGGGTACCCAAAGGGATTTACAGCAACTGCCATTAAAACAACTCTTTATTGATATACAAACCATGTAGCGTTGAAAACCCAAGTGGAGTAGGAAGCCACCTCCCGAAACGCTGCCTGGGGAAAAGCAGAGCTTCCCAATCCGGAGGACAGTTCGGACCCTATGTGGTTTGGAGAACAGAAGGGTGGGAAGCAGGTTGGACCCCTTGCGCGCTGGCAAACCTGCACGTCCGCAGGACTGGCTTCGGTCTGAAGAGGGATTCAAGCTCTCCAGCGATGCCTCCATTCTGAGTTTCACGCAACTGCCCAGGCCTCACGAATCAGAAGGGCGAGAAGCTTCCCAAGACCCCAGACTTTGGGCCCAGCTTTGACAAGAGCCGCTGAGAGTCCAGTCTTGGAGGCAGGAGGGAGCTGAGCCCCCCTCCTGGTGACATTCATGAGCATAAGGCACTCTGGAGGGAAAGGGAGGTTTGCGTGGCTCCCATACTCTGGTGCCCATCCCACAGGAGAGATGCCGGCAAGAAGCTTTTCACTTAAGAAGAATAACAACAATAATAGCAATCACCATCATCATCATAACAATGCTGAAAGGTCACGCAACCTGCCCACCAGGTTTGGAGGTGATTTTTGGAAGGAACGGATGGGTCCCGGAGGGCTGGCGTTCAGAATCCTAATGACCGACTAGGATTAAAGTGCATCCGAGAATCAACATGGAGTGATGGTTGAAGGACCGATTCTGGGCCAAGGGAGATGGGAGAGGGAGGTGCCTAGTTAGAGAACTCCCAAAAACACCCCGGTTCAGAGAAGGCAGGGGCTGTAAAGCATGGACAACGGAGGCTAGGACGGTAAAAGCTCTTCCCGAGGGAGGCGGGCCTCTGCGTCCATCCAAATACTGCAGAAGGACCGTCCGGTGGCTGAGAACGCTCCCAGACCTCTGCCCTGAGACCGAACTGCTGCACCCCTTGGCGCCCGGTCGTCCCGAGCCTGATTAAAACTGGCCGATACAAAGGAGGAAAAAAGAAGACCCCACAGAGAGCAGATTCTCTGTTCCACTGCCCAGCGAGGACAATGGCTAGGATAAAGGCTGGCTGGCTTCCTGAGCGATGCAAGAAAAAGGCTGCTCTCCTCCAAAAGGAAGCCTTGCCCCAGCCAGCCAGCCTAATACGGAAGACATGGAAAACAAGAAGGAGCAAAGGGGGGGGGGGGGGGGAGAGAGAGAGAGGTGTTGTCTAACACAGACCATCGTGCAACCCAAAACCGAAGACTCGGAGAACTGCCCTCTCCGAATCTGACAGCGCCTCCATTCTGGGGCTTTCCTGCAGATGCTTCCCCTTCGCTGCCTGGTGGAGGAGTGGACGTTGCCCCCTTTGCCCAAGCACACAGCTCCCCCCCCCCCCCGGGAAAAGGAGTGTGTGTTTCCTTCCAGGGCCTGCCAGCTCCTCCAACAGGCAGAACCTGAGAGGGAAAGCTGTGACGTTCGGGGCAGGCAGCCAGCAGCTCGCGCACTGGAGCTAAGCGCACTACTGACTCCCCATCATTAAGTGCTGTAAGAGAGAAGAAATCCAAAGTTCGCGGCGGCTGGAGGATCCCCAGCAGGCTCTGCAACCGGGCCAACGACAGACTCGGGGGCCTGTTCGGGGGCCCAAGTCCTCGGCTGACCCGTGAGCAGAGGCTGGCCCACTATCTTTGGACCTGGGCTTGCCACAAATTTAAGCACCCAATTGTGGAGGCCGGGAGACCGAGAGGTATGTAAAGGCGAAAAATGGGCAGAGGGAGGAAGAAGCCGTACAGGTACAAAATGTAACAGACCAGAGAGACTCGACAGAAGTCGACTGAGCAGCGGCAGGGGAAGAGTCTGGAGCCGGAGCGGCTCCCTTCAAACCCGGCCCCGTCACTTTCCCTGGAAGCCACTAAACTCCAGCTCGTCCTTGCGCCGGCGTGTGGTGAAGAGGGAGCTGAAAGGGTAGAGCTTGGCCTTGGCCTGGAAGCGCTGCCCGGCAATCTCGATCTCGTACTCGCCCCGGTTGACGAAGTCAGGCGTCACCAGCTGCTCCTCGCCGGTCTCCGGGTCCGGGTTCTGAACAAACCCCAGGCAGACGTGGCGCTCCAGGGTGTAGCTGTAGGCGCTGCTGGTGGTCTGGCCAACGTAGTGGCCGTTCCGGTAGATGGGCTCCCCCCACCAGGGCCACAGGTCCAGGTCCGTGTCGTGGTCTTCCAGGATGAACATGGTGAAGCGCCGGCAGACGCCCTCCTGCTTCTGCCGCATCAGGGCCTCCCGCCCGATGAAGTCGGTGCCCTGGAGGGGAAGGGAAGGGAAGGATGTTGAGAGGGAGGCCGAGAAGGGCCCAGACACCCTCGGAAGTGGTGGTCGAAGAGGAGCCGCTTTAAAGCGGCTTCTTGGTTTCTACAGGGTGAAGCATTCTTGGCACACCGTGGAGGAGCCCTCGGACTTGCACTGAAGGGAAGGCCGGCTGCAGCCAGGAAACCGGGCAGATGCCCCCAGGCCACCCATCCCAGTGAAATCTGAACCCACATTCCCCAGGCCCAAAATGAACATGGGGCCTGCTCTGCAGGGAACCCTGCCAGACGGTGACTCCTGCGCTGGAGTCGGGCTGCGCTCTTCCAGTGCCATGGCCGCCTGGCTTCCAGGCTCCCGCACGACAAGCCTTGTCAGGTTCCTCGCTTCCTGCGGAGAGGAGGCTGGTGAGAACCAGAGCTTCCTGCACAGTAGGAACCCCTGGCTGTGGGAATGCCTTTGCTGGGGATCCCTTGTGGCGCAGGGGTTCAACGGCAGTCCTGCAGCCAAAACTCTGCTCACGACCCGGGTTCAATCCCAGAGAGCCGGCTTGAGGTTGACTCAGCCTTCCCCTCCTTCTGAGGTCCGTAAATCCAGCTTGCTGGGGAGGTCCTGTGTCCCCTGCATAACTAAACTGTAAACTAGCCAGACAGTGCTTTAAGCGCTATGGGGTGGTATATAAGCAGCACACTTGGCTTCCCCCCCCCCTTTTTTTTTTTCTTTTTGGCTGCCTCCCTCAGCTTTTACTTGATTAGGCCCCTTTTTTAAAAGTTTTTATAAAGTCCTCTTTTTGCTATGAACATTATCCCCTCATTTTACTTTTTGCTTGAACCAGCTGGACCTCACTGTGTCTATGATTTTACAGTTAAGTTGCCTTGAGTACTGACCATACAGATGGGGGTGATAACAGATGTATTTTGATTTTTTTTATATAAAAAAAATGTAAGCCACACAGAAGCCCCTTCACATACCTTCTCTAACTTCACCCGGAACTCACGCCCACATTCCAGAGGGGTGGTGAAGGCGTCGAGGTCTTGGCCCCAGAAGGCAAAAAACTTCTCAATGCGCAAACTGCGGAGGGCGTAATAGCCGGAGTTCCGAATCCCATACTTCTGCCCCACGCTCATCACCTCATTGTACACGTGCAGAGCATACTGCGGGAGAAAACACAGAACAGGGGCACTGAAGCCGAGCCCAGTTAGACCCAGCCCTGAGCCACTCTGGGAAAGAGAGGCGGCGGCAGGAATCCCTGGCCCAGGTAGAGAGGAGCAGCCCAGTCACGCCTGAGCCCACCTTTCAACAAACAGCTTTTGAAATTTACCGCAGCTCTAGGAAATGAGGTTGGGAAACATGGCTCCAGAAGCTGGGCCTTAGGGGTATCTTTCTCGCCTCTTTCCCTTGAAAGAGGGCAGATGAACGGATACATTCTGGCTGCCTCGGGAATCCCGGCGGGCTTGAATCAAAGTGAAGCACTGCTGGTCCTGCACGCATTTCCCAAGCACCAGCTGAGAGGCTAGGTGTGAGCAGAGGACTCTGATTCAAGCTGGCTACGGGAGCTGGCAGGAAACCACCCAACGGGCATACCCTTCTTAGCCAACACTCCTGGGTTGATGAGCAGGTTGCTGAACAAAAGTGAACCCTGTTAACTAAATTGCCTTTATAACTGAAACAAGACAAAACAGAAGACTAAAAATTCAGGTAGAGAAGCGTCCTTTTCAAGAGTCCTGCTTAACTCAGTTAGAAAAACCTTGTGAACGGCACCGTTATTTCCACCGCTGCTGCTCCCGGAAGCCACAAGATAATTCCTTTTCGTGAACGGTGTCCCTAACATGAAGCAACTTTTGGCTAAACAGACAATAGAAGCCTTGTATAAACGCCGTCTTCAGGCACCCTGGAAGCAAACCTAGAAGCAGCTTAGTTATAAGTCAGCCTCGGGTCAGCCAAAGAAGAAGACAACTCAGGATTTTCATATCACATACAATACGGATGTGTGGCCATGAGACATAAACCCCAATTTCACGAACCTCGGCCTCCCAGCGATCTATTTGAACATTTGCTACACCGAGGGGTCTACCGACTTTCTCTCCCTGCTGGCTTTGGGGAGGAAAAGGAGATGATTCAATACAGTACTTGGTATTCTGGGCACAGGGCACGTGAAAGGGTCTGGCCACATTTTCCTCTTCCAAGAATACTTCCAAGAAGCACTTCTAGCAGCTTCTTTGCAATGCACTAAATCTCTCTCTCCATGTTCCATTTCTTCTTTTTTTTCAGGAGTCTTCTCTTTTTGAAATAATTGCTATTTCTGCAACAGCCACCCTTAGTGGGGGGGGGGGAGGAGGAAGGTTGAAAATGGTGTTCCTACTTGGGGAGCAGAGGGTGGATTCAGAAGGGGAATAAGGAACAAAGCAAAGTGAGCTGCTTATATGCCACCCCATAGCACTTAAAGCACTGTCTGGGTGGTTTACAATTGAATTATGCAAATAACACTCAGCCCCACCCCCAGTGAGCTGGGTGCCCAATTGACCAACCTCAGGCGGATGGAAGGCTGAGTCAATCCTAAACCAGCTGCCTGAGTCCATCAGAATCAAACTCAGGTCATCAGCAGAGTCTTGACTGCAGTACTGCAGTTTAACTACTGCACCACAAGGCTCATTAACACGTCTGCAGAAGCAAAACTGTTAGGGATAGCCCGGGAGTGAGAACCCAGACCTCCGTCCTCCCTGAAAACCTTGGCCTGGCCCCATAAAACCATCTTCGTGTCAGGTAATCAGGCAAATCAGCAGAAAATGGTTTACCACTAGCAGTGCTTCAAAACAGCCTTCCGTAAATGAAGGCCCTCCCGATGGGTTAGACCATATTTCCGGCCATGTCCCAACTAGCATGGGGAGGATGGAAGTTACGGTCCCATCCAGAGGCCGCCTGGCCAGAGAAGGTGGGATTAAAACCACAATTTGACTTCTCAAAGGGAGCCTCACTTTTCAGAGAGCTGTTGTTGGTAAACATTAACAGTATTCCCTGCTAGTTGAGCCTGATATGGATTTTGAGCAGACACCTTTGGCTGGTTCAGACAGGGTGCGTTTTCTGTGGGCCTATTATAATTTACATTTACAATTTGTAATTAGAAATTTGTGCCAATTTGGCATGAGAGCAGGAAAGGTTAAGTCCAGCCAGGAGGCTTGTGGCATAGTGGTTCAACTGCAGTGCTGCACCCAAACCTCTGCTCACTACATGGGTTCAATCCCAGGTAGCCGGCTCGAGGTTCACCCATTCTTCCATCCTTCTGGGATTGGTTAAATGAGTACCCAGCTCATGGGGAAGGGGCGTCACTTTTGCTATATGATGCTTCCACAAAAAGCCCTTCTGACTTTGGATCATATAACCCTCCCTCCTTGGGAGAGGTGGAGAATTAGCCCCCCCCAACAACAAACAGCCCAAGGCTCCTCCGATCACAGCATGTGCGCTTAAGACCGTAAGAACCTCTCACCTCAATGGGGATGTACAGCATGAATCCTGGCTCTCCGGTGTGCGTCATGCTCATGACACGGATGCCGTTGGCATAGCCCACACTCATCTCCTGCAAGGGAAAATGATGCCCAAATGGTCAGGATTCTGGTTGGCAGAGCACTTGACACGCCCAGAACAAGATCAGATACGGAGGAACAGACGCAACCTGTCATTCCCTCCACTTGGGCTCAAGTGACAGGTAACACAGGCTCAAACGGCTTGCCAGTAGAACGAGATGGCAGGTTAGGAAGGATTTTCCCAAGCTAGGAAAAGTCACTCTGAAACAGAGCAAGTAACTTGGGGAAGCGTCCTGTTTGAAGATGGAACCAGCACCTGGCTTCAGATAAGGCAGGCGCTAACAACTCAGCCAGACTGGTGGAGGGAGGGCCCTTTTCACCCTCTGCTAGATTCAGTGGGCTGCACCCACACCCCGAGAATACACCTCCACCCCGAGACCAAAACAAACTTCTGTGTGAAAATAGCCAGGAGAGGAAAACAGAAGAGGCAATACGAGGGCATCTCCATGCAGCTCGGAAGAGCAGCTCTTTCCTTTAAAAGTCAGGGGATAACACGGACTTATTGAATCAAGTTGGATTTACATACATATGGAGTCATCCCTTCAGCTGCTGACCCAGTGGGTCTACTCCAGTAGGAACCATGGGCACGAAGAGCTAGTTCGTTGTAGTTCGTTTCCCGGCTGAGCAGCTGATCTGCTGTTCGGCTCCCCTGACTCCTCCAGCAGGCGCCCACCCAGTGGGCGCTGCTGCTGCCCCTGAGTGGGCGCCTGCTGGAGGGGGCAGGGCACTGAACCGCAGATCAGCCATTCAGCCGGGAAACTAATGGCACTGAACCGCTGAACCAGCAGTTCATGCCCATTTCCAGTCTTTTAAAGGCCACACTGAGTGGCAAAGGTCCTCCTCTTATCTCTGGTTTGTATCGTATCTGGAAACCCAACGTTTCTGCCTGCTTATGAGCTGGGAATGAGAACACCTCCTCCAAAGAAGACAGGAAAGAAAGAGGTCTCCCCGGCTGTCTGGTGGAAAAATTCTGACTTTGGCTTAGAAAGCCTTCGGGGAGAGAAGGGTGAGGGACTGCCAGAGGTCAAACCCATTTGCCCAAAACACAGCCCTTCACAGAGACCTGAAGACAGACACAAGCTTCTCTGCCTGCTGATGAAAGAGTTGTGTGTTTTGGAGTGAGAAGAGGAACGCTAAAAAGGTACATCCACTAAAATATGGATGGGTGGGTGGGGAACATCCTCAGGTTTTACAGGCCTGCCAAAGTGGCTTGTGACAGGCCAAGCGGCTCACATTTCTGCACACAAACACTTCTTACAATTTTGCTGCACCGGACAGCTTATGATCAACACCGCCCTCCAGTTCCTCCTCCGAGGAGGAGGAGGGAATATTCAAACTACCGACCGCAGAGACCGACTATCTCATCACTGCAGGCTGTGCAGCTAACATCGCAGAATGTATGCCACAGCCCTCCTGGGAGACGGGTCCTGCTTGGAAGCATGAAACAAGACCGTGTGGCATGCAAGAAAGCCAGGCCAGGGTAGAGGGGAGAGGGAGAGAAAGCACAGCCAGTTGGAAATGCTCCAGCTCAGATTTCACCTCTGCAATAAAACTCGCTCACCGGCTTTCGGGTGGCTCTTTTGTCCAGGGCCCAACCCCTAAAAGAATTTCGGTCTGGGAGACGAGAAGCGTGACCCATTTTGCAGACTCACTTGAGCAGTCCAAGAAAGGTCCAAGGCCCAGCGAGCTCACAGCTGTTCCCTATACAGTGGCCAAGCAGCCTATTAACAGGCTACGGCTGCTTTTTCTTAGTGGGAGGAGAGCAAGGGACTCTAAAGCATGCTTTCAGGGGCTGACGTCTCCCTAGCGTCTGGCCACAACCTGGTGGAATCCACCGCTTGCCAAGGTGTGTTAAGCCCCCTCCCTGCAGGTTTAAAGGCAGGTGCCAAAGGGTGCCTGTTGCGCGCATCTCTGGATTCAGGTAAGCATCCCCCCAGCCCAGCCCAGCCCAGCCCCCGGTTGATCTCCAATAAGAAGCAAGCGGAGGCTTCATGCAAACGGAAGAGGCACGCACCTTGCAGAAGAGGGAGGGGAAGTGCTCTGGAGTCATTGGTGCATAGGAGAGCTCTGACAGGACATCGACAGCACGTGGGCCAATCAGATTCAAAGCTGGGGAGAGGGCGGGGAAAGAAGCACCAGGTGTTTCACGGTCTGAGCAAGGAGAGAACGGCCCTCCTGGGGGTTCCTCCCTTCATGGTTTCTTGTACTTTCTCAGCTCAACAAGGCAGCCGCAGCTGATGGAGGGAAACCCTCGGGAAAAGGATCCCACACAGGAAAGCAAGCCCGTCGGCTCGTGGAGGGATCCGAGGCTCCCCCGGACACCGCTAGAAGGGAAGCGGGAGGCTGGTCCTTGGCTCTGAAGCGGAGTCGCCCCGAGCCAAGCCAAATCCGACCCGGGGCCTTCACGGGCCGCTCCTGCTCCGTCCTGCCCCTTTGCCTCACCTGTGTACTTCCAGGTGACATCTTCCAAGAACAGGCTGCTATCCTCAGGCATGTGCTTCTTCAACCAGGCCCAGCAATGGACTTGCTGGTCTGTGGGAGAAATGATGAAGAAACTGGAATAAAAAAACAACACAGAAGCAATGAATGAATGAATGACAATTGAATGGCTTTCTGAGAGGAGCTTTAAATTTTATGCCTCGTTGCTTTGAATTTGCTTTTGGTGATTTCATTTACCATGTTGAAACAGCGACGCCAAATCAGGACATTTAGCCCAGCTCCGCGCTTCCCTCGGCGGCCAACCAAAGGCCACCAGAAAGCTCACAAGGCGGGCATGAAGGCAGGAAGGAGCCTTTGCCCCTGGTTGTCTGCCTGCCTTTAGCTCTTGGGGCGAAGGGCCACCAAAAATCTTCTCAACCCCTTCTGGCTTCTTCCGAACCACCAGCCAGCCCTGCACCTCATGACAGTTAACTCCACCGATAAATTATAAGTTTTTGTAGCACTGATTTGACAGACTCGGAGCGGACAAAAAGAGGCTTTCTTCATAGAACACACCATGAATTTACGACAGGGGGAAGGAGGCTTTTCCTTTCCCTTGTCTCCAGATGGATCTGTGCTTCTCGCTTCTCTTTCCAGGCTTCCGCGGTGTGTAACGGGAGTCACGAGATCTCCCGCAGGAGGACAAGCCCAGGAAGGGACCGACGCTCAACGGTACCTGCGCTTGTTGACGCGGACCACGCTGCAGTCGTTCTCGTACCCTCCGTTGTGGTTGAGCATCCCCGTATGGACGATGTGTCCGACCGGCACTTCCAGGTCGTTGGAGAGGAGATACTGCAGGAATTCCAGGGCCTGGTCCCCTGTGGACTGCAATCACAGAGGGGGAAAAAAGGCTTTCTATTCCTAACAAGGTTGTTTCAGCAGCCCTCAGATGTCCCCCCGCCAGGGCCCAATTTTCCTCGCAGAAAAAGAGAGGGTGAACCGCAGGTCCCAGAAGCCTCCAGGAAGGGTGGTCTGCCTTTTGAACGGGTCACAAGGTTCCCTTGCCACACTGCTGAACACCCCAGGACAGAAGAAGAGTCCCAAAGCGACCTTCTTTGGAGACGTCAGGGAGAGAAACAGAAGACAATCCAGGCGACTGAGAAAGCCCACGGGATCGTTTGTTTAATGGGGACCAAAAAAACCTTAACATGCTCAGAAGCAGAATGAAAAGTAGAAACTTTTCTCACAGGCGCAAAGTATTTCCAACCTCAGCTTTCGGTTGGCAGGTGGGAGCTAAACACTTTCTGGGATGGGGCGTCCGCTGAAAGGGGCCTCCACCTCCTGGGTGCCTTTTGCCACTACCGGAGTACCTGCAGTTTCACCTATCCACAGTCTGAAAATATTAAAAAAGAAAAAACTAGAAATACCTATTTTCATGATGTATTTACCAGAACTACTTGTTGAAAAACACAAAGCGTGGTCTCTGGCTGCCTCTAGTGGCAATACATGGTGAAAATACTTTTTTTCTGGATTCCCCCCCCCCCCTTTTCCTTGCTATGAATAGCGTTCGCTATTATCCGAGGTTTTCAGCATCTGCACGGGGGGAGGCTTGGAACCAATCCCCTGCAGATACGGGGGTCCTCCTGTACTTTAAAAAAATATATATCCTGTTTGAGTTTTTGGTCTGCTGCTTGCCAGGAGTCCCTAACTGCTGTCACTCTTCCCATATATATATATATTTAGTTCTACATGATTTAAGTTCAGGAACAGAGAACCTGCAGTCCTTCTTTACCTGTTATTGGACTGCATCCCATCATCTCCGGCTAGCAGCTGCACTGGCCAAGGCCGATGGCCACCCATTCCCCAGCCCTGGGTTAGCGAACAGCCGCCGGCTTGTTTTTTTTCTTTCTGCAACTCAGATATTGCATGAAACCAACAAACCCTGGGAATCTGGGTCTCTGGAAGGGCCCTCCCCTTTCCCTCGGCACTTACGCTGATTTCAAACTTGGTGAAGGAGGACATGTCGATGACACACACCGCTTCTTTGCAGCACTTGACCTCGGCTCCTACAATATCGAACCAGTCCGGCTTGTAGAAGGTCTTGCTTTGATCCAAAGCCAGCAAGTCTTAAGGAGGAGAGGAGACAGAAGGCTCAGAAAAGGCCAGCGGGTGCTGGCCGGCCCTTTAGCCCCTCAGCACTGAGCAGGGAAGGAAAACAGGCTCACCTTTTTCCGGTGGCACAAAGTACTTGGCCCTCTCGAAACCGTGCTTCTCCATCCACCGAGCTCCTTGGGCGTCCAGCCGGTCGTAGAGGGGCGACGTACGCAGTTGCCGACCAGTCTGGAAATCCCAGCGAGGAACTTTCAGGTCATAGATCAGGGCTGGAGGGGCCACAGAATCACAGAATCAAAGCGCTGGGAGGGAGAGCGATCGATCCATCCCCCGCCGCGTCCCAGCAGGACGTCCTGTACAGCCCTGAGGAATGCCTGGCCCAGCCCTGAATAGAAAAATACCCAAGGAAAGAAGGAAGGAAGGAAGCAGCAAAGGAAACCAAGGAAAGAAGGCCATGCCCCCAAGATCCTCCACCGGTGTCTTGTCTCTGGGATGAATTACTCAAGGGGTTTGTCTAGCCTTGCCTGCAGTGCCTGTCTAGGACCTCGGCCGGCTGCGGAGGTAACCTGTTCAGCTCTCTTAATCCGTTTTAGGCGATCCAGAGAACACAAGCTGCTTCTTGGACGTCCCGTCCCTCTGGTGCTCCTGCACAGGGTAGCATTCAATCTATGCCATGGGTTACAGCAGGGTGTGGGCCCCTTTCCAGGGCCCTCGGAAGACGGTCCCTGCCCCCAGGAGAGAGGCATCTACGTGTATTTTTTGACTTCTAAAAAACCCCTCGATAAAAGGGGAGCAATCCCACCACGTTTTTGAGCCCCACTGGTTTTAGACCAGCAAGTGAGGCCTTTCCCCGAAAAGTGAAGTGACTGGGAGTTATTTCCGGTTTTGACCCCCACCCGGAGGCCTGAAAATAGGGTGAAATCCTCCTCCAGCACTGAAGGAACACAAGGGGGCCTTTTACAGACAAAAATTGGTGGGGTGGCCATGCTGGGGACACCTTAGGACCTGGGGGGGGGGGGAGGAGGAGAGGCAGGCAACTCGCAAACGTCACGCCTTGAGCCACCGTGGGATCAGGTGGAAGCAGGGCTTCAGCCGATTCAACCTCTGGCTGAAAGAGCAAACCCCGGCAGGTGGCGAGCGCTCCAACGCTGGAGGCACTCAAGAGAAAGCTAGTCAGCCCTCGGTTAGACCTGCTTTGACTTGGATTCCTGCCTTGAGCCGGGGGTTGGATGGGATGGCCTTCGAGGCCCCTCCCAACTCCATTCCTTTTATAATTCTATGATTCCCTCCCAGCTGAGGTGTCTCAAAGTTCATCCCGTGCCCCCTCAGGCCAATGCGAAATGGCTTACTGACATGATCTCCCCATATCTTCTCAGCCCCAAAGCTATAGCACTTCTAACCAACCCAGCAAAAGGGTGAAGGGAGGCCTCCGCCTAGAAGGACGTCCGGCCGCCGGCTACTTACGCATCACTTCCATGACGCGGTGTCGAAGGAAAGTGCGGCTGCTTTGCAGGGCCCCGAAGCGCTTCAGGTCCAGAGGCCAAACGTTATCCGAGGGGTAACCGTTCACCAACCATTCAGCCAGGTATCTGTCCAGAGAGATGCAAGAAAGAACTGGATGCTAAAGGATGCAGAGGACAACCGTGACGTGACCCAAACACTGCCCCCAGGGATGGTGCTTTTTAAATTACTTGCAAAAAACAACATGAAGACAGGGCCACCACAAAGCCCGCTTTGCACATGGCTTGGCTCGCTGTCCAGAACCAGGGCCCCCCATGCCTCTTCACGCCCAGTGGGGCAAAACCATGTCCTAGTCTCGTTTGTGCAGATTGAAAGGGAAGAGGAAAGAGGCACAGATTCCTTCAGCAAGCGTTCGTCAGCTAGAATTGCTGGAGAGCTCCGTGCTTTAAGGTCTCTGGCTCCAGAGCCAGAGGTTGGGAGTTTGATTCCCCCTCTGGGCCTCCTTGACAGGGGGCTGGACTCCGTGATCTACACGGTCCCCTTCCAGCTCTGCAGTTCTAAGATGATGATTGAAAGGTTGCTTGCCAACCTCTGAGTGCAGTTTTGTGAGTTACAGGTGACTGTCCTTCCAAAGCAGACTTATAAAGACATACATACAAGTCACTAACTTTACCCATGACTGCTAAGAAGCTGCCAGCCACCCACAATTCCACACTAGCTGCGGAAGAGAGGAAGCCCCAACCCCCAAACCCCAGCAGAGGAACCTCGGGCACCAGCTTCTTCTTAGCAGACCAGCTAGTAAAACAAAAGAGGCCTCTATAATACCTGGACAAGTGACACCATCCAGGCAGCAAATGCGAAGCTACTTACTTGCCGGCTCCCCCTCCGAAAGATGTGCCAGCCGAGTTCATCCCTACCAGGACAAAGTAGCCCTGCACGTTGGGCGACTCTCCCATGATGCATCGCATGTCTGGAGTGAAGGATTCTGGGCAATTCACCAGCTGCACAATCTCCAGGGCCTCCAGACCCGGCATCCTCCGCAGAAGGGAACTCAGAAGTGGCTCTGCTCCCCCCGAACAAGACACAGCAAAGAAGCGTTTATCTTCTGCGGGGAATGTGTGGCATTGGGTGCCTCCCAAAACCTGGGCCTTGTCGCCCGCCCAGCAGCCCGGGAGAGCACCAGGCGGATAACCTCAGCAGCCTGTGACCATCCCCCTCTCCCCCGGACGACAGGTTCACAAGAGCTCCCGGTTTTCCGCTCAAAGCTCCAGCCCTGCAGCGCAGCAGGAAGTCCCGGGGCCGAGCACAACGCTATAGCGTTAATCAGAGTGGACACAGCGTGTCAGCCAAAGGGGAGGGGGGGGCAGAGCTTTATAAACTAACAAACACCCCCCCCCATGAAAACAGAGAGGAAACACGGGCACCCTCCCACCCGCAGCCCCCCCCCCCCCGGCCCCTTCGCTCCAGCTCAGCCACGTTCTGCTCAAGCCTGACCGCTCCAGTCCCTTTGAGAAGGAGGCAGCCTCGAGGGAACGTCGACGAGCCCCTTTCCCAAGGAAAAGGTTCCAGGGAGCCCACAAACGTACCAAAGTGATCCCAGTCCTCCTGCAAGGTCTGGATTTCCAGCTGGTTCCGGCCCTCGGTGAAAATCGGCTTGGGGTTCTTCTCGAAGCCGCCGGACAGGATACCGCCCTGCCAGTTGCGGATGTAGATCCTCCCGTCGGGGTCCACAATTGCTGCAGAGACAAGGCAGAAGGGAAGCAACCACGAGAACACGCGCCCGTGGACACTCTAGGCTTCCAATCTGGGGGGGGGGGGGGGGCAGCGACAGAGAGTCAGCCGCTCGGCTCCGGTCCTTTCAGGATTGGCACAGCCGGCCTCGCTCTGCCCTCTGGTCTTGGCACAGCCGGCAACGGTGAAGAACATACAGGACAGGGGCTACCAGCAGGGATCCGTCAACACGAAAGCATCAGTGCAGACAGCCTGGCATTCAAAGCAGGACGGCGGCATACTCGGATCTTTTCTGGACGGCTTCCTGCAGCTCCGTGCCATGCAGTGCTTCTGGAAAGTCCGTAACCCCTAGGGCGTGAGCAAGGCCCCCCTCGCTCTCACGGTGATTCTGAAGGACTCTCAGGCAGCCAAGATCGGACCTGCTGCTCCCCTGGGCCACAGCCGAGGGAGACTGGCGGGGCATGAGCTTTTGCCCAGGACCAATGAAGAACACAAGACAACTGTCTTTAACAGGCTCAGATTCAGGAAGGAGACACGACCATCTCAAGACGTAAGGAAATAGATCCTTTATAGACACACGATAGTTGCATTCGTATCCCTGGGGATACGAACAAGTGGCATCCCAGGTACATGGGAGGTCCATTCCCTCCCCCCAGAACCGGCCAGTCCACTTACCGGTCACTGCGTAGAGATGGGTTCCATTGTTGTCATTGTGCCAAACACAGAAGGAGCCCGGCCGGCTCCTCCCTGCCTCCCTGTACAGCCCACTCCTCATCGAGTGAGCGGGGAGACTCTCTATCCTGCCTCCGTGCCGAAGCGGTCAGCTGCGCGGGGAGGCGGGGAAGAGCCGGCCGGGCTCCTTCCGTGATCGGTGTGATGACGGAGCCGATGCCGCGTGGTGAACGGCGAGTAGACCAGCCGGTTCTGGGGGGAGGGAATGGACCTCCCTGGCACCTGCGATGCTGCTATTCTTATTCGTATTCCCAGGGATAGGGGGAAAAAAAAAAAAAAGGGGGGGGGAAGACCTAATATAGACCAAGATCAACAAAGACCCCAGAAGAAGGCCATAAATTCAGGCTGAAACACGTTGGGCAATTTTAAATTGAAATACAGGGTTTATTTTCCTTACATCCCGAGGCTGCGGTTTCTCCTTCTGAATCAGATTTATTGGGAGTTCCTTTTATTCCTTAAAGGGGCTCAGGCCGAGCATCTCATGCAAAAGTCCTTCTTAGCCTTGCTATCTTTTCCTTTAACGGGAAACGGCAGCAATTTCCTCATCCAAAGGGCAGGACCTACACCTCAGCAACAGGTGGGAGAATCTGCCAGGAAGCCCAAAAAAGGGCTCCACGTGGGTCGGAGGAGCACGAGAGGAGAGGAGGGGGCTCCTTACTTGGCGTGCTGCTGCCCAGCGGGGTCCTCAAAGGCCGCGTCAAGAGGTAGAAGTGCTCGCAGGCATGGAGCGGGATGCTGACCGGAACCTCGTCGGAAAGACCCAGCTCATACGCCCACTGAAACCAAGGCAGATACGTTAGTCCCTATCGGGTCGCCGGCTTCTCCCCAAATGCATCCGACTCCCTAAACACGTGGCTGCTCCCAAACTCATGGAACTGCAGCACATAACGCACAGAAAGGCACCCGGCAGGTGGGATTTGCCTGCTGAGGAACAGCAAAGATTTATTATAAGAATGTAGAGACTTCACTGCTGCATTGCGTTCCCTGTGGCTAGAAGTGAAACCAATGATCCAAAGGTGTGTGTATGGTTTTTTTTTTCCCATGGCTCATTCAGTATAATTTGCGCATGCTTATCTCTGAATGCTAAGCCCTTCCTGACATATAAAGCTCAGCCTCCAGGCTTCTGAATCTGGTGCACTCAGATGCGCTTAACTACAGTTCCCATCATTCCAATCAGCCGGGCTGTGGGAGGTGTAGTCAAGCAACATGGGGGAGACAGGAAGCTAGGGAAGGCTGCTCTGGCCCCTTACTGGGAGAAGGAATAAAGGTAGATATTCTGCCTCCCCGAGGGAATCATGTGCTACTTAGAGGAAACCAGCAGAGCACCGTTCCCCGCGAGACCTTCCTCTCTCCCCACCACAGATGTGGGCCCGGTACTGCTGAAGGCAGCCGGCAGATCAAGGTTGTGACCGCCATTGCAGCATGTGCCGTTCTTGCAAAGGATAAGCATGGTCATGGAGAAAACCCCACCCTCTGCCCACAGCCCCAGGATGCAAGGAGCACTTAACCTGTCCAGCACAATTAACAAAATACTGGCACTCGATCACCCCTCGGTCCGTCTCCACCCCAGCCACGCAGCCTTTCTGGCTCACGATGTGGATGACGCTTGTTCGCTCGTGGATCTGAGCACCTTGGTAGAGAAGAGGGAGGGAGGGAAGGGGTCAGAGTTCCTTCAGCCCACTGGTTCTCCGCCTTTTACCCTCTAGATGTCTGGGACAACTCCCAGAAGACCCAGCCAGAATGGTCAACGGAGTCCAAGGTATCTGGAGGACAAAAGGTTGTGAACCACACAAAGAAAAAGCCACAAGTTTCTGTTTTATCTGCTGCCTCTCTTGAATCCTTGCTATTCCCAGAGGCAAATGGAGCACAAGTGAACATGATCTCAGAGGCGCGCACATCCTCCCTGGCAAGTGAAGACCTTCGCCAAGAGACTGCTGCACCCAAGAAACAACACAGCGCAGGAGGGAGTAAAAAGCAGGCCACGGTCCTGCCGGGAATCAGATCAGTTGCTGATGGGATTCTGACACAGCCCGCTGGCCTAAGACGGTGCCTCTCTATTCTGGAAAAGGGCTCCTCAGGGGTTGATGCCAGGAGGCCTGCTGGGAGAAGGACCACAAACTCAGCCCATACTTGACACACCACTCGGTAGGCACCCCATGGAAGGAACCCAACAACCCGGACAGACCAGCCTGGGCTGGCAGCCTCACTTCCCGCAAGGCAGCTTGGCAGGGAGGTGGAAGGATCCCTTTGAAGAGGTTGGTCAGGCCCCGACTATCAGGAGCTCTAAAGGACACCCCTTGGCAAACTGATTACCCGTCAGCTGAAGCTACTGTGCCTTACGGGGTTTCCGGAGATCAGAACCGCACAAAGTTGGGCCTGGAAAGGCAGGCAGGGACCGGGTGCAACTGCGGCAGATCCTCGTGGAAAGGGGGCACAAGGCGAGGCCCTCTTCTGATCACGGAAGCGGGACTTGCATATTTGCTAAGAGCTCTGCCGAATTGGGTAGGTCTGGCTCCCCAACGAAGCCCACAGAGGACCCAGGCTCTGGAAGTGCAAGACATTACAAGAAACAGCAGCCCCTGGCGGAGCTGACCTTCTTTTGCCTGCGGTCGCCCCAAATCCAACCAGGCCCTTTGGGATGAAATGGGCTGGCAGCCTAATTTAACCTAAGCCAGCTCTGCAGGGATGTCGATGGCCCGGCCCCGATGACACTATGGTGGGCATTTTTCTTTGTCCGTTCCAGAAGCGGCTGAAAAGGGCAGACGGTTGCGTCAGCAGGACACCAAGTGTACAGAAGCTGGGACACTGCCTTGCTTGAAGTTAGACGATGGGAACTACATAACTTGGTACCACCTACTCTTTGGGTAGCGGCTCTCTAGGGCAGTGGTTCCCAGCCTTGGGTCCCCAGAGGTTCTTGGACTGCAACTCCCAGAAATCCTGGCCAGCACAGCTAGAGGTGAAGGCTTCTGGGAGTTTGAGTCCAAGAACGTCTGGGGAGCCAAGGTCGGGAACCGCTGCTCTAGGGTATCACACCCAGGTCTTCCACATCACCGTCTGCCAGACTATTTTAGCAGCCGGGGGCTGAACTTGGGCCAACCTGCATCCAAAGCAGGTCCTCTCCTAATGGCATCTCTCCAAAGGTTTTAAAAGAAGGGCATGTGATGTAGAGATTTTATTTTTTTCCCAGCAGTATGGGCTTCTAAGAACACACAGTGTGTCTCAGGATCAGGATCCAGGTTCTCATCCTACTCAGAGGAGGTCCAAGTCTGCAAGACCTGAGCAGGGATGTTAACAACAAGACCATTCAAAGTTGACGAATCCAGAGAGGCCCCACAAGTTGGAAGGGACTTCAGGGTGCATAACAGCATCCATTGAAAGTAATGGGAATGACAGAGTCCTAATTCACTTAAATCCATTCAATTCAATGGGTCTGCTCTGAGTATGATGAAGTCTGGATGCAACCCTCAGTTCCCTCACCTGTAAAACGGGGACAGAGGTGGTCTCCTCTTCGTGAAGGAAGCAACATGCACTGCAGCAAGTAAAGGAAGGGAAAGCGTTTTGCAAAGTGGAAGTGCATAGCTTGCACTCAGCAGCGCCTCCTTTCTCAAACAGGGTGGCTGACTAAAGAGCGGTCTGGGCAACAGGGCAGGGCCGTACCATTGAGAGAGGCCGCGTGGGCCAAGGCGAGGCTCACGTCAGCAGACGAGACAATGGCGTCCTCTGGCACGTACATGGCCCCCACCAGGTCATGGATATTGATAAGCGGGTGGAGCTGTTCCACTCTCTTTGGGGGGATGATCTCACAGGGGATCCCCATGACCCTGTCAGAGAATACACACACAGGGCAGGCTGATCACAAGTTGCTCCAGAAAGCTTCCCATACGGCTTGATCCCTCCACCCCTCCTTACAGCTTCCCCACTTACTTGAGCCGGGAGGCTATGCGTTTCAGGGAGATCAGCCGGTCCTGTGTCTGAGCTAGGGAGACAGAACCCGTCCTCACATAACCTGGAACAAGAATCAGCATCCAGTCAGGACTCCGCAAGCACCCAAAGCAGACGTTTCTGATGGCTACCAAGTAAGGTTATTTCTGGCTCTTTCAGGAGGGAGGATCATTAGAGCGTCACCGTTAAGAGTGTTGGAAACAGAGTGGAAAGACCGGGGTTTGGTCTTGAAGCTCAGCGGGATGAGCTTGGGCGACACAGCCACTGTTCTCTGGCTAGACTGCTTTGCAGGACTAACGGTGAGAAGCACGACGTAGAGCCCCTGCCATGTGTGGCAAGTCACTGCACGCCCCTGGTCCTTCTGCCCTTACCCGTTTTTATCCCAGTCTCTTGCTCGAGTTGCTGATACAGACGGTTCGAGTAGTTGGCCATCTTCAGCTCGATGGACAGGTGCCGCGCTGTGCTGACAATGCCTGCGCAGAATCTAGTGGAACCAGCAGCTAACCTGGAAGAGAAAAAAGGCAGGACGTCTCGTGGAAACCCCGAAGATCCCCCAGCCTGGTTGGCACAAGAGGAGGGGCGATGGTTCTGTTGGAAGCAGAGGAGATCCGCTGTGAGTGGGATGCCTCAGGGACCATCCCCCACACCTCTGGCCAGAAAGGAGGGGAAGGGCTGTGTCGGTATGGCAGAGAGCCTGCTCTGCACCGAGGTGGTCTCGGGTTCAATCGGCCACATCTCCAGGTAGGGCTGCAAGGAAAAAATCCTATCAGGGAACCGGGGCGGCGGGGGGGGGGGGGGGGAACCACTGCCAGCTGTTGTCACCACTATTAGACTCCACATGGACCAAGGTTCTAGTTTCATTTAAAGCAGCTACTTAAGCTCCTAAGGCTCTTAGAGAGCTGGGCAGAGGAGAGAGGCAGGAAAGAGAAGAGACAAGATTTTTCCACTGGTTATGCTGCACAGTTTCCTGTCTTGCCTTTGAGCCCTCAGAGGATGAGGGGAAGCCTCCCAAGTTCTTTTTCCCCTTGCATCGTCCCACGTGCACCCCAGGAAAAGTGACTCTGATGCCCGATCCCCTGCACAGGTGGACATCGGACAGGGACCGTAGGTAATGGTTTGTTTAGTGTGCCATCTGAACAAGACACCCAGGTTGTTGCTTGGCCATCAGTGCGCCACACCACGGTTTGTTGTTGGCTCATGAATCCCAACTACCTCCCCATCGCTTCCACGTTTCCAGAAATCTTAAAGCTCTGTTAAGAGTTTGCAGAATCATTAAAAGAAGGCATAAATTACAACAGGAAAGGGAACGGGGAACAAGAAAGGAGATGCAGAGCTCAAATGAAACCAGGAGAAAAAGAAACCGGTCTTAGAAAAGGGTAAGTTTTAAATCATCTTTAAAAATATCATTGGAGTAGCCCGAAAAAAATTAAGCCCATGAAGTATGATGAAGAACTGGCAAGGGGAATAAATTACTAAATAAGGACCAACAATAATCGATGCAGAGGGAAGAGTCCCCAAAAAAGCAACATGCTAGTCTCCTTTGTGTTGCAGTGTTGCTGGGGGGCACTTGAACATGCCAGTTCTAAAGTGGTGCCATTCCACCCCAAAATAAAAAAAAAGCTTTTTTTTTCCTGAACAGGTGGACCAACAAGGGAGAGTTTGGTTCCTACCATATGCCAGCCAAGAGCTACGGGGGCACCTTATTCAAGATGCAAAAACCATGCCAAGTAAGATGCTTTTCTCCAGTTGCACAGGATTAAAAGATCACATTCGGCAACATGGAACACCTTGTTTTGCTCGAGCCAAAACAATAATAATCATTTTTACCTGCCCTGCTCCAGTAACACGATGTCCTTCCATCCTAGTTTGGAGAGGTGATACGCCACTGATGTACCCATGATCCCACCCCCACAGATAACCACCTGTGCGTGGGCTGGCAGGGGGGTCAGCTGAGGTTCCGTTCCACTTGTGCTGCTGTGCCGGGAGCCAGACACGCACCACCTTCCCTGACCCGCCCTCTGCCATCGGACATCTGATAACAGTCGGAGGAACATCTTGATTATTATTCCTCCGCTCTTCCCACAGAGGGGTTTCCACAGTTCCTGGAAAACATGGGCGTTCTTTGCATTACATAAAATCGATACTGAAAAATGTTCACGTCACTTACAGCAGCAAGTATGATCATCTTGCTTACAGATAAGGAGATAATGTATCATCCTTGCAAGACAACAGGTGTCCACAGCCTTGGGCAGATGGAAGACACTTGATGGCCAAAGTTCTGATGCCAATGAATGCATTACAATGCTTAAATATGTGTTCTCATGGACTAAACATTGCTAAAAAAAAATACACTGGTAACAACTGTGGGTACAATTACTATTTAACATAACAACTCACACAGATTTAATGTCATTCCCAAGTAAGTAAAACCATCACAGGAAACAGTTTTTAAACTGTCCAGAGTTAAATGCTAATTATGTTGCTTTCTGTGCTACATGCAACCAAGCTGCTTCTGATTTATGGAGACCATCTCCATTATTGACCTCCAAAAGATCCAGTCCTTAGTAACCCTGCCCAGGTCTTTGCAAACTCAAGGTCACGGTTTCCTTAAATCCAGGAAGTGCTTTTAATATCAACAGAGCACAAACAGACACCTTTTTAAAAAAAATTATACTGCCCAGCAATAGGCCGGCAGTGAACACGTTTCAGCATCAAGTTAAATCTGGGTCTTGTTGGAGGTAGCTGAGTTCTGATTTACTGCTGGTAATTTTTAGATAATTCCTATTTTATAGTACACTGAGCTGTTTTTCATGTGTAACTGTTAATCTACAAAAAATACACAGAATATTTTACACAAAACACAGTAATCTGGGCAAATTTAGGCAGATGCATTTAAACCAATGCTTAAGAATGGGCACTGTCCCCTGCTTTATCAAATTCTCCAAGATAACACCTCTGCATGAGTGTGAGAAGGAAACCAACCTCTAATTAATGCTGAGATGGCCACATCTGGGGCACGGATACATAAGGCAGATCACCTGCAAAACATTTAAAGTGGAATAGCTGAAAGCAAATAATAATAAACAGCAATGACAATGATTCCAACATCTGGGGTTATTGTTCTTGCTTTTAATGTTTTTATGTTTATTTTTGTTCTCTATTATACGTGTTGTAACGGCCCAGAGTAGTGCCTTGACACTAATGGGAGCAGAATAGAAACTGAATATATAAATAAATAAAATAATAAATAATCTATATATGGGGAACACAATTATTAGAGCAACTCAAAAGTCAGAAAGTGTTCAAGTTTTTAGAAAGCATTTGATACGGAACCCAAGTGCCTGGATGGGCTCAGATCACGCCTGCATTTGCTGGAGAAAAACAATAAACGAAGGATTGCTGGCCATGCAATTTTTGTTCTTAAGCGCCGTCACATGGCTCCCAACTTATGATAATGCTATAATTATTAAGATCTGGCAGTCTGGGTAGAACACCTTGTGAGGGTTCGAGTTTTGGCTCCAAATTAAACTCCAAGAAGTCAGTAGATCTTTGTTGTTTCAAAACAGGTGTGGGATTTATTGGTGCATTGAGCAATAAACAAGTGTCTGGAACATGATCACGAGTCCTTTCTCTTTCTGCCAACGGGTCCGGAAGGGGCTTCCATTCGTTAAACAGGAACGGGTTTCTATAACTGTTGTGGTCCCGGGAGATCAGCGGGGACCCAGTCCTTTACGGTCTGCCTCGTCGGGCCTTCCAGCCGGGGTACGGTCTCCTCCTCCGGATTGTCATCCCACAGGATCCGTCCATCGGAGTCTCGGTTCTCCCAGGGTCCTCCTCCCTGTAGCTCCTTCTCTTCATCTCTCTGACTCTCCATGCCAATCTTTCTCTCCTTTCTCTCTCTACTCGTTCCTTTTCCTCTCTCCATCTCCTTCTCCACTCCCTCGCTTCTCTTTCCCCCCAATAAGAGGGTCTGGGGGGAATCTCTGCCCTTCTCCTACAATCTGCCTCCTCTTGGGGCACTCTCCATCTCTCCCATAATCCAGTCCAAGGATCCTGCATCCACACCCATTCCCAACTGGACAGTAACTGGTCTTTTCTCCTCTCTACCTCCCCCCCCCCGTCCCTGCTTCAATCGCCAGCCTCCTTTTCCTCTCTCTTCCCGCCTTTTCTCCGTGAACCTCCTCTATCGTCACTTTCTGCGTGTCTTCTGTCGGCTCCTCCATCCCTGTCTCCTGCCGAGGTTCCACTGTAGGTTCTGGTGCAGGTTTTTGGGGTCCACTCTCTTAGTTTTGTTGTTGAGGAGGGACGGCTCTCCGGCGAGTGGGGTCTCCCTCTCGCCCTCTCTCTCTCACACACACCTGTTGCTTAGCATCAGCTGCAAGTAGAGGAGGCCCCTTGCATCCAAGGCCATTACACTGGTGGGTGGGTGGATGGATTTGCATTCCATTGCATTGCATTTTGTTTAAATCTCAGAAAAGGATAAGAGACTTTTCAGATCCCTCGGGCGCTGCAAAGCTTGAGCAGCCTAGAAAGCCTCCCCCTCCCAGCTCAGAAACGTTACTTTTTCTTTTTTTTTGCACCAGAAAAGGAACGTGTCTTAAGTGGTACCTGGCTTTACACTCTCGTCCTTTTAATTCTTGCAAGCCGCCTTGGGTCCTTTTAAGGCGGGGTTTTAAAAAACAAACATATTTTAAATAAATAGAGCAAAATCAAGAAGGGTGGGGGGGAGGGGGGACGCCTTTCCCTGCCTCGGGCAGCCCAATCTCTTGGGTGCGCACCTCCTCTTCCTTTGCATGACTCCGCCCACGGCGCTCGTTTGCATGCCTCGCCCCGCCCACCCAACCCGGGGGGGGGGCCCACGCCAGGCAGCCCGGGGGGGGGAGGAGTGGGTCGAGCCGCCGCCTCACCTTCCGCGCAGCTCCCGCGACCTTCCGCCTCCCCGGGAGCTTGGCTTTTCCCGCCTGCGCTTTACGGCCTCCGGAGCGCGCGCGACACTGTCGCGGCCGGCGCCGTAACGCGAGCGCGCGGCGGCCAATCAGCGCCCGGAGGGTGGGGCAAGGGTGTGTGTGGGGGGGGGGGGTAAAGAAGTTAAGGGCACCGAGCCCACGCAAGCGCACTCGGCCGCATCCCTGGGCTGCCTGATATGCGCATGCGCGCTGGTGGGGCTTGCTTCTCCCTTCTAAGGACTGGGAAAGGCAAGCCTCGCCAGCCTGAAGGCGGGACAGGGCTCTTCTTCACCCTTCCTCTTTTAGCTTCAGAGATCCCTAAGCGAGGTTTTCCATGGGGAGGGAGAGAGGGAGGAATTATGCCAGCCAAGGGCTGCTCCTGCTTTTTTCACAAGCCATGGGCTAGTAAAGCCAAGTAAAGCCTTCTCCACTAGGCTTGGCTGAAGTCTCAGGGAGTTCCGCTGCTTCCCCTCTGCTAAGCTTCCCTGGGGCAACAGAGGAAGTTTGATCGTGGGCAGCTTCACCTTCCAACTGCAGATTCCATCCTGGCCAGCGGGCCATTGACCTTCAAGAGTTAAGGGCCCTTTAAAATCCAGAACTTACCTGCTTTTCCCTGCCCTGAGATTTTATACCATTTTTGCCTGACAAAGAGTTCTGCAGAACTCTAAAGCTTGCCTTGTTTGTAACTTTTTAGTCATCCAGTAACAGAGAAATTTGGTTTTGTTCGTGTCAGCAGACTTCAGGGTCTGGGCAATCCTCTCTTACCCTCTCCAAACTAGTGCTGAGGCTCACTGGAAGATATATATATATATGCAGAAAGGCACGTTTTGCACTCAGCGTAGTGCAGGAAACCTGCAGAGTTTCATTCAGTGGCAAATATGTCTAATTTTGCAGGTATTACATAGCCTCCCCTCTCAGGTTTCAGTCCTTGCCCTCCATCTGAAGAGGCAGGTTCTGCAAAATGTTACAAGGTTTGGATGCTCCACAACCAAGGTGCTTCTACAGAGAACACCTTGCCTTGCACATCCTAGAGACAGAATGATAATATAAACCAATTGAGTATAAATTCGCATATATATGACCTTAGCTTTAGTGTTGCTTTCATAGGAACGGGAGGGCTGGCAGAAGTTCCAGACTATCCTGTAGTGTAGATGCCCTTTTAAAGAAACTGGACCTAGCAGGAGAAAGGTTGTAGCATGCTAACCATCATATGTATTGAGCATTTCATGCCAGCTGCCATGAGCCCCTGGGGCCTCCCATGAACCATAATTCCCAAATTCCCAGCTTAAGAAACTAGAAGCTGTAACGAGAACCAAAACGTGCAGCCGTTTTTCTGCCCATTTGTATTGTGACCACCTAGCCTGTTCTCACCGTGTATTTTCAACTGATGAATTAAGGCTGAACACATTCTGAAAAAGCAATTTCATAGTTCATTTTAACATCAAGCGGGAAGTGGCTACATCCCCATTTTTTGAGAAAAATCAGAAAATCCAACACTTTTAGTCAGCAGTCGAGAGTGTTTTACTGCACTGAGGCAGATCAAACACGGTAGCAGCTGACAGGCGCCATGTTTGCTTTCTTGCAAACTCCACAAAGATTTAAAAGCCACTGAATCCAACACGATTCAGAGAATGACCAGGCAGGTTTCCTCTTGTATTCAGAGTTGATGGAAAACACAAGCCAAACAAATAAAAACCTGCAGACTCTTTTTTATTAAATTCTTCCATTTCATCTGTACAGAAAAAATGCACATTATGTTCAGTATCTCAGTTAACAATTCAAAATTACACAGCATGAACATGTAAAAACAAAGAATGGCCATGTTTTGTACATAGAAAGAAAAAAAAATCAATTTACAAAAAAAAAAACCCTTGTTAATGTTACATTTTTAAAAGGACTAAGGTCAGCCAACATTTGTTGTATCATCTACCATTTACTGTCTTCTCCGTTGGGCTGGTTTTCAAACCTGCAGGAGGGGCAATCCAGCGTAACCGCATATGCCATCCTGAGTTACTCTATGCATGCACACTGCTTTCCTCAAACCTGAAACATGTCAGTGTTGGTCAATCTGCGATTTAAAAAATATCACAGTTATAAGCTTCAAAGTACACCTGAAGGGAAAGTGCCGTCTGCCTCTGATGCATTTCCAGGAAAGTCTAGGTAATCCATTAGATTCACTTCGTAGAAATTAGGGGAGCCTAAGGTAGAGGAGTTCTGCAAGCATCAGATGCAGAAGCACAGACCAAACACTTGCCAATGCGGAAAGAAATGGCTCTAATCCACAGGCCGGTCTAGCAGACGGAGCACAGCAAAGACGTCCTTGTGCCACCAACTGTCTTCCCCCCTTTTGCTCCTACCCCTGCCTCGTCTTCGAGCCTGGAGATGCCACTGCTTTGGAAGCGCCCTCGGCATACAGACACGCAGGAAGAGTGTGCAACCCATTAACCCAGTCACACAGAGATAAAGGGGAGCAGGTCTGATCCTTCTGTTTTCCACCACCAACTTAGCCATCTTTTTGGAGGGGTGTGTGTGAGAGAAACACATCTTCAAAGCTGCAAAAAGAAAAAGCCACTGCTAACCGAAGGAAAGGCCTCCCTCCTCCAGTTCCTGCAGGCCTCGAAGCAAGAAGCCTAAACCGCTGCAGGGCCCTGGGGCTACTGCCCGAGGGGCCCAGTCCTCCTGCTTCCACAAAGCAGCTCCTTCTGAATCTCATTTCCCAAACTAGCCGATCCCCCTTGAGCTGGGAGACGAGGCTCCTTTCCTCTGAAGGAATAAGCTTTTCGGCAGGAAAACGGGAGCCCCGGGGGGAACGAGGCAAGAAAGGGTGAAGAGTGCAGGCAAAATGTAAGACAGGTCCCAACGGGGAAGATGCTGTCATAATGCACACTCCGGCCTCCACTCCAGTTCACCAGGATTTTTTTTTAAAACATTCAAAATGGAACTAGACAACGCAGAGTGCCACCTTTGCCAACTGCCTCTGGCAGCAGCGGTCCTTATTCTGTCTCATGAGCCCCCACATGGCAGGCTAGCGGTAGGCTTACAAGGCCAGAGCATTTTTCCCCACAAAGGCAGTCATTTGCAAAAGGGCAGGCCCCCCTCTTGGACAGGCTGGCGCCCTCCCCCTGATGTACGGCCGCCGCTGGCAGAAGAAGCGTCGTATCCAAAGTGAAACAGAGGCACGGAAGCCTAGCAGCTTCCTGGCTCTTTAAGACAGGGGCTTGCTTAAGCTAATCGGGCAAAGAATGTTTCCTGACTCGTTGTGATGGCTTGGGGGGGACTTCTGCTTCTCCTCCGGCAGCTGGCCCCACCCTCTTTCTTACCTCCTGAGTGGCGGCACCCCTGTCTGCCTGCAGCTGAAAGAAAACCCTCAAGGTGGCCTCAAGGCAAAGAGCAACCGCTGCCTCCCCCGTCACCTGGAGCAGGCAAGGCAACTGCGGTCAACGGAAGGCAAGCAAGGAGCCACTGATGCCTTCTGCCTTCCCAATCGAGTGTATGTGCCGGCCATCCTGAGAAGGGCGTCCTCCCCGTCAACAGCTCCTGCAAGCACCAGGATTCTCACACAGGGTTTCAAAGAAGGTCCGCCTCGTCTCCCACCCGTATGGATCTGAAATCTCCAAACCAACCTGGAATCCATACTCCTGCACTCTGGGAACAACAGCTCCTGACCCCCGTTTCTTTTCTCAGTCCTGGACGGGAACAGATGTAGGTACCAGTGTCACAGTCCCCAAAGTCAAGGCCAGGAGCTCAGGAGAAAGGATCTGGCTTCAGTTAACTCACAGTGTAACAGAATACTGAAGTAGCCTTTGGGAAGGGAAGGGAAGGGGCCTCGCTGTGGAACAGACCAAGCACACAGGCTGCTGGGAAATCGTAGCACATACGCTTATCTCAGAAGACCACCTGATGACACCAGAAGGAAAGCGTGCAGATCAGAATTCACCCTGTTCTTTATTCCAAATTTTTTTTAAAAAAATCCAGTCCACATGGCAGTCAAGGGATGGCCCTTGACCCTCTGCCCCCCTAACCGCATCCTCTTGACTTGGGTGGCCTGAAACAGTGAGTGGTCATCACAAAACAAGGGCAAGCCTTTCCAGTCTGCCATTCCCCTGGATACGAAGCCAGAGATCACACTGCTCAGTTTTGAGTAGGATGGGGTAAAAATAATAATCATCTCGGTTTCCTAACGCTAAATACTTTGCATCTTGTATCAGCATTTCAAGAGCAGCAGAAAAGAAGATTCACAGTACTGATAGGCATGACCGTCTGTGCACCCTCCGCTGGGGCAGCTGGTCCCTTTGCAGAAAGACCCCTCCCGTGGAGGGAGAAACAGGAACGCAGAAAGGCCAAGCTGATTTTCGCCTGGTGGGGGTAACAGCAAAGCTGGGACTGGGGCAAGCGGGACATGGGGCTCCACTCAGGCGGTACAGAATAGCCAGCAGCAGGATTTGCCCCTCCAGCAGGCACACGCACGCACAAACACACACACAGCCATGTCTAAGAGGATAACGGAGACCCTGCTGTACCTCCCCGTGCGTATGTACCATCACGGCTCATTCCTCTCTGCTCTCCAATCGTTCCACAGGGGGCATCGCACTCCCAGCAGAAGAACTAACTGGCAGGAGCACCACTTCAAGTAACGATACAGCCTACCTCCAATCTGTGACAACCTTACAAGTCCATGCTTCTTCTCCAGAGCGCGCGCTCTCTCTTCCCCCCCCCCCCCCGCCACTCCTGACCCTGTTCTTCCTTTTCGTGTCAGTACCTGGGGGGGTCTGGCCTCTTCTCAGTAAACAGATGATCCCCGCAAATGGAATCTAGACAGGAGAGAAGTCTTGCTCTAGCTGTTAATGAGAAGGATGCCTTGGGCATTATCAGGGGGGAAAGACAGCAATTTGTAAATAACCATGCTTTGGGGGGGGGGATGCCAAGCGGGGGTCCCCTCCTCTCTGAAGTGCCAAAATCCTCCTGCCTTTTCCTCCCAGCAGATGTCCTCGCCACCCGACGCTCCACCTTCCCTATGGATTCCTTTGGGATGCTGTGCAAGGGGGACCTTAGAAGACAACCAGTTTCTTTATTCTGGTCAGCGTTTTATTAATCTCAAAGGTGAGGGGAAAATATGAAAGGCATTGCCTTTTGGCAGAAACAGAACAACAGGCCGTAAAAGAAAACTCACCCACTCACTCACACGCACACAGGATGAGAGCAGGAGCTCAGTAGAGAGGATGGTTTTCTGGAGGCAACTTTTGCTGGCTGACTATAAGCTGAAGAGGCTTGTATAAGGATGAACCCAAAGTCCAAAGCAAGGCCAGCTGTGAGCGGTGGCTGATGTCCCTTCCCCTCAGTTCCTCCTACCAACCCACGGAGCGCAAACATTTCTCCACCAATACCCACTTGCCCAACATTATGCCTGGAATAAATCCTTAAAAATTGACTTTAAAAACCTTCTTGAGCTGCAGGTCATCAGTCTGGTCCGGAGAGTGAAGGCAGTTCCAACCATACAAGAAAAAGAGAGGAGAGAGAAAGAGAGAGAGAGAGAAACTGGTCTACAGGCAGGCAAACAACAGTCGCTAACGATGGGATAACGAAGCTGCTGGCTGGGCGGCCAAGACTCTGCACGTGCCAACTCTTTCTGGGAGTGGAGATGCCATGGACGAGGTGGGAAACTCAGCTGACAGGTGGTGGTGGTGGTGCTGCTGCTGCTCTAGTTGACTGGTCCTCTCCGGAGAGGAGTGAGGTGGGTGGGGAGACTATACAGAGGAGGGCTGTACAAACTGGGCAATGGGCAGGCCTTCCTTCCTCTTTCCTCCGTGTCACTATCCAGGCAGGCTCTACCTGTCCTTCAGCTCTCGTGTCACTCGCTTCGTGATGCGCCCACACATCAGGCCAATGAGGAACAGGACACAGATGCTCACGCTCATCACAGTCAGGATGTAGTTCTTGGACGGAGAAGTCATGACTTGTGCGGCGAGATCGGAAAGGCCTTCTGCTGGGGCCACCTAGGAGCCACGGAGAAAGAAAAGGCCGTCACTCTCCCGCCCTGCCCTGCCCTGCCCTGCCCTGCCCTGCCCTGCCCTGCCCTGCCCTGCCCTGCCCTTCCTTCCTTCCTTCCTTCCTTCCTTCCTTCCTTCCTTCCTTCCTTCCTTCCTTCCTTCCTTCCTTCCTTCCTTCCTTCCTTCCTTCCTTCCTTCCTTCCTTCCTTCCTTCCTTCCTTCCTTCCTCCCTCCCTCCCTCCCTGCTCAGTGTCCACAAACAGGCCGTACTGGTACCACCCATCCAACAGGGAAGGTGTCTCTCTAGACTTAACTTGTCCCGTCTCCCGCGATCTCCCAAAAGCCCACTGCTTCCAAGACAGGGGCTTCCACCTTGGTTTCCCACCCAGAGGAAGAAAGCAGGTGGCCCCAGTCACCTTGGCAGCGTAACTCCACATTTCAATCCTGTCGTTAAGGCGCTTCTTGCACTCTGGTTGTAACCGCACACGCTTGTCCTCCAGGGCTTCCATCAGGCAGGACATTTCTGCAGAACAGAGAATCCGTTACAAGAGAAAGAAAGAAAGAGAGAGAGAGAGAGACTTTCCTCTTTGAGGCCACAGAGAAGCTCTTCGGATCCACTGGGAAAATACGGCTGTGCTTAACCCATGATACTTGTAACTGCCCTTTCTTCAAAGGGTAATGAGAAACTAATTCTGCTTTCAGCAATTATAGCAGGCTCATGCTCAGGACAAGCTGTCTTGGAACCTCAAGTGGCTTCAAAATCTGACATTCAATGGCTTCAAGCTGACATTTCTAACAGCCTCGGCATGCACAAAGCCCACAACTGAGGAAGGATTTATCCAGACAACGGCCTATTTCTAGTTTCCACAGCCACCAACAAACCTGCAAACATGAGCTAGTCTTGTGATTATGGGAGGGGCAACATAATTTTGGAGTAGCAAAAACCAATCCCAGATCGTCGACGTGTCGTTTGCTTATTATGATGTATGAACCCAACACTGAAACAACTCTCTGGCTTGTCTCCCCTTTGACAAGCCAGAGACCCATGAGAAAACAAACCCACCCTGCACTATTCCTCTGGCCGGCTGAGGAAGAGACAAGCCCGAGGGACCTGGCTCCTTCTGAGTTGGCACCACAGGGTCACCAAGCCACGGATCAAGGGCTTGTGGGTGGCTTAGCCACTTCCAACTCAAGTGGGATCCATCAGGCAGCCAGGCCCACCACAGGAGGTCAGGCACCACACGCCAGAACTCTACGAAGGAACATCGAGCTTGTTGAGAAGGAGGAACCTAGATCCTGCGATTAATTCCATCGAAGAGACAAATCTGTGACCCAGATCCAACACTGCTCTCCCACTAGGAGCTGCCCAGCTGCAGGGATAGCTGTGAAGCTGGAACTCATGGCAGCACAGGATACCGTGCTGTCCCCATACTTTCTAAATAATGAATTTGTTGAGGGCACAGCCTTTGACAGCTGCTGTTTTCCAGCACTGGGAGAACTGACAAAGCTCTTAACGCATCAAACCATCTCATAATATGAAAAGAAAGTAGTTATACATGTTTTTCTCTGGTACCTCTAATTCTGGAAATCCAGAAAGGTGCTTTGAAAATAGATTGTATGTTCTCCTGCCCACCCACGCTTTTCCAGGCCTTTGCAGTTTTAACAAAGGTACCTGGTCCTAAGTCAGATGCGCAAAAGGAAGCAAGTCCAAGCATATATAAGAGGGTAACTTCAGGAACCAACGGGTGCAGACCACTGAAACAGTGGGTGGAACCCAAGTTGTTCCTGGGTTCCTCATCTCAGGGGAGACTTACGCCGCCCTCTTCCTGGAGGGATGGCTGCACAGTGGTGCTTGATGTCCAGGGCACAGGCCGTATGGAGGACAGGATCCACAAAGATATCAGCTTTACTCTCTTTCAGCATGTTCAGCACCTCCTGGAGGGAAGGAGACCAGAACGCAGTAAGCATCGTAACTTGGACATTTCAATGTATTTCATCAGACCCAAGCAGTTGGGGAAAGTTGCACTCTTGGGGTAGTTAAATGGGCAGCGATCTCACAATCGTTCAGGGCTTCACAGGTCACAGCCAGCTGCTTGATGGGACTGGGGAACCCGCGGGGCAGCCCTTGGGGCGCTGGTGTGGATGTGATAAACAGCCCACCCTGTTCTGACATCAGAGGAGTGCACTGAGCGGGTGAAACAGCCGCTGACTGAGCTGTGCATAAAGGCTTTCTAGGAAGCCTCCGTCTGTGTTCACAGCCTTCTTCCCCATTTCACAAACAATTAAGACGGAGATGCCCTCCCGGTTTCCTTACCTTCTTGCACATGTCCGTCTTGATTTTTAGCAGGTTCACTTTCAGGCACTCTTCCACTTGCCCGGTCTGCTCCTGGGCTGCCGCTTCTTCTGCGCACAAACTAGAAATCTTTAAAAAAATACAAAGGACATAACGATACACAATCTGCATGGTATAAATTACCCTCCAATGGAAGAAAACCAATACACTTAATTATTGTTTTTGTTTGTTTGTTTAAGTGTATGAGTGGCTGAATAGAAGTTGTTTTTGGGTAGGAGGTAATAGCTCATTCCTGATGAACATTGTACCCCTACTGCACTGAGCAAAAGCTTACAGTGCAAGCAACAGAAAGGGGGCAGGGGCAGGGGCAGGGGCGCACACACACACACACACACACACACACACACACACACACACACACACACACACACACACACACACACACACACACTCCTCGCCCAGGCACATGGGGGGGGGAGAAGGAACGGGTCTTCCGAAGCGCCTCTCCCCTCCCCTCCCCTCCCCTCCCCCTCGAAACGCTGTGAAGAAGCAGGACTGCATGTGGAAACTCCCACCTCGTCTGAGCAGTGCATCTGTAGCTGAGGATCTAACCGGTAATCAAGAGCGGATTCTTCAATAATCACTCGAATCTGATCTTCACAGTCTGGAGACAGACGCTGTTAAGAGGACAAAAGAAGCACAGTTTATACCAGGCTTGTCCAAGGAAAAGAATCTAGGCTTATTTACGTGATCACCAGAGTTGCTATCTGCCATTCAGCTAAATGAAGCCTTGGAGTAGATCCCAGCACCTTCAACTCTGTTACTTAGAAGAAAACAAATTAAAAACTCCAGCAGCCATCTCCCATTCTTTTCTACAGCATGAGGTCTCTGGAAAAGGAGCAGAGCAAGACAGAGGACAGGCTGGAGAATGTCTAACACCAATGCACCGTTTGCATGTGCCACTGCACCCCCATGCTCCCTGAATGCTGCTGGTGAAAATCTGAAGTCTGGAAGCGCGGGGGTTCAGTGGCCAGCCGGCCAGCCTCTTTGCCTGAGAACTGCCTCACTCACTCACTCCTCAGATCAACAAGCATGGCCACTGAGGGCTGCAGCCCACGGACCCTTCTGTGTGGCACCGATGGGCACAGTCGTTCTATAAACCAGGGAGAGGTGAAGCCTTTCCCTCCAGATGTTTTTGGACTGCAGCCCCCCCCCCCTAACGTTTCTCACCATGGCGACACTAGTCAGGACTGATGGGAACTGAAACCCAACAACATCGGAAGGGCCCTATTCTGCTAGAACAGACCATGAAAGGAGACTCCATGGTGCACATCCGAGTGTTTTGTTTCACACACAGCTTCCGTTCACAGGTACGCAAGGCAGCCTGGCTAACAGCTGTGCCTAGAGCAGCTGAAATATGAAGTGGCTCCCTATCATTATATCACTAAGTTTCACTCTTTCTCATCACATTTGTTTCACCCACCCGTGCACCGGTTTGTGGGGTCTTTTTTAAATCGTGAACATTCATGTGCATTTTCCGCACATTTCCTCTAAACCATAGGTCTTTCTGTGCAACATCCCCTCATACACACATTTTTTTGATCGCAGAACTGACCCGCAACATTTGGAGATGTGGAAATACTGGCAGAATAACTGCACTACTTCATGTACTGGTTTATAAAGTGTACATTTCTCCCTCATCGCTACCATGACCCAAGGAACCAGAGAGGGGTAAATTCACAAGTTCACCCACAATGCCCACACCTGGACAAGTTCTGGTTATGCAGCATCAAAGATGCACATACTCTACAGCAAAAACCTAATCTTCCAAGTAGGTTACGTAGCCACGCAATGATGTACTTTCTACTATATACAGTCTGATCAGCCAAAATGTTTCTTAAGAACCACTTTTGGCAGGAAAAAGGCAGTTTCCTTAGCTTCCGTCTAAGGAGAATTCTTCCATCTGGGGAAGACACGGCATGCAAAGCAGCTTCATTTGGGGATGGAGCAGCTCAAAGCAACCTGAGCTCTGGCAGGAGCTTAACGACGTCACATCCATCACGCCAGAAGCAGCCACACGCAAGCCAGTTTCTGACAGCTGGGAATTCTGGAAGGCTTCTCAAGAGCGACAGAGAAAGGGAACAGAGTTCCCCACCCATCCCGCACTCCCGAAACGCACAGATCCCATTGCTTATCTTATCTCTATTCCAATTTCCCTTAAATATTTGGAGGCGAAAGAACAGGAACAATTAGCTGCTGAAGAGAGACAAACACAGAGCAACAAACATGGACAAAAACCACAGGAAGCCGAGGGATCCCTACTCCGTTTTCTGTCTACTCATCTCAAGAGATGGACTTTAGCATTTTCAACAGCCAGGGCCTGGCTTATGACATCTTTTGGCCAAGCACATCATTTGTGGGGCAGAAATTTTCCCACTTTCAAACAGGCATTTACCTTTTCTTGTTTAAAACAACATGGATCCTGGGCCAGTCAAACTAAGATGCTCAAATAGTGCAAATGATTTTTCAGGCGACTGCTCTCGGAAACTCATGCCCATGTCTATTTTAAAAAACTCCCAATGTTGAGATTTGGCAGATGATAAAAGCAGCATTAACATTTATCCCCCGCCACTACACACACAATTGCACTCTGTATGGCAGCACATGCTGTTCATCAGCTGTCATCTCTTGTTGGCACGTAATGTTTTAACAACCATAAACCAGATCAATGGTTGTTTCAAACATTTCTAGCTACTGGACAAACCTGGCAGCAGCTCAGTTATGAATTCGTAACCCCCCACTAAATCAAACTGCAACCAATCCGCCCTGGGAATTTTTCAAAGAAACTTACATAACTGATTTTAAGCTTTTGATGCCAAAGCATCCTCTAGGCAGGATCCAGCCTTCCTCTATTTTCAATATGTTTGTTTACCTGACTGGCCAGGGAGCAAAGGTCCATTCAGTGCAAGAGAACAGGGGGCCTTTGCACCTCGGCTCGGAGGGACCCACGTGGGCCTCACTCACCAGGTCTGCATATTTCAGCTTCAGACAGGATATGACCTCTCCTTCCAGCTCAGAGTCGTCTTTGGCCTTGCTCAGGATGCTCTTGCAGAATTTGGGGATGTCTGCTTTGCATGCCTTCCTGAGCACCGGATTCAAGCGGTAGTCTAGCAAAACGGAAAGGAGTGACGTCAGTGTTCCTGACCAGCTGGTTAGGAAGGAGGCACCTTCCGCGGAACTGTACAACTTTCACTGAGTTTTGAGTTTTCTGGTTGAACTGCTTTCCCAGCTGCCGAACAAGAACTCTTGACTTGCTGGAAAACATCTGCACACAGGACTGCATCTATAAGTCATCCTACAAAGGAGGGGTAACCTGATGCCACCAACTGTTGGTCCCTGCTCTGCACCAAGGGAGTGCAGAAAAAGTGAAGAAAGCAGGTGTAAACTGTGCTTTTCAAGACCCACTTGATTCTTACACGGAGGGGAGGGGGGGCAGACTAAATAACCTCCAATATCCCGTCTAGTTTGAATTGTACCGTTGTAATTATACCAAACAGAAAAACAAGAGTCATGACATGCATTTGTCTGGTTTCTACTGCTCAAAAAATCAAGATTTTTGGCACAGAATTTGGCATGCCTGCTCCTGGTTGTAAATGCATGACCACTGCTACAGGCTTTCTCCAAATACTGGATACAACACAGCTGTCGAATGCCTGCCCTTAAGCTTCCCAGCTAGCTTCCTGACCCAGACTAATTCAAACAAACAAAAGGACAGCCATTACCTGTGTTTTGTGTAATCTGGCGCTTGGTGATCATTTGTTTGCATTTGGGGTCCATCACCTCACTGTTCTTGTTCTGCTTCAAACACTGCAGCATGTTTTTGGCATCCGCTTCTGGGCAAAACCTCTGCCAACGAACAGAAATGACAATTTTAGTGAGGGGAAAAAGCAAGCCCTTTCCCATCCCTGGCCGTGACCCTCGTCCTCTGAATTAGGGAGAGATGAAGAGCAGCAAAGCCAGAGAAAGAGGATCTAGCCAGCATCTTTGAGAGGTGCACCCTAGAGGCTGTCTGGCATGTTCCCTTGGGCATTCCAGGGAAATTGAAGAAGGGCAGAGGAAAACGCCCTTCAGGTCCTGGGTATGGCCCCAGGCAGAAGTAGGGCAGTGCACCAGAGCAATACAGTGGATACCCTCTCGACTCTGACACGGTCTCTTCGTGCGGGTGATGGGTTTTACAGAGGCACCCTCGAGGTCGAGGGTACACTGTTGGTCTCAAGAGATGGCAACTGTGCCATCTCCTCCTTTGTTGGTCTCTGACTGTCCCAGGACTTGGCAGTGGGCTAATATTGGAAGGCTTCCCTCATGATTCACTTGGAGGATGTCTTACACACAGACACTGCTGGAACTGAGGAGGCCTGTCGAGATAGCCAACCAACCAACCGCCTGATGTGATTTCTCCCCACAGGTGGAATTTGAGATGAGATTGCTGGCTCTTAATTGCAACTTCTGTGAACTTTGTGACGATGCTGGCAAGTCCGTGTTTCTGGTGCCCCTCATTTAGGCAGTATAAGCACTCTGAATGTCCGCTGGTGAGGGGGATTTTGTTGACCCACAAAATGCAGTTTTTAAACCGGCTCATTGGATCCATAGGAGGTCGGAAGGCCTCAGACCGATGCACAGTATTGGAGAAGACGTGCAATGACAAAGGCGGGAAGGCCTTAGAACAACCAACACAGGTTGTTAGGGTTTTTTTTTTTTAAGGGAACTCCCAGGCAAAGGAGGAAGGCAACAGATAACAAGGAAGACGACCAAGGCAAAAGATAAGGTTGTTGAGGTTCTCGTAAGAATAAAGGAAAAAAACAGCTCAAGCGAATGTTCCTGAGAGTTTCCTCAGTGATGACTAAAGGGAACTGAGGGGTGACCACTAGGCGCAGGGATATGTGCAGTGTGTGGGGGATGCTATTCTAAAATGTTCTAAGAAGTTTTGTGCAAGTGCAGAAATGCCCACGCGTGTGGTTCACAGAGACCATGAAGAAGAACCATTTGATTGCTATCTATCTATCTATCTATCTATCTATCTATCTATCTATCTATCTATCTATCTATCTATCTATCTATCTATTGTATTTTTACCCCGCCTATCTGGTCAGACGACCACTCTACCACCCATGTTCTCTTTTGCGGTCTAGCTCTTGCTGAAAACCACATTCACATTAATCCCATACAAATTTTTGTGCAGAAGACAAACACTTCTCTCCCCCTCCTGTTCCCCAGGTAGGCTGCTTTTTCAGGATCCCAATTAAAAAGATGTTTAATATACATCAGTGAAAAGGTGCACCATAATTTAACTAGGCTTAATCACTGGACCAAGCTGCCCTTAATCAACTATAATTACCTTAATCATCTGCTTGCAGACACGCATGAGGGTGTAATCTAATTCTGGATCCATCATTTCTGTCTCCTGGAGTTTGAAGACCTTCTGATGGCAGTGGGTGCTCAGCTGCTTCTTGTTTTCCTTTAAACACTCAATAATCTGAAACAACATCGCATCACTAAGGAAACAGCTCGAGTCAGTAGAGGCGGCACTGCCGAAACAGACTGGGGAGTCAGCAAGTGACTCACTGACCAAACAACACGAAACAGAGGGATGAAAAGGTACCCCTGGTGCCGCACAGTGTTAAACCATGTCTCCTCTGGAATAGGAGGGATAACGAGGGTGATGGGACGTTACCCTGATACAAGTGACAAATAAATTGGGCTTCACAGCTAAAAGGGCGGTGGTTTTAAAAGCAACGCATAAGCCTGGACTGGTTTTGCTTCACCTAGAGAAGAGGTTCAGTGGAAGGAAGTTTAACTAGAGGCAAGTTGAAAAGCATTATCTGTATAATCTAAATGTACGATGGAATTTAAAATTGAGCCGTTTCTGCTTCGGACAATCCCCATGGTAATTTGAACCTGAACAGCCTGAGTGACATGCGGACTGAGAGGAAAGGTAAAAATAAAATGTCTGAGGGATGTCCTGGAATATGCTAGTGAAACCGAGGTGGGGGAAAGCAGAGTGGGAGCGCCAGAGCAGGATTGGAAATGTCGGTCCCAATCCCCACAGGGTGACCGGCTTCAGACACCATCCCTCTTGAGAGGACAAGTGGGTTCTCAAGCTACCAAAGGGATGAAGAAAACAGAAAGGCCCATCACCTGAGCATTGCCATACGGAACGTTCTGGCAGTAGTTTTTGATGTCCGTTTTGCACGCCTCATAAAGGTCTGGCTCCAAACGAATATCCTCTGTCTGCAAAGCAAAGCAGAAATTTAAAACCAGGTCTAGAACCAGCAGAACAGGACCAGCCAAGTTCCCAAAAAACCAGACAGTCAGTTTTAGCATTCAGCAGAAATGTTCATCGGGCTGAAAATTAAAGAAGAACACATTAAAGAAGAACAGTGAGGGGAGGAGGGAGAGGGAGCAGCCAGCTTGCTGCTGAAACCACAAAGTCTGAATTTAAACACAGTCTTAAGATGGAGTGTGGGAGGCGCAGACTTAGGGCGCTCTTCGGTGCCATGCAGGCAGTTCCTGGTAGACAATAATTAGAACTCTGAGAGATGCAGCAAAGGCCAACCAATGATCGAAGCACTCCATCCGTGTGTGTGCTCCTCAACTACTGGTTACACAAGGGAGTGCTAAAAAACAACAACAATCCTACTGAGAAGCAAAACAAAGCAGAACTGGAAAGGTCTTTCAAATATACTGGTCCCAAAAGGCCAGCTGAGCAAAATTCTGCCACTCCAGTAGTTGGGAAGAGCATCAGTTCAGTGAGGAGAGGGTGCCTTCTGGTGGCCCGGTGTCTGGAAAAGCCGAGAAAACCCTGCCACAAGCCCAATTTAGACTATAAGAGAAGATAATGAGAGAGAAGCCACATAGCCTGGAGGGAATGCCAAATCTTTTCACAGGAGCACAAGCTGGGTTTTCTCAAGAAACTCTGGTGGGAGCAAACGGGCCCTCTTACCATCTCCAGCTCCTCCACACGAAGCTGTTTGCGGCACTTGACAGAGACCCGGTGCTCCTTTGCGTCCTGCAGTGTGTCGTTGCGCACAGTGGTGCTCAGGCAGATGACCACGTCCACCCTGGAGAAGAAAGAGGCGTTACAGCTCCAGTCGGCTTGCAACAAAGGCCCTCTTGCCGCCAACCCCTCGGCTAGAAACTCCTAAATTGCTGATGGAAACACCCACAAGGCGGAAGATTCTACCTACTTTTTCTTGATGTTTGGGCACAGCTTCAACACGTCCTCCTTGCAGGCCATTTTAAATTTGTACGAGAATCTGAAATCCTTCATCTGAACCTAGTGGGGAGGGGGGATAGAAACCAAGCAGGCACTGTTCAAAGTCAGGCACGAGAATCCTGGCAATGAATCCAATGTGGCAACTGCCAAGCTCTTCCCAGGTGCTTCCACCCAGGTGAGTTCAAGAGGATGCCAGTGTAACACCTCCACAGACAACCCGCCTTCCTCTGATCCATGGGAGCTGTAGTCCAGTCTCCGAGCACTCGTCACAAGCCTTGTCGACTTAAAAGTGTCCCGCCTGGAGTGATGTTCCCGGGGTATGATAGGAGAATCCACAGCTGCCAGACTTTGGAAGTCTGTTGAGGGCAAGCAAGCCAAGGGGGTGATGCAAAAGGGACAAGGCCTCACCTCCCAGCTGGAGAGACTCTGGCCTTCACGGGAGGAGAAGGACGTGGGTGGCTCCCCCATCTAGCTAAATTCAGGGATGCTGAAAGGCCAGCCGCACTCACCAGCTGAAAGTGTGTGACACCAACAGCACATTTCTCGTTCATCTCCTTCTGGTGTTTGTTCTGAATGAGGCACTCCATGAGGTCGCCTGAGTCGATCTGGTTGTCTGCCACTTCCTGAATGGGAGATGCGGGAATAAGAGAGGGACGGATGGTCTGCCAGGAACCGACTCCCTTTTTGGAAACGTCTACACTCCGGTTACGAACATAAGGAGACCCGTAATTTAAAGACCAGGAATGCATAGTGCTGCTCTCCACTGTGACTGCAATCTGATGGCTAAAATAACCAGAGAGGGCCCTGTGGGCACCAGAACTACCACACCCTTTGAAGGCAACATGTACCAGGCCCTAACTGACAGTGCCAGGCGCACAGTGCCAGTTCCAACACGTACCAGGCAGTGCCACGTTTTAGATGCTCCCACAAAGCCAAAAGGCAAAATGGCCTGTGAAATGCCACCTAGGCGTTCTGTGACACAAGCAGGTGGGACATAAAAAAATATTATGTGGTCACGCAGTCCAAAAGAACAGTTGTCAAGAACAGCTGGGTTCTTCGATCCCGGAGCATATTTTCTCCTCTACTCTGTAACTTGTTTCAGTTTTAACTAGAGGCGTGGAGACGGCATTTGTGGACTACAACTCTGTAGGTCCAAAAACGCAGATCTGTCTACTTCCAATTTTAACCAGAATGAGGAGCACCCTGGAGCTACACAGGGCGCTAAAATTCCCTTGGATTATAGCAAATCCCACACAGGCACTCCTGGAGTTGGAGGTATTAGCAGATATTCCCCAAAGCAGTTCCAAGCTTAAACTCACAGTTAGAAAATTGCTTTTGGAAAGAAAGAAAGAAAATCTGCAATACAACAGAACTGACGCCAGCAAAGCTCAGACAACCCAGTAAAGCTTGCGGCTTGAGTATCATCCTCCAGAAGCTGAGCAAAGGGTACACAGAAAGGCCCTCTGCGCACTTGCGGACGTTCCTTGAAAGTACAATTTAAGGGGGAGAGGAATGTCACACCACAAAGCATACAGGTGAAGCCTTCCCACAACAGAGACTGAAGGAGAGGAACTCTATGCCCCGTTCACTACCCAACATGGAGACGTATGAGCAAGAGCCACTTACATGGCAAAATGTCTGGATGATTGGCTCGCAGGCTCGCATCAGCAAGGCTTCTATCTGGATATCCTGTCAAAGGGAGAGACAGTATTTAGCCTGGCCAGGCTCATGCCGGATTGTTCAACGCAGAGCTTATCCTAAGGAAGTCTGCACTGCTGCTGTCTAAGGGATGCTTGCATATCAGGATCCTCAATGCCTGGCTGCCCACCACCCGGCACACGAGTCAGGAAGCGGCTCCCACAGTTGCACACAAGATGACTGGGGGAGCAAGAACTGGTTGCAACAAGCACTTCTCAAAGTCTGACACTGTTAACTACAGGCCAGCTAGATTTGACCGAAGCTTAGCAGGCTTTTAAAAGATAGACTGCCTGTCAAAATGATGCACCACCTCGATTGATAGATAGATTAGAAAGATAGAAAGATAGATAGAAGAGAAAAGAAGAGAGAAAAAAGAGAAAAGAAAAAAGAAAATAAATCATTTTCGGGGTATAAATGTAATAAATAAATAAATAAATTTACCCAGCTACACTTTTCAATGACCACAGGCTTGGATCTTATTTGGGACAACTCATTAAGATCTGAGCCTCTCCCTTTTGTGTGCATTCACAGAGGCCACGAAGAAGAACCTACGCACCTCAGATTCCAGCTCAGTAAGGTTTCCGACAATATCTCTGCAATCGACAGTCAAATCATCCAGGTGATCTTGAAGACACTCAAGTTCCTAAACAGAAGCAAGAGTCTTAATGCAGAATATGAACAGATCCGCCTGCTCTCTCCCTTCAGAATCCGCCAGAGGCCCCATGCTGTGCCTCTAGCAACCTCTGTGCTGACCGGTTTTATAAGCGGGTGTTGGAGACGACAGGCCTGCTCTCCTGTTCTGCCACAATTGCACCTTTCCTTCTTTGCTTTGCTACCTCCGTCACCCACTGTTTTGCCAAAGCTGCATTTTATTGCCAACGCCAGCCTTTGGAGCACCACCATAAGGAGGCTTTAGGCCAATCAAGAACTCATAAATTCTCTTCTAGCCCTTCCTCCTCCACCTTGAACAAACCATGACCCACACCTCATCCAAAGAGTAGCAACCAATCAAGCTCATATCAGTGGATCCCCCTTTCTTTCCCCAACCCTGTACTGAACCACATCATTATCTGGCATGGAAACACTGCCTTCAAGCCAACAAGGGCCTCCCCAATTCCATCCTGAGAAAGCACCAGGAAAACGAATGCCACGCATACCTGTCCCGTCTCTGTTTTCTCGCTGCACCACTTTCCCAGATCGGTCATGCACTTGTCCTGGAGGGCCGGATCCAGTTTCACAGCTAAGGCACGCTGGTGCAGGATTCGCTGTACTTCTGCTCTGCATTCTCGGGACAGCTGCCAAGCACAAACATACCGATCTGTTCCGGGCAAACACTCCCAGCTACTCCCATCTGGGCCTTTCCCTTCCACATGTAGGCAGCAACTCTACGGGTATTCTTAGCCTCTTTCCACACAGCTACAGCCTCTCAGATGCTGGCTTGCCTTTTGCCATTTGGCCTGGCAGTTTTCATCAGGCCCAGCTGAAAAGATGGGCTTGAACAGGATGCCAAAAACGGGCAGATTAACCAAGCCCAGTTACAACACAAACGAGGAGGGGCTTCTTGTTTAAAGAGAAGAGAGCATTCCAAAGCACACAAGGCCCGAGACAACGAGAGAGGCAAGCTCCAATCATCCAGGTAGCAGAAGTCAGAGGGATCTGAGATGCCAGGGCAAGCAGTCTCAGGAGACTTAAAGCTTTTTTTTACCTGGCAAGTCTTACCATGGACTGGCAGCTGCGCATGGTACCCATGATAAGGTTTACTCGAGAACCATAAACCCTAAGTACTAAACATTGGGTGAAGGAAGCAAGAGTGCAGAGGTGCCCCTCTGGCTACCGACTGGAAGGCTCCTCTACGAAGCTGGCTCCACAGAGCAGAGCTGCACAATGACAGAGCACAGCCAGCACCCATCAGCCCAGAACTTGCCCAGTTGAGGAAGCACGGGGCAGAAGCGCATTCTACCCTTCTCTCTCAAAGGCAGGTACAAAGCATGGAGTGGGTGCTTATCTATTAGGTTTGCAGGGAAGCAGAGTGTTGGCTTCTTTATGAGCTGAAAGACAGGGGCACGTTGTGCAGCTTTTGGTTTTTCAGATAAGCTATCAAGAGCCAAGAACCTCTCAGCTCTGGAGTGCCCTCGTCTCTTGAGGTGAGCAAAGCAACAGCACTGAGAATGGCATGCAGCACTCAACAGAGGGAGGTCCCTGAGAAGACCGGCCAAATTCACAGCTAAGTTGGCCGAATCACAAAACATCCCGGTGGCTTGTAAAGTGGGCTATAAGTAACCCTCTCTCTCTCTCCCCCTTTTTTTCCCCTCCAGGAAGTATCTGCTCAGCCTATCTGCTCTCTTGGGAATATTCAAAAAACCACCTTGAGAACCAGAGATAAACCTCCCAGTATGCTCGCTGATCCCATTTCCTGATCCAGGAGGAGTGCTAAGCACCTACCCTCCTGCCCTGTTCCTCTGTGCGGTAGGCATGTCTGTACAGGCAGGAGAAGACGGCCCCAGGAGGAATCATCTCGCTCGTCTCGTTCCAGCCACGGGTGTGGCAAAGCCGAGAGGCATCTCCCTGGCACTTGCGGTAGAGGACGGGATCCAATCTATCAAAGCGGAGGAAGCAACAGAGTCACCATTAGAGTCTAGGCTGTGCCTGGCCCACCCCATCAAGGATTATGGCATTTCCCTATAGCCCTGTATCTCTCACCTCTCAAACATAACAAACCAGAGGTGGAAAAAACCACGGAAGGGACAAATCCTAGATCTTTCTACCAGAAAACCAGATCCCGGCAAATTCAAGCTTATTAATAACATATGCTGATGTTTTTGAGTGCAGTGGAGACAGAACAGTTTTCTAATATGAGATATTAGTTATAACGATTTTCTGCAAGCTACTTTGAAGCTATAAAAAGATAAACCATTTTTAAAATTAGAACTAAGCAGTACATGTGCTATTAGGTCAGATAAACAGAGCTACCCAGGAGGAGGAGATAACAGTGTATAATATAAGGAAGTCTGTCCTCATGATTAACAGGCTGCATGCATGGCCAGCACCTCTTTGGTTGAAGAACTGGGCTGTGAGATCCAGTCTGCAGCTGCCTCAGGTGTAACTTTAAAGCAACAGCCCGGATGCCGCCTCCATCCTTCCTGGCTGACGTCTAAGAAAGACGTGCCGGGCAACAGTCACCTTGCCATGAACTTTTGGACGTTTTAAGTTCTTCCCACTGGCACAAGCCTGATGAAGTGGTTATGATCCACATAAGTGTGTGTATTGTACATGATTTTTTAAATGTGGTCTATAAAGGTATCGCTTATTTTTGCATTTGCATTTTATTTTTATTGACCACATGGCTCCCCTTTGTTTCAGGCTCTAAAAGAAAGTCTTATCTGTTATGTGAGAGAACTGGAGCCAGTGAATGATTAGAGTTAAATCCACTCCAGATCATGCAACTCAACACCTCTTTGACGAAACTTTCTTTCCAAGGGGTTGGTGGAGTTAAAAGCCCCCTTGCAGAGGGCAAGGGCTGTGCATTTCCCAACACACACACACACACACACACACACACACACAAAGCACTCACACTCACACACACATAGAGCGCACTCACTTCCAATCCCGCGAGATAAAGTACTGGAGCTCCAGGAGTCTGTGCTCACAATCCTCCACCATCTTCTCTGTGTACAAGTGCTCCATCAGGCAAGACAGAATCCTACAAAAGGAAGAGGGAAGTCAAGCCCAGAGGTGTCGCGTCTGGACGCTTTCACTTCCGACAGAGCACCCATCAGCCCCACTGGCGGGAGAGGGAAAGAGCAGCTGCCTGCTGCACAGCACACCAGCGTCTCTGTGGAGGCAGCCTCCCCACCGGCTCACCCTATTCCCCACACATAGCATTGGCAAGGCTAAGAAGAGGCAAGCAGGGGCTTCAAGAAGGTCTGCCTAGAAGCCCTTTCACCCGCAGTCCACATCTGTAAATGACACCCTGGATCCATCTTCTCTGGCGTTTTTATCCTATGCCATACAAACAATGCATTGCAGCAAAAACTAGGGAACTCCAGAGCGTGCTCGCTTTGTAACTTACATGGGGTCTCCAGCCCGGATATGTTTGCACGCAGTCTGGATCACGGATTCGCAGGCTTCGTTCAAAGCTCTGTCGATGCGGTAATCAGCACCAGGGTCAGTTTCTTGGATCAGTGTTTGAAGCTAGAGGAGGAAGAGCGACGGGGAGTTTAACAAGATTGGCACAGCTGTCCCCGAAAGATCTCCGGCTTCTCTCCTTGGCAGAATTGCAAAGCTAACGGTACTGGCTCCTGTCCTCCAGTTAATTTCAGGGACTTCCTCCAGAAGCACAAAACATCCTTCAAACTTCCCCTGGGATGTGAGCGATTGTCGCATTTTTTTTTAAGTGCAATGGTTTGCAAGGCAAAGCCAGGATTTGAGTGGATGATTTATCTTTCAAGCCCAAGTACAGTTCGCAGCCAAGAGTTGTGCCAAACAGAAGAGCGCTCTCCCTTGCCCATGACTCAGGCGCAACAGAGTTACTGCATTCACCTCTGGAAACTGCAGACTTCATTGAGGAAGGCAAAGAGCCAGCTCATACTGTACAAACACAACACGGTGGGGTCCAGGCAACCCCAGGGATTTCCCCCGTTACCTCTTTGAGCATTTAAAAAAACCAGGTGCGCTATTTTACAGTCCTCCTTCCCCACAGAGGAAATGGGAGGGGAAAGAGCCAAGGCATCAAAGAAAGAAGGGGCCGCTTTCCCTCGGCCTCCCACGAGGGCCCTTATAATGTACATCAGCCCCATGCGCTGGCAGCAGCAGCCCTGGCGTTCAGAGGCCTCCCAGCAAATGGCATCTATTCCCTCAACAAGATTCTGGAGCCAATACAGGTGGTCGAGCAATAGATAAACCCACCTACTGGTTCCATTTGGGGGTGGGAGTAAAGGGGCACACAGGAAATACGACTGTAAAAAAAAACGGTAACGCTCGAGAGTAAGCCGAGCAGAAAAATTGTGTTTCCGTCTTTCCTAGAGTGATGCCCTCCAGAGGGATGAAATTATAACCTTCATCACTTCCAGCAGGCATAAAGGTTCCATGCCTACAGGGGAGAATGGGAGGTGTAGTCAAAGGCATCTGGAGGGCCCCCATGCGGGGAAGAGCAGTTCCACAGGCACCTTTGGCAGAGAGTCTGCTTTTCAAAGGATCCAAAGCTGCTGAAGGGACTCAAGGAGGGAGCGTCACGCCTCAGCCATGCCAAGTTTTCCTACAACTGCAGCAAAACGAGGGAGGCCAAGCTTCTCGCCATGAAACACAGAAGAGACCACTAAACCTATAAATGCCACAGACAGACACCACTCACCCTTGAAAATGTGGACTCAACTCAACACCAGGATAGGTTTTCTTTCCTCCCACCAAAATTAGGCCTGTCTTTTGGGCTTATCATGTCATGGTTTCCTAGAAGAGCTTTGCAGCCAGAAGACAGTGCTGGTTTTCCGCTCAGCACTCTGCAAACACACCTGATCTCACCTGGCTAGAGATATATTTATTGAGATACGCTGTTTGGGGGGGAAACAAAGTCGTACATTTCTTATGGACAGATAAATTCATTGGTCATAGGTTGTTTCACTTCCTTATTTTTCCACAAACAAAGCCACTGGACAAGATTTGCACACGATGGATGTTCCCTTGCTTTCTTGGCAGCCAAGATCTTTTCAAGAAACCAAGTGCCAAATGCCAGGACAGTGGCCCGACTGTGCTGCAGCCCCTAAAATACACTGCAGGGCGCTGAGTAAAACCTATTCAGTATGTCTGTGCCAAGGTTGTGGGGCAGCGCAGAGACATCTCAGCTCCAACTTCAGTGTCTAAGTGAAAACATCAAAGCGGCCATAATCAGGAACTGAGGCTAAGTTGCCAGAAGGGGGTATGAATCGAGCAACCTGGCGTTCCCCACCATAAAATCTTGAGAGGTGCTGCACTGCATGAGCAAACATATATTGCAGCAGGAGTCCTTGCAAAATTATCAGAGCAGACTCCTGTGTGTTTATTCAGCAAATTCCTTCTCCAGCTTTAGACATATCCTGCTGATGCTGGAGAATCTTTACTCCGTTCAAGGTGTGAACACGGTGGTTCCTGACTCAGACACTAAAACTCTGTGAGTCCAGACAAGATGTGTGAGATGGGCTCCCCCCAACACAATCTCACCGACTGCTGGCAGCTGACTCCTAAGCTGCCCTTCTCTCCGCGCACGACTTTCATCAGGCAGTGGAGGGTGCGCCCTTTCCTATGCAGCCCTGAGCAGTAGTGCTCGATCTCAGTGCGGCAACCCAGGATAATCTCTGGGCTCAGCGAGAAGTCCTCCATCAGCATGCGCCGGTAATCCAGCATTTCTCCCTGGCATTCACTGCTCACCTGCCGACCTGAAGGAAGTCAGGGGAGACACAGGTTATCAGGCATCAGCCAAGGCTGTGGAGCAATAGAATAGGCAGAGGGAAATCGGAAGGCGCCCCTTCTCCAGAACACATTGCAATAACCCAGGCAGGAGGTCACCAGTGCATGGGTAACTGCTGCCAGACTACCTCTACCCAGGTAGGGACACAGCTGACATACCAGCAGATGGCGGTGTAAGGGCAGAGCCACCTGTATGAGGATCTCTACACTTCTCTTTCTAAGGGACTGTAATTGCCTTGGCTAGGTAAGTAAGTGAACTACCCATGAACAACATTTTTGTCTTGTCTGGACTGGGTCTTTATTAACTGTCTCTTAACCAGTCCACGGCCAAGCATCAGTTCAGGGGAGACAGGCTTGGCTTGCATTTCACGAAAAGGGGAGGCAGAATTGACCATCCTCTGCCTAGGAACGGCAGCTCACCATGTCCCTCCATACTAGATCTCCCAGCAAGCAGTCTTAGGCAGATGTGAAAAATAATTTCAATTTAGCCAAGGCAGAAAGAGATCAGAGTAGAGCTCATCCAAAGTTGCTGACAGGGCCAGGAGAACAAACAAGGATGCACCGCTCTGTCTTTCTCTTGACCAAAGTCATCCCATGGGAGTCAGGCAGTTTCCACTTCAAAACCGTGATTTATGTCAGACTGAAATGGGTTCAACGAGCTAGCATCATCCAGAAGTGCCTAAAGATGACCAGAGAATTGCTCAACAGTTCCTTGGCGTGACAACTAGCAAAAGGAGTGCTGCAGGGCAGAGGTAACACAGCAGATCGGTCCTTCCCAGGACTGCACAGCTGAGATAACAGAGCATGGCCCAAGGTTAAAAGCCTGTCTCTCCGGTGGCTGGCTAAACACTACATAGGACAGAAAGGCCTGCAGACCTGGCTTTAGCACGGGAGCCAGTTCTCTTAATAGTCTCTGTCATACCTAGCCTTTCCTCTGATTGAGAATTAGTGCGTGACATAGGACGTGCTGAGCTAGGCTTCCAGGAGGTGCCATCAAAAGCAGAAGCTACTGTCAAAGGAAAGTCCACCAGTACAGCTCGAACATAAATACATTTGGACTGCAGAGAACTCGGGGTGCTTCAGAAAACAGAAAGCAAGTTGAATCCTTTGTCACAAATAGGCCCTTGATCTGGCTCTCCACAAAAACAGCCTCGTGTCAGGTGTTCTTCAGAAGGAGCATTGCAACACAGAAAGGAACGACGAGGCAGGAATATTGGAAGGAAAGACGGTGCAACACACTGGGAGGGGTTGCAAAGAAAAGGAACCGGGTCTCAGAACTGCAACCTTCTACGAGACAACCAGTTGCATCCTGAAGTCTAGAAGGTATTTCCATTTACAGCATCAGTATCCTACTGTTTTGTATAAGCGCTTGGAGGAAACGCTGATCATATGAAGTCACACAGATGAATCTGTATGCATCCATAAGCCAGCTCAAACAAAATTAATTTTGCCTTGGTATCATGGTCTCTTTTCTCCGTCACACCACACACGTGGGCTAAAGCAACATATTCCTCAGTAAATGACTTTTCTCATGTGTGTCCAATCTTACTAGAATACCGACAATATGCCATTTCTCATCGGTGTGCCTCGCAACGCCTACAACAAAACAGATGGTGAGGAGAGCAGGACTTACCTCTATGCACAGCAGATTCTAAACACATTAGTAGGTAGGAAAGACGTGCCTCTCGGGAACGAGGAAGGTTCTCCACATTACAGCGGTACTTCTTCAGGTCACTTTTGCAAGACTTGGCTAAGGAATAGCTGACCTTGTAATCTTGTGCAATCAGTTTCTGCCGAGTCGTCAACGCATCACGACACTGAGGAGAACAAGGTAAAGGTAAAGGTTCCCCTTGACATTTAGTCCACTCGTGTCCGACTCTAGGGCACGGTGCTCATCCCCGTTTCCAAGCCATAGAGCCAGCGTTTTGTCTGTAGACCGTTTCCGTGGTCATGAGGCCAGCACGACTAGACACGGAACGCCGTTACCTTCCCACCAAGGTGGTACCTATTTATCTACAGTGGTACCCTCGCAAGACGAACGCCTCGCGCCACGAAAAACTCGCAAGACGAAAGCGTCTTGCGATTTTTCCGTGACTCGCAAGACAGCTTTTCCTATGGCCGTGCTTTGCAAGACGATTTTTTTTCGTCTTGCAGTCATTTTCGCAAGACGAAAAAAATGGCAATTGTCTTGCGAGGCATCTCATAGGAATGCATTGAAGGCAATTTCAATGCATTCCTATGGGAAACCGCGCTTCGCAAGACAATCGTTTTCGCGGTACGAAAGGACTCGCGGAACGAATTGTTTTCATCTTGCGAGGCACCACTGTACTTGCATTTGCATGCTTTCGAACTGCTAGGTTGGCAGGAGCTGGGACAAGCGACGGGAGCTCACTCTGTCGCGTGGATTCGATCTTACGACTGCTGGTCTTCTGACCTTGCAGCACAGAGGCTTCTGCGGTTTAACCCACAGTGCCACACCTCTGAGAAGTACAAACACACCACAGTTTTGTCACTCAAAAGTTAGCAACCTGGCTTGCATTTGTCAACAGACACGGGGGGGGGGGGGCAGTTACTGGGCTGGACGTGGTGTAGAAAAGCCACTGCTAATGGCATTTTATATCCCCACATTCCAGTTGTAATTCATTATTTCTTGAAAAGTCAGAGATCTACGTTGGGGGCGGTGAGGAATTGCAAAGAGAAACAGAATTCTTGAAAAACTGCAAGACAGTTTCACTTCACACCGTTCGAAATCAATAGGGACTCGAGAAGAACTGCACCTGAACTCTTAACCAATGGGATGCTTTTGGTCAAAATACAGACCCTCTCAGAAAGTAAAAATGTACCTTGAAGCTCTAGTATCTTGAGATAAAATAAACAGCCCACCCCAAGGCTCAACTCAGCTCAGTAAGTGAGCCCAATCCTTATTTGCTAAACTGCCACAACAAAAGACAACTGTTTGTCTCAGCGGTGGGCAGCTTGTCCCCAGGACACAGACCATGGATACAGCTTGTTCCCTGCCCCGGCCCCCAAAAAAGGTTAAGGATAAGTTTGAATTTGAGATTTACTCTTCCACCTCTATCTCCTTTCTCCCCTTCACGTACATATCTAGTCTGAATAGAAACTGGCCAACCCTCAGCTAACATCAAGCGGCATTGTGAGTTGATTTTCCATCCTCTGCATGGTAGCCATGGGAAATCATGCAGGTCAAAAACCCCAGAGGCTTTGGGGTTCAAGGAGGCAGGAAGAATCACTGAATAGTTGGTCAGCTGGGAGAAAATACCTACCTTTTCAGTCATAGCTTCTTCAAACTTATGATTAAAGAGACACTTGTATACCCTGCCTTCTCCAGCCTCGGTCTAGGAAGTAAGAGAAACAGTATTGGTCATGCAAGTAATCTGATCACACGTTCCAAGAAGCTTGGGCAGAATGCATACTGTCTTAAACCTAAGAAGCGAGTTAAGCCAAGATACAAATATATGCCCAGGGCTACCCTCTGAGGATCACAGCCCAAAAGAGATTTGAAGACAAGCTCCCCAGGCCGAGGTCAACATTTCCCATGAACTCTTACTGCCTGCTTTTCATCATACTATCCAGCGTATTGTGATTTGCAGGGCACTGCCAGATAACTGTTCTGTGTCCTGCAACACGTGCAAGTATATCAGGGCCGGCCCTTCCATCGGGCAGAGTGAGGCAGAGGCCTCAGGCAGCAGAATATGAGGTGCCATGAAAGGACGGCACGTTATTCGTTGTTTAAGTTGTTGCTTTTGTATTTTTACTGCCAGCAACAGGGACAGGAATTCTCTACCTCGTGCGCCAGAATAACTTGACTGACATGGGTTACTCTGCACCTAGACCTCAGGTGGAGGGGGGGGGATTTCTACCCCGCCTGACACAGCAATTCATTTTTAGCCGAGACCTGGTACACGTATCAGAATCCAATTCAACAAGATGCTTTTGTTCTACTCGAAACTAAATCATTTGCAATCATGTCTGAGAAATGATACTCTCCTTTTTTATTATGCTTACTGTCCTTCTTTGTTATGTTTATGCTTGGTGTATAAGCAGAGCCCTTTTTTTGTAGGACAAGGGGGGAAGCTGGTCTTCCGTGCCAGGGAAGGAAGGAAAATGAGAGGCAGCTCACGTTTTCACAGAAGCGTTCTCGGTCATCTCGGCAGGCGAAGTACAGGTGTCGGTCTAAATGAAAGTCATCCGAGGAGAGCTCAGCCACACGTAGGATTGCCTTCTTGCACTCTTTAGACACTCTCATTCGGGGTTCCTTCTCTTCTGCCTCTTTCACTAAGCCTTTCTCGAGGCAAGCCACCACCTCTCCCTGAGAGTGGGCATCCTGAAGGCAGAGAAGGAAGTTACACGGCAGTAGGGGGGAAAAACTGCATTTATAGGACACCTTTTCTGCCTGTCACTCCAAGATTCTTCAGGAAACCCGAGAGCAGCTGAAAGCACAGGGTTCTGCTTAGCCCACATAGGACACTGACTCCCCACCTCCTCCTATAAAGGGTGGGATTTGGGGGCTACAAATCCAGTAATTCTCCACCCTGGGAGTGCTACCTGACAGACAAATACCATACAGACACCTAGAGAAAGGCCTAAACTTAGAAGGCTTGGCCTCCTACATTCTGCAGGTGAACGTAACTAATATAACTATTAAAACAATACAGCACTTGAGGGTGCAAGTCTGCACGGGCTAAATCTGAGGCCACCCACATCTTATGAAAGTGTAAATTAAGTAAGGCTTTCCCAACAACTCAGAATCATTCCTAACATGTCCCTCTGCCAAACAGTGACACAATACATGGGGAGGGAGGATATGGGTCTTAAACAACAGCCAGAGAATTTGGTTACAATCCTTTTTTGGGGGTGGGTGGGGAAAGCAACGCTAGTATCAGTGAGATTATGTTCCAGCCTCTTTCCTTGTCTCCCATTTTATTGTATCCAGACTCAGCCAAATTTTGGGATCAGTTACCTTTTCACCAGGCCGTATACTGCCACACTTGAAGAGGTTAATATCATTCCTGCAGTCATCCATAAAGCCACAGATCAGGCGATAATCGCTGAAGATTACAGCGGTCATTTTGGTGATGTATTGGTGACACTGGTATTCGGTGATGTTTCCCCTATGATCCACCAAGCAGGATACCAGGTAGCCTTTTCCCATGGGCTCATCGGCACATTCTTTGATCTGTCCAGAAATATCCAGGGTAAAAACAAATACGTAGACCGCCTACAAACATCTGGAGCTCTAAGCACACCACAGATTCATAATACCTGCTCTCTTTCCCATCCTCAGATGGAGAAGAAGAAAAAAAAAAGGGGGGGGGAGGAAATGACACTACTGTATAATGAAGGGCATGAGAAGAATGCCAGACACCTGCTCAGCTCTAGAAGGTTCTAAACACATCCTGCACGGGAGTAACAGAGACCACAAAAATACGGGATTCACAAGAAGCTTAGAGGTATGTTCTAGAGTGTGCTTTCAGCTTACACAGGTCTGCAGCGAGGCCTTAACAGAGCCATGATCTATGGGAGTTGACAGGATTGCATACTGCCTCAATGTAATACTGTTTAATTTATTGCAATGATTCTGACTGTCAGCACACTTAATTAATTTTAATGCTTCTTATAGCTGTGCTTGGCTTTATTTGATTTTACGGATTATATGGTTAAATCTGCTCTCACTTGTTTGTAATATTTTATGACGACTATAAATAAGCAGCTTTGAGCACTACCTAGAAGTGCAAAGGTGGCGGAGAAATGTAATAAATGAATGAATATCTTCTATCATGCACACTGATTCCACAATAGACTTGTTCGGGTATTTTGTCAGATAATACGGAAAGGACTCCCTGAAAGGAGAACATGTATGTGGAGGGGACTTGTTCTACTGGAAGGTGACAAACCTACAGTCTTCTTAAAAGCCCAGTTTAAGAGCAATGCAAACTCAGTCTTTCATTAGTTTAGTGGCTGACAATGAAGTAAAGATGCCTAGCGCATGCAACTGCACTAATCCATCTGGATTTTATGGAATTATTTACTGGCTGACTTAACACTGTTTGTCAGCACCATTGTCCGTAAGTTCCATTTACATTTAGATGCTTTAATCTGATTTACACAACAAGGTAGAGGAAAGTGAAAAGCAGCACTTGAACTTTTAAAAATGTATTAATTGTGCTGTGATTTTAAAAACAACAACATTAACCTGATGTAAACAGGATAAAAACAGACTCCAAGCAATGGGAGTGTCAAGACCTACAATAACATTTGGTCCACCTTAAACTTGGGATCTGAAAAATCAATGCATCCTTTGGGCAACTGACCTGTCAACTGTGGTTAAGCAGGCAAGTATTTAAAAGAATTTTATTAAAACAAAAGACGATTCTGGTAACTACATAACACAAACGCTTACTGGAAACCTTAGCCCAATCCAGAATTTCACACAGCTCTAAGCTAAATTGGACTAAGCAAACTGTTTTTCACTTCCAGCCTTTGATCCACAATCAAAGCATCTATACACTTATGTGGCATTCATCAGTCACTTTTACTCCAGCCAACCAACTCATGAATATCACTACTTACACACTGGCAACTAGTATTCTCAACAGCTTGGCTAGCTAAACACACCCCTCCAGATAGATTTTGTCGGTTTGTTCCAGAATGATCTGCTCTCCAAGATTACTGTAGAATAAAACTTTCCAAACTTTGCCATCAATGAAGAAAACAGCTTGAAACAGAGGGGGGCACGGGGAATGGCCAAACCCCATCGGCAGCACCAGCTTGACTTCCTGGGAACAGTACTCAGAAGAGCCTCAGCGGAGCAATATTTATAGAGCAGCATTTTACTGGAAAATGGATCAGTGTGCTAATGATCTGAAGGCAAGCACTTTCTGCAATTATACAAGCAATTATGGATTCATCAACAGTCGATGCTACCCGATTCAACACAGCATTCCATCGTTTTTTACCCTGAAAGGTATGCGCAAAGTAGGCTAAATCATTACCGAAACAGATATTTAATACTGTTGACATACTACCTTAAAGGCAACTTCTTGTATCACTAGTTTTCATCAGATGAATTGTGAATAATGTAGTCATTTTCCTAAATCCTGGAAGGTATTCGAATGAACAACATACTCTTCCTAGCATCAGTAACCAAATCTTAAGAACTTCCCTTTCAACCATCAACCCTCTTTCAATTATATCTCAGGTTCTGGGCAGGCTCTCCACATGCTGAGAATGGTGGCTGCTGCATGACCTACCAACGCTACCGACCCACCTCATTTCCAGAAGAGGTTAATTAGCCTGTAACTATCCCCTAAATCCTGCACCAATTCAGGCCATCCATTATCACTACGTCCGTGCCAAAGGAATAGACTGAGACTAATGATACATCCAATTCCCCTTAACAGCTGCTCCTACCTGAACAACCTGCCCAAGTAAGAACAGGCTGCAACCATGGGACACGGGAAAAGGTTTCTCACTCAAGGAACATTTTTAAAAGAGGTGCTCTCTCACAGTTGCCTCTTTCAAAGCACTCAGCACTTTCTTTTATGCAAACGTTCCCTGCCTCCTGGATCAAATCAATCCCTCTTTCTGTATCTGATGGTATCATCCAGTACAGGCAAAAGAAACAAGAGAGGAGTAAACCCCAGCTTATTAGCCTCCTCAGGCATCAGCAACTGGAATTCCTTCAAGCTGAAGCCGTCAGCTCGGCCTGAAGTCATTCCTACTTTTCTGGAATAGACAGCTGTCATGTATTCTTCCTTGATAAGCAAGAAGATGGGCTAAATCGAGAAAAGAAATTAGCAGCCTATTAACATGTTCCTTTCATTCCATCAATCAAAAGTTAGTGGGGGGGGGGGCGGGGGAGAGAAAAGCTCACAGCCTGCAGCTGTTAGAAGACAGACATTTAGCACATATTAATAAGGTACTTTTAAAAGCCAATCCAATGCCTCATTTCAAGCCATAAGCTTTTATGACATCATTTAATGTGGAATCTCACCCTGCTACCAATGTATCCCAGACTTACCTCTGCTATGGTAGATTTGCAAACTTCTCTAGCCACTGTTTCGAATTTTGGATCTGCGGTCAGGTTCAGCTTATAGTTCCACAAGAGCTAAAGGGAATACAGAATAATAACAATCTCATAAATGCAAAGCTAGAAAGGTTGCTATGGATCATCAAGTCCAGTCCCTGTCAAGGAGGCCCAGGGGGGAATCGAACTCCCAACCTCTGGCTCTGCACCCAGAGACCAAAACCACTGAGCTATCCAAAAGGCAAAGCTCAAGTTTGTTACTGTTTGTTTCTTTTTCATATTCCACAATTCTTTCACAGAGGAGGCTTCTGTTTTGACTTGAAGCAGTACCTCAGTCTTGTGTAACAGTATTTTCAGTGTAGCTCTGAAAATTTGCCCAGCTCTACATTAGATTTAAATGCAGACAATCTCAAATCAATCACAACATTCTTTCTGCCGCCATTTTCAAATTCTCTGAGGAACAGAACCCTGATAGGCTGCTGCTCTCCAATAGGGAAAACCTAAGAACAGGGACTCCGGGAAGCACTGGGCTGAACAAAAATCTCAATTAAACAAGAACTCATGCTTAGCAAACATGTCATGAAGAATCAAAAGCCAAAGAGAAGCACATGGTTCAGGAGGCTGGGTTTCTGGGCTTGTGACAGCCCATGGGGCTACCGGATCTTATCCACCTGCCCCGTGTTATATATCTATTGCCTTGCACTAGTCTTGCCTGAAATTCTGGATTAATGTTTCATCCACCTGAGGAAGTGGGCTGCGATCCAAAAGCAGCTCATTCTATAACAACGCTTAATGACCGTCTGGAAGACGTAGTGGCAACGACTCATTATGATCCAAAGAGGAGAAACCCAGCACCTGAATCTGTATCTAGCGACTGACCGTGTGAGCACGATGGGGTTTCATCCCTATGAATGATCCCAAATTCTTAGCCCTTCTCCTGTGGCATCAAAATGCCCAGCAAGAAACAACGGCAGCGGCTGCTCTGATTTTTAACCCCTCTTCTCCTCTCCAAACCCGGTTTTAACATGGAAGACAGAGAAGATATTGCAAGTGTCCCAGGGTGGAACCCTCATGCCCCTTTTCTATTGTAAACCGTGGCCAGCAGGCCGTTTCATAGCGCACTCAACGGAGACCGTCCAGGTGCCCCATGGAATGGAAGACTGACTCAAGCTCCAGGAACCTGCTCTCTTAATTTCCTTGAGGTGCTTCTGGATCCACAGGGGGGTCACAGATGGGGCAGAGCCTCAGGTGGCAAAGTGAGCCCCGCCACCCTGAAAAAAGAGTTTTGCATTTCTTTTCTTTTCTTTTTTGAGAGGAAACTCTTCACACAAACAGCTAGGGATGCAGCAGGGAGAGCAAAGTGTCTCTGAGAGAGAGAAAGAAAACAAGTAGGACAATGTGTTGACTGAAAGAGGAAGAGACCGTTGAGGTGTGGTAGCTAGCTGAGAAAAAAAAAATAAGATGTCACAGGCAAAAAGGAGTGGACTGAGAATGAACTGGAAAATAATTCATTTGGGGCATATGTTACTATTTATCAATTTCCATAAAGTCTAACCTTTATTACAAAGAAATTACTGTACAAAGAAAGAAAGGAATCTACACAGTACCGCACGGAAGAGCAGGACTGGGTGTGTAATAAACTTGAGAATACAGACTTGGGTAAATACATTTTAAGAGTACTTTACTTATTTCAGGAAAATGAACAGCCTTGTCTTCTGCAAAACGTATGTTCTACTGGAATAACAAAAGGATTGTTCTGGGTTCAAAGCTCATCACAGCTTTGCACTATGATGATCTTGGGCATGTTCTCTGCCTTTCAGTGTCACTAACTGGCCTTCAGGGAAACAGCTCTTTTGTGACTAACCACGTTCCCAACGAGCAGCCATTCTGCAGCCTGGCATGTGGCCATCAGAGACATTTTGTGAGGGCACCTACGCATTCTCAAACTCCCAAATGAGACTGTAAAGCCTGAATATTTGTGGGATCTCTCGCCACAACACTTCCAATGCCTTCCCTCAGTCACGTTAGAGGTATGATAAAAATGCAGGGATGTATCACTTGCATCCCAGCTGCTTACAGAGGGGCAACTGCTCCATGTGACACACCGCACAACAGAGCAACAAATGCGCTTTCCACTTAATTTAACTTTATTCTCCAAGGCTGATTCCACGGAGTACCTTCCAATTCTATCATTCTGATGTACAGATCCTGTAGCACTGTGCATCAGAGGCCACAGCACAGATGTTCCTAGGAAATCAACCAGCCATTCCACTGGAGATCAACCTCTCTGTTTTTAATCTGGCCAGCCATGGTGAGAGAAAGAAGCATGAGTCATATCTGCTTCAAGGAACTGATTGAGGATCCCAGAAATTATGCCCTTTTGCTCAAACAGAAATGTGATAAAAGCTCCCTGAGGAGCAAGTCCCTAAACCAAAGAAGACGAAGAAAAAGAACACTCACGTGGTTGCAGTCTGATGAAATTTCATTGTCCGGCTGGAAAAAAAGAACATGATAATAATAATTCAGAATAGGTCAGGATATACTGCCTTGTTTCTACAGAGATAGACAAATTCTATTGTTTCAGAAGAATGTGCATTATTAAACAAACTTTCTTACGCAAACTACAAAGGTTATCCGCCCACAGATTAAATAGAGGGTTTATCTAATCTAATCAATCTCTGACTCCCATGCACCGGCCTTGATGCTGCTTTGGAATCCTCCCTTCATACTGCTTTTCCAAGACCCTTATTTCACAAAGCAGTATAGCCTCTAGACAGACGGGACGTTTCCTCTGTGCCTTCAACATCCTCCTCAGAATCTGTTTATTCTGGAAGTTTTGTGTTTGTTGTCAAATGAAGCAAAATCATATTAAACTTTGTTCCAACCTCCTGCCCTCAACATCCTCCCAACTGTTACCCTCCTGGACCGTCATCAGCAACACCCTACGTATATACACAAGAGCTTGGAAGTAGTGATGTATAATGGAACAAACAGAAAGGATCATGGTACTTTCAAGACAAACAGAATTGGTTGGTATATAAAACCAAGGGCGACTTTGGACTTATGTTGCAAGAAAGCAGGTGCAAGCATGGCCATGGGAACAAGGCAGGCTCCACCAAGCCCTTCTTCCCATTTTCCTTTACCTTCAGTTGGTCTACTTTTTTTTAGAGCTTACCTTAAAAGCCATCAGGTGGTCACAAATTATAAGAGTTGGCATTCAAGAATCCAACAATGGGGAAAACTGCTTTGGAGTCAAGGTACTCCAAATATTTGGGATGCCAACTCTCTGGAGTCGCAAGTTGCATGGCCAATGGCCAAGGATTCTGAAGCTGAAGTCCAAAACATACAGAGGACCAAAGACTGAGAAACAATGTCCTAGATTGTATTCAGCAAGGTAGCCATGTTAATCTATTTCAGAAAAACTAACAACAAAAGAACTTTAAAGAGTAACAGACTTTTAAAAAGATTTAAAACACTGCCTCTTTTAGTCTTTACAGTGTATCAGGCCCAATTCAACCACCCTGCCTTCATAATCATGTGTTAGTTATATCACTTACACTGAGGCAAAACAGCAATCTGATAACCATGTATTTACCTTAATACAATGGTTCCCAACCTTGGGTGACCCAGATGTTCCTGGACTAAAACTCCCTGATGCCTTCACCACCAGCCATGCCAGGATTTCTGCAAGTTATAGTCCAAGAACATCTGGGGACCCAAAGTTGGGATCCACTGCTTTAGTAGGTGAGAAGCAGGGGAACTATTCTGGTACGCCTGCACCACATGTAGCAAAGATTTCAGGCATAAGGAAATATTCTGCACTGTAGGAAGATGTTTCTGTGGGCTAAAAGAAGCCAAGGATAGTGCTATGATTTTTGCATTTCAGTGAGCCTAGGTGATCACCTGAACAAAATACTGTACAGTAGGACACACACACCCCATATCTGTGGGAGTTTGGTTCCACGCTCCACCGTGAATGCCTGAAACCGCAGATACAAGAGAACCCTATATACCAAATACAAGGGAGTGAGACAAAGGCCACAAAGGGGTGTCCTAGTTTGTTGTGTATAGGACTGCAGCAAACTGCAGATATAAGGGACTTACTGTATACATTTCCTTCATATTTAGTGTTAACGTGGGGCCTAAAATAAGGATAGGGAACATGTAAGCTAGCAACTTTAATTCATTACATTGGCTAAGGTTCTGAAAATAAAGTGGGCAGGGAAATCTATTTAATTCCAGTTTTCTAACACCGGGGGAGGAAAGTGAGACAGGCTTTATATAGGCTTTCAGTGTGAGCCACATCCCAGCAAACAGGATGTGGTAATTTAAAGAAAGGAGTCCGTTGCTTTGAAATTTTTTGCCACAAGCTTATTTAGCACAACTAGATTCAATGGACGAGAGAAACTAATGCTGTAATTCACACCTGCACTGCTTCTCCCTCAAAGGAACAAAACGTATGATTTTTAACCCTTCTTTTTTCTTTCTTGATTATACTGCCAAGTGAAGCTGCTAACATCAGCATGATTTCATTCATGCAAATGTAGTGGACATACTCCAAAATGTGGCAATGCATTTTAACAGCAGATACCTTTATTTAAGCCTGATCATTCAATGGTTTTAAGTGCACATCATGGAAAACATATTTAAAATGTATAATCAGCAGTCTCTAAAAACCCTAAGGTGTTTTTTTTTTAGCCCTACCCACTTGGCCAGTTAGCTGAGGTAGGCTGCTTCAGTGGCACAGGCATGAGGCTTCTAAAACATCCTCTGAAATGCCACCTAGTATTCTGCTTCAGAATAAGTACGACACTGAAGCTGGAAACATTTCTGGCAGGCACTAACTGTAAATTCAAATCTGGTTTAGGTAGAAAACCAGATTGTCTTCTTATGCAAAAAAAATGAGTCAGCCACTTACTACTCTTGTATGTTCCTGGGGTGTCGGAGAAACACGTGCTTCCCATTATAACCCAGGGGAAGAATAAGGCACCTGAAGTATCTAATTCTATGAAACCATTATTTGGAAATTGAGATAGGCAGTTACAGCTACAGTCATGAATCACAATAAAAGCTGCCCTATATATTCATAAGAAGAACAAGCCACAAAGGATTTGCCTCTAAGACCCCCCCCAACAAAGATGCCATCGATTTGCTTCCTGAAATATTCACTGAAATATCGTCCTGGCTTGTAAGGCCAGGGATTTCTGTCACTTGGGCTCTAATCCTCAGAGAAGGAAGAAGATTGAGACAAGGTTCAAAAAAAGTAAGAACGGGTCTTTAGTACACTGGGAAGGGTGAAAGAGGGCACTTTCCTTTCTTTCCAGAGATTCCAAAATGAAAAGATGACATGGGATGCTGCAGTGAAATTTCTCCCACTGGTTTTTATTTTAAGCGAGATGTGTGAGACAGCAGGACAAGTCCTTCCATCATGGGCTTCTCTCCAGCATGGAGGAAGTAGTTTGTACACATGCACATACACTCTCGAGCTAAATAGCAGAGCACAATGCAAGAGGAGAGGCTTGGCTTGCTGGCCAGCAGTTAGGAACAAACCCCTGATGGGAAGACTTCTGCAAGCTTATTTCCTGTGCCAAAGGCGGCCGTGGCGGGGGGGGGGGGGGAGCAATAAAATCCAGAAGCATCAGACTCCTAGGAGGGGACATGCGTGGAAGTGATCATTTTTGTTTTGGCACTCTATGTGCATAAAACATTAGAAAAGATCACTTTTTGATTTAAGTCATGATTTAAATTGTGATTTAGATCAATTTGATTCAAATCAAATCCACCCTGTTCTCAAACGTTTCAGCATTACCTCCCACTCTGTTTTTTGATATTTAAAAACTCATGCCCCCATCATCCTTTAACACCATCTAACCCCATTTCCCCCCCAAAAAAAACTGATTAAAATTTTTAAAGAACACAAAAACAGATTTAAACTATTTTAAATTAAAAATGAACACAAAAACTTTTTCTTGAAAAATCCTAAATACTAGCAAATTGTATTTATTGTAAAGATTTGTTTAAGATAGTAAAAATGTTTTTGTTTACAAAAATCTCGAAGTCATTATATCCCACTCCAGAAATTTTTCACACACCCCAGGGAGGCACACCCACCCACAGTTTGGGAATGAATGGGCTAATAGTTCACTTGTGGGTCTCAGTTTAATTGGGAAATCAATCAACCAAAGCTTTCATCACTTCATTGCCACTTTGAAATTACGTTCTCTATGCCCGTATCCTTGAATCATGGGGTCCCTACCTCCACAGTGTCTACCATGTATATAAACTTGAGGACGAACATTTCACTCCATGTATCAGAGGAAATGGACGTTAATCCACAACAGTGTAAGTAAAGTTACATCAGTTAGTTACATTTTTAAGGCATTGTTTTTGTTATGCATCCTTATTTCTTGTTGCTATATATCCTGAAACAGACTAACATGGCTAACTCTTTGAAAACTGTTAAGGTCATGGTTCTGTACTTGTTTGGAACCTAATTCAAAGCAAGGTGGATTTGACTGAAATCAAGTTTAAATAAACCGTGCCCAGATTATTCCCCAAGACCAAAGAGAAAAACATTCACTGAATCACAAGTGAACATTTCTAAAGGCCATTGCTTTACCATAAATGATCAATCAAGTCAGGATATAGATCGCTATACGAAGGCCATTTTGGTTGGAGCACAGAGAACAACATCCCTGCTCCAGCACCCAGACTTTGGACTTTTCTTACAAAGCCCTGTATTGGCCTTGTATCACAAAGTAAAGCCTAGAGATGAGCAACCTGGTGCCCTCCAGATGTTTGGATTTATTTATTTACTCTTATTCAAAATAATTTTACCCCACCTTTCTCCTTTAAAAGGACCCAAGGTGGCTTACATCATTAAAATGCAATATTTAAAAGCTAAAAACAATATTTATACAAATATGTTTAAAAGAAGCAAATACCACACTAAAAATGGTTAAACATAATCAACGCCAAAACACGTTCAAAGCAACAAGGCACAACACTCCATTTAAAAAACCCTGCCAGAGAGACAATCACTAAAAGAAAGCCGGTCTGAAGAGAAAGGTTTGTAGACCATGTTTTTGTAATTTATATTTACTTTGGGGTAGTTTGTTTTAACTGTCTGTAAACCTCCCAGAATAGTGCTTCGGCACTAATGGGGTGGTACACACATCAAAGTAATAATAAAAATAAAAATAAATTGATCTCTTTGCAATTTATTTTTATGGGAGGTTTATGGGAGCTGTAGTCTCTAGAACATCATGGAGAGATCATGCTACCTATACATGGTCAAAACCTTCTTGCCCAGAGTTCAGTGTATGGTTTGCCCCAGGATGGATTCAATTTAAATCAAATTGATTTAAATCACCATTTAAATAATGATTTAAATTTTAAAAATCAGATTTTTCCAACAATTTAAATCAAAAACATCATTTTTTAAAATTTAAATCGTGATTTAAATCAATTTGATTTTTAAAAAAAATCATTTTTATCCACCTCAGTTTGCCCATATTGTATGTCTGCCCCTTTGGGTCTCTTATTGCATTTGTATCACTGCTATTTCACTGGTATTCTTATGTTCATTGTTTAACCATTATACTTGGTTTTAGCTGGATTTTATGATTCCACAGTTAGCTGTCTTGGGCCACACAAGCAAAGGCAGGATATAATTGTTTTAAACAGATCAACAGCTATGCCCTATTGCTAAAGTCTCACTTTATGTATTTACAGGAATCATAATTGCTGTGAAACGGCACTCCAGTGTTGGCTAAACCTCTTGGAGCAAGAAATTCCAATTCAATTTTTCCCCCTGTGTTACTAGGAGTCAGAGCTCTGCCAGATTATCTCATTAAAACATCCGAGCTCTTTTGGTTTAAAAGTCAGCTTAGGCTCATACAAGCCAGAAGACTGACAATGCAGCTCTCGCTGCTATTACACAGAGCATAACTAAGGATGCGGTTGCTTCCAGAGCCTTCTTGCTTTGGGTTTCCTTCACAAACCTAATTGGGGGGGGGGGGGGGAGAGAGAGAAGATTTTTCATATATCTGAGCTGAAGGCAGGTGATTTCCCCTTTATTCTACAGGGACACCTGGGCTACTTCTCTGTACAGCTGAAATAGCTGTAGCTGCTTTGAGATAAATCATTTGCTCCTTTGTTCAAAAAGGGAACAGAATTAGCAGGAACCACAAAGGACTATGCTTTCTGGATTAAACTATCAGATACAACAACAGAGTGGCAATCAGCTCTCTTTCTTCCTCTTCTCCCCTCATTCAATCTCAGGAAGGCATATTTCTGTGCTTGGCATTGATTATTTACAATCACACTTTCTGTGGCTTAATCACGAGCCTTTCAAGATGGTTCAGAAAGTTCAAGCAGTGCTGAGGGCAGCAGTCCACTTGTCAATTGTCCTGGGCCAAGGTTCACATATACAACCTTTCTGAAACATCTGCCTTGCCATTTGGTTTCCAGGCCCCATTTTAATTCTCGAGTCTCTCCTTTCAGTCCTTGAAAGCTTGAGCCCAATTATTGCACAGAAACTCTCTCCCACAGGAGCCTCCAAGCGTGCTCTCAATTCCAGCCTACAATAAAGCTGAGCAGCTTTCACTAAGAGTAGGGCCTTTCCTGTAGCAGCCCCCATGTTGTGAAAGTAGTACCTTAACAGTCAAGATAAGATGCATCAGTTTCACTAAAGGTCTATGCAACTGGCATTCTTTCATCATCATCATCAAACTGCAGAGCTGGAAGGAAACCTATGGATCATAGAGTCCAGCTCCTATCATGAAAGCACAATGGGGAGTCAAACTCCCAACCTCTGGCTCCATAGCCAGAAACCTAAACCACCAAGCTATACAGCAGTTCCTTCTTTGATTTTTTTAAAAGCACAAATTAAATTGTTTATCAAAAACCAAAGCAGTAGATCTGTTAAGTCTGTCTCAGTATGTTGACAAACATAAAGACGAAAAAATAAAAAAATGCTGTAGCATTTTATAGAAAAAAATTATCTTTAAAGCGCCACAATGTTTTTCTTTTTCTCTTTTTTCCTCCCATTTAATTCTGCTAAACGGATCTGGCAGTGTGTGTATCTAAAAACAGTGTATCTAATGATTTACATTTTAGAAAGATACAGATTCTCAAATCCTTCATGACTATGCTACTATGTTCAAACAAAAGATGAAGAATATCATTCAAATTCAAAAACAACGGTGTGACCATATTTATCATCCCAATTTGTGATGGTCTAAATGCCTCTGTCCATCCTAATTTGGCACTCTCCTTTCCTGCCCACTCAAGATACACAAATTAGACTCCCCATCTGCACCTCTCAGTCCCCAACACATCTGCCTGCACATGTCTGGGCTTAAGCCTGCACCACTAATGATGTGCCATTCAACTCGGGAACACTGTGTGGTTCTTGGGCTTAGTAAAGACACTGCAGACTTATAGACACGGAGATAATTCAAATGGGTGCCCAGCTGCTTTTGCACTGAGAATTTTCTACTGAATATTCATTCTTTAATGGAAGGTTCAGCTGTGTCAATATTGATTAACTGGATACACAGATCTGTGAAAGGTAAATTATAGCTGCAATGAAGAGGAGCTAATGGAAAAGGGGCGTGGAATTAAAATTTACATCCTACTCCATCTATTCTTAGTTTAGCCACTAGTACAGAGGCCAGCCTTCAATATTGGTCTCCTATCTAGCAGGGTCGCATACAAAAGAGATGCTATCTTATACTGTACAGCGACCATTTACCAGCACACTTGTCTGTTCTTCTTCCCATAAAGATTCTGCTATTAAACAACAAATACCTGGTTCGGTCAATACCAAATATCTCACCACTGCTCTAATCTTGCAAGATTACTACTATTACTATTTTATCAAGAGGGCAAACATAGTGTTCACCATCAGCCCCAAATAGCCTGCTGTCAGTTCTAGAAGTGCAAAACAGTCTTTGTTCTGGTTGAGACAGACAAGTGAAAATCCACCATGCATTCAAGGAAGCCCCTCCAGGAAGGCCTCGGTGCCTCTGCTGTTGTTTCATTCCACCCCAACCCGGGCAAGCTGAAGGATATCTGAAATGAAGCCTGAATTCCACATCTGCTGGAATAGAAGAGCACAGCAGTCCACTCAACCAAAGCAACCTGCACTGCAGGTCAAACACAGCAGCCCAGAAGCTGTAATAGAGATAACAAGGTGGTGTTGTCCCTCTTGCTTATCACGATCCATGAAATTCATGGTGGGACATTGCAGCAGAGCGGGGGGGGGGGGGGGCTGATTAATCGCTCACAGAGTAAAACAGGTATTTCAAGACAAAAGAGATCAGAGAGATCATGGGCAAGGCAATAAGGAAGCTGGAGAAAGGTGGCAGTTTATAATGTGTTCATTAAAGCTATATGATTCCACATTTTCTCACCCAGAGCTCACGGTTCTAACATTTTTGCAAGACAATTCTGCAACCCTGAATAAACAGTTCAAACCACAGAGAACACCCCAGGGCCCCAGATACACCAATCTGCATATAAACTGAACTGCAAAGGAGCAGCTGGGAAGCCCTGGCCTCTCATCTTGATCTACAGCAATTATTAGGAGGCCCAGAGACTCATCTGCTACTGGTTGCTAGATGACCAGTCTTTTGGGGGAAGAGAATGAATGAGATCTGCCAAGGCAGTTCAGCTGGAGCAAAGGAGATATAATTTACCACAAATCCTTCACACACACCTTTTCTGTTGCCTCAAGGGACAATTAGCAGGCAGCAACTGGAACACAAAGTACAGGTTTCCCCAACTCCGTAAGTTCCAGAGGTCTCACACAGCAATTTAACCTCATTTCTGGTGAGCATAAGGATGAGGCCTTAAACAACTACAGAGTAGTTTAGTAAAGGCTCTAACTTGTTTCCCAAATGTTTAAAATATGGTTAGACGTTTGATGGAAAAGCAACAGAGACGCAGACTGTAATGTTATGCAAATACACATAACACCCCTGTGCAAAATGGAGCTGAACGTATTCAGTAAACAGACACCGTTTGCAATGGACTCATCCATTCTTCCATATAGGAAAGAAAAATTAAGGCCACTGTATAGCCAAACACTGAGCTGCATAAGATTAGATAGAGTCTTAAAAGTTTTTTGCCTTTAGCTATAAATATAATTGTTATTCAGTGTGGATAAGCCAAAGTGTATTTTATATATTAGGAACCCAGCAAAAACTCTTTGTAGATCATTTTGCTACACCTAACCTCGCAGCCCCTACATCCTCATTCTAGTCCTCTGGTTTTGTCCAGACCAGAAATAATTCAGACTCAGAGGTACATCACCTCATGCAAGTGACAACCTACCATTTTTAAGACAGACAGCCCCTGGCATTTGCACGTAAAAGGCCAGTGACTGGAGAGAGATGCTCAGGACTAGTGCCTAGATAAACTCTAGCAAGAGTTAAGCCTAGGAAAATCTGAAGTACGTATAGGAAACTGCTCCCAGTTAAAGTTGTAGCATTTCCAGAAATGTTGGGAGTTGCAGGGGGGAAACTGGGTTGGTGGGTGGAACAAAAATTGGGGGGGGGGGGGACTGAAATATATGAAATACTTATCTTTGTCTCAATCCTAAATTTACCTCAGCAGCACATGTTTTATTCATAACTTAACTGGCATATAAAACTATATATCTGACAAATATGAAATTAAAAATTACAAGTCTTAGGGTTTGTACAAGTAAAATAACAGATACCCCTTAAATAGCCTGCTGCAACCAATGCTTCTTTAGCGTTTGCCATCTAAGAGGTGGGGGGGGGGGGGGAAGAGATATAACACATATTTTAGTGAACAAAATGTGGTATATTATTCCAGGCAGATACTGTTTTAGAGTCTGTATTTTTCTGAGTGTGGTGTCAGTTCTACTTTGCAGGGTTGGCATGAACATCTTAAGCGCTGAACCTTATGATTTTTTAAATTATTATTTCCTGAAAGCACTGCTTAGTCAAGTCAGACTAGGTGTTGGGAGATACTGGGGCCAGGCAGGTTCCTTAGCCATGACATTTCACTCTCCTGAGCTCACCCGCTCCAGGATCAGCAGGGCAATGTAGCTCAGTGGTTAGAGCAGCCCTCCCTGAACCTGGGGGTTCATCATAGTTTTATAATATCCATGGAGTGTTAACACAAAAATGGGACTTAAATCTTTTTATTTATTTATCTGGAAACATATGAACATCTCAAAAGTTGTGTTCCTTGCCTCCCCCGATATATCAGAGTAGCAACACCCAGATTTCCTGGAACCTGACACGCATGAATGGCCTTGGCTGCCAAGATGGGCGGTATATAAATCCAATAAATAAATAAATAAATAATAAATGAAGAAAAAACTGGAAGGAAGTGTAGCAAGCCCTAAGGAATGTGGTTGTCAAGACATCCATTCAGGGTCGGAATGTGTACACAAAGTTTCATTTTTCAAACCAACTTGGTGGAAAGGAATGGAGCTGCTGGGGTTTTCAGGAAAAAGCAATTAAAACACAAACATGACTCATGGCCACACCTATTATTACACTGAAGTCACAAGAATGGAGGGATGGCAAGTATTAACCAAGCTTCAGGGGAAAGACAATGCTCTTAAACAGGTCGCCCTTCTTGAAGAGGCTTCAGCCAACGTCCTGAAGTCCTCCTGCTGAATGCACATATAAACTAAGGCATACACAAAACAAGGATGCCCATGTAGCATCAATCCACCGCAGGGAACCCACTCCGGCTCCACCATTCTCAGAACCACCCCTCACAGTAATCATTCGATTGTGTCACAAGGTAACTTCATTAGGTAAACGGTTCAGTAAAATCTGAATTTGCTTATGTTCTTCTTTTCTCCCCATAGTTTTCTTTTGGTTATCTCAACTCTGATGGTGTACCATGTTTCGAACTATAAATTACAGTGAGTGCTTTGACAGAAAGGCAGCATGTAAAGGTAATCAGTCCGTGAATGAATCAATCCAATAAGCAAACTTCAGTGGACATCAGATTGTACTTATTGAGTTATGCTTGAGAGAGCCAGCTTGATAGACCACATTCATTCCATGGGGGACTCCACACAACTCCACTAAAATAGGCATCACTCAAGGAAATTTCCAAAAGCAATCTTGGGAGATTTTGATATAGCTTTCCAGAAGTTCCAACATTACAATATGATGTGTTTAAAAAGAAAAAAAACCCTCCAAAGATTTAGCATTTCAAATCAGGAACGGTGGCTCCACAAAGGTAACATGCATCCGTGAACCCAGCACTTACTCACTGCAATGAACACCTGGATCAGGTTCTCTCTTCTATCTAAAGAACCCAATAGCTCTTACACATGGACCTCAGGTGAAAAGAGGACTGACACTGAAGGCTAGCAACTAAACCCTGTGGGGTGACATTCCAGCCCAAAAGTATTTTGATACCTACGCACATGAATCTCCAGGCTTTCAAAGGAAGAGATAGGACAGAACAGTCTACTCATAAGCAGGGGAATTGGCAGCACCACCAGCTGATCTGCTCATATTCCCATGAATGAACCAAGAAGCTCTTATGCCACCAACTCAAGGTCATCTATATCTGCACTCGTTTGTCACTGGAACTTACTGGATTTTAAACTGATAGAAAAAGGACAAGAAACCAAAGCTATATAAAAGTCGGCAGTGTTTGAACTGCACGGAACTGTGTGAGTTTCCTTTCAGATGACTAGACATTTAAGACAGTGGAACTGATTTATAGATTTACATGTGCAGTGTAATTATATACATATTTACTCATAACCCATATTGAATGGGACAAACTCCCAGATAAACATGTAGATGGGAGCCCAAATGATCAAAAGATTATACTGATGTCAACAGAGGATAGCATGAGTACATTCACAACACAAAAGTCTGAAAGCTGTTTAACCCAAGTATCACAGCTACAATTGTTCCTGTTGCTTCTTCCCTCTTTAAAAACATCTTGTTAGTAAACGTTTCTCATGCTTATCTTTCAGATTCCATAATCATGCATTTCAAGATGGGCTGGGTATAAATGTAATAAATAAATAAATAAATATGAAACACTGCTGAACTAGGCAAATTACACTCATGTTTTACAAGGAATCCACTGAACATGCTAAGATTTATTTCAGTGCAGAGCAACAGCTGTAATTTTTATGACCAACTGCTTGAATTAAGAAAAATGTAATCCATTTCTGCAAGACCCAAAATTCCTTGTCTCCTGCAGGAATCCTGCACTATAACTACAACACCGAGGTTATGTTCTACTACATGTTCTTCCAGGTGAAGGAGTGGCATCCAGTGAGCAAAAAGAGACTGTACTAGGACCAGAAACCTCTGTAAGAATGCACGTACAGTCTGTTACACGTGAATAACTTCCAATGGGCCTACTAGAGTTGCAACTGAAATCCTGTATGTAAGCAACAGGATTTCAGCCATCACATTGCAAGTGTGAAAGACAAGCAAACATGCTCCCCTTGCACATTTCTCTAACAAAAACTGCAGCACCCTCTGGGGTCTTTAACTATAGCAGGCACCCCAGTCTGACATGCGCCATCTGCTTAGGACTACAACTGCCAGTATCCCTCACCACTAGTGATGGATGTCGGTCCAAAATACCTGGATGGAGAAGGCTGAACTATGGAGTTATGGGTATATGTCTTTATACTTTTGTAACCTTCTAATATCATTATTTCTTACATAACATTTTAGATGCTTACTAGAAACATTTTGAAGGAATAAGCACATTTTAATGTTACTTTATAAAGCTTGCCGTTAATTATGAGACACAGCATTTCATGGAATTTTCAAAGGAAAAATGAAAGTTCTTACTGCAAAATTTGCCAGTTGCTTCCCAGACCTTAACATCTGTAGCCCAACTTTTAAATTACTGGAGATCCCACCTTCCTACAAGTACTATTCAACTGAGATCTCTTTTTTTCTTATGCTTACAAAGCAGCTTTTCAAACAACCTGTTGTTCAGAGAACTGAGCAGAAAACTAAAGCACAGCTTAGTTATAGGGAGCAGAGAGCTTTTCTAAAAAAAGCTTTTGATTGTACAGGAAGCCTGCCACATTCCAGAATTACCAAATCTCTCTAAGTAACAATTTCAAGGTAAGGCCCTGTTGGATACAGATGGCAAAATAAATGAGTACTACAAAATATGCCTTAATTGTGTGCTTGTTATTCGTGTGCAAGTAGAATCATATCAAGCATATGAAATACAGCTACAATTAATTTTCAGTAAGTTTTGTAAAAAGTTTACTTTAAGCTTTGGCTCCATCCTACCAAAGCTGTGCTTTCATCCCAGGCATCTTTTTAAAATAGTAACACTCAATATACTGATTACCCAACTATTCAAGTAATTCTCAGAGGTCGTTGTGTCAGTCTATTTCAGCACCTATAACAAAAACAAAGGCTCGCAGTACCCCCAAGTTTTCACGGATGACAGTCTGCTTCTTCATATACACTGAGCACAAGTTTAGTCACAGGTTTATACATACCAGTTGAAATCCTGTCATGCAGTTACAGAAATGGCACAAATTGCAACAAGAAATTTCACAAGCATTACCTGTTGCATGCTGGATTGTACAACTCAGTATGTAACACATGGCAGATAATGTCCACAGGGATTTCTTAACTTACAGCAATTCACTTCCAGAAGTAACACCTTTAACATAACTTCACAACAGGATTTCAGCCAACGTATACATATTTGCAGGAGCAGAGTGAAATGGGATACAAAAGTTGGCAACTACATTATTAACACTGGAATGAACTTGCAGATTCAAGAACTCTAGCGAACAAAGGCAATAAGAAAGTAGCAAATAACATTAAAATATATTCTGGTATTTGAAGAAAAATTACTATTCATGTCTGCACCATTAACCCCACACAGGTACAATTAGACAGACAGGTGCAGCAAAACAGCGAACAGTCTAAGCTAAGAATCAGCAGGTACCCAATTTGAATCTCATCTCTTTCAGCAATTCATTACCTGGCCAACAGGTAAGCCATTAGAGCTCAGACGCCCCTCCATGCGGATGACGGGGCTAATAACACTTACAAGGCTGCTGTACAGATTAGTGATACAAGGCATATGATGTGCTTTAAAAGTGCTAAATATACGTACCAAGAATCAAGACCCAACCTAAGTGTGCACCCCTATCATGTCCCACATGATTTTTTGCTCAAAGTGAAACTAAATTTGATAAATCATGATAAAAACCCTAAGCTGAAGAAGACAAAAATATTGCCCTCCTTATGTTGTTGGACTGCAGCTGCCAACAACTCCAGCCAGGATAGCGAAGGGTCAAAGATAATTTCTTCAACAACATCTGGAGGACCACCTATTCTCAATCCCTACGTTGACTCCAGTGAACTGGAACAGACAGTGATCCATCCTAGCAAAGGCACAGCCACTCCACAGAGAGGTATCTCTGCAGAAATACTGCTTCTCACTCCTCACATCACACGACTGCTGGATTATCATCAAAACCTGTGGCTGTGCACACTTTCCGCACCTCACTTGAATGTCTTCTTCTTGTTCCTCTTGAACACCCCACACTAGCCATGTTACTTAACCAGTGTTCAGTTTAAACACTTCTGCTATATGTGACTGAAATTAACTCTCTTTCCCAGAAAGGATGAATTGATGGAGAAGTGTGCACTGGCCTCCTGATCCCTTTAACAGCACAGCAAAGGATGACAAGCTGGGGGTGAAACGCAAATACGTGTCCAAGGATGATCCTTCCACCTGAAATTCACTTAGTTCAATTTAGCCAAAAGGAGAAACTGCCTTTGAGTCTGGGAATTCCTTACCTAAAATTAGCAAACATGTATTGCTAAACAACTTTAGTTCGTTACAAGAAGCGAAAGCCACAGCAGTTAACTAAGGAAACAGATTTCCAAGCAAGGGGGGGGGGGGAGCAATTGTGCATTAATCCACCAAACAGGTTTTGTACAATGCATCAAGATGCAGTTTAATCCCTACAAGCAAGGACTATCTGAACGGAAATTAGAAGAGAATGCTACCCCCTTTGCTGCTGTCATCCTTAATACACTTAATGGAATAAGCCCCACAGAAACAAAGGGCCTTTCAAACACAGGATTCTGAGTTATCTGATGGTGGCTAAGTAGTGTGTTTAACAGCATGTCATGCCTTGCCTCAGAGAGAAGGCCTTGATGTCTTGAAAGTCAAGTACAGGGAGGAGGTGAAGGCTGAATATTTGCCTTCCTTCGGTTCAAGATAAACAGTATTTCACATGGCATGCAGTAAGCATGTCCTCCTCTTCCTCACTGAGGTAGTATGGTTCAATTGCTACTCTCACAGAAGGATTTCTAAGTCCAGCTTCATGATCAAAAGGCTGGCTCTGCTGATCGCCCCTCATCCAATACTACTCTGAAGTAACAGGATTGTCCCCTTGATTCAGCATTCCCTCTCAGGCTGCCCATCACACAGCCTCCCAGACTGTGCAAAAGGGCACATAACCTTTTCTAGGCAAACAGCTTTTTGGTTTGCAAACAAAATATGAAAACCATTCACTCTTGCTGAGTTTTCAACCATTTCTAGCAGAAACTGTACCTCCACATTCCTATATTCTGAATATCTAACAGACCGATTAACCAAATGTTGGCTATAAACTGTCACTTGAAGAACCTGTCAAAATGCTGGCACAACAGTTAAACTATTACAGGCAGAAATTAATAATTCACATACAACCCAATCCATTAACGCATGATAGCTACAATAAGAGACTGATTTTCTTCATATATATCTCATAACGCAAACCTTTTCTCTTTCCAGGGCTGATGGAGTGAACCCCTAGATTTTTTGTGATTGAAATCCACAAGTGTCACTAACCTGACCACATACAAGCATACCCTAATGATTTTCTACATACAGCATCAAAAAATACCGCCCCGCCCCCCAATCCTCCTTGTATCCACTGATAGGGGAGGAACTATTGCCAAACATGAATCATAGGAACAAGTTGTCTACTTCTGCAGGAGAAGAACTGACAAGAGTGATCCACTTCAGAGCAAAAAGTAAGCCAACCGTGAGTGCACTAACCTACATATAATTCATCTCCTTGCTTCAACATACAACTAGAAAAACCTCTTCAAACAAACCTAATATCAACATTTTAAAACTCCTGATACATTCATGAGGACTAATATCCTCCAATAGTGGTGTTTTCCCTCCTAGCAACACTGCTTTAAGTTTTTATTTTCTTGGAAATAAAAATATTAATCTATTCCTGCAAAAAAAAATTTAAATTAAATTAAAATGAAAGTCAGGAAACAAGGTTACCAGTAAAAGCCAGACAAGCTGAAATTAGGGTAAAATGCAGATTTCACTTGAATACAGTCTCAAAAGTCTTTCATTAAGATGTCCGTGTTATATAGTTTGAATACCATGTCATAGTCATATTATTTATCATTGTAAAAGAACATATTACACACTCCATTTTTTTTTTCAATTTTTCCGGGAAAAAACAAAAAAAAGGCTTTGGGAAAAATATCCCCCCCCCCCATTTTTCCAGGCCTTCCCATCTCTAATCCTCCCTCATATGAAGTGTACTTCACCTGTGCCTCATATGTGAGCCATGAAAAGTGGCGTGGAGTCCCTGTGCCTTCTGTTCCATGTTCCTGGAGCTCCATTATAAAATAGCCATGTGTGCTTCTACCCAGAGCCCTACCCTAGGTTTTGTCCCTTGGCTGCACCAGGAAATAACAAGGGAGTAAGGTGCTAAAAGAAACAGACATGTTTTCACAAATATGTCACAGGAAGTACATGCTCCTTCCATGCTGCCATAGACCACTATGCCTGCCACCTCTCCTATGTTCTACTGTCCGCTGGAAATCATTACTGTCATTTCTTTCCACCCCTAACCACAACCACAGGGCTGACCCTCTTGTTAAAAAGAGTGAGGCAACTGCCTCAGGCAGAAAAGGGAGGGGGGAGAGATCATTAAAATGCAAGAAGCTATCCATTACTTAATTCCAAGGCTATCCAATCTTTTCAATACAAACTTTTTGTGGATTTGCAATCCACTTCTTCAGACACATCGCTCCTGCCTGCCAAAGTGGGCTGTCAGGTAACCCACAAATGCTCCCACTGAACTAAAGCAGTCCTGAGAGTGCCACAGAACACTTGTTTTTGTTGATGTCCTGCTACTGCTAATCCACATCAACCCACTTATATCTTTGAAAACCATTTTATTTTCTGGTTTTCTGCAGTGATGTTTTGTTTTGTTTTTTTAAAAAAACCCAACAACCTGGAAGTTAGGATTGTCAAGAAAACTTTTGGGATTTTCTTGTCAAAACTGGAGACCAGAGAATGATCTCTTGCACAACAAGTACAAAATAAAACGTTGCGGAATGAATTAGGAAAAGGCCACACGGTTCAGGACTACAAAAAAACAAGAGTCATGTGACAGCTTTACTGAACCACCGAAACAAATCACACAAATAGCAAACTTCCGTGAGTACAATCCCCCTCCCTCAGAGGGAATGGGATTTTACCCATGGCAGCTTGCAATTTTTGTGTGACTTTTTTTCTCAGTGGTTCAATAAAAACAAAAGGTAGGTGTATCAGGCAAAAAAAAAAAAAAGGTAGATGTGTGCATATGAGAAAGAGAGAGAGAGAGACAGACAGACAAAGTGGATTCCCGGCGCTACCAATTCAACAAACATCATGCCTGCAACATCCCCAGCAAGCCCTTTTTTGCAAAAGAAACCCACACACACAACACACACATTAGGTTTCTTAAGCCACTACCAAATGCAACACTTCTTCTGTTATCCACCGCCACTGTTATTTTCTTTACTGTAAGGTAGAAACATGTAAGGTAATGCCCTACATTGAAATACAGGATTCCTCTGCCAACTTCTTTCATTCTTTCTTTTCCCCTCTTGAGGTTTAATTGCATCTTCAAACCCACACACACACACACCTCCTCTCGCTTCTCCCCCTCACTTCTCATCTCTTTCTGCCTTTGTGAAGTATTTTTACCACAGGACCATAAAAAAAACACAGGCCTAGTTCCCGCATGTAACCCATGAACAGCGACACTGGCATTTCACCCACATTTCATTCTGTTTCCATTCGTCTGATGAAGTGGATTTGGTCCATGAAAGGTCACATTAAACTATCATTGCTAGTCTTTAAGGTGCCACCATATTTTTGTCCTTTTTTCTTCTTCTTGTTTTGTTTCTTTGACCTTTGCCTGATATACCCTGGAGTCCCTTCCTGGGGGGGGAGGGTTTCTCTCCCCCTCCCCCATGGGCCCAACTGACTGGGTTGGGGGTCCCTATTACAAGTGTGTGTTGTGAGGGGTCCCCCTATTATACAAGTGTTGTGGGGGGCTCCCTATTATGTGTGTCTCTGTGTTGTGAGGGGTGGGTGGAGAGGCGCCATTTCCCTTCGGCCTGAGGCCTGGCCTTTGCCTGCCTGCCACCCCCACGTCCCCGTCCCCCCTCTTTCCCTCTCACCTCCCTCACGTCCTGCAGGCACTCGAGGACGGCCAGGTTGTTGGCCCAGGTGTGCTTGGGGCAGACGCGGGCCACGTCCTCGCGGCACACCGGCTCGTCCGCCAGCTTCCAGCCGCCCGACGAGGAGGAGCCGCCGCGGCCTGACGGCCCTCGTCCCGCTCCAGCGCCGGCCGCCAGCCCGGGCTGAGGGGGCTGAGGCCGCGACTCCGGCGGCGGCTGCGGCGGCGGCTGCTGCTGCTGCTGTGGCGGCTGCTGGGGTGACCCCAGAGCGGCCGCCCTGCCCGCGGCCTGAGGCGGCTGGGGCTGGGCCAGGGCCGGGCCGACAGCCGCCGCCGCCAACACCAGCAGGGAGAAGAAGAGCGGCGGGACGAGGAGGGAAGGGCCCGGCCCGCCGCCACTCCGGCCCCGGACACGTCCGCACGGCGCCATCTTGGATGCGACTCCTCCGCTCGCCTCGGCCCGGCCCGGCCTGGACGCCCCGAGACCCCGCCCACGGGTGCGCGCGCAGCCGCGCCGCCGCAGAAGGGGACGCCCACCGACCGACCTCCACCCCCAGCCACCCTCTCAATCTCTCCTTCTCTTTGGCCCGCCCCCCTCCTCCTGACGCGCCTGCGCAAGCCGAGCCCCCAGGCCGAGCGGGCGGGTGACGTCAGCGCTCGGCCAGAAGGGGAGGGGATGCCGCGCCCCCTAGAGGCTCTTGACGGGAAGAGGATGGGAACGGCGGCCCTCTCCCCCTGCTCCCGTCGCCTAGCAACCGCCGCTGCATCCCCAGGCTTCTGGACCGGCTGGTGGTGGAACATGAGCGACCCTCCCTTTTTCCTTACTTTAAGAGAGAGCCTTCGTCGCCCAGAACTCACCATCCCAAGGGGCGAAAAAAAAAAGTTATTTTATAGACAAGATTTATTATTGGAAACTCATTATTTCCTCTGCAGGCAAAATGGTGCATTGCATATCATCAAATAGGAGGAAATTAATTTGCACAGAACTGCATAGGGTGACTTACATGTGCAGAGATGCAAAATTAAGAACTATTTTTACAGTTCAAGCAGAACTGAGTAGACTCTGTCTAAAAGGGCGGGATAAAAATCGAATAAATAAATAAATAAATAAACTCAAGTGGGACGGGCAGACAGTTACCAGGCAGCCTGCATGCTTGCTGCTTAGCATCCCATCTAGCACTGGATGAACAACTGCAATCATCACCTTAGAACTGCAGAGCTGGAAGGGACCCTATGGATCATCAATCTCTCCCTTCTCATAGTTCAAAAATCAGACTCATACTGTACAGCACACTAGCAAAGTGCTACCAAAATATTGCTTGAGAATCCACATGCATTTCCACCTTTTGGCATCTTCCACACCGGCTCCTTCTCCACTTGTGGACGTTGCCGGCACTGATTCATTCTTTCAAAGCATTTCCTTCTCATGCAGGGAGGGTTGCCCAGAGCAGAAAAATCGGCCCAGCAATGAGAAGGCTGTGCACGTCATCCCTGCCCACACATGCCCCTTCCCCTTCCTTCCACCCATTGCAAAAATGACAGTGATTGTCATTTTTCTGTTTAGTGGCTGGTGTGCTTGTTAAGTTTAAACCTTCCATCTCCTTGTACAAGTCTGAGGGTATCCCTGCATACCACCTCTTGAGTTTCCATTTGCCTCCGTATTTTTCACTCCCATCGTTCATGCAAATTGAAAGAGGCACTCACTTTTGCCATCTGGAAATCTGGGTGTGTCACATACACACACAAGAAAAAGCTTGAAGGCTATGTGTGAAAGAGAAACAGTACCACCTACCCCTCAACCAGGGTGGATTTAAATCACAATTTAAATCAATATTTAAATTTTAAAAATCAGATCTTTGACAGTTTAAATCAAAAAGATGTTTTTATTTAAATCAATTTCATTTTTAAAAATCATTGATTTTGATCCACCCTGCCCTCAACATGAGGTAATGACACATTGCTGCACTTACAGCACCCAAGTCCTTGCACGAAAGAGTCACTATACGAACAGTAATCAGGAAGAAAAGTATTTACACAGAGAAGTCCCAACCTGCACCTCCTATCCTCATAAGCAGTTAAGTGAAGGTTTTTAACACAGCCTCAGCTAAAATCTCATGATATACCACTCCTTCACAAGCCCCACAAAGCCGAGTGTCACATGTTTCAGGTTCTGCAACTGGCTGCAATGTTAAATAGCCACAAACTACATAGTCTCAAAACATGCCCCATTTGAGTGTTTGATAAAAGAGATGCCTTTATTATACAAAAATTTACAGTAATCCCAATTCCTACAGAAGACTTACATTTACATTTTGCTCCATGCCATGTACTTTAATATAAAGTGACAGATACTCTGTTAAAAGCTGAACGGCAGTGCATTCTCCATTCTAGGGCTCACAGCAGACACACACACACACACAGAGAGAGAGTAACTCACTCTCTCTACCTAGATGGAGACGGCATAAGGTCAGCTTTTAGCCAGCAGTGAAGTTCCACATTTCTTCCCAAAACATGGCAGTTAAACTTACCATGTGGAAAACCCAATCTGAAATCAGTTACAGAAAGCACAGTTTCCTCAAGATTGTGTGATCCACCAGTCCAACACCTCTTCCTGTGTTTTTTTTTTAGCTTACCTCTGAATCCCAGTTTTGCACTTTTTAGTCTGGCACTGCAATGGAAGGTTTTGCCATTTGAGAAAACCATAGGTGTTAGATACTTCCTGTAGTATTTTTTAAAAAAAAGACAGAACAAAGGAAACAGGACCACTACACAAAACTAAGGAGAGCCGAATAGAAGCATATATAATTTTAGACAGAAGACTGAGTTCAACCTAAGAAATGGTGGTCTGGTTTAGGACAGTGATCCATCAGCTGAAAAAGCACAAAAAAGATGGCATGTCCACCCGCTTCAGGCAAAGCCAAGGAAGGTTTTCAAACTTGCCTTGCAACTCACCCCATCTAGATTATTAGTCCTCCACAAAATTTAAAAATTAAATATATCGTGCCACTTTAACTCATACCATAAGATGAATTACCAACCTGCTCAGGAAGACATGTTTTCCCCTGCAGAGCTGGTAGATTTCTAACATGGCTTCATCTTTAGCATCCCATCCAGCTTTCTCTGCAGGTCTGCCACCCGTCTCCTAAAACATGGCTTGGTCTTAAAAGCTAAGGTTTGTACCTAAAGTGGTTGATTTTTCACTAAGCCACAATTATGTTTTTCCAGTCAACATGTAATTTAGCAGCCAGTGACCAAACCCGATCCTGACCAGGAAGCAGTTTACAGGAAGAGCTCATTCCAGAAAAGTTCCCATCTTCTTCTGGGTAGCTCAGGCTGCAGGAGAAATGCAAACTGCCCTCAGCTCCTTACACAACAGAGGAGAAGAAGCAACCTGAGGAGCACCACCCGCACTACAGGTGTCCAGGAACAGAGCAGATGATCTTCATCTAGTTTTCACAAGTGTCAATGATAACTTCCAAACAAATTTCTTACACTGATGGGCAAATGACTCTCTCGATCCATAATCTCCCCAGAACAGTAACGCTCTGATAAGATCCAACAGCTTGTTGAAAGACCAAGGACAAATAACTGTATAAATAAAAGCCAGTAGTGGGGAACACGAGTGTGGGCTTGGCAGGTGTACAGGGTGAATGGCGTTAACCTGAGATGCCAGGTTTTGCTTATACAGCAATGCTGGGAGAGCCCACTCTCATTTCCAAGGCAGCTAGTACCCAGTTAGGAATGAAGCTGGCTTGCAGGAAATTGGCTCTGTGGAGAGATCAGCTCCCAGAAGAAGCACATTGCAGACAGTCACTGCCACTTGTAGATTTTCACCATTTTCTCCGTCAACGTAGCAAGGAAACTGTTGCGATTCACCTCATAGGGGCAAACGTCTAATACAGGAAGGTCCGCCGAGAGTTTCTGCAAGAGAGAACCACTCCCTGCATCCCAAAGCTGCAGAATAAATAGAAAAGGGGCTTTATTTTGGAGTGCCTTTTCCCAAAGTCATCTAGCTGCTCCACCAGATCCTCCCAGGCGATGCTTCTCTAGGTGGCCACTCTGAAGGAGGCAGAAAATCATTAATGAGAAGTCAGGCCTTCTTGGCAGTGGCAACAACCTTCTGGCTACGCTGTGCCTAGCCTCCTCCCTCCCCACTTTTAAGAGGCTGCTGAAGGCTCTGCTCTGAGAAAGCACTCCAGAGACACTGATGTATGCTGTGTAAATTTGTCTGTGAACATTAGTACACCCAATGGAAACGAATCCCTGGGCTGCGCTTGCTCTGAGAGGCACCTTGTTCTGCTCTTCTGTGCCTGCTCACTGTTTTGCCCTGGATCCAGTTGATGGACCCTGGGTCTCAGAGCAGACTGCACACATCTGAAGTCTGCCCACCCCTGAGCTGCAGCCTTCTCACAAGAAGGACAACTTAAGCTCTTCCTCCATGGCCACAGCCATTCTGAGGTCTTCGGAACAAGACACTGTCTTAAAGGCATGGGGGGGGGGGGACAGCTAAAGTACCACTCCGCCAACCCAGGGCTTCCACAGAGACATCAACAATTCTCTCCTTTCCTATGAAAAAGAAAGCCGTACCATAGCAGAATTTGAAGCTTCATCTCCAGCACACACAAGAATGCTGCCATCATCTTCAGGACTTTGGAAGATGGCATTTTTGGTCAAGAGTTTGCATGTTGGACCCGCAGTAAGAGTCTGAACCGGGCGGCATGAACAGATGACATCGTCCGCCCCGTCTGCCAGCGGTGTGGAGGTCAGCTCCATGACCACACATCTCAAGCAGTTGTGGCTTCTATCTGTGGGGTGAAAGGGGACAGGTGAGAGAACCCAACTCACACCAAGGCAGGAAGATCAGCATACAACACTGTGCTCAGGCTTAAGCACAGACCCTCCTCATCCCATTCTGGGAAATGCCAAGTTTCTAGAGAGGCCCTGAACTCAGGTGATACTTACCCTCCCACTTTATCCTGATGAATAAAATATCCCTGGCCCATTTGTGAGAGTGACTTTACTCTTACTGCCCAATCATCTCAATGTAATTTGGATGGTTGGGTGGAGAGTTGGTTTACAAGCACATGGAATACTTTTAAATGACTAATATTACAAAAGGAAAGGAAAAGCCAGGGCTGCAACTACCACTGGCGCAAATGAGTTTTCTTAATGGAAAAGAAACATATGCCCTTACTTTGGGGAGTTCCAAATAGCCACACCAGAAGCCGAGTCCTCGAACCAGGTATGAGAGCCCAGCCTTAACGTTTACATTGGCCAACTTACTGGGCCTGAACGTTGCAAGGCAGTGTCGTGTGGTAGCCTCTGTCTGAAGATCAATGCAACCTCCAGGCTCCAGGAGGAGGTGATGAGGCCGGTAGGAGCTGCTGGCCTTCTGTTCCCAAAAGCAGGCGCCTTCCAGAGTCCCCGAGACCAGCCCCCCATAGGGCAAGGAGGCAGAGGCCATCCGAGGAAGATAAGACAAGGAGACCACAGGGCACCTGGGCAAGACAGAGAGAGAAGCAAGAACCTGCCCTCTTAGGCAATTCCACCCTCCCTGCTCATCTCACAGTGTGAGCCTCAACAGCACCAATGGGGAAGCCTCAGAATGGGAAAGCAATGTTCCGTCCTTCTTCCTCACATAAATTCTGTCAAGGACTATCAATGGGAGAGCCTTTAGCTTTCTCTGGAAGGAACCACGGAACACTCTAGAACTGACTCCTGTGGGAAATAAGTAGGGTTGGCTTGCACATCACCCAACAGCCCCCTACCCCGGAAGTCATCAATACAAGTACCACTGTATGAGCGATTACTTCTCTTTGTGGCTTTTTCCTGTGATTCCACAAAGTGGCTGGGAATCATTTAAACAGCTGAGAAGCCCTGTTCGAGGCATCAAGAACTGGAAGTGAGTTCTGGATAAATTACTAAGCTTCACTCTTGCCATATTTTCTGTTTCCCCATCTTGAGCATTACTAAGCATTACCAATCACTATTGTTTTGAATTGTTTTTAACTGTTTTAGATTACAATGTTTAATGGAACCCGCCCGGAGTAGACTCTGTCTAAAAGGGCGGGATAGAAATCTAATAAATAAATAAATAAATAAATAAATAAATAAATAAATATCACAGGCCTTCACCCTGAGTCATGTCAGTTAATGTTTCTATCTAAAGCCCCAAATACTGGGCAAATAAAAATAATTCAGAGATGCAAGACGTTACAAATTAAGAACAATGTTTAGAGTGGCACCTACTTTGCTATAGACACTGATAATCTACTATAGTCTCAAGCCACAGTTCTAGAACACAAGAGAACTAGATGTGAGGCTGCAGCTTTACCTGGACTTTTGTGGAGCAAGTTCCTGCACATGAGAACTTGTGTCTCGCAGATCGTAAACCAACACGGAACCATTGACCAGTCCAGCGTAGATGTAGTTGGTGTCATCAAGGCACCAGCAGCAGCTCCAGATGGGGCGGCCAGCATTGTATGTCTGCACCACAGTGTTTGTTGTCAAGCTGAGAGAAGGGCAAAGGACCTCGGTCACTTCAACACACGCTTCCACCTGCGACCTTTCCCACCCTCCCCTTGGCCCACCCTAACCAGCAAATCCCCAGCTGCAAGGGTAAGAGCAGAGCTCAGATGGCACTCCTCTGGAGAAGGCAGCAGTCACTTGCAAACAAGACCTTACTTCGACTCCCGAGCCGTGAGGAGAAAGCAGCTTTCCCACTGCCTCTGCATTAAACTCACCTTGTGAGTTTAAGAGTGTGGTCCAGAGCGGCAGATAAGAGCAGGCCGTCTGCGCGGTTGCTGAAGGCCAGGCCCCGGATCTGCTTGTTGTGAATGGGGACGTACTGGCTGCTCTTCAGGTTGACAGCACTCATCATTTTAATGCCACAGCCTGGAACACGAAGCAAAATGGGTCAAACTACTGACGTCCAGCTGCCCTGGACATCCACCCTCTGGGATGACGGAGCTCGCAAAAGACACCCGCCCTCCCATTGACAAAATTCAGGGACTTGCTACGGCCAGCCACTCACCAGGAATGAGCGTGTTTTGCGGGGAGGGCTGCGACACCACAAGGCAGCTCAGCGGGTCGCAATAGGCCATGACCCGGCAGTTGCCAACCTGGGACACTAGAAAGGCTCTCTCAAAGTGATACTTGTGCTGGTCTGGGCTGGGGGAGAGGCAGCCTGGGAAACACGAGCGAGAACTGCTGGGCTGTTGAGAAGAACTGGTATTATGCCGGGCCATCAATGCCTTCAGCTCCTGCAGGACAGAAAGTTGGATGGGAGAAAGACATCACAAAGATCTTTCAAAGTACCCGATGCTTTCACGAGCCTTTACACCTTAAGGAGTTAGGACCAACGGGCTCATTGTTTTGGTCACAGAACAAGGAGGACACCAGATCCAGAAGGCCCTCAGTGTGCAACAGTTCAGTCAGTCTAACTGCTCCTTCCTGCAAGTTTATAATTACCTATCCCTCTAACAAAGTGACATCCTTCACTCTGTACAATGGCTCCTGGGCTGGGCAGATTTTGAGCCAACATTGGTCTCTTCAGTTCTGTTTCTTGTGAAATTATTATTATTATTATTATTATTATTATTATTATTATTATTATTATTATTATTATTATTTCTTCCTTGGTCAGGTAAAGTTGAGGGTATACTGCTCCCTTCATACGCCTTGAGATGAGGAGAACTGACAGGACGATGCAGGCTGGTATGCACAAAACCCACATACATAAAGCCTCTCGTGCTCCCCAGCAACTGATATATAAGAGGCACACTGTTGCTGATTTTGGGAACAACACATATCCAACATAATCAGCGTATTCTATGAGTGGTACAAGGAAATAGTTGTGACCTGAGGATTATAGAGAACGGAGCTACCAAAGTCGCTTAGAGAACTAACGGCCAAGGAAGAATATGAGCCCTGCCCGGGTTCCCAGTCCACATCCGGCAAGGGAAATATTACAATTTCCTGCTCTCACTTTATACTGAAAATCTTTGACTCAGACATTCAAATTCTGCCAAGATCAGGGAAGAAACAGGTCATACATTGTGATTCTCTCCCCCACCCCGCCAGCAAACAGAGTGGGATATAAGGTGCTTCCTAATCAATGAGCAGATTGAGTTCCTTTGGAAGAACTGGTGGGAAGAGATGTACCACTCGCTGCATGAACAAGCTGCGCCTAAACCCACCTGAACTTGCTGCCGAAGTTTACTGCACTCATCGGTCAGGACTTGCAGCTGAAGGCGACTCTGGGCTGATTCCAGTTCTGCCTTCCTTCGCAACGTTTGCTCCTTTTCTAAAGAGCTGCAGAAAGAAAATAAGACGGATGACATCTTTACTGGACCAGATTCAAAACCTGCAGCCTCATGGAAGCTTATCCACCAACCTGCCTTTCTCCCCACTACTGACACTTCCAGACAAAACTCAACAAAGGGTCTCTTGAAGTTTTGACAGACACCCCTGAACAGATCTTATGCTTTTGCCTGACCCCAAGAAATCCAATCCAGAAGAACAGCACTCCTCTCATTGCAACTTGAGTATACGCTATTACAACCCCTCCAAACAAACAGGAGCTTCAGAAGCAAACTAGTCTCTACATATGACACCCAAACCTTTAATATATTAGTAACAGGCTTTGAGCCAAATTCTGATGTTGAGACACAAGTCTTCTTTATTTTCATAGATAATCCACGTCCTGTGCAGACTGAGTTTCTTGAGGCACAAGGTACAAAAGGTCTCAGGAATAGATGGACAAATCAGGCGGTCAGGGTGGGTACTCTTTCCTCAAGAAAAGAGCAGGAAGGTTGAAAGTACATACCTTTTCATGTGCTCGTGTTCACTAGTGTCCAATGCCTTTAAAGTACGGGCATAAAGGACCACAATGTCTGAACGCTTAGCCTTCTTATTGCACTGGAAAGAAAGAAAACAACAGAACAAATGTGAAGCAGCCTCTGCTGCTGTTCAGAAATCTATGGTTGTCACACAATACGAGTGCAGTACTGTGGGTACAGCTGGTCAAGGAAATGTCTTTGCAGATGCAAAGCTAAAGCAGCACTCGATTTCGGCTTGCACACACAGACCATCAAACAGGAGGCGACTAGCATCTTACAGAGAAGGGTAGATCTACTGCCTAACTGCAGCCCACCCATCTTGAACTGAGGGGCCCTACTCAATTCCACACTAGCCTTGTTTGAAGTACTGCCATCGTTTTGGGTGCCCAAAATGATGGCACTATTTGCCATCCTTTCCAAGACCCAGAAACCTGAAAGAATTAGGAGAAGGGCAGTGAAAAATAGATGTACATAAGGCAAACCACAAGAAGAGAGGTTGTAGGAAGAATGGCATGAAAATCAATGGGTCAGGAAGGGGAGAGAAAAGGAGACAATGGGCTGATAGAGTGAAATGAACCGCTCTGAGGACGAGGCAGGAAGGTATCAGTTACAGAAAGTAAGGTCTGTGTAAGTCATTAAGGATTCAAAAATCCCTTTACAGGCTTGGGGTTTTGGTTCAACAGTGGAACAAACTGGTGCATTTCCTTTATTGCAGGTGCAGTATCCATCAGTGACCATTCAAGCACATCCTTCAAGAACAGACTTGGCAAAACCACAAATTCTCAGCATCTCATACTGGTGAAACAACAGGTATCTGGGACAAGCCTGCAGTCGCAGACCTGTTGGGCGACAGACTTTCAGTGTCCCCTTCTCTCCCACCCACCTCCACCATCAAGTTTATTCCCTTTCCCTTGGGATCTCTCAGGGTAATGGTCTTTGACAAGGTGGCAACTTGTACCTGTGGGCACTTTCCCGCTTGTCCCTTCAGCCACCTCTCAATGCAACTGTAGCCAAACAGATGCCCACAGCGCAGGGCAGAGAGACGGTGGTCTCCAGCGTTTGTCCACTCTTCAAAGCAAATGGCACAAGTATCACTGCTCTCCTCCTCCTCTGAAGGAACAAGAGGTGCAGCCAGACTGCTTCTCTTTAATGGAGTTGTCTGAAAAAGTGGAAGAAAGAGAGAGATCAGGCAAATGAGAACCCGGTCAGCACAAACCTCCTTCATCCTAGATGCAAACCTCTTAATTCTTCCCACCTTCTTTTGCTGGGCAGGGAGGCTTCCAGTATCAGGGTGCTCGGGCTCATCAGAATTATACCCTGGAGGCTCCATAGGAGTTGTGCTAGAGACTGCAGAAGAGAAACAAATGTGTAACGAATACACGGAAGGATGGAACAAGAATGTCTTTAATGCCACAGAAAGACTACAGATTCTCGAACAAGCTGTGGGATTTCAAAGGAAGTATGCAATTCAAGTTCCTGTCAAACTCATCTGCACAAAGAATTTAAAAAGTTCAACCAAAAACGTACTCATAGCTACATAAGTTAAAAAAAAAAAAAAGAGGCCAGCCTTCTCCTCAAGAAAGACAGAGTATTTTACAGACTATTTTAACAGGTGACATAACAATAGAAAAATGAAACAAACAAACAAAACTTGGTGTAAATTAGTAAGGAAATCATGTCTCAAAATAATTTCCCTCTCAATGCAACACCTAGTTTCAAATCTCTGACCTGCCATGAAGCCATCTATCTGACTTTGCTGAGGTCCTCTGATGCCTGGGCTATTTCACGTAGTTATTATGAAAAGACAAACTTGATACTTCTCTCAGGCAGGCTGCCCTAAACATATTACAGAAAGTGTTGAACATAAGATGCGTACAGGCAACCCTGAACTATGGAGGTCAATTGAGGGTGGGCTATTTCACAGGAAGATGTGGAAGCAAGACACACCTTCCACGCGAACCGCTCCGGATGCCTCTTCAATGGCTCCGGCTGACTCGTCTTCTTCCTCTTCTGCCTCCGTGGCGCTGTTGCTACTGCTGTCGGAGTCACTCAGGACCACAGTGTCGTCTGAACTGTTCCCACTGGGACTTGCTAGGATGTGCGACGCCACCGCGGCTTGGGTTCTGCCGACTTGGAAATAGCTGTCCAGTGGCGCTGTGGACCTGGACGCCCAAAGCAGAAATGTTTCATTAGCACAGCCCAAAACAGGCAGAAGAACGTTGCCTCATCCCCGTCCATTCATTTCCAAGCCATACAGGCCAGCATCTAATAGCGATTCCCCCAAAGCCATGACGCCCAGCACTTTGCATCGAAGCATCGCCCTGTGCCCGTCTTTCTCCAACGCACAAGGCTAGGCAAAATCGCATGCCCTTTGGAGGCATCCAGAGAATGAATCACATCCGCCAACAAGGTGGGCAGATGACGAGCCAAGCGCATTCCCGGTCAGGCGCCGAGTTACCCGCACACACGGCACCTTCCCAATGACCTACCATTTGCCAAGGCCGCTCCATTCATTCCAGAGGACAGAATCGAGCAGCCCAGGAAGGAGGCGGAGGTAAGAGGGCTGCTCTGCCTCCTGCCCTCTGACAGCCCATAGCTTGGTCTGCGGGGGTTGCCGGGGTGGTTATGGGGCTGGGAGTTCTTTCCCCACCACCACCAAAGGCTGCGCCCCTAATAACCTCCTCGAAGCTTCCTCTTCTTTGACGGCTCCAGAGGACAGAACAAGTAAGGAGGGGGGCTTGAAAGGCACACAGGGACACGGCGGCTCTTTGCTCTGCTGGCTAAGCCATCTTCTAACAGACCTTCGCACCGATTTAACCTCTCCCAAGGGAAAGCTCTGCCTGCCGACCCTTTGCCTTGGGTCAGGGTGGGGGTGGGGTGGTGCTTTGGGGAGGCCTTGGGGTGGGGTGGGGGGGGGCTGGACTAGATGACCTTTGGATCCCCCTTCCAAGGACACCCGGGCAAGGCCTTGACCCAACTTGTTCCGGGCTGGACTCAGATTGAGCGGGGGGCCCCCCACACACACACACCGGCTGGCTCCAACGCAATTCCTTCCTTCGTTCCTAGTAACGAGTTCCCCAGCGAATTACGTCGGCCGTTCCTCGATTCCCACCCGCGATTCCCTCCAGCCGGTTTTTCTCCGAGGGTCCCCTCCGCCACCCACCTGCCTCGGGCCGCCCGTTGGGAGGAAGAAGAGGAGGAGGAGGAGGAGGCGGAAGAGGCGGCGGCGGCCTCGCGGGCTCCCTGACGGCTCCGGGCCCGCGCGTTCCGGAGGGCTCGAGGCGGCCTCCGCGGCTCCCTCTCCCCCACGAAGGCCCCCCAGGAGGCGCGGGCAGCAGCCGGCCCGGCCCCAGGATCCGGCCCCGAAGCCACTTCGCCGGCCGGTGGGGGCGGCGGCTCTTGGGGGGCGGCAGCGGCGGCAGAGGGGGCGCTGGGCTCTTCGGGCCCTCCGTCCGCCAGCGGCAGGTCCACGTCCATGGCGGTTTCCTGAGCCATCTCGGCTCCCTCAGGAGAGGAACCCAGGCGTCCGGGCCCCGGGGCCCCCTCTCCGACGACGACGACCGGTCCTCTCAAGCGCCCCACCGCCTCCCGCCCAGCGGGCTCCCATTGGCCGCTTCTTCCGCCGGGGAAAACAGGCGCGAAAGCGAGCCTAGGATCCTATTGGGCGCCGGTGAACCCCCTCGCGGCTTCCCATTGGGCCACGCGACTGTCCGTTTCCTTTGTGGAGGGTGAACCCGAGGTCCAATGGGGGGAAAGAAAGGTTAGATTAGAAGGGCCTCGGTCAACAGGCGCATGCGTGGAAGCGGGAGCCCTGAGAACATAGACTAAATGATAAGAGTGACAAGCACCAATGAATGAAGAGAATCGATGGAAGTGCTATGATGTATCATTATGTCCACACCATTGTGAAGTTATTGCTGTTAATGTATTATTTAGCATTTATTACCTCCAATGTATTATTTGCTATCAATTTATTAGCAATTCATTATTGTTAATCACTATTATTAAATGTCATTATTTCATTTGTATTGACGGATTAAAATTTAATCATTAAATTATGATATTGTGCCTGAAGATGTGGAATGTGATCCATGAAAGCTCACACTGAAATCAGCCTGTTGCCCTTAAAAACCCTGCAGGGTTGGGTTTGCTTGGGTTGTACATGGTGAAGCAAGCTTAACAGGGCTACCTCTTGTGGATTTCCCACATGTATAACCAAAATAACAACAAAGTTGTTGTTCAACCTTGAAGACAAGCAGATGCATGTCAGTTGTGAGTGCATGTAATTTGCAGAAGTGCACCCTAAAATAAATCTGTTCGTCTTTCAAGTGTTCCAACTCTTCTATCTGTAGATTGACAACTGCAGTGTCTAATTGGGGCTCTTTTCGATTGCCTTTGACGAGTCGCTGACTTACCCTCCCTCTCTTTGATTGCTAGCTTCTCTAGCACACCAGCGCTGGCTCCAAGCCTTTGTCGGGGGGAATGATTCGGAGACAAAGGGGTGCTCGGTTGAGGGGAACTGACAACCCCACGAGTGACCCTTTGGTTCCTGTCTCTCCACCTTAAACTAGGAAGCTGGGAGAGCAAGCCTCTGGTTGCCCATTGCGTTCGCTCAAGTGACCACACCAGCTGAGCCTATGCAAATGTATTCGATTCTTTAAAAAAACAGAAGCCTACATGATTCATGTGATTATAAATACAGAGCGTGTGGCAATCGTTATTTCCCTAATTGCATACCTAATTTCTCTCTCTTTTTTAAACAAACAATAAATGAAGGATACCATGTGTGCTAATTGGAACAAATAGAAACCATAATAATTGGAAAATACTTTTATTAGGAATAACCAAAAGTGACAACCTAATGAGCCCTCATTGGAGAAAACCCAGAAGTGTTGGATGTAATAAAATCCCCAGATGCCAGAAAGATTTCCAAGCCCTGATTCTTCTGCCAGGCAAGAGTGAGACAGCTGGTGATGACTTGAAGCTGTGCCAGCCTTTTACAGCTGCCAGGGTATTTGGAAAACCATCCAGGTACTGGCAGAAGAGGTGCAGAGGGAAACCAAACCAGGATGGGATCAGACAAACCACAATCACTTCACTTGTTGTGAGACTGACTCTGTCTTACGTGTTTGTTTTTTTTAAAAGGGGGGACAGAGCAAATCTTGGCTTAGCATTTTGTGCAAATGCAACAGGATCTGGGCCCTTGAATCAGGTAATCCCGTAGCTTTTGCCGAGAACAACTTAGCACCTTCTACAGGGACATGCTAGATGCCCTCTCATACAGCCATGGAGTCATTCTGGTGATCTTGGTCAATAAGGAGTTGATTCACAATCTCTGCAAAAAAAAAAGGGGGGGGCAGTTTTCAGAATAAAACATTCCAAACAACGAAGATCACTTTATCTCTACAGTTTTTCTAATTTGCAGCTTGGTGTTCCCAGCGAGCTGGCACAGGGACTTCCTTTGCTGGCTTTTCTTACAGGGGAGGGAAGGAGAGGGTGCCATCGATTGGACCCTTATAGCCTCCTCGGTCAAGACAACGGGCAATGGGGCCTCCTTCCACAGTACCTTCAGCAGATGGGCGCTTGGAAGGCTCAAAGTCCCGACACCGGTTGATGATGTCGCGCAAGTAGATTGGGCAATCTTCTCCCACAGGTTCCTGGTACTTTTGCTCATGAACTTTCTCATAGATCTCCTTGGAACTGCATCCTAGGGTCATAACAACATAGGTATGGGGTGTTTTCACCTGAATCCATGTACATAGCGCAGCCAGATGAATGACACCCCCCCATCCCAACCTTTAGGGCCTCATTCATTCATTCATTCATTCATTCATCATTCATTCATTCATTCATTCATATAAAATGTTTTCACCTTGACCCTCAGTTGAAGAGCTTGTGGGTCAATCAAAAATGAGAGAGTCTTAACCCATAGTCTTCCAACCTGAGATTCATAATCCACAAGAGGAGGGGGAAGAAGAGGGAAGAGTCAAAATCAGCACATTCAGGTACCAATACTTCAAACCACGAAGTTCTAAGAAAGAGCCAATAGGAACAGAAACAGCTCAGGAAGAAGAACAGCCTGATGCAGCTGGTCCGTCAGCAGAAATAATGGAGAGGTTCCTACCCCTCTGTCTTCCCCTGCTGTAGCTTGCTAAATAATCTTCCTAAATAAGGATTCAATGTGCAAATGTCTACATACATCTCCTGAGCACCTGCTTGGGGTGCCAGCAGTTTCCAGAAAGAACCAGTGATGGTGGGGGGGATATTTAAACAGTTCTCTGCTGGCCATTTTTCTGCTGAAACCATCTCTGGCAAGTAAGTCGTTTGTTTACCCTGTAAACTCCATAACAGGAGAAACTGCTGGGAGAGAGAGCTACAGTGGGGAAATGATGGGCCGGGAGATGAAGTCCCCTGCCGTAGCACAGCTTAGAGGTAATGAATTGTGAGGCAACAGTGAGATGAGCAACAAAAGGAAGCTAGCTTTCATAATTTTTAAAAATAACTCAAACAAATGTGAGTAGAATGAGTTTTTCTTAAAGATGTAATCATAAGAATAATTAACTGCTTTGGGCCAAGATAGTAACTGGTAACTTCACATAATAATAGGCTCAAGTTACAGGAAGACAGATTTAGACTGAATATCAGGGGGAAAAAACTTCTTAACTGTTAGAGCAGTATGACAGTGGAACCCATGACCTCGGAAGGAGGTGGTGAGCGCTCCAACGCTGGAGGCCTTCAAGAGAATATTGGACCACCCTCTGTCAGATCTGCTTTGATCTGGATTCCTGCCTTGAGCAGGGGGTTGGACTTGATGGCCTTAGAGGCCCCTTCCAACTCCATGATTCTAGGACTCTACTTTTTTAGAAGTAACTTTGCAGTGTCCATAACCCATCCACCCACCACTTCAACCCTTCCTTTCCTAAAATGGAAATGAAATTCTTACCTTTCCTAAGCACACACACAGAAGCACAAAGTCCTGCCTCCTCAATATTAGGAAAACTTCACTGGTCCAGCAGAGCCAAACCACTTTGGAAAGAATCTGGGAATAACTACCTTCTGGAACCCAGCAGAGACACGACACCCAAGGGCATGCAATTAGGGTGCGACGGGAACCAACCGCTCAGGTTCCTTGCAGTAGCTTCAGGGCTAGGGCTTCTTCCTTTCCCCCTCATACGCCATAGATAGAGAGGAGTTTCGTCCCAGTGATTCTACTAAATCTGGAGACAGCCTACTGCGGATCCATCCACCACCCAATGATCCATCCACCTGCTCTGTCCCTCCCACCATGCCTCCTCACCTGCAAAAGGGATCTTGCCTGTTCCGATCTCCCACAGTACGATCCCAAAGCTGAAAGGAAGCGAAGAGTTCTCTGGTGTGACTGCAGATGGGGACATAGCCACCTCCCTGCCATGCCCCGAGATGGAGATGTTACAGAGGAGCAGACCGGGCAAGTTGCAGAGTTCCCCAGACAGCCTCTTTCCAGCAAAAGCATCATGCAAACAGCGGAGAGGACCCCTGAGAGCAAGCAGGGATCAAAGCTGAGCCAGACTGGGTGCGAAGAGCAGGATCTTTTGAGAGGCAAACAGTGTCAGAGGACGTGTCTCCACTCTCCACCTTTGCTATGAATGCATCAGAAGGAAACCCAGTGCGGGGAGAAGAGGCCGCTTGACCTCCATCCTCTTCCTGCTGCCACATATCTGGAATGGGCCAAGGAACAGGAAGCAACAAGGAGGAGGAGAAAGCAGCAGGAGACAGCACTGGCTGGTACTGTCCCGTCACATCTTCTCTCCCGACCAGGTGAGTCCAGGTCCTCCAGAAAAAGCAGCCATCATGAGGAGCTGTGACACGCAGGGAGTCACCACTGTGGAGGTACACGTGGGGAGAAGGGGCTACTCTGTACATCTCACTGGCATCTCACTCTGCAGAAGGGGCTACCTGTACATCTCACTGGCCAGGTTGTACTGATGGTTCACGGATGCCAGACCCTCGGGGCAGATGTAGGCTGAAGCAGAGACCTCTTTATGGACTTTCTCCTTGGACTTCTTACTGATGGAGGACTGTGTTTGATCCAGTTTGAATCCTGACAGCTGAGAAAAGCAGAGAGAATGCCACAAGAGCAAAACAAAGAAATACATAAACAGAGGAACTCTGTTCTCCACTCCTGCTGTTATCTCATGCTAGGTTTATACCAACTCCCCTTCCTTATAAATAATCCCAGTGAAGGTACCCCTGGATCTGCCGGGTAGTTCAGTGGTTGAGGTCTCTGGCTGTGGAGCCAGAGGTTGGGAGTTCGATTGCCCACTGGGCCTTTATAATAATAACCTTTGAACTGCAGAGCTGGAAGGGATTCTATAGATCATTGAGTCCAGTCAAGGAGACCCAGTGGGGGAATTGAACTCCCAACCTCTGGCTCCACAGCCAGAGACCTCAACCACTGGGCCTCTTTGACAGGGGCTGGACTTGATGATCCACAGGGTCCCTTCCAGCTCTGAATTTCTGAGATGATGATGATTACTTGGTTAAAGATTGGTAATCCCACACACAGGGAGAGGGAGAGAGAGGCTTCTATGTAGAAGGAAAATTACCTTTAAATCATGCTGGGTAGATATGGCATTCTGAAGACTCTTTAGACCCAACACACACACACGCATACTCCTCACCTTTACACAATAGCCTTTGGCAACCAGGAATTTGGTGCTGTCGATGGACCGGTGCAGCTGACACATGCCTCCCGTCTGATGCAGCCTGCAGCCAACAAGACACGAGAGCAGCCCCACGCCACAAGAAGACACATGGGCACATCACTTCAACAGCCAGCCCAGAGCAGAAGCATCCCCACCATTTTATAATATTTGCTCCGGACAGTTTTCCAAAATAGTGTGAAATGGGCAAACATCTCATTGAAAAGATGTGACAGATTCTTGAAAGCTATTGCTGGTGGACACCCCCTCCAAAGCATGAAGGGAATGACAGAAAGGACCTGGTCATCAGGAACCGATAAGCTGTATTTGTGTCTTTGAACAGGCAAAGGTGGGGTGGAGGAACAGAGTCCATCCTACAACCAAAGCAAAAAAAAAACCAACTTCCTCCGTGAAACTCAAACCCACTCTAAGAAAAAACGTGGAAATGCCACCTGAGCCAGATACGTAAGTCTGGTAAATGTGTGGTGAGTAGTGGAGCAGATGGCAGGAGCTGGCCGAGGTGCTGAAAAGTATCCCCAAACTAGGTTCGGCCCCTTAAACAGATCTTTTGAAGATCAGACCAAAACCCTGAATGAATTCGCTGACATCGGAGTCATCCTCGTCCACTCTATGGAACAAACTATCTGTGTGTTTGTCTAGCTCCCCTCCACAGTGGCTTTTAGATAGTGTCGTGCTTTAAATTTTTAGCTTTTTGTTTCAATACTGTTTCAATATTGTAAGGAGCCTTGCGTCCTGTTGAGGAGAAAGCCAAGATATAAATATTTTCAATCAATCAATCAATCAATCAATCAATCAATCAATCAATCAATCAAAGAGGAAATGAAACTGCTGGGCTCTTGATTAATTCAAAAAACATGCTAACGGTCTTCACCCTTCCACCTCTAGCTGTTGCAGTCAAACGGGCAAACCAGAGGCATCTCGTACCACTTGTTATAAGAGTTTCCACACACAGGAAGCCTCTAAAGAGGATCACTGGGGACAGATTTAGTCAAGCACTGCGGTGCAAAACAGAGTGCCTTCCCTCAATAATGACATGGAGGAACTGGTTCAACTGTATGCCTACGTGGTTAAAGACACGTTGCCATGTCCCGGAAAGAAATCAGTCAGTTGCCCAATATTCCACTTTTTGTCAATGGATTTCCACGTGGCAAGAAGACAAGTTTCCTTTTTCTGGCAGGGAGATGTTTAACTTGCTTTCTTACCACATGGAAATCCATTCACAAGACCGGTCTGCAGCATGGCTACAAAACATGGAAAATAATCTTGAGATGGCTTTCCCCTGGCTCAAGAAGGGCCATCTAAATCGGCTCTCGAGCACTCCAGTTCCTTCCTGTGTACCTGTAAAGACCAGCAGCAGCATCTGAGGCCATTTCTGTGCGAATCTTCCAGGATAAGTCAGGTTCTCTTTTCAGCACTTCCCTCAGAGTGCCTTGTTCACAATACTCCATCACAATGGAGTATTCGGGGATTGAGCCTAATGCAAACAAGTTATTCAGTGAATGGATGTGGTTTCTGGTTTCTTGACTGAATTCATCAGGCTCCCCATTGTGCTCTGTTCCTAAAGAAAGGTCAGTTTTCAGCTTTGTGACACATTCGTGAAACGCAAAGGGAGCTGTGTAGTCATTGCACAAAACAAATGTAGAAAAATGTGACATCTTTATTAGACCACAACAAAATCAAACCAGTAATGAAAGCTTTCGTGAATTGAAAACCACTTCTTCAGGCATGCACCAGTAACTTGTGGCAAGTGCAGAAAAATTATAAACGAGTGTCCCAAAAATTCACCGCAAACGTTTGCCAGGCATTTATTTTATTTTATTTATTTATACCCCGCCCATCTAGACTGAAGTCTACTCTGGGTGGCTAACAATAATAGATAAAAGAAAAAATAATATAATAAAATAAAGACAACAGTAATAATATAATTCAAGATGAGTTTAAAGCTGCTGACAGGCAGGCTTTGAGGGTGTGGTTTGATGCTTCATCTCTAGTAACAGGTGGATGGAAATTTCCACTCGGTAATTCAGCCAGAGATTAATTAAACGCACCTTAAGAAGATCCCTGGCAAACTTTTGCCATGAATTTTTGTGTCATTCATTGATAATTTTTCTTCACTCTTCACAAGTTACTGGTGCATGCCTGAAGAAGTGGTTTTCAATGCACAAAAGCTCGCATAAAGGTGCTGCATCCTTCTACATTTCCATTTATGAAATGGTTTACAAGAGTACACTTTTCCTAATGAGCATGGATGAATCGGGAAGGTCGTATGTTGAGCTCTGCTCGTAGATCTCTGGATGATGTGCTGTTGATCGATGAAGGTTTTTGCCTCCCCCTTGTCCCACAAACCTAATAATGAACATGATTTCCCCCACCAAATTAAGCCATGGACTTTGGAGTTAACGAACTCTAAGCTCAGTTCTGTTTTTGTTACTGAAAACAAATGCTTTGGTTCTGAATAAACTCAGCAGCACCCAGACCTTTAACGTCATGTCTCCTGCTCCCCCCCCCACTTTCTCCCCTAAAGTTTTGGTTACAATTTTGAAGTTTCAAAATCACTCCTGAAACCTGAAGTCAGATCTGGGTCAACAGGGCAGGAAGGGGGATGGAGGGCCAGCAAAGGGATGCATCTAAAGACTTACCAGTCTCATCTATGCAGATTCCATACATCCGGAGAATGCAGGGGGACTCAAGCCTCTTCAGTGCTCTGATTTCCTCCTCGAAGATTTTCCTTACCTTCCTGTGGGAGGCAGGAGAATACGATCAGCTCCTAGAATAGGACTGAGAGGCTGTCTACCGATCTGATCCATCCCACCACGTACAGGAGTAAGATGGCCTTTCCATGTGGGACTGAAGGCCAAAAGAGACAATCAGAGAAATGCGTCTGTCCTGTTCTTACAACTTTTCCTCCCCATCAATGTGTCTCCTTTCTTATCCACTACTCCAGAAATGACAGACAAAGAAAGCCGTTGTTTATATTCTGACAATACCCATGAAATGCATGCTTCTCCTTCTAATGTGTATTACAATTCCACCTTTTTGGCCACTTGTGGGAGCACCCCTGCTAGAAATGGATTTCTCTGAAAGTATGTTGAATTGGATCCCTCAGGTCCTTTCCATCCCTGACCTCACCTGAAGAATGCCATTTCAATTCAGCTTGGTGAGTTGAAAAAACGATCACATTGACCTCAGAATTTCACTCTCCAGAGCTGCTTGCTTGGAAACACCTTAGCAATGGGAAGACCTGAGACATCTGACAAGTATACAAGTCTACATTTGGGAAGCTGCCTTCCTGGGAAAGTTAAAAAACCATTAAACCAGACGATTCTCAGGTTAACTGGTATTACTTGTTGCCTCCTTTTAAAGACGGTTTCCCTTGAGGCAAATCTCTTGTGCATTAATCTAATCATCATGAAGATTGCCTATACAAATTATCAAGGATGCAAATGTTAAGTTGCCTCCTTAGGCAGCAAATATTTTAGTGATGTGGTTTATTACAGTTGCAGGGGAGGAGGCACTTGATGAGATTGTCTGCATTAGCTGCCAGAATAAGCTGGTTTGTCTCAGACCCCCGTGCACCTTGACTCTGAGAGAGAGGTGCACCTTTTCTGCTTTGCCTCAGGCAGCAAAAACTCTCAGGCTGCCCCTGCTTCACAGATCAAAGACAGCTGCCTGGAAAGACCATCTCCCTATTTTAGTAGAGCTTTGAACCCAGCCGAGGCTGGTGACTCCAATTTCAGGGGTATTGAGAATCCAGTCCAGATTTTAGTTTGTACTTTACAGGAGCTATTCTTAGGACATGAGCTATCGCCAAAAACAGGCAGAGGCCTGTGGGCAAAGGGGTCAGAATAAGAAGGGGTCGGGGCAAAGGGGTCAGAATAAGAAGGGGTCGGGGATCATCCGTGAGATTTGTTAGTTGTATATGAGGAGCAAGGAGGAGCATCTCATATGCCCTCCGTTCCCCCTGTTCCTTATCAGAAATACTAAGAGATGCTTACTTTGTGTCAGTGGTCAAAGGATTTTTGAAGACTTTGACAGCCACAGGAAACTTGTAATATTCTCCTTTGTACAGCGTGTATTGCTTTACTTCCATGACGCACGTCATGCTTGTTATCAAACTCTTCTTTATCTCTGCAATCTCCAATTGAGGATCAGCCCCCTGTTCTAAAGGGGAAAAAGAGAGGATTTGAAAAAACAGCCCATGGAAAGACAACAGGGGGACAGAGAGAAGGAGACAGACAGACAGACCCTAAGAGACGAAGCAGCTGCTCACAGTCACCTGGGCTGACCCAGCTGCGGGAGCAACCCAGGAGTGCCATTTATATATGGTGGGGAAACATGGGCCTCCCCCTGTATTTCCCAGGGGTGCAGAGGATGCTGGGACCCCTCTTTACAACATAAAACAAAATGCTGTGGAGCATCATCCCACGGCAGCTCCCTTGGGCAACTCAGGAAGAGCTGTGCGGAGAGGAAATGAAGACAGGGCATGGTTTACTAAAGCCCAGAAAGAACACAACGCTTGGACGTATTTCCCAACACAACGCCTCCACCGCTCGACAGGCTGGCTCCGTGCTTCCCTCTCGACTTGCATGAATTCTTAACAGAATGCATTAACAGAAGTCTAGTCTCCAAGTCCCGTGAGGTACTAGTTCCCCTCTATTCGGCACTGGTTAGGCCTCATCTTATTGTGTCTAGTTCTGGACACTGCAAAGGCTGAAAGAACTGGGCATGTTTAGCCTTGAGAAAAGAAGACAGAAGGGAGAAAGGAGAGCACTTTTCAAAGACTTGAAAGCTATTCAGGCAGAGGAAAGGTAGGATCCGTTCTCGATCATCCCTGAGTGCAGGACACACAACAATGGGCTCTAGCTACAGGAAGTCAGATTTAGGCTGAATCTCAGGGAAAACTTCCTGTTAGAGCAGTACAACCATGGAACTCATGACCTCAGGAGGTGGTGAGCACTCCAACGCTGGAGGTCTTCAAGAGAAAACTGGACAACCACCTTTTAGATCTGCTTGGATTGGGATTCCTGCCTTGAGCAAGGGGTTGGACTCGATGGCCTTGTAGGCCCCTTCCAACTCCATCATTATGCAGTGATTCTAAGATTCCAGGATTCACTTGCAGAAAACTCTGCTTCCCTGTTCCTTAACGGGGTGCTGTTCCAAGAGTGGGTTATGGTGCCGCAGAACATCACTGCCATGATGCTAGATGGCTTTTCCCCTCCCCTGCTCGGTTGAACCAGGTGCCTTGCTTTCCCCCTCCCCATCCAGAGGCCCTTATCTGAGACCAAGACCCTCGAGCTGAGCCGGTGGCCGCCACCACCTCTTCCCCCCAACGCACACAGTTTGCTTCTTCCCTCCCTTGGTCCCACCCTCTTGGTTTTTTTTTCAAGTCCAGAGGAGTGCCAAGAACCGGAAAGCACCTTTGAGCATCTCCTTCAGGGAGACCTTGTCCTCCGCAAGATCTTGGCAGCTTTCCTTGCTCACCACCTGCCTCTCGAAACAGGCCAGGACCTTCTGCTCCACCTGCAGCTGCAGCAGCAGCCCTTCGGCCACGTCGCTGAAACGCGTGTTCAGGTCGGCAAACTGCTCCAGCATGCCGCTGGCCTTGACGATCTTCTCCAGCCAGTTCTGGCCCTTGTACTTGTTGAACAGCTTCTGGGCTTCTTCCAGGAGGCCCAGCATGGACTGGAGGATCAGTTCCAAGTCGGCGGACAAGGCTTGGGCGGGCTGTCTCCGGAGGAGCTTGACGGGCCGCAGCACCATCTCCATCCGATGCACGAGGCGCGCCTTCTGCTTCTTGCAGCACTTCATGTGCTGACACTGGTCGTAGATGACTCTGGCTGCCGTCAGGATCCCCTCCACGACGTCCATCACTGCAGGAGAGGGAAAGCATCATGGCGAGCCAAGCAGAACAGGGCTCAGAAGGGGCCGTCGCACCCCCTGCGACGTGGGTCGGGCAGAAGGCAAGTTGTGGTCCTCCCAGCCCTGTGAAGGCTACCCAGTTTGTGTCCCCCCCCCCCCCGGAAGGCCTAGGTGGCCACCAGATGTGTGCAGGTTTGTGTTTTCGGACTCCAACCTCAAGGGCGTGCCTCCTCGTCCCCTCTGGAGGCTAAAACAGCTAGTTATGGCACTGCACCAAAAGGCTAGGCAGGCTGGCTCCTCTCCTTGGAGGCACAGCGGGGAATCGAGCTCCCCACCCCTGTGTTCTGTCTCAGGGAGCTCCCCAGTCCCCTCTGGCCCCCAACTCTTCCTCTATATGAGTTCAACATGCCCTCTTCCCATACTCCAGCCTCTGAGCTCCAGGATCTTCCATCTCCACCCTTGAAGTGAGGCAGGGTTCCAGTTCCAGTTCCAGTTTACCTGCTCTCCTGGTCCGATGCGGTCCCCTCTCTCTCTGAATCTCTCTCTCTCTCTCTCTCTCTTTGTGATCAAGAGTTTGCTCTGAGTGTGTCGGGGAATTTCTGTACTTCCCCTTCCCAGATGCTGGCCCTCGACTTCCTGCTGACACTTCACAGGGCGGGTTGGGCCATTTCAAAAAAATCCTTCTGCCAGTGATGCGTCGGTTTGCTTTCGGTTTCAGAAGCCGCTTCAGCTGGTCCTGCCCAGGCTTTGCTCAGGGAAGCTTCCCACTCCGCCCCTCGCTTCTCCAGGCCTCTCCAAATAAGCCTGCCAGCATCTTGAAACTCAAGAGCAGGCTGAGCCACAGACTCCTGCCTCCTCTTCTGGTGGAGAGTGCGCCTCGGCTCACTCAAGGAGCAATGGATAGGAGATGGGGTCCTTCATTTTTTTCCAGGCAGAAACACGCATCTCTGATACCGGAGAGAGCCCTGGGGGAATCCATGAAGAAGGGTGTTTTGCTGCTGCAGGCGGGGGTGGGGGGGCTCCCCCAAGCTGTTTTTGTGACTCACCAGGTCTCCCCAGAATCCCACGGTTCTCCACCAACAAAGGTGACCCGCAGCTCTGGGAGGCTGAGAATTCCTCGGGTCCTCAAGGCAGGGACCTCGAGACAGCCCACTGGAGTGTCTCAGGAGCTGATCCTTTGGTAGCAGTTCTGAATGGTGTGGATGTGTGTCTCTGACGGGCAATGGCTTGGGTCCAAGCTATCTGTATCTCCCTCTAGGAGTTTGCTTGAGTGTTAAGATCACCAGGACAGGCCTTCCTCTCAGTTCTGCCACCTTCACGGGTGCATCTGATGGGGACACCGGAGAGAGAGCCTTCTCTGTGGCCTCTCCCAGAGACTCTGGAACTCCCTCCCACTGGAGGCCAGCCTGGCCCCTTCTCCGCTGTCCTTCCACAAGCAGGCCAAGACCGTTCTCTTCAGTCAGGATTCCCCTTAATGACTGGCACCCTGAGAGAGGTTTTTCAAATTGGATTGTTGCACTCTGTTGCTTTTAAATGTGTTTTCAGGATTGATTTTATTTGCCGTTTTTAATAAGAAACTTGTTTGATTCTTTTTTAAATATTTGTATACGTATTGCTTTTAGCTTTTAAACGTTGACCTTTTAATGATGCAAGCTGCCTCGGGTCCTTTTAAGGAGAAAGGCAGGGTTAAAAATATTTTAAATAAATAAATAAATAAATAATAAATAAGACAACGCAGGTGCTCTGCAATGAAATTAAAGGCAAAGGTGTGGGTTCCACAGGTGGCAGCTCTAAAGCATGCAAGATAAAGAAAAAGCCAAGGGTGCTTCTGAGCTTGTCTAAATAGCATGTCCTGATGTGAGGAGAATGAATCTTGGAAGCACCCGGTTGCTGAGATTTGGAAATTGCTCCTCTGAAGATGCTAATTTTTTTAAAAAAAAAGTTATATAGTTATTTGTTTATTTATTTTGCAATGGTAGCGACTGTGGTTTCTCATTATCAACTGAAATCCTGCCACTTACCATAGTAAGTTGTACTACATTGGCTCATGGCATCCACAGGGATTTGGTGAGTCAACTCCTTCATAAGTTCTATTGATTTAAATGGGCTTACTCTATTTGTAAATTGCTATGCTAAAGTAAGTCACGCCTAGAGTAGGCCTGTTGGAATCAAGGGAACTTACAGAAGGGTTGACTCTCCCAATCCCCACTGATTCAATGGGCCTACTCTAACATGACTTACCACATGAAGCAACAGGATTTCAGCCACTCTTTGACTGCTACATGGTGTTGTTCAATAAACGCGATGGTCATCATCATGTCAGTACATCCTCCTGTTGCGCTCTTTGTCCCATCTTGCACTGCTATTAAAATATTTGCTCTCTGGGCCCGCCGGTTGTATGTGTTTCAATTACAAAGGCAGCGCTGGAGTTTTGTTTACTAATCGGGACTTATTTGACTAGATCGCAGGTTGCAACAAACTTCTAAAACAACCCAATACTTTGTTTGTGTTGGGTTCCACAACCAAGCAGGGAAGTAGAACATGAGCTACCAGGCAAGACCCCAATAAGCTTTGGACTGGACTGGACCGGACTAGATGGGTTCTCAGGGAAAACTCTCCTGGATTCAGGGGTGTGTGATTAGGACGGCCGCTCAGCTCAACGAAGGCTACGTTCTTTATTTATGGTTGTCATTTAGACTCATCACACATTGCCGTTCATTTCCCAAAAGACTATTTTGATGGGAAAGCATGTTTACCACAAATAAATTTACACTTTGTATAATAAAAAGTACAATATCAGGTTGATCGCTAGAAGTCAGCTTGGGGTTCAGGGGCCTATGAACCTCTGGTCCTTATTTTGCCAAATGACTGAGCGGTGCTGCTCAGTGTTATAGAAAAAGGAAACTGGAAGTGAGGAATAACGAACCATAGTAAACTTCCGAATCCTGTAAATGTTTTGACCCCTGCAGCAGTTGCAAGAAGTGACCACAAGATAGTGGTAGAGCTCAAGTTATAATACGTGCAGGGATCACGTGGGTGGTGGAAGCCACTTGCGTTTCACAAGTGGCAGCTTCTGTGCACGGATCCTCATGCAGGCCCACATTAAATCACACCGAGCTTAATTTAACTGTCAGGGAATAATTGATCTGATTGCTCTTGCTCTTGAGAGTCGTTATTGCTATTCTGCGCTGTCAAGTCACATTCAACGTATAGCAACCTTAATACGGTTTTCAAGGTACATAAGATAGTTAAGGCATGATTTTACCAGTGCTGCCCTTTTGTGAGTATCTATAGCCAAACAAGGATTTGAACCCAGACCTCCTGACTCCTAGTCCCTCACTCTGTCCACTACACCACCACACTGGCTCACACCAGGGATCATTAAAAATAATTGTGCGTTGATCCTGACATTTTCTAAGTATAGAGGACACAGAATTGTTTTTTTATTCCCTTCTTTGGGAGGACTGTGCAGCTTTCCCAAGGCTACATAGACTGGCTCTTCTTCCAGGAGGCCATGGAGAGGGGTGGGAATAGACCTCCGAGCCTCTGGCTCCACAGCCAGGTATTCCAACTCACCGAGCTATCCAGCCAACTGGTGATCATTAGGGAAATAAAATAAAACAAAAGTCCTACTTTCTTAATGCCTATGGTTATGTCCATGATGGAATCCTTTGATTACAAAGGAAAGCTGGTAGGAGGGGAAAAATCATCAACAACTGTAAATAGCCAATCTAATTAACATTCATGTTACTCTTTCGTTGTTATGTTATGACAGAGGGTCTCCCATTCTTTACAGCACAAGCTTCAATGAAAGACCAGCATATCAAAGACGCCATCAGTACAATGTTAAAGACCCACTGTCTTTCTTACAATCTCTGTATTGGGCATCTTTATTTTGAGGCCATGTATAAATATCTGCCAAGTTAAATCTCTTTCTCTCAGGTCTGATGAATTAGAGATGAAAAAATGGCAGAGAGGACCTCAGATCTGGCACAGCTCCTCCAAGAGGAAAAAGGGAAGATCTGGGATTTATTTATTTATTTATTTTTTACTGGGCGGGGGGGAAAGTAAGTGGGGTATATTGGAGAGAAGTAACTAATGCAGCTGCTGATGTTATCCTTCGGCAAAATAGCATCCAGCTATTTTAATATTGTTTTAATATTGCTGTACGCCACTCAGAGACCATTGGTAATGATGCGGCTAAAAAAATCCTGTAAATAAATAAATAAATAAGTTATTTTCCAAGACGATGATCTAATAGGGCGACCCTTCTTAAAACTGGTTTCAGAAATGCATCGAGCAGCCTGGTGGAAGTATTTGTTTGCGGCGTTGGGTTTGACCCAACCTAGCCTTTAGTTAAGAAGAGGTGCAGATTTCAGAAATAACACCATCGGAGCTACAAAAAACAGCATACGTCCTGCACCAATATTTAACAGATACTTAGTTTTTTGGTTAAAATTTGTATCTGTTATATAATACCATCCAATGTTTTTATAATTTTGATTGACTGTGCCTGGTGTTTTTGAATACTGATGATGATGATGATGTGCTATCAAGTCAATTCTGACTTATTGAGATTCTTTTCAGGGTTTTCCAGGTAGAGGATACTCAGATGCGGTTCACCATTCCCTTCTTCTGGGACTGCGCAGCTTGCCCAAGGCCACCCAGGCTGGCTCTTCTCCCAGGAGGCCCAGGAGTGGGGGAATTGAACTCCCAAGCTCTGTCTCTGGCTCATGCAAGCACATGGTAAGCTCTTAGGCTGCCTCTGTCCAAGGGCTGGGGGCCTATGGGGTTCATAGCCATGTGTAGCTCAATGGGACCTCTGTTTTCCGATTAAGGAGCACAAAATCATTGGGAAACCTCCATTAAACCATTTCCAAATATCTTTGTTAATCTCTGTTTATATGCGGCTATGAGGTTGCATTCAAAGGAACTCACAATATATGAAACCACCCTTTCAATCCAAGAAATTCTTAGCACCCTCTAATAAATCCACATTTCAAATTCTTCTATAGTTATAGTTATTCAATATGGTCAAACTCCACAATTCACTGTCATACAGTAGAACTGAGTATGCATAGCACCGTACAACGATGTCCATTTCTTTTTTCCCCCTCTTCAGTTAATCCAGTTTTTGACCCAGGGGATGATCCCCAGAAGAACGGCAAGGCCCCAGCAGTCGTAGGGACATGTCAGTTCTGAGCAGCTTAGTTTCCTTGTGAATCCAGATGCTTGTCTTTCAGTTAACAGAGTCTCATGGGGGGGACGGATCCTGGTTGCTTGTTGCTACCTCTGGGCCTAAGATATAAAACTTTGGAGAGTGGACGCTTTCCAGGGATTTCTAGGTATAGAGCACACAGAAGTGGTTTTCTGTTCCCTTCTTCTGCGAGTGCTCTTTGGGACTGTGCAGCTTGCCCAAGGCCACCCAGGCTGGCTCTTCTTCTCCAAGGAGGCACAGCAGTGGGGGAATCGAACTCCCAACCTCCGACTTCACAGGCCAATCCCTAAACCACTGAGAGAGTAGGAAATTTCCCCTTTTGCCTTCACCCATTCCCATGTTTATTTAGTGCACCAGCTTTTCCCCCCTGAGGAAAAGGCTGATACAATACATGCTCAAAGTCTGGACTACTGCAATGTTTCCTAAATGAGTGTGCCCTTGAAGACTGCAACTGATCCACATTGCACCAGTGACAGCATTGCTTTGCTGCCTTCCTGCAATAAAGTCTCAATTCTAGATACACAGGTTTCAAATGACAGCTTTATTTATTTATATATATATATGTATACCTATATATATATATTTCAAAATATACACAGTTTATATACAATTATCTCATGTCTAAAGCTTTCGATAATTTCATCCCTGTTGTTGTTTTAACATTATGTATGAAGCAAACCTTAGGAGATGGGGAGAGAAATGAACCAAAAGCTCAGTGGGAGGCAACTTCACAAGAGTGACAAAACCCCCCAAGAGAAAAGATTTTGAGGGGGGTGGGGAGTCAAGGTTAGAGCTGATCTGAAGAAACGGTAACAACAATCCCTCATTAGAAAATGGAACTCCTTAACTGCTGGGACTTTTCTTACCTCCCACTGCTGCAAATCTTGCTGTATTTGGTGGTCGGTTTCCGGCTCTTTAGCCCGGACTCCTTTGAAGACGGAGTTCTCAAATGCAAACATCTGGCTGAACCGTGTCTCTCCAACACTCATCTGCTTTCAGCCCTAACCGCCAGCTCGCTGTAACTCCTGGTTCTGCTCATACAAAACGTCCTGGCCCATTGATGCTAAAGGGTGTGTGGTTGGCCCCCTTTCTGGGGCTGGTGGTGGAATCAGCTTAGGGGGAGGCATCTGTAGGGTTGTTATAATGCCATGGGACTAGGATTTTGGGGGGCGCGGGGGACAGCCATCAAGTCCACTGGGGAGACCATCAGTAAAGGCGGCTTATAGAAGATGTAAAACAATTCCTGAGAAGGAGGACAGTTAAGCCTCCCTGCTTTGGAACAGGCTGATTATATACTTCACACTTGGGCTGTACATTTGCACCTTAACCCTCCCCACTCCAGAGATCTGTTGTACACTGTGCTGTTGAACCGTCAACCCTTAATTCTTTGGAGGTGGGTCGTGAACACCATGATATGCCAACGGTTTTATAGCGAGATATACAAAATCCAGGACGCGTAGCAACAGATACTTCCACAGGCCACAATAAAAGCAAAGAGGGAGCAGCATTAGCACCTCCTCTTTAAATGGAGACCATGGCTAAAAGCTTACTGGTGATTTACACTTGTGTAAGGGAAACAATGTCTGTCTTGGCAGCAAATTACCATCATTGACAGGGTGCTGGCTGTGTGCCTGATCACATTGCTCATTAATTGATGAGCTGCTGGTTGCGTTCCTGGTACCCACTCGGGAATGCAATGAGCAATTTGTTAACGAGGGCGATTTGCTGCCAAGACCACAGCAAGAAAGAGTAATTCTCCCCTAGGAACTCTGGAGCTGCCTGTACATGCTAACCCTAAAGAAGTTCAGGCATGGCTCCGGAACGACTCTCTCCGGCCTTTGTGCATCTCAATGCAGCCCCAGAGAAAAGAAGGGGGGGAGTTTGACACATCATCTATCAGGCAGCGGCGGCTATCCTGCCTGTTTATCAGTGGCAAAGCACAAAAGATTGCATTTGGCACATTTCGCTTTCGCAAGGGAGAGTGAGCAGAATGTCGCAGGCACCTTACGGAGGAGGGAAGAAGCCTCTCGGAGGCGGCTGGCAGAGGGTGCCTCTTCCAGAGAAGCCACAAGGGAGCTCTGCCTGCCCGTGTCTCCCTTCCAGCATGAGGAGGAGGACATGAGGAGAAAGGGAAGGATGTTCTCCAGAATGCCACATCCTCCCTCTGCGCCCTTCCAAGGACGGCTTTCTGCACCCCTGTCCCCTGCTGTCACAACCCTCTGGCTCCCGGAGTCACTGGCAACCCAACAGCGAACCAGCAGCGCAATCAAGCGCAACCTGAGAAGCTTCTTCCAGGCTCCCCTGGCAAGGATGTATTAAAGGAGAGGAGAGGAGAGGAGTGGAGGCAGGATGAGGCCAGGGCTACCCAGCCAGGGTCTTGGCTTCACAGGCAGCTGGGCCTCTGAGGAGGAGCCCTCCGGCGGGACACGCTGCATTTGCCTGGGCTGAGGTGGCAGGACGAGATGCCGCCCGCCGTTCAGGACAGATGGAAGTGCACAAGCGAACCACTGGAGAAAAGAGAGTTCTGATTAACTCTCCTTTTAAAAAATAAAATAATAATAATAATAAATGGTTTCCATCCTTGCATTCTTGCAATAAATAGCAGCCCAATGAGTACCATTAAAATGGCAAATAGTAGAATTATACGACGAGTGCTCTTGTGGGTTTCTTTTGTAATTGTTGCCTGGAAGCATCCCAACAACGAACTGTTTCCAATAATATGTGTGTGTTTTTATGAATAATAACCAGAGATCGTTGACGATCTCCCTAGCATGGTGATTAAGGCACGTACCAAAACAGGCTGCCCCCCTACAACCAGAACAGGAGGAGTAACACACCTAATAAGACTGTTCATCAGAGAGTTTTGTGAACACTGCGATGTCGTTTTGCCGATGAATGGATTGTGACAGATACAAGAAGACAGAACTGAAGCCCACAGAGGCCCCCAAGCGTTTCTACATAAGCATCCTTTCAGGTATACCCACACTCAAGCAGAAGAGTGTTTCTGCAATTAATATTTTGCATCACATTAATTGGTCTGCTCTACTACAAGGCTCGCATGTCTTTCTGCCTCTTGAGATTGTGAGGTAGGTGCCTTCCTTCCTCCTCCTGTGGTCTGATTTTTTCCCCCACCTCTGCTTTTCCCCAATAGTGGCTTGCAACCCATGGTGAGTCCTTTACCTTTCCTCAGCTTTGCACTGGACTTGGTCTACCTGCTGCATTCGAACTCCACTCTCATTCCCACAACACATTCTTGAAAAGTCAAAGGACAGGCATCGTTTAGAGGCTGTTTGGCAGAAGATCCTCTGACTAGACATCATGACCTCTGAGAAGCCTTCCAGCTCTGATGGCTTGTATCCAAGACTCACATGAAAATCAGAATTCACCCAGCTTTTCTCTAGATGGGTCAGGAAGATCGTGTCTGGTATCGGAAGGCTGGCCGTTCCCTGGACCTGTCCTTCAAAGACATCTGAGCGTGGGAAACTAATTGATCTGCCCAATTACCATCATCCCTCTCCCCTCATTGCCCAGTGAGGACAACCGGGTGGCTGCCATGTCAAGCTGTGCGGCGGGGGGGGGGGGGTCATTGCACAGCAACCGCGTAACTATCCCCTCTTCCAGCCTGCAGCCTTTCACCACCACCTACTGTACGTCATGGGCCAGGCACCGGGAATATGAAGAAGAAATGTCATCTGTGTCAGTATCCCAGGATCCAATTCTTCACGTCCAATAGAACATAGTGCTTAGAAGTGTCACAGACTTGATCTTCTGGGGTGCCTCAAAACATATCCTACCCCTTACCCACCCCATAAGGCAGCCCCCGAAAGCAAAGGTCCTCTCTCTCTCTCTCTCTCTCTCTGGGTCACAGGAGGCCTCCTTTCAAGAGGACCCCCACACACACACCCCTCCCAGTTTTTCAGTTCTGCAGAGTCCCGCGGATGACAGCAGAAAGCTAGAGAAGGAGTAACCGGAGCCCAACAGCCTGGAGGTGCTAGTTTGTCTTCTGAAAGGTGTCCTCAGGGATTAGCGTCTGAAACCGATGGTCCCAGAAAAGACTGGTAATGCCGAAGCCTGAAGGGGAAGCGAAAGAAAGAAGCAAGTAAAGTTAAGTCAAAGTCAAAGCCGATCCTTCAGTCAACCCTGTCAGATAATTCAGCAGGGCGGAAGCTCAAAAGTCTAAGCAAATTGTGTATTTTTTTCACAGTAATACTCTCTGCTTTCTTGACGATAAAGCTTAAAGCGGCACCATAACGTTGAGGAGTGAGCACATGCATCAAGGTCAGAAATGCAGACCAGCTCTCCCAAAACTTGACGGAGGTTCCCAAATCACAGGCCTTCTCATTTCTGTTCCAGAACAACACTCTTCTGTGTTGGCCTCTCCAGTGCGGTATTTGGGCACACGTTCCAGGGGTGCCTGTCCCATGTGCGCAGAGGGCCGTCCGGGTCCCATGGTTGTATCATCCAAACCAGGGAAAAAGGGCTGAAGAACATGCACCCTGCAAGGGAAGGCTGGAGAAGACGTCTTGAGGGAAACTCCTGGGGAAGCCCAGTGTTCTGGCGGGCACAGCTGGAGAAGGCCACTTCCGTGCACCAGGGGTGTGACCAGACCGCAAGAAAAGATGGTGTCCGATCATGCAGGAAAGAGTTGCCTCACTGGGAGCGATCTCCCTTAAAGCAACCTTTCTGGGCATAATGGAAACGCTCCAGTCCAGCTTCAAAAAAGCACACCACGGCCAATGGACCAAAAACACTCAACCCCAGATTTAAAGGAAGTGCCACATGCTGGCATGTTTCCTGTGCCAACAATGACTTTAAAAGCCTGAAGCAGCTTGAGAGCCAGCTATTTTGGAGGAGCGCCTCACTGGGCATGCATCTCCCACATCCTTAACGTCTTGTGGGGTGGGTCTCCTCTGCGCCTCGCCACTGGGAGTGGAGACGATGGGGAGACCCCCCAGAGGTTTTCTCAACTGTAGCACTGCACAAAGCCCTCCCTTTGGTCTGTGGGCAGCCTGAAGGGTGTCAAATTAAACCCCAGGGGAAATAGGATAGCACTTTTCATATATTTGAAAGGTATTCCTACAGAGGAGGGGCAGGATCTGTTTTCGATCTTCCCAGAGTGCAGGACATGCAACAATGGGCTCAAGTTATAGGAAGCCAGATTTAGGCTGAATATCAAGAAAAACTTCTTAACTGTTAGAGCAGTACAGCAAGGGAACTCATGACCTTGGGAGGTGGTGAGCATTCCAACACTGGAGGCATTCAAGAGAAAATTGGGCCACCTCTGTCTGATCTGCTTTGACTTGGATCACTTCCTTGAGCAGGGGGTTGGACGGCCTCAGAGGGCCCCTTCCAACTCCATGATTCTATGATTTGGGACCTGTTGAGATCAAGGCTTGGGTTGGGTTCCTTTAATTACCAGTCTGGTTTTGTTTGGGTTGACGGGTTGGGACTGTTTTAAAGTATTTGCATTACCTGAGATTGTTGAATTTATGAAGCGTGCTTTGAGGTGTGCCCGTATATGAGAGGCTAAGCAAACTGCATCAAAACCAAGCAAAGAAGCAAAAGCCATTCATTACCTGCTTTCTGGTGTACAAAATGGTGCTTCACGTGATAAGATTTCAGCTGCTGCAGATACGTGCCTGGCTTGGGCGACCCATAATGGAAGTAATAGTGCATCATGTCATAAACGACGTAGCCAAACAGGCCCCCGGCAAAGAGGGAGAGCGCCAGGGCTTCGGGGAAAAAAGCTTTGGAAACCAAGTAGAAAAAGAAGATGACCAGGGAGGCCGGCACGGGCGGAAAAACCAGGCGCGCGTCATCAAACGGAGCCTAGAAAAGAACCACAAGGGGCAGAACGAACGAACGAACGAACGAACGAACGAATCCGAAACAGGTTAACCAAAACTGTGTTATAGGTCAAAATATCAGAGCTTAGAAAGAACACATTAATTGGACACCTTCAAGACAAAATGCACCTGAAAATAACATTTGAAAAGCCAGATTTTTAAAATTGTTTCACATTATGCTTAAAATTTCATTTTCTTATGACTGGTTGCACTCCTCCCATTGGTCATGAAAGCAACCGTGTGTTTGTTTGTTTGTTTGTTTGTTTGTTTGTTTGTTTGTTTGTTTGCCCGCCCACATGCTATCTGCCAGATCAAAAACCTCATTTTTCCAGTGGGCATTTTTTCCAATTATTTGAGAAAGATACGGGAGTCCATTTATCTTTCTGTAAGGATGAAAGAAACTTGTAGAGAGGGACTTTTTAGTATTATGGGAAACAAACTAATGACGCTTCATAAGTCTTTTGTTTCCACCAATACGCCCTGTAGGATCAGATGTTCACTTCTTCTTTTTTTAAAGAAGCAGGGGATTCCAGAGGATGCGGCCAATTTTTGCAGATTTTCTCATCCTCAGTAGAAATAGGAATGACCACCCAATGTGGCAAGAAAAACCAAAACAGCCAAACTTTGCAAGATCGTTCTGCTTCTGCAGAAGAGCAGAAAGACCAGAGCTTTCACCACCAGCAGCAGAATTAGCAATAATAATAATAATAAATAAATGAACAAAAGCAAAAAATCACAAAGATTACTTTGCACAGAAAACCTTAAAGGATTTTTGCACTAAATGAAAGCATTCTACAGAAGACCCACTTCTGCAGATTTTTCCTGTCCCAAAATGTGAAAATGCACAAAAAACCATCAGTGTGAAAACTGCTGACATGGAGTTTGAGATGTACAGCCCAAGGTAACTCCAGGGGTCAGCAGAAGAAGGTGGTGTCTTTTTTTATTATTCCACACAAGAAAGGGTATTTATTTATTTCTTGTGTGGGATTATGCAGCAAAATAACTCCTATTATGTATGTGCAAATGTTAATGTGTGCGCATTCCTAGAATACTCTTCCCGCTCCGTTCTTGGGAGCTTTCATCAGGCTATTCACACAGAAAGAGTTCAAAACCTCATTCTTGACCAAGCAGCTAGTGGTGTAGTCATAAATTTGGAAGTGCACCCTCCCTCTCTGCTTCCCCTGCAAATAAGGAGGATCCAAAAATGGATCAGTCTGTATCAACAATTGAGGAGCAGGGTTTTTGTAAAGCCAACGGCTCTGGATTGCCCATTCGAGACCAAATCGTCCTCAAATCCTGAACATGGCAACGGGCAGAGCTTGCAACAACTCACTCCTCCTGGGAAAGTTCCTTTCTCTCTTAGCTACTTTGAGACTTGAAGTCTTCACTATTCTGAAAGTGGTCACAGGCGGTAGGGGACTCTACTATACCTCAGCCAAGGGCTCCTTAATAGTTCAGGTAGGGGTCTTTTCGAGATCTAGCTGGAGAGGCAAGGAGATGCAAGCCAGGAATGTTTTGCCTGCAAAATATGGCTTCTGACAGTGCACTATGATAGTTCTTGATACAAGAGGAGAAATGGGGAATCTTGTTTATTTTTTCAGGGGAGGAATGTAAGCTGCTTAGTCCATTGACTCAGAAAAAGCCATTTTCCTCGCACTTCCAGAGCATCAGTGCATTTGTTATGCCTTAAGCTTCTGTGGACAGTGTCCATAAACATCTGTGCCACTAGACGTGTAAGTTTTTAAGGCGACACAGAACACATTAACCAAGGCTGTGGAGCCAGAGGTTGGGAGTTCAATTCCCCCCCCCCCAGGTCTCCTGGACAGGGGTGGACTCAATGACCCATAGGGTCTCTTTCCAGCTCTGCCGTGCTAAGATTATAAAATGAAAAATATATATAATTACTCTGTAAAATGCAACGGGCCAAGATGCCAACTTCCAAAAGCAGGGCGGTGTCTTCTAATTCATAAATCTGGCTTTTATCAGGCGAAAATGTCCACAGAAGTCCTCATCATCTTAGCACGGCAGAGCTAGAAGGGACCCTATGGATCACTGAGAACTCCCAACCTCTGGCTCCGCAGCCAGAGACCCAAATGCCTTTTCCTACAGTATGGTAAACCTCTATGCCGGGGCCGTGCAAAACAAACGCCTTCCATTGATACATGGCGCCTTGTTGAATCCACCCTCTACGAGGTCCCTTCCTTCTCACAGGTAGATGAGCTCTGAGTCTGGACGGCTCAGCCACCACCTCTTTTCCATCCAGCTGCCGACATCAGGGGTTTGCTTTCCAAGAGACAGAGAAGCTGCAAAGCAACCCAAGCCCGCCCAGAGGGCCCCCCAATTTCCACGGCGCCCCACTTACTTTATGATGCTGGCCGTGCAGGATAAAATGCAAGGTGATGAGATAGTAATTGCTGGCCGGTGGCTTCATGTGAAAGATAAAGCGATGGATTAAATATTCCAGGAGGGACCAGACACACATCCCCAGGACAAAGAGCATCGGGAAAAAGTATTTGTGGATGTGGATGGAATAAGCTGTACAAAAGAAAGGGAAAGTGGGTTTGCTCATCAGCAACGCCTGTGGGACCTCCTGAAGCATTAAAGAAGGAAGACCAACAGGGAGTAAAACTTTCCAGAGCAGGCCACGGAGAAACCCACTTCCTGTTTCCAAACATTGCTAGCCAAATATCTCTTCCGGAAAGCCCAGAACTGGCTAAAAAAGGCAACAGTCCTCTCTGATAGTCCCCAACACCTGGTACTCGGGGTAGGCTGCCTCAAAATAAGGAGGCTCTCTTTTGCTTTCATGCCTAATCGCATGGCCCTAAAAGACTAAACACATAGTTTTGTGGCTTCGTGACAGTGCTAATCTTTGACGTGGCCAGCAATGCCTCATCGTCTTTTTTCTGAATCATCAACTCAGAAGAGGAACACAGAAGTCATTCACCGGTTAGACTGAGGCTGGACTACTGCAATGTTCTCTTAAGGTCCAGCCCTTGAAGACAGTTCAGAAAGGCTGGACACATCGCTAAGATGTTGGTAGGAAGAAGTGAGGCAGTTGTTTCAGATTCCCCCACTGCTCCACCAGCTCTTGGTTTCCAGGTTCGATTTAAGACGCTAGCATTCACTTTTCAGGTCCCGTGCTATCTGCTAACCTAAAGGGTATCCTTTGTTCATACTTCCTGCTCAGATCTCATGATCAGCTTTCCAGGTCCTGGTCTCTGACTTCCTTTTCAATTCAACCTGTTTGGTGAATATCAGAGACACAACTTTCCTGCTGCAGCATAGATGCTAAAATTGCTTCTGGGTGGAATCCAGCAAACCCATCTCTCTGCACCTTCATATGTGCTTTGAAAGTGCCTTTTATTATCTCTGTTTATTTCATTATGCCTTCTTGCCTTCTTTTTTTTCTAGTTGTGCTATTTGGGATTTAGTTCATTCCAGGTTCGTTGTGGCCGTTTTTAGGGAATTTGGAGGACCTGTTTAAGAAAGAAAGAAAGAAAGAAAGAAAGAAAGAAAGAAAGAAAGAAAGAAAGAAAGAAAGAAAGAAAGAAAGAAAGAAAGAACGAACGAACGAACGAACGAACGAACGAACGAACTCCCCTGCACTGTCACCCCTGTCCAGAACTATGACAGGAACCTATAAGGGTTACCCCCTTCCTGGCAGCTCTGCAGGAGATTGAAAGAGTTTGGGAAGAGATACAGGCCTTGTCCTGACGCTGGATCTTCCCCTGGGATTATATCACACCGTCACGGTGGTGGCAGCCTGAAGCGTCCCAGCCTCCAAAGGAGAGGCAGCCAGAGAGGCTTGGTCTGGCGCTATGCCACGAGCCATCCCGACAGCCCCACTGTCTGGGCGTGGGCAGGAAAGAGAATGGAAAACAGACACCCCCCCCCCCATCCATGAGGGAGCAGCCCAGGCTGGTACCAAACAGCCTCCGCAGCCGGGAACAAGGGGCAGACCTTGCCGGAGGCTGCCAGGTGCCACAAGCCGAAGGCCGCCGAAGAAGAAAGCCCAGCTCTTGCTCAGCACAATCCGGCCTCTGTGCAAAGGCTGGCCGAGGGCGGAGGGTGTGTGTGTGGGGGGGGGGCTGTGAAGACAAGGGCAGCTTTCTTTGCCGACGGGGTGCCCTGCCTCCATCGCCGGGGCCTGCTCGGAAGCCCTGCGCCTCGAAAGCGGCATGGATTTTGAGCTGCAGGCATGACGCAGCCGCTGGGGGAAAGCGCACCGCCCCCGCGCAGAAGCATCTTCGTCACGAGGAGCAAATTCAACGTAGCAGAGAATGGACCCGGCCATGAAAATCGGCCAAGGGAGCCCCAGTGAAGCCAGTTCGCCATCAGTGCCCCACACGCCACCCCCCATATAGCCACTGGCCAAGGCAGACATACGATGGAGGTTTGCTTTTAAAAGCAAAGTGTGCTGCTTATGTACCACCCCATAGCACTTAAATCACTCTCTGGGCAGTTTACAGTTTAACTGTGGAGGCTACACATTTTCCCTGCCCCCCATGAGCTGGGTACTCCCATTTATCAACCTCAGAAGGATGGAAGAGTGAGTCAGCCTCAGACCATCTACCTGAACCCATCAGGATCAAACTCAGATCATGAGCAGAGGCTTGACTGCAGTACTGCAGTTTAACCACAGCTACCCAAGGCTCCTCTTTTTACTATGATTTTGCCTGGAACAGTGCCTTTTTTTACATTTTTTTTTAAAGTTTCCATTATATCTGTTTTTATTTTATTTTCATCATAGCTTGCCACTTGTTGGCAGAAAGGCAGTATATGATTCAAGTACGAATAATTACATGATTACATACATCAGATTACTGTGGCCATCAAATGGGGAAGAGGAGAGCCATGGACAGCTAATTAGAAGAAAGGAGGGATACAAATGGGGAAAAAGAGCCCCATGGTGCAGTAGTTAAGCTGCAGTACTGCAGTCAAGCCTCTGCTCACAACCTGAGTTTGATCCCAACAGGTTCAAGTAGCCAACTCAAGGATGACTCAGCCTTTCAACCTTCCGAGGTTGGTAAATTAAGTAAATTAAGCTTACTGGGGGCAGAGTATTACTTGCATCATTATCTTGTAAACCACCCAGAGAGTGCTATTGCATTATGGAGTGGTATATAAGTCGAAACAACAACTAAGAGGTGATTCAGCCAATCGTTTGGTTATTCCAAAGGAATTACAGTATTTCCATCCCAGTCTCTCTCTCTCTCTCACACACACACACACAGAGAGAGAGAGAGAGAGAGAGAGAGAGAGAGAGAAAGAGAGAGAGTTTCGAATACCAACGTATAGAAGACTTGCATGGTGAAGTAGAAAGAGGGGAACCAGAAATAGGAAAGAGAGCAGCTGGGCCAAACACCCCCATTCACTTCCCTGACTGCCCCCTCCTTGGCCGTGAATCACCACCAGAAGTGGCTTTTCCTGTTTTAAACGGGGTGTCAAAGCCACACTACAAGCATCTACATGCACTGCCTCCTTGGGCTGCAAGCCTTAACTTTCACTCCATCTTTTCTCCATCCGATGCCATGGGACAGAATTCAGGGAATGGCTTCTCATCAGGATTAACTCAAGGCATGTCTACACTGGCCCTTTGGGTGCCACCCGGTCCACTCTCAATAGGGTGGCTTAAGTTTGGAGTGAGGAGCAATATGCCATTTGGTGTGATCCTCGTGTCCAAATGGCATATTGACCTCAAGCAACCCTCCAGCTCCTTCCACTGTCAATTTGAACATTTCCATGGCTCGTCAGCAGAGGGGTGGGGGAAGTGAAATCGTTTTTTTTAAAAAAAAAAAAAAACTCTGCTAGACCATCACTGAAGCACTGAATCACTTAGATTAATTTTTTTTCTCTTTGCCTTGTGTGTAGAAAAACTGCCACTTGAGAAACTGTCCACCGTCCTGGACTTTGCTACCAATACCAGAAAGTGCATTTCCTCTTTTTACAGTTCTGAGAAAGAAAGAAAGAAAGAAAGAAAGAAAGAAAGAAAGAAAGAAAGAAAGAAAGAAAGGAAGGAAGGAAGGAAGGAAGGAAGGAAGGAAGGAAGGAAGGAAGGAAGGAAGGAAGGAAGGAAGGAAGGAAGGAAGGAAGGAAGGAAGGAAGGAAGGAAGGAAGGAAGGAAGGACTAGATGATAAAATATCATCACCTGTAGTAAATGAAGAAAACAGCCGTGTTTCGCCCCGAGCGAGAGACGTGTAGGAATACCAGCTGAAACCGAGCACCACCGGGATCCAAACCACACAGACCATGTACCTGGAAGAAAAAAAGAGCAAAAGTGATCTGGACCCCTAGGATGAATAACCACCCTCTGCTGACTGAAGAGGAGGGTTGGTGACTGGGCGCCCGGCCTGTGGGCAAATCTAAACGGAAGGTAGCAAAGTGACTCTTTCTTGGCCATGAACCTTGGGGCCATGAGCAGAGACGTACGTTGCAGAGAGCCCGTGCTTATGGCCACACGCCGTTCGTATTGTAGAGATACAATTTGGAGTCTTTTGGGTTTGAGAAATTGGCACCCCATCGAATGAGGTGCAAACTGTGTATCTAGAAGCCGAGCACCTGGAAAGGGCAGTTTATGTGAACACAACTTTGTCTCCCTCCACATTTCACAAATTAACTGGCTTTTCCTTTGGAATTGGTCCTGATGGCATAGGGTGATTCTGGCGAGGATGGGACGTTGTTTCCTTTGTGATAGGGCCGGGTCAACGACCACAGGCCCCTCTGCTTCCTTCCACACTGGAAGGACGTCTGTGACTTCTGCCGTTTCTGCTAATGACCTACTGAAATTTACTGAGCGACGGCCAAGGCACCGGCAGCCCCTGCCATGATCATCACCATCTTCCAGGATCCCTGAGTGACTACCACGCCCCAGAACCTCACCATGCTGTTTTGGAGAGGGACTCAATGAGCTCGGAGTGGAACAAGCGAATGGGCCGATCCACCGGCTGGTGTATCCATTCATCGTACTTCTCCCGTAAATGGCCCACTTGCCACAGCAAAGGTTTGCTCCAGTCCACCAGGTCCTAGAAAACAGTAAGCAGACACAGAAATGGGTGTGGCAGCAATCCCAACAGGCATCACACCTGCATGAGCTCAGCAGTCAAGAGTTGTGACCCAGAACCTTCCCTTGAACTGTTTTCAGGCTTGATCAGTGGCGTAAGGCAGCCACAGCTTACAGGGTGGAAGCCCTGTCATTGTCCAAGTAGCAGAGACTACGCCAGCTTCTACCACCCCATCCAGGCTTTTCTCTTCCCTCTGAGCTTAACTGAAATCCTCACAGCAGCTGGGAGGGCAATGGGTTCCCCAAGAAACAGAATATTGTTCCAAACAATCCCTGTTGTCATGAAAAGTATTTGAGGATGGTATGGTCTTGAATGGACAATCAAGAGTCATTAACTTTAGAAAAGACTTGCTCCAAATTTGGGGATAGGGATTGATCCAGTTGCACCTGGGATTTTTTGGACTTTCCAGGAGTGTGACTGGCTATTAGGCAGGAGATGTTTGTATTTCTAAGGGCCTATGCCCCAGAATACAGCAGGAATTCCCCCAGCCAGAGTCTTACAGGCTATGATTTCAGTGTCTAGCAGTCATCCTGTGAAAAAAACAGGGGAAATTGGTGGGTGGGGCTAAGCTCCATTGGGATCTGCAAGGAATTAAGGGTCTGGTAATTTTTTGAGTGGCACCCTTTGCAGAGCGTAATAGGCAAAGACCACCAGACACTAATTCCTTGCAGCTCCCATGGAGCTTAGCCCCACCTATCCGTTTCCTTGATCTTCTCTTCAGGACAAAAATGGCTCCCAGAGTCTTTATTAACCACCGGTAAGATCATGAAAACATGTTCTGGGCTTTGGTTTTTTGGCTAGAGCCCCCAGAATACTGGCTGGGGGAATTCTGGGGGGTGAAGAATAAGAAATTCAAAAGCCCCAGGTCTGCTGGCTATATAAATAAGCATCTTAACATCCCAAGTGGTCACTGGGTTTGAGACACTTTTGATAGCAATGCAGGTATTTCATAAACAGGGTGGTAGAGCTGTGCATATTTCATGATCCCCAAAGGGTGCGGAGAAAGGGGTGAAACTGCAGCATAGGTGGGCGCTATCTTCTAATAACATGATACCTCCTTCCTTGCAAATATTTGCAGGATTTCACTGTCAAAAGGTTCAGGTCTTCTTTCATTGAAACAGTCAAAGAGGTTTCGTGTGACCAACAGCTTCAGTCTTCTTAGCCTTGTCAGGTACCAACCCCTGGGGGCACTGGGGGCATTTGCTTTTACTTGCAAGCAACCATCCAAAACCCTTACTAGTTCCTCCCGCCACCATCAAGCAGTCGGCATAAATCTCAGCAGCAAATGGTCACCCGTTAAAGAGTCAGCACCAGCTTAGGAAATGCCAACGATTCATGCTTGAGATGGAGACCTTGTTTGTTACATCAGGGTAAAAATACAAGAAGATTTGGGCCACTGTTTTCCTCTGCCATGTTCTGTTCATTTACGCCAAATCAGAACATGTCAATACCACTTTTTAGGTTGACAACCCCCGTAATCTCCCAGCTAACTGGGGATTCTTAGAGCTGCAACCAAAAAAGTAATGGTATTTCAGTTAAGACACAATTCTATATCATCATCATCTTAGAACTGCAGAGCCAGAAGGGACCCTCTGGGTCATCGAGTCCAACCCCTCTCAAGGAGGCCCAGTGGGGGAATCGAACTCCCAACCTCTGGCTCCACAGCCGGAAACCTAAACCACTGAGCGATCCATTGGGGGCATCCTTGCATTCAGGGAGCCGAACCAGGAGAGGATTGAAAAGGAGTTTGCTTGCGAGGAGAAGAGAGTGAGGAAAGAGCCAGGAAAGAAGGAGAGGCGTCTTCTCTACCCAAATCAGCTCCACCGCATGCCCTGGCATGAAGCGTGGTGCCACCAAGACATACTTAAGACCGCAGTCCCACACAGAGGTGGTTCCTTGGCTTGGAGAGATTAGGGATGACTTCATACCTGGAGCCTCCCAGGTTCTAGGGACAGATATTACAGCTAAGAATCAGGAGGTAAATATTTCCCTGATTAAAGAAAAGGGAGTGGAAGAAAACCAACATACACCGGGACGAGTTATCAGATGCCTGGGGCTGCTACAGAAACCAGCCGGGCCCCTCCCTCTCGCTACTTCTTTTGACGACTTTCACAGTCCCAGTCCCAGTCAAAATCTCCGCCCTTGAGAATACCCTCAGAAACAGAAGCTCCTCCAGCAGGGCAGGGAAATGCCAAGCACGGGGCGGGCAGGCCGTCTGTTTTTATTTGGGAAATGGGATCGTGGGAAGAGAATGTGGCCGTGGTCCTCGGTGGCAACCCTGCGCTCTAGCAGCAGCTGAGTCGGGGTGGAGGGTGGTCAACAGCAAGAAAGGGGAGGCAGGCGAAGGGGTTCGACAGGGCCCGCTTCGACCCACGAGGGCAGGAGCCCATCCTAATTTTGTTCTTTTCATCCCTTGGGACGTGTTTTTAAAACTGGTTTCAGTGGGAGCTTTTTCAGCCGTTTTAATTATAACACATACAACTGTTACCTTAATCTTGTATTTGGTTGTATTTTTAGCTACCCTCACAGCCAAGGCCAAAGTAGTATCAGTTACAGTAGCCGATGGAATGCCATTAACAGAATTCTCCCTGGTGAATGGACACAAGCTACGGAGTTACAGGCATTTCTTGCTGCATGCTCAGTCACGCGCCGAGTCGCATAACTGGGAATGCCTACCCTGGCTTCTTAACTCGCAGCAGTTCATCAGGAGATTTGTGCCAACTGTATTGTACTGTTGCAAAATGAAAAACCAAAAATAGCACATCTCAACAGGATTTGGGGCAATGTTTGTTTTTTAAATGCTTTGTAAGCTACCTTGGCTTCTTTTGTTGGGAGAAAGATGCGATACGAAAGGAAGGAAGGAAGGAAGGAAGGAAGGAAGGAAGGAAGGAAGGAAGGAAGGAAGGAAGGAAGGAACCTACGAACATGTGAGCAAGCAAAGGCCCGTTAACATGTATGCACCCAGCCCACTCTAAACCCAGCTTCATTCAGAACTGAGCTGCAGAAGCTGCTGTGCTGTTCAGGGATGGCGGCTGTACCAGCCAACGCACAATGTAATCCAAGCGCCCTACACAGCAAATCTGTACTCTGTTCTTAATTCCCACTGTATTTAATTACAGTTTTATTTGTATCACCTGTTATTAGAACCGTTGCCAGAGGCTGTTTATTTGATGAGTTGGATTGGATTATGCATCCTTCACTCTCGAGTGACTCTGGTAATGTGCTCTGAATAGAGGTCTTGGAACAGCATCTAGTGTGGCCGAGGAGGCCAATTCGAGAGTGACCGTCCCTTCCACACGGAAGACAAATACCATCTGTCCCCTGTCCAGCTCCCTAGTTTGGCTGGTTTCGGGACAGCCTCTTGGCCTCGGCCTGCTGGACAAGTGTGCTGGGCATTGGATGAGTATAGAAAACTTAAATGAACGAAAAGAGTTTGGCCTCATGGTCCCCAAAACGAAGCCCGGATTGCCCCAGCAGACAGCCCGTCTTAACCGGGACGGAGGAAGCAAATGAGGATGCCTCCTAATTTCTGGGACGGAAACTAACCCCGTCACTCAGGAGCTACCTGTTCCAACCCTCACGCAACGCCTTTCCTGCTGCACCAAACCAAGCCCTGCAGGACGGAGAGGGAAGAGGGGAGGTGGAAGAGAAGGAGCCCACTGTGGCTGTTTCCAGAAACTGCGTGGATATTCTTTGTTATTTCTACAGCCAAACACAATTCTCACCATGCTCACAACACTGCATATGAGAAACACAAGAGTGCTAAACGCCACCCTCAAAATTGGGTGAACATGATTTCAGAAATTTCAGCTTTCTGAGAAACAGGAGAGAGGAGGAACCATCATCAAAGAGCAGTCCTAATGTTTACTCCCCCACTAGCTTAACACACCCGGGATGAAATAATGTTGCTGAACTTAGTAAGTCACAACTAGAGTATGCTCATTGAATCAATGGTGATTTGGTGAGTTAACGCCTCCATAAGTCCCATTGATTCAAATGGGCCGACTCTAGTTGTAAATTTATACCAGAGTATCGGCCTACTCTAGTTGTGACTTATTATACTAAGCAATGGGATTTCAGCCACTGTCTTGAGGTTGCACTTAGAATATTTCTGGTCCTTCTACAGCTTGGCTTTCTAAAATATAATTCCATCTTAGATTCACCTTCAACCCTGCCTCTTACCGTGTCTGCATCCATCATTTTACATTTCAGATCCATCGTGTCGGCTGTTGTTGCTGCTGCATACCTATCAGAAGTCGACGTTTCAAGACCGTCCTGGGAGACAAGAAGGAATAAAAACAATTCAGCTCAAGGTCAGGATCATCAGCAGTCCATGGAGATCAAGACTCGTCTTTCTGATCACCCCATGGATGGGCGTGAAAGCTGGATGGGGAAGAAAGCTGTCAGGAGAAAAAAAAATGGATTGGTTTGTGCTGGACAAGAGCTTTGTGAACAACTTGGTTGGCCAGAAAGACCAACAAGTGGGTCCTAGAACAAATCAAGCCTAAACTCTCTCTGGAGGCAAAAATGTGGAAACTGAGCTTGTCTTCCTTTGGACACATCACAAGAAAGCAAAGGATTCTCTGAAAAAGATCATCATGCTGGAAAGGAGGCAGTAGGAAAAGAGGAAGACCAGACACGAGATGGATTGATTCCCACTGAGCAGGACTGCTAAGAACGGGACTTTAGAGGTCCCTTCTTCATAGGGTTGCCATACATTGGAGGCAACGTGATAACATGATAGCCCGCAACAACACAATAATAACAAAGAAATGGCAACCAAAGTGATATGCCACGAAAAGTGGTTTTGGACGGCTACCATCTCCCTGTCCTAGCATGCCTGTGCACAACCTTTCTGCAGCTGTTTCGCACCGAGTTACCCATTAACTAGTCAAAAACAGCCACCAGTTCTGGAGGGAAAGCTTCACTCCATTAACCAAACAGCACGGTGACCCCGGGGGGGTGGGGGTGGGCAGAAAAAGGAAGGGGAGGCTGCTGGTCTGCTCAGACCATCACCCGAGGCCCTGCAATTTGTTCCATGTTGAGCCTTTAGCAGCTTCCACCCCAAGCAGGCCCCGTTTGTCGGTGGGCTCCTGGTCACAAAAGCCCCTCCAGTGGGAAGTTCGGCTTTCTTCGGATGTGTTAATCTTTCTGCGTCCATCCCCTTGATTCCTCCCCTCGCACTTATGTCTCTGTTTGTCTCATGGCTGTGTGGCTTCAAATTTTCAACACTCGAAACATCTAATGCTTAGAAAAGAGAGTTATTGGATGAAAAGCAGATCCTTTAATATTCTTATGAAAGGAAACAATGGCCAGAATCCAACTTGTTCAGTGCCATGGTGTGAATCGCACAATACAGTTCACAAATTGCTGCTTGTGTCACATGCAATGAGACACAAGCAGTCCCCTATTAACTAGCAGCAGTTCAATGCCACAAGGGACACCATGACACTTACAGGCCCAGAAGGGGTTAACTAGGAACTGGGCCTCCAGTCAATTCTGATTTATGGTGACCCTTTTTCATGGTTTCCCAGGTGGAGAATACTTAGAAGTGGTTTCCCATCCCCTTCTTCCTGGGTTTGCCCTGGGATTTGTGCAGCTTGCCCAAGGCCACCCAGGCTGGCTCTTCTCTCAAACGCCCAACCTCTGGCTCTGCAGCCAAAACTTAAAACACTGTGCTATCCAGCCAGCTCAATAATCATCATGTGCCATCAAATCAATTCTGACGTATGATGACCCTTTTCCAGGGTTTTCCGGGTAGGGAATACCCAGAAGCGGCTTCCGATTCCCTTCTTCTGGGGGTGCCCTGGGACTGCACAGCTTGCCCAAGGCCACCCAGGCTGGCTCTTCTCCTCCCAGGAGGCCCAGTCGTGGGGAATCAAACTGTCAACCTCTGGTTCCGCAGCCAGAGACCTAAATCATTGAGCTATCTAGCCAGCCTAAGAAGGAAGGTTTTTGCATGCTAGCTGGGGAATGTTGGGAGTTGTTGTCCATAAAAAATTTTTTAAAGCCCTGTTGAGCTCTGGGGGCAGCTATGTGTTGGGAAGGGGAGAGTCATCAGCGCATCCTTCGCCCCACCCATCATGCATCAACCTGCAGATCGTCCCTTCCACAAATCAACCACTCGGTTTCAAAAAAAAACGTTCAGGCAATCCTTCCTCGTTTGCATCACACACAAGTTTTGGCCCTGGGGACACTTCTAGGCCCTTCCAGTTGCAGGACAAGGAAAGCCGCTCCTTCCATGCTCAGAATGTGTCGGGTGGTGGAATCCAAAACCAGGAAGACAGAAAGCATGGATGCAGCCCCCACGGCCGTGCCTATTGATTTCTTATGCCTTTATTTAAAATGTTTTTACCCTGCCTTTCTCCTAGAAAGGACTCGAGGCAGCTCCCAGCTCTCATCCGGTCATGCTTTCCCCGGGAAGGAGGATGTCAAGGATTCAGAAAGCCTCCCCCGCCCCATGAGATGATCTACTGCTTAAACAGGGAAGAGATTTAGCGCTACAGTGCTCAGCCCGCTTGAAGTTGACGTCTGCCATGAAATCCATCTGGTTGGAAGCCTTCAATCAGCACTCAAAACAAAAAAGCAAACAAACAAATAAACACACCTCCAGGAAAGAAATCTACGTATTTCTTAAGTTATTCTTAAAAATAGAATCACTGAATCATAGAGCAGGAAGGGGCCTCTAATGCCACCGAGTCCAACCCCCTGCTCAAGGCAGGAATCCAAATCCAAGCAGATCTGACAGAGGGCTGTCTAAGTTTCTCTTGATTGCCTCCAGAGTTGGAGAGCTCATCGCCTCCTGAGGTCACTGGTTCCATTGTCATACTGCTCTAACCGTTCAGAAGTTTTTCCTGATTTTCAGACTAAATCTGGCTTTCCATTGCTTGAGCCCATTTTTTTTATGTCCTGCACTCTGGGATTTCTCAAAGAGAAGCAGCTTTTAAAAGAAGAAGAAGAAGAAGAAGAGCAATACATTTTGAAGAGAACTCTAGATGTGAATCTGAGTAAATTCCAAATTCTTTTGGCACCAAGTAGAAAAAGGAAGGAAACTGAAGGCTTTACCTGGGAAAACTCATAATATGAGTCAGAAGCAACACCTTCCTTCTCACTTAACCAAACTGAAGACAGAAGAACACATTTATCATTATTTCCTTGTGGCCCGCATCAATATTTTTTTCAACCACTAGTCAACATTTATGTAGAAACAGCTGCTATAAGTGGCATAATTAGCTTTATGGAGGAAAACCTGGATATTACTATATGTGAAATTCATCTTGAGAGCTTTTCCTGCTCCACCACCCACTTCAAATATGTCTCACATACGTGCTTGCCACAGAGAACAACACTGTGTGTGGTGCTACAGAATATGACGGCAGCAAAACTGGCTTTTCCATTTGAGGAATGGCTTTCTACTAAATAAGATAAAAATCAGCTGATTCCTTTCCTGAAGAGGGATTGCGAGATGAAGATGCAAATTTCAAAGCCACACAGCAAAGGACAAAAACATTTATTCTAAAGACCTTATTAAGCCGGGATGTTTTATTTTGTAGGCGTCAAACATTGCAGTTATTACTGCAATACTGCAACCTTGCAGAATTGAGACTCTGATGTGTTTCAAAATGTTGTCATGTGTGCCAGGTTTGGTGTGGGTTTTTTTGGGGTTTTTTTCCAGGTGGGATACACACCCTTGAGCATCTGGCACTAGCCTGAGATTCCACTGCCAGCTGATCAAGATGGGAGAGTCCCAAAGAGTTGGGACCAAGATTTAATCCGGTACACGATTGCACATCCCTCTCAGACATACCAAAAAGCTGGTGCACTTCCCTGCCTCAAACCACCACCGTGTGGGAGATGGAGTAACAAATCTTTCCCTACTTCTCTAAATGTAGACACCCTTAAGAACATGTTTTCTGCAGTTGTGGTGCCTTTCAAACTCTGCAGTACACACAATTCTTCTATAAGTCTGATCTTGGAGTTTATCCCCCTGATAAATATCAGTAGTTGAGCAGTGTCTATAACACCATTGCTCTCGTTTAATACCAAAGGGGGGCAGGGAATAAAAACTTTTTGCCCTGACAATCAGTGACACAGGCAGCTCTTCTCCTAGTTCTTCAACACGCCTGAGGATTGTAGATGCAGACAAACTGATACAGCTAACACAAGATACCTTAGCAGGGCAGATATCCTCCATTACTTTAACCATGCACTTTTTGACAAATTCACCATCAGTGAGCCCACCTCTGTCAGCAATACATTTAGCAACATGATAGCTGGCCCTCCCAGTCAACAGGTTCATAATGAATAGTCATTTCATTATGTGTTGCTCATATACTTATTTATTTATTTATTAGATTTCTATCCCGCCCATCTAGACCAAAGGTCTACTCTGGGAGGTTTACAAATTTAAAAACAATAAAACCAATAAGCATATATTATAAATCCAAGATGGCAAAAGTATAAGAAATTAAGATACAGCAGGAGGGAAAGCCTGCCCAAATAGCCAGGTCTTGACTTTTCTTCAGAATACACCCAGAGAGGGAGCCAGGCGGATTTCTACTGGCAAGTTGTTCCACAGGTGAGGGGCCACTGCCGAGAAGGCCCGGTTCCTCGTTCTTTCCTTCCAGACCTCCTTCTGCATTAGGCCCCTCAGCCGCCCGGCCTGACTGGAACAAGTGACTCTGGCAGAACTGGGTGGGAGAAGGCGCTCTGCTTAGCACTGCAGTCACCAGATTAGTGTTATTCCCATTATAATTAGCTTTAATCTAGTTAAAATCTACTTTAGAATGGCTTATTCGCAACTGCACCCCAATCTTTACAGGCAAAATTAGCAAACTATTGACTTTCCCACAAGATAAATCTGCCGTTGGGTAGGGTTCCCCAAGCATGGCAAGCCTGTGCAGTACAGCTTTCATAGCATCCCACTTTTGCCACTTTGGGTGGCGTCGGCAAAAGACATATTTAGTTCTCAGGAATATAAGAGAGGCAGCCACAGGCACCTTCTTAATCCTGTCATGAGAGAGGCTGGCTGCCAGCCATTTTTGAAAAAAAAAAATGTGTAACCTGCCTTGAGCTCCATTTTTGGGACAACTAAATAAATAAAAGGAGAGAACAAACAAACGGACAAATGTCTATCCTGATTTTTACAGCAGCTCAAAATAAGAACGTTGTGTTGCATGCAAAGGAGTCTCCCAGCTTCTTCAAGACTAAAGAGTTCTTCTTCTTCTTACTCTCATTTTTGTTTTACCTTGAAAGATCACCTCCAAATAATCTTTTCATTTTTCATCACGTCATTTTTTTCATCCGTTTCGAAAAACTGTGTTTTTAATGAGTTGGGGTTAGGGTTAAACGTAGAGGAGGGACTGAGACCTGTTTAAAAGCTGAGTGGCCATTCCTGGGAGCTTCCCGAAGCTGCCCATCCCCTTTCTTCACCAGAAAAACCGCTCGAGAAGCGGGCGGCTCTGGAGGGAGGGCGCCTGACAAGAGACGTGAGGCCGTCTCCAGCCTCAGAGTCACATCCTGCCCGTGGTGCCATCTTCTATCAATGCCACAAAAGTTACAGTCAGCATCGTACAAGGGGGCAGCTGGCTAGAACCAGCGACCACGATTGCTATAAGAATAGTTCACCGGCCAGACTCAATAGATGGTGCCCATAATTGTAATAAACTTTGCCAACCTGAATTGGGTGGATTTTGATACGCCAAACAAAGCTGTAGCCTTTAACACACTGGGCAGAAATTCAACCAACCTGAGTTCCCCTCTCTCTGCATTATCTAGGTTGGTGGAAATACTGTTTGTTTGTTTTTCAACACTGTAATCCGCTCTGGGTCCTTTTCAGGAGAAAGGTGGAGTATAAATATTTTAAATTAATAAATGAAAGCAGCATTGAAGACATTTCTCTCTTTTAATTAGTTCCTCTCCTGCCTCTTCCAGGTATGCATCACTGCATATTGACACTTCTTTTTTTTTTTAAAAGGACTTTCTTTCTCTGTCCTCCTTTCAGGAATTCTCCTTCTTAAACTTATTCTTCCAGATTGTTTGCACACCCAACAGCTTGATTAACAACCCTGACTCAGACCCTGTCACCGTGGTTCACATGTTTTCCCTTCTGCCCTTGCACACCCCTTAAGCAATTTTGGAAGATCTGGCCTCCATGCTGTCTTTTGGTCCCATCCTGCCCCATATTTCAACATTATGCAAAAGGCCATTTTATGAAGGGATGTACAAACTAAGGGTGTGTGCTCTCTCTTCCGGCAAACATGCAGAACTGGACCAAATTGGAATATATATTTCTAGAGTGACTTGGGCGGTAGCCAAGAGGTGCCTACAACATTCCCAGGCATTTCATCCAGCATGTTTGTCTTGCAATTAGAGAAATAAAAAAATTCACGGAAACTAAGGACAGAAGGTTGTTTATCTCAGAAACGAACCTTCCTTGACTTTCCTCATTAACTAAACCATCACAAGAGCGAGATCTTTGCAAGTAATTCTTTATTTCTTTCTACAGCTCAGTGCTAGTGCTACTGCACTAGGGCACCTAAACACCGAGAGAGAGGAGGAAATTGCCACTCTGCCCTTGTTTACAGCTTATGAAGTAGTTCTTCTGTAGCTGCGCCTCCTGCAGGGCAACAGAAGAGCTACATTAACAAGCTGCAAGCAAGGCTGCTTAATCAATTTCCTCCTCTCCCTGTGGGGCCAATGAATTCAAACAGACCTGGGGAAACTCCCTGGTGCGACTTCACCATGAGTGAATTCAGATTTCTCTCACTGGGTAGTTGCACCCAAAAAAGACAGTACAACGGGCTAAAATACTTGGTGGATCTGTGAAACCATTGGTCCAGCCAACTCAGCGTTGACTGTTGTGTGTCTGGCACTCGCTTCTCTTGAGCTTGTAAATCTTTTTTTTTTCCCCATCAGAATTCTGACAGCTGCAATTAAAACTGTTTGTAGACTTAACTGATTGCAAGCGTTTTCTTGGCCGCCTTTCATTTTATGTGATTTTAATGATTCTCCGACTGAATTTAGTTTTACTTGCTCTGGTGATGTTTCAGGATGACGGTAAGCCATCTTGACCATGATCTAATACTGGAAGGGCAGGATAGAAAGGTAAAGAGCAACAACAGCAACAACCACAACAGACTTCAGAACGATTGCTTAGCTTCATTAGACGTTGACCCCAGCTTCTTCAAGAAGGCCCCCCTCCTGTGAATCCACCGATATAGGACAGAGCACAAAATCAAAGCAATTTCCTGATGGCAACCCTTTACGAGAAGAAGCCGATGAGGGGAAGTGAGGTTCGCACAGAGAGATCAGAAGCCCCAACAGAACTGCTGCGAATATAACACTGACTATTAATTCCATCCCAAGCCTTCAGAACAGTCGGAACAAGGACCACAAGAATACGGAAGCATCCCTAAAACCTGTGCCATTACGCCAGGAGAAAGACACATGGCGCTGAGGCAGGTTCAAGGGAAGACTTTAACGGTGGAACCCCGCGGTCATCCAGCACCAAGAGAAACTGCTCCAGGCACCAAAAAGCAAAGCAGGTCAACAAGTAACAGCTGCTCGCTGGCGAAACATTCTGTGCGGCATCGGTCCCAGCCACATTTCTGATCCCCATTCCCACCACCACCACCAATAAAGCTGAGCTTGATTGTCTCTTTCAGAGGGATTCGCCAACACACTGGTACCAAGTCTTCAGTTTTACCCGATGCATCTTGACTAAACAGGGGAAAAAGACTCGACTCAGGTTTCCCCCCCCCCCCATGACTCAGACTTGATTTGCAACTCTGAACCCACCCACCCCTCCCTTTTTTGGGGGGAGGAAAGCTTGTTTTTAGGCTTCGGGCTTGGAACTTGGTACCAAAGACTCGGATACGGCATTAGGACTCGGACACCGAGACTAGCCGACCTCCTTGCTTTTGCTTCTCTGCATCCGGTTTTTTAAAAACCCGACCTGCACAGTTAAAAAGAAACACTGACTTTTTTCCTTAACAGATTTCCTCTGGTGAGAGGGGAAAAGACCGAGAAACAACAGGAGAACATGGGTGGGCCGTAAGCTGAAGATGGCAAAAATCAGCCTCTTGTAAACATCTCTGGACGAGGCAAGGTGTGATCGCACAGCATAAAACGTTGTCACAAAGCATCCCTAATGTATTATGCACTGCTCTTTGGAGCACTGAAGACTCAATGCCGTCTGCCTGCAATCCACTGTGATTGAAATTTACCACACCTCCTACTGAAATATTTAATCGAAAATCTTAACTGGCTTCCAGGGTATAATAGTTGTGTAAACTGATAAGTTGTGAATTGGAAGAGACACTGGGAATCCCTTGGGAGCGGTTTGCCACATTGGGATGGAGCATGGGGAAAACAAGAAGCACATTTCTTTCTTAGGCATCCTTCAGTCTCGAGAGACTATGGTAACGTGCTCTGTATGGAGGACTTGGAACAGCATCTAGTGTGGCTGAGAAGGCCAATTCGAGAGTGACAATCCCTTCCACACTGAAGACAAATACAATCTGTCCCTTGTCCAGCTCCCTGATTTTGCTGCTTCCGGGACTGCCTCTTTGCCTCAGCCTGCTGGACAAGGGTCTCTTCAAATTGGGAGAGGCCGTGATGCACCGCCTGCCTCCAGGCTGAACGCTCCGATGTCAGGGTTTCCCATCTGTTGAGGTCCATTCCTAAGGCCTTCAGATCCCGCTTGCAGATGTCCTTGTATCACAGCTGTGGTCTCCCTCTGGGGCGATTTCCCTGCACTAATTCTCCATACAGGAGATCTTTTGGAATCCGACCATCAGCCATTCTCACAACATGCCCAAGCCAACGTAGACGTTGCTGTTTCAGTAATGTATACATGCTAAAAATTCCAGCTCGTTCTAGGACTACTCTGTTTGGAACTTTGTCCTGCCAGGTGATACCAAAAATGCGTCGGAGGCAACGCATATGGAAGGTGTTCAGCTTCCTCTCCTGCCATGCACAAAGGGTCCAGGACTCACTGCAGTACAGGAGTGTGCTCAGGACACAGGCTCTATAGACCTGGATCTTGGTATATGCCGTCAGCTTCTTATTAAGCCATATTCTCTTTGTGAGTCTTGAGAACATGGTAGCTGCTTTGCCAATGCGTTTATCCAGCTCAACATCTAGGGACAGAGTGTCAGAGATCGTTGAGCCAAGGTACACAAAGTCATGAACAACCTCCAGTTCTTGCGTGGAGATGGTAATAGAGGGAGGTGAGTCCACGCCCTGGCCCATGACTTGTGTTTTCTTCAGGCTGATTGTTAGTCCAAAGTCTTGGCAGGCCTTGCTAAAACGATTCATGAGTTGTTGGAGGTCTTGAGCAGAGTGGGCAACAACAGCTGCATCATCGGCGAAGAGGAAGTCCCGCATGCATTTCAGCTGGACTTTGGTCTTTGCTCTCAATCTAGAGAGATTAAAGAGCTTTCCGTCTGATCTAGTCCGGAGATAGACACCTTCTGTTGCAGTTCCAAAGGCGTGCTTCAGCATGACAGCAAAAAAGATCCCAAACAGGGTTGGCGCGAGGACACAGCCCTGTTTCACTCCGCTTCGGATGTCAAAGGGATCTGATGTTGAGCCATCAAAAACTACGGTGCCCTTCATTCCCTCATGGAAGGACCTGATGATTTTAAGGAGTCGAGGTGGACATCCAATCTTGGGAAGGATTTTAAAAAGGCCGTCCCTGCTAACCAAATCAAAGGCCTTTGTGAGATCTATGAAGGCCACGAAGAGTGGCTGTTGTTGTTCCCTACATTTCTCCTGCAACTGTCTGAGGGAGAACCCCATGTCAGTGGTGGATCTATTAGCTCGAAATCCACACTGTGATTCTGGACAGACTCTGTCTGCGAGCACCTGGAGCCTCTTCAGCACAACACGGGCAAGCAGCTTCCCTACAACGCTGAGAAGAGAGATGCCACGGTAGTTATTGCAGTCGCCCCTGTCTCCTTTGTTCTTATACAATGTGATGATGTTTGCATCCTTCATGTCCTGTGGTACTCCACCTTCCCTCCAGCAAAGACGAAAGACTTCATACAGTTCGGTGGTGATGATCTCTTTACAGCACTTCAGCACAACGCCATCCCAATCAGCTTTTGCCAATGTATGGTGTGCGTCTTCCTCAATCCCCACCTTTATTCCATAAAAATGAGAGTAATGCTCAGGCAAAGTGAAAAGCAGGAGGGACAGAGGACAACTGAGCATGAGATGGACTCACTCAGCAAAGGAAGCTACTACAGCCTTGAATTTGCACGGGCTGAGCAGGACTGATCACCAAAGTACTTTTCAAAGGTTATTATAATGCATGTTTAGAATCAAAATGATGGCACACGGCCACAGGAGGACCAGAGGAGATTAGATTCAGTTAAATTTGTGTGTTGTGTGATTTCAGACCGTGGGCGGGGAATATTGTGCGGCTTAACTGATGATAAGCCATTGGAGCAGAGATGGGGGAAAAACCAACAGGCACTCGTCATTTTACCAATCGTTTCCAGTCTGTGTCACTTTCATAAGACTTTCCCCCTCTGTCTGTTTTGTCTGATGTTCATGTTTATCTGCAGTTTTTAAATAAGAAAGATTCATGGCTTCCAAAAACATACAGTCTGGCATCTTCTTAACATGGCCACGCACCTGAAGAAGTGAGCTCAAGTTGAATAAAAATTAAGCCCCAATAAAGCTAGTTAGTCTTTAAAGGACCCCAAGATTCTTTGGAATGAATCTTATTTCTTTTTTCTCATGTGATAATAGCCTGTTGAGCAAGTATTGTTTCAAAGCTTGTGTAAGAAAGGGTCCAGTAATTCAATCCTTGGCATTGTTTGAGTTTTACAACCTTGCATGCTGCCACTAGTCAGTTTGACTGGGAGGGGCCTTTCTAGGCTGGGGTGACTGTCAGTCTATCCAGTACTAAGCAATTGTTCCTTCCCACCTCTGAATTCAAAGTGCTTCTGTTCCCTCTCTTTAGTCTGTTGGAAGGCAGCTTGTTTTGTCTGCTGTTGATTTGTTCACAACCGTAAGTAATGAAATATGGGGTACTGATACCTTAAGTGCCAGTTAATGAGAAAGGGGGGGGGGACTGTCTGGGGAAACTGTAGCTATTCTCCTTGTGAGTTTCTGTACTTCTATTGGGTAGCAAAAGGAATTTTGCCAGAACTTTAAAAGCTTACATGTCTTATTCTCACAAGAATGAGGCCTTGCCGGTTTTCTCTCCCGGTTTGGTGAGATGATTTTTTTTTTTTTTTTACAGGTCTCAGCGGGAGTTCTGGCACCTGCATTTACACTAATTGTGCAATGGAACAGAATTAGCAGAGTAGCCTTCTAGTTGCACATAAGGTGGCTCCCTTGCAGCTTTTAATAACCAGCCTGTCCCTCTGTCCTTCTGATGCCCACGTGAGTTTTGAGTTTCACAACAGGAGAAGACACTCAACGGTCTACACTCTTGGATCCTCTCTAGATCCAACTAGCACTGCCCGTGACAAGGGCATTATTTCAGCCCCCCGACATCTGGTGGGCGGCATCTCCCCACTCTGGGCCTGGAATGACTAGCAGCTGCATTCAAGGTCTCTGGCAAGGGAACCTTCCCAGTCCTAACTGGAGATGCTGGGTCTTGAACCGGAGGCCTTCAGCATGGGAATCCAAGAGGCCGAAGGCTACACTACTATTCTATGGCCGCTCTCCTGCCTCTCCCTTCTGGCTATAGTCTGGAAAGAAGACAGGCTTCACAACAGCTGCAAATCCCAGCACACACACCCCAGCCAAGAATCACGCTTTGGAAACCCGACCATAACTGTCGTTTTTGAAGTTATTGCCATGTTAGTCTACGCAAGCATTTCAACAAGAAACAGAAAACAAAACAAAAGTGTGTTTTTTTTCTTTTTTTAAAAAAAGACCAGCTTCTTCCCCTTCCCTTTCACTCCTGATGCTGCTGTTGCTGCTTGTACAGAACTGTGCAGCCCCCACATTCTTGTCGTTTAAAAAAAAAAGAAGGCTCAGTTATGAAAGGCGGTAAAGGGCGGAGTGAAGCAGCACCGCTTTTTCCTGGATCCCACGGAGAGGACCGAGAAAGAGTAGGGTGCGACTCACTCATTAGCAAACAAACCCATGCATGTTTGAGATGGAAAACGCAGATTGCGAGTCTGATTTAAAAAAAAAAAATTCATCAGCCCTCTTGCAAAACGAGGAATCGGCCACGCCGGTCACCTCCCCTGAACATTCACCTCATGCCTCTCGCCTGCAGGCGCCAGACTGCTGCCTCATCCTTGGCAAGGCCCTTATCTGAAAACGAAACACACACCCAGAATGCGGTCAAGCCAGTAAGGCCAAGACAGGCATGCGCCAGGGGAGCGAGAGTGAGCCGTTGCAGCCCTCCTCGAAAATCCGCCTTCAAGACTCCCATCTCTAGACTCTCTCTAGAAGGAGCAGATTTCACAGACGACGTCTATCCTGGAAGTGTGTGACGTTTCCGGTGACCTCTGGAAAACCTTGGGCCAGGCAACCATGGTTGCCTTGAATCTCATGGGCTAGAGGTGGTTCCCAACGAAGTTTCCCCTTTTTCTTTTACCTGCGGCTGCACTCATAAGGAGACAAACACAGTAGGGTTTGTGTGGAAGATAAGCAGAGTCTTAGGATCTGATGAAATGGGGAAAGAGTTCGCTTCTCGGACCTCTTGGGTTCAGCTCTTTCCCAGCGATCATACGACACGCGGGAGGTTGTGATCCAGCCCAACTCTGCTCCGTGTCCAAGCCGGACCCTTCGGTAGGGCTACTCTCTTTCGGAGCCGGGCTGCAGCGATTCCTGCAGGGCCAGAAAGGTGGTTTTAAGGGAAACCGCTCCCAGCAAAGCAACCCTTTCTGGCCCAACCAGGCATGATCCTTTCTCGCTTTCCGATCGCACCCTCACACTTTCCCCAGAACCATTCCCATCCTTTCTGCCTCTAAAAAGGGCCTGGTGATGATTTGCCAGGTGGTGGTCTGGAATCCCAATCCTGGTTCCCCTCGCAGCCTGACCCGATTTGTGCAAACATCCATACAGCGTCAGGCCCAACCACATGTATTGAAACAAAACAGATCGTGCCATTTCAGGGACAGGATCCAGCCACTTTACTGAAGCTAAAGAAGCGTCAGCTCTGGCTGGCACCTCAACCAAGGATCACCTGAAAATAATTTCCAGCGATTCAGGCCTATGCTTCTAAATGACAAGTCTTTTTTGACCTGACACTATTTTGTTGCACTATGTTTATGCAACACACCCCAAGCACAAGCAAAAGAGTAGAGTGGCACACGTGCCAGCTGGCACATAAATGGCTGGCTCGTTATTCTAAATGAACAAAGAAAGCTAAAAAGGAACCAGAAGCAGACGAGATCACAGGATTCAAAGGTTGCATGGAGCCAGGCGGTTTGTGGGCACCTTTCCTCGAGATACTGCATGGTGTGGCTGCTGGGTCAAGGGTGCGATAAAGCAACGGTCAAGGGACCACGATGCCAGGCAGCCCCACCGCCGCAAGCCGCTCGGCCTGGCAGAGCCTAAACAAGCCGCTCCTTTGGTGCCAGGCAGCTATGGCGTTGCGTCCATGGACACTTCCGCATCTCGCCCGCCCGCCCGCTCACATTTACACCCCGTCAATGGCATTTCAAGGGAAAAAGAATAAGAACCCGTTTGTCTCGCTTGGCTCATTCCCTGAACTCACTGGACTTGTTTTCCCAGAGTAGAGACAAGGAGAGCCTGGGGGCATGGAAGGAGCTGGCCCACATGCTGGCCAGCTAGTGGAGGGGGAAGGTGTTCTGATGGCTGACACACAGGCGTGCGTACGCACAAATGCACACACGCAAAAGGCTTGGGTGTTGGTCCTTGGGCAGAGAAATGAGGAAGCCCCTTAGATGAGCAAGACCACAGAGCTGCCTCCCTCAATGAGCACCAGGAAGAGGGCCTGGGAATTGGGGGTGGGGTGGGGGGTTGTCTAGGGAGCGTTTATTTTCCTTCTCTCCTAACATGAACATCCCACTCCCCCAGCCAGACTGTGTGTGTGTGACTCTCCTTCCCTCCCCACTCACAACCACCTTGTAAGGTAGGGCAGGCTGAGAATGTAGGACCAGCCCAAGGTGGCGTTCTGTGACCCAGAGGGGATTTGACGCCTGGTTTTTCTGGATGCCGAGTCCACCACTCTCACCCCTGTCCCAACCTTGGCTCCCATGGGTTTGTCCTGCGGCACCAGGACGGTTATCCACGGTCAAGGAAGAACTCTTATTTCAAATGGAATGCAGGTCATTCTACGAGGATGAGAGGCTCCGATCTCCAGGAACAGAGGAGGAAGAGGAAGAGGAAGGCAAAAAAAACTTACCTCCATAAATCTGTTTAAGCGTGTTGGTGCTCCAACACTCTTTGCTTCCTGACAGGTGTGGACGGAGTCCTAAGCAGCCACCTCACACTTCAACAGGCCACTATTCTGTCAAGCTCCATATTGTCAGCTCTGACTGGCAGAAGCGGCTCTCCAGGTGAGAAAGAACCCTTCCTTATGACTTATTTTCCCAGTGACCACATCACGTAAATGCCAGTGTGAGCCAGCTCACCCCCAGAGTGTTTCTACTTGCACCTTTTGGGAACACTGTCAGGAACTACTCATTATTTTTTTTGCTATGAGTAGGATTGCTCTGTTTTGGTTCATTTCCAGGACAGGCCATCGCTGGGATTAAACCAAAGCAGAGGTTAGTCTGCTTTCAGCCTCTCAAATCCTTTCACTTTCCATTAAGTGGCAGCTTAGTCCTTTAAGAATACTGCAAAATTGAAAACTTCCTCTGCTCCTCCGGAAGGCAGGAAGAAGAAAGAAGCAAAGGTGTGTTATTTTAAAAGCCTAGTTAGGGCAGGATTGAGACACTATACCTGTTAGGAAGGGGAAGTACCGCTTCCTTCTGAAAGAAGGAAGAGACAGGCGAGGGACAAGAAGGAGGATCTTTCTTTGGGGTTTTCTTCTTCTTTTCTCTCCTTCTAAAGGGAGGTGGGTTCCATAGGGTCATGGGACCCACATATGGTGTGTGGATGCAAGGATCGCACCGACTGGCCCACCACCCTTCTATTTCGCTCAATCCAGGCCACTTTGGCTTAGAATGTCTAACCAAGTCCCGTGTCAGTCTGTTGCAAGATGTACGACAAACAGAACAGCCAAAGCCTAGACACCAGCCCCATGGGATGAGCCCAAATTCCCTGATCAGACGAGCTGCTCTCCACCCCAGATCAGCCAAAGACCTCCCCTTCCTGGAAGCTTCGTTGGCCTCCTCTAGGTTTTCAAAACGTGTACCAGGAACAGCACACACTTGCTTGAAGAATGTTGGATGAGTGGGGGAGGAGAGAAGGCTTGAGGACTAGAAACATGGGCTGACGGCCGCCTCAGCTCACTCCCTATGCTGCAGAAAACCCAAAGCAGGTAGGCCAACCCTTACACCCAATTGTCAGCAGACACTGACTCATCTACGGGGAAAGGAACTGCCAGCAAGCGTCACCTTTCCCCTCGTGACATGTGTCTGACTCACACACCTACGCTTTGTGTTATTCCACGGGCACACTGAGCCGGCATGTTCCCGTATTCCCACAGAGAGGACTGGCACTGAACCCGTCATCTTGACTTGCTTTCCATGCTGCGTGGAAACTGACAGACACCGGTCAGGTCAGGTCTGCCCGCATCACAAGCAGGAAAGCAGCATGTACTGTAACTGTGAGGGTCTCCACACACACCCTGCCTTGCACAGCCAGTTAGCTCACCTTTTAGTTTGTAGTTCTGGACCCTGAAGGTGGCTACTAACCCACTGGGCTCCTGGCCAGCAACCTTCACACAACTGTTTGTAAACATAGGGCCACAGGGACCAGGCCCAACTTTACAAGTCTTGCCCCGCAGCAAAACCAGTGTTTCTTTCTCTTGCACAAGGACTTTTAACGGCTCCAAATGTCCGACCATAAACCAGCCTTCTTTTCCTCTCTAAAGTTTGAGAAACAAAGTTTATCCGAGGAGAAGAAGGCACAGGGGAGCTCAAGGCTGCCATGGGACGAAACGGCGCGGGTAATAATTAGCCAAAGAGGGTTGGTGGCAAGGGTTCCTGCCGGGCACTCCATGTTTGCTCTGCCAGCTCCCTCGCTGCCTTCTCCACCCAGCCCTACCTTTGACTTGGACCTGATATGGAAAGAGTTCTCAACCTAGGAGCGGACAGCCAGCCCTTGCAAGAGACAAGCCTCGGTCTCAGGTGGGTGTGTTCCTCTTTGTCCACATACGGGAAACGCAGAGCCAGGAGGCTGTGATCTTGGGCAGAAAAATGGCAAGGTGAAGGTGGCTGGATGAGAAAGGTGTGGGAAACCATGAAGTTCCGCAGCCGACGGATCAGATGAAAAGGGATCCCTTCTGCCTTCCTGGGCCCACTAAGGTCAAAGAGATGGATTTAGGAAGCCAGCAAACAGAACAGGAAATCAATGACACCTTCCTGGTCGTCTTCTCCAGCAACCAGATGCCTGTGAAACTGGAATAACTATACAGGGTGCTCAACCCATTTTAGAGGAGCAACTTTCAGGCTCAGAACTCTACATAACCATGATGATCTTTTCCGCTTTCTTTCAAAAAAGAGGCAGGAGCGAGAGAGGCCGGTGAAGGCGAAGAAGAGGAGGCGGGAATAAAGAAAAAGAGAAGGAAGGGTTGTTTTTAAACACACTCCCCTACATTTTCCCACACAGAGGGGAAAAACAGCTGGACAAGCCACCCGTTCCAGGAGAAAGGTGAAGGGAACACCAGCATGGTTCCAACCGGTCACTCAAGACGATGGCTTGTAACAGCTGTTTAGTCTTTAGGGGCTTCAAAAAACAAACAAACACCAAAACACTGGGGTTAAACACACACACACACAGCCTGGTCCAAGGACTTTTACATGGTCGAATGTCAACTAAGGATTACACAGGGAATAAAGAAAGAAGCTTCTTACAGTGTCAGCGGAGGTGTGATATAAGTGGACACCCGTGGGAATGTGAAAAAAGAGAAGGAAGGAAAAACCAGAGGAAATGAGAACACACAGATTTGGGAAGCAGAGAAGGATACCTCTGCAATAGCAAGCAGTTAGCGCTGGAAACTCACTCAGGTTTTCTGATACCCAGTAGAAGAAGGCTGGAAATTCAGAGAATGAGCTGCAATCTCTGTTGCATTCCAAAATCTTTTGGGGTGGCTTGGTTTTGAATGGGAAATTAAGAGCCATTAGCTGCGCAAAAGACCTGCTCCTGGTGGAGATCAAATTTGCTAGGATAGCTTAATGCAAAGGGCTGCATTTTTGCACTCTCCTTGGGAGCACGGCAGTGAGAAATGTCAGGATGAATACTGGCACCCCACACTTTATCTGTACACTGCTTTCCCCAATAATACATGGGAATCAGAGGTAGACTGCCCCCGAATGGAGAGGCTCGACTTCATTCATTTATTATAGTTCAGCCAGCGTGATGCCCTCATTAGAGTGTTAGACTAGGAGTTAGAAAATCCAAACCCAGGTTCTGGCCTCTGCTCAGCCATGAAAAACTCACTGGGGAGAACAGGAGAACTTAGTTATGCCCAAACAGACACTTATGGATCCCTTTCCCCCCCACTACTGTATCCCTTTTGCCACCCAGCTAGAGAGGAACAACAGCAGCCACGGATGGCACAAGAGAATAATCGGCACTATCAGCATTTTCTGATGGTAGCAAAGAAATCTCTGAACTTGAAAGGCCGTCCTACTGAGAAGGAGTAGCGTTTGTTCTCAGTCCTCCCAGAGTCATAATGGGTTCAAGCTACAGGAAGCCAGAGTTAGGCTGAATATCGGGGGAAACTTCTTAACTGTTAGAGCAGTACGACCACGGGACCCATGACCTCACGGGGGAGGTGGTGAGGGCTCCAGCGCTGGAGGAAATCAAGAGAAAATCGGACCGCCCTCTGTCCGATCTGCTTGGATCGGGATTCCTGCCTTGAGCAGGGGGGGTTGGACTCGGTGGCCTTCGAGGCCCCCCTTCCAACTCCACGATTCTGTGATTCTATGAACTTGGTTCAGTGCTTCTTCGAGAGAAGGCCTCCCCCTTTCAGGACTAGCACCCCCATCCCCAAAAGCACAGGCACAAGACTCTGCCCAGCCAGGCAGGGCGCACTGCAGAGCGCCGCAGCGCCACTGCCTTCCTGCAGCCCCCATTTCCACACAGGTGGCCGCAAGAGCAGGCGCCAGTGGGGGCCCTTGGCAAGAGCAGCTGCCGAGAGCTCCCACTCAGGATTCTTCCTGGCTTGCAAAAGAAGGAAACCCAGGGCTCAGGTTTCAAGGAAGAAGCTGGGCAGGGTGTGTACGGGGTGTGTGTGTGCGTGCGCACCATCTAGGCCAACCTCTCGGTCTTTTGCAACGGCCCCTGAAGCACCTGTTTCTGGAATCACCCGTTGAGGGTGGGAGGCACAGTACAGGTGGAGAGAGGCCGGTGAGGAGGAGCCCTGCCAGCGAGAGGCATAGGGTATTCACACAGACAAATTAAGGTGTCTGGTAAGAGGCAGGCAGGGAGGCAGGAGTGGGGGGGGCAGTGTGAGCTGCAACCACCCCCCTTCTGCCCTCATGGGCCAGCCTCAGATCTGTCATCCACAGGGAAAAGGAAGGATGATTTGACAAAAAGAGTGGGGAAAGGATGAGGAAATGTGGGTTGTGGCGGTCTTCCCTGCTCTGTGAATTCAAGGGCCATGTGCCCTTTTTCATGCGCCCCTCCCTTGGCGCAGGAGGCCAACTGGCAGCCAAGTTCATGCCCCCACATTGGGCGGCACCCATGGCATGGGTCACCCCCATCGCCTCCTGCCCCCTAAGCTCTGGCCTTTGGGCTCCCGAGGAAGGGATGGCGGCCGTTGGAAAAGTCATGGGGGATCCAGGCCGAGGGCGTCACCTCTGTGGACTCTGGAGGTGAAGCCGGCAGGGGGAGAGATCCGTGGGAAGAGGCAGAGCATGACGACTTTCGGTTTGGAGAAAGACTGAGGTGCAGAGGAGACAGGGTCTCTCCCGCCCACCCTCAGCATGCAGGTCCCTGGTTTCGGCATCTCGCTGAGGCTCCAGAGGTTGGGAGTTCGAATCCTGGCTGTGCCTCCTTGAGAGGAGCTGGACTTGAGGCTCTCTAGGATCCCTTGGCACTCTGCCTTTCTAAGATGGTTCTACTGTAACTGGATTATTCTTTCACCTTGATTCGGGCGTCGGAATGTCAACCCATCCTGAACCTCAAGAGACCCGGGCATGCAGGGGTTGTGTATTTTCCCCACCTTTGTATTTTCTTTTAGGGGTTCGAGGGGTTCGAGGGGTTCTCCCTCCCCCCCAATGCCCCCCCTCCGTTCTACAGATCATGTTGTGCCAAAAGGAGACTCTTTAGAGGCCCAGGGATGCTCTTTGGCTCAAAGAGGCTTTAGAGCAACTGTCCTCCAAGCGGGTCCTTGCTGGGCCAGGGGACTCCCCGGCAGACGTCGGACACATGACTCTTGCTGGGTGGGTGTAACGGGTGGTCCAGCCTCGGGTCAGGGGGCGCGCCTTTGTTCCCTCTCCAGTTTGGGTCGCGTCGACCTCCCTGCCAGGCTTCCGCGCATCCTTTGGCTTAAACCGTCCAATCTTTGCCAAGCGCCCCCGCCCGGCCCGCCATGCCCCGTCCAGAAGGGCAGCGCGAAGGGACCGAAACCTCGTTCCCACGAGCAGGAGAAGAGGAGACGCTCCGCTTTCTCGCCCAACGTTTCCTCAATTCCTCCCTATTCTTCTTTAGCTCCCCAGGGAAAGCGCGCCCGGATTGACCGGGTTTCCAGGGCGCACAGCCACCGAGTTTCGTTCTTTTTCCCCTCCAGGGGGAAAGTGGCCTCGCTTTCCCTGTTGAATGCCTGCCTGCCTGCCCCTCCGTGGCCAGAGGGGCGTGTGTGCGCGCGCGCGCGCCCCAGTTACCTGCGACGGGGCGTCCAGGGAGCCGACGCGGTACTGCTCCAGCCAGCGGCGGGCGTTGTCCGAGTGCCGGTGGAGGGGCCCGTCCAGGGCGGCGCGCACGTCGGTGCCGGCGCGCTCGCGGAGCACCTCGGACCCGCCCGGGTGGAGGGCCACGAAGGACGAGAGGTCGTAGACGCGCCGGCCGGCCAGCACCAAGCAGCGGCCCTCGGCGCAGCCCTGGGCCACCTGCGCCCGGCTGTAGGCGCCCGGACGGGTCGGCGGAGCCATGGGCGCTGAGCGGAGCCGGGCGACCGACGGCTGCTTCTCTGCGGCCCAGCGCCGAGTCTGGTGCACCTGCCCCGGACGCGCCGGGTGCATATGTATGAGCCGGCGGGCCCGCCCTGTCCGGCCCCGGCCCCCGGGCGCCCGCCTCGCTCTCCGCCCTCCGCGGTGGCACAAGAGTCCCCGCCGGCGACCACAACGACCAGAATCCCCCGGCCAGCGGCTGGAGAGGTCGCCGGCTTTCCGCCCCTCTCCAAGTGACTTTGCCAAACTCTTTCGGACGCGCCTTCCGTCACAATCCAGGCGAGGGATTTCTCTTCTTCCCCCCCGCCCCCCCCCCCGCCCCAATGCCAAAGGAAGTAAGGGTAAAGAGTGCGTCTAAGGACGTGCAGAGCGCGCCTCTGTGAAGAGGGCTCGGGTCCTTTAACAAACCTGGGGGAAGACCTAAGGTACCGGGACGGTACCGAAGGTTTCGGGAGGGACGCAGGAGATCATTTTGCCTTTCTTCCAGTTGCGCCGAATGTGCGCGAGATCCTTCGGACGCCAAAGAGTTCTCAGATCCGACCTGAGCGAGTCAACAGATGGCGCTAAAAAGATCCACTTCAGACCGCGGAAACCGCGGAAAGCTGGAATACTTTGGTCGCAGAACTGAGAGAAAGGAAAAAGGCAGGCGGTTCGCGGGGGGGGGGGGAGTGCTTCGAGGAGAAAAGAAGTGGAGAATGGAGAAGAATTAACAGCCAGAAGGGATGCCCCACAGCAGCTTTCTAGAGGAAGTCAAGGCTTACCCGACTCTCCTGCTGGATTCTGGTCATGCCCAAAGTTCAGCAGGAGAGGAACAATAAGGAGCGCAAATCCTGAAAGATCTCCTTTAAGAACTTCCTGAATTGAGAGGATGGCCAGTGAAGAAAGAGGAAGGAATGCTGTCACTTTGTGCTATGACCTCGCCTCTGATTTATGGCAGCCCTGCGGATGAGCGATCTCCAAAATGTCCCGTCTTCAGCAGTCCTGCTCAGCTCTTGTAAACCCAAGCCTGTGGTTCCTTGATTGAGTCAGTCCATCTTGTATCTGGTCTTCCTCTTTTCCTGCTCTCTTCCACCTCTCCGGGCATGATGGTCTTTTCCAGAGAATCTTCTTGCCTTCTCAGGAGGTGCCCAAAGTAGGACAGCCTGTTATGTCCTTTTTGCCTCTAGAGTTCAGGCTTGATTTGATCTAGGACCCGCCTGCTTGTCTTTCTGGCGGTCAAGAGTATCTCCCTTCCAGCACTACATATGAATTTTTTTAAAAAAATTCCTGACAGCTTTCTTTGCTGTTCAGCTTTCACACCCATAAACAATAATCAGGAACACAAGAGCATGGATGATCTTGGTCTTGACCTCCAGTGACAGATCCTGACACTAGTACTTTTCAAAGAAGTAGCCCTATTTGTCTGTGCAGTTATATCAGGCAAAAATAAAATAAATAAACCAAAACAAAAGAGAGGAAAAATGTTGTGGCACCTTAAAGACAAAGCACTCTATTTTCATGTGAGCTTTCATGGCTCAAGTCCACTTCCTCGGACATAAGAGGGAGATTACACGGCTGTCATATTTGTACATGGTCCCATGAACAAGTGAAGATCCAGATCATGGACAAAGTGAAAGTGATTCGTTAGTAAAGGAGCTGGGTGATCAGGCTGTGAATAATCTCAATGATAAGTCTGCAATGTAACAATAACAGAGTTGACGCAGAGTGGGAATCCATGTAACATTTCACACTTGGTCATGGCTTCAGAACCTTTGGCTGATATTCAGTCCTTTGAAGTGGGTCTCCAGCGTCTGCATGTATCTTTTTTCAGCTGTGTCTGTTTCAAGTCTAGTTCTGTAGTGTTTTTCCTCCCCTAAAATGAGCACTTTTAGGTCATCCAAAGAGTGTCCAGGTAGACCGAAATGTCCTGAATCAGGTTCTTGTGTGTTGCCATTCCTGATCTCCAGTTTACGTCCATTAATTCTTTGGTGCAGAGATTGCCCCGTCTGTCTTATGTAGAGGGCATAGGGACATGATTGGCAAAGGGTGCCATAGACGTTAGCAGAGGAAGTAAATGTGACCCTGGTGTTGCGTGTGACATTGTCACACCCGTAATTGTGTTGCCAGAGTAGATGAGGGGATGGCATCTTAGGACGTAATCACACTGACCGTAAGGATTACAGTTATAGCGACTCTGCCGTGATTTAAATCGTTTTAGGAGTATACATTTCTGTTCACATGAAGCAATTCATTTGGCCAACCGATTGATTTTTTTTTTCCAACCTTGCTGGCATGGGCTTTTTAAAAGGACCCCGTCCCTGAACTGCTTCTATCCACATTGGTTTGGCGTGTGTGTGAACGTTGCTGTTGATTTACTTTGCACCCACTTGTGTTTTCGGCACCACGGGCACTGCAGGGCCACTGCGCTTGATCCCTTTATTTATTTTCAAATGCTAAGCCGTGTAAGTGGTTTTGTTCTCTGGTTGGAGAGCCAGAGGTCGGGAATCTGATTCCCTCACTGGGCCTCCTTGACAGGGACTGGACTCAGTGATCCACAGGGTCCTTTCCAGATCTGCAATTCTAAGATCAAGGACCAGTATTCTCTCCCCAGGGCATCACTCCTTTGTAAAATTCATCTCTTCCCTTGTCAATGTGGAGAAACACCCCCACCTAGTGTCCTTTGACAAAGTGCCCGAAAACCAAAGAACTGCCAAGGGAAACCTTGCGTTATATGAAGCATCTTCCAATATTGCCTTCTAAAGTTTTTCACAAGAATTTAGATGCTGCTTTAGCGATATATCATTTTTAAGAGGTAAAAAGAGAGGGCAATTTTAGAGTAGCGTGCTCCGGAAACCAAATAGGAAATGAGTCGATTTCCTTGGGATGGCAGGTGTAGCCTACAAAACCCGTTCAAAGTTCAAGAAATGTATTGAAAGGAAAGACAGCCCTGTGAACACACCGGATGACTGATAGACCATGGGACTACACATCAATATATAGATATCAGTATAAATGAAGTAGCAAATGGAAACAATTCAAATGGCCCGTGTGGTTAGACCCTTAGTCTTGACATCCCATAAAAGATGGGATTTTGGACCATGAATCCCATAATTCTCCATCCTGGGAGATCTATCTGACAGGCAAATGCCTTCCAGAAACCAAGATCCGGCTCACCTGGGAGAAAAGTCTAACTAGAAGGCTTTGAAGCCCAAGCTTCCTGTGTCCTGCAGGTGAACGTTAGCTCTGTTCACTTATAAAGCAACTAATAATGAATAAAACAACATAGATTGAAAGTCGGTCCTGGCTAAATTTGAGGCTACCCACCTCTTGGGAAAACTTAAGTTTTCAAATGCAAGGTTCCTGTTTCGGTGGGGGTGGTACCAAAAAGGTCTTGCATTTCAAAGATAAGCATTGTGTGCGGTGGGGGGTACATGCAGGGGGTTCGGCAGTCCTTTGTTTGATAAGCGGAGTCGAAAATTCTAGCCAAATGCTCCCAGAGCGAAGCTTGAAAACAAACCAAGGCGCTCACACTCTGCTGCTGCCACATGATGGTTTGCAGGTACTGCTTGAACCCATCTCTTAAGAAGCAGACCTGACACCACCTCCTGCGATGAATTTTTGGGCCTCTCGTTTAGAATTGTTCTGGACTATTCACAAAATATCGGTGCACGACCCGAGGGAGTGGACTTGACAACCACAGGAGTCTGCTGTTTGTTCGACTTTTTTAGTGGTCTAAAAAAAGGGATCGGTGGTCTTGCATCTTTGTAATATTGGCATCGATCAATCTATTTGGGTCCATCCCAAATGTTTGCAGGGAGCAACAGACGGTGCTCCTACTGACAGGATCCTGGGCATGAGGAGGAACGTCCCAAGCAGTGGCACATGCCCAAGAAAGGGAAATATGGGCGAGATGCTTGAAATCTCCATTTGAGGGTCCTTTCCCCACTCTTTAGTATTCGTAGAGTCCTAGAATCATGGAGTCAAAAGGGGTCTAGAAGGCCATCAGATCCAACCCTCTGCTCAAGACAAGAATCCCAATCAAATCTGACAGATGGTTGTTCAAACACCTCCCGAGGTCATGAGTTCCATTGTCGTACTGCTCTAACAGTTGAGAAGTTTTTTTCTTCCTGATATTCAGTCAAAATCTGGCTTCCTGTAATGTGAGCCCATTATGATGTGTCCTGCACTCTGGGATGATCGAGAACAGATCCTGCCCGTCCTCTGTACGACAATATTTCAGGCCCAACCTTGAGTCATTATGAAGCATCCTTGTGGGAGTAAGAGGACCAAGAGACAGGTGTGTCCCCCCCTAAGATTTTAGAAGCCAAGGAGGCTGATATATGGGTCTACCACCCTCCAAACCTCATGTAAACTTCAACCAGAATATGAGCTACTCTTTGGTTTTTCCCAGCCTTGTCCGACCTTGCTCGCCACCTGCCTCCCTGCGTCTCAAAGGCACACGAGATCCCCCACGGAAGGTCTAAAATATCTAGGGCGTCACAGGTGGCTTGGATCTGTCCTCCTTCAAATTTCCACCCCTCTCGGGAGAACATCTGAGGTGATATTTCACCAAAGAACTGTAGTAACTTAAAAGGGTTCCTCCGCTTACTCTGGTGGCAACTTACTACACGAAGCAGCAGACTTTCAGTCGTAGTTTTAAAAGCTAATCGTGCTACCTCCTCTTCCTGAGAGCCACTTTCTGTCCCTAGGTAGTGAGGATAACCTGATGCTCCGTCAACGACATCCTGTCTCCCCCCCCCCCCCCCGGGTCTGATGATGGAGGGCTTCTGCCAGAGCAGCCTTTGTCCGCACCAAACGGGCGCTGCCGTTCAAGCCACAAGACAGACAATCCCGTCCTGGGGTTCTTCTTCCTTGGTTGCAGGGTCCCTCCTGTTGACATCTTCTGTCCCCAGACGTATTTGGTGGCCAGCTTACGTGTCAAGACATCACCCCCACACCCAGGGCACAGGGACCTCTTCGCAAGACGGCTCCTCTTGAGCCACTAGCTTTCCAGAGCAAGCCCTTCATCGGCAAGTGGCAAACAGGACACAAGAAGGGGACAATGGGGCCAGGACGAGATTTTAAACATCAGAGACAGGCAAACTTTTATTGAGTATTATTGCATTTGTCACTAGCATTGCCTTTGACGGTTTGGACAAGAGGCTAGGCTGTATCTGGCACTCAGAAGCGCCCCGTTGACTTGTTATCTCAAGAGACTGTGGGCAGGAAGAACTCCATAGACTCCTAGAAGGATGGAGCAGGAAGGGGCCTCGAAGGCCATCAAGTCCAACCCCCTCCTCAATGCAAGAATCCAAATCTTACTGTATCTGAGAGATGGTTGTCTAGTTTTTCTTTTGGGAATATAGTTGGCTGCAATGGTATGCACGCTGGAAGAAGCCCCACAGCATTCAGGTCTCTGGGCCAGATTCCTCCTGCCTGCCTTCCGTGCGTACAATGTTCTGCCATTTGGGTGGTGGGTCTTTCCGGAGCAGGGTCTCCTTGCAGTGGTCTGAGCCTCGTTGAAACCGACAGGAGCCATCTCCAGCTTGTGCAACACTCAGCCAAACTCAGAGGAGGTCTGCAGGCGGAGCACTGGCACGATGCGGGCCTTAACGCATCGGTTCATTTGCTGTCTTTATGTCTCTTGTTTTCTCTCTCTGATAGCTTACAAGCAAGAAAATCCACAGCAGGCATTAGATAACTAAGCTCTGGAATGCATTGCTCTGTGAAGGCAGGCTGGACCCTTTCTGTCCTTCTGTCCTCAGACATTCTTTTTCAGGCACGCTTTGATGCAGCAAGTGGGAGTCTCAAGAGTGCCATAGTTATTAAATATCAACATCATCTTAGAAATGCGGAGCTGGAAGGGATCCTATGGACCATCGAGTCCAGCCCCTGTCAAGGAAGCCCTGTGGGGGAATCGAACTCCCAACTTCTGGTTGGGCAGCCAGGGACCATATTTCGTAACAGGTTTTTAATTCTTTTTAAATTTTAACTTTAATATTATTTGTTTGTTTGTTTGTTTACTATACTTTTTACCCCGCCTTTCTCCTTAAAAAGGAGCCAAGGCGGCTCACACCCATTAAAAAGACAACTTTTAAAGGCTAAAACCAGCAAGGGTACAAATATTGAAAACAATTTAACAGAGATTGCCGTATATTAAAAATAATAAACAAAATCAATGCTGGAAAAACACATTTTAAATCAACAAGGCACAACAAATCCATTAAATAATAATAAAAAAAAAACCCTCTCAGACAGCCAATTGCTAAGGGAAGGCTTGCCTGAAGAGGAGGGTTTTCATCTGCCCGATCCAATTTGTTTTCATTGTTAAAGAGCCACGAAAGGAGCCTGCACGTCTCTACGCCGGCGGTCCTTTCCCCCTTCCTCCATCCTTCCTCTTCCCTCCGGATCACAGGCACTGGTGATTTAATCCATTAATTTGTAGCAGGAAAGTCAAGGAAGATCAATTTCCACAGTAAAGACCATCCTGTTCATCTCCTTGACCACCTGCTCAGCCTCTTCCTTTCACCCTCTTTCCCCATATCAATTTGCAACACAGGAATGTCACGCTTAACATGATGGATGTAGGTGTGGTGTGCCTCTCCAGCTTGTTAATGCCTCTGAGCCCTTTTCTCCGCCCGACGGTTGCCCCAAAATCCACGCATGCTCCTGATGGAGTTCATTTCCGCTCATTTGCATTTCCAAATATCGTGGCATTTGCCATTTTCTTCTCATAGCCCAGCCCAGTGCGACGTTTTGACTTTCGCTGCACACCACGCAGTCTCTTGGGGGCCCTGCTTCTTTTTTGCCATCCCTTGCACAAGGGGAAAACTTGCCCACCCCTTGGCAAGCAGAAGGCCCCCAGAGAGAACGAGTGGAGTGACTTCCAACCTGCAGGACTGCAAGCCGGAGGCAAACAGGGAGCACCCCATGCTCTGCATTTGCTCATAGGAGTCTAGTCATAATACTTAATTTAGTCTTTAATTTAGTCTTTAAAGGACCTTAGATTCTGCACAAGCTGGTCCTCCACAGGCGCTTTCACCGTTTTGCGCATGGAACAGAGGGGGTTGTTTTGTTTACTGATTTTTGGGTCTTTGATTTTCCTTCTCCACCTTCACCGACAGCCTTTAGAGAGCAAATGCCGTCACATTCATGACTTAAATGCATGGTTCTCTTTAGCCACTCCAAAGGACCAACCTTGGACAGATCAGCAGGACAGAAGTAGGTAAATAAATACATAAATACATGTGTTATTCCCCCCCCCCCCGCCTTTCTGCTGCCACCGTCCTTGTTCTGTGTGAATGGCCCAAGAGAGCTACTCCGGTGTCGGCTTTGAGCCTACGGTGTCTTGCAGTGGGGGCCCCGCCAGTATAAACGGTGTGGCTGCAAGCCATCTCCTTTCCATGCAGAAGCCCTACTTCCAGCCGGCCGGTCCGAATCGTCCCAGATACTCCCACCCCCCTCTTGGCGAGAGCACAATAGCTGCTCATCATTCATTCATGCCTTCCCTCGTTACCTCCACTCTTGGGGTAACCTGAGCCAGCGGAGGTGGCCGTAGGTCCTGCTGAGAGAAACCTGAACAGGTTTTACAGCCTGAGAAGAGAGGTGTGGGGGGGGGGGGGGACGCCATGCACTGTGCAGGCAGGAGCTGTCCTGCGCAGAAGCTCTCCCTTGGCCTCCCACACAGAGCCTGTGCGTACCTATAAAACTGGCAGGCAGGCAGCGAGACTCTCGTGATGTGAGCGACTCTCCTACCACACAGACGCCTCTTGGGAGCTGTCCTGTACCCAGTGAGGAATGGCCACTTTTGTCCCGGTAAGAAAATACCCATCTCTACCTATTTGTTTACCCCATTAACTGCAGCTAATATTTCCTTATTTCCAGCTGGGTCTGTGCAGCAGATCCTGGTTAAATCACAAAGTTCTGAACTGGAACGGTCCGATCTGGACCACTTTTCATACGCAGTCTGGATCAAAGCCGAGCAAACGGATTCGATTCAGGGGTAAAGTGAACCAAATTTTCAAATCTGGGGCACAAAGAACTTCTGCCTATTTTTGGGTTTAAAAAAAAAAACACAAAAAACCCCAAATATTAACCTTGTCTAATATGGAAGCTCCCTGCCTTGAATTTGGTATGTTTACTCCCTTCTTTAGGGTCGATTGTGCCTCCAGATTTCAGAAACGACGGGGCAAAAACATTAAATAGGTGGTAGCTGTTGTGTTGGCACTGCATTGACTTTACAGAATTTCTACTGCTTTGGTTTGAGATCATAAACTGATTTGGATGGGGTATAACATGCCCTGGACTGAGATCTATCTGAAACTCTGAACTGGCCAACACACTAAATTGCAGGACACCTGAACAGCTTTGCTTCCATGTTTCTCCACGGAGAATAACCTGGGCCAGATCATTCTCTATGGGTATTCTCATTTCATCGTTAGAGCATCAGACCAGAGGGTTGGACTCCAAGGCCTTCCAAGTCCCTTCCATCTCCATTATTCTGCAATTCTATGACCGCAGAACTGAGCAATAGATACTGACTACTGCCAGAGTTTACATCCAAGGCAAGATACAGAAACTTGCTGAAGCCATAGCTTTGCCTATGAGGCTAACCACCAGTGGCCCTCGGAAACTCCAGGTTTGGGGATGCTGTGGATCCTCTCTGGGTTTTAGTCAGCACTTTGAGAGAGCTATCCAATGCAAAATAAGTTCAGCACCTTGGACAATTCCTGTGGATCCAGACTGAAACTTGGAGTGGATTTACAACACTCCCAAAATGGGAATCACTGGCTGCCTCTGCCATTTGATTACAACAGTTTTCACTGTCCAAAAATGGGAAATATTTGGATTGTGAACAAGCAAGCATTCTGGCCAGGCTGCTGGAGAGAACGTCTTATTCAGTGAATGTGGAGGTCCAGCCCTTGGAAAATTTCTTTTTTAAATGACAACCTCCAGAATCCTCCAGCCTGCTCGGGGGAATTCTGGGAGTTGTGATCCAAAAAAAGTAATGCTTTCAACAGGAGGACTAAAGGAATGTAGCCTTGGGGAGGGTCTCTGGAAGAAGTTAGTGACCTGGTCCAGAATATGGCATATAGTACTGTTGTCCCTGAAGAACCAACATCAAAAATGGTGTCTGAAATGAGCCTGTGGTCAAACTCATTTTCACTTTAGGGCTGGTATCTCGTTTCCTCCCATGTGGTGGAAAGAAAATCGGCTTCTAGTCCTGCTTTTTGCCCCACTGTGGAAGCAACTGCAGGCTCAAGAGGGTTCATCTGCATAAGGGCAAGGGAGGATAAGTAAACCCTCCCTCCCTGGTACGAGGTCTCTCATCTGCAAGGTCCGGGGTGGGGGGAGCTGCCAATCAGGGGACGGGGCCAGCATTCAATGGTAGAGCATCCAAAAAGGGCCAAATTCAACCCAAGATGCCTTCAGGTAGGACCACACTGTGTCGCAGCTGACCTTCCCCTGCTTTGCCTTACTCACAGTATGCCTCCTGCTACGGGAACAAGCAAGCGGTGCAGCTTCTGGGCAGGAACAGCTACTTTTCTCTCTTCGCCAATCCTCCTTGCTTGGTCAGCCAGCGCCAGCGGCTGGCATGCCAGGCTCCCGAAATGACCCTCCGACAGATCACCCAGCTCATTCGCATCTTGCGGCAGCTGAACCTTCGGGACTCCAAAGGGAAGCAACCGCCTGAGCCACAAAGGTAAGTAAGTGGCCCAACGAGTCCCTGCCCAACGTCCCGTACAGATCCACGTACAACCCTGGGTCGTGAAAGTTGATGGGTGGGCCCTAGAATGCAAAAGCAGCTTCCTGTGGAGTTTTGGGATCTTAGCCCCAACACAGAGCTTAACCCGGTGGGTCTCACTGGATCCCATTTGCTTTCCAGGAGCCGTTCCAGCAGTTCCTCTGCAGAATCACAGCCGTCCCGGAACTCAGGCCAGCACTGCCTGTCCTGCTTCCACCCCAGACGTAATTCTGGTCCACCGTGCATTGACCGAACAGCTGTGAATTCAAGAGTCTGACGTGCGGGGACCCCTTACGTCAGCCCATCACCTTTCCAGCTTCTTTCCCTCTCCCCAAAACAATAGGACCGAGGTCACGCCGGATGAACCATCCAAACCAAGCAGACAACAAACTCCCCTAGAAGCAAGAAAAAGGTCCCGTGCACCAGTAGGTCCGTCTGTGGCTGTAATTCACGGAACACAGAAGGCTGGAATGGAAGCCTGGACTGCCACGTGTTTATTGTAGCCTCCTCTTTGGGGGAAGTAGTGTGCCGTCAGGTATACAAAATGTTTATTGGCAAATGTCTGAAGTTTGTATGCATTGAGAGGAAAAGGGGGAAACAAGTATGTTGTAAAAACCTGTGATAATATAGTTACTATTTGTGGCGTCACTTCTGGTGTGTTGGGGCAAGCGGTACACTGTGGTACACGAAAGCGTCTATCCCAATAAATCCATAAAGGCTTGAAGATGCCACGGGATGCTGAAATACAGCTATCCTCTCTGTAAAGCTTCCCACACTGACCAATGATGCCATTCCCATCCACTTCCAGAGGGAGGCAGGGCAGGGTCAGAAGAAGAAGGACCCAACACTAAAAAGACCCAGCTAGGCTGCTGACACGTCCCTCTTGCTATCCAAGTCCAGCTCCATCCCCCTTTCTCCTCGCGGTCAAAGAGACAGATTGTCAGTTCTCCAAGATCTTTTCTGCCGAGTGTACTCTGCAAAACAGGGTCAGGGAAACCCACAGGAGCTGGGCCCAACATCTCCTTCCCCTGAGATCAAATATTTCCTTTTCCAGCTGGCCAGTCTTGCTTCCCCAAGAAGGCAGCACAGCCGGGGCTGAAGGACGAGGGCAGAGAGCAGGGAAACACGCAACCCGAGCTTTCAGGCCGTCTTCTATTCCCTGACGCTTGGTTGGTGGGAAGTGCTGTTTGAGCTTTGTCTTCCCGAGCATACATTTCTAAGTCTATGCAGCTGAAGGGGTAAGGATGATAACCCTGTTTGGAAAAGCGTGTCAGCCTTTGGCCTCTTGAACTCAACTTGAAAACCCCCAAGCAGTACGAAAACAGTGAAGAGGTGGGCCAAGTCCCCCCCCCCTCTCTCTCTCTCTCTCACACACACCACCTACTGAAACAGAACAGGATCTTAGAAAGGAAAAACAAGCCATCAGAGAGCAAGGCAGGGACGAGGGAGTGCTGCGGAGCAAAGAGGGAAGCGATGAGTCCGTCTTAGCTTCAGCTCATCCTTCCTACGCCTGCTTTTCTCAGCCAGACCTACAAGGGTGTTAACGAGAGCCAAACACGGGACAGAAAAAAAATCAGAAAGCTCCACGCCCCAGCAGAAATGCAACCACAGCCAGTTATTCAGAAGAGAAAGGAGATTGGTAGAGGCCAAACGGGAGAGCCACAGGACAGCTGTATAAAAGGTTCTTGTTTTATTACACAAAATAAACAAATACATTTATGCCAAACTCAAGGGTCCAAGTAACAGTGCAGGAAGGGCCCCTACCCCGGCCACTCTTCCTGAGCTCAGCTAGTCTGGATCCACCTGTTCGAAGGGATGAGCCCAGAGCAGAAGACCTTGGCTCAGACTCCCCTTTGCACCCACAACGGTACTTGTAAACCGGCCGGGAGAGGACTCTTCCCTGGCTCATGACCCATGGGCTGGAATGCACCTCAGCATGAAAAATACTGATTTATGAGTCTCACAATCACAGGAGAAGCTAGCCAGCTGAAGTCCAGTAACAGACACACCTCATCCTTGGCACAATGAGCATTCACTCAAGTATACACTCAAGCAAAGACACCGAGCCATGGCCAGAAATCATGGCCTTGTTTTAAAATGGAACAAGATCATCTTGATCCCTCTGCCTGTGTAAATTGAGCTTTTTCAGAGCCTCTACCGAAGGAGGAGCTGGGTGAGAGATCTGAACCTCCTCTTCTCATACTTAGGGCAAAGTCCAGGCTCCGCTCTGCTCCATCCAATGGCTTCAATACGCTGAGCCTTCAAAAAACTGAGGTCCTCCCTGGTCTTTCAGCAGGAAGTGCTGTTCGGTTTTGATCTGTGTGTGCAATGCAGAGAATTCTGAGGCCAAAGACGGGCCATGACGTCAAGGAAAGGCGGGGTGGGGGGTGGGAATCAGTGCAACCCCATCCCAGTTTGGTGTGTAATTTCTCAAGCCTCTACCAGACGCTGCTTAAGGATCTGCCTCATACCTCCAGCTCCAGGCATTAAGGCATGCATCCTTTGCTCGGCTCAACGATTCCGGCTTCCCAAGCCCCCTGTGATTGTCGTCTGCATACAAAAGTCTCTTTCTCTTAAGTACCTGGGAAAAAACCCTGCTGAACCGGGGGGGGGGGGGCTTGAGCAGCCCCTCAGATCCTTCTGGAACAACCGCCACCCAAAACAACCTTCGGCAGGGAGTGCAGAACACCACCGGCAGCCCCCCAAGACCGACCCCCATCTCAGAAGCCCCCTCAGAGGCTTTAGGGCGTCTCTGTTTCTTCCAAACAACTCAACGCGGCCCGTGTATTGTCTAATCCGGATCCTACCCACCCTCCCACCCCAGTCAGAAGGTGCTCTCCAGCAGACAGTGGCACCCGCAGCCGGTGGGGCAGACTTCCTGGGTGCGGAACCACTCCATCATGTGGCTGGTGTGCCCGCCGTGCCCACAGGTCAGGCAGAAGTTGGAGGAGCCTCGCACGGCCACGTGGCAGATGGCACACTGGAACGCGATGCCTTTGCAGTTGGCGCACTGAACACACCCAGCACCTCGTGGCGGCAGTAGCTGCAGTAGACACCGAACTCTACCCAGCACCTCGTGGCGGCAGTAGCTGCAGTAGACACCGAACTCTGCCAGGAGAACAAGAGGGAAGGAGGAGGTGATAAGACGGGGGGCCCCCCGCTGCCGAGACCCCCACGGCAGGGCCCACCGTGGGCTTATCAGCCAGCTGGCATCAGAAAGCCAGTGGATCGCCATCGTGCCATCCAGGATCCTTTGACGTCTCCCTGGCCTTCATCCTCCTGAAAAGGCTCCTCTCAACCCTCTCCCCCCAGCTGGAAAGAGCGGGCTTTGGAAGCTCCTCTCTCTCTCGTCTTCAGTAAGCATTTCGCTGGCATGGAGCAATAATATTATTTAAAAGTGAAAAACAGATGGGGAGTGAGCTCCGTCATCCAAAGACAGGGACAGGGCACTAGTGGGGTTACGGTAAAGGGCTGCAAAATGCTCGGCAATCACTCTATGAATCACTGCAAAGGAGGTTTACAAAATTAGCCGGCCTTGTTGACAGGACTGGAGCCCCTGGGGTTCCTCCAGACCCTCTCCTTCCAGGAACCAGGAACAGCCCTCCGAGACCGGTGAGGCTTTCCTGTCATGGCCATGCAAGCCACAGGCATTGCCCGTGGGCTGCGGGGCCACGCCTGAAGAAAAGCAGAGCGACCTTCCCACCCCTTCCGCCCCACTCCACCCCCCACATCGAGCCTTAAAAGTGATGCGGAAAAGTAACAAGAACACTGGGCTTCAGGCTCCCAAAGCGGTTTCCTTCTGTTTAGCCGACAGGCAGGCAGAAAAAGTGCCACAGGGCGGAAAAGCTCAGTGGGAAACCGCTCCCTCCGCCAGCAAGGTTACCCAAGGTCAGCAGGAAGCAGGCCTGTGGGCGGGCGAATGACCCCCCATCTCTTTTCTCCCCTGCCAGTCTACAGGGGGAGGAGCGTGGGGCCCAATGGGGCTGAACCGCAGTGAGCCGATGCACAAACACACAACAGGACACAGCGTTGCACCCAGGGGCTCCTCCAGCCCCCAAAGGCAGAGTGAACGATGCCACCGGATGGCTCCAAGCAGCCATGCCCTAGATTCAACCCGGGACCTTCCGCAGGAAACACCAAACCAGGCTGTCCCTACAGAGACGGGACCAAGAGCCGGGGGTTCAACTCACCAATCCCCTTGTGAGGCTCAGGCGGGCAGGAGACAAACTTGAGAACTTCCGCCCGCTTCTCCCTCAGGCCCCAGCGATAAAGGATCTCTCCATAGCACTTCTTGAAGTCGTCGAACTGCTGGGTGTTGGCTGGATCCAGAAGCCTAGAGAGAGAAGTCCGGGGTCCTCACAGCTGACAGGAAGCCCAAGGGCACGTCCCACATACACACCTTGTCCCAGGCTCACCTCTCTCTTCCTCCGGCTACGAGGGGAGGGACTTTCAGATTTCTTGGGCTTCTGCTCTCAGAATGAGCCCAGAATTCTGCTTGCAGAATTCTGCGAGCAGAAGTCCCGAAACAGAGGCGTACTCGAGAGGAGTTCCCTGTACCCCCACGGCTGTCCACGGGCTTCTCCTTTGGAAAACAAGGAAACTGCCCTGGGGGATCCCCCCAGAGTCACAAGGCTTCACGTGAGGGGGAGCCTCGACACTCATGAGGCTGAGTAAATGGAGTCCCCACAGGACTACCCCACCCATGAGACTCTCATTCTCAGAATTCCACCTGGGGGATTCTGGCTGAATTTGGGGAGTGGGTGCCCAAAATATCTGAAAGTCCCCTCCTAGGGGATACTCCTCACCCCCACCCCTCTGCTGACACGTGGAAGCTCCTTTGGGGGGGGGGGGGCAGGCACTTGTCTGGCTCGGCCTTTGCTTAGGCTAACTGGCACACTTTCTCGTTTCCTGTGCCGTCTTTGTTCTGCTGATTTTTCCATACACAGTTTTGCATCAAATACTTCTGAGGTTTTAAAAAAATAAACAGAAGGGCAAGGATAATTTTGAGAAGATATTCAACGATTCATGCACGGATGAGAAGGCTGGCTCGGAAGCCATGTGGTCTCCGTGCAGCGGTAGGCTCTGTTTTCAGACCGTTTATAAAATCACCGTGATTCCACCACAGACAATAAAACCATCACCATCTTAGAACGGCAGAGCTGGAAGGGATCCTGCGGATCATCAAGTCCAGCCTCTGTCAGGGGCCACGGTGGGGAATCGAACTCCTGAACTCTGCTGAGACGTAATCACAGACGTAACCCCTCTCTACCTTTTGTTCCTGTCGTGCTGATCCTTCTCCCGATCCCGGTGATCCGCATAGGCTAAGTTCCCAAACCGGAGGTCGTCGGGTGAAGATTCGCACCAGGCCAGGGCGTGGTCAGCCTCCTTGCCGGCTGCAGAGGGAAAATGGGGGTCAGCAGGACTCTGAGGGGGATGGAGCCTCAGACCAGCTGCCCCCGGGCTAACCGAGAAGCCGCCATCCGCCAGACAAACCCTCTGGTGTGTTGTTAAGGACCTCCCTTCACTGTGGCTTTGCAAGGTGACAGGAAAGAAGTTTTCCATCTCAAAGATGCCAGCTCATGGGAGTGTGAGCAGCATTAAGGGATCAAGCGACTAATTCTGTGACACCTTAAAAACTAGACGTTTTATCTGGCAAAAGCCTTCAGGGACCGCATCTTCTGTGAGCCCTTGGAATTTATGGCCCAATAGAATGAGTTGGTCCTTTGGGTATCACAAGCCTGCTTGTTGTTTCAGCTGCAACAGGGCGAACACCGCTCTTGGCTAGAAAACAAGGGACTGAAGCTCATATGAATGAGTAGCTTCACCCTCTTTGCAGTGACTCTAATTTTAGACATTTATATCCCACTTAACAATGGAACAGGGGTTCATAAAGTGGCTTACAAGTACAAAACTAGATACAAAAACTTATATTCGAGTGTGTAAATCTTTGCATTGACCAATGTCTGAGAATAGGATGTGAGCAAAGAGAGATGGGATGGGAGGCTTCTTTTTAAGACGAACAGAAGAAACGCAGTCGAAAGAGGGCATTTGGAAGGGGACCCACAGGCGGCTTACTTAGGTTCCAGCTACTGGTGCTGAGTCCAGGGTCTGACATGCTGGAACAAGAGCCAGAGGAAGTGAAGCTGGGCTGCCAGGGGGGAGAAATGAGAAGAAACGACGTCACAGGGTGAATTGACACAGGCGAGGCTCCCGGGAAAACGGCTGGAGAGAAAGCCGGCTCTTACATATCGGCTGTGGCTGGCGGGGCGCGGAGGGAGGAGTCCGGTGGGGCTGAGGGCTCCCTGTGGACTGGACTGGGCCTCAAAAACGCTGCACAGCATGGCCAAGGTTTGCACATCGTGAAGCTGGCAGTAATGGGCCACCCTGGGGAGAAAGAAAGGAAGAAAGAAAGGCACCTTTTTAGGAAAGACTAGAATGTTTGCGCTTATGAAGAAAAAGAGGGTTAAGGAACTTTTGATTCCCCACCACCGAACAATAAAAAGGCATCCGGGAAAAAAAAAAAATTCAGTGGCAACTCCCGCTCTTGCACTGCCAACCGGAGGTGGCAACTGGGGTTCTTGGGTTGCCCCCCCCCCCCCGCTACTTCTCCATCCCGTTCCCTTCCCGATCCCAGCTGCCGGCTTACAGAGACTCCAAGAGCTGACGGCCAAATGGATGCTGGGCCCAGGGGGTCTCTAAGTCGGGGTCGGAGTTGGGGCCGAGGCAGAGGTCTGTTGCTACTGTGGCCAGGGACCAGACCTGGAGCAGAAAGAGAAGCACAGAAGCATGGAATGGCCGAGTTGGAAGGGGCCGACAAGGCCGTCACGTCCAACCCCCGGCTTCTCTTGAATGCCTCCTCCAGTGTTGGCGCGCTCACCACCTCCTGAGGCAACGGGTTCCCTTGCTGTACTGTCTGAACAGTTAAGAAAGTACTGGGGCCAAACAGCTCGCTGGCCACCTGCAACACAAGGCCAGCCTCAGTCCCTCACTCAGCACATCTCGGAAAGCGGACGGACGCCCACGGAGCGGGTCAGAAGACAGCTGGGGCCTGTCCTTTGTCCTATACGAGGTGAGGACTAGTATTCGCCGCGTGGTAAGAAGCAGAGAATCACAGAATGGTGGAACCTGGGGAGGAATCTAAAGGCCATCTAGTCCAACCCCTTGTCAAACACGGGCAATCTGACGGGGGGGGGCACCTCAACTCCGTTGGGAAGCCAACCTCCAAGGAAGGAGAGGCCGCCGCCTTGCTGAGGGAGCCTGTGGCCCTGATGGACGTGCCAGGGAGCTGGTCCTGAGCCTTAAATCCCCATTGGCTTTCTCGGGCTTTGAATCCTGGCCTCCGGAGCCGCCAAAAATGAGCTGGTTCCTTCCTCTGCAGGACACCCCCTCCAGGCCTCTAAAGAGGGCTAGCCTGTCTGCTGCCAAACACTTCGTCCCCACGTTTCTCACCACCCGGTCTCTTGAGAACGAAGGACACCGAGGGAGCGTCACAAGAACGAGGGTGGCGACGACCCGCGGGGAGCTCAGAAGGGGGGAGCGTCCCACGAAAGGGCCTCCGAGGGATGGGGAAGCGGAGCCTCCCTGGGCCAGGGGCCATTACCTGCAGGAGGTCCCTCCGGCCCACCGTCAGTGCGGAGGCGGCGTTCTTCTGGCATGTCTCCCGAATGTCTGCCACGTCCAGTCTGCAAAGGGAAGCCAGTGAGTGGCCAGTGAGTATCAAAGGGAGGGACAGGCGGGCTTTCTCTTCGGCCAGACCGCCGGGGGCCGCGCAAAGGCCGAAGAGGGAACCACCCAAAACGCAAAGCTTGTTATTGCCAGCTTCCATGTGAGTCAAGGGAAGTCCCATGAAGCTTTGGGATCAGCTGCCACTCGCCCATCAGGTGCTTTGTTGCATTCCCGGGTGCAATGCTCAGCTGCACCTCCGGGAACTCCACCAGCGCCTCGTTGACGAGCAGCCACCGGCTGCCGAGGCTTAACGCGAATTCCCTGACACAAGCCTGAATCGGCAACGGGGTTCTGGCCACCCGCAGCAGCTTCCCTGAAGCTGGAAGGGAGAACCTGGACTCGGCTTGGCCAGACAGGAACAACCTAGCTCACTCATTGCTTCCATTCCGCACCTCGTTAAAAGAAAAGGAAAGGAAAAGGAAAAGGAAAGGAAAGGAAAGGAAAGGAAAGGAAAAGAAAAGGAAAGGAAAGGAAAGGAAAGGAAAGGAAAGGAAAGGAAAGGAAAGGAAAGAAGAGCAGAGGCTAGATCCCCACCGGTTCCCAACAGTACTGCTGGCTGAATCACAGCCACGATTACGACTGAGCTCCCGGGGTACTCACGTGTACATCTCCCCTAGAGATTTGTGGACAGGAAGCAGGCAGGAGATGTCCTGAATGATCACTTTCCCAGCAGCTTTGATGGGCCGGCTGCTGGCATCCACCCCGTCTCGTTTGTTCTTCCACCTTCTTGATTTCTGTGGTAGACAGGCCGGCATGTGAGCAGCAGTGATTGAGATACAGCACATATACATATATATATGTGGGGGAGTGGGGAGGAGGAGGAGGAGAGAGAGAATGCGTTCAGCCTCTCTTTTGAGGGTGGGGAAGTCGTGGGAGAGAACAGCCCCAGCCTTCAGAAGCTCTGCTCTAACTAGCCGACCGAAAAGGGGCAACTCACACACAGACAGGCACTGGAAAAAAGAGCAGTCAAGACAGATGCAAGAGCAGAAGGAAAGTCTGCCTGGGGTTGGTGGGCAAATCCAGGAGAGGAGCCAGCAGGGCAGCTAAAGCAGGAATGAAGGGCTCTGCCTTTATAATAACATCGGTCCGTGGGCCCTCCTGCTGTGGCCTCTGGCTCGCAGCAGCCTTGCCAAGTGCTGGACGCCTTCCTAGCGCTTCCTGGAGAGGGCAGAGACGGAGCTACCGTCTGGGACCACCTGCAGACTCCGCTGCTAAGCTCCAAGGCGTCCCCATGGACAAGGTCATCTCTGCCCAGGCTGCATGGAAAGACACCTTCGCAGCCCCCACAAAGCCTGGCTATGGAACGGCCCTCGCTTTTGCCGTGGAGACCGAAAGAATGACTTACTAAAGGAAAACATGATCCATCCATTTGTTTATCATTTATGAAGAAAGGTCTTGGCCTGCTTGCGGAAGAACAGCAAAGACGGGGCCAGCCTGGCCTCCAGTGGGAGGGAGTTCCAAAGTCTCTGGGAGCAGCCACAGAGAAGGAAGGTCCTCCTCTCCCAGGTCCCCACCAAATGCACCTGTGAAGGTGGTGGGGCCGAGAGGAAGGCCTCCTTCCCCTGATGCTCTTAACACCCGGGCAGGCTCATAAAGGGAAAGTTGGTCTTTTAGGGAGCTTTGACCCTAGTCAATTCCTAGAATCCAAACGTTTATGGTGACAAGAGCAGGCAGGGCACACCCCACGGCTCAATGACCAGACTTGCAATGCTGCCGGATCTAATACAGCAGTGCCCCACAAAAGGGGGCCAGGCAAGGCTGACTTTCAAACCAGCGAAGGCCCATCAGTTCAAAGCCTGGGCAAGTGAACCACCCCATGCCACCGATCGCACCCACGAAGATGGCGTGCTTCCCTTGTGCCTTTGGCCATCTCTCCCCTTCACTGATTAACAATTTATTCCTAGATGCTTACTGGATGAGGGGGAAACGGAAAGAGGCCATATCGAGCCGTGGAACGGAAGCAATGAGATGCCAGGAACCCCTGTGGGTCTCTCGATGCCAATCAAGTCCACCAGACCTGGTGGTTTCTCTGGGCTTCATGATCCTTTGTGCTAGAGATGGGCACGAATTGCTGAACTGGCGGTTCGTGAGGCTTTATTTCTCAGCTGAACAGGTGTTAGGCAGTGCCTGGTCTGCCTCCTCTGGTGGGCGCCCACTCAAGAGGCAGCGCCTGAGGAGGCGGGGCAGGGAAGCCAAGGCGGGAACCCTCCGAGTGGGCGGCCGCCAGAGGAAGTGGGGCTGGGAAGCGCTGAACACCTGTTTGGCTGAAAAACAAACTGGCACGAACTGCTAGTTTGTGCCCATCTTTACTCTGTACGTATGCATGTGTGTTTTAATGAGACTTAAACATCTGGTACTTAATTTGCAAGGTGATGTAGACGACTGTCTTACAAAGGCAAAACAGGGAAGCCTACTTTCAGAATCACTTCCAATGTAAACGAGGGTGCAAAGCCCACCAATTCGTACAGTCTCAACGAGTCATGAACATTGTAAGGGGGTGGAGGGTGCTTCACTTCCGTTAGTCACTCTTGCCTCCCGTACCTGGCCATGCCCAGGTAGTCCTTTGCTGCAGACACAAATAATACATGCAGCGACATGCAAGCCCTGCTCCTGCATTCTGCAGAAATCATTAACCCTGAAAGCTGTTTTCAGACGGCTAAAGCGTTTGCAGGGGGGGGGGAGGCTCCCACCGGAGTGCTCCCTCACCTTGCTTCAGGGCTGAGTCTCTGAAAGGCAGGGGAGTCAACGGAAGATTCGGGATTCAAAGCATGAAGGCAAGCTCCAGATCCTGAAGGGGCTAACCTTGAGGAGGCAGGACTGAACTCGCCTGGGGGAACTGCAAGGGAAACCTCCCACCCTGCAAAACCAGGAGGAAGGGAAGCAGGAGGGTCTCCGAGGAGAAGAATGTTATACAGAAACACGTGGAGGTTTGGAACAGTGGTTGCTTGGAATTCCACACCCCACCCCCACAGGTAGATCAACCTTCTCCAACGGTGTGTTCTTCCACTGCGTCAGATTACAGCTGCCATCATCCCAGAGCAGCACAGCCAGTGATCTGCCCGTCAGGGAAGGATGGATAGAGTTTACTGCACTGGGGAGACTGGCTTACAACTTGCCTTCCATGGAAAGGGCCCAGGCATTTTTGAAAACAACTGCAGGCAGCATGCCGTTGGGGAAAGGCAGAGGTGTAACTGCCCCACAGGCACAGCACTTCCCGCCATCTCCAGCTGGTGGCTGCTGCGCCAGCCAGAGATGGCCCCCGTCAGATGTACGGGCTTCCGCTCTTGCAAGGGGAAAGCAGGTAATGAACAGCCGTGGTTAGAATCGGACAGCTGCACGTGCAGTAAAAAATGAACAGGGTTCCATTGCATTCTTTCTTTCCTTTAATTCAGAAACAGAAGATAAGTAGACACGATTATAAATTTCTAGTTTATAGAAGACTACATGCATGCAGCTCACCCCGTCACTTTGTTAAGAAAGAGGCTGCAACGAACCAACGTTGAGTTGGAGGGGAGGGAGAAAGGACGAGACGAGCGTCTTTTTCCTACTGAAGTTATTTGCCCCAGGGTTTTTAGAACATCGGGTAAGTGGCTTGGGCGATATAACAACGCTATCCCGGAAAGACCCTGGAAGAGTTCCTTTGAGACCCTGACCTAACGTTGCGCTCTTTGGAGTTTAATAGTTGTGGAAGGTTATTGATCACCTGCTGATGAAAAGCTGGGTAACTTGCACAGAATACTCTAAAATGCCACAGAAAGACACTCCACAGCACAAAACCAAGCCAATTCCCCCGGCAACGGTTGAGTTAGGTACGTAAGAGGGAAGGAGCATCTTCTATGCGGAAAAGGATACAAGCCAAGGAAGGCTGGATGCACACCCAGCTGCTTGATGAGAAACAAGGGAAAAAGCAAGGCAGCCGCTGAGCTAATAAAACAGGCTTCTTCCTCTCAGGAAGAGGGAGGTCACAGGATGAGAACAGAAGGGGGTCACGTCACTCGGGGAGCACACAGCCAGCCTACGTGGGCACCACCACATTCACAAGAAGGAACAGCCATAGCAACCAGTCAGGGAACAACGTGGAGCCAGCCCAAGAATAAGCCACTGACTGCTTTGTAGCAACCACGGGAATCTCTGCACCATCAGAGCAGACCTCTTCAAAGGCACCCGCAGAGCCCTGGCTGGGGAGACCTTCCTCCTGCATCATGCCAGAGAGAACGGAGCAACTCGGGTTAACTCTTGACGGAGCCCAAGGGGAGAGGAACTTCCCTATCCACGACCGCGGCGACACCCACATGAGGCTGAGCCTCTCTTAGCCCTCGCTCAGCGTCCAGCTGATGTGAGGGTGGCAGGAGAGGGGGAAGACCCAGAAGTTACCACCACCACCACCAACCCACCCAGTTGCTAATCTACTAGAATGAAGGGAAGTTCTGATCCTACAGACAGCAGCGAAGCCCTACAGCTTGGAAAGAAAAGAACCGGGGCTGCGCTGCAAAACAGGATGGCTCTCTCTCTCTCTCTCTCTCTCTCTCTCTCTCTCTCTCTCTCACACACACACACACACACACACACACACACAAAAGCAGCCTCACTGCCTGGGAAAGATGCTAAAAAGAAATAAAATTAAGAATTAAAAGCAAGGCCAGCTCTTAAAAATAAGCAAAGCTGTGCAAAGAGTGGATTGCAACTGGAAGTCTCCGCCAGGCGGCTAGAATTCAGAGATATTTTTCCCATGTGTGGACCAGGCCTTGGGGACCTTCAGCAGGAAGCGTTGCGCCAGGGAAGGAAATCCTCCACAGGCTCATCCGAGCCAAACACGTCCTCTTGAGTCCTCCCACCCTGCCTCATTCACTGAGACATTTCACGGCTCTGTTCAAAACCCTGCAGGAGGATGCATGAAAAACCCCTTTCCCATTGCCTCACGCAATAACAGCAACCTCCTCAAATTTTCTACCACCTCTTGAGGGCGTAAGTGATCCATCTCTCCAGGTTCAAGCCCAATGCCTTCTAGAACGACCACACACCCAAACCCTGATCAATGAGGTCTTTGGAAGGAGAAACCTGGAGCGTCCAGGGTGTGTGACCAGCTCAAGAGTCTGGCTGGCTTTCCACACCTCGCTACGAACAACGAGGAGCTCCCAGCTACCTGGCTCTGCAGACGGGCCTGAAGCCAAGTCTTTTTTTTTTTTTTACCAGCATCTGCAGGAACAAAGATTTCAAAGGAACCAAAAAGGCCAAGCAAGAAAAACCAAACAGAAAGTAAAACTACAGGATTTTTTTTTCCATTGAGGGAATGTAGAGAGTAGACTTGGCTGCCCTACCGGAAAAAAAAAGATCCGGTAATTTAACAAAAGACAGATTTGAGATTTCTACTCCCATTTGATCCCCTTTGAAGCCTACACAGATATTGTCCTTTGGAATAATTTCCAAAGGGATTTTGGGGAAGGTCAAAGTGTATATTTAAAAGGTATGTAAATACACATGAGACTCATCACTACCCTTTGGATCATACCCACCTCCCCAAAAAATGGAAGAGCCATGTGGTATACAATCTAAATTTAAGGAGCAGGAGAATACCTCTGCTCTGTGTCAAGTGAACTCTGACTTATGGCGACTCTTTTCAGGGTTTTCCACGTAGAGTGTAGTGGTTTGCCATTCCCTTCTTCTGCGGGGGATCCCTGGGGCTGTACAGCTTGCCCAAGGCCACCTTCTTCCGGAAGGCCCATTGGGGGAATCCAACTCCCAACTCTGGCTCCGCAGCCAGATCCATAAAACACTGAGCTATCCAGACAATCATGGTGTGCCGTCAAGTCAATTCTGACTTATAGGGACCTTTTCCACCGTGTTCTAGGTAGAGAAGACTCTGAAGTGGTTTCCCATTCCCTTCTTCTGGGGGGAGCCCTGGGACTGCGCAGCTTGCCCAAGGCCACCCAGGCTGGCTCTTCTCCCAGGAGGCCCAGTAGTGGGGGAATCAAACTCCCAACCAGATCCCTAAACCACTGAGCTATCTAGCCAGCTCTATAATAATCATGTGCCATTAAGTCCATTCTGACTTATGGTGGCCCCTTTCAGGGTTTTCTAGGTAGATAATGTGTCCTGGGACAGTGCAGCTTTTGCTCAAGGCTACCCAGGCTGGCTCTTCTCCCAGGAGGCACAGCAGTGGGGAATCGAACTCTCAACCTTTGCAGCCAGACCCCTAAACCACGGAACTATCCAGCCAGCGATACTTCTGTTAGGCCCCTAAAAATAACAAACAAATGCTACCTGTTGGCCCATACAAGCCTTCTTCTGGCTCAGCGCCACTTGCCTCTGGATGCTGGAGTGAAAATGCAAGAGTTCTCAAAATCATAGCTAGACGTTTATGCCCGTGCCAAGGTGTTATCTCAGTTCCAGGGCTGCCACGCTGCTTTCTCCAGTGCCCCCACTGAGCTGACTGACCTCTTCTTCTTGTGGGGAAGAGCAACCCAACGGACATCATCTCTACCAACCGGCTTGAGCTCCAGGCAGTTCAAATGGAGCAGGACCAGGCCGGGAGACAATCCTTCAAGCCCTCTGCTCCTTCTATGAAAAGCTGTCGGTCACTCGCGGCTCACTAAAACAGGGAAGGATGGACAGCCCTTGAGTGCAGTCACACACCACAGGGTTTGGAGCCACCCTGGCTGTGAAGCAGACCGAGGCACACCACAGACTAAGAAAGGGCAGCCAAACAGTTAATTATAGAATGCCTTATTATTCTAAATTTTTGTTTTCTTCCAGAAGGCAGGGGAAGGGGCGCTTGGGGACCTGCTGAAATTTGTTCTACCCAACAGGAGGGCTTCACCGTTACAAGAAGCAGACGCACTTGGGCAGAACTCAAGGGATTGGCTGAAAATACAAGGAGCAACATCACAGGCACGGAGGTTCATTCTCTCGCTGGCTGGCTTGCTCTCTGATTTCAAAAACAGGTTTTCCTTACACAAAACTATGAATAATGTGGATTAATATTCAAGAGAACTTCAGGCAACCACCCAGAACTAGGGAGGCCAAAAGGGCTGAGTTAAAAGCAAGACTTTCAACTCTCTTTAAAAACAAAACCCACCAACCACAGCAGCAGGGCAACAACAAGTGTTCCCACAACTGATGTGATAAAGCAAAGCAAACTCCAGACACTGTAAATCTGGATTTAGGGCTCAGTTAATGCAAACTAGGGCTGTTCCGACATGCTTTCTTCTCCAAGGGAGAACCAGATGGATTGGGCACTGAAGCCACGTTCTTAAGACGAGCAGAAATCACGGTCTGGACACATTATGAGCTTCTAATTTCTCACACACTCCACTCATCACCAGCACTGTCTCAGATCTGGATGACCATCCACAGAGTCCAAACATTACCTTCCAGGCATCTTCCCAACAGCTGCGCAAGGCAGGTCGGGCATTATTATCTCCATATTGCAGACACGGAGCAGAGGCAGAAAGCCTGTACCCAGCTGAGACACCCTACCACCCAAACAGGATTCAAGCCAGCCACTTCCTAAGTCGCTGCTCATTTTCTCAGACACAAAACTATAATAATAATAATAATAATAATAATAATAATAATAATAATAATAATAATAATAATAATAATAATAATAATAATAATAATAATATAACAATAATCTTAGAGCTTCAGAGGTGGAAGGGACCCTGTGGGTCATCCAGTCCAGCCCCTGTCAGGGAGGCACAGGGGGGAACGGAACTCCCAACCTCTGGCTCTGCAACCAGAGACCTAAACCGCTGAGCTACCCAGCTATCTCAACTTCTTGAGAGCTGTGGTTCTTAAGAGGCTGAATTCTACACCTAACACCACATTTTGTAAGGGAGAGAACAAAGCTCACCATACCGCATGTGCACCCCTGGGGGAAACACTGTCTTCTCGCTTCCCTTAACGAGCTTCATAGCCTCCTCTGGTGGTTGTACAAGCCCAACTTAGAGAGAAATGCCCCAAATTAACAGATGGAGCTAAATAAGCACAGGATTAGATTCCCACCTGCCCTCCCCCCCCCCCAAATAGTTCCCGTCCAGGTTCGCCAAGGCAGGCAAGTGGCAGGTTATTCTTGGGCGCCCGGGCAGCGGACAAGAGTTAGCCAAGGTCAGCATAACACAGCGCACAGTACCGAGAAGTCGTTAATCGCCTGTATGGACCAACGGCGTCGGGCAGAACACGGAGACATCTGCGTATGAGAATGTCACGCCCAGGAGGAGGAGGAGGAGGAGGAGGAGGAGGAGGGAAGGAGGAGCACCGCCGAGATAACGAGAAGAGGGAGAAAAGAACACACGGCTGAAAAACTCTGGCTCTCTGGACTGGAGGAGTGCCGCGGCGGCAGGTGGAAACTACAAGCCGACCGGAAAGGCACGTGGGCAGGCCAGGGTCTCAATACGATCAGAAAGCGTGGCACAGAAAGGCTCAGCCGACAGTGTTTCCCATGACAAACAGCCAACCTCCCATCATGGTTTGCCCGTGACCTCCGAAAATGAACCCCTGATTGAAAGTGGAATGGCTTGCATGTTTCCGGGGGGGGGGGGGGGGCCTTCAGCAGGAGCCCCGGCTGGCTTCATCCTGATCTTCTTCACATTGCAAGCCTGTGGAGGGAACACAGCCCTCCAGGGTGTGCTTTGCTGATGACAGCTGAGAAGCCGACTAGATGGGGGTTTCATTACCACAGATTCTCACTTGCTGTGAAGCTTACGTAACAGGCAATTATTATGGGCTGCAGAAACATACTTATCTTGTGTAATTGGCCCAGGCAGAATGGTTCTCTAACAAAAAAGGGATGCAAGAGCCACCCACTCCCCACTTCCAAAGAGTGGTCACAACTTAAAAGAAGAAGAAGAAGAAAAAAACAAACCAAAACCAGGAGCAGACTTCCCAAACTGCATGCACTCCTGCGCCCCAAGAACATTTTTGCACATCTACGGGGACTGGTGTGCCTCCCAGGGAGCGCTGGGGTGGAAAAGGGACTCTGGGATTCTCCACGTTCACCCACTCATGTCCTAGACCCACGATCCGATCAGACAGAAAATAGATGGGTGAATACAGAGCCTTGAGGAAGGGTGGGAGGCCCTGCATTAGAGGATCTTCTGCCAGCCAGCTCTTGCAATGGGATGCCTTGAGGCGCCTTCCTGGAGGGTTCAGGCTACCTACCGGCCTTCCTGCTGACAGCACCAAAGCTCAGGGTACTCTCCGACATCCCCTCCTGGGCAGAAAAGCCTCACCGAGGTGGCCCAGAAGGCGGGAAAAGGCCCTCTGCTCATCGCCCGGGCACAGGCGGCAAAGGCAGTTTCAGGGGTCTCTGGGCAGGCCATTCCAAACCATTTTCCTCCAGATTTCCCACAGTTCCGACTACATGCTAGAGCACTGACTCAGATGCACAAGAAATGTTGAAAGCAACTTGTGAGTTAGGACCCCTCCGCCACAAGAAGTGCTCCTCCTTCGCAACCCCTCACGAACACGTTAACAAATACCACTTTTCTCAACAAGCCCCTTGCAAGCCCAGCCTCCCAAGGAACGTGGAGATCCCAAGGAGGCTTCTGCCCGAGTGTGAGCAGAGGCGACGCGCCTGCATGCTCTGGTGGGGTTTTTGACGCTACGCCTAACTCTTTTCTTTCCTTGTCTTTGGTCAAGGGAAGCCCAGAGCATCGCTGGGTTGCCTTCCGCACCAGACCAAAACAAGCCTCAAACTTCCAACTGCAAGCAAGTACACCAGCTTCCCAGGGGTAAAACAGCACGGACGTCTTTTTGACTGGACTTCAAAAGAATCCTCTTGAGCCACGGGTTAATCACAGGGAAGCAGACCCTGCTCTCTGCTGGGATGGAAATCACAGCAACATCCCAAAAGGCTTCATACAGTAAGAGTCTACGCCTCCTCAGAATGGGACCAGAGCCATCTGGATGGGGCAGGATTGCCTTAGATCCTTAACCAACGCCTGTGGCTCCAGGTAATGAGCCACGAAAAACGCAGTGCGACAGCCTCTGCAAACCCTAAGGACCTGCGGTGGTCTGCCGTCTAGAGACACAAAGCTCTGCCCTGCCAGAAGCCTCCCTGGCTCCAAAATGAACCCCCCCCCCAATGCAAGCTGTGCACGCCCCACGTCTGTTACCGCTTTGCACCCCAAAAGCCACACCGGTGAGAAGGGACCCTTACAGAATTTTTGGCACTGGCTGCCACTAGGACGAGGGACTGGGTGGAAGCAAGAAAAGGTGCCCCAGGCCCTCAACGTCTCTGAACTTTTCTGGAGAGGAAGCCTAGAAGGAACACAGAGACTGTTCAAAAGGGGATTGGGACACTGCTGTCTTAACCGACCGGCTTCTCCGAGGCCTTGGGTCCCCGGGGTCGCTCTGCTGCAGGGCAGGATGAACAAACGCCTGACTTCGGAGGGCCGACAGGCTTTCCCAACACGACCCAAGGCGAGGCGGGGGGAGACGTTCCACTGACCCAAGGCTTACCCGCTCCTTGTAGTAGAAGGAACTGATGGAGACCTGCTCCTTCTCGCTGCGGGTGGGGCTCCCGCTGTACAAGCGCAAGTTGCCGGGTGTCTCCGTCCGGATCTTCATGGGAGTGATGAGACCGCTATGGTAGGCGGAGAGTGCCGACAGGGATCTGGACACAGGAAACACAGCTCTGAACGTGGGGCTTGCGGAGTCACGCCCACACGGGAGCCCCCGAGGTCGGTCGCGAAGCTCGCTGCAGCCTCACGAGAAGGCAGGCAGTTGCCTTCCACCAAATGTGGCCGGGGGGGCGGGGGGGGGGTCTATCCAGTCTCAGTTAAAGGACCCAAGAGCCCAGCAAATCAGCCTGGCATCTTTGGCCACGAAAAGCACGGGCTCTGCTACTAAGCCAGGGACCTTTGCAAAGCTCCACCCATCCTATTTCCTGAAGAGAACATGGGTTATGCAGCCAGAGCACGAAAAACGGGACATTAAGAAGGACCACAGAGACACATCAGAGCCCTCCATCACCGAACAGGGTTAGCATGAGAAGTCTAGAAACCGAAGCATCCCCCTCTGAAGGCTCCACTCATAGATGGCTTCAATAAGTCATTCTATTAGTTCTTCTTAAAAATAACATTTAAAAGAAAAATTCACCCCTCTTCCCAGTTAATTTCCTGCAGCTCCCTCTATACTTACTCACCGGGGAGTTGGTTCTGTAGGCGAGACCGCACGATGCATCGTCATCGGCCGTGTGAAGTACACCAAGTACCCTGGGGAAAGAGAAAAGACCCCCCACCCCCGAGCTCAAGAACACAGGCTGAAATAAAGGTTGGTGGCATTTCTAGGAAGAGATGAGCATTAACCGGAAAATGGTCGTTCCATGCTTTTCTCACGCTGGTTCTAACCGGAGAGAACATACGAGAAGGGCATGCAGCATTTTTTCCAGGGAGAGAGGAGGAATAAGGGAACATTATTCCATCATTCCCTATGTTTGTCAACTCTGATTAAGCACAGGATCTTACACCCGCCTGCAGAGTTATCTGAACAAGCAGTTTAGTGGCTGTTATGGCCATCAAGTCAGTCATGAAGGGAAATCCCAAGAGATCCACTGAGATTCTTGACCACTCTACTCGCTTGGCTGTGTATTGCCTTTCCCCGTGTTTTGCAGATGGAAAAAAAGGAAATAGGTGTGTGAGTAAATGCAAAACAAATCCTTGTTCAAGCTGCCTCATCTATATTGGGCACCAGCATTGTGACATTTTAGTGCTGTGTTTACTACTTCTTCTTTTTTTTAATATTAAACATAGGAAACACATCGCCGTTTACTTAGCTGGTGTCTGGCTCAAAAGCCAAGCATTATCAGACGACTACTCAGAGATTAATTGCAGAGCAGTGGGGAGGAGATAGCTGTGGACTTATCAAGGAAGAGCTTGGCTAACTTTGACCTTTCTCTGCCATCAAAGCTGCCACAGAGTTTTAAAGATTGTGAGGTTTTCGTTAATTCTGCCTTTATTTATTTCCTTCACAGCTGTCTCAGCAAAACGTTAACATTACCTGTGAAAACGCACACTTAGTAAATGCACACTTGCTCTTTTCTTACTCCTGTTAGGTGCACTCAGCCTCGTACACTGTTTTATTAATCCACATCTTATGAAACATCTTAATTTTAAAAAGTTCGAACGGCAAGTCTTCCCACCATTGCCTCTCTCCCCCACAACTGGAACAAAGTAGCTGAAGAAGGGTAACAGGATCTAATTGGTCTCCACCCACCCCGACTGTCAAAGCTGCATTCACTCATCAGCGATCAAGGCTGTTTTCCCCCCTCCTTCCCTTGTATCGGTTAATTTTAGCCCAGTGGTTTTAAAGTGTTGTTCCAGGGAGCTTTGAAACTTATCAAGGGCTCCTCGAGGAGTGAGATTCCTTCAGCGAAGGCAGTCTGTGCCTCTCTGCTGAGCTTCACCGTGCCAGAGAGGTGGATGTCTGGTGTGTTCAAAGATGGGCCTGAGCAACCGCAAGACCCTATGATCTCAGACCACTTCCTGCAGGAATTCAATGTGTGGCCTACAAATCAGTAGACATGGTTCTTCACAGGAGACAAGACAGTTGGGAAAGGATACGAAGTGCAGATATTTTGAACAATGCCAAGTGTGCTGATTGCACTCTATGGGTGGTCTACAATTTAATTATGCAGGCGACACATCGTCCCTCCCCTCTAGCAAGCTGGGTACTCCATTTACCAATCTCGGAAAGATGGAAGGCTGAGTGTACTTTGAGCTGCTTACCTGGGCCTGAACCCAGGTTGTGGGCAGAGTTTTCACTGCAGTACTGCAGTTTAAGAGTTTTACGGTTCTGCCTGCTGATGAAACTACCAATTCCTGCCATGCCTCAAACATGTTCTCATTTTTGGCAATATGATTTGGATAAAGAAGTAATAGGTGAAGAATGGGATAAAATATGGGATCAAAGAATTATGAAAAACATGTCAGTAAGGATAAAAGAAAATTGTTATAAAGTAATATGGAGGTGGTATTGAACGCCGGTTAAAATGAATATAATAGACAAAAGTGTGTCAACATTATGTTGGAGGTGTAAAAAAGAGAAGGGGACGTATATACATATGTGGTGGCTATGTGAAACAAGAAAGAAAGAGTGGAATTTAATTTTTAAAGAAATATCTGAAATAACTGGTTTGAATATTCAAATGTCTCCGTTAATTGCTTTATTGAATGGGATTAAGAAGGATCAATTGTTGAGAGAAAATAAGGATTTAATAGTAATAATGGTTACGGCTGCAAGATTAATTATTGCAAGAAATTGGAGAAATGACAACAAATTGAGTATAGAGGAATGGTATAGAGAATTATGGGACATGGCAATTAATGATAAACTGACATGTGATATGAAAATAAGAAGAGGCCAAATGAAAAATAATGATTTTAAGAAAACATGGAATGTATTTTTGGAATATGTATTTTGGAGAGGGAAGGGGTATACACCGAGGGAAGAAACAATGAAATTTTGGAGAGAAAATGGATTGAACGAAGTTTAATCCTAGTCCTGAAGGTGATGGGGGCACTTGTGAAATTGTATTTTATTGTTTATTATTGTTTATTATTGTTTTTGTATTGTTTTTATAGTTTTTTTGTGTGGTAGTGGGTTTATGTTGTATTAATAAAAATTTAAAAAAAACCATGTTCTCATTTTTAAATAAACAATGGGGGTGCACCTAAAAACAGTATTTAAAATACTGAGCTAAGAAACGTGCGCAAACTTGTTTTTAACGAATTGCCGGTTTTATCCCAGTCCTGGAACCTAGGACCAAGATCCCATGTAACAGTGGCAGAAAAGCCAGCATACTTACCTCCAGGGGCATCGCATTTCTCCAGAAGCCGTGCAAATGGCCTCATGTGCCTGGACACAGATTGTGCAGGCCACCTTGAATAGAACCAATCTCTACCGGACATTGTAAGCTAAGCAAGGTGATGCCTAGTTTGGACTTGGAGAAGGAAAGATTCCCAGGGAATACCATGGAATCTCCAGGTACAGCTAGGAAGGAGCCCTGTCTGAAACCACGGAGTCACTGCTGTCCGTCAGAGCTGGCTATACTGGACCAATGGACCCCAGAATAAGGGAGCTGTTTCCTTCCCTATACAACTTATCAGCAACAGCGCTATATTGGGCACTTACGTGATGGCTGAAGGACAGGGCAACATCTCAAAGGATGCCTCAGGCTCTTGGGACACCCCTCTCTCCCGCCAAACACCCCTCACTCCTCCCAGCAGAAGCAGCCGTGATGGGTCCTAGCCAGGTGTTTGGACCCGACGCAGGGTTATCATCTAGCTAAGACTCAACCCACCTGCCCCACAGAACCTGGCTCCAGAGGTCCGTGGGAACGGGATGTTGGAATCCTGGTAGGAACCGTAGGCATTTGAGACCCGGGGGAAGGTCGGCAAAGGCGGCGTGACGGAGTTTGGGAGGGCGTATGGGTTGGTGGAAGAACTGTCTTCCTGGTTCTGAAACACACAAAGGCAGAGAAGGGCAGGCGCTGAGGACTTCCTCCCGACACATCTGGATTCAGCACGACGGGAATCCCCGGGCCCCTCAGCTGGGGAAGCACCACAGCTCTGTGGCAGAGGGGATGCGGTTCAACCCCCAGCCTTTCTGTTGAAAACGGCCTGTTTCTGCCTCTGAATCGCCATCAAGAAGAGGAGACAACACCGACCCAAATGGGGAGGTAGTTCCAAGTGGCTTAAAGCCGTCCCCCAAGTTCTTACCTCAAGAGATGTAAGTGTGCTGTCTCCTTTCTAAGCTTCTTGGAAGTTTCTACCTGCCATGGTCAGAGTTAACCTCTAGGTTTGCCAAGTCCTTGTTCAAGCTGTCTGTTCATCCATCAGTCCCCCAAGAGTTCTGCTTGGGGGACAGCGCTACTGTTCACCCCTTCCTCCCTCTCCCTCCCTCTCTCTCTGGGATGCTTTGAACACCATGGAACAGGAAGGGTGGGCCACAAAGTTTCCTACCACAGTTGCTGCAAAGTTCTGGAACTCAATTTCAGCCTCCTCCGAAGAAGGTCAAGGTTCAAATGCAGAAATAAAAGCAAGTATCGAGACAAAAAGCAGGAATGAACCCCAAGCTGGTGTCCATGTGCCAAGGGGGGCAAGTCCTTTCTTACCACAACAGACTCCAGGCAAGAGACCAGCTGGCGCAGGCAAGGCTCCAGGCAGCACTGGTTGCGCTTCACCTTCTGCATGGACGTGTCCTTCAAGATCTGAAAGTTTGAATCATTTTGGGTGGCTTCCCCATGATCTGGAACCGTCGGTTCAAAACAAGCCTCAAAACAAAGAAAGTCACCCAAGACACCAGAGATTTCTCAGGAATGTGTTCCACGTGGGGCAGCCTTTGAAGCCGGCTCAAAACGCTGCAGCCAGACGGCTGATTGGAGCTGGTGGCAGGGAATCCTTACAACCACTTCACCGGCTGCCCGTCTGTTTCCAGGCTCAATTCAAAACGCTGGCTGTGACTTGTCAAGCCCGCTAAAGCTTGGGTCCAGCTCTGTGAAGGAATGTGCCTTTCCATGTAATCCCACCCACCACCAACCAGAGGCTTCAAGGCAGGGCTTTCTCTCTGTCCTGCTATCAATGCAGGCACATTTCGTGAGGATTCAAGAGGGGGCATTTTTGGGAGCTAACCCCAGTCTATGGAACTTCTCTCCCACACAAGGCTAAGCTGGCCTTCTCCTTCACTCCTTCCGCCAGCAGGCAGAAACCTTCCCTTTTCAACTGGTTCTTCATCTGTGAATGCCCTGGAGTTTTTACTAAGGGATGCAATGTATTTTTCGTGTTGTTTTTAATTTTTCAAAATTAGATTAGGTTATTATTTTTAAAGGTTTAATTGCATTTTATTATTAATATCTTCATTGTGATTTTAAGCTGTGGTTTGCTGCCTTGAGACCCTTCATTGGGACCAAGACGGGATACAAACAAAGAAATAATAATCAGACATTGTTCTTTCTTTTTTGGGGGGTACAGCACACAAACAGACCCACCCTCAATGTTCAAGAGCTCCACAGCCTTCTGCCCGCCTCCCCTCCTGATGGTCACAGAGAGCCCTCACCTTCAGCAGCTTGGCCTTCATGGTGGAAGGGATCGTGGTCTGGTTGACAAACTGGAAGGAAGGGGCGGCGTTGTTGGGGTACTGGGCGGGGAACATCACCAGCATCTTGACCCTGTGGTTGCTGCAGTGGACTGAAACCGTGCAGCTGCGATTCACAGCGTCCATCTGTCAAAGCCCCAGACACACACACACACACACACACAAAGAGAAGAGATTAGGAGAGCGCCAGGCAGGTTCTTCTCCCTGCATTACCGTCATCTTTCTTGAAGGAAAAATGCCTGACCATGAGAACAAAACTGCCTAACGGTTTGGACCCTTTTAGAATTCTAACTAATAATACGGATTCATGTAGCACATAAGACTAAGTCTCTAACAAGAGCCAAAGTCCTTGCTTGAAGGCGCACAACGAGAGGTGGGCACAAACCACCGGTTCGGTGGTTCGTGCCTGTTTGTTTTTCATCCAAGCAGGAGCCTGGCGCTTCAAAGTCCCACCTCTTCCAGCGGTTGCCCACTCAGAGCCAGGGCCACGTCCAGCACTGCCTCTGAGTGGGCGCCCGCTGGAGGAGGTGGGGCTGGGAAGAGCTGAACTCCTGTTCAGATGAAAAACGGACTGGCACGAACCAGCGGTTCATGCCCACCTTTGAATGTTCAGATGCGAATGAAAAAGGCAGATTTGTCTACTGCTTGGAAAAGAAATGGAATTATGCTTAGCAAACTAAGAAGCAGCTTCACTGCCAAAGCAGCCTACGAGGGCGAAGAGCTGCTGTATTGTTGGGGAAGAGAAAGCCAAGCATTCCTCAGGAAACAGCAGGCAGGGCCTCACCCAGTCCAAATTCTCAAGCACAAGCGTCCCCATGGAGAAAGCCGCTTGCTCCTCACCTCCATGTTGACGTTTCGGATCTGGACGTTGATGAGAGAGAATTCTTGTTGCAAGGTCTGGGGCAGGCCAAGCTGGTCGAGCTTTTTCCCCACCAGGAGGCTTTTCTGGGAGTCTTCTTTTAAGGCTGTCATGGAGAAAACGGAGCACTTGGTGGGACCAGAGAAAGCAAACACCTGGAGATATTTTTACACACACACACGCACACACCTCAAACTGTGAAAGCGAGGGACAGAGAAGAGGCAGGTACAACAGGCTAAAAAGCAGCCCGGAGAATTGACCTCGGACAGGGCGGACTGACCAGACTTCAGGATCTAAAACAGCATGCATCTCACAGAGGAAAAATGACAGAGGGGCAGGATTCATGTACAGTCATAGCCCACCTGGCGGTCAGGATACAGTCTAAGAAAATGGAGCACTAACCAAATCCATGCTAAAGGGGGTCATTTTAACACATCAGGGTGGAGCACACAGACTGGGCCGCTCGGTCTTCTCGGTAGAGACCACTCTACCTCCTAACCTCAACCCATCAAGCACCACACAATGGCCACCCAAGCACATATGGGCTGTCGTGAAATCAGCGCTACGCAAGGTATGGGTTGATTCAGAATTATTCAAATCATCGTTGGAACTGTTTCTACCCAAGCAGTGCATCTGAAGCAGCTCTCTCCCTAACCTGGACTACGAGTCCCATCCTCTCCAGTACGGCCAGGAAAGGCCGTTCCCAGGCTTGAGTTTGAAAAGTGCTTCTAAGCCATCCTCGGAGTGTCAGGAGTCGAGGCAGGTGGTGCGATGAGCAGCTCAGGACAAAGCCTTTGAGGTTGTGCCACTGCCATTGTGTGACTCCCCGCACACAACCGCCTCCCCCACAGTGATCAACCCTAGTGAGGACTTTGCCCTGCAACGTATATACGGCTCCCCAATGAGCTGCTCTGAGAAGCCAGGTGGGACCTTCATTTTCAGGCAGGCTTTGAAGTAACAAGTGTCTATTTAGATATATTTGTAATGTTGTTGTTGTTTTTACATGCTTTTAGCACTGTCTTTAATCTTGGCCAATGTTTAATTGTTTCTTAATGTACAGTTTTGTATGGTATGTTCAACCTGTTCTTCTTGTATGCTTTTAATTGTTGTGATCTGCCTTGGGTCCTCTATGGGGAGAAAGCCTGAATATAAATGCAATAAATGAATAAATACACCCCTCGGACGGCCACAGAGTGGGAAGGGACGGGGGGGGGGGTGGTGCTGAGGAGGAAGTGTTCATGGAGCAAATATGGAATTTTATCTTTCTTTCCCAGCTCCGAAGAGGACTCTGGCACTTTAACAAGGCAGGAGAACAGCTGCCCCCCACCCCCGCCCCCAAGGATTGCCACGTCTCACCTTCGTCTTCTCCCGGGTTAGAGTTCTGCTGGGGCTCAGCGTCGTGGGTAGGGAGAGCCTTGTCAGGTTCGGGCAGGAGAGAAATGCCATCCATGAGCTCCTCCACCCCGTCCAGGAGATCATTAGAGCACAGCTGGAACAAGAGGAAGCAAAACACAGTAAAGCAGAATCCCAGGGAGGCAGGTTGAGCCCAGGGAGGTGGTGTCCGTGTGTCTTTTGTAGCAAAACAGACTGGGAGCCACGGAGGATTCTGAAAGAGCACAGGGTACACCTGGGGGACGCTGCAGGCCCAGAACGGCTCACGTATCCTTCCTTTGCAAGAGGAATGGCGTTTCCGCATCATTGCCAAGTCTGCCGAGATAAGTCAATATTACTGCTGAGACATGTAAGGAGACTCTCTCCGGTGACATTTGTATGACTCTGCAATGCCTCCTCTTTCTTTCTCGCCTCGCTCTCCCATACCCCCCCTTCCCACGCACCCTATTCTTACAATGCTTAAAAGACTGAGACCAGCTGCCTCCTGGATCCTCGGATGTTCACGCCGCACAAGAGTTGCGTTGAGCACTGCCTCTTGGCAGCCCCTTCCAGCTCTGCTGGTGTGGATTTCCCATTCCAGTTGTACCGTTCTAATCTCCACTGCAGAAACAGCAAAGGGACCCGCCACCTGCACCCCAGGGCCCTGCTGGTGATCATCCTCATCATCATCAAGGCAGGCATACTGGTCTGCCACCCTGCCTCCCCCCCCCCTCCCCAAATTCGGTGGGAGTGAGTTCACACTGGAAGGAAGCCGGGCGAAGAAGAAAAAAAGACACAAGGATGTGATCCCTCTCTTAGGAACTGCTGAACAACTGCCACTGAGAAGAAGAGCAAGGGCCACCAAGAGAGGACAAAGCAGAAGGGATTCAGGGCGGCAGTAAGGCAGGTGGAGGCGATAACCTAAGGGAAAGTATTCTGGCTGCATGACAAAAAGGCTAATGAAGATGGGAGCCTACAGCTATAGCCAGCCGTCCCCTTTGCGCTGGGTTCGATGAGCTTTTTCAGGGATTTTTGCCAGCATGAAGGGATGGTCCAGCAGGATCACAAGTTAAATTCCAACTAAGCCACTGAGGAGACCACGAGAAGGTTCCCTAGCTAATCCACAAGAGGTAGACCTAGAAGGTCTGGTCCTGACGGCAGGGCTGGCCAGACGTATCCTGTCTTTCTGGATTTCGGTCTCTCAAGCCTGCAAGCAGGCACGGATCCGCCGGCCACCATACCTACCCGCTGCAGCTGGCCGTCCACACGCCACATCCGGAGCGTCTGGTCCCGTGACCAGGTGACCAGCTGGTAGTCTTTGGACCCTGAAAGGAGGACAGGAAATGCATTTTGGAGCAAAGAGCTCAAAGCAGCCTATTTGCATTGACCTTAGAAACGGGCCAAAGGCAAAGGGAAGTTGGGCTTTGAGGGGGATGGGGCTGAAGTGGCCGTCCCTTGAGAAAAAAAAGCCTCCAGAAGTCTTTCTCTGGCTCATGGCCGACGTGAATGTTGCTTGCTATGAAGCGAGTCCCAAACAATGCCTGCGTACCACACCATTGTCATCAGTGGCCTCCGCGCATCGCATGCAGTCAGCATAAATTATGCAAATTTGCTTTTGCTCCCTCATGCACTCTGCGCCTGCTTGTGACAGGGAAAGGACAAAGGGCTGCAGGAAGAGTCAAAGCCCTACCGCTTATTCTCATAGGCTCAGGCGTGTAAGGTAACCCACGTTCAAATATTTCAAATCTCAGCCCTCAAAGGGCTCATCCTTCCAAGACTGACTCTTAGCCCCCTGAGGCATCCCCTACAGACTTCTCATTTCTGGAAACAGGCGTCTGCCTTCGGATCTGCAGAAAACTTTCTGACTTCTCAGCCAGACTCTCCCTAGACAAGGGACTGGCGAAGATGGGAAGAGGGTTTCCGGGTCAGAAGAAGGGATTCCCCCTAGGATCCCCCACACCCACTGGCTAGAGGCACAACTGTGTTTCGTTTCAGTCTGCGTATTTTGGCTCACAGAAATGTTATCGGCAAGGGTTCTGCTGCTCACTCTGGTGAGCCACAAATAAAAACACACCTGAGAAGGGTTCTTTTTCCCCCCTTCCTTTCTTTTTATTATAACAAAACATTTTCCTTTGTACTGCTAAGTTCTCCACCTCTTCTGGCCACAACTGAGTACAAACCACCAAAGAACCAAAGGCTCGCTATGATCTCCCACCCAAATACAGCACCCCTGAACGGTTTGGCAATTTGAGTGTAAGGACATTTACCTGGAATGCAAGCTCTCACGGCACACATGACATGAAAGCAAATGCTATATGCCTATTTCCCCCCAGCCTGATCACATCCCTTGTGTAAAAACAGGGTTTCAAGCTGATTTCTTGGAACATGGCGCTGTCGCCGCTCCCAGGCGCCCTGCACGAGTCTGCAATGCAGGGGAAAAAAGCACTTCCTTTAAAGTCCTGCTTGGCCCTGTCTAGAACGCACCTTCCTTTTGCTTCCTCCACTGGAATTCCAGCACCACGTCATCGTGTCCGACAAAGGTATGGACCGGCGTGTTCAGGTCAAAGACATTCCAGAGTAACAGGCTATTCTCCCTTCGCAGCTGGGGCACCATGACCGTCACCAGCCCATTGCTGAAAGGCTGGAAAAGGAGACAAGAGATGAGCGGCTCAAGCACACAGCCCGGAACCCCAGAAATGTAGAAACTAAAACGAAAGGAAAAACCATCCTAACGCATGATGCCTAGGTGGAATTCACCTGCTCTTGCACCCAAAGACGCTCGGTTGGAAAGGTTAGCTTCAACTAATTAATTCAAAGGCTTTTGATAAACTGAAACAGTGCCCTGATCAGTCAGGAAAGCTATTTAAATTATCCTCAACAACCCCTTCAGGTTACAGGGACTATCTTGCCGCCTAGAGTGGTCGCAAGACCAGATAGGCGGGGTATAAATGAAATAAATAATAATAATAATAATCTTTTTTTAAAAAAGGCTCTCCTTCTGGGAGAGAGAGAAAGAGGAAGGACTCCCTTCTACGATGGGTCTACCCAGACATGCATCAGCACGGGTCTGTCTGTAAGAGGTTCGATTGATTCACACCGTCCTTCTGCAAACAGAATGAGTTAAGCAAGAATGTTTCCTTTAACTGGGCGGCCGTTCTCGTTCCTAACTCACAAAGTAAGGTAATCCTTGGCCCAGGGTCTCTTTTCCCCGTTCCAGTTGAACCACAGGGAAGGCGTTGCAGGTGACCGTCCTTACCGTGTATCTCGCTTTCCAGACCGGAACCTGACAGGCTAGGATGTTGAGGTATTTTCGGGGTTGTCGGTAATCCCAGAACTTCAACAAAAGAGACAACAAGCCAGCTCAGGAGAAGGAGGCTTAAGAACAGCAAAACACACACCCTGGGAGATCACAACACAACGGAATCACCACAAGATTACTGGAGCTGCAGGTTTGTAGGTTGAGAATTTCAGCAAAGGGGTATAAGAGCTACTCGGAACAACATCCCACTCAGGAATCTGTGGCTCTTCAAGGGTTTTTTAATTTTTATTTTTAAGGTCCAAGCTTTCCTGTTCCTTTTCAGCCTCTACTACTAGGATAATATGCGGGCGTCTGGCCACCGTATCCTGAGGCTCTGTCCCTCCTTTGAAAGTTCAGGCCGCTTCTAGCTGACCTCACCGGACCCCTCCCTTCTCCAGTCAATCCCCTTTGTCAGTGAAGAGGGTCTGCCCTTCAGACAGGCGACCAGGTTTTCTATCAGCACCAAGACTCATCCAGGCCTGAAGAAAAGTTTCAGCCAGCAAAGAACAACGTTATAAAGGCCGGGGTTGCCACTAGACGTTGTTAAGGAGGGCCATCTGATATTCAGCTGGGATCCTCCTGCGAGGGGGAAACCTCTTCCTAACCTCATCCATGCTTTGGCAACCTCACAACAGACTTTAGGCAGGGCTCTCCCTCAAAACAGTTTAGAGGTGGCCGTGACGTTTACCCCGTGGCCCCTGCTTGTTTCTCCAAACACAGAGCTCACGAAGGTATCCCAACACGCCTCTTGACACGCTGCCACCCGTTGATCTCTTTATCAACTTATATTTCTTAGTCTTATGAAAGACTAAGGTCCATCCAGTACTGACTTTTTAACAGAAACAGGTTTATTGATTACACGTAGTTTCAGGAATAATTCTTAAGCACATTCTTAACGTTCCACAAAGCTTCAATATTTTACTTTAATCTCTTCTATATTAATTAATACAGGTCACACTCTTGACTAATCACTCCTTCAACACACACTCTCTCTGCCTCAACCCCCCAAACTATCCTCTTTTCTCCAGCTCTCTCTGATTCCGACTGAACTTCTCTCCCAGGCTCCGCCTCTTCAGCACCTCCTTTGGCTCCGCCTCACAACCACATTAACATCCAACTTATGAATAATGCATAACTTAGGGTGAATGCCACAGTGGCCAAGGGCCATCCATGGGGGCCAGAATCCCAACTGTGTTTCAAGGACCGTGGTGCCTTCTATAGGGATGGAAACATGAGCTATCGAGGAATAACGGAACACAAAACGTATAGGCAGATCCAGCTTCTGCACATGGAGTCTCTGTACACCGTTCTCTCTCTTCCCAGGGGCTCTAGAGAGCCACGAAGACCAGGAGGTGCCGGGGGCAAGTGGCCAGCTCTCCCGTTCCTGGAAAGCAAAGATCCACAGCCCTAGAACGGAGCCCAGCCCAACTCAGTCCACCTTACCTACCCTGACAGAGTTATCCTGGCTGGAGGTGGCCAAAACATTTTCGTTGTCGGGGTGCCAATCCAGGCCATGTATTTTAGAGAGATGCGCCGCCAAATACTCCACCGCGGTGCCTGGTTTCTAGAAAGAGAAAGTTTGCTTGAAACGCGATTTGCCACAGACGGGCAGGTTGTTACAAACAGCTGTGAAACGCATCTTCCTCGTCACAAGGAAAGCCTGGCCATTCCCCCCCCCCCCCCCCCGGGAAGGACTAAAAAAAAATTCTGTCAGGTATCAATCGCATCTTCCTCGGTCGTAACCAAGATCCCCAAGACCATCCGTTCTGCACCAGAACCCACGGGGCGTGAGCAGCATGGATGCAGAAACTGCTAGTGTTGGTGAGCGGAAAGAATGCTGAACCCAAGCCTAGGCAGAAGCAGCTTGGAAGCACAAAATTTCAATCACACAACAAGTGTTACACAGCCGAAGCAACAGCCCTCGTGCTTCTCTGTGTGTTGCCAAAATGGGGTTGTTGTTGTTACGTGCTGTCAAGTTACCCCCAGCTTATGGTGACCCCTATGATCAGCCCCGCTCAGCTCTTGTAGACTCAAGGTTCTGGCTTCCTTTAGGGAGTCAGTCCATCTCGTATTGAGTCTTCCTCTTTTCCTGCTGCCTTCCACCCTTCCCAGCACCGCTGTCTTCTCCAGAGAATCCTTTGCCTTCTCAGGATGGGCCCCAAGTAGGACGGTCTCAGTTTCAGCATTGGGATAATCACTGTGTTAGAACCCAGACATTTCTCTGGCTCTTTTCTTACGGACAAGCAGAAAAGCGAGGGCCACGCTGACTCACCCGCTTGTCCCAAATGCGCACATCTCCATCATGGCTGGTCGCTAGGCAGTTCGCATTCTTCTTATTCCACTTGACCTGGGAGGCTCCAGCTGCAGAAGAAGCACAGCAGCAGGAGTCACTGGAACCCCCTCCCGGAAACAGAACATCAACCAACACAATAGAAAAAAGCACGGTAGGTATGACAGCCCAGCAACCAACGCAAAGGACGGATCCTTCAGAACCATGGTGGGGTGCCACGGCCTCCCAGGGCAGAATAATCAACAGCAGATACGCTAGGGGCTAACACCGCTTCCAGGGAATTGGCTGCCACCCGATGTGATGCACAGCAGCCACCACACTGGAGCAGGGCCACCCAGGACCTCACGCTGCTCCCCTGAGGCCCACCGCTGGGACAGCCAAGCTTCTGGCCTCGCCAGAACGGATGCTGGGGGCCCTTCGGCCTGCACACTCTACTCTATGCCACGGTGCAGTTACCCCCTTACTCAGGATCCCAAGGAGGACCTTAGCTTGGCGTTAGGCCACAGTCAGATCTGTTTTGCCTTCCTAGGCTTGTCCAGAGGTACCACAAACCAGCATAGACTGTGCCAAAGAAAGGCGCGCAGAACACCAGTTGGCTACCCATGACTAAATGTTGCTGCAAAACAGACACAGCACCAAGATCTCCCTGTTCCAGAACATAAGACCACCGTTTCTTTTTGGTACCGAAGCACACCCCAAACTGTATGCAATCTTATTCCACCTCTCTCCCCTTTCCCCCTGTAAATACTCTTTTGTTCTCAGCATGTCCACCCTGTCAGTTTCTACTCTGCAAGCGATACTCAATACCGTGTTTCCCCGAAAAGAAGACAGGGTCTTATATTAATTTTTGCTCCAAAAAAAGCAGTAGGGCTTATTTTCAGGGGATGTTTTTTTTTTTTTTCATGTACAACCATCTACGTTTATTCAAATACAGTCATGTCATCTTCTGGTTGCTGCACAGTGGTGGAGGGCGGGCTTTCACTTAACTAGGGCTTATTTGGGGGGCCGGGCTTATATTATGAGCATCCTGAAAAATCATACTAGGGCTTATTTTCAGGTTAGGTCTTATTTTCAGGGAAACAGGGTAACAAGAGAATGAAAGATGGGACGTCTGTGAAAGGGAAAACAGAAGCATTGAGCGGCCGCCTAAACGTCCCTGGAAGGAAAAATCTGCCAGGGGGCGGAATCTCTCATGCCCTTGATCTTTGCTCAGGGTGAGAACAGCAGCAGGAAGGAAGGAGCACTCAAGCCCATGAATCCAGGATTCCATTTAACCAGCCCCCAAGTAGGTACTTACCGACTGCAGAGAGGGAGACCGTGGGTTTCCGAGTGTCTCTGAAACACAGCAACATTTGCGTAAGAACATGTACCTCTACCTAGGTTAACATTTCCCCAAATATTTCCCCCCGAATCAAAACTGGAGGCCTTCCCCCCCCCTTTTTTTTTTACAGCTCAAGAGGCTTGCTTTCAGAGTGCATAACAGTTAGAAACGGTAACAACACTGCAGGTGTTTCTACCTGAACACTCCATGCTTGTGACCTATACAGAACAGTCCCCTTCAGTCTTCCAGAGGTTCTGCACCAGGAGTAACTCCCGGCTGATACACAGACACATCAGCTGTCCCCCCAAAGAGAGGGCATTGAAAGAAAGCAGGTGCGATCGCCATGCCGAGATGCCACGAGTCACTTTCTCTGTGAGAGAACATTTTGGGCATTCATTCCTTATTCCTCATGACAAAGAGCTGGGCAGCTCTGGGTGTGGGAGAATTAAAAAAATCACAGCTCCCACCATCTGAGTCACCCTACTTCTTAGGCACACGACGGAAACCCACCGCCGGTACAACAGTTCCACTAGGTTCACTGAACCATAAAGCCCATACTGCTGAGTCTCACAAGAATTTACACCCCTAGTACATCGGACGAGAGGAAACTCTGTGGATCCTGACCCTGGGAGAGAAGACCCTTCCACCAGACGTAACATGACAAACTTTACGAGGGGCTCCTCTACTCTCCTGATCATTCCCATTTTAGTGGCAGCAGCCCAGAGAAATGTCCTCCCTAGACCACCAGAAAACCAAGACCACCTTCCCTGGGAGGGAGTGTGTGTGCGTGCGTCTGTGTGTGCTCTTACTTGATGTCCCAAATGTAGATGTAGGTGTCCACCGAACTGGTAACCAGCAGATCTGGCTCAAACACCGCCCAGTCCAGATCACTAGAAAAGTAACAAACCAAGGAGGAACAAAAGATATGAGAAGGAGGCATCAGATACGGACGTGTGTCACTACAAGGCTGCACACGGTTACTAACACCCATGTTGTCCCCATCAACGACAACATTGAAAGGGAAACCGGGAATGCTCCGCCTTCTCTGCCTCGATGCGTGTTGCAAAACTAGCATTCTTTCCTCCTCCATCTGCAAGCTCTACTGGCCGAAGAACTAGCTTCATCTAAGACTCTTTACTCAAGATGTCCAAAGCGTCTTGGCCATGCAACTCTGTGGCTCCAAAAGCAACGGAATCTTCGAAACCTTCTCTAGGCAGCTTGGAAGCTTCGAGGAGTTACAGACCAAGAAAGGAGCTTTTCTAAGCTCTGTGGGAAGACTCACAAAGGTGCCAGGGAAGGGGCTTCTGTCGACTACAGCCCCCTGGAAATGGACACTCCCACAGACAGATTCTAGGGTTCTCCTACTTTCCTTAATATGCTGGGTCATTGACAGCTCATTGAGCTTCTGGAGGGGAAGAGGTTTCTGACGGTGTCCTGGGGAACCACCAAAGTTTCCCAGGAGGTGAGCAAGAGTTCTTCAAGGAAATGATCTAGGAGAGCAGGTGGGGACCTCTGAAAAACAGCTTGCCCGCCGGTCACTTCCTTCAACGCAAGCACACAGAGGAACACTTGGCTGATGGCAAGGCAAGGGTGGAGGCCAGGGGTTCCTCACCTTGGGTGACTCAGGTGTTCCTGGACTACAACTCCCAGAAGCCTTCGCCACTAGCTGTGCTGGCCAGGATTTCTGGGAATTGTAGTCTGGAGACCCAAGGGTGGGAACCAGTGTTCTAGTGGGAGGTCTCTGGATGGTTCCCAGGACGCCAGCAAAGCATCTGACAACCAAAGGTTTGAATTCCAAGTAGGAGGTAACAGTTTAAAAAATAACAGAGAGGGGGAAAAAAGAAAGAGAAACCTGCCTTTGTGCAACTTGTTTATTTCTCCATCTCCGTGTTCCTCACCAGTAAAATAGGAGTATCAAAATTTGCCCTTTCTATCCAGGTCTTCAGGCACTCCAGGAGAGCGGAGAGTTAAAAAGAGAAGCCCTGCTCAGGCTGACTCGAGTTTTTCTCAGGCTCACCAGGGAGGGGCTGGGCACAAGCGATGCGGAGGAGTCTGAGGAGGGGCTCCGGCTTGTCTGCAGGCAATACCTGGGAAATTGGGAATCTTCGCTGCCAAGCAGAGCCTACATGCAAGCAGCAACCACTTATCATCTTTCACGTGAGGAACACAAGGACAGGGGAAGCCGCCTCCCTCTCAGCGCATTCTGAAGACTGAAAGCCACAACCCCTGGCGCACTGTCACCCAGGCATCAATTTGGGCTTATCTCTACAGAGTACAACTGATGAGACATAACGTATAACTGACTCCACCGCCCCCTGCTTTGCAGTCGGTTCTATTTAATGACCCCAGGGCGCTGGGGGGGGGGGGGAGCAGAGTAGACTCCATAAGCACAAAGCCTCTCGGTGCAAGCTCTGGAATAGGTTCTCGACAAGGAGAGTCTTGCCAGTCTTGAATATCTTGGCCACGGTCAACGGAGAAGGCTGGGGTTCCCCAGGGACGTACCTGATCACCCGCGTGTGCCCTTGCAAGGAAGTGCCGATTTCCCCGTTCCCGTCTTTCCATTTATATAGGTCAACTCGCTGGTTGCTCTGAAACCAAAGAGAACACAGGACAAGCTACGACACAACCATTTTGCAAGTAGACAGATGGTCGCTTTGAATGTGAGTAGTCTCTTACCGGAAGAAATATCAACAACCTCAGATATGCAGATGATACCACTCTGATGGCAGAAAGTGAGGAGGAATTAAAGAACCTCTTAATGAGGGTGAAAGAGGAGAGCGCAAAAAATGGTCTGAAGCTCAACATAAAAAAAAAACTAAGATCATGGCCACTGGTCCCATCACCTCCTGGCAAATAGAAGGGGAAGATATGGAGGCAGTGACAGATTTTACTTTCTTGGGCTCCATGATCACTGCAGACAGTGACAGCAGCCACGAAATTAAAAGACGCTTGCTTCTTGGGAGGAAAGCGATGACAAACCTAGACAGCATCTTAAAAAGCAGAGACATCACCTTGCCAACAAAGGTCCGCATAGTCAAAGCTATGGTTTTTCCAGTAGCGATGTATGGAAGTGAGAGCTGGACCATAAAGAAGGCTGAGCGCCGAAGAATTGATGCTTTTGAATTGTGGTGCTGGAGGAGACTCTTGAGAGTCCCCTGGACTGCAAAGAGAACAAACCTATCCATTTTGAAGGAAATCAACCCTGAGTGCTCACTGGAAGGACAGATCCTGAAGCTGAGGCTCCAATACTTTGGCTATCTCATGAGAAGAGAAGACTCCCTGGAAAAGACCCTGATGTTGGGAAAGTGTGAAGGCAAGAGGAGAAGGGGACGACAGAGGACGAGATGGTTGGACAGTGTCACTGAAGCTACCAACATGAATTTGACCCAACTCCAGGAGGCAGTGGAAGACAGGAGGGCCTGGCGTGCTCTGGTCCATGGGGTCACGAAGAGTCGGACACGACTTAACGACTAAACAACAACAAAGTCTCTTACCCTTTTAAGTAAGGCGGAGAGGCCTGGTTCTAAGTCTCACTAATTAGAGAAACCATTTCAACCCTATCTCAGGTACCACAGTTGACATCTTTTCAGAGTCTGGAAAAAGTATCCCCAGGAGACGCATCAATGCATCTCCCGTTTAACGTTTTTGGGGAAAGTACAAGGCACAACCCCTGAGGTTTTAAGCTCTCCAATGTTTTAGATTATGCCTTCTGTTCCTAATGCCTGATTGGTTTGTTTAGCATTGATCCTCACAACCTCTTTTCAGTCCTGAAAGGCACTGTCCATCTCAAATGCTGATCCTGTCATGTGCTCTCACATCGCCTCTGACTTATGGCGACTCTATGAATGAGAGATCTCCAAAAATATCCTGTCCTCAACTGCCCTGTTGAGTTCTTCTTAATGTGTAACTGTGGCTTCCTGTAGGGAGCCAATCCATCTCATACTTGGTCTTCCTCTTTTCCTGCTGCCTTCAACCGTCTTGAATACTGACCTAAAAACATAAGCACATAACAAAACTGTGGCCAACAAACTGTCTTTTGGTTAGCAGTGTGGGGGGAAGAAACACACCCCTTTTTGCACATAGCCACTGGCAAAACAAAATGCTAACACTTCCAAATTAATCTCTGAAGCTACAGGATAGCAGAGGAAAGGCTGTGACAGAGTCGTAATGCTCACCGCCACTACCCAGGAGTGAAGGAAGACATCCAGTTAGATATACATGATTTAGAACCAGGTCTGGTGTAACGTTTTCGCAAGCAAAGTGTTAAAGATGCGTGTGGAGACACAGCCAGAGATTAAGACACATTCTCGTACTTCTGGAGAAGGATCCATTTTGGCAAAGCCCCTCATTTTACAGAACTGTCAACATCTCTCGGAGTACCTAAGTGCCTTGTTGTTAGGCTTCCAGGGGCTAAAATAAGAGAAGGGCCATTTATTTATTTTTTTAGTTACTTGTAAAGGAAGAGAATATAGCCATTTGCCGCATGTGCACAATGATGATTGTTTCACACGTAGCACAGCAGAATAAAAAACTTCACACGCACGCACACCCGGAGGATCTCCATCATCTGCCCGTTCCCAACGGATCTAAGTGTGGGAAGGCCTGTGAGGGCAAGCTCAGGGCCGCCGTCAGATTTACCGAAGCAGCGAAGAAGTGTGCGTGGCCGTCGTGTGGGTTCCACTGCACGGCTCCGATGTCCCACTTGCTCTGGCGGGCGATCTTGCGGTGGCCGTCGGCAGGCACGTCTAGGTTCACAATGTAAAGGAAGCGCCTCCTGCAAGAAGGGGACACAGGAGAGGTTATGACCCCTGGATTCAAGTCCATGAAACGCAGCCCCTTTCCTCCAAAGCCTCAGGACAGCACAGCATGCTTTTGAACAGCTACAAGCTCCACCTTGATTCCAAAGTTGCCAAGAAAGCAAGACAAGGGGAAGCAGGCAGAAGGACCTCTTTAGGACTACTAGCAAAAGGTTTCTTATCATGACAGCTGGTACATACTGGAAGGTGGGCTTTACTGTGTAACGGTGTAGGAGCAGACATGCCATCTGTTTCCAGGACCCCCATTGGTGGAGGGGGGTGAGGCTGTCCACTGGTTGGTGGATGGCACATTTTGGCCCCAGTAACAGCCCTTTGACCCCATCATGAGAAGGCAGGATTCTCCAGGAAAAGACAATCACGCTGGGAAAGGTGGAAGGCAGCAGGAAAAGAGGAAGACCCAATACGAGATGGACTGACTCCTTAAAGGAAGCCAGAACCTTGACTCTGCAAGAGCTGAGCAGGGCTGTTGAGGACGGGGCATTTTGGAGACAGCTCATTCATGGGGTCACCATAAGCCGGAGGTGACTTGACAGCAACCTCAACAGCCCTGAAAGGGTTGAAGGGCACTTCCAAAGTTGGAGGAACCTTTTTCTTCCCTCCCAGTTCTGTCCTCCAACCAGGAGAAGTCAAACTGGCTCCAAGTTGCACAAGCTTCTACTTCTGTCTCCTTCCCTCAACACACTTCTACCCATCTGGAGGGAATGGGTTTTGGTGGATGCCCCCGTGCTTGCAACCGTCAAGTCCCCAAGGAGCCTAAGGAAGCAAAACGTAGTTGGTAACAACCCTGTTTGATCCGTCCAACAGATCTATCGGGCCATTTATGTGGTGAGGCAGCAACAAGCCTGCTGTCCTCCCTTGAGATTCGTGGAACTAAGTAGGGATACGATCCTGAGTTTCCCTGGTTGAAGTCTAAATACTTTCTCCAGCACACCTCATTAAAAGTTCAAGGGAAGATGCCATGATGCAAAACAAGCCAGAAATACAGAGGCATTGAGATGTTTGTGGTTTTTTTGTGAAAGGGTGCAGGACACGCCAGTCCTATGTGAGACAATGCAAGCCAGGCCAATGCAGAATGCGCCGGCTGGACATGAAGCCAGGGGTTGGCCTGGTTGACGGAACAAGAGGGATCCAGGTGCTGGCTGAAAGCCAGCGCAGGAGTCAAGTGCCAAACTTAAGGACACCAAGTTCCCATGAGTGGGTGACGTTACGCTAGTCAGAGACGGCCAGAGAGAACGGCCGGACCTGTCTGCACAGAATGCTTCCCATGAGTGTTAAGAGTCATCCACGCATGACTTTTCAGCCAGAACTATGACTTAGTCTCTGCAAAGAACAGGCGAAGGAGGTTAAACCTGTTTCCAGACCTGAAGACTACAAGTGGCACGCAGAGGACTGGGACCCTGTTCCCACCATTGGGGGGGGGGGGGGGGAATACATTAAAAATTTAGAATTATCAGGGTAAAAAGATTAGTCCAGCCTACTTGGACACTCTACTCTTCTACATACAGAGAGTTTTAAATGGACCTTTTGTATGATGGAAGAAAGATTACACTCTGAAAGGAGGCTAGGAATCATGCTCTTATTTTACTCACAACAGTCTTAGGCAAAGCCAGGCCTTCCAAGACCGTTTTCTGCAACCCTGCAGATTTGATGAGCTCCCTTGCCAAAAACCCTCCCCTTCAGCAAGAGCAACACACGTAAAAACCAAAGAAATGAGGTCCTGCTGTTCCCAGGAGCCTAGGGAAGCAGAGACCTGCCTTTTAGACAGGTTGCAGAGCCAGGCCTGCCCTGTTCATTGTTTTAAAAACATCCAAAAACAAGGACTTCCAGCCTTCCAGCTGCTTCCAGTTTCGTGCTTTCCGTCTGCCAGCCAGTCTGGGCAACCTCATCCCCGAAGATCTTGGGGGAAACAAATCTGGCCCCCAGGTTTGCCGAACTCGCTTACACCTGCTCTGCCGAGTGAGTGGACTCAGTTGTAAGGTGGGTCCTTGCCTGGCTCAAGAGACTAAGGGTGGATCCTCTGGCTACTTCCTGAGCACGTCAAACTCTGTCCAAAAACGATCTGTCCAAATGGTCCATCCTATGGCAAAAGGCTGCATTTATTGTGTACTGGACACCAATAAAAAACACATTGGCTGAAGCGCTTGAGATGACAAGCAACTGCAGGTGACTTTCGTTATACACACACAGGCACCTTTATGCAGATGTTTTCCTCGTTTTTCCAGTTCTAGCACATCAACAGATAAGATGTGGGTTGGGAACCCAAGCCCGATTTAGGGAGGGCAGAAAGGAGTGTACATAAAAGACCCCCAATTTCAAGAGGTTTTTTTACCTGCAGATTTCACTAAGTATTCACTGAGCTCTCAAAAATTATCTTTGCCATCATGAGAGCTAGAAGTCAATACCTGTGCTTAAAAAGGAGCAAGAAAGCTGACGTTAGTCCTAGGGCTTCTGATTGTCCAGCGTCTATTGTTGGGGACATAATATATATGTATGTAAGCAAGAGATCTGGACAGAAGGCTGCGAGAGAAAAAGCAAACAGAGCTGCGGTGCAAACATGGAATCTGAAGTACGGTGGTGCCCAAATTACATGTCTAAATGCTGCTTAGAGATGTGTAATCATTAGAGAGAAAAAACAACAACCAACAAGATTGGAAAGATGCATGTAGGTAAGACTTCAGAAAACACACACAGACAAGGACATCAGGTAATCAGATCACGAGAAGTAGAAGGTCACCAGCTGAACAAAGCAACATTCACACAAGGCAAGGATTAACAAGAAGACAAGGAGAGGCTTCAAATGCTGGCAATGTGAAAGATAAAGGCAAGGTTTATGTGCAAAGTGCAGGCACAGCCACCCGCAATCAGCACCTCTTCATTTTGGACAGGCAAGGAGCCATGCTTCAAAACAGGCTTAACATATTCCAGCAATCTAAAATCTTTCAAGAAAGGAACGGAAAGGGGGGGGGGGGAAGCAAAGGAACCACTGGGCAAGGGTATCTCACTGTCCCCAAAGATTTCCACAGGACCTAAACGAGCCCAGGAACCTTGGGGGGGGGGGGAAAGGGGGGGCACGAATTAACAAAGTCCAGCCACAGCTGATGACAGCCTCACCCATATGCAACATAACTTTACATGACTAGATTTCAGCCAATAGCAAAATATCCATAGACAACAATTTAAAACTGTGGAAAATCTATGAAACAATTTAAACGTTTAAAACTATTTAAAACCACGTACTTATATTTCATAGCCTACTGAAGCCAGAACCTTAAAACCCCAAATGTTCTGGTGATGAGCCACCTCTAACCTCAATGCTCAGCTGGGTCCCTTCGTGTGAAGGGCCATTCATTCCACAACGGGAACTGCGGTCCAGAAACACCTGAAGGGTCACTGCCTCTTGGCGCTGTTGTTTGAATGTTGCTTATGCTGGTTTTATTTGAGTCGTCGTTATGTTTTAGCCAACGGTAACCTGCCCAGAGTAGTGCACTGCACTAATGGGATGGTATACAAATTTAAGAAATCAATCATCCATCAACCTGGACTAAAAAGACTCTCTGATATCACCCAAGGTCCTTTCTCCTTCATGCTCGCTGATTTGAGCTCATTTATCACTTCTCTTCTCTTCCACCCCCGGAGAACAAGAAGCCTTCCTGCAGGCTCCTTGCAAGAGCCTGGGAGAGGTTTCCCTCTGCCCTCCACGTCCACCTTCACCAGCGAGCCCAGCAGCTGCCAAAAGGAACAGCAATTCTATCCCCCCAAGACTTTGGCACTCACCCAGAAAGCACCGCATGCTGTCCAAGGCAGTCCACTGACATTGCCGTGGCCTGCAGAACACAGGAGAGAAAAAAGCATCCTTGTATTAGCTCATTAATACACCCAGACAAAAGCTGCTTATTTAAAACACATTTAGGAACCAGGGTCACAACTGTATGGACACTTACTATCAAGCATTACACTGAAATCAGCAGAAGCAGGAGTAGCAATCCTCCCCACCACACCCCCCCTTTTTTTTTTTTTTTGGCCAGAACAGGGCAAATCATTGCAAGAAGTCCAGGATGCATGTTTTCCACCCAGCTTGGGGTTTTTTGCAAATTCTATTTGAATAATGATACGCAGGATACATTTACGAGTTTATCCCTTCAGAAGTTAAGAGTGCATTTTGTCCAACTGCACTTCTATTTAAAAAGGAAACGGATCGCTGTGATGACAGTTCTTTGCATGTGGGCATCTCACCGGCCAAAGCTGCCTTCAGCTAAATCAACCCATTTCCACACCAGTTCAGTGTTCAACCACATGAAATCCCTCCCTTCAAAGAGAAACTGAAAGCCAGTATGGTGAGAAAAAAAGAGGAGCTGAATTCTGGCCAGTGGGATTACAGTTCAGATCCTCACTCTACTGTGAATTTCGCTGCATGACTGGGAGACAGTTACTCTTTTTCAGGCCCTCATCATAGGAGCCCCTGATTCTGTATCTAGAGGTAGTGCACCCTTAAGAGGGAAAAATGGTTTGTTTATTCTAACAGGAGTTTGTCTCTGTCAGTAACTAGCAAATCAGCTTCCTTTTGTTTTGCAATTTATGGACTGGGAGATATTGCAGCTTTGTGTGTGTATGTGATGCCTCAGAGGGCACTGAAAGATTTGTGTTGAGGTGCTTACTCTTCACCTGCTTACTCTTGAGTTGTTGTGGTATTCAGACAGGTTCAGCTACATGTACACGGCCCCGAGTGCCAAGAGGGGACAGCTTTGTAAATGAAGATGTTTTGGATAAGTTGTGGTGTTTTACTGGGACATTTCCTCTTATTTCCAACGGAATAAAAAATGGAGAGGGGAGAACTACAGCATTCTCGCGGCTGTTACAGAGAGAACTAAGTGGTGAATAAGACCCTGTTTCACTATGAGCTGCACAGCTATCAGGGGGCAGCTGCCTTGCTCCTCCATCTGAAGGCCGAATATAGGACCCTATTAAGCCTGCTAGTGGAGTTTCCTAGCTCATTAGTGAATTAACACATGTACAGAGAAGTCACCAAGGCATTTCAAGACTGTTCCCAGAGAGGCACAGACCAGGGGTGGGGGGGGGGGGGGGAAGGGATCCCTGCCCCACAACTGCAGTAAAATTGTTTTAATAATGCTTGATGTCAAAATATGCTGCTAGATAGCAACCCGTCTGGCTTGGGATGAAAGAAAACTGTCAAACAAGCTGGTGACTGATCAGGAAAGGATGAAACACTGCCTTCCAGCTTCTCCGTGCTATGCTCACACTGTCGCTGTGACAGGCAAGGTCAGTAGGTAAACATAACAGCTGTGGAAGGAATGCAGGGTGGAGAGAAAAATGAGCTCAGCTCTGGAAGGAGAAAAGTCCAGCATCCAAAGACTGCCAAGGGCTCAAGTCTCCTGGGAAGGACATCTTCATGACCTTTGAAAAAGCTGCCCAAAGACAAACAAATACCGGATCCTCTTCAATTAGTATCTGGGCCTTTGGGCACGCAGAATTGCTCCCATTACGGAAATATCTGCAAGGAGACATGCACCAAGACAGCTGCGATGCCAGCCAGAGAGGCAGCAACACAAGGCCAGAGAAAGCCTTCCAAAAGCTTTGGGAACCATCTCAAGTTTTGTCACAGACCCCATCGCGAGAGCCACCTTCATGCATTCTCTGTTCAGAAGATCAACCCAACTCTGCAGGAGCAGTCCCCTGGAAAACGGCTCCCATGGGCTGTGCAAAATCAGATTCCCCCTGGCATAGCTTGGTATCTGTTTGCTCTGAAGATTTACGTACCACCTTCCATGAAACAGGCCTCAAGGAAGCTTATAACCACTTGGCAGCAATATTGGGGGAAGGGCAGGAAATGAACATCTCTGCGCATGAAATTCTGGCTCATTTGGGGCAAAGCTTTGTTCCCTGGGGGCCCAGACCCTAATGGCCTTGATGCTGAGTGTGGTTGAAGAGAAACATTCAAACACAGAAGAACAAGCAACATCTCCAAGGGATTTCTGAGCAGAAACCCTAACTCTGTACCTTCTTGGATTTTGTACACACAGGTCTACATGTCATTATTCCATCCATGCATGCATGCAAGCAGCCTGGCGCCTGGCCACTCATCGGGATGGGGGAGAACCCATTGAATGTAATTTTTTAAAAATCGGATTTATAAAATTTAAATAAGGGTGTGTGTGTTTTTTTTAAAAAAAAAGGTAAACACTAAGTTTCTCATAATAAGGACAAGGTTCGCAGGAAGTACCCTAAGACACAAGCAAGTAACAAGTGAGGAAAATTAAGCAGAAGTAACATGCTTTAAATGTTATATTCAAACAAAATCAAAGATCTATGTGGAAATGATTTTTTTAATTAAAATGTTTATCTTTAAATTCTCAGAACAATGTGTACTTCCATTAAACTGCTTGTTTATACGTTTAAGGTGGAAAAGAAGTCTCTGTTCTTGTTGTGTTGTTAGCACATTCCTGTATTTATATAGGATTTTACTTTTTCCCTTCTTTCAATGGCTTTGCTACAATGATGCTACTCTGGTCTTTCTGATTACGTCTTATTACAATTACGTCTGAATAACAGGAAGCAAGTAACAGATCTTATGAAATCAAACTTCCAGCCTCCTAAGCTCAAGGAAAACAGAGACACAGCTTTGTGTACTTTTTGAAACCATTAATTAACCACAAATACATTTTCAGTTTAGATGTCACCAGCACAGTCAAAACATGGGATTTGTAACTTAATATCAAGTTGCATTATTAGCTCATTTGCGGTTTTACCTCCCTCCCTCCCCATATCCTTTGAGTTTGCAAATCACTTAAACACAGAAGTTCACAAACTTCTAAAACAGTATAGCGGTCTCAATTCACATTCAACTTTTTGCAACAACATTTCTCTTTTCCAAAAGAAAACTTTCCAGCAAAAAACAAAAAGAAAACAAAAAGTATGCATTGCAAAATGTGCAACGTTTTAATGGTTTCCACACATCACTGAGTGTGCATAAAGCTCATATAGCAAAAATCCCTTCAAGGGGAGGAAACAAATTTATTTCATTGTCTGAATCTTCTAGTTGTTAAATTGCCACATAATTATTCCAGATTTCAACAGTAATTACTGGAAAACACAAAAAGAGGGTACTATCATCCTCATATTTAGCTTACGGGATTTATTTGGCTAATATATTTATCTATTTACAAGTGTTCAGAACTGACGTAGATTTGCACATTTCAAAATGGTTGGATATTCTGCATACTTAAGACCAAGAAAGCAAAGCCCCAAACTCACATGGAGGAATTTAGAACAAATCATTTGGATAATTACTAGCTATCCTACTCCATTTTGTGTCATCGGCAAATTTAATAAGCATTTTCTGCACTCCCTCATCCAAGTCATTTATAAAAAGGTTGGACATGTGCTGGGCCCAGGACTGAGCCTTCTGGTGTCTCCGTTGTTACCTCCTCCTCCTTAGAGGAAGATCCTTTGACAATCTCTCTCTGAGCACAATTCTGTAACCGACTGTTGATCCGCCTGACACTTGTTCGATTCAGCCCACACCTAGTGAGCATGCTGCCCAGAATATCATGGGCTAATGTGTCAAAGGCCTTGCTGAAGTCAAGATATGTTATGCCTACAAGCATTCCCACCATCTACCAGGGAGGTTACCCGACACAGGGAACCATCCTGGAGCCATCCCATTCATCTTAAGTCGTCTTGTATGCCTGCCGCATGCCATACGTGGCATTGTTTTTCTTTGTCTCTTTTCTGGGTTTGCTGCTTCTATTGTTGTGCATCGCCCAGGGCGACCATGTGGTCAGACAACTGGTGTAGAGGTTTATGTTGTACACCGTCCAGAGTGGTCGTCGGCCAGAGGAGTGGTATAAAAATTAATTAAATAAACAAATAAAAACAAAATAAACTAGAGCAATGAACCAGGGTGCGAGAATGAGAGCCCACCAGAGTTCCCCTTGCCTCGTCATGTTTACAGCCATCTCCCCCTGTCCCACCATCCTCTGCACGGGCTGCACTACAAACCCCATCACCCCCCAGCCCACAAAGCACGGCGCCCTACTCCACAACCCACCACGCCATAGAGGATAGGGTGCGACCACGTCCTCCACGACCACATACGGAGCCCAGCCCATCCGTGTCAGGCACCTGGGTAGAAGACCGCTGGGGAGGGTGGGCTTTGTAGTCCTGGGTCTCTAAAGAGGAGGGAGAATAGCTTGGAAACGTCCCCTTTGGGGGGGGAGGGTCACTACGTCTCTCAGAATCACGGCTGGCCGCGGCTCTCCGCGGAGAAAAGAGATCTGCCGCCCCGCCCTGAGGGGGCGTTCCGTTCCTTCCAGAACTCGGACTCGTTACTTTTTTGGGGGGTGTTGGAACGACAGCGCTCAGAGCCAGCGCCTCCCCTCCGGAGAAGGGGAAGGGAGGGGAGGCGCTGGCTCTGAGCGCTGTCGTTCCAACCCGCCCCCCCCCCCAAAAGTAACGAGTCCGAGTTCTGAAAGGAACGGAACGCCCCCTCGGGGCGGGGCGGCAGAAGAGAGCCCGCTCCCCGCTCCCTCCTGGGAAAGACTCAAGCCGAGGCGGAGGGGGAGAACGGGGCCCGGCCGCCCCGGGGCCCCTTCCAGGGCGACGCCGTTACCTGCGAGTCCCGGAACTCCACCACCACATTCTCGCTGCTCCAGCGCGCCGCCATCTTGGGCCGCCCGGACAGCCGCGGAACCCAGCGCCGGAAAGGGGGAAACGCGGAAGTGACGCCAGGGGCGCGCGCGCTAAGGAAGCCGGGAGATGTAGTCTTAAAGGCGCCAGGCCAGCCTCCACCCCGCCACACACACACACTCCCTTTCCATTCCGATTGGGTGTTTGAAGCGCGCGGCTCAGTTGCTAATGCAAAGGGAAAATGATGATAATAGTGATGATGGTGATGATGATTTATTACGTTTGAACTGCAGGGCTGGGCCCTCTGGATCATCAAGTCCAGCCTCTCTCAAGGAGGCACAGTGTGAGATTTGAACACTCAACCTCTGGCTCCCTAAACCCCTGAGCTATCTATCAGTCTTAAAAGTACCACAGTCATCATCATCCTCATCATCACCATCTTAAAAGGGACCTTCTGAACCATCGAACCCAGCCGCTGTCAGGGAGGCACGGTGAGGAATTGAACTCCCAACCTCTGGCTCTGCAGCCATGTACCTAAACCACGGAGCTATCCAGCAGTTCATGATGATGATGAGGATGATGATGATGATGGGTCAGACCTGTGCCTGGGAATGGCATGCTCTGGGAGACAAATATTAGGGGTTGTGGCGAGGCCCTTTGCACACGCCCAGAGGCTCATTGTGTGCCCAGATATTTTACTTGTGAATTCTGTGTTTCATTTTTTTTCTCCTACGTCTGAAGAAGTGGATGGGATCCATGAAAGCTCACATTAAAATATAATATTTGGACTTGGTTTGGTTTTTATTTTGGGTTCCTTCCCCCCCCCCCCCCCTTTGGACTTTGCCTGATATAGGCATCACTACCATTGCACAGCACAGGAAAAGTCAAGAGGAGAGCTGGCCTGGAGTAGGATATGAAAATGGAACTTCGGCTTCTTGTTGCTTTAGGCTCACCTGTGCCAGATATCCCAAAAACAGGCTCTGGAGTTCCTTAACACATAACCTTTGCAGGGCTGAGCCGGTTCAGTTCCCAACCTGGAGGAAAGGCCTGTTCTGAAAATGCTGATCCTCCCACTCTTATCTAGAAGCAAAAAATGTCTAAATGGGGACTGAATTTAATAGCACTTCTCGGTACATATGTACATGTATATATATATGTACAAGAGTGTGTGTGTCTACACGTATACTCATCTCCTTGCAATTTATTTACTTATTAAATATATATGCCACTCCATTAGTGCCATGCGCTATTCTGAGCGGTTTACAGTGTGATAAAAAAACAAAGCAAATCCATGTGTGTGTGTGTATGCTATATATATATATTGTATACAGTTTATGTGTTGTTAGATGCCATCAAGTTGTAACTGAGTTACAGTGACCCTAAAAGGGCTTTCAAAGTAAGTGAGGTATTTAAGGAGTGGCTTTACCAGTTCCACGCTCCCAGTGAATTTCCATGGCAGAGCGGGGATTCGAACACAGGCCTCCTGGGTACTAGTCCATCACTCTATCTACTACATCACCCAGAATACCGTTATGCGTATCGCTGGGCCTACTTCAAGGTGTTGTTCTTAACCTTCAAGGCCCTAAACAGCTGGGGGCCTGGCAAGCTAAAGAGCTGCCTGTCTAGCTATCACCCTGGCCAAAGGTTGAGGTATTCAGCAGACCCCCCCCCCCTTGAGACCATGGTCGCCGGAGAGGCTCCTTTGAGAGGCGTGTGGGAGCCAGCTTTCTCCCACGCAACGCGCAGAACGTGGAAGGCACTGGCCTCAGAGCTGTAAAAGAGTTTCCACTCTCACTGCTTTGCGGAGGACGACGACACAGTTGTCTGCGCAGTTTTATTATGAGCATTTCAATGGTTTGTACATGTGCTGATTTTAACGGTTTTTAAGGTCTTTTGCTTTAGTTTTTGTGAGTGCCTAGCTGAATCTGTTTTTATTGTTTTATGAGTGAATGCAATAAATCATACTAACCACAGGACAAAACTCAGTGCAAAAATGTTGCTTCCTGATTTTGAAGTCCCTTCGACAAACATGATATATAGCCTTGCAGGACGATTGATTTGGGTTCCTCTGCCCTCCCTTGGTTGGTCTCAGGGATTTTGCTCCCTGAGAAACAGGAAATGATGTGCTTGTTCCTCACATGAAGGGGCATCATCCTCACAGCAAATAGGAACAAAATCTAGGATCTACCTGTTCCCACCTCTAGGGTGAAAAATAAGGCAGAAAGCCCATCTGTTTTTAGGCCGACTTACTCAGAGGTCAGTCCGATGTACCCCTGCATGCGTTCCTCCAGAGTAAACATGCAGGGTTGATGTCTGTTGGTGCCTGACCAGCTTGAACCTGCCAGTTAAGTGGACTTAACTTAAGGTGATGGTGGCACTGTGTGATATGTAATTGTATTTTATTGTGTTTTATTTTTATTTTTTCTGTGTGGTAGTAGGTTTATGTTATGTAATTCATTTTATTAAAATAAAAATAAAAATAAGTGGACTTACTCCCAAATCCACTGGGTTTATTTTTATTTTATTTTATTGCAGACCTCTCCCTGTCTGCTCAGAACTGACGACCTGAAGGCTGCTCCCGGGGCCGCATCGGCGGGGGAGGTCGGCAAGCGGCCCGGCTGGGCTTTCCCGGCCCTGGGGCGCGCGGCTGGTCCTCCCCCGACGGAGCCCCCGACGGCGCGCCCGGTCGCCGGCCGGCCGGCCCGCCCAGCTCGGGGCCTCCCGTGCCTTCCGCCCCGCCGGCGGCCCGCCAGCTCCTCCGAGCCGACCCTGGAAGACCGGCCCGGGCGAGGGCGAGCTGGCGGGCCGGCCGGGAGGCACCAGCCCAGCCGGCGCTCCGGGGCGCAAGCGGGCCCGGCGCGCCAGCCTGCCCGAGCCCTTGACGCACACCGGCGGTGATGATGATGAGGAGGAGGAGGATAGTGGCGGCGGCGGCGGCGGCGGTGGGAGGGGGCGGGGAGACGCTTCGGCGCAGGCGCTCTGGGCGGCTCTATTGTCTTCCCCTCCGGTCGCCTTCAGGAGGACGGGCCGGGCGCACGGACGGCGGAGCCTTGCCTTGCCCGGCGGGCGTCGGGGCGCCCGCGGAGGAGCAGCGCGCGGCGGCCCCGCGGGGAGGGAGCGAGGGCCGGCCGGCGAACGGGCAGGAGGCGCCTCGCCGGGCCCGGGCTTCCTCCGCGGCCGGCCGGGGCGCGCCTTGACGGCGGCGGCGGCGACAGCCTCTTCGGGGGCGCGGCGCGCGGTTCGCTTCGTCCCGCCGCCGCCGCCGCCGCCGCCGCCTGGATGCGCAGCGGCCGCGCCCGGGGAGAAGGAGGCGGACGAGGACGAGGAGCCGCCGCCGCCGTTGCCGTCGCGCTCTCCGGTAGGGCGGGCCCCCGAGGCGGGGCGGCGTCGGCCCGGCTGCCGCGGCGCCGCGGATGAGCCCGGACCGAGACCCCGGCCGCCCGTCGGGGCGCGGCGGCGGCGGCGCCGGCGGCGGGGCCAAAAAGAGGAAGCGCATCAGCAGCAGCGGCTCCGACGGTGGCGGCGGCGGCGGCGAGGATGCCCGGCTCCGGCGGCGGCTCTAGCGCCTAGTCCTGCGCCCTCTTCCTCCTCTTCCTCTTCCTCCTCCTCCTCCTCTTCCTCGCCGCCGGCATGGGCGGCAAGCAGAGCACGGCGGGGGCGACGGCGGCCGGGCGCTCCCGGGCGGGCGGCGGCGGCGGCGGCGGCCTGGCCGGGGTGTCGAGCGACGACAGCGCCGTCCCGCCGCCCGGCGGGCTCTCCCACTTCGGGCAGTACCGGGCCTCGGGCGGGGGCGGCGGCGGCGGGGCGGCCCTGGGCTTGCGCAGCCGCTCCGTCAGCTCCGTGGCCGGCGTGGGCGTGGGGCTAGGCCTGGAGGGCCCCGCCGGCGCCGGCAGCGTCTCCTTCGGCCTCTACACGGCGGCGGCGGCGGCGGCGGCTGGAGGCGCGACCGGGAACTCGACGGCGGCGGCGGCGGCGGCCACCAGCTCCGGCAGCAGCAGCAGCAGCAGCAGCACCGCCACCGCCACCACCACGGCGGCCGCGGCGACGGGCGAGGCAGAGCGGGGCAGCTCGGACTCCACCCCATTCGCCCATGGCAACGGTTACCAGGAGACGGGAGGCGGTCACCACAGAGACGGGATGCTCTACCTGGGTTCCACCCGGGCCTCGCTGGCCGATGCGCTGCCTCTCCACCTGGGGCCGCGGTGGTTCGGCTCGCACAGCGGTGAGTCTGGGGCATGTCCACCGGATGCCCAGGGAGAAGGAAGGGTCCTGGGGGTGCGGGTAGGGGAACCACCTCCCCACATGGCAAGCTGGTGGGCAGCCCAGGAGGTCCTCTGGGGGGCTGTGCAGGCCAGATCTCTGAAAAGTTCCAAATGACGCAAGCTTCCGAGCCCAACAGATCTCTGTGTTAGGCCAAGGTGATGGGATAAAGCTGGGGGTGAAGGCAAGTAGGCCAGCCGCTGGGCCGGATGGGATGGCCTTGAATTGTGAAGCCGGAGGGGCCATCATGGCCCAATGGAGGACACCGGTTTTACAGGAGATGAAGGAGGAAGCGATGGTGGCTCCTTTCATTGCAGATCAAAAGCCAGGCGGAGGCCCCTGCAGGCCAGCCCCCTGGCCCTCAGCCTTGTCTTGCCTCAGACAGGCCCTGTTGTAGGCTAAGACTGGAGGAAAACACGGGAGCCAGGGGCCACAGCAACCTAGGAGATTGGATTTCGACAACCGACTGGGTTAAAACCATCCTTTGCCGCCAAAGTGGTATGCTTAGCGGTTGAAGGACACAGCCTCCGCTGGCAAGTGCTGTTTGTCATTTTGGCAACCTGTGAGGAAGACAGCTAGCCGCGAGGGTGGTCCAGGGTTGCTCAGGATGTGATCAGACGGAGATAAAGGATGGCACCAGAAAAGGATGATTGGCAGGGAGCAGGCCTCCCTGACGATGACATTTTTCATCTGCTGGGGAATTGCTCCAGCTTGCTCTCCCCCCCCCCCCCCATGTAGAAGCCATAGAGCTGGACCAAAGAAAGGTCCAGCTTGAACACAGATCAGGGTCCGGCTGGACCACATTTTTCCATGCCTCGTGTGATCACTGAGAAATTGATCACGCTGAGTAGCTCTACAAGCGTAGGTGATCATACCCTCACTTGCCTGGTTAGGTCCACCTTCTTGTACCCAGTTCCACCTGAAGCCACTGACACGGCCCACCGTTGGCTGCTGTGTCTTCTGCCAGCTCACGAAAGCTATTTTTTTTTAAAAAAGAACCCCACAGAACCCAAACAGGAGAAACCTAAAGCTGTAGTAATATATCAGTACTTTTTCTCAAATGGAAAACCTGAAGCCTGATAATGTATCTTTTCTCATTCGGGGCTGGTCCAAAATTTGCTGTCTGCGGTAGGGTCACAAATGACAGCCCATGCCCACCCAGTGAAGGGTGCATTGTTGCCCACACCAGCCAAGTTATTCTGGTGATCAGGGCAGAAGAATCTCTCGGGCACCCTCCTGCATTTGGAACAGATGGATTCGTTAATTATTTGCAACTTGAAATTTGCAGCCTGGGGCAGCTGCCTCTCTCTGCCTAATGGTAGGGCTGGTCCATGTCCCGCTCTTCAGCGGCGTCGGAATACAATGCCCAATAATTAGCCAACAGAGGTGCAGAAGCTATTTGGTGTGTTGAAGGAATTCCAGCACTTGAGTTTCCCTGCAGGCTGTATTCTTCTCTAGAACTTATTTAGCCCTAGATGTCGACAGGGTTTGACCTTCTTTTTTCCCCCTTGTCCAGAAGTGGTAAGGAAAAATGAGCTCTGGATATGCCTTGAGTCACAATGGGGAGCAGGTGTTGGTTCTCATTCAGCCCCACTGGCCATGTGAGAGACAAGGAACATTGACCCCTTTCTCCTTTTCAGCTTGGGATGTGCCCACGGCATCTTCTGATAAGGTGAATTGTCTAGAAAAGGGTTTTGTCCTATTCACTGTGCCCCCCGCACGGTAGTTTTGGACTTCAGTAACTATGAGAGGAGTTGAGGTCCACAGTATATGGGGGGGGGGGGGAGCATCCTGCTAGAGAAGGCTGGTTCTGGGAATATTGTGTTTTTCAAGTGACGTGGTCCTGTGCAGTGGTGAGAACTGAGAAGCAGGTTGTAGGAAGGGGTGGGGAGGGTTTACTATGGTGGCAGGTATGCCCCCCTTTTAAGGATGGTTGTGGGGGGCCTTTGAGCAGCAGTGTCAAGACGCCTAAGAAGGATTGTTTGACATGTCATATGAGATCCCTTTCAAGCCACAGTCTCCATTTTTTCCTCTTCGTGCTCCTGAAAAAATGGGGGATTTTTCTTCGGACAGGACCACTGTTACTGTGTTTTCATCCTTTCCTATCATTCTCCTCTCTGTTCCTTCATGTTTAATCCAGAATGGAGCACTTGGTAACATGCTGTGCTGATGATGCAGGAAATGGCGATGGGTGAGAACTCTGGAACTCACTGCTTGTGCGTATGTCCTGCCAGATCCCCATGGAGGCGGATGAGCCAGATGGACCTTGGGTTGCATCCAGCACAACTTTTCTTAAACTTTTAAGACTAAGGACCATTCTTGATCAGAGTACATTAGAGTTACAGAAACAGATGCGCCTGTGTCAACAAGAATGTGGCTCCCAGAAACCCTGAACCTTGGTTACGATGACCGAGGGCAATGGGAGTTGTAGTCCAGGAACATCTGTAGCCCCAGTTTAATAGCGGTCACTATATACGATTGACTTCTAATAATCTAATCATAGGCTTTAAAAAAATCATATTTTTTGTTTGTTTTCTGAATGAGTGAGACTGAATGCCTGATGGGAGGTGTCCATTTGTAGATAATTTGTTTGTTGCACATAAATTCACAAATAGGGTATTCAGGGCTTCTGGAAAGTCACATGTGTGTGTGTAGAATTTCTGAGATTTGTGGACCTCTTCTGGACCCGGTGCCAGTTTACCTGTTGCTCTGGAGGGGACCTTTGTGACTGACACGCAGGGCTTCCTTCCCCTTTTGGTTTTGTTCACTCCTAGTGAGAAAAAGAGAGTTTACTTGTTTGGTCCGGAAAGTTTTTGGATGACGGGAAATCTGTTTGTTTCTGAGAAGGCTGGGTTTTTCCCCCAGCTGGCTTGAAACCAGACTGAGAGGAAGCTGGGATTATTTGAGATGGGGAGGAGAGGACTTTGCAAACCAGGTCCTGGATCTGCTAAGTTTGAAAACAGTCCCACCCATGTTAGGGGGAGGTGCCTGCATGTCGTCAGGTTACCAACGTTTTTCCTTCGTTGTATTGCAAGGTGAAACAAAGATTAAGCTGTGTTAGGGTTTCCAGATCTCATGCGGAAAATTAAACCAAAACAACTTGAACTGGAAAATTGAGCAGCATTCCCCTGGTACAGAAGTTCGTACCCAAGTTCTGGCAGGACGTGGAGGGAGCTCATTGCCAGCTGATTATACTTTAGTCATTTATCTGGTACTTGCTTGATAGATTTAAAGCATTAATTAAACAAGGTGATATCAGCAAGTCAGGAGTCCATTGGCATTTCCTCAACTCCCCGCCCCCCTGGCTTTTTAAAACATAATAATAACTACATTTACATTTTCACCATGGAACTGCATAGACCCAGCGATGCTATCAATGGGGCAGCATGACTGCCATGGCACAGATATTAGATTTGTGATGAGTTCATGCTAATTTTTCTCTGGACCAGCTCACAAAGACAAATAATGCATTGTTTGGAATCTCACTGCCTGGACTCAAGACGAGCGCATAGATCGTTGACAGCTGTGATGTCTCCTTTCTTCGATACCCTTTCTCGGAGGCTGGCTCTCAGAGAGCAGAGGATAAATCTGTGCCTTTGGCATCCCAGTAATTAGCTTGATCTTCCAGTGAATGCATCCCATCTCCTGATGTTTCCCTGAGCAACTGGGGGTCTCACCTGGCTTGCTGTCTCTCTGTCCCAGCATTGGGGGTGTCCTGTTGTTGTGTGCACGTCCATGGGGGCGGGGAATGTTAAGAATAACAATGCAGTGAAGGTCGCTCGTAACAGATTCTGTGCTTAGAGGACCATTTTCCTCCACTCCACGGACGGCTGCTTATCTTAGTCCTCTGACAGAAGGCTTCCAGTTCTTGGCTGCAGGGTTTTTTAAGAATGAAAAGCAGGAAAGCCCTTGCAAAAGCCTTCCCCGTTTCAATGATTTGTTTTCACTTTGGTTGGTTGGTTTGCAATAGAGCGGCTTGGCCCCAATGGGGAGGACGTTTTCGACTACTGTTCCCATCTGCCCCAGCCTGTCAGGTTGGGGAATGCTGGGTAACAAACAGGGTCCACCCCAGGTTGTGGGAAGCCCATGCGACCGGAAGGGCATCTTGGAACGCGTGCCACTGCCTTTGCTTAATAACAGACCGGTGTTGCATAGCGACCGGAATAAACCTGTTTCTGCTCTTAGTCAAACGGAGGAGGTACTTAGAAGGGGTGAATTATGGCGAACCCTGGCGTGGTTGTGTGTTTATATTCAGGACAAGATGTGTCCGGATAGGAGGTCTTAGGCATGAGCTAACTCAAGGGTCAGGAGTTAGGAACAGTGTTCTCACATGCGATGGAAGCGTCCTTCATTGCTTCCCCCCCCCCCCCAGCACGGATGCTTTGCAGAATGCAGCAGCTGCCTGTGGCTTGATACTTTTTATGAGAAAGGAAGTGGGCAAACTCTTAGAAAAGCTGCACGTTCATTGTTACCTGGTCACGGGGAGCATTTTTTTCCCCTGGTGCCTGGGTTGTTGTGCTGTAGTTTCTTTGCTTTCCTTTAAAATGTCTGTGAGATGTATCGCTCTTCTCTCCCCTTCCAAGATGTTCCTTGTTGAAGCTGAGGGGCATGTGTTTAGGTTGAGTTCAAAGTTAAGACAGAGGTAGTATATAAAGAGGCATCGTCATCTCAGAACGGCAGAGCTGGAAGGGACCCTCTGGATCATCAAGCCCAGCCCCACTTTCTCCTCACCTTCCCGATGGCAGGACCGAGGCATGTGCTGTCATGTTAAAATGAAACGGGAGTCGGGCTGCTCTTTCACCCTGCTTTCAGGCGGCTGCCTGCCTTGAAGAAACGCAGGGCAGGCATGAATCCGGGAGCAGCAGCTCCACCACCATCACCAAAGTGGCAGAACTGGAAGAAACAATGGTGCGTCTAGTGCAGCTGCAACTTGGTGCCGAATTGTAGCGTGACCTTCCGAGCAACTTGCTCAAAATCCCACTTGAGCGGGAGGCAACTGTCTTGAGAAAAATGGTGGCTGGGATGTGAGTGTGGGAAATGGCTCTCGCACCGTTTCTTTGCCACCGAAGAAGGCCATGGCCGTGGCACCTAAAGCAAGGTTTTGGGAATAAAATGGCGGGGGTGGGAGTTGGCTGGACACATTTTGTAGGAATGGTTTTATCAACTCATGGTATTAAGCCGCTAGAAGTTTCTGAAGGAGTGCGAGAAGTTGGTGTGACAGGAGACTTCCGTTGTCCATCAGTGTGAAAAATTCAGGTCAGCAACATGGACTGATGTGACTGATGAACAGGATCTGAGGAGAACGTACTAGGCTGCTGGACTTACTCTAGAGGAGGGTTGTGTGATGCTCCTTTGGCTCTGGGCCACACCTAAATAATCTGGAGAGCTCAGTGGTTTGGGTCTTTGGCTGCAGAGCCAGAGGTTGGGAGTTCGATTCCCCCGCTGGGCATCCTTGACAAGGGCTGGACTGGATGATCCAGAGGGTCCCTTCCTGCTCTGCCATTCTGAGATGATGATGACGACGACGACGAGCTTAAACAGTAGCTTGATTCAAAACATTCAGTTTCGGTGACCTCAGAGCATCATGTTGAAAATGGGTGAATCTAAATAAAAACCCAGGCCAAAAGGAAGCTGAACCAGGCTCAAGTCGCATTGTTGATTTAGAACATCTTTTGACCAATTTTTGTGTTTGTTCTCAGACAACTTTGAAAACCATCGCTTAAACTGTGATGAGCCTTTGTGTATGGTCTTTCCGCCTGTATGTGCGCGTAAAATCTATGACAGTGTTTATCTGTACAGAAAGGAAAGTTATAATACCCTTGCCAATCCCTCCGTAAGTCAATTACAATAGGAGAGGATCGTTATTATGACTCAAAGCCAGCTGCTTCGCCACATAATTTGCATCATTAAAGAGGAAGCAGAGTGGTCCTCAAGTCCTGCTTACGATCAGAGGCAAAGAGAGGCACAGCTAACTTTTTTTAACAACAAATTAAGGAGGACTGGCTCAAGGCATCCTTGGGACCTGCGTAGAGAAGGAACGTCAGCGGTCCATCCGCCTTGCAACTCCTGTTTTACAGTAAGGGATGGTCTGAAGTACGACCTTGCCCTGCAGAGTTCAAAGATGTGTCAGTGCTAGGTTAATTATGTAAATAATCATTAGAAACTATTATCACTGCATCCATTGGCCAGTTAAAAAAAAATAGAAGAGGCACATTATGGTTACGATCTGTAGTTCCTGTCAGATGTAGGAAGCAAGCAAGCTTAATAATAATAATCTTAGAACGGCAGACCTGGAAGAGACCAAGGAAGCCCCCCCCCCCGGGGGGGGGATCAAACTCCCAACCTCTGGCTCCACAGCTGGATGCCTTAAACCACTGAGCTTTCCAGCAGTTCTTTATTGTACTTCTGTCTCAGCACCTATATTCTACAAGTATGAAAGTTACTCAGGCTCCTGCTGATTCCCGTAGGGTGTCTCTCTGCATACAATGTATGTTCAGAAGTTAAGAGGTACTGGTGGGCTGTGGGACATCACAGCCTCTTAAAGCTCCTTGTTGCAGTTCCAAATAAGACCATGGACATATTTGCGCACTAGTTCCTGGACTCACGTGTTGTCACAACTCAGTATTCGGTCTAGCCAGGGTGCTCTGCCTCATGGCTGCTGATGGCAAGCTATGATACAACCTCAGCACGTAATAATAATCACACGTTGTCAAAGTTCTGGCTTAGGAGGACAATCAGAAAAGGTGGGGGGTGGGCACTAGTGTTCAGATAGCTTCGGGAGAAAGGACTGTTCATGTGTACATGTATTTATGTTGAGTTCAAAACCAGAGGGAGTGGCTACAGGAGCATAATCATTCCTTATGCCCTAGCGTGGGTACAAAGTGGGGGTGTTTGGGGGAGACAAGATGAGAAGTGGTGGCATGTGGGCACAAGAAGGGTAACTAGCCAACCACCGTAAGCAAAATTCATGCACTGGTGATTTCCAGGATTGACTACTGTAATGCTGTCTACGTGGGGCTTCCCTTGAGGTTGACCCAGAGATTGCAGTGGGTTCCGAATACAGCCATCAGGCTAGTGACAGGTGTCAGCAGATTTGACCACCTCTCCGCAATCCTGGTTCGCCTGCACTGGTGACAGGTTGCCTCCCAGGTCAAGTTCAAGGTCTTAACAAAGCCCTCCATGGCTTGGGACCATGCTCCCTGTTGGAGCATCTCTTCCCAAGGTCATCCTCCTCCACCACCAGATCCTCCTGGGTGAGGCTCCTCCGGGGGGGGGGGGGGGGCTACACCGAAGGATGCCAGAAAGACTTCAGAAAGAAGTCGGGCCTTCTCAGTGGTTGCCCCCATCCCTCTGGAATCGCATCCCGGTGGAGCGACGCCTGGCTCCCTCCCTCCCCAGTTTTAAGAGGCTGTGGAAAACGCATCTTTTCCAAGAGGCAGTTGAAGGCAGCCTGTATTGAAGTTATTCACCCACTCTGTTTCATGGCGCTGTTCAGTTTTGTTTTGTTTTAATGTCGGTTTCTTTTTTTGTTGGGACGGGTGGTTTTATTTTGTTTGAATGGTGTCGCTTTATTGATTTACATGCATACCACCCAGAATACACTAATGGGGCAATATATAAATTAAAATTAAATTAAATTAAATTAAATTAAATTAAATTAAATTGACACACAGCACCCCACCCCCAAGTTCTAGCCATCTTGGTTCCTTTAAGGAGAAAGGCAGGGTAAAAATATTTTAAATCAAATACTAGTGCAGGATTTGACAGACTCATTTATTTATTTAACATAAATAAACAAAAATTTATATATTTAAATATTTATTTATTTAAAATATTTTTACCCCCGCCTTTCTCCTTAAAAGGGCTCAAAGACCCATGGCGACTTACACGTTTAATGCATAAAACTTGCTCTCTTTCAAACTTGTTTTGTGCTTATAGACGTATTGATTTGTAGCACATTTACCAAGCTTCTTAGCTGGAAGAAGAAAACAAGCTTCACCGGGTGATGTACAGCTATTAATAGTAAACTAGTCCTTGCTGTTGGGCTTATAGGGTGGACAAGGTTAAGGAGAAAAGGAAGAGGCGAAAAGGCAGCTGAACCAGCGTTTTTCCCCCTATTTCAGCTCTTGTTGAGACTGGCTGAGATGGAAATAGTTCAGGTAGGCTGATGAAATGGCTGCTGGCAAGGTGACAGCTGGAGCGAGCCACAGGCAGCTTGTCTCTTAGCAGAGGTGATGGGATTTTTCTCTTCCGCGCTGCTGTGCTGGGGCTGACTCAGTCCAGGGAGCTTCAGGTCTTCCGTCTGCCAGCCTTGAGCAGTTCCGTTAACAAGAAGGGCTTCCTGGAGGAGGACACTAATTCATAGGGTCACCCTCACCTAAGTTGGCAGCCACGCGACAGCATGGAACGACCACTGCTCTCCAGTTCAGAGAACTGTAAGTGAGAACGATTTTGTGACTGCTCTACCATTTTAGTAGGTTTGCCGGTGACCAATGTTGTTTCCTTGTAACGTTCCAACTGGTGAATGCAAAACTTGGCAGAGTTCACAAACGGAATATTGCTTGTAGATGGTGGCAAGACCAAGGCCCTGTGCAACACGGACCCCGTGCCACGGCCATGTCTCATGTTTACTCAACAGCCGTTGGTCAAGCAGAATAGCTTGGGAAATTTAGAGCACTGTTTAGGAGGTCAAGTTGCAAACTTGGTATCAAATCTCTGCTCCGTCTGAATGTCTTCTAGGTCCGACTGCAATGTTCTTCCACTACACTGACTCATTAGTAAGCATTTTAGCACATATGAAAACATGTGTGTATATAAACACTTTAAAAACAGGTTCAACATTGCTTCTGGTGTTGAAGGAGTGGAGGAATCTTGTTGTCACAGAGACTGGCCAAGGCAGCCATGCTTGGCTTTGCTTGGCTTTGCTCGGAAGCTCCAAAAAAAGAGTTTCTTAGTTTGTTTGCTTGTTTGTTTGCCTTGAAGACAGCCAGTTACATGAGTAAGAAAGAGTTTCTGAAGGACCCCCACTGCTCCGTTCTGTTGTCTTTCCAAGATGTATAAACTGGAATTGAAGATGGTTACTGGTACTGTTTACATCTGCAGTTCCGGGAAAAAGTATTTAGACTTGATTCTTGTGTCAGGCAGAGTACAATATCCGGTTGTATCCTTCAGCAGTATCAGGTGTGCCCAGGTCAAATAAGCAGATGCCCTTTGGCTAGGCTTTTTTGCCAGCTTTTGTGCTCCTGGGCCCCTCTTCCTGCAAGTAACAGCTGAGCAGAAGATACAGTTCTATTCTTGTCCCAAATGGGGAAAAAATCCCGTGAGAAGCCAAGCTATTTGCAACAGCTGGAAGATTCCCCACCCCACAAATTTGAAAACTTAATGGAGCCCAGTGGGAGTATTCCGGGAATGAGGGACAGAGTCTATAAATGGCTTTCTAAGGAATATTCCCCCAGAGTAATGTGGTGTTGTGCCTTTCTGAACAGAAAATGGCGGGCGTTCCTATTGGTTCCGTCTGTGGGAGTACAGTTATGGCCAGGCTGAGTGAAGCTGATCGTTTTTGGGAAGGGTTTAAAATTCACTTCTCTGGACATTCAGCAAGTCACTGCCATGAATCTACAAATGAAGTTCGCCCATCCATTCCTAGAAAAAGCACCCTGTCAAATGCAAGCTCTCTCTCTCTCTCTCTCTCTGTGTGTGTGTGTGTGAGAGAGAGGGGGTGGTGGCAGTGGAGCAAAAAAGGCAAGATACTGTGACATTGTAAAGGCTTAACAAATTTGTTTCACTGTGAGTTTTGATAGATTAAAATCCATTTCCTCAGACACCATGGATGTTGATCCATCTGATGGAAAGCACACACACAAACAGCCGCTTTTGCCAACATGGAGAAACAGAGTAGCCGGTCTGGCTGTCAAACACAGTGGTGTAAAGGCTCCAGGGCCCACGGGGTCGAAGCCCCACGACATTTTGATTAGGAGGGACTATGACATCATCTGCCATCTCTCCCCCCCCCCCCCCGACTTTCTTGCAGCCTTTCTGTTCATCTGCAATCTTCACTGTAACTGAGAGGGAAATAGATTTTCCCAAGATCCATATATTATTTGCAAGCAATCCCTGTCGCAATACAAAACATTTGAGGTCACCTTGGTTTTGAATGGACAGTTAGGAGCCGTTAACTTTACAAAAGACCTGCTCCTCATTTGTTGATACCAACCAATCCGTCCACCTGAGCTTTTGGGGAGGGGACAGTTTACGGAGACCTTTCACAATGAGTGCCTTCGCATTTGCAAGATCACTGTGACATCTCCGATTCAAATGGCACAGTATGTTTTCAGACAGTGGCCTTGAGTAACCATTCAGCCAGACTCTTTTGGCTAAGTTCCTCTTTTAAGCCCAACCCCGTGTTTTACAATTTCACTCGTGGACGTATTGCTGTGTCCCGTTTCAGTGGCTTAAACCTGGCGGGCCTCAGGCGAATCCCAAAAGGATGCCCTTGACTGCTTGCGTTCACACCTGGAAGCCAGCACAGTTAATAAAAATCGCAACCAACAAAAGACGGGATCCCTCCACCCCAGCCTGCTTCGGTAAGAAAAGCAGTTTTCCTGCTTGAGGAGTCTGGGCTCTATGATCTTTTATGCGGTGTGTTAGTTAGTTTTGCAATAAGCACACGATCTCGTTAACCCAGCTGCCTCGGGTCCTTTCTAAGGAGAAAGGCAGGGTAAAAACATTGTTAAGTAAATAAATGAAACGAACAAGCAGACTCACCCACCTGTATGTTCCTGCAGGGGTTGGTTCAGCCAACCCTGGACAGGTGAGTTGACCGTTGTTTGCATGGCTGTTCTGCAGCTCGTGTAGGGATCACATTGCATGAAATGGACCTACTATGGTGTGTCTTTTGATCATTCATGGACCTGTGTGTGTGTGTGCGTGTGTTGTTGTTGTTGGTGGTGGTGGTGGTGGTGTGTGTGTGTGTGTTAAGTGCTGTATCTTTATCACATTCCATCGCTCCTTATGCAGGAGTTTGCTTTTCTTTTCTTTTTTTAAAGGGCTTTGTGTGCAAAACGGTGCAAAGCTTTCCTCCCAGGAGTGAAAGATGTGTCTGTGTACTGCAGCGCAGCTGAGCTCTGTATTCCAGCTATTTTAGTAAGTGTGAATCTCCGCACTCCTAGACAAGGTTTCAGGCAGATCTGTCTTGAGGCGGGGGAGGCTGAGAGCCAAGCAGAGAAAGGAGCGCCAAGAAATGGCCCCGCATTGTGTCGTTGCTGTCCTGGTTCAAGCTATAGCTGCTGGCCTATCCTTCGCTTCCCAAGCACCTTTTTTCTCCCCAAAAGATACCTTGCCCGGTTTTCTTAAGGCATCAACCTCTTACATTAAAATGTGATTAACGTCCCCCAGCTTAATTGTCCCACCTGCAAGGCCTTCCCTCCGCAGTTATGAGGTTTTCATTGAGGTTGTGGTAGAGGGCATACAAGAATCGATGGCATCCACCACGATATGGATGTTAGGTTGGGACCGCTGCCTGTAAGTCAGAAGGTGGGGAGTGTCCCATAAAGCAGTGGATCGCCACCTGGGGTCCCCAGAGGTTCTTGGACTACAACTCCCAGGAACCTTCACCCCTAGCTGTGCTGGCCAGGTTTTGTGGGAGTTGTAGTCCAGGAACGTCTGGGGACCCAAGGTTGGGAAGCACTGGTCTAGAACCTTGGGTCCTCAGAGGTTCTTGGACTACAGCTCCCAGAAGCCTTCTCCTCCAGCTGTGCTGGCCAGGATTTCTGGGAGTTGTAGTCCAAGAACCTCTGGAGGCCCAAGGTTGGGAACCACCGCCGTAAAGACAAGGGTGGGAGGTCACTGAACATGAAGAAGAATTGTGCAGTTATATTGTGTGACCTGATGCCACTGTGATGTTGTGGGAAGAGTGCCAGGCTTGCGTTCAGAAGGCCTGGGTTCAAATCTCTACTTGTGGGAGGGGTAGTAATGGGAAACCATTCCATGAACATCTCATGTGGTTCAGAAACTCTTATTAGCTCTCTGTAATTCAGAAGGGACTTGATGGCTCCTAGCAACGACAGATGAGCGAGCTCTTGGCGATGGCTTGGGGGATCGCTCGGGCTCCTAAATCAAACAGAAATGGTTCAGGACAGAAATAGCTTTGTATGAAAGCAGCTGGAAGCTCTCATGGGATGGTAAGGTGTCAGGGGTTGCTTCTTGTGATACTGAGATGGGACTCGGGTAAAAAAGAAAAAAGAAAAAGGAGGAACCAAAAATGGTGGCGTTCCTCGTGCAGGCCTGGTGGGCTTTGAGCAAGGATTGAAATGGGAGGTTGGTGCAACATTGCCCATGGTCCCCAGCCTACATGAGGAGGCACACACACTGCTCGCAATTCGCCTCTGCCCTCCTCTCCCGCCGTAAACCTCCCCCAGTCGGGCGTCTTCATCTTTCCATCATCTCTTCTCCCCCACACCTAACCCGTGGCTGCTGCTTCCCTCGTGTTCCAGGCCTTCTCCCCTTCAGGGTTCCTTCTGCTGATGACATTTAGGATGCTCGCCATGTGCCACAGCCATCATGTTAAAAAGCATCCCCGTGGCTCTGGAGGGACCCCAAGGCGGAGGGAGGAAGCCCAAGGCCTTACACATCCAAGGGCCAGAGGATGGGTCTGGCTTCTGCCTGCCTTTACTCCTTCCTCTCTCTGCTCCAATAAAAGCAGGCTGCCAGGGGCTGCCTGTCTCGTTAGAAATTCACGCCATGATCTCTGATTTCGTGCTGGATTTAGGAGGGAGGGAAAGGACAGCTACCGGTCTCTGGGTGTTCTTCTGCATTTCTTCTATAGCTAAACCTGTCTGTCCCCATTCTCTTTTCCTGGATACCTTCTCCTTGCAACCAGCTTTGAGCCAGCTTGCCTCCTGAGATAACAATGCGGGGAAATGGCCCTACAGGCCAAGAAACAAGTTTTAAAAGGGTACCGTTGTTTTCACCTTCCTGTTTCACCTGGGCTTTCTTTCATCATCATGTGCCAACAGGTCAGTTCAGGCTTCGGGTAATACTTTTCAGGGTTTCCTAGGTAGAAAGTACTCAGGAGAGAGGACTTCCTTTCTTCTAGGGGGTGCCCTGGGATTTGTGCAGCTTGCCCAGGGCCACCCAGGCTGGCTCTTCTCCCGGGAGGCACCGTGGGGGAACCGAACTGCCAACCTCTGAGCTACCCAGCCAGCCTGCAACAGCCTAAGAACAGCCCAAATAACTGCTCCCGACAGCTACTAAAGTGCGTGAGAGGTATTTTTTTTTACAACAATTAAAAAACAAATCGGCAGGGGGCAATTGGAGGGGACCGCTGGAGGGGGGGCACCCCTCTAAACTCTGAGGGAGGGACACGTCATCTCCAGACCTCTGGAAACGGAGTGCCTTTGGTTTAAACTGTTGACAAAAGCACCACAACTCTTGGAAGTCATTTTAGCAAACTAAGTGCCAACTGTTCGGGGAAAATTAGAAAAGGCCGTGTGGTCCTTACATAATACAGATGCAAGAGCAGGCGACACCTTTATTAATAATAGTGTGCTGTCAAGCCAATTCTGACTTATGGTGACCTTTTCAGGGTTTTCCAGGTAGAGAATATTCAGAAGTGATTTATCATTCCCTTCTTCAGGGGATCCCTGGGACTGTGTGCAGCTTGCCCGAGGCCACCCAGGCTGCTACTGCTCATTCAGTGGGGAATCGAACTCTCAACCTCTGTCTCTACAGCCAGATACCTAAGCCAATGAGCTATCCAAGCAGCTTGTGCTTAATTGCTAGGGTGGAAATCCCACTCATCAGTTATTCAGGGGGGGCTTTGCTCCTCTAAGCTCTCCAGACTTCACAAGATCCAAAATCGTAAAGTAATGTGTAAATTGGAAACGGAGTCCTGAGGTTGTGAAAAAGTGCCAGGACTGATAAGGGGCAGCTTGCCCAAGGCTACACGGGCTGGCTCCTCTCCCAGTGGGGTGCATTGGGAAATCCAACTCTCGACCTCTGGCTCCACAGCCAGATGTGTAACTCACTTCTTTTTGTGGATCAAATTTGCTAAAGCAGCACTGAAGGCTGTGGGTGGAAGGAGGCCTTACAAAATAAGCAGCCACCCCCACCCACCCCCAATAATAGGACTCCTAGGAGGGAAAAGACGTGGCAAGGGTGACCCAATAAAAGAGGCTGCCATCTCTCTGAACATGCACAAACAGCCACGGGAGATGGAACTAGAAGGGGCAAGCTGGTGATGGATACGGTGGTTTGGATAGATGGTGTCGCCATCTATAAAGCCCTCGATGACAAAGGCAGCGTAACTCAGAGATAATGATCCAGGAAATGAAAGTCTCCAGGAACCCCATGTGTAGCACAGAATTGCTCTCGGCCACATCTCTTAATAAATCGTATTTGTTCTGGGCTCCGTTTCTCCTCCCTTTTCCTTCCTCTCTTCTGCTATTTGACCAAGAATGTTTTGTATAAAAATAACTCAACCAAACCCTAATCGGTCCTCTTAGAAATGCATTTTTCGGGTTAAAAGTATGTTTGATGCACATACATAAATCTACAACTAATACTGATTTCCCCCCTTGCTTGTTGACAAAACCAGTTACTGTTTAAATAAAAAAGAACTGTACGTAGGTGATTATATTTTGAGTGGATTGCTCAGCACCCCCCTGTGTTTATAAATTATTTGTTCTGCTGCGTGTTTAGTATTTTCCTTGTTACAGAAAATGGACAAGGCTGTAATTTTCTCCCTAATGGGCTGACAACCGGCCATAATAAGATCTGAGTTAAACAAGGAACATTAAGTCAAAGTCGTGAGTTTGTGACCCAGAAGGGCTGGCAGTCACATTTAGTATCTGAATGGATAGAAATTTCTTGGGAAATGTGGAGGGAACATAAGGAGCATGGGAACAGTGTTCCTGCAAACAGCAGCAAATCTAAAGCCTTATTTTTGGTTGCTTGATGATAAGATGGCTGGATAGCTCAGTGGCTTAGATATCTGGCTGTGGACCCAGGGGTTGGGACTTCCAATTCCCCCCACTGCTGTGCCTCCTGGGAGAAGAGCCAGCCTGGGTGGCCTTGGGCAAGCTGCACAGTCCCAGGGCACCCCCCAGAAGAAGAGAATGCTAAACCACTTCTGTGTATTCTCTGCTTGGAAAACCCTGAAAAGGATCACCACATCAGAATTGATTTGATGGCACATGATGAGGAGGATTAAGATGGTGATAACTCACCTTTTTGTTTTCATAGTTGAAGGCCGCTTAGGTAAGAATCTTGGAATAAAAAAAAGAAACGAAACACTCCACGAGATATTTTTTTTAAAAAAACAGCACAAAAAACCCCCATCATATTCAAGTCCGTACACAGGGGAGAAAGAACAGGAGAGTCTTGCTTAACCTCTGTGAGCCCTCACGGAGGCCTCTGGCTCGTAGCCTGAGCCGCGACAGCTCCTGTTTGTTCAGAATCCTGGGAAAGGTCAGCTTTGCTTTGGACTGTCTGCCTGTCTGTCCGTCCATCTGTCTAGCGGTCTGCTGCCCTTCCGTGCAGATCAAGATAAGCTCTGCCTGGGCCATGTCCCTGGGCACCCGGCCAGCCTGCCAGCCTGCCAGCCTGGCTTGGTCACCTGGGCGCATCAGTCAAAACCACTTCCTTGCTGTGGACACGAGCTTTCAAAAAGCACGGGCGCCCTTATTCTTGTCCTGCGGCAGGGTCTCCGGTTGTGACAGAACACACCACCTCAGTTTGCCCTTCTGCTTTGGGTGAGAGCACGGCTGGGTCTTCTGTTAATTTGAGCCTCTCCTCTCGCCGGAAGCCCTCCCAGGCTCTCGGATGGCTCCCACTTCCGAAAGATCTCTGCGTGATCCTGGCAGGCAGGGGGTTTGGAAATCATGGCCCCAAAGGACCAGAGAGGTCCTTTCATGAGTGAGACATGGCAGGTGCTGCAAAAGGTGATGCTTTTGCTTTTTCCAGGTCCTGGTGAGCCCATTTCCGGAGGCTGGAGGCTGTGCGCTCCCATGCCGAGGGTGAGGGGTGCCCAGCGGGCAAAGGCTGGCATCTCATGGGAATGAAAACCCACTGACACAACCGTTAGTGGCCTCTTTTTTTAGCAAGCAGAGCCCCAAGGCCAAAGTTGCTTTGTTCTTTATAGTGCTGTTATTTACCATATTTTCTCCAGCGGCCAGGTTCTTGGGTAAACTTAGCAGCTGCCTCCGAAAGCTCAGCCAGGCCTGCTTGTTTATTTGGTGCCCAGGAAACAGCCCTGGAGAGCGGCGTCTCAGTTCGTGGGTTTGGATCACATGCAGAGGCAAGCATTTCCTGATCCGAGTGCCAGACCACAGAAGCCGCTACCTCCGCGATGCCTGTGACCGACGGGCCTCTGACACGTTCCCCTGAGCTCCTCGAGCGGTTTCTAGTCCTGTCCTTTGAGCCCCATAAGAGGGAGAGATCTCGAGCATCTGGGGAGCCTGTCTGGCAGTTCTCTTCTTGGCCTGGTGATCTGGGCGACTTGAACCTCTTCAGCTCAGCAACGGTGGGTGCTCAGGAGGCAGGCAAGCTGCTTGCGGTTCTGAGTCGCAGCCACAAAGTTTTTGTGCTAATTTCAGAAACTAGCTGATTGTAATCGATGGCCCTTCAGCTTGGGAGCTTCTCACAGCCAAGGTTTTGTTTAATGTCTGACGCCACGGAGACGTCAGCCTCTCTACTTGCCTTGTTCTTTAACTCTGCCAAGGGTTTCCAGGGTCTGTGTGAGCCTCTTAAATATACCCTGGCAGTGTGTGACTTACCAGCTACGTTCTGTGTTGGCCCCACCTGATGTTGGACAACCATTCTGTCTTTATAGTGATGAACAAAGGGCATCTTTCGCCTTGAGAAAAAAAGACGGAGGGGAGAGACAGGAGAGCACTTTTCAAAGACTTGAAAAGGTTGTCCTACAGCGGAGGGGCAGGATCTGTTCTCGACCCTCCCAGAGTGCAGGGCACGTAATAATGGGCTCAAGCGACAGGGAGCCAGATTTAGGCTGAATCTCAGGAAAAACTTACCTGTTAGAGCAGTACGACAATGGAACCCATGACCTCGGGAGGCGGTGGTGAGCCCTCCAACGCTGAAGGCATTCAAGAGAATATTAAGACAACCCTCTGTCAGATCTGCTTTGATTTGAATTCCTGTCTTGAGCAGGGGGTTGGACTGGATGGCCTTAGAGGCCCCCTTCAGACTCAATTATTCTATGATGATGATTCTGTGATAAAGAGCAGACACAAGAAATTGAGGGAGGCCTCTGTGTCCAGTGTCCCCTTTGCTATATTATATGTTGGAGTTGATGCAGCCTCGCATGCTGCCTCTCGCAGGAGTGGTGAGGAGAGACCTTTCTGGGCTGCTGTAACTGTCAGTCAATCCAACAGCAACCAATGGTTCCTTCCCTGCCTCTGATTTCAAAGAGAGCCCCACCTCTCTGCTCTTTCCCCCTCTCTTTTAGTCTGCTGGCAGTTAGTGTAATCTGGGTCACTTGCTGGAAGCAGTCAGCAATTAGTCTGATTGAGACCTGTTGTTGTAAGCGGTAATGTTTGTTCAGAATGCTTTTTGAACTGTTTAATTGTAAGTAAATGAACCCTTTTAATTCTTTCTCTTACCAGTGCCTCAGAGTGCATTACTGAGGCTGTAAGTGCCAGTTGAAGAGAGAAGAGGGGGTGGTCTGCTCTGGGGAAACTTGGTCTGTGAGTCCCTGCACTTCTGCTACACAGCTAGAGGAATTTTAACGAAATTGTTTTCAAAACTCTGCAACATTGTATGTGTCTGATGTATAAGAGCTGTGAAGGAAACAGTGATGTCTCTGCATTCATATTAAGAGTTTGTGTTCTTGCTGCTATTCCTCCCAAGAGTGCTAAATGGTATCTGCATGAGCAGATGCCAGCTATGTGCCACACTTCTGCATTCATACATGAGTGTGCAAATGCTTTTATAAAGTTTTAAAGGATGCGGTTCTAAATCTTTGGTCATCCGCTCCTTTCTGACTGTCGCTTCCTCTAACATATGGAGGTATTCTTTGGGATAATGTTCTGCTTTGGGACAGAGGGAAATCTTAAGGACTAGAAACATTTCTGGAGAGAGCAGTCCCATTCTTGTGGGACAGACAGGCTGGCAACCCGGGTGGTTGTCCACAGAGGGAATTATATTGTTTCTTCCTGCACGGGGCTATAGTTGCTTGGGGTCCAGCAGGAGGACATGGGCTTGGCACACAGACAGCTCTGGCTTCTGGCCTCAGGCGGCTTCTTCTCTGCCCCTTCCTTGCCAGCAGTGCAGTGTTTGCCGGCGCTATTATTGCAAACACTGTAATGCATTCTTTCCCCACCTGTTCTTTCTCACGCTGCCTTTCACGGTTCTGTTCCCAGTGCTGAAATCTCAGGATAGAAGGCTGTATCCTTTCATGATGTTTATAATGCTTGCATACCGATTGAACAGTTGTGGTTTCTTCCAGAGAATCTCTTTAGTATTGTAGTTCACTGTTGCAAAAAAAAAAAATTTTTTTTTAAATTGCTGGTGATCATAGCCGGACCTTACTACCATTATCAGGCCTTCCTATGGGACTCTTTACAAAAAGTGACCCACTTATCCACCGGTCTGAAAATATTAAAAGAAAAATTCCAGGAAATATATATTTCTAAAGGTGAAGTTAGCAAAACTGGACACTAGGGGGATCCAGAGAGCATGCTATGTATGGTGTTTGCCTATAAAATAGTGTTTGCTATCATCTGCGTTTTTCAGCCTCCGCGGGGGTCCTGCGGTGTATTCCAGTTTCGCTGGCATCTTTCCCCCATTTTTGTTCCCACTGGTGCCAGGTCAGGTCTCTCTGTCTAACCGATATGCCCTTCCCTCTGCGCTCCTTCCCAGGTTTCAAGTGCCCCCATCTGCTCCAAATCCGTGGCTTCCGACGAAATGGAGATGCACTTTATCATGTGTCTGAGCAAACCCCGCCTCTCCTACAATGGTAAGTGAGGCACCTCCAAGAAGCCGTGCGTCTGGCTGGTTGGCGGCCAGCGAGGGTCTCAGCCGGGTCGCTTTCCTCATTGTCTTTTACGTCCACTGTACCCACCGGGTATTCACATGCGACACCCCCCGCCTTCCAGTCTGGGCTTCTGCCGGTTCCACCTGCACCGCTGGGTTGTGTCAATGGCACCACAGAATCCAGTGACGTTCTGTGCCCGAAAGAACTGATCCAAATTGCCCGAAACACATCCGTGTCCTTGGCCATTCTGAGGTGGTGGGAGGCATGCCCACCGAAAAAGGAAAGGTGGGGTTTTTTGGGGGGGGGATAAATGGGCAGAATTGCTTGCATTTCTTTATTTTCCAGAACGATGAATTCTGCTGTACTGCATGCCAGCTTGTACGCTGGCATGGTGGGTGGTGTGCCCGCCAGGCCGTAAGAGCTGCTCTTCTTGTGTGGTGGGGATCAGGGCCTTCCAGTGTGGAAAGGAATTGCCTGTATGGAGAGACCGTGTGTGCATGCACGCGTGTGCCCCTTTTTCTGACTTATTCCCAAATCCACTCATTCCTGGTTCAGTCTTATGCCCGGAGCTGGATTGCTTTCTGCCTGGCTCAGGGTGGCGGCTTCAGCCAGCGCTGCTGCCCTTACCGCACTGGGTCCTTCCCGAGGAGAAGCTTGGCAAGGGGCTGCCTTCTCTCCCCCCCCCCCCCCCGAGGAGTGGCTGTGCCCACCCCAGCAACGAGGGGCCCAATGGGCTTGGAGATACCCACTCCAGCTGTCGGTGTCAGGCTGCCTCCGTCCCCCAGCGTCCGTCCCCGAGGTCAGCCGGGATCCGCCCAGGCTGGCCTGCTGGCAGAGACGGTGCCAGGCAGCTCCCGAGGCTGGAGAGCTGGAAATCAGGTCAGGAAGAGGGGGTGGGGAGCTGGGTCTGGTTCTGCATCACAGCCGGGCCTCCCTGCCAGCACGCCTGGCAGCAGCCTCCAAGAAAAGGCAGACAGCTCCATCACCCACCCCCTTCATTCCTCCGCCTGCAGACCGAGCTGGGCCAGAGCGCTGACAGTCACCGATCGCCTTGTGCGGAGGAGGGGATGCAGAAGTGAATCTGAGCAGCATCGCCTGCTCTCCCTCCCTCCCTCCTTCCTTCCCATCACCCTGTGTGCTTCCTTTCTCTTCTGCTACCCTGATCCATGACCCGTGACCCGCTCTGCTCCTGCCCGGCTGGTGTCAGGTCAGGAGGGAGAGTTTTCAAGGCAAAATCCCCACGGTTTAGCAGTTTGGCCAGCTCGTCCACTCAACGGTTGGGTGACCTTTGCGGCTTCCTCTCTTACAGTCTGACCTTCTGGGTTTGCTTCCAGGCAGAAAGAGGCTGAAGGCGGCTGGGAGGAGAAGCCTCCTGGTTTCCCTTGAAACGTCTCTGTATTGACCTCCGTGGCCCATGTCACACCACTTGTTAACATTTCATCCCGTTAGAGATCTTAAAGTCAATTTGTTGGCTTTTTCTAACTCACTGAACTGTTTCCTCAACTTCATTGATGTGCACGTAACTTTTGCCATGGTATGTAGGATCCATATTGCCCATCCTCAGGAATGCCAGTTATGATTCCTTTTTGAGTCAGCAACATTTGCATCTAGAATCAAAAGCTGGTGCTTCAGGGGTGACCTTCGTTCTCTCGACTGAAGGTGGTCCATGCTAAGGATCCCCTCCAGCCTTGTTGGTTCGGTCGGATGGGAGAGGAGAATCAGGAGGAGTGAAAAACAAAGATATGCTCCGTAAAAATAAACCCTCACCACAGGTCAAAGCTGGCTTGTCCTTCAGGTGGATGTGGCCACCTCAGAGAATGGAGCGCGGAGAGTAATAAATTATACATTGCCTCCCCCTGTCAGACCTTAATAAACTCCACTGATACCTTCCCCAATTAACTTCACCTCCCTCCCTCCCCCCTCTGCCACTTTCCACATCTGTTTCTGCTGCTTTGTGGTCCTCCCTCCCTCCCCATTATGCAATCTTCTTGTCTACCCATGCTTGTTTTAAGTCAGGTTATAGACCCCCAATGATGAAAACTGAGGCTTTCATACTTGAGGGACATCATGAGAAGACGGACCCACTTCAAAGCCAATAAGGCTGGGGAAAAGGGAAAGCAGGAGGAAAAGAGGGAGACAGCATGGGAGATGGTTCAACTCAATCAAGGAAGCCACTGCCTTGAGTTTGCAAAGAGCTGAGCAGGTCTGTTGAGGAAAGGAACATTCAAAGGTCACTTATTCCTAGGGTTACCATGAGCCAGAGACAACTTGAGAGCCCATAGCCACAAGAGAAATGGAGTTTTATACAGCTGGTGGCTATCCCTCCTTGTAAACAAGCAAGCAGGGAGCGGTTTCAAAAAAGGACCAGTTGGCTGTTGGGCTGGAACAGGGATCTGAAGTAGGGAAGCCTTGGGAAAAGTAGCCGTTGGGTGTGACGGGGGGGGGGGGGGGGCGGCGGCGTATGTCTTATTACCCCTTATCCAGATACCTGAGGGAGCAGGTCTGCCTTGTCTCTATTAGAGGCCTTGCTCTGCTCTGTGCAGTGTGTGTGTGCGCATGTGTGTGTGTGAAGGGGCATTCATTTCTGCCTTTCCTCCCCTCTTTCCTGCAGACGACGTGCTAACCAAGGACGCGGGTGAATGTGTCATCTGTCTGGAGGAACTCCTGCAGGGAGACACGATAGCCCGGCTTCCCTGCCTGTGCATTTATCACAAAAGGTGAGAGCCGGGGAAAGAGACCTTGCCGGGGAAATTCACGAAACACGGGCAGCCTTGCCTTGCCTTGTCCTGCCAGAGGATCCCCAGAAAGGCTCCCGGGCTCCCCGGTTGCTCCTCCTTCCTCCCTGTCATCCTCCCACTGGGTGACTACGGTGAGGCTATCCATCATCTGCTTTTCCTTGTTGGGCTGCGACAGGGACTCAGTCTCAGGTGGGTGGGGATCCCATGCAAAAGGTGCTAGTCCAACCATCACAGGGTCCATAAGAAAGGATGCTTTTCTGACCCCCCACCCCCCGTCTCTTCTGCAGTTGTATAGATTCCTGGTTTGAAGTGAACAGATCCTGCCCGGAGCACCCCTCGGATTGACCCTGGCAATGCTTGCGGGCCTCTCCCAAGGTTAGAAATTGCTGATTTGCACTTAAAACACACACACACGCTGGGGGTTTCCAGGCAGGGAATACTCGGAAGGGGTTGACCCCTTCTTCTGGGGGCAGCTCTGGGACTGTGCCGCTGGCCCGAGGCCACACACACTGGCTCTATTCACAGGAGATACGCAGTGGGAGAATCAAACTCCCCATCTCTGGCTCTGCAGCGAGAGACCTAAACTGCTGAGCTATCCAGCCAGCCATAACTGTGTACTGTGAAGTCAATTCTGGTTTATGGCAACCTTTTTTTCAGGGTTTTCCAGGTAGAGAATACTCAGAAGGGGTTTCTCATTCTCTTCTCCTGGGGGTGCCCTGGGACTGTCCAGCTCACCCAAGGCCACCCAGGCTGGCTCTTCTGGCATGCACTGTGGAGAACTGAACTCTCAACCTCTGGCTCCACAGCCAGATACGTAAACCGCTGAGCTCTCCAGCCATCTATCATTCATTCATTTCAGTCCTATTTTGTTGTTGTTTAGTCGTTCAGTCGTGTCCGACTCTTCGTGACCCCATGGACCAGAGCACGCCAGGCCCTCCTGTCTTCCACTGCCCCCCGAAGTTGGGTCAAACCCATGTTGGTCGCTTAGATGACACTGTCCATCCATCTCGTCCTCTGTCGTCCCCTTCTCCTCTTGCCTTCACACTTTCCCAACATCAGGGTCTTTTCCAGGGAGTCTTCTCTTCTCATGAGATGGCCAAAGTATTGGAGCCTCAGCTTCAGGATCTGTCCTTCCAGTGAGCACTCAGGGTTGATTTCCTTCAAAATGGATAGGTTTGTTCTCTTTGCAGTCCAGGGGACTCTCAAGAGTCTCCTCCAGCACCACAATTCAAATCAGTCCTATTAGGCATGGTTATATACAAACTGTATCAAAGAAAAGTTCACCAATACAGGCATGAATTGCCAGTTTGGTGGTTTGTGTCAGTTCGTTTATCGGCCGAACAGGTGTTCGGCGCTTCAAAGCCCCGCCTCCTCCCTCAGGCACCCACTCAGGCAGAGCCTGGAGGAGGCGGGGCAGGGAAGCCAGGCCGCTGCCTCTGAGTGGGTGTCTGCCAGAGGAGGTGGGGCTTTAAAGCACTGAACAATCAATCAGCCAATAAACAAACCGGCACGAACTGCCGAACCGGTGGTTCGTGCCCATCTCTAGTCACCAAACATGGAAAGAGAAAAACCAACTGTTCCTAAGGCATTGTTTGCCAAGCAGACAAATTCAAAAGCAATAAAAAAAATTATATTGTACAGCGAGAAAGAGAAAGATGTCATTTACTTAACAACAACCAAAATGGTCAGTAATCAGTAGACAAAAAATGGTGTCTGGACAGCTTTGCTGTGTGTGAATCCGACTTGTTTGCTACAAGCTGCAAACTAGAATGAAACTCTTGTGAATGCCCCTGGCTGGAATTTGTCGAGACTCTGAATCTTCAGTCAGTTTCTCTGCTCAGATGTAGGGTGTATATTTGCAAACCACTCGGCGCCTAGTCCGAGCATACAAGCGACTCTTCCTGCACGCAGAGTCCCGAAAACAAGCGTTTTTTCTTGTCTTGGACCCTCGTGTTTGCTACAGAGCTCACACAGGGCACGAGGGCTGCCAAGCAGGGCCCTGACCGTGGGTGGACGGGGGGCAGGCATGGGGTCAAAGCTGAGGCAGTCCTTCCCCCTCTGAGAACGGTCCAGTATTCACCGACGTGATTGTACCAACTCTCCCCAGGTACCTCTGAACCCCTGACGCTGCTTTTCTCTCGCCAGGTCGCCCCGCCCATCGTCCTTCCCACCTCCGACCTCCTCCAAACAGGCTCTGGAACCCACTGGGATGACAGTGCAGAGGGGGGGCAGTTGGGCGGACGAGAAAACAACAACACACACACACCCCATCGGTGAAGTTGCTGCCTTTTGAGCTGTACCTGGGTGGCCAGCAGCCTGGATACAGAGAGAGAGAGAGAGAGAGGAGTGTCGGGTGCGAGAACCGGCGGCCAGCCTCTCCCCAGCAGCGCCATGATGTTTGTGTGGGCCAGACCGGGCCACGAGCCAAACGGAGCATGACGGCCACCGCCCTTCGGCCAGGATCCGGGGCCCTCCCACGACACACGGGTCACCCTTTTGCACTGACCACGTGTGGGTTTTTTTTTTTGTTTTTCCTCTCCTGTTCTTTGCCCCGAATTTGGGGGGGGGGGGATTACAGGAGGAGGACTTCTGCCTGGTGCCCCCCAGCCTCCTGAGGAGGGAAGGTCCTTTTCTGTCATGTTTTTTTTTTTTTGGAAGGCGTGGTAGGTTTGTCTTTTCAAGTGTTTACAGAACAAAAGAAAACAAAACAAAACAGCCATCTTGTGTCGACTGATGTGTGTTCCTGGTGATGTTTACAAGACTGCCATCCGCTCGGCCTCCCAGCACCGATCAGCCACTCCACGGGGCTGGAGGACCCCAAGACCTTTCTCCTGGCCCTCTTCCCTTCCAAATCTGGCCCCGGGGACAACCCCCACCTCATTGCCAAAAGTCGCCTCCCCCCCCCAGTCTTTCCTTCCTCCTAGTCTGGGTTTGAACTCCCCACACTGGGGCGGCTTCGGAGGCGTTTGGAAGGGGCTTCTGCGGCCGTTCACAAGTGTCCTGCTACGATGCCTGGAACTTTCTCAGCCCTGCGTGGAAAATAAACAGCGATTTTTCTTAAAAACACACACACATACACACACGCACACACACACGTATCTTTGAGCACGAAGTGGAGGCCGTCTCAGCCATGGGGAAATGCCCCGGCAGGTAGCTTTCATCCAGCTGGAAAGGTTATCTGTATTTATATAGTGAAACGAAGAACTTCAAAAATTAGAGGGGGTGGGGTGGGGGAAATACATTAAACACTTGGGAAGGGAAGCTTCCCCTATTAGTCAAGGTGTTTTGATATGGTATTAAATAATGTTCAATAAAATAGTCACTGTTATTTTATCCCAGTGGTATTTTTAAGTTGTCCTGCGGCTTGCTTGGAAAACGGAGGGCGGGAAGGGAACAGCAGCTTCTCTATCCACAGCATATAAGGGTATATCGGAGATTCTCTGCGCTTATTTCTCCGTTATGTACTGCTATTTTTGCCCTCGTGGTGCACAGATTGGTCTGATTTCGTTTTCCTTTCCCCTTCGATTTCCCTGGTTTTTCTTTTTTCTTTTAAAGGCCTGCTGTCCTAGTGTTAAGGCAGCTGGCTGACCAAAGGGAGGAGAAAGGAGGAAGTTTTAAGGCAGCTCTGCTCTTACCATGCTTCTTGCATTTGGATGGCCAGAGCAGAGCTTGTTTAAAACTTCCTCCACTCTCTCCCAATTCCTCACTCTTTCCCCCCTTCCCTTTGGTCTGCCAGCTGCCCTAGCGCTAGAACAGCAAGCCTTTAAATGAACGGGGGGGGGGGAGTGGGGGGAGAGAGAAAGAAAACTGAAGGGGACGGGAAGATGTAAGCAGATCCAGGCATCGGGTCTGAGGGGGAGAGGATTCAAGAGGTAGCAAGTTTCCCTTCTGCCTTGCCTCTCTCACTGCTGTTGTACTCGGGTGAAATGGCTTTGACTACAATGGCTACAGACTCCTACACATCGACGCACACAGTCACACTGCCTGAATCAATGCGGAGGCATTAAATTCCAAAAAAGTAGAAGCCCCAATAGCAGAAGGGGAAAGCACAGATTCAAGAATGGGGTGGAACTCTAGGCTGATTGGCATTGACCTTTATGTTATGTAGTCCATGGGAAATAATGTGAATTTAACCATTTTGGTCCTGGAGCGTCTCCCACATTATCTGTCAATGTAGTTCCTCCCTAAATAATGTGGGTGAGCTGAGGTGGGTTCACTGGAGAAACCTCATGGTGCTTAAGATCTAGAGAAGTGTTTCCCAATCTGGGGGTTGGGATCCACCCCCCCAAAGGGGGCAGCAAAGTGTTTTCTGAAGGGGGCAGTTGTGGGTCACCTTATATGTGTTTTAGCCCTTGTTTAATCGTTTCTTCCTTGACTTTTTGGAGCCAGATGTTAAAGTGAGCGTGTATGTGTGTGCATGAGAATCAGGTCCTTTTGGGGGAGAAAGAAGCCTCTACGTTCTGAGAAGGGATGACTTTATCCCATTAAAAATGCCCTTTTTATGCAAACATAAAAGTGGGTCACAGGTTACTTGGCTGTTATAAAAGGGGGTTGTGACTTGAAAAAGGTTGGGAACCCCTGATCTAGAGGGATCTCAAGCTCGCCAGGGTGGTGGGTGAGAGTCAGCGTTACGAGGTGGGCCAGCAAAAGGAAGCGGACGACCGCGGCTCAGAAATTACAGCTAATATGACGCTTATGTGCATCATGAGCTAGCAACCCCAATGTGTTTTCTTTGAGTTACGCCCGTTTTTCTTTTAGTTCCATTCATCTGGAAGTTCCCGAAGAAGGCACAGAGGGCCAGGAACACTGGAGATGTGAGCTGAATTTCAAAATCCGCATGCCACTCTTTTGGGGGTGGGCTCGTGCTTCTCCCCATCAGGGCTGGGGGGGGGGCTTTTGTTGCTTGACATTGTTTTATTTTTATTATTATTAAAAAAGAAAAACCCAGATCTGCAGAAAGCCATGCATATGGCCTGTCTTTCTTAGTTCTGCTGTCGCTGCTGTTTATCAGTGGAGGAGAGAAGGAAGGGGGGGAATAGTGACCCTGGGGCCACAGATCTCCCGTCCCAAATGTGGAAGGTCCTTGTTTACAAGGTGTCTGGTTTGGGAAGGCTGAACAAGAGGCCACCCACCCATCTCCAAGGCGTTGTTTGCAGCCCTAAGGGCTGAAAAGCTGCATTTCCTGTAAGGTGTAGCTGGCACTCTCTGTTACCACAGTTGGTGGCTTCCAACCCCCTTTCTTTTCCCTGTCTGTTTCTCTCTCTTTTTGGCCAGAAGTGGCACCTCCCCGCCTGTAATTTTAGCATCCGTTTCACAGATCAGGTAACACGGCAGATTCTCACACACTGGAAATGAAACACCTTTTTTCCTCCCACGGCAACTCAAGGAAAACGGAGGAACCACAGGAGAATTAAGGGATGTCTTCTCCGCCCGCCCCCGAAACTGTCCTCTTCCTAGGTAACGTGAGCAGGTGAGTCATGTGGATGGAGCACTGGTGTCATGGCGCGGGATGATGATGATGATTAAATGATTAGACGCTGGAGGTCACCATGAGTATTCTGCTATACACTTTCTGGCAAATCTTTTCCCATTCATGTTGCCTTGAATGATCAGCTTTAACATGACGCGGCCAAAATTTTCCAGCTTTCTGCATCTCCTGTGTTGGATGACTTCTTGGTCTGTGGTCATTCTCTTCTGTATTTCTCTGCCAACCTGTCCCACCCAATGCTCTGCCATGGCTTTAAATAAGCACCTTTTCCCTCTGCTGTTTATAGACAGAGTCTGGCCGATGGCAAAAGCATCTAGCAGGCTAAGCCCAAAGGCGGCTGGTTCCAGCTGGACTTTCAAAAGCCTCTGAGCAGATTTTCCCCCTGTCTTCCAAAAAAGAGAGATTCCCAAAGAGGCACTTGGGGGGAATCAGGCTGGGAAACTGGGAGAAGCACCCCCCCCTGAACCACCGTTTGGAGGCCTTGCATCCTTGTATCTTCCTGTCCAGATGATCGATCACTTCTGCTCTCAAGAGGGAGAAAAGCCGAGAGCTGAAAGGAAGCTCAAGGATTTTAAAGAAGAAAACACCTACACCGTCAGGGTGGTGCTGATCTCTCCGGCTGTTCTTGGGCAAAGCCAATTAAGTCAGTTTTATTTCCATTGTTTCAAAACTGCCATGTTATGGAAGCCCAAGTCCTCCACCATCTATAATGGGCTGAAGCGACAGGAAGCCAGGTTTAGGCTGACGATCAGGAAAAACGTCTTAACCGTTAGAGCAGTACGAGAATGGAACCCATGACCTTGGAAGGAGGTGGTGAGCGCTCCAACACTGGAGGCATTCAAGAGAAGATTAAGACAACCCTCTGTCAGATCCACTTTGATTTGGATTCCTGCCCTGAGCAGGGGGTTGGACTGCCCCTTCCAGCTCCATGATTCTTTGATTCTACATTAAAGCAAACGGCTCTAGCTCTCCCCACACAAATTCACAAACGGTTTATTTGAGCTCCTCGTAGCAACACAGGTTCGTCATGCAAGTCAGGACAGGGGTTGTCCCGCCCTTCACACCCAGGAGCCAAGGCTGTGCCAGTTCTACCCAAGGCCTTCATTTTGAAAGTGTCTTAAAGATCCAGTGCTTTCCTCGAGGAAACCAGACAGGTGGACCTAGTGGGTGAAGCTCAGAGTTGTCCGGGGGAGAGAAAAAAAAGACCTACAGTCCTTTGGGGAACAGCAGAGCCCAGTGTTTCTTGAGACAGGGAAATGATGCCAGTGCCATCTCGGTTTAATTACTGCCCCTGTCACAGCCCTCGACCCCAGAGCAGACCAGTTTTTTCCCTTTGTGTTGGGAGTGTTGCATTAGGAACAGTTGCTACTGGCCACAGAGGAACACCTGTTTTTCAGGGGAGGAAATGGGCAGCCAGACCCTCTCAAGCTCTCACAACACCTTTCCTGGGTTCATGAGATTCTTTGGGTCGAGCGCCGCCTTGATCTGCCGCATCGTGGAAAGCGCCACCTCGCCCACTTCCTCACGCAAAAGCTGGCGTTTTCCGAGGCCTATCCCGTGTTCGCCCGTGCATGTGCCACCCACCGCCAGGGCACGCCTGGGGAGAAAAGGAGACAAGGGTTAAAGGAAACCCTGCATCCATCTTCCCTAGCAATCTGCTTCCAGTGGGGGACAGCCAAAGGCCTCTGTGAAAGATGAGCGCCTGAGAGGGGTCCATTGTGACCCCTCGGGTTGACGTCATGGGCTGCCGATTCTCCTGCCCACAAAATTTTCCCCCAACCAAAAATGGTCTACAGCTACTCCCAGAAGCCTGGACGGCCCAGTATTCATCTTTCAATAACACACAGCCCCCTCCTCCACAATTGAACACACACACAAAATTACACTTGTTGGTGTTACGAGTGCCTTACTTTCTGAGCAACGCACAATGTTTTTCTTTTGGGAAATTAAAAAGCAAGCAGCAAATCGTAGTTTTGAGTCCATCGCCAGAATCCTATCACAGATTTATGTTGGTGTGGTTTGGCAGAACGCCAGGGGAGCAAATGGGCACTAATTAATGAGTGTTGCTTGTCATACTAATCGTGACACTCAACAGGGAATGCTAGCGGCGACTCATTAATTAGCGGCAGTTTGTCCCTGCAATTTACACCACTACACTTCCACTGGCGTAAATCTGCAATAGGATGCCAGCCACTGTCCCAAGTTCTGTCTGCTAGACAGAAAATGACTGACGTACACACACACCATCTTGTAAAAGAAAAGAGCCACTACCCCCTTCCTTTTGACCAAACTCCAGGAGGCCGTGGAAGACAGGAGGGCCTGGCGTGCTCTGGTCCATGGGGTCACGAAGAGTCGGACACGACTTAACGACTAAACCACAACAACCCCCTTCCTGGTCTGACAAGTTCTTTCACTCTCCTTGTATCTCCTTGCTTGTGATGTTCTTCATTGGGAAGTATGGATCAGACCTGGTTCGGCCTTTCTTGGACAGCTCTGGCCTCTTGAGGGCCTCCCTGGGCACATGCACACACCGGCCCTGGCCGGTGGGATACAACCACAGGCCTACCTGCCCAGCCGCTTGGCAAACTCCACCACCCTCCCTTTCTCGTCAGCATCTTCAGGATCGTGCAACAAGAGGCAGTGGAAGTTTCCGTCTCCAACATGACCAACGATGGGACCTGGGGATACAAGGCAAGGCAGGACTCCCGTCCAACTTATAATCCTCCGACTACAACTCCCATAATCCGTCAGCCAGCTATCTGCCGATGACAGGTGTTCTAATTCAAAACACCCAATGGGTCCCAGCTGGCCACAAGCAAACCCATGCCACATTTGGCCACCCTGCCTGCTTTTTTTGTCAAGGGGTTCCATGACTGGGCCGTTGACTAAGAGGTTGGCCAAACAACCCACCACAGCACCAAGGTTGTTAATGGTGAGAGAAAGAGTCTGTGCGACTGGCCCAAGGCCACCCAACCAGCTTCGGAGGGATCAGGGCTTCAAACCTGAACCTTGATGGCCCAAATCGAACATCCAAGCCCTCACGTTATCCCAGCGCCCACCTGTGAGCCGGGACTCGAGCAAGTCTTTCTTCGTTTCCAGCAGCACCTCCGGCAGGTGAGAGATCGGGACGCAGACGTCCGTGGAGTAGGCCTGCACATCGAAAGGGGATGTGGGGGTGACATCAGAGGTGGAAGAGAGAATTGTGAACCTACGGGTGGGTGGGCGGGGGGGGGGGGGTTGGCATATATCTTCCTCCCAGCCTGGAAGTGAAGCGGTAACAAGAATGGTGGTGGCAGCTAGGAGAGAACAAATCTGAAGAAGTGGAAAGAAGCCAAAGAAGATTCTCAACTGTAATTGAGTAATTCCCAAATGAGTCGCTCTGTCCAATGTCCATTGTTTATCAGCCTGCACAATCCAGGCCACACTGCGGCTAGAGGAGGAAATTAAAATGGTCTGTACTGTGCCACCACTAGTTTTAGTTGCCAATTCAGGACCATGTTTTCCTCTCTAACTTATTCAAAATAATCCAAGCAGTCTTTATAAAGAAGACAGACAAGTGCCTAAAGTGCAAGAAAACAGAATCAAAGCTGGGGTCAGAACAGGGAATGCAATACACTAGGATCTCTGTATCCAGTATCTGCTGATTCACTTACCCCCAGTTTGAAAATATTAAAAGAAAAATTAATTAAAAGTAAGGGCAGGGTGATAACGGTAACATGACATTGAAATAGCAGGACAGAAATTCTGATGATGGTTACCAGAACTGGCCACTATAGGGAGCCAGAGACCATGCTGTGTATAGCTTTTGCTAGCGTTCACCATAATCCACATTTTTCAGCATCTGCAGGAGGGTTTGCAACCCATCGCCTGCTGATATGGGGTGGGTGGGTTTCCTAATGTAAAAAGAAGGGGAAGCAAAGCCCAATGGAGGGCATTCTAGGTAACTCAAGCACGCAAGCCAATCTGCCAAGGAAATCTTTTTTTTTTTTTGCTTCCAGTGGGCAAAACTACCCACCGTAGTTTGCCCTTCCTGGCCTCTGACTTACTTTTCTGCCAGGGCGAAGGGCCAGTGCTGCGTACCAGGCGTTGTGCCGTGCTGTCCATAGCCGAGCGCGATCCTCCTGCTCCTGTGCCCAGGCAAACTCGGAGCCGTCGTTGCACTTCACAATCTCCCCTGGGGAGGGAGGTGCACGTCAAGACCCCCCCGCTTCTGCAACCAACCCAAGAGGACAGGGCCATGCCAGAGGCACGCCCTCGTGCGGCTTTGTCTGGCTGGCTTTGCGCATTTCATCCAGAGCACCTACCCGTGGCTTCCACCTGCTCCCCAACGCCCCGCTGGCTGCCATGGAACTCCAGGAAGAGGGTGGGCTGTTCGGCATAGCTCAGACCACTGTAGCGGTTACAGGCCCTCATCATGACTTCGTCCAGGAACTCTGGGGATGGGGTGGGGGGAAGAGAAGGTCAGGGCGCCACGGTAACATGGCATCGCAATAGCAGGACAGAAAACACAGAGTACGCCCAAATTCCTGCTAAGCCAAGTACCAGCAACATGGGTTGTCATTCTACAGAACACTTGTAAGATACTTGCAGGGAAATCCGCAGTACAGTGACTGGAGCCGAACTAAACATTTACACCGGCGGAAGTGCACTGGCGCCACTCAGAGCAAAAGATAAACGCACAAAAAGTCTCCGTCGGAACCCCTAGTTGCACGCTGGTGGGATGACTTGAAACTCAGCTAGGAATTAAATTGGTAACTCGCAGCAATTGGCCACTCTGAGCTGTCTGTCTGTCTGTTTTATAGGCTGCCTTTCTCCTGATAAGGGAACTCAAGGCAGCTCTCAGTATTAAGAAAAACAGAATTAAAAACACAATGTTATACATTAAAAAAAAACAATTAAACTATAAACCTGAAGCTGGAGGAAATACCATTTTGGCTGGCTTTTGCAGAAACGCCTAAGCCCGGGCTTTGTAGAACTCAAAACGTTTGTCACCGCCTGAAATATCAACCAGGCTCCACACTGTCTTACTTAACCGGGCGCTTGAGGCAGAAGCCAAGGGGAAGAAGCATCCCATTCAAAAGCAAAACAAAACTTCACTAGCCGTGCAATTTGTCCTACCCCTGTACCCTGGAAAGACCCGACCCCCACTTACCAATCCGAGCAATGGGGATTGAAGCCTGAAGGATCTGCACGGTGCTGTCCACTGCTGCCTGCACACTAGGGAAGCCACAGACAGCGGCCACGGTGGCCTCTGGGATGCCGTGGAGACGCACCGTGGCCTGGGTGATGAACCCTAACGTCCCCTCTGAGCCTATGAACAGCCCGGTTAGGTTGTAGCCTGCTGCGCTCTTCCTGCAAATCAAGAGGGCAATCTTGTGAGAAGCCAAGCGGCATCCTGTTTGAGGAGCTTTTTATGCTGATACTGGAAAAATTGTCCTCCTTACGAATCGTCCTTCCTAGCAGGACCTACGCAGACCTCCTGCTCATGGTGTGTGTGTCTCTCTGCATGTATAAACACACACAAGGGAATTAGAGAATGAGAGGAAAACTTACCGTATTTTTCAGTGTATAAGTGTATAAGACGCCCCCATGTATAAGATGCCCCCACTTTTCTAACCCAACATTTCTTTCATTTGCAGAAAGAAAGTGGAGGGGGAAAGCAGCTTTTTGCAAAGAAAGTGGAGGGAGAAAGCACTTTCTTGCAATGAAAGAAATGTTGGGTTAGAAAAGTGGGGGCATCTTATACATGGGGGTGTCTTATACACAGAAAAATACGGTAAGTTTGCAAAAAGAAAGTGGAGGGGGTAAGCAGGAATCGCTTTCCCCCTCCACTTTCTTTGCAAAACGTGGAGGGGGAAAGCAGCTTTTTGCAGCAAAAGTGTAGGGGGAAAGCAGGAGTCACTTTTCCCCTCCACTTTCTTTGCAAAACGTGGAGGGGAAAAGCAGGGATCAAAGTGCTTTGATCCCTCCCCCCCTCCTTACTTTCATATACAAAACGACCCTCAATTTTTCCTCTAATTATTTTAGGAAAAAGTGTCGTTTTATACACGGAAAAATACGGTATGTGTTTATACTTCTCTTTACCTACACTATAGCAGGTAACATTTGCATCGTACCATCAAGCTGTCAGGTGTGACGGACCCCCACAGATTCAAACTACCAAAGAGTGTTATAAATCACATAGTGCGCTAATGACTTTGTTCAAGCGTCATACCTTTGACCTTGATGTTTTTGCCGATCACGGCAGTACCGTCGGGTAATCAGAACACCACAATAATGACACACAATTCCATGAGAACAGTGGTTTTTTGAATGTCTCTGGGAATCTTTTTCATGCAGCTTTCAAGAGATCCCAAGACACTGCCAAGCTTTTTGTTTTGCTGTGTTGTGGGCTTTTTTGTGTTGTTGCTGTTGTTTGGTGTACATTCAGCACTCTGGGGACACCAGCCAAGCCTTGTTTGGCCTCATTGTTGTTCTCTTCGAACTATCCATCTGACCCGAATTACATGCCCGCTCTCTGCACAACGCAGGAGAGATCAAGGACGATCCCAGAGAGAAATCTCTAAAGGGAAATCTCCCTGGGATTCTTGGGGGCAAAGTTTGGAAACAGCTGTCCTTAGCAAGCGCAGCACCTGGGTCTCCGATTCTGCCCGCCGGTATGGAGCACCTTCCCATCAGGCAGCACCACCTGCAGATTGAGCACATTCTGGCGCATGGTGCCGTAGCGCACCGCATTTGTGCCGGAAGCAGAGGTGGCTGCCATGCCACAGAGAGAAGCATCCGCTCCAGGGTCTGTAGAAGTTTTTAAAAAAAGACATAGCTAGTTGGAGGAAACACGAAGCCCTGACCCCAAATCAATTCCACACCATCTTTGTGAAGTGGCTGAAACCTCCCCCCGGGTAGCTGGGGCCAACTAGCATGTAACCACAGCAACCTCTGGAGATACAGAGTGCATCTGGTTGGCTGCCTAGCTGCTAACGTAGTTCTTTTCCGATTCTGAGTTATGTCTCCCAGTTAGCCAAGTATTGTCCAAATTCTGAGCCCATTCACTTGGATTTCTCCATCCCACCTTCCGCTATCAACTGTCCTAGAGGCAGTTCCACTCTCCCTCCCAGCTCTTGCTGGTCCTCCTCTGGGACATCGAAAGGGCCCATCCTGTGGTCTCAAATTTTGGCCCTGAAAGGACAGGAGGCTATTCTCCTGGGGAGGGAGGGAGGAAGGAAACATCTGGGTATACTTCAGCCTACTTTCAGCCCAGCTTTCCTCCTGCTCTGAGTGAGTTGACCCCAAAGATGTCAGCCAGCCTGGAGGCCTACCTCTGTTTCCTGCCCGCCCAATGTGGCTCCCTTTGCTAAGCACAGCCGCTCTCTTGCTACCCTTCCTGAACGGTCTTCAAACCAGCCATACCTACAGGAAACCAGAGGCCGCTACCCCGCAGAAAGTGGTTCAAAGCCTTCCGTGTCACTCCTGGTTCTACAGTGACCGTGAAGTCCTCGGTGTTCAGCTCCAAGATTTGGTCCATCTGCGTCAGGTTGAAGCACACCCCGCCCTGTCCACAGAAGGGGGTCAATGGAGAATTAAGAGCCGAGGGGTGGTTCTGGGGGCAACACAACTTTGAAGACAGAGACAGGGACAACAGGCCATCACAAAACCTAGTTCCCCGTTGTGTCCACCTATCTACAGTGGCAACACCATTCAGGGTCCTAACAACGTCAGCCCCAACCTCAGGGACGTAGTATTTCCTTGTCCACCCTCTCGTGGGATTTATGCCATCTTCTGCCAGCAGCACCCCTCTGCTCTCTCCGTAGGACAAACAGGACTCCCCAGCGCGAAAGAATGAATGGACACGGATCGGACATCAGGAACCGCAACACAGAAAAGCCCGTTTCAGAACACTTCACCCTTCTAGGACATTCATCAACTTGAGTTATGAAACTCAAAGTGGCTGTTGTAGAAGAAAATAATGACAAAGGTGGTCTCGAGAAAGAGACAGCAGACGTACACGGCATGCACAAATTCCAGTGTACCTCGAAAGGCTTAAATAAAGATAAAGGGTTCTTGGCACATGACATATATTAACATATCTCTGCATATAAAGCATGTATGCGTATCTGAAACAGCCAAAGCCACCTGGAAGACAGCTAATCATCCCAGCTATGGCTTCCATTTTATGTAACTAAAATATTTATTCTTTCATTTTTCTGTTTCTCCTGGGGGAGGAGGTAAATATGAAAAAAAAATACTCTTCTCTTTCTTTCCATTGCTTCCAAATTTCCAGAAATGCTCCATCTCTCTGCCCACCCTTCCCCCTGGCGCTTTCGCCAGTCTCCCTACCTGCACGGCACTCACACCGCCTTCCAGGCCCGTTCCTGTGCCAAAGGGAATCATGGGGGCACCGTGGCTGTAGCAGGCGCTGGCCAGCAAACTGACCTGCTCCACCGTCTGGGGCCAGACCACGGTATCTGGAGGGCAGCACCTAAGGGGGCGGACAGAGGACAACCCGTGTTGTTGTTGTTGTTGCTGCTGCTGCTGCTACTACTACAACTGGGATAGGCCTATGATTGACATGCAAGTCTGGAACCCCTGTCATAGCAGCATGAACACAGAAGATTTTCATCTTTGGACATCTAAACCTTGCAAGCTTGGGCCTGAAAGATCGCTTTGTGGCTATGTCAGCATGGCTGGTTTCTTGTTCATGGAACTCTGTTCGTTAATTTGAATGAACAGTGTTGCACGCCTGTACTTCCAGACTCTAGCCTGAGTATCCAAACTGGGTTCCCAGATTTTCTGGGTCAGGACTCAAGCCAGAATTTTATACAATGGGAAAATAACCAGCAGATACTGACTCTGGGTCTGGATGCTGACCCACAGGTTACACTTGCTTGCAAACTCAGTTTGTACCGCTAAGTGTGTACTTCAGTCTCTCCATGAATAATCTGGCACAACTTCTCCAGGATTTCAGGAGATCTCTCATCTGCAGATCACTGGCATTTCCCTGACTGTCTCCCGTCAAAGTATTAAACCCAGGCTTAAACCCACTTGGCTACCAGGATCAGACAAGACTTGGGTGAGTCCAGGCAATGGTTTGCTCTTAAATGTAGACAGAAAAAAACACTGACCTCTTGGTGATGTTATTCGTGCATCAACTGCACTGCGTAACTCAGCGCAGGAAACGGATGTAAACCAAAAGGGCACTGGTTGCATTACTAGGTGCCTGTCTGATGCACAATCGGGGCAAGTCTCCTAATGCCAGATAGCAGCAATTTCCCCATGGTGAGTCACCCAGTTTAACTTAGCCATACATTTATCAGCGACAGGATTATGTCCGTGACACATGAAATGGAAATGGCCAGAGCACAGCCGTCCGGTGTCAAGAACAGAGAAGAGCCATCTGAAACAAGGCAGATGACCGTGTAGAGGGAATTCGCCTGCAATGCGCCCTCTTACGCATACACACGTGGCCCTCGGCCCAGTGGGCTGTCGGGCTGTACCTGTGCATGGACTCATCGTGGCCATGTTGCTCGCAAACCGCTGTGGCTGTCGACACATTGGTCCGCCCTGCCACCGCCCTCAGAGAATCAAGGAAATCATCCGTCAGCCACTCCTGGAAGAGGACAGACAGAAGGTGACAGGAGAAGGAACAGCTGGAGGGGTAGACAGAGCCACACGAAAGCAGCAGGAAAAGAGAAAGACCGCATGCCCTTCAGTTTGCAAGACTTAAGCAAGGCTGTTCACAACAGGGCCTTCGGAGGAGACCAATTTAAAGAAGTTGCTGTGAATCAGAAGCAACTCAAAGAGGCAGAAATCCAACAGGTGAAGTTTTTCCTAGCACTGTGTCCTGTAGGATGCAAGGCTCCACCTGTTGGATTTCCACCTGTCTTGCAAATATGAAAAGATACAGATAAGAATGGCGGGGGGGGGGGGGGAAATTCGCTGATCTTCCTCTTTCAACCTTCCACTTTTTCCTCTTTCCTTTCCTCCACCCTCTCTTTATTATCTTTTCCTCTCTTTTTAAAAAAAGGTAATTACTGCCAAACCCTCCCGCAATTCTGCCTCAAGAGGTGGCCTGTAATCAATGAAAGCTAACACGGGGGAAAAAAAATCTACAAGTCTTAAAAAGGCGCCACGGAATCAGATTCACGAAGTCCATATTCTGACTATCCATAAAACACCCACCGCCCCCCCCCCCAATTCCCTAAACGCTCTCTTTCTAAAAAACGGACTCAAAACAAACTACCCTTACAGAAGAAATATACACAAAGCGTCCCCCCCCCCCCCGAATAAACACCCACCCACGACTACGCGAGCAGACAACCCAGAGTCTCCTTTGGGAAAGGTTCAGGCGCTTTTCTCCCCCCGCCCCGCCCCGCCCCGCCCCGGAACGGATCAAGTTCTCGTTAACGTCTGTTTAACGTAACGGTTTCACATTACAATTGAGTCCGTTCAGTTTCTATTATACAAGTTACGGTGGTTCCAGCCACACAGTTTGTGAGCTGGGCTGCTTGCCGGTTTTAATCGCCCTGGAAGAAAGCAAACAGGCAAAGCCCTCCTTCCCGCTCCGCCTCCGCGGCGGCCTCCGCGGGCAAAGTCCCCGGGGAGCCCTTTGGCGCACTAGCCGCCGCCGCCCCCGCCCCCCCACTTTTTGCGCACGGGCGGAGCGCTGCGGCGTTGCTTTGCAAAGCTGCTCCGCGGGCAGGGGCGCAGCCTCGCCTCTTCCCTCCCGTACCTTGGCTGCTCCTTGCGAGTAGCGCCTGACCGCGGAGCCGAGCGTCCGCCCGAGGAAAGCCATGCCCGTCGCCTGCGCTGCCAAGGCGGTGGGGCGGCCGTGGGGCGGACTGGGAGGTGGAGAGACTGAGCCGCCCCCCTCCGGCTTAAGGTGGAGCCACGGCCCGGTGGCTCTCTTGCCTGGCTTCTTAAAGCCAAGGTTTTGATTTTGATTTCAAAGGGTCGGAGCGCACTATAAGACGAAGCGTATTTCCTGTTCTTCCAGGGTTATCCTTGCAGGCACGTAAATCTTTCAGACCTACAGTGCCTGAGACCTGCCCGCTACCATTTTCAGAGCTCCCCACCCAGGCTATTCTGTGGGTTATAGTTCAACAAGAGATGGAGCCCTGTTAAGTCTGTTTCAAGCAGCATTAGAAAGAAAACCTCCAGCTGGGTGGCCATGGCTGAGCAGAGATTTTAACACCCTTGCAATGGTTACATTACTGTTTATATATTAATTAGATTGCAATTTTGTGTATAGTTTTGTTTTCCTATTTTTGTTTGTTTCAAGGTTATTACCGTTTCTTTGTTTGACTTGTGGATTTGTGTAATAAAATTGCAATAAAATGTTTTGGAAAATAAAATTTCAAAAAATACATGTAGCAGATTCAAGTCGGTAAAATCTTGGCTGCAGGGTCTGCTCCGGTCCAAACAGAACCTGCTGTCTCTACAGCCATTAGACCAAACCACCAGCTCTAAGTAACAGCACAACCCTCGGGGGAGCCCTGCCCGACTTGGACCATTGTGGGTTTCTTGCTCGTAAAGGTAGGGTTGTAGTGCAGGCCTGGGAACACATCATGATTGTCCAGAGTCGGACTCAAAACCACAGTGGTTGAAAAGGGATAAAAATCTCTGCTTCTGTGCTTTAACATTCTGCCTACGGGTGAAACAACCATTCTATGCCACTTCAGAAACTGTGTGTATATAACCGAGAAGGTTCCAGTTATTAAGTCCTGCACCAAGAGTACTAAGCTGCAATCTTGTGCACAGCATAGAACCACAACCCATTAACAACCACAACTGGAATACACAACCCTTTTAACTATGGTCACAAAATTCTAAGAGCTGATTTGCACGTTACCTAGAATGTAGCAGCACAAAACCAACCATCTATAGGTCTCGAAGTGTGTGGGAATCTTAAAACTGCAGGTATTTCATGGGATCGTATTTTTGAATGTTCACATTTTAAAAAGTCAGCCCTGTGTGTTAGAAAACTAATTAAAGCTAAGATTATTACAGGCCAGGAGGTTAATTTTTTTTACCACGGTAGCATAAAAAATATGATCCAGTCTTTTCACCTGAAGCAATGTAGGTCAGATCTGGGACTTGGATCATGTAAGGAGGAATAATTCAGTGATGTAATGAGAAACCAAAAGTTCAAGTGGTTGTAGCTGATAATTCAACATGAGACGTTTCTGGTGTGGGTTGGTGTGTTCGGTCATTTTCCAGTGTGTGCAATCTCTGGGAATGCACCAAAATTGCGCCTTGCAGCTCCTTCCTCTGTCAGTTTCCAGTATCGTGAAGTGGCTTAATAAATGAGCCACTTCAGGATATCAGCAAATTGAACACTTCCCCTGTTCCTCTGCGGGGAAGCAGGGGAAGAAGTGAAATTAATTTTGTTTTTGTTTCTGATAGACTATCGCCGATGTGCTGAATCACTTAGATTAATTTTTTTTTAAATGTCATTTCCTTTTGTGTGAAGTGCTGATAGAAACTGAAGCTGCAGGTAATTTCTTGATGAGCACTACACACAAGGAAACGCGTGTTTGTTTTTTTAAAAAAATTAATCTAAGTGATTCAGCACATCAGCAATGATCTCGCCAAGGCAAAAAATTAATAATTTCACTCCACCACCACCCCTCCCATAGAGGAGCAGGGGAAATGTTCAATTTGCTAGTATCCTGAAGTGGCTTGTTTATTAAGCCACTTCATGATACTGGAATTCGGCAGCAGAAGGAGCTGGATTAAATAGGGTCACTTGAGGTTGGTAGACTATTTGGATGCGAGGATTGTACCAAGTGCCATATTGCTTCACCCCCACAACTTCAAGCAACCCTGTGGGTAAGGGCCACAGCTTTGGTGGTCTTGACAAAGGTATTATTATTCCCCCTTGGAATAGTCCATTTCGTATCTGGTTATATGTTTATCCAAATCAATGAACGTGGGGTATACAGACAGAGGCATGGTCTTGTAAGCGTGGTATCTACTGGCTCAAGAAGTAAGACACAGCAAGGTGACGAATGCTGGTTTTATTGTTCCCTGGTCAAGGAGGATTAATTGCTGGCAAGCGTGTCTTCAATGAATTGAAGGAGCTCTGTAACACGGGCATACACTCCTGGGCTGGAGGGGGAGCAGAAGCTGCTGCCCCAGGAGACAATTCCAACAAGTGTCCAGGCACCATCTTTCTGGCACACCAAGGGTCCCCCAGAATCACCCTGCAGAGAGAAGGAAGGGAGACAGAATATCACGGGACACTCCCTGGGAAGAAGGCTGGACCTGCAGAGCCGGAAGGGACCCCTAAGGATCATCCAGTCCAGCCCCTGTCAAGGAAGCCCAGTGGGGGAAATCCAACTCCCAGCCTCTGGCTCTGCAGCCAGAGAGCTCAACCCCTGAGCTATCCAGCAGCCTACACACAAGCTAAGTAAGCTACAGCTTGCTGCCTCCTGTTATGAGGAATTTCTGCAATAACTTGTTTAAAAACAACAACTGAATGTCAAGTTTTCCCATTCACTTGCTATAATAATGCACTGTGGGGGGGGGGGGTCACTCGCTCTGGCATTGCTTACGCCTTCGGCATGTTTTAACCCAGTCTTGTTACGGTGAGTATGCCAGTGCAGCACAGTGAATAGAGAGGCAGGCTAAGACTCGGGAGACCTGGGTTCGAATCCCCTCTCAGCCACAGAAGCTCACTGGAAGGGGCCATGATAAAACCGCCTGTTAAACATGCACATACTGCAAAACCCCTGTTAGGGGTTGTTGTAAATGCAAAGTGACTTGAGGGCACATAAAGACAAGAAGTGTTTAAGTCTTAAGTGTTTAAGCCACAAGTCCTTGTGGCTGTTTGCAGGACCACAGTCAATCCCTTTCCTCTGGGTTATTGCAGCTGGGGGGGGGGGGGGTTTGCAGCCCTGAGCTTGCGCCACTGCTTTGCACACGGGTCAGCCCCATTCCTTTCAATGGGCGCCCTCCAGCTTATGGGACACACGGAGCATTCGGCTCTGCGGTCTCCAACAGGACGCGGAGCAAAATCGAACAAGCGAACTTTCTTTTCCTCTAGCACCAAGCACCCTGAGAGCCGCCACCCCCACATGCCAATCTCGGGGGCTTCAGCCAGCGCCCTGAGACGCTGGGAACCCCTCTGCTGCCTTTCCAGGAGAAAAGAGGGAGCAAAAGAGGCCTGGAGGAAGGGGCCTGGTGGCGGGTGCGGGTGTGGCCACGAGGGCGAGATTGGCGAGGCAGGGAGAATCAAGACCTACCATGCAGGAGGAAGCCCCTGCAGCCCCTGCGCAGATCATGGTGTCGGAAATGAGGTCGTTCCAATAGCTGCTGCACTGCCGGTTGGTCAACAAGGGAAGGGCGACCTGCTGCAACGTGTTGGGAGTATTCGGGTCTGAAATAGATCAAGCAGTGGTTTCCAGCCGTACAGACAGACGGAGACCCATCCTTTCTGTTCCCAACCATTGTTCTGTTCAGCTGCTGTCTCCCCGCTAAACGCGGGGTTCTTGCAGGAGGAGCGTTAGCCTTGCTTAAAGCATCGCTTCGTGCATTTATGATACTGTCATTTTTCTAGCTGTCCGTCTGGCATTTCTCTTGCCTCGCTCCGTACCGTACTTTTCCCTGCTCATTTTGGTCCCTCCTGGAAGCATGCTTTATTTTTACTATCCCTTTGTAATGGGGTGGAGCTTAGGAGGATGATAGCTCAAGGTTGGTGTCTGCAATAAAAGGTCTCCTGGACTGAAGCTGTTAGCTAGTGCTTGAAGGTGATGCTGACAATGATGATGATGAAGAAGCTCCAACAGAGAAGTACATTGCTTAAATATTTCATAGAGAATTCCTAAAGATTTCTTAAAGAGGAGCAGTTCTCTTAAAGAACAGGGAAGTTGTTCTAAAATGGAAGTTTGAATGCAAGTCCCGATAAATCCTACCTCTGTTCAGCACAAAGTGACAGAGAGACAGGCAGAACAAATGCTTTTTCTGGAACAGTTTTTAATTAGTTGTATGCCTATATAGATTTCGTGTCTCCCAAAGACAGCATTCTAGCTTGCCTGCTTTGTCTTGGTTTGTAAACCTTTTCTTTCTCTGTGCTTATCCCCCTCCTCCACTTATCACCCCAATAATGGCCCATTCTTGATGCCAATTTTTTTGACCAGTGAGGGTTTGGTTTTACTTCTATATTTTCTCATCCTCAGCTAATAGCACTTTGACTTTGGGAGATGGTGATATGATGTAGGCAGTCACAACTAGCAGAAAGATTGACATCCCTCTCTTTATTCTGTCCTTCATCCAAACTGTCTTTTCTCCCTGAGTGCTTTTAGGAAAATGGAATGACTTGGAGAAATATGGCCACCTCTTTCCCGGATCACATTTAGGCTGGTCTCTTAGAGTTCTCCTAAAACCAGACCAAAATATTTTGTTGTCTGACTTGGAGCGTTAAATCACATTATTTTGGCCCCTAAGGCAGGACCTTGCAGAACTCCCTTTGCCTGCAAGTAAAAACGCAAGAAAAATTACGATCTGAATAACAAACCATTTTCTCCCTTTTTATGAAACCCAGTCTCTGCCTTACTCTTTCTTAATGGTAAAGCTGACCAAACCAGCATGTCATAGAAGATGCTTGCTTTTAGCATCCCAGCGAACCAGAAGAGAGAGTTTGAGATGAGCAACAGGGGAGGATTCGTAACCACTTTAACCTGGGGCGTTCCTTTCTCCTGGCCAGCCTGATAGGATCAGGATGAGAGATTTCCCTCTCTGAAATGCACCGAAAAGGCTAGCCCTCCTTGTCCCCATGACTGTTTTTCTTGAAGGTAGAACGGCTAGTCTTGGGAATACATTTTCAGCACAAGGGAGAGCTGCAGAGTAGAATTATCAGGCTCCCATCTCAGGAGAGACCTCTCAGCCCACCACGGCTTCCCCTGCCCCATTCTCAAGTACAGGAAATGCCCAGATCTTACTGAAGGGATGGGTAACCCCCCATCCAGTGGTGACACAGGTCTTGCCCCCAGGGAAGTCATCTCCCACATCTGGCAGACACACAGGAGACACCCAATCCGTGAGCTGGGCTGGGGTGGCGAGCTTCAGCAATGTGATGTCGTTGTTGAGGGCTTCCATATCAAAGTTGGGGTTCTCGAAAACCTGCCAAAGGATAAGGCACAGGTTGGTCCAAGCCAGGAGAGAGTCTGGATTCTCCCAAGGAAAGAGGAAGCCATGCCGGAGATGGCTGGGGTGGAGGGGTGGGGGAGGGAATTGGAGCCAGGGTACAGCTTTTCCCTCCCCATTTTAAAGAGGAGGCAATTCCCAATGCTCCTCTGACAGTGAGTCAAGGCACCGTTCCCTAACGATCAATTACAGCTAACTCTTTTCCACCTACTTTTACTAATTCTTAAAAACTGTTCATGCTTTTGGACATGGTTGTCCTTTTTCTAGTGTCCTGGACAGATAATCTTTTCAACATGACAAACCCTTGCTTTCCATCTTTTACAAAACCCTGCAAATTTAAGAGTGCAGAAAGAAGGCAATTCTATCCACATTTAGCAGGACTGGAGAAAATAAGTGCCATAAGCAACATCAAGGAGACTCCTGTTATTCAGGAACACCAGATGTGTTGAAACTGGGGAGCAAAGACACAGCTCACAAAACTGGAGTCTGGAAATGCTACTGGAGTCAAATTCAGGAAGCTGTTGTAATTACCTCGGGAGGTGATGAGCACTCCAAATGCCAAAGGCATTCAAGAGAAAATTGAACCACCATCTGTCAGATCTTTGACTTGGCTTCCTGCCTTGAGCAGGGGGTTTGGATCTGATGGCCTTAGAGGCCCCTTCCAACTCCATTGTTCTAGGATTCTATATTTCTATGGCCAGGCAGGAAAAGGTGAAAAGGGATTACAGATTAGAAAAGGATGATGGGCTGAAGCAGAGAGGGTTGTGGCATGGACGTAAGGACAGCCTGCAGTCACAGACCCACCCCACAGCCAAAATGGTGGAAGCAGCTGGCCTGAAACATCCAGAACTATCCAACTCAATGAACCCATGGTCTGAAGCCTTGGCATTTTGATGTTTAGTTTTTTTTAAAAAACTAGTGTGAAAAACCAGAAGGTCAACATCTTTGACCTACCTCAGCAATCTGTAGGACCTGAGCTTCTTCACCAGGGTTGCGTTTGTCAAATACACCCAGGACCACCTGGTCGCTTTCCCTACAATGGCAAACGGAGTCATGAGAGTTGATAAGGTGTCCTTCCATTAACCAAGAGTGCAAAAGAATATTCCAAGGGCCTCTCATACACAGGACCTTGACCACCTGTACAACAATCCAGTAGAGTAGGTCAGTACTTGTATCCCTATTCTGCGGATGTGGCATGGGTGTCGTCGCTTGGGGGGGGGGGGGGGAAGGTAGATTTCCCTACAGAAAACCTTTGAATTCACAGCAGAGGTCAGATTTGCACCAGTGACTTCCCAGCTCACAACTTAAACCAGACCAGTGATTTCAGGGAATTACAGACGTCCCTCCCCACAACCAAGACAGAAGAGACCTTAGGCTGGAAAGAAGATGCATGCTGTCTATGCACCATCTTGAGAGAAACAGATCGGGTCATTAAGGAATGAGTTTTGGGAGGGACAGGAATACTGAATCCAACTTCTTTTCAAGAGGACCCCAAATGATTCAGTTTTATTTCCCCCAGTAGAATGACTCTGAGTAAGATCACATCCCTCCGCTCTGTGGAACCACGACTAACCCAGACCCATACCTCTGGGCCCCTCCCAGCCAAACCTTCTGCGTGTGAGGTTGTAAAGGCTGGAAAGCATAGACATTTTGACTACAAACCCCCCCAGAATCCCCCAGTCAAACCGAATCTGGTTGTGGACGCAGACTCTCGCTCTCTCTCACCTGACATCACAGTGAGCCGCAGTGACCACCCAATTCTCATTGATCAAGGAACCTCCACAGAAATGAAAGCCGGAGCTGGTCTGCAAGAAGGAGGTGAAAAGGCGAGAGGTGAGGAAGGTTCAAAGGCTGCTCGGCTTCTCAGGTACGCAGTCATCCCATTCTTTTTGGTGATGGACTAATCTGGCCCTGCAAGGAACTCAAAAGATGTTGGTTTTTAAGAGATGAGTCGTGACCCACAAGTCGATCACATCCTGACCCTCCATAGTTTGAACCAATGGCTCCCCCTGCAAAGAAAAACACATTACCTTACATTTACTTTCTCTGATTCTCTAGGTAGCTCACTTAAAAATCAGCAGCACTAAGCTTCTTTTATGCACGGCCTTCAGTGGCTAGCGACAGCTCTGGCAACTGGCCAACCATGTTGACTTTAACTCTTGCTGAAGCGTTTTCAAGCCAAAGATGTTTAATAATATCAATTTGCTACATGGGCCTTAAAATCCCTGCATTAAAGCAGTGTTTATATTAACTTGATGACATTGGAAGAACCTGTGAACCAAGAAGGTTTCCATTTGAACTGTACTGGTTGAACAAATGTGAGCAAAAAGTTTATGCTTGTGTGCCTCCATTTACACAAAATTATTTTCATTTCTAGCACAAGGTCAAGGGGAGGGGTATCATCCTGAGCCTTGTAATTAGACCACTTTTCTGTCCGCCCCATCCTGACTGTCAGCGTTTGATAAAAGAGACAACCTTTAATTATTATGAGCCTCATTTGTTGCCTATAATTTTGCACCTGATTTTCAGAACTCTGCATTTTGTGCACATTTTACTTATCCCTATTCTCTCTCATTGCTTCTTGTTGTTATTACAAAACTCTTGGTAGGTGACTGATGTGCTCATTCCAACTTATTAATAATATTTTATCAGAATAACAGTTTTCTACACAATGAACCAGCAGGGAGCAAAGGAGGAGAATTTTCACTGCACATTTTGTGTCTAAGGGCTGGCTACCAAAAACTAGCGCGCCAGCCTGCCAACCCGCCATCCAACCCGCCAACCAACCCACCATCCAACCTGCCAACCCGCCAACCAACCAACCAACCAACCAACCAATTGTGGTGCCCGGCTAGAAGCTACTTTAATCAAGTCCAATTCTGTTGGCCTGTTGGGCTTTTTAAGGTCAAGAACATAGAATAAGCCCTGCTGGATGAGGCCAAGGGGCCAGTCAGACTGCCCTCCCGCACCCAGAACTCACAAACAAAGGGCAAAGATCCAAGAACCCTCTTTCCCTTTGGCTGCCCCTGCCACTGGGGTTCAAAAGGTAGGCTCCATGTTGCTTGTTGCGGTTGGGGGCCATGGATAGACTTCTACTCCTCTATGACGTTCTCAAGCCCACCAAAGCAGTGGCCTTTACTCACACCCCGTGACAGCAAACTAAGTAATAACAATAATATTATTAATAATAATAATATTAGGACGGCCAAGCTGGAAAGGACCCTCTGGATCGTCCAGTCCAGCTCCTGTCAAGGAGGCCCATTCTCTTCCTTTCTCATTTTGTTCACTTTTCCGGGACTCCACCCTAAGCAAAGGGTTTGCCAGGTTCTTACCTGCAAGGAGACCTGCCAGGGCCACGATCCAGGCACTGCATCTTCTCCATTGACAATTCGTGCGTAGCCGCTGATCTCCGGTGGGATGGCAGGGACCCCACAATCTGACAACAAAGGAGTGTTTTAGCCCTTTTAAAGCCTTTTAAGGCTATAAAGGGTTGGGGGTAGATGGTTAGAATGTGGATTTAGAAAATTCAGGTTCTCGTCCACACCAAGCTGTGGAATTCACTGGGTGACCTTTGGCCAGTTTGTCAGGCGGGCCTACTCTACAAGATCGTTGTCAAAAACAAAACAAAAAAAAAGGAAAAAAAAGGAGAGCCATAAGCTCGGTAGACAAAAAGTCAGGTTGAAAAGTGTGTAATCCGTAAAATAATATGGAGTACAGTGGCTGGCCAACGGAAGCGCTGCTTCCTGTCTTAATAGAAGCTGTGACGGAGATCAAGTGGATTCCATCTTATGGCATAATAACAATGATCTGCAAGGCTTGAAGAATCCTTTCCCACAGGTGGAGCCCCTGGGAGAGAAAACTGTCTTTGTGCTGCTTGGGTGAAATCGGACCAAAACCCGCTGCGCTTCTCTCTCAACACATAAAGGGGGGGAATACGCGAGGCTGCCTCCTTCTCCCCTTGACTTGATGCCTTGCCCTTTCTTGCCATGGGCTGGACCCGCACTCACCCAGAGCTGCAACAAGGAAGGGCAAGCAGAAGAGGAGCCAGACGGGTGCCATCTTGATTCCTGAAAGAACTGAGGAACAAGGCAAAGAGAGGTGGGTATATATAGCATGTTGGTGGCAGGACCAAGGCTAGCTGGCAGTGAATCAGAGCTGGCTTTCCCTCCTCCTGTTATCTGGCCTCGAAGCTCCACAACTCAGCTCCGAGGAGGGACTGTGGACAGGAGCTCGGGTGACCTGGCAGAAGGACAGTCCCAGGCACCGACTGATACGAGGCAGGGCAGAGTTGGAGCGAAAGGGTTGGAAAGGCCGTTTCCCCAGGGTTGAAGATCCTGGAGCTGCTGGTGGCTGCTGCCTTGGGTCCCTGGCTGTTTCTAAGCTCTGATAAGCACTGGAATTAGAGTGGCTTCCTTTCCTGTTTTATGCAGGACGGTCCTCTATTTCAAAGGCTGCCCAGTCCATTTATTTAAGGATGATAATAATCACATGCTGACTCATTGTGACACTTTTCAGGGTTTTCAAGGTAGAGACTACCCAGATGCGTTTTCCCATTCCCTTTTTCTGGGGGTTGCCCTGAGATTGTGCAGCTGGCCCAAGACCACACAGGCTGGCTTCACTCATAGGAGGCACAGGGGGAACCCTAACTCTCAACCTCTGGCTCCACAGGCAGAAACCTAAGATCTATCCATGAACCCTAAGAATCGAAATAAGAGCTGTTGACATCATCCACAGGTAGCAGTACCCGGACCGTGGTCTAAAGAGAGACACAGGTCACTTGATCATTCTCTTTCAGCCTTTGGTGAAATGAAGTGGACTTCTGTTCAAATTTATTTTAAAAACAACAACACTCCTTCCTAACTTTGCATTTGTCCATATACAGTTGTTCCTACATGCTGTCGAGACGCCTCCAACATCTGGTGATCCTATGAATGAGCAATCTCCACACCAGGTGCCGTGAGACAGTCCACACAGAAATCACCCCCGCCCCCATGCTGCAAAACCTGGAAACCTTCAGCAACGCCCAAGGTGAAATGGAAAGAAACCTCCAAACGTTGTTCCCTCTGGACTGTCTGTCCTCCCCCCCCAAAAAAACAGCACCCTGGAAACCATTCAGGTGTGATCAATTTAAAAATAACCCCACTTTTTCCAAAGAGGGAGTCACCTTCATTTCCTACCAAGAATCGATCATGTTATCAAGGGACAGGTGCGTTCCTTCCCATCTCCCTGCTGGCTCGGGGCCACCGTGGCTCAGAGTAGTCCCCACGAGAACCATGAAGCTGCTGCTACTTGTTCCAAAAGTGTTGGTCTCAGAAATGGGTGAACAACACAGCTGTCGTGTGGTTATTTATCCTGGCTGGCTGCTCAAGGTAAGGACGGAAGCATGAATTCGGCTGCTGTTGACCACGGTAGCTTGCAAAGATCTATCAGGCAAAAGCTAAATTAAAAAATAATAATAAAGAAGACAAAAACGTGGTGGCACCTTAAAGAATAACGGCTATATTTTAATGTGAGCTTTCATGGAACACGTCCACTTCCTCAGACATAAGAGTGGGGTTACATGGCAAAGTGGATTTGTCCACAAAAGCTGGCATTAAAATATAGCCGTTAGTCTTTAAGGGGCCACCACATTTTTGTCTTCTTTATTTTTCATGTTTCTTTTGTTTTGGCCTGATATGCCAGCACAGACCAACACGGCTACCTCTTCTAAAACCACTGCAAAGGTCTAGAAACACATGAATGACTCAATCGGCTCCAGACTTAATGGGGGCTAGTGTCAAAGTGCCGGGGATGCTGGCAAATCTTTGGGTCTGAGTCCCAAGTCGGCGTCCGAGTCTTTGGTCCCAAGTTCTGAGTCCCTACTAAAAACAAGCCTCTTCCCCCCACCCCCAGAATAAAAGGGAGGGGTGGGTGGGTTCTGAGTCATGAGCTGAGTCCATTGAAAAAAACAAAACCTTGAGTTGAGTCCAAGTAGACTTAAGTTGACAGCAACTCCCACAAATCGAGTCCTCAGGCCTGTCAAGTGCCAAGGGGCAGGAATTAGTCGGGAAAGGCCACGACTCCGTAAGACCCATTGATTCAAGTGGGCCTACTCGAACAGCAATGTACTGTGCTCAATTAAGTCATGGTGAGAGTCGGCCCCTTTGAATCAATGGGACTTATGGAGCAGTGAACTCACTAAATCCCCATTGATTCAATGGCCCCAACTCTAGTGCGATTCACTATTCTAAGCCACAGGATTTTGGCCAAAGTATCTGAGGGCAGGCAGTCAAGAGCCATTAACTTCACAAAAGACTTGCACATCATTTGCTGAAAAGATCCCTTCTTTTTGGGGGGGGCTCGCAATGAGTCTGTCACGAGAAGCGCCCATACCTCTAAATGTACCCTGGCATCATCGCCACTGAAAGGATTTAAGTACGTTCCAACTACAGCTTCTTCACATGGAACGGAGAAGGGCTTCTGTGGGGACCTCCGCCAGGGTGGGGCATCAAACTGTCTACTGGGTATGTTAAACATGATTTGATAAGACAGAAGCATGCCACCATAACACAGTGTGTGGCCACGTGCACCTCTTATATCAGGATGCTCCAGGTGGCCACCTCGAGGGAGGCCCGAAATCTACCACCCATAACCAGGCCTGCTCGGTGATGGCCTCTTCACTCTGGAATCCCCTTCCACCAGAGGTGCAGCTGGCCCCAACCCTCCGGGGTTTGAGGAGGCAATTTAAGATTCTCCCAGGTCTTTCTGTAGTTTGCCCCAAATTGTTACATTAGGTAATGTTAGGTATCCGTCTTGGCTCACCTGCCATGAATTTTATTTTATTTTTTTGTAATTTATGTGGCACTTTTAGTTATGGCATCCTTAGGATCTTGCTTATCTGGGTCCTTGGAATTTGGAACTTTTCTCTTTTGCTATTTTTCTTTCCCTTTGCTATTTTTTTTTATTGCCTTCTATTACTGTTACGTCTTGTTGTTCATTTGTTCGCCACCCAAAGTAGGAGCCACCGGGACTTTGACCCCCAGGTGCTGAAAGGTAGGGACAGTGCAAAGATTTCCTGTTGGAAAGTGGGGCCCCCACCTGTCGGCAGGTGCTTTTGGAAAGGAAAGGACACCCCCCTCCACCTTGGCCACGAATATGCCACCTCCAGCTGTGCTTTTCTGGGCAGAAGGAAACGCAGAACACAGCTGGGCTCAGTGCAGGACAACCCTGGTGCCAGCCGTTCATGTTTTATAGGCATTGTGCAAACATTTAAGCTGGCTTTTTGGACTTCTACTTCCATAATGGCAATGCTTCTTCGAGCAGGAGATCCTGCATTCCTGTGCCAGTGTTGTGTTGGGGCGAGGGGGGTGGGGTGGTATAAAAATAAAAACGGGATGTATTGCAAGTTTCGATTCCTGAGGAACCACACTTCGCCTATTGCCGTTACAGAATATCTGCCCTGGAGGACGAACCCCCTTCTTTTCATCTGGTGCTAAGCCGTGACAGCCAATTCGGGGTGTGTGTGTGTGTGTGTAATCCAAAAGATGGCACATCATCACACGCTCAGAAGGATGAGGCAGTGATGCCCAGCGACTCCACAGGTAAGACAGTGACAGTCCCCCCCCCCGCCCCCCCAACACAAACAAGCTCTCCACTTTTTACCGTCTCATCATTTGGATTCTAACGTCGCTTTATTTGATTTAAATAGTGCCCATTATCCGAACAATTTCAGAATCAAACAGGGAAAAATAATTATTTTTTCTTTTCGCTACCCACTCCAGTTGCCCACAAGGGCCATAAACGGCCTCCCTTGTTGGTCAAGGTGGTCCAGATCCACCCTAGACACTTTGAAAGCTTCTGGAACCAAAGTTCTGTCTGTGGCTACAGATGGGGGGGAGGCAGCCACCAAACGGCCAGACGACCCACCCACCCAGCCAGCTCCTCCTGCTGGTACAGTCCTGCCAGAGTCCAGGGAAGTATTTACAGTCGATTGACAGGCTCGCCTTCTCCCCAGTGGGCCGAGGCTGCCCTTCACATGGCCGCCAGCTGGCCCAGCACCATCCAAAACTGCTGCGTGCTGTTTGTGAGCTCGTGGACCCGGTCCACCATGTCTTGGGCCGCCGCGGGAGACGGATACTGGAGCGCCGCCGTCTTGGTGGTCGCCACGATCTCCTTCAGCATGTCGCAAAGGAGGTTGCTGTAGTGCGTGACCTTGTGGCGCACCTCCTGAGCCTTGGCCTGGCGCGACAGAGTGTCCCCGATGAAGACCAGCTTGTGGGCGCTCAAGATGACGAACTTGCTGTGCGCCACGAAGATCTTGGGCGGCTGGTTCGTGCTCACGGCCGTGAAGAAGGCGTCCACGGCGTTGGTGAGCGTGGTGAGGTTGGCCTCGCACTGCTCCAGGTAGAAGAGCAGGAGCTGCCGGTCCGAGGCGCACAGTGCCGTGCCGCCCCCCCCGGACGTGGGCGTAGTGCTGCGGAGGCGTCCAGCTGGACAGGTCGTTGTCGATCGGCCGCGTGACCTCCTGCTCCAGCCGCTCAAACTGCTTCAGCTGTGGGCAGAAGAGGCAGGACGTGAGACGAAGGGGGGATGGACACCAGAGCGGCGCCACCGGGCGCCAAAGTTTCGAGAGTGCCAAAATTGGCTGCACGAAGGGTAGAGAACCCAGACGCGTTCGTAATTGTGCTTCTGGACAACAACTCGATGAATTCCCCATGATACTTGGTCGATTCTGGGCCTTGCAATCCATAGACACAAACATACACACCTCAGGCATGAACTCACCCCATGGAATTCGTTTCTGGAAGGACATGAACGTGCCACTCCCAAGCCCATGGATCATCTTTACCTCTTTCTCCCTGACCAGAATCATCCGCATCCTCAGGTGCCATCAAGTCAATTCTGACTTATGGCGACCCTTCTCATCGTTTCCCGGGGAAGAGAGGACTCAAGAAGTGGTTGACCCTTCCCTTCCTCTAGGGGGCGCCCTGGGACGGTGCCGCTGGCCCAAGGCCACCCAGGCTGGCTCTACTCGCAGGAGGTACAGTAGCGGGGAATCAAACTTCCTACTTCTGGCTCCACAGCCAGATGCCTAAACCACTGAGTCATCCAGCAGTTTTATGCTGCACAGTCGTAAGGAAACAGGATACTAGGCAGTGAGTTCATTTTCTCGGGGAAAAGAGCTACTGGGGACGACAAGTCTGAGCGGTGGGACAGGACCCAGGAAATCCCTTCTACTGACCTGCTGCTGTTCCAGCTGCACTTTGCCAATGATGCTTCCCCTTTCTAGGAGCTCCTTCTGGGTCTTCTCAAATTCTTCCTTTCCCTAGTTGAGAAAGGATGGAAGAAGGTGAGTTGGCGTTGCGTCCTGGGGGAGACCCCACGGCACAAGAAAACTTGCCTTTGTCTGCAGAGGCTGACGCTGGCAAGATCACTTGTTTGGACCTCACCGCCCAGAATCTGGCTTGCTGAAGAATCCTGGCAATCCGAAAAAGGAACTTCCCCCTGTCCTGTGCAGAGCTTATGCCCAATTCCAAGGGCCTCTAAGCTCAACCGCACCAAGTCGGGCAGAGGGAAGGAGGATCCTGTTCAACACAGCTGGTGTCGTGACCTAAGACTCTAGGGGCCACCCCAGTGTGCAAGTTTCAAAAACAACTTCCTGGCAAAGGGTTTCGGAGAAATGGCTAATGGGCCCAGGGTGAAGAGGCAGGAGACACCCATCTTGGGTGAGATCAGACCCGAGGAACAGCCAGGGGACTACGGATTCAGACAATCACAACCACTGCTCACTGACACTTCTACACAAGAGGATGGAAGACAGGAGGCTGATTCCCAGCTAGTCTGTTTATCCGTCTAGCTCAGGACTCTCTATGCAAGCGTATGTTCCTGGACTACAACTCCCAGAATTCCCCAGGCATCTATGTAGTCCACGCACGCAAATCTGCACCCCTCTGGTTATATCCGTTCCCTGCTACCTGATCCTTTTTGCAGATGTTGGACCACAGGCTGCCTCTGTTTAGACTTTGGGACTAGTTTCACCCAAGCTTCCTGTCCTTGCCTCAGTGCAAGCTGGGACCTTTCTTTCTGAGAAGGAAGTTTAGGTGGAGCTAGGCCTAGCTCAGCCCCAAGGCCGTCCCACGTAGGCCTTTCTCCCAGGTGAGCCACACTGATGTATGCATAAGGTAGCTGCAGCACAGACAGGACTCCTGGAATGGAGAATTAGGGAATCCGTCGCCCCGAATATGCAAAAAAATCTCATCCCTACAGGTGGCCACCACAGAGAGGTCCTTCTCCACATCTCCCCAATGTGGAGCACCTTCCCCAAAATAATTTATCTGGGGTCAACAGCAACATCGTCTTGGCGAAGACCTTTCCAAATTCCACAGTGCTTTAAACGCAACTGCTATTTTAACATGAGGCGGTTCGTTATATTTTTAGCTCAATGTTTGCATTTCTGTTGTTTATGTATACCACTGTGGAAGCGCCGCTGAAGAGTGCTATTAAAAGAATCTTCTAAAATAAAGTAAATCCCTCCCTCCTTCCTTCTGGTGGCCAAATCCCAGCAAGTGGGGTATGTCTTACAATGGTATAGGGTGACTTTGCGATGGGAACACAAGAGAGAGAAAAGGGGAGAGAGAGAGAGGAGGAAGAACTATCTATCCCCCACCCCAAATATCCCTCCCGTGGGCTGTGCCTCTGGAAGAGGACCGTGCCCTTCTAACGCCCCCCCCTCTCTGCCTCCCAGCCCCACCTGTAGATGCACGTAATCATAATCTTCCATCCAGCCGCCCTCGCTGTTCTCATATTGCCCTTCGGGCGAGTCCTGAGCCAGGAACTTGGGTGGCGAGGGCAACGGCCGGGACTGGATGCTGCTGGCCTTGTCCGTCGGCGTGCCGTGGGTCGGGGCGCCCTCTCCCAGGGAGGCAGGGGGAGCCTTGGTCCGTCTGAAGAGCAGCGAGGCGTTGCCGTGCAGGAAGGAGGCCAGCTGCTTGGTGTCGTCCGGCACCCCCCGCGAGTACATGACCAAGTGCTCCAGGTCGTCGGGGGCGCCCGGCTGGCCGGGCACAAGAGCCCTGGGGGCCCAGTCACAGGCGTCCAGAGCCTGGCTGTGCCGTAGCAGCGCCTGGTAGACCTCCTCCATCTTTTGCACCTGCTTGCTCAGCTTGGCGTAGAGGGAGCGGTCGGAGGCGTGGGCGGCGCTGGTCACTGCCCCGCGGGCAAACTCCAGCAGCTCCTTCAGCGCCCCTTGGACGCTCTCGGTGGCCCCCCGGATCTGGGCCGCCTGTGCCTCCATCTGCTCGGGGCTGCGCCAGCTGCCGCTGATGAAGGACATGAGGTGGGAGACGGCCGAGTTGACGTGGCTCTGGAGCCGGGCCAGCGTCTCCATGGCCACGTCTTGGTCAAGGCGCAGCTCCTTGTCGGGGGTGTCCTTGACGGGCACCATGTCCAGAGAGGAATTGGAGAGGTTGCTGCGGGTGCTGCCCGTGCTGGATGCCGAGAGGCGCTTGCCGTCGCTCGCCCTGCCCTCCCGGTCCACCTGAGGGGGCACGTCGTAGATGTAGTCGCCGTCGCCCTCTTTGCTGCCCACCGGAAGCTCTCGGGGCACGTCGTACACGTCCTGGCTGGCCAGCTTCCTCAGGCCGGGAGGCACGTCGTAGATCTCCCGGGCCTCGGGCAGGCCCTTGGCGGTGGCCGGAGGCACGTCGTAGACATCTTCGGGCAAGTAAGACTCCGGCGTCGGCGCCACGGGCGGAGCGAGGATGAGGGGATGCCGCGAGGGGTCGAAGGGCTTGGCCTTGCAGGAGACGGGAGGCACGTCGTAGGTCTCCTCTCGCATCGGACCGTCTGGGACGTCCTTGGTCACCGAGGGAGGGATGTCATACACCTGCGGAGAGAGACGAAAGCCAGGTTATAACTCCAGTCTTTGCCCAGAAGCCCCCGTGACTGCCAAGATGAGCAGGGGAGTCCCGCCACCTTCACCGGCTCCTCTGGGGAGGACCCGAGAGAGGGCTTTTTCGGCGGTGGCTCCCAGATGATGGAACCCTTTTCCTTGGGAGGCTGGTCTGGCCCCCTCCTTGCCACCCTTCTGCCGGCAGGCAAATCCACTGCTTTTCAGGCAGGCCTCGGACCTCCAAATGACACTTTATGAGAGGTCGATATAGCATTTTTATGTTGATGCATGTTTTAATCATCCTTCAATGGGGTTTAATCTTGCCAGGGGCCTCACAGGCTGGCCGTGGCACTGCCTAAATGTTTTGCGGCAGGTGTGTTTACAGCCATAAGAGCCAGAAACTTGATTTTCATAACTTGGATCCTGCAAATCCTCCTCCAGGACCTGATATCAAATGGAGCCATAAGGGCGTGCAGGGTCTTACCCCGCATTCACAAACAGCGGTCTCTCTTGGCAGCTTCACCCAGCGTGCCCTGCGCCAACCATGGCACACTCTGGCTGCTTCACTGCAGAGCTTCCCCGGGTTCCTGGCACGGCACCTGGTGTCCCATCCAGAACCCTCCGCCCCCCACCCCACCCCACCCCAGCGCAGACACCCTGCAGCTCTCACTCACCACTTGCAGGCCTTTTTCGACACTGGGGGGGACGTCGTAAATCTCCTGGGCATGAGCCAGATCTCTGCCGGTGGGGCCCTTGGCCGCCAGGGTGGGGGTGTCGTAGACCTGGCGAAAGGAAGAGGAAGACGCGGCGGGTTGAGGAAGACGCAAGGGGCAACGGCCAAGGGAGGGAGGGCACCCCGAGGCCAAGCAGGCTGACTCCGTCTCCTGAGGCTGGGGGGCACTCACCTCCTGACTGGACTGGTTCACCAGGAGGCCCCGTGTCGGAGGCACGTCGTAGATGTCCTGGAGATGACGGGGGACGTCGTATTCATCCTGCTCCCCTTTGGGAGAGTCGTAGACGTACACCTGCCCCACACGCGTGGGAACCACCACCTGCACAGACGGATAAGAAGAGGCCAGTGAAACCAACCGGGCGAAGCCGGGGCAAAACAGGCTGGAGGCGTTGGGCCAATGAAACCAGTTTTCATATTAAAACAACCACCAAATGGAGTGTAAGTTAGAAGCCCGTCCGACCCAGGCCCGCCTGGAGAGAGACGCCTCCTTCCCCCTGAAAAGCAGGCTCTCAGATATTCTGCACATTTTGCACGGGGTGAGGTTTGCCCCTCTGTCCGGCAGAGGGCACTGCCCGCCCACGGAGCGCTCCTGGCAGAGAGGAAATCTCGGGCACCTTTCGAAGCAGGAGCCGAGTCTCTCCGGGGAGGCGAAGGATGACATCATGTTCTATTTTTGGCTCCTAGCAAATGAGGGGTTTGGAGACGAAGCCTAAGGAATGCTCCTTCTCCTCCTCCTCCTCCTGCGGCAAGGCGCCCGCAGCCGAGGGCCGCCTTCCTGGCTGTTGCTGGCTTGCAGAGAAAGAAAGAAAGAAAAAAAGATCTCCACGGAGCAAGCCAAGCAGAGATGGGGCAGAAAGGAACCTCAAGCGAGAGCTCAGGCAGTGTCTGCATTCACACCCGTTAATTAACCCAAAAGAAATTATCCGGGGGTTCTGGAAAAAGCCACAAAAGCCGGCTTTTTCTAAACAAACCGGCTCTCTCAGAGACTTGCTAGAACAGCAGGGCCAGGCAGTCTGGGGATGCTGTCTTGCTCCTCCTCCAGCCTTGATGCCCGCAGTGGTGGCTGGTGGTCCGGGCCGGCGGCCAGGCAGGGCAGAAGGCACACCAGCCAATTGTAGGGGGAGCCAAAGGGGCAGCCAGCTGCTTCTTGCTCCTGGCTCCCTTCCCTTCCCTTCCCTTCTCCTTCCTCGCCTTCCTTCCCCCACCAGGCTGACACAGAGGCTGAGGCCGGGAGAGTCCTGGCCCTCCTGGTTCTCGGTAAGGGGTGCCCCCCCCCTTTGCCCTTACAGCACAGCGGCTACTGCTTGATGCCAACACTGAAACAGCTCCAGGGGGGTCACAGGTCTGGGGTCTCCCCTAGCTTGGCTTGCTGGCATCACCTCCTCTCCTTAGAGTTAGCCTTTCCCAGCCTGAGCACCAAAGATCCCTTCGCTGCAGACGGTCAGGATCCAACAGGGCATTTCGACACACTCCCCTTGATGGAGAAACAAAATCCGTATCCAGTCTTGTTTGCTGGCAGTCTGTGTGCAGTTACGTGAGTGTCGTCTACAGGAGTCTGCTGGATGCAGGGTGTGAGTCTGTTAAAGCCTGTTGCTGCAAAGCAGTCAGCTTTGTGCAGTAGGCTGTTTTTGATCTATTCAACTGTGAATCCATTAAACCTTTTTTATTCTTTCTCTTACCCATGTCTCAGAGTGAGGTCCTGAGACTGTAAGTGCCAGTGGATGAGATAATCAGGGGTGGTCTCCTCTGGGGGAACTTGAAGCTAATTCTGCTCTGAAAGTCCCTGCACTTCTGTTTGCACAGCTAGCTGTTTTTAACTAAAATTCAAAACTCTGCAACATTACCTACATCCCACCCCCTGCCCTCTACCCATTCTACCCCACTGCCTCTCTATGGCACTGACCTGAGATAGTGGTATATAGACTGCAACGGGTCTATGTACAGCAGCTACCTCCAGATCTAACGCAGAGTCTCAGTGCTGTGTTTTATCAAAAGTTTCTCGACATGGATTCAGTGTTCTCTCAGTGCCAATGAATTATAACACTAAGAACACAACACATCAGAACCACTTCTTTCTCTACAGAAAGGAGACCCTTAGACAGTGACGCACCACCCTTCCAAATCTCTTGTGATGCCCTAAACCTATAAACCCACCACCACCGATGAGATTCTTGCAGTTCTATATTCCATGTCACGAAAAAAAACAACCGCCGTGTGTTCAAGCGATGAGCGAACTCACCCACTTTCCCAGAAACCAAGAAAAATAAGAATGAAAGGAAAAATCAGGGAAAAAATCAAGAACGAGAGGAGTTACTCAGAGGAGGGCATCCAAGGCGGAAAAGAATCTGAAAACCAAACCCAAGGACTGAAGTTGGGAGCATGCTCATTCTGGGGGAAAAAAGAGATTCTCAAGAAATGCTGTGATAGCCATCATCAGTTATCTGAAAAGGATGCTTGAGCTCGTGATTCTGAGATTGGCATGTGTGGACTAAATGACCCTCGGAGTCCTTTCCAACTCTATCTCATTCTACGGTTTCATAATCTTAAAATTTAAGAAATTTGCCGGGGCAATGGGCAGTTTTCAATGCCAGATGGTCAGCCAACGCTTGAAGCTACTGTCTCCCAGTTGGTAGATTATTTATTTACTCGGGCTCAAGTACGTGGAATTGTAAATAATCACACTGCCAAGCTACAGGAGGGTCACAGGAGGACACCCACTAAATGGGACTACAGAGGACGGGGTCCCCATGATTTGTGCAGTGAATGAATAGCTTTAACGACAGCATAAAGTCGTCTGTGTTATCTTCCGTGTTAAGCGCTATTGTACGGCAAAACTCCCACTGTTCGCGGGCGGCGTGCCAAGGCAGGAGCTGGCGGTGGAGCAGCACACGGAGACGACCGCATCTCCTCCAGTCTCTCGTGCCTTGAGGGGAATGGCGCACATGCCCCTTCTCTGGGGACACAAGTGGCACCAAGAGGGCCCTCGGCTGAGCCTGCTGTGGCCACCGCTGGGACGTAACCCGTTACAAGGAACACACTACTCATAACTCATTCCCTTCCCCAAGGAAGGAACTCAGATGAAACTAGACTGTTTTGTAATTGTAGAAGGGGTAGCCATGTTAGTTTGTGCAAGTGTTATAGGTGAAAACAAAATAAAAATAAAAAGTAAAAAAAGACAGCGTGGCGGCACTTAAAGATGAACTTTTGTATTTTTTTAAATGTGAGCTTTTGTGGGCAAGTCCACTTCATCAGACATACAAATCTCTTATGTCTGATGAAGTGGACTTGTCCACGAAAGCTCACATTCAGTCACAGTCATGTTTGTCAGTTTGCTGTTTGATCTGTTCAACTGTAAGTAATGAAACTTTTTATTCTTTCTCTTACTAATATCTCAGAGTGAGTTGTTTAGACTATAACTGCCAGTTAATTAGAGAAGGGGAGGGATACTGTGGGGAACTTCAAGCTATTCTGTTCTGGAACTCCTTGCACTTCTGAAGCACAGCTGGAGGAATTTAACCAGAAATTCAAAACTCTGCAACAGATTGCAAGCAAAAGCATCTCCTGGCCCTCCATGGAGATCCTTGGCATTCCTTTCCTGGTGGTCTCCCATCCAAAGACTAACCGGGGACAATTCTGCTTAGCTTCCAAGAGCATATGAGATCAGGTACGTTCAAATTGGTCTTTTTCATCACTTTTCTTTACCAAATAAAAAAGAAGGGAGGGGGATTAAAAGCATCTATTTGTCTACTTCTGAAAAGGGAGCTAACCCTGAAAAAGCAAATTTTTTAAAAAAAAATTATTTGAGAAGTGTGGCTATCAAAGTAATTACCAACACGGAGGGAGCTTGGAACTGTAACTGATTATTTTTTAAAAGTAACTTGCCAGGCTGTGGCCAGGGCAAATGCCTTTACTGACGATGACACTTCTGTGGCACTCCAGTCCGTCGCTTCCCCCCATCCTGCCCCACACTCACGGGAGATGATGCCCTTTGGCCTAGCTCTCCGAGCAGGACCAGCGACAAGGTCAACAGCAAGAGAGAGAGAGAACGAAAGAGAGAGAGAGGGAAGGGCAGGAACCCAGCGGCCAGGCTGGGACCTGCGCTTTTCTGAATCATTGGCCGGCCACCCAGCCCTCTCCTCCGTCCAAATCTCTTTCAAGGTCAGGCCAGAGGCAGCTCGAGGAAGGGGGAAACGGGCAGCAAGGGGGGGGGGGGGAAGAGGAGGCACCCTGCCTGCACACAGAGACACACATGCAGTCCACAAACACCCCATTCCCACTCCAGCTCCCAGATCTCGCACTCCCAGCGGGTAGAGAAAAGCAACAAGATTTTTCTCCCAAGGAAGGGCCCTTCTCCGTTCCCTAACAAATGACTGCCCAGCCCAGCGGGGGGGGGGGGGGTGTCTAGCGGCTCAAGAACTCACGAGGGGCGTCTCAGAGACAGATCAGGAGGCTGCCTGGAACCCAAAGGGAGGAGGTCATTTCCTTTCCCAAGGAGGGACAGGAAAGGGCTCCTCCTAGACGGCCCTAACCCTAACCCTAACCCCCCACGCAGAGAATAAAGGGCGATGCCGACCCTGAATCAAAGCTCTGCCACTGAGCTGAGAACAGCTTGATGGTTTGGACCACAGAGCGCAACCGCAGCCGCCCGCACGGCCAGCCGGGCTGGGGAGAGGCTGCGTTCGGCTCTCCAGAATAAAAACGTCCCCCAACTCTGCTCTGTTCCCTGGCTGCAAAGCACGCCGAGAGAGGGCCAAGGCTAGGGATCTGCCCCGGGATCTGCCCCCATCCAGGGGTGAGGTGGGGGATAGAACCAGAAAAGTACCAGCTTTCCCCCAGCCTCACCCTAACCTCCCGGTGGGTGCAAGCCCTCCGAGGCGCTCCTTGAAAGACCCAAGCTGGGCCACATCGAGGAGGAGGAGGACCCGCCGGGCATGAAGACCTCACGGCTGCCAGTGTGCCCACCATCCTTCGGCGAACAAGAGTCCGAGCGCAACCCCTGCTCCCTCAAGCAGGATCCACAGACGCTGGCCCAGAAGCCGACCGCCTCTTGGCTGCCCCTAACCCAAGAGGGATCCTTCAGCCCCCCAAGGCACCCTCTCGGTGGAGAGACATTCGCAGCAAGCCCGAGGAAACCAGAACCGGTTCACAGCAGAGGCAGGAGGGTGGGCGGATGGCATCACTTATTCCAACTCTGACATCCAGCAGCCCACAGAGGGCTTTTAAAAAAGAAAACCTACAGCGCTTTCGCCGTCCATGATCAGGGAAGTTTCCCAGGATCCCCAAACCTTCTTGCACAAGGCTGGGAAAGCTGAAGACGAAGAGGTGGGAGAAGCTGCTGGCTGGGGCTCGGTTAGCCTTACCTTTCCTTGAGTCTTCGGCGTCTCCCAGCCTCGTCCATCCAGAGAAGGAGGGACTTGGTAGATGTCCTGTCCTAAGCCGGCAGGAGCTGGCGGGACCTGGTAAATATCTTGAGGAGGACTGGCGGGACCGGTGGGCACCTGGTACACCTCCTGGCCTGGCGAGGGGCTCGGCTTTGGGTAGACGGGTGCCTGCTTGCCCGGAGGAGTCTGGAACTGGCCCGACACCGGATGGAGCGGGCCCGGGGCTTTGTTGAGTGGTGGCACCAGATAGACATTGTCCTCTTGGGGTTGGTAGGAGGGGTGCATAGGGGTGTACTGGGAGGCGGGAGACAGGGGGGTGTAGCCCCCTTGGTGTGGGTACGTCAGGGGGTTCTGCCCCACCACTTGGGGCTGCGGGGGCTGCCCCTGGACGGGGCCCGGCAGCTGCTTCTTGTCGTACATGCCCACCAGGATCTTGAGGCGGTTGCCGGGGACGATGCCCTGCCGCCCGTGGAGGGAACAGAGCCACCAGCCATCCAGGCCTTGCGTGTTGCGCTCCAGCACCGTCATGATGTCCCCCTTCCGGAAGGAGAGCTCGTCCGGAGTCTCGGCCACATTGTCGTAGAGGGCCTTCGCCAAGACGTTCTGCAAAGAGGAGGGGAAAAAAATGCCCGAGGTCAGAGGGGCCGTTGCAGGGGGGGAGGGAGAGGGAGGGGGCAGCGAGAACAGAGAGTGGGGCAGCAGGGGGCTGGGCTACCCGACTGGGCCAGGAAACGTCAAGTCAACTAGGTCGCCATCAACGTTGGCTTCCAAGGTTAAGACCAGCCCAGTCAGGAGGGTTCGGAGAGTCCTCGAGGGGCTCAGGAAGCAGGCGAAATGGGGGAAGGAGTGAAGGAGGAACACAGGAACGAAGTAATTAGCTGGGCGGATAAATAATTAACTTATTTATGTATAACTGAACCCTGCCCAAGAGGTGAAAGCACTTCCGTGAAACACAATCCAACCCAGACACACTAGGAAAAGGAAAACTCCGTTGTGTTGCCCATGAGGAGATCAGGGCTGGATCACTCAGTGGTTTAGGTTTCTGGCTGCGGAGGCAGAGGTTGGGAGTTTGATCCCCCACGGGGCCTCCTGTAAAGTCGAGCCAGCCTGGGTGGCCTTGGGCAAGCTGCACCATCCCAGAGCACCTCGTCCAACAGAAGAAGGGAATGGTAAACCCCTTCCTGAGTATTTCTCTACCTAGAAAACCCTGGAAAGGGTTGCTGTAAGTCAGAATCGACTTGATGACACACAAGAGGTACGCAAGCCATTACAAATGAGACCAGCTTTCAAGTTCACCAGAACTTTTCCACGGGCTAGATGTGCCAAAATCGAGAAGGCTGGTGAAGAAGCGAAAAGTCCAGACTTGACGCCGAAAGGAGCAGCCTTTGTCTCTCCAGGCAGACAGACTGACCCAGAGCCCAAGGAGTCAACGGAAGAAAGAAGTGTTAAGGTGTCCGCATTAAATATCAAGGTCTTAGCCATGCCATTCAACAAACAGAGAGATATAATAAGACACAGTAACAGCAGAACAAGGCGCTGCTCCTAAAGCTTGCAAAAGTTAGTGTGTTTTCAGCTGGTGCCTAAGTGGCGACAGTGAGGGTGGCGGCAGCCAGCAACTCTAATGTCACGGCAACAGGGAATCCTCTCCGGGCTTTAACCTGAACTTTTAAAGGCTGTGGCCTAGAGGCTGGACTTATTGGGGGTGGGTGGGTTTTTAGAATCCAGCACTCTGGACAGCTCCCATAAAATTCAGGGTAGAATCTGGAGCGGATTCGCTGTGCCATAGAATTGGAGAGAATGGAATGGAGTCACTGAGTAAAGGGGCCCGGCTGCTTGGCTGAAACAGAGGCATCTCACCGGGCCACACTTTTCAGGTCCTGGTGGGCTCTGAGCGGGGGAATAAAAGCCAACCATTTTAGAGAAAACACCCTAATCCTGATTTTAAACAACCACTTGCACTGTATCCTAGAAATAAGGGTTGCCCAGCACTCAAGCACAACAGAAGCTAGTTTTCCTAAAGATATAATTCAATTTAATTAAAAAAAAAAAGGGGGGGGGGAATAAAGGTTTTTTTTTTAAAAAAAATTTTAATGGAGAATAGCTGTGTGGCCACAAGCCCTTCCTGCTTAGGAGGCTGATTGAAGACAGTTCGGTGCATAATCCCATGCGCAGCTACTCGGAGGTAAGCCCCACTCAATGAGACTGAGGTGTGTAGGGTGGGAAGCCACAGGACTGCACCCTTAATCCTGAGGACCCCAGCTCAACACAACGTTCCACGTTGTTTCCCACACAGACACCCACGCCCACGCTCCCTGTCCCATTCATTCCCCCCCCCCCCCAGCGCCACCTTCCTTTTTCCCACACAAAGTAACAAGCGCTACCATTTATTAGCTGGTCTCCCCCCCCCACCTTGTTCCAGTTAGGGCAGCATCCAGAGGGCAGGAAAGCTGATCTCATCCCCGACACTCGGTCGAAAGGGGTCTGCTGACGAGGAGAGGAGAGGACCCCTCCTTCTGGCTCACACAAGGTCTAACCAACCCGCGCGCCCCCCCCCCCCCAAGCACCATTTCCAAGCAGGAAATGCCAAAGCTGTGAGTCATCTGGAGAATTCCCTTTGTGTCTCACCCGGCACTAGGACAGGCTGGAATCCAGAGCTCACTTCCTGATGCTCAAATTTCTAATCTCCCACAGCGGGCGAAAAGCGTGGAACAACGCAAGGCTGCCTCTTCCTAGCCCTTGATGACTTAACATCATCCAACCCAACTCTACCCATGTAGGGTTGGTATATCAACCCAGTTTTGGCCATTTGAGTCTCGCTCTACACACCATTCGCTGCCATGATGCCAATTCTCGAATGGGTAGTTGGGGTGAACGACTTCAAATTCCCAGCTAGAGAGGACGAGGGACCTTGAGGTCCGAGTCCCACGTCCGAGTCTGAGTCTTTGGTACCAAGTCCCAAGCACCAAGGCCAGGTTATTGAAAAGAAGCTTTTTTCCCCCAGGAAAAAAGGAAGGGGGGTGGGTGGGTTCTGAGCCATAAGTTGAGTCTGAGTCATTGGGGGGGAGGGGGAAACGGGTCGAGCCACCGGTGTGACTTAAGTCCGAGTTGACAGCAAGTCACGTGACTCAAGTCCCCAATCCTGGGGAACTCCCTCAATCTACAGAAGAGAGCTGTAAGTCTCTCCCCAGACTACAAGCCCCATGTTTCTGTAGGATGCCACCACGGCACTTGACGTGGGATCATACAGTTATAATGGCGTGGTGTAGATCCAGTCTCAAAAACGAAGGTGGCTAAAGCTTTCTCACCTCTACGTGCCAGATGCTCATGGGTACCCCCTAATATGTCCTCGAATGTTAAAGCGAGGTTTTGCTCTGGTGCTCAGGGAAATGTTCGTCAAAAGATGAGCCCGTTTGAAGGAAAGCTGCTCTCAATTCTTTTGTGAGAATGAGGCCACAGATCCCAGAGCAAACAGCTTCGTTTGCAAACATTGCCCCACGCTGAACATGGCTTCTTGTTCTATATCCGCTCATACATCCTGTCCTGTGTTTCCTCCCAGGGGATGCTGGGTGTATTTTCTCCATCGAGGGTATTTTGTTTATGACTTACGGCCAGGGCAGAAGGACAGGCTTCAGGAAAAAGAAGTTAAAAAGGTATTTCCAGGCAGCCTTCAAAACCAGGTCTTAAAAGGCATGGTGCATGCACGTCTGTCTCTCTCTCTCTCTCTCTCTCTCTCTCACACACACACACACCGATTCCCAGCCATCCCCCCCAAACCTTAGCAGCTTGACCCATGGGCAGCTTCTTCTAAGAGTACATGGCAAACACTTAACTCAGCTACCCTGAAGCCCTCAAGGTCGTAGAAGCAACAGCAACAGAAGTTGCGTCTAATAACTCAATTTCTCAACAATAAAAGGCTGAATTTCCCAAAGGTAGCCGAGCCCATCTCTTTCAAAAGGTATAACAACAGAAACCGAAACAGAAGCCTTTATTTCAGTGTGAGCTTTCGTGGATTCCAACCCAGTTCCTCAGAAACCAGGAGTCTGGAGAATTTTGTCTGAAGAAAGGAGTTGCATTCCACGAAAGCTAGTCTGTTGCCCCACACGGAAACTGCTCACACTGAAACAAATAAATCTATTAACGGTACCAGAAAACTTTGCCTTCTTGTTTCATTTCAATAAAGTGTTCAAAAAAGTATTCACCTGTATGCAGCAGTATACAATTTATACAAAAGTTATATACCCAGTGACTACTTTGTATGTACTTTGTACGATAATAAAACCCATTTGGACTAACAGAAAAGTCTAAAGAAAAAGAAAGGAACTTCCCAGCGTCTTCTAACTCCATCCTTCAAGCTCTACAAGGCCAGGTTTGATGCTGAGTCCTGCAAGACTCAAAAGTTTTCCTATTTCTGATATTTTACTGGTCTAACAAAGGTATCATCCACCCTTGTTTTTCTATTTAGACTTTTAAAAGCTCGTAGGTAAGACAGATGTTCAGCTGACCTTCTTGGCACATGGATAAGATCACCAGACTTGGTGACTTCCGGCATATTTCTACCGGAACATTCTTTTGATTGCCTGGACATGCCCTTAGCTTTCCGTCTCATACCTGCCTGTGTCTGAAATACAGAAAAGGTGACTCCGGGTTCTTGTTTGGAAATACTCTCTCTCTCTCTCTCTCTTCTCTCCTCCCCTCTTGACCACCAAGCTGACCGGAATGTTTTTGGCAAATGTTTGAAAGAGTTCTGGCCTGAATTACATTTTTTCTCACACCATCCCTCCTTCTCTAAATTTAGATCCTCTAAATTTGATCCAGCTGGATGGATCGCTTAGTGGTTTAGGTCCCTGGCTGTGAAACTAGGGGTTGGGAGTTCAATTCCCCCACTACTGGGCCTCCTGGGAGAAGAGCCAGCCTGGGTGGCCTTGGGCAAACTGCGCAGTCCCAGGTTTGCCCCAGAAGAAGGGAACGGGAAACCACTTCTGAGTCTTCTCTACCTGGAAAACCCTGAAAAGGGCCATTATAAGTCAGAATTCAGTTGACGGCACACAATTATTACTACCGTTAAATCTGATCCTGGCTTTCAGGACTCTGAAATATTTTCCAGGCCTGCCCAAACTGCACCAGAAGAGGCCTCTTCGTGGAACTGAAAGCCCCGTAGCAAATCTTGAGTGCTGCCATCAACAGAATCTGCACCCCACCCAAGGGAAAGGAGCAGAAGACAAATCTCAAATCAACATCTCAGATGGACAGATCTAGAGTTAGCAACAATGGCTGGGGTGGTGGTGGTGGTGAGGATCTGGCCAAGTCAAGATCCAGCTTCATCAAGACCAGCTTCCTTGCAAACACACACAGTCCTCAAAGCTAACTCTGGCAAACCTGTGGTTGATCTCACACCATTTCTTCCTACTGCTAGCCTCATGGCAGAGACTGTATGGATGATGGACAGACTAGGGACGTGGAGGATGGAGGAAAAAACAACAGAAAATTTCAAAGGCGGAGGGGGGGAATTCCTTCCTGTTTTTCTCCATGGCAATATTTCAATTTTTATTTTTTAGAGGAAGAACTGAAAGTTTTGGGAAATCTGGAGCGGGGGGAGGAAATATCGCAGATAAAATCTTTTCTCTTTTGGAACAAATAAAATGTCTGTTTAACTAGATATGCCTGGGATTGAACCTGCGGTCTTTTCCACACGCAATACCAAGCTGTCATCTGTGCACTAGAAGAATACCCATGAGTTAAAGCCTAGCTGCTCATACTTAACCTTTGCTTTTTTTTAACAGCCCTCCCCATGTCACCCTTCTCCATGGGTTGGGCTCAATGGCCTTACAGGCCCCTTCCAGCTCCATGATTCTATGATTCCAAGAATCCTACTGTTGTTATTGTTGTTTTTACTTATATACCACCTCATACTGCTAAAGCGCTCTCTGGGTGGTTTACAACATAATTAAGCAAGGAACAGTCCCCCCACCCCTGAGCTGAGTACTCATTTTAATGACCTCAGAAAGATGAAAATTTGAGTCCACTATGAGCTGGCTACCTGAATCCATGGGGATCAAACTTTCTGAGCCAGGATTGTCAGAAGCAACAGCTTCTTATACATGTATCGGTGGCAAAGCTTAGAGTAAAATGGATTTTGAAAGAAGCATAGCCAACCTCCCCCACGGCAGAACACAAAAGATGGAGAAAGGCAGTGCAAAAACTTAATTGCAAAAACTTAATTGCCCTCTTACTCAGCTGCCCCCAAGGCTGATTCTGGAGACAGGGCAAACTCAGCTTCCCTCCAGCTGTAAGAATGCATGATTAACGCAGCTTAAAAAACAAGCAAACAAACGCTGGCATGACCCACTTTAGCTTTCTCAGACAAGGGGGCGGTTATTACAACATAACGCTCTTTGCTCATGCAATGCCTTGCTCTTGAGAGCAGGGTGGTTTGCTCTGAACCAAGACTGAGTCACATACACGGAAACTCCTTGAAACAGGATTCGCCTTTCCTGTTGGATCAACATCTCAAAGGAACCTTCCAGCAAAAGGACATATACTGACATCTGAGGGGGGGGGGCCCTCCTCCTCCCAGAGACAGCAGGCATGCAAGTTAGTTTTGTCAAGGAAAAGAGAGATGCAACAGAAGCGTGCCATTTTCGAGTGAGCACCCAGGGAGCTGGGAAGCCTCCAGCTGGAAGATGGAGAGGCCCAGAAGCGTCTGCAGAGCAGTGGATCAACATTTTCATTCACCATTTGGACAACACACATGGGAGAGTCTGCTTCCCCGTCTGCAAGGCCTGGAAAGGAAAATGCCCGTTTTCTCTAGAGAAGGGGTCTCGCTGGGGCAAAAGCCCCTTTGGCACCAGAGGGAAATCTCAGGTCCTATTTAGAGACCCATGTCCAGTTTTGGACACCACAGTTTAAGAAGGATGCCAACAAACTGGAGCAAGTTCGGAGGAGGGCAACCAGGAGGATCAGGGGGCTGGAAACCAAGCCCTAGGAGGAGGAAAGACGGAAAGAACTGGGCAGGTTTAGCCTTGAGAAAAGGAGACGGAGGGGAGAATGAATTTTTTGATGAAAATCCCTAAACATGTATGTCAAATACAACTTGTTATAGCTTTAAGCTTCCACTTCTCACTCCAACAGGCCAACAGAGATGCCTCCCGTAGTAATTCTTACAAATGGGCACTGTAGATGACCATGTTCTAAATTCTGTACATTCTACACCAAGACGAGCTTAATAATTAGCTAAACAGAACAGGTTAGACAAATACCACCAACACGGGCTGATCTAATATGCCTGGCTGACACAACTTACAACCCTATCACTGATTTCCATGAGCAAGTGAGAGTGAGGCTCCAGAGAGGCATGGCACGGGTGGTTTAAAATCTACTAAGCTCCACCTCTTATGTTTAGGCCACACCTTCCTGGGGTGTGGTGTCCTCAAGCAGCTGGCGAATCAAAAACATTGTCCCCAACTCTGCAGACAATGTTCGTGAAATTGGCACAGCCAAAGCAGGCTCTCTCCAGAAAATGCTCTCACCAACAAAAGGTGGCAGAAAATCGAAATACACAAAATGCTTTCCAGCCCAACAAACAGCAACTGTGAGAATTATTTTATGGGATCTGCCCCCCAGGCCAGCTTGCAACCTGTCTTTGCATTTAACCTGTCCCCTCCATGGAGAATTGTGCTGTTCTTCCACCTTGCATACTGCCTCGGTCATGACAAAGGAAACATGAACTGGCTCTGGGACGGTTTCATCAGTTTCCGGGATATTGTGGTCCTGAAGACAAAGCAGCACATCAGCACTTGCTGATGCCATCCGAGAGCTGAGCCTTTCGTAAGATCTGCACCGCACCTCTGGCCTCCACCGCGGTCTTTCAAAAGTCTTGACGCTGCTTCTCCTCTGCAAAGAAGCATCTCACTGGGGCAGGGGCGAAAAGGCGCCGGGGAAGGATTGATCACCTGCTCTCCACAAACCGTGCTCTCACACTGCCCTTTTGCCACCAAGGGTTCCTCCAGACTCACGCCCGCACACGGGCCTGAGTCCAGTTTTGGCAAGGCCTGTAAGGAAGGACGAATCTGCCCTTCATCCACTTCTCCCTTGAATCAACCCCTTTCCCCAGAGAGGTCTTGAACAGGAGAAGCAGCAGCTCCAGTTTCAAGGCAGAAACGCTTCCTCAGCAGGCTGTCGCACAGAGGACAACCACCAGCTACCTGACCACGCAGAGTTCCAGGGCGTTTCCACCCTAACCCCTGGCCGACTCAGCCACAGGCTACTCAAACCTTACCTGCTGTTATTCTCTGCACAGCGGCCGACACCACCCGCTTCTGCACACCAGAGATTAAATTATCGCTAAAGTTGACACAAAGCTCGGATCACGAGTTCTGACTTCCTAGCCGTCAGTCTCCTGAACCAGGACTGAGAGCCAGGATTGAGTTGACGAACTTTAGCCCAAGAGGAAGTTCAGCAAAGCTGAGCTTGAAGCAAGAGTTCCTTCCCACTCTCTTATTGGGTTCAAGACACGACCTGCGTTGCTGGTGGAGTCGTCCGACACACCAATACCTTTCCCCTTCCCAACTGGTAGGACTCTTCGGAATGAGAAAGGAAGGAAAGATGTAGGATGGGCCACGCTTTCCACCCTTTTAAGCTCCAGGGAATCCTTTTTTGATGTCCATCCCTCCATCCAGACTGCCCCCTTCTGCCTGTCTCAGAGCCCAGACGTTCTGCAGGAAAATGGCAGAAATGCAAAAAAAATCGCAAAAAGGGACACAGGACAGCTCAGAGTTTATTGGTAGAGCACAAGAAGATGCACCGAGTTATCAGCCAAGATTTCCAGCTTCTGGGGGGTTTCACAATTTACAACTCAGGGCTGGTAGGTTTATATGCAGAAGGTGCCCGGAGGAGCCCTCCCTCAGCATCTCCCGGGAAGGTTGGGAGAAAACATTTCCGGAAACACTCCCAGTCTGGGGATTCACACAGAAGGATGGCCAAAGTGCATGAAGTTCTTGCTTTCTGCGCCCTGTACAACACACAAACCTGTTGAGGGGTGACTTTAGAAAACACAACAAAGAAGCTTTACTCAGACATCCTGGGAAACAGATGGAGAAAAACCGAGCCAAGGGGCCAAGGTAAAGCAAAGCTGTCTTGGCTCTCAAGGCATCGCAACCCCTGTCCAACCGCCCACAAATGCCTCAGCAAACTGGAACACAGCGGTGGTTATTCAGCTTTGGGGCCGTCCTGCTGGCTCTTGGGGGCCCCCCGGACAACAGCTCGCTTTGTCTGCCCTCCTCACTCACGGCAGACAGGACCGGATTGCCCCGTCCCAGCAAGAGCCAAGCGTGGGGACGAAGAGAAAGGGACAAAGAGGTGATTTTAAAAAAATAAAAATAAAAATACCTGCCCTTCTGCAATCCCTCGTCTTTAGGGGGCCTCAAAAGGGATGAAAAGGCCCCACGGCCTCCTGGTTAATCAAAACTCCACGGATTCGGATCCCCAGGAGGTGGGGTGGGGAAAACAGGCAAATGATCTCAGAAAGGCAAAAAGGGATTTTATTTCTTTTAAAAATTGCAACTCCTGAAGTGTTCTGTTCAGCACATGGGAGTATTGTGCATGCTGTAGGCTCAAAATAATACTTATTCGTTATGATTTCAAAGAGGCAGCTGTTGCTGGCCTGTGCTCTGTTGCATGAAAAGCAACTAAGATCAACGGTAGCACAACCCAAACCAGAAAGTAGGGTGACACCTTTGAGACGAACAGACTTCGGAGTGTGTTCTTTTTGGAGCGTCCGTTCAGCGTTGCTTTTGCAGAAAGATACCATGCTTTACTGTTTCCTCGAGCGGTGTTGGTTTGATCCTTTTTAGTATTTGTATCCTTGCTGTTTTCAGCTTCTAATGTTGTCCTTTAATGATGTAAACCGCCTTGGGTCCTTTTTAAGGAGAAATGCAGGGTGAAGAATATTTTAAATCAATCCACGGCTGCTTCTCTGGAAATGTTTGTCACACCCATTTAGCACACATCAGTGTCGATCCGCTGAGGCTGTTGTATTGCTTGCACCTTAAGACATGCGCAACCGTCTGCAAAGGTTTACGTTAAATAAAACTGTTTATGGAGCCACAGGCATGTTTTCACTGCAGTAGTCTAAAAAAGTAACTTTTTCCACCTGCAGCAACTCCTGAGGCCAAAGGGGGCCCTGTAGCGGCTCACCAACAAGACAGACATATATTATGGGATGTAAAACAATCACTGTAAAGTGTAAACCATGCAAGCCTGTACCACGGGGTTTTTTGCTCCCATCCACAGCCCTGTTTTGCTACATGAACATTCAAAACCCTCTCTGGACAGGGGTCCCCAAGTATTCCTGCTCCACCCACCTCCTTCCTTCCTTATTCAGACCTCCTTGGATCTCCTCTTTAAAAACAACAACTTGTTATTTTATTTCTATTATGCAGCGTTATCTGTAACCAAACCACCAGATGCCAAAAATAAAAATATCCTACCAAGAAATCCAATTTTTGCACATATCCGCCTACTTTTGTGGCGGTGCCCCACGAATCTCGTTCACAGATTCTGTCGGAGAAGGGCGTTGTGGCTGTGACGGCTCATTCGTAATCTCATGGAAATGTCACTCCAAGCCAAAGTGTGAACACATACATATGGATACGCCACCCATAAATGTACACATTGCTCCTAGTTTACCAGGGCTCAGAAACGGCTGCTTCCCACAGGGTTCTTTTGTCAACATTTAAAAATTAGCAGTGTCACCCAAGGCATAACCCCTCAGAAGTCAATCCCATCCAAATGCATCATCATCATCATCATCATCATCATAATGTGCCATCAACTCAATTCTGACTTATGGTGACCCTTTCCAAGGTTTTCCAGGTAGAGAATATTCAGAAGGGGTTGACCCTTCCCTTCTTCTGAGGGGCTGTGCAGCTGGCCCAAGGCCACCCAGGCTCTGGCAGGAGACAAAGAGGGGAACGGAACTCCCAACCTCCGGCTCTGGTGCCAAATACCTAAAGCACTGAGCTATCCAGCCAGTCCTTTATTTATTCTAGTAAATATTCTTTGCAAATCAAGCTCTTCCTCTGTGCAGCCCAAGCTAAAATAAACCTCTCCCTCTATATTCTTGGTGATGTACCTTTTATTTTCTTGGCCAGGGCCAAGATGGGAATCCCAGCAGAAACCAAGCAAGTCAGTCCTATATTCTCCTACAAAAGTAGCTAAGCTGTCTGTGCCACGTGCACAAACCCCCGCCTGCACAATGCTCTACATTGTGTGCGCCTGAAAACGGCCCAGTTTCTGGCATGTGGTCCGACCACAGCAGCATCGGCTCCAGAGTGGCGGAAAATTGTACGTTAGCCACCAAAGCACCGCTAATTGTCTAAATTGGCTTCCACGCTTTGCTCCAGGAGGGTGGCCTGTTGGCTTTGCGGACAAGCGCGTGGCCTGGAGCTGTGGCTCACACACCCCTCTTGGAAAGGCTCGTTTATTAAAATCAACAAATCATTAAAACATGGCTCGGAGAATAGAAACTCTCCTTGTCAGTTCCTCAGCCGTGCCTGCAGGCTGCCACTTGTCAGTTTCCCCATGCTGCTCTGTTTCGGGTTTTTATTAAACGATGGCTCAGTTTGTCTTTTCAAAATGTTCTCCAGTAACATCTGAGATTAAACAGAACATCATTCTCAGTCCTTGGAAATGTTCTCTCTCTTTTCGGACTACATCACCCAGCATCCCCAGTCAACACGGGGCGGCTTGGGGTCCTGGGAGTTGTCGTCCATTCAAGTAACGGTTCCAAGGTCCGATCATCCTTGTGAGCTTTCCAGCAAGGTGGCAGATAAAATGGGTTTCTTCCCAGGCTACACTTGGCTGCCAGAATCCTGAAATTTGGTACTTTTATAATATCAAACTAAGGCCTACAGCCGTGGTGGTGAACTTGTTTTGAGTCACCAAATCTGAAAAAGGAAAGAAATTGGGGGGGGGGGGGGGAATGTAACTTTTCTTTGGATTTCCCCCTTTTTTTTCTTTTTGCTCCCAGACCATAGACGCCTCAAAGTCCCTCCATGAACTTCCTCAGAATCCACAGACCATCCATGAAGAAGCTTTGGGCAAGATTTCACAAATTGCCCAAAAGATGCTTCATCAAACGCAGGTGCTGAATTTCCAACACGACCAAAGCTTTTTGTTTTGACCCTAGACGCACCAATCCGGCCCAACGGTTTGAACAGAGGGAAAGAATGTCTTCCCTTGAGCCGGAAAGCAGCCTCTACATTCTCTTCTGCCCTGAGGCCCGTGTCACAAGAACGGCTCTGCGCCATGCACGGGTGGCGTGAACGTCCAAGCCTCTCAGATCTGGACTGGGGCTCAACACGCTGACGGCAGGAAACACAGCCTGACGTTGAACCCTTGCTCCCCTCCCCAGCCGGATCAGTCTCTGTGACCTAGAAAATAAGCTGGCATCATTTTGCATTCTCTCCCTTCTCTGAGTTGACAGAGCACAGCAAACTAAAATCAGGTGAAAGCCTGGGAAAATGAGCAGGTGCAAGCAGCATGGTCACGGAAGCGCTGTATGTGAGCATGAGAACAAGTGTGCATCGCTGCACACCGTGTGCTAGCCAAAAAACCAAAGCGACCTCTCTCCTCTCGATTCCCTCAGGAGAGTGGCCGATGCACCCCTGAGTGGCTGAGTGGAAACGTGGCCCAAGGAAGGAACTTCTCCCCAAACCCTGCAGAGCCGATGATGGAGAGGACAGCCGTGTCCTGCAGCCTTCTCTCCCGGTCACCCGCTTCCTCAGACAAAGGCACAAGGTCAAGTCGCCGCTGGGCATCCCATTTAAACTGGGTCACTGCTTTTGACACCTGGCAGGGTGAGCATGCAAGGAACCCGTGGCTGCAAAGCAGCGTGCCGAGGGCTGGATGTGTAGGAATCAGCAGCCTGAACAGATGACGTCAGGGAAGGAGGAGGGAGCCTGTTGGGACTGGGGTGGTTTTAAGGAGCCAGAAGCAAGAAGAGAGCGATCCGGAAGGCCAGGCACTCAAGGGCAGAAAGGCTTTGAAACTCCAGAGATTTATTGGAATTTAAAATAAATCATTGTTCTCAATACTTATCCCCTACTTCCTCATTTTCTGACACCTTTTCTACCTGATGTCCCCATGGGTTTTTAGAGGCTGGCAAGTTATGTTTTTGCATGTTGTTGTTGTTGTTAGGCAGACCGGCTTGGGGAAGTTAGTTGTGTCTCCTCCCTAGGGCGACCCTCGCTTCTCCTCCCAAGCAACACATCACAGTGTGTGGGAAGGCCTGACAAGAGGATCCTTACAATCGAGCAAGGAACTCTTGAGGTCTTCTAGTTCAGCCCCGCTTAGTCTGGTGCCCTCCAGATGTGCTGGACTACAATGTCTCTCGTCCCCCAGATGGCACAGCCCGTGGTGAGACGACCACCAAAGGGCCATCGAGTCTAGCCCTCGGTCCTCCAGGAAGCACACGAAAAGCCCTCTCCCGCCGGTTTTGCAAAGGCAGACGGCTCGCACTCGGCAGCCCGCCCGAACACGACCACAGGACCACAGAAGCCCTTCCTTAGCCCCGCTCGTTCCGCCGGTCCAGGAATACCTCTCGAGGCAGCACGCCTGCACTCATCCTGCGCCGAAATGGGGAAGGGTGGACGACCGTCAAGAGAGAAGGATGCCTGAGAGGCCCTTCTGCGTCACCCAGGGCCTTGCTGTGGTTTTTCATGACACACTTCAGTGCGGTGGAACAAAACCTAAGATTTGCAGCCTCAAACAGTCCACGATGAGCCAGGACGTTCGGCGTAGGTTTAAAGGAGATCGGACCATGTTGTTGTGGGTGTGTCTGCAAACTCGCATGCTGTGTTTCAGTACATACTTGATTCTGGCAGCTCAAAACCCAGGAACTGGGGGGTGGGGGGTGGTCCATAACTCATGGGAATACGTCTTTGCTGGGGAGAGATTCTTCGTTAACACCGCCCTCCCTCCCAAGGGGTGGCCGTCAACCCAAGGATGCATCCAGCGAAGCCACAACATTTCGCTCCCCTGCACACGCTGGGAGCCTTCTTCCGAGAAATACTGGAATCTCATGGACACAGACAGAGGACCGCAGCTTTCCGCCTGTACAACGCAAGGAAACTCCCGAGACCTCGAAAGACTGGCCCAACAGGAGTTCTCTCTGAGGAGATGGGCGGCAGTCTAGGAACGAGGAGAAAACAAAACATCTTGGCTTTCGAGATGCCCTGACTTTGTGGTTTTTATTTTTATTTTTTTCTTACCGAGGCTGAAGCAGACTAAAACGGCGAGTTTGCCAGAGAAGAAAGCTTTCTGCCAAGGGCCCGCAGCTCCGAAGAGAAACACCCCAGACGACCAGTGTTTCCTATGGTGCTGGAAGGGTTGCCTCTTCCTCCCAGGACGTGCCTACTGAGTGGCACACGGAAACCGTGGTTTTAAAAACGCAACTGTTCAGGCCCAGCCTTGTGCCCGTGGGATGTCCCTGCTTTGGCTGGGAGCCTCTCTTCTGCGTTGCACTAAGTGTCACCATTAAGGCTTCCCCTGAGCATGACCCCAGCGAGAACGGCTGGATAGCTCAGGAGGTTAGGCATCTGGCTGTGAAGCCAGAAGTTGGGAGTTCGATTCCCCCACGGGGCCTCCTTGACCGGGGCAGGACTCCATGATCCAGAGGGTCCCTTCTGGCTCTGCCGTTCTCAGATTATCATTATAAGCTGCATCTGCTCTTTTCATCATGTCAAGGACTGCTTGGGGCCATTTTTCACGCTCCTCATGTTCTGTGCGCCCCTCGTCAAGAAAAATGGAGGCACTCGAACAAATGTGGGACAACCGTCCCAGGCTAGAAAGGAAGCTGCCCTTCCCAGAGTCAAACAATCTGATCAAACAAAATGTTCATTGTTGAAACTACATTTCCCAGAATCCTGCAGCCAGTGGGGCTGCTGGAGAAGGTTTACATACAAGTAGTCCGGCTGAAGGACATCAAAGTGTGGGGTGAGGATGGGTGGGCGCTTGGGCTCAGCCGTGAGCTTGTTTCTCACGCCTGGCCTGATCCTAACAGACGTGACGTTGCAAAGCACTCATGTGTCCCAGGAGCATGCACCGAATGCATTTCTATTTAGCACTAATTGCACCCACGTTTAACCAAAAAGAAAGAAAGAAAAAAGTAGAACACTCAGACACGATGCCCAGTTTTGTTGTGCCTACAGGATGGGGTTCTCTCTCTCTCACACACACACACACAGGGCAGAAGCACTTTTATTATTGACTTCTGGTGAATGATTAACACAGACTGTTCTGCAGCGACTGGACAGACAGGCACACACAGGTTCTGCCCAGCCCATTACTCACCGGGGCTCTGCCTGCTGCTGGTGCCACAGGAAGGAAGGGAGCAGGCATAGCCAATGGCAAATGAAAACCCCGACTGCAGAAGGGGGGGGGGGAAGGCACAGCTGGCCAGGCGCCTTCTCTGCATTTTATTCCATCGAGGCCAAGAGAAACTGAGAGAGGGTGAACCTCCAAGCGGTTGGAAAACACCAGAAGCCCTTAGCAAGGAGAAGCTTCTGACACATGCCAGAGGCTATGCACTCAAGAGGTATGTGTGTGTTGGGGGGGGGGGGGAGAAATGTACTCGGCACTTGCTCAGAGGCACGTCTGCCCATTCTCCACAATATTCCAGAGTTTACTCCCGGTGGTGGGACAGATGCCCCCTACTATGCATCAGAAGGGGACTGGCTTAGAAGGATCTTGAGATGCCACCCAGTTCTAAGACACCATGGTATTAAGTTTTCCAAGTTTTTGCCTTTAGAAGAACTTCCACATGGCAGGAGGAGCTGTGGAACAGTAGAACAGGCTCCCTGAAAAGGTATGGGGTTCTCCATCATCAGAGGCTCATAACCAGAGGTTGCAGGACAGGCTGCAGATTTCTGCCTGGAGTCAAGACCTGGTGAGCCTCAGAACCCCTCCAACACTATGATTCTAGGCTTCTTATGTTATTCTCTACCTGGGAAGAAGAGAGACAGAACCAGAGAGCCCTGCCTCCCCCAGACCACTGGTCAGGAAAATAACCAAGGTTATCCTATACTTTGCATGCCAAAAACCCTGGTTGAAAGCAGCAAATGGTGCACAGCATGGAAATGAGGCGGTCTGGACTTAATCAGACTGGGGAATTCCCGGTGAGAAGCCGTATCAGGCTTTCTTCCATGACATCAGAGGCCTATTAGAGGATTGGGGTGGGTAGGGAACTGCACTCTTGTAAGACTCCCTGGCCCAAACCAGCACAGAGAGGGCAGAGACGTGTTGTTACCCAGTTCCAGGCTTCCCTAGACCCTGTCAAGTTAAACTTGAAACCAGGAGAATGTTTGCTCCCTTTTCCTGAGGCAGGCATCCAGGCAGGAAATTAACGTCCAAGCCAAACCGGAAAAAAAAACAAAACCCTCACAAACCTTGAAACAAAGATCTTGGCTTTGTAAAGTTGGAAATTCTAAAAAACCAAAAACAAAAAGAACCGGATCCTTTCCTCTTGGGCTGGCACAAGGACCAGGGAGGGCCAAAAAGAATAAACAGGAATAGGGCGGCCTCTGACACCTTCTTGCCACCTGGGGAACCCAGCAGAGAATCCTACCAATCGCCTGAGCACAGTGTGATAACAACACCCAGAAGAAAGAAAGGTCACCAGTGGTTTCTGTCCCCCGCCCCCTTGAGCCCCCTTCGGGCTCCCCAAAGACCGAAAAAAGAGAGGTCTCCGCGGACGACTCTTCGCAGATGCTTGTCAACAGCTTGAAGGCCCAACGCCAGTCTCCACGACCCAGCGGGCTCCCACGATTGATGAGAGACGGCAAGAGGCGAGGTCTGGACAGCCCGTTCACCCACTCCAGCCCTAGCTGGTGAAACAGATCAAGCCCCAGCTGGCCAAAGAGATCAGCCGCGAAAAGCCTCTGAGCTTCCAAAGATTGTTCCACAGGCAGAAGAGAGGGTTGCCTGGCATGGCCCCTGCTGGCCCACAGGGCACCCGACGCTGGCGCACAGTTCCTTCCTCCCTGGGGTGGCCCTCACGGCAGATCTCCTAAGTTTCTCTGCCAGCACCAGCCAGCATCTAGGGCTTTCATGGATTCCCATGCTTTGAGACTCTATGGATATCCTCCACCTAAATTAAAGCCACATATAGAGACATAAAGTTTCCGGAAATTTTGAAGCCATATAAAACAGGTTTTCCCCCTCCAGGCTTTCCCACCTCTAGCCACATACCATTATCGACAACAGCCACAGACTTCACAGATGGGAAAACATCCTATTTTTCAACTACAACGCCCAGAATCCCCACCCATGTGACCAGGCTGTGTGGAACTGTCCTTCAAAAAGGATTTTCCCCCCTTCCTCCACCTTGGACTGGCTCCAGGGATCAAATAACCCTCAGCGGGTTTCCTGGGTTTGAATCCTTGCCACTGCCAACAACCGGCTGCAGAAAAAGAGGTAAACATGTCCCGTCTCGCCGATTCCCCGAATCCCTCCCTGCATCAGCTGGCCATCTCCGTAAGACCTGACGTAGGCAGTGCCTTTCAAACGCACAAATCACAGCCTTTCGGCCTTTCCTTCTGCAAACACTGCACAACCGCAGCCGGACGCTCCGATGCCCACCAAGTACAAAATAAGCAAGGGTCAGGGCTATAAGGCGGCAATCCCCCAGTACGTCTGCCGGGGTGCGAGCCTTGGGGATCACAGTAAGACTTACACCCCAGGAAAAATGTCCAGAGAAAGACGACAAGGCTGCTCTCTTACATCTGTCCACCACTGAACTCCACTGGATTTAGTTTTGAGTCAACAAGTGCACGGCTAAAGTGCTGCACGTCAAGGACTCGGCTGTTTTACGCAGGGTGATAGCCCAGGACTTGACTCTGGGCCGGATCCATTAAAAGTAGCCATTTGCACTGCTGATGATCATGGCTCGTTTGAACAAGAGTTCTCCCTTACTCACCGGGCAAAGTAATACAGGCCCCTCTGACGTTCGAACAGTACACAAGCAGAGCAACAAGAATGGGAAGCACAGGCTTAAATTTCCCCCACCACGCCTGGTCCTGGAACCGAGAGGAGCCAACTGCGGCCATCCAGATGTTTTCTGAAGGCATTTCGCATTCCATTATTCTTTAAAAGGCTACGCTGAGCTCATCCCTGCTCTAGGGCAGTGGTTCCCAACCATGGTTAACCCAGGTGTGCTCAGACTGCAACTCCCAGAAGCCTTCACCACCCGCTGTGCTGGCCAGGGTTTCTGGGAGCTGCCGTCCAAGAACATCTGGGGACCCGAGGCTGGGAACCACTGCCCTGGAGAGAAGCAAGGTCACGGGATTGATACGGGGCCACCAACTCTGGTCTTGGCTCAGAGTACCCAGGAAAGTCGGGCGGCCGTGGCAAAAGAATCTGAACCTCCCAAGTGTCACCTCATTCCAGGTTCGGCAACCACATTCCTCCTGAAAACCTCCCATGGATAAATCAAAGGGATGGCGTGATATTGGGTGAAACCTTTCCAGAGTCAGAAGGCTTTTCTGCTCTTCATATTTATTTATGGCTCCTCAACCCCATCATCAACCTACAGATTACTCAAGGAAATAGGTCAAGCCAGATTCCACAGAAGGATTCCCCTGCACACACACACGCACACACAAAAGCCCTGTCTACAACAACAACAACAACAACAGATCCTGGGGCCAGCACAAGCCATGGGAGCAAACGGGGAAGAAAATGCCCTTCCACTCATACTCTTCTCAGCAGAAGAAATAACCCTTCCCAGCAAAATATTCCTCAACCCACCCCTGCCCAGTTATGGTAAATTCTGGGGAGTGGCTAAGAAAAGGCCGGCGCGTGCATGCAAAAAACACATCTATGCCTATCAATGGCATGGCACCTCTCACATGGAGGATGCTGCAGACAAGGCCACGTTCACCCCGTCCTTCCCTAGCTGTAGACATGATACACACTGTAGCCAATGAATACAGTATTTGTATACAAAGACAGAAGCCATCCAGTAACTCATAAACCTGCCGGCTAAATGCCGTGTTTCCCCGAAAAGAAGACAGTGTCTTATATTTACTTTTGCTCCAAAAGACGCATTAGGGCTTATTTTCAGGGGATGTTTTATTTTACAGTCATGTCATCTTCTTCTGGTTGCTGCAGAATGCTGCACAAGGGTGGAAGGTGGGGTTTCACTTAACTTGGGCTTATTTTTTGGGGGGGGTAGGGCTTATATTAGGAGCATCCTGAAAAATCCTACTAGGGCTTATTTTCAGGTTAGGTCTTATTTTCGGGGGAAACAGGGTATTTCACTCCCTGCCTCTAAGGAAGCTGATCGTGACTCACAAACAGCCACACCGAAATAAAATCTATCCGTCTTTCACAGGCCACAATCCTTTTGCCCTTGGCGGTTTTCCATGGCGCACTGCCCGCGAAAGGTGCTCCCTCTTACACCAAACAGTTTTTCGCTTCCTTGCATGCATGAAATTGTTATAATTAGTATTTAAAGCCAGGTACAGAGGAGAGAATCATTCGCCAAGTCGTCTTGCTGGGATGCGCCTCTTTTTTAACCTTGGAAGCCAGGGAGCTTCACTCGCGGGACGGCAGTTCCCATTCCGCCTTTCCCAAAGGTTCTGATTCAGCTCCGGATCTGCTGGCCGTGGGCCGGGTGCAAGTTCCTGCAAACCAGGTTCCTGCACCCCCCACACACACACCCTCACCCAGGACCCACCCATCTTTTAGGCCTGAGGGGTGCACCGGTGCCAGATTCACGCGGAATGCGGAGCGGGTTTTCCACGCGCACACACGCACACACCCCCTGCACTGGACACGTGAGAATAAACTCGGAATTGCCACGTCAGAGCGTCGACGGAGAGCCCAGGCACCGCCGTCCTGATCCCCGGGTGAATGCGCTGCAGCCGCTTCCCGCAGGGGAAGCAGGGCCGGACCCTCCCCCGACCCCCACCGGAGGGCTGACCCCGCGTGAGTCTATTCTGAGCCTCCCAGGCCCCCGCGGCGGCGGCGCCCGCTCCCTTTCCCACGAGGGGACGGACGCCCCCCCCCCCGGCGCTTCCAGGCAGCTTCGCTGCAGCCGCCCCGGCCGGCCGCCCCCCCCGGCCCCCCCCCGGCCCCCAAAGCATCCCCGAGCCGCAGGGCAGCGCCCGAGGGCAGGAAAGGATCGGACGGGAGGAAAGGGAAGGGAAGGGAAGGGAAGGGAGCGGGCACGGAGGGCGGGAGAGGAAGGCAAAGGCAAAGGCAGGCCGGCTGGAGGGGAGCGGCTCGCTCCCTCGCCGTCCTTCCACCTCCGAGGGCGGCCCATCCCAGATCCCTCGGGGAAGGGGGCACGACGGGCGAGGGGGTGGGGGAGGCGAGGGGAGGGGAGGCGAGGCGGCCTCCCTGCTGCCCCTCCGGGCTCCCACGGGCCCGATCCCCCTGGGGAAGCGCCAGAGGCCCCGTCGGGGTCCTAAACGCCTGGGTGGCCCCGACGGGGAGCGACGCGGAGCTTTTCTCTCTCTCCCCCCCCCCCCCGCCCGGGGGGTCTTCCCTCTCGCTCTCCTGTCCTTCCCACCCGGACAAGGGCAGGGGAGCTCGCCGCCTGCTCCGCCGCCCTCCTCCCCCCCCCCCCAACCTCGGCCCGCCTCCTCCGGCCCGGGCTCGGAGCTCGGGAGCCGCCTGGCGCGGCGTCGGCCAGGGCCAGGGCCAGGGCCGGTGGCGGGCGGGCAAGGCGCGGGGCGCGGGGGCCTCCCGGCTGCTGGCCGGCTCGGGCTAACTCCCCGGGCCCGGAGGCGCTCGGCCAGGGGCCGGGAGGGCGCCGATCCGACGGGGGTCCCCCCCCCCCGCTCCGGACTCACCAGGTAATTCATCTTCCCGGCCCGGCGCGCAGGGAGCGCCCGCCCGCGCCTTAGCGCATGATCCGCCGCTGCTGCTGCTGCTGCTGCTGCTGCCGCTGCAGGAGGGGGGACGAGGCGGCGCCGGGCGGGCGGGCGACTGGGGAGGAGAGAGAGGCGGCGGCGGCGAGGGCGGCCGCCGGGGCTCCTGCTGCTGCTGCTGCTGCTCCTGCTGCCGCCGCGGCCGCGCCTCCTGCGCTCCAGCCTGGCGCGGCCGCCGCCTGCCATTGGCTGCCCGCGGGGGAAGGAGGCGGCGCCCGTGCCGGGGAGCCGGCCGCCGGGCGGGGCGGGGAGGGCCAAGCCAAGCCGGGCCGGGCAGGGCAGGGCGGCCCCCGCCTGGCACCCCGCGAGGGAGGGAGGGAGGGAGGGAGTCCGCCGGTCCCCTCCTCGGGTCCTCCTCTCCCGAGCCCAGCCGCGCCGGGAGCCTGGACTACAACTCCCACCATCCCCGGCCCTGGGAGGTGTCGTCTGCCCCCGAAAAGGGTTAGACCGCCCCGCCGGAGAAGGATTCCCCCCCCCCCGCAAAAAAAACACGTCTGTCCCGGTCCCGAAGGCCAGCCGCCCTTGCTGGCCGGACCCTACGGTGTAAGCCGCCTTGGGGCCTTTTCAAGCAAAAGACGGAGTACAAATCAGATAGATAGATAGATAGATAGATAGATAGATAGATAGATAGATAGATAGATAGATAGATAGATAGATAGATAGATAGATAGATAGGAACTCAGACTTGGGGCTTCAAACCCGGGACCTGGTACCAAAGGGTTCGGACTTGGGATGCAGCAGACCCAAAGACTTGCCAACGCCCCAGCGAATCTGGCTTTCAGAGGAAGCGCAGTCTTTAAGGAGTGGTTAGACCCATTCAACTCCCCCCAGTGGTTTTCCCTGGCTGAGCGGAATTCGAACGCAGGGCTCCCCGAGTTCTAGCCCATCACTCTGCTCACTCTAGCACACTGGGTGTCTCCGGTGGAACAGAGATAGTAAGGAATAAATAAATATGTTCTGTGTGCCTCGCTGGTTCTTATTGAATTGTTGGTACAAGCATTGCTCTGTTTATACAACCTTCCCCCGCCCCCCTTTTCTCTTCTTTGGTAGGAAAGAAGGGCGAAGCCCCTGCCCTTCACATTGTGATTCTGACTATTCCATGTTAGCAAAAGGGGGTTGCCGTCACACAGAGACATCGAAGGCAAACGTTCCTTTCTGGGACTCTTCCTCCCATGTCCTGCTAGCCTGGCTGGAGGAAGAGAGGAGGGGTGGACCCAGAGGGCAACACTGCTGACCTCGGGGAAATAGAAGAACGACCAAAAGAAGTAGCCAGAGGATGTTGGTTCTTGCCCAAAAGCATTTCCAAGGGGATCGATCCCCTGAGATGGGAGGATGGGGTCCCTGCCGGCTCCACCCCGATCAACGGGTCAATTGTGTGGCTTCCCCCCCCCCCCCCCCAGCCATTAATAAAGGCATTAAGAGAGAGAGAGAGTCTCTCTAGTCAGAAAGAGATCCAGGACTGGCACCCAAGCGATGAGATCACCATGGCGTAGATTTGACCTCCACGTTTTGGCACGGAAGCCGGGAAGAAAGCTGGGAAGCTCTGGGCCCCCTGCCCAGTGTGGAGCCCTCGGGAGCCGCACTGTTCTTGCACCGCTGAAGGATCGCCAGTGCCGTGTGCAATCCCTCTGCCTCTCCTGGTGCTCCAAAGGGCCATGGCATAAACATCATCTTTCTTTATCCATAAAGCTGTTCCACATTTTTCTTTTCTATTAATATTGTCCCAACCGAGGAAGGCACAATGAAAAGAAAGAAACACAGGAATGACGGCTTTGTGCTACAGTTTCCTGCACACCTCACTGGGGGCCCCTCTGGGATTTCTGAGGTAATCTTGACCCTTCTTCCTGGACACCACCTTTTTGGTGCTTCCTTAAAGTTTCCTAAAAGCCTTGTTTCCTAAAAGCCCTTGAGGGCTTTGCGTTTAAATATCGGGATATTTTTAGTCCCACCCTTCGGCCTTGCCCGGCCTTGCACGCTTATCATCTGAAATTAAATTGGGCATTCAGGTTGGGCAAAATCCGTCCACGCTGCTTCCATTTCAGAGGCTGCCGCAGGTGAGTTTTCCTCTGAAACCCTGGAAATAACAGAGGCAGTTTTGCCATGGCAAAGGCGGGGCTTTCCCAGGCGTGCTTGGTCTTGCACCGTCTTGCTCCGGGCCCTTACATTTAAGGGCTACAAATGCATTTCTGAGCCACTTCGACCACCTGGTTTAAAAAGTGACAATGCGTTTGACCCTTGGTTAGCTCTCCGTGTCTCCAGACGCTCTCCAGGTGAGAAGCTGTTCCAGGTGGTTGGAGCCCATCAAAGCCCGTCCTTGAGCGAGTCCTGAGCTGGCCACGGCTGGCTTTCGTCCATCCTTGCTGGTCGGCTCTTCTTCCTACGTGGACTTTCTGCAAAGCCTCCCACTGCTTTGAAGGCGCTGCCCTCTGTGGTCCCATTCAAGGGACGCACAATGCCTCTTCAGTGGGCACACACAGGCCTGCCCAGTTCCTAGCACCCGGGCCATGCAAAGGAGGAGAAAAACCAAGCCAGCAAAGACCTCGGATGGCAACAAGTGCGGCTTTGTCTCCCTCCCTGGGGAAAAAAACTCCAGCTCAGAACAAGCCGCGCAGCCCCAGGAATGGGGACTGAACGCTGGAGCCCACGGGCAGCGGCTGAGACTGTTACGGCCACCCTCAGGTCATGCCTGTTAACTCCTTGGGGGAACGCCGTCCTCTGCGAAGCGGGCCATGCATGCAGGCTGCTTCTGTGACAAAGCTGGCATGCATCCAGTTGGCTGCCTGCCTCTTTCTTCCTCTTGGGAGACTCTGGAGCTTCCTGGCAGTCAACAGAGGAGGGACCCAGTGGTCCCCAGGGTCAGATCACATATGTCTGCCCACAGTTGATTTTATTTTTTAAGAACTGCACCCATCTCCCTCCTCTCCCTTCTCTTATGGAGCTCGGCTGGAGCAATTCCTGTGCAGATGGAAGGATTGCTTGAAGGGAGATCGCTCCCGGCAAAGCCGGCTTTTCCAGTGCGCTTTCCAGATGTGATCCTTTCTTGCCATCTGATCACACCCTTAAAATTATCTGCTGTCATTCAGGGGAGAACACTAGAGCTTTCTAGCAGAGAATTCTAAGTCCCCCAATGAATTACAAATCCCAAGATTTTCTAGGGAAAAAGTCGTGGCAGTGAAAGAGGCATCATAGTCCTGTAACTGCACAGTGTATATATATTCAATGTATGAGGCCCCTCCTGGTTTTGTGAATGAGGCACAGTAAAATCCTGGCCTGGAAGCACAATAGGAGTTAAACCTCAACGTGTGGGGCAAATATACTTTGCATCCCAAGACGTCATACCTACAAGGAGAAATATTTATGAGAAGATGCATAGGAACACCAAAAAAGCGACCTTAGAAGCAGTCACCCCCATTTTATGGATCAGACCCAGTTAAAAAGGGTTGATAATGTTACGGAATGTGTGTGTAGTGGCAGCTCAGGACTCCAGCTTCGGGAGTGCCGCGGATCCATGTCACATTTTAGCTACAGTTTACAGGCATTTATTCAAGCTGCTGAGCCTTATCCCCAAATAGGTTCAGCACCCTGGATAAAGTGAACATTAAAACCTGGAGTGGATTCACAACACCTTTGAAATGGGAGTCAGTCCCTGTGTGCGTGGGCTGGGCAGAGACTTGCAGGAAAAAATGAGCAAGGCATTAAACTTACTGCAGAAGTGCCTTTGGCCAAGTATAATGATCTGTTGCAATATCTCAGTCTTGAAAGATTCAGGGCACAAGGAGAGAAGGCTCTTACAAGCTGTGTGTGCAAACGTTTCCTCTTCAGATCCCAGAAACTCCACCTCGCATGGACAAGCTGACCCTGGATTTCTGAGAACGACGGTCTACCTTGCCTGCAAAAACAAGGACACACACACACAAAAACCCTATCCTTTGCATCTGCAAAATGTTGTACCCATTCTCCCTTTAGCCATCAGCACTCAGGAAAGGGGATCCCACTGTTTTCTAGCAGATGCACTTAATTAAAACAACACAGTCTTGTGGCACCTTATAAAAGCAGGTTCCCAGCTGGCAGTGTGTACATTGATTTGCTTGTTATTTTGGAGTAAATCCTCCAACTACCCCATTTGGCAGGTCACAGCCTGGCACTAGATCAAAGAACTTGGCTGGCGCGTGCTGAGTTTCCACATTCTGAAGACGTTAGCCGTTGGGAGCCAGGTGTGTATGGTGCATCAGGAGTACGGGTGGATCCCCTTCTTCCAGTATCGAGGATAGAACATGTACCAGGTTTTGGTTTTGGTTTCCTTTGGAAGGAGAAATCATTGGAAAGCTACAGTATTTTGTAATATGTGGATTTACATACAAATATGAAGTCTTGGGGCTGAATAGCTCAGTGGTTTAAGTCTCTGGGTGTGGAGCCAGAGGTTGGGAGTTCGATTCCCCACCATGCCTCCTGGGAGCAGAGCCAGCCTGGGTGGCCTTGGGCAAGCTGCGCAGTCCTGAGGCACCTCAACCCACAGACGAAAGGAATGGAAAACCACTTCTGTAGATCCTGTACCTTTAAAACCCTGAAAGGATTGTCATAAGCCATAACTTACTTAATGGTACAGAATTATTAGCTGGATGGATAACTCAGTGAGTTAGACATCTGGCTGTGGAGCAAGAGATTAGCGGTTCGATTCCCCACTGGGCCTCCCAGAAGAGCCAGCCTGGGTGGCCTTGGGCAAGCTGCACAGTCCCAGGGCACCCACGGAAGAAGGGAAGGGGAACCCACTTCTTTCTGAGTACACTCTACCTATAAAACATTGGAAAAGGGTCACCATCAGTCAGAATTGACTTGATGGTATGATTATGATGTTGTCTTGGACAAGTTAGGCTTCACCATTTCTTGTCCAAGTAGTAGACAGATGGCTCCATATTTGGTTTCCAGACAGGCATTTCCCTGCCCTCCATGCTTTTAAAACCTAGCTCCCAATTGGTCTTCTTCTTTCTTTTTTGCTCCAGCATTGCAGCTTGAGACATGCACACATGCACGCCGCTTGTGAGACACAGGACGTGTGCTGCCCCTCCTTACCTGGGGCTGGAGGGTCGAACGGCCTCTCTCTTGGTCCTGGTGAGCACCACGTTCACTGTTTCTCCCTCAAAACCAACTCTCTCGACCATTTTGAGGCATTGCCAAAACCTGGCCTGGCAAAAAGCACAAGGGTAGAGCTGCCCTTGGGGGCACCGTTCACCCCGACAGGGTCCTGGCCGACGGTTGTTTGTTGGGCTGCTTGTTTGCTGGGTTACCTGGTTGGTTGGTTGGTTGGTTGGTTGGGTTGGTTGAGCTGCGCCAAAAACGGGCAGTCTTCAGGCGGGCGGAATCTCTTTGGGATGGTCTTTGTAAAAAGGAAAACCCACAGGATTCCATTACAAAACCAAAGTAGATCCCCCCCAGGCCTGAAATCTGCCTGTTCTCTTATGTAGAAGGAACCCACAACAGGGGGAAGAGCCAGCTTGAGAAGTCTTATGCCAATCCCAGCCAGCGCTGAGATAAAGGCAGGCAACAAAATATTCGTATGCGCTCTTCTGTAAAGATCAGGGGAATATGTGGAGATTGGGTGAAGGGTGCCCCCAAGGTGCCCTCTCCTGCCCCACCACATGGGAGCATCAGCTGTCTCGAACTGGCTCCTCCAGCTCTTTCTTTAATCTCAGCCTGACTGGCAGCAAAGAGCAGCCAACACAGTTTAACTCCGTGCCAGGAAATGTCTCCCAATCCTTTGCTCAAGCTACTGGAACAGGCAGAGATTTTTTCTTACTTTTTTCCCAGCTGGCTGGCAGCCTTCCATATTCTCCTTCTACACAACCTGTTCTGGGCCTCACAGAGCTGTGAAAGGTTTCCTGCATGGACTACAACCCTCAAAATCCCCCACCCAGGCTGATTGGCGTTGTAGTCCAGAAAGACCACGTCTCCCTTTCTGAGCCTGCTCGGATGTTAAGATCATCAGGGGAGGCCTTTCTCTCAGTCCTTCATAGGTGTGTCTGGAAGGTTGACACGGGAGAGGGCCTTCCTTTTCTGTGGCTGCTCCCAGAGACTCTGGAACTCCCTCCCACTGGAGGCCAGTCTTGGCCCCCTCTTTGCTCTCCTTCCACAAGCAGGCCAAGACTTTTCTCTTCAGGAAGGCTTTCCTCTAAACGACTGGCTGACTTTTGAAAGGGATTAACTTGTTCTCTTATTTTACTTGAACTTTTAATAAGTTTTAATATGATATCTGTTCAATGGTTTTAAATATTGCAATCATGTATTGTTTAGCTTTTAACTTTTTTGTTATATATATATATATATATATATATATATATATATATATATATATATATATATATATATATATATATATATATATAAAACAAGGCGGCGGCTTACAGTATATATATATATACTGTAAGCCACCTTGGATGCTTTAGGAGAAAGGTGGCATATAAATATTTTAAATAAATAAAATAAATTTTAAAAAAGTAACATAACTTTGACAAGGTCCAGGCCCTTGGATCCAAATCCGTCTTCTGGAAGGCCACGGCACCCAGAGAGAGGTTGTGCCCAAGTGAGGGAGAACGAGAATGAAAGGGTGTGTGTGTGAGAGAGAGCGAGAGAGCAAGAGAGAAAGGCAAAACTCTCTCGAACTGCCCCCCTGCCATAGTCAGGTTGGAATTCCTCTTCGGAGCCAGCCATTCCCTCCACTTCGCCTCTGCTGCCCTAATAGGGAACAGCTGTCAGCGGATCTTGGATTTTCCATTTGCAAGGCTCAAGGTGGAAACGGCCGGGCAGCTCAGCTTGCAATCCCAGCCTGGCAGTTCCCCCACCAGCTGCTGCTGCTGCTCTTGCGATGTAAAGACAGCTGTTTCGGTCAGTTTCCCCGAGATAGTCCCAGCCACGATGGCCTTGTGGAGAGTGCTAAGCACTGATCTGTACTAGGCTTCATTGGGGATGTGGGGGAGGAACCACCCTTTCACACCCAGGGAGCAGAGTCACCAGGAATGGTGCCATAACGTGGCGTTCGTGCTGATCAATATTCCTCTGATCTCTTTGTTAAATACGGTATACTTGGATAAGTAGCGTCAAATCCCCAAGGGTTTTATTACATCCATCCAGAGCCTTTGTGCCCATTGGCTTGTAGAGCTGGAAGTTGGGACCAAGATCCATCCAGAGGGGGTCACTGGGGAGCATGCTTGCTTTCACATAGATCTCCACAAGGGAACGAGAGTATATCTTTCCTTTTTTCAAAACAGCCTGGAACATCTCTGCAGGTCCATCACAGACCCTGCCTGGTAGAGGCTGATGATGCTGATGATGACCATCCTCTACTGGAAAGTGGCTCCACTGGGGTGGGGTGCAGGATAGCTACTCCAGATTTTAGTCTGATTTTGAAAGGAGTTCTCCATGGTGCTGAACCTATTTTTAGAGGCAGTACCAAACCCACCTGTTTTCCCCATCCTGATCTGACTCCAAAGGGATGTTAGGTATGGACAGTCCATCATCAGGACTGTGGACATATTACTGCTGCAGAGAGGTCACGGCGATGGTTCTTAATTTCAAAGAAACCAGGCTTCATGGGAATCCCATCTCGACGTCCCAAAGACCAAGAACAAAACAAACCAAGCTGATTTGCAAACTCCAGGAGATGAAAGAAGCTTATGTTGTGGCTCTGGACCAATTCACGATGTGAGAAGGGTAAGAATTTCCTATCCTTAGAATGCTTTTTCTTGAAACAGCCCTACCAACCCTTAAGGATTTTCCTCTTCTAATTGCAGACAGTTTATAAAGTATGCCTCTGTCCTCATGATGGGAATTCATTAGAAATACAGAGCTGTAAGAATGCCTTGTGGAGACCACAGACTGCCAGAAAGGCAGACAAGTGGGTCCTAAATCAAATCAAGCCTGAACAATATCTGGAGGCAAAAATGTTGAAGCTGAGGCTGTCCTACTTTGGGCACATTACACGAAGGCGGGATTCTCTGGAAAAGACCATCATGCTGGGAAAAGTGGAAGGTAGCAGGAAAAGAGGAAGACCAAACACGAGGTGGACGGACTCCTTAAAGGACACCACAGGGTTGAGTTTATACAGGAGCTGAGCTGGTCCGTTGAAGACAGGACATTCTGGAGATCGATCATTCATGGGATCGCTATAAAGGTGACTTGACGGCACATCACAACAACAATAACGACAAATGGCAAGTTGAAATGGCCAGATTCAAGACTGACCAAAGGGAAACTCTGAATCCCCTTTTGGAGCATCGGTAACACAATATTTAAAAGGTCACAAGCAGCTGAAAGGAAGAGAGGGCAAGCCGGGAGCAGAGCCTGCACCCTGGACCACATCTTGCAAACATTTACCTGCCTATGAAACGGTACTTCTATCCTCCTTTTTCAGCTCGATTTCCAAAGCACCTTCCACACGGGCTCCCGAAGCAACTTGAAGCCGTTAAACACTCACTTAACAGGAGGAATGCAATGCTGAATTAACACCGTTCAGAGTCTCGGTGGCCCTTTAAAGACTGGGGACCGTTCTCTGGCCTCCGTTTGCACTGACTGCTGTGGGCTTCCTCAGATGCTTCAGAAGAGCTGGGCACCAGTCCTCAAACGCTCAGGCCAAACAACATTTGTACATGTTTTATGGGTTTCAACCGAACAGATGATGATGTTGCTAGACCCCAATCTAGACAAAATCAAGAGTAAAAAAATGTAAATAGGCTGCCGAGGGAAAAGAACCCACTTCCCAATCTCCTGTGAATTTCCACAATTAAGGGCAAGGCAGGTTCTTGTCTGGAAGCGTCCCTGCTTCTCCTGAGAACAGTGGTGGGATGCAAATGATGAGGGGATGATGCAGTGCTTTTTTCCGTGAACAAGAAGAATGATATCACTTGCACCAGTGATGTCAGCAACCCGCTCAGCTGCTTTCCGAGCTTCGCTGCATGGCTCCGAGTATTTACAGTGGAGGGTGGGATTTCCCTAGCAACAATGTACTGTTTTGTTTTGATCTGTCCCTGTTGTAATAGAAAGAGTAGGCTCTGTGTGTGAAACACACACAAATGCCCATAGAGATGTAACCAACACTTCCTGCGTTTTTGGACTCTAGTGGGCTATGGGAGCCGGAGATTGGGAGTTCAGTTCTCCAGAGTACCTCCCAGAAGAGCCAGCCTGGGTGGCCTTGGGCGAGCTGGACAGTCCCAGGGCACCCCCAGAAGAAGGGAATGGGAAACCACTTCTGAGTCTTCTCTACCTGAAAAACCATGAAAAGGGCCATTATAAGTCAGAATTGACTTAACAGCACACAATTATTATAGCTGATTGGATATCTTGGTGAGTTAGATTGTCTAGCTATGGAGCCAGACGTTGAGAGTTCAGTTCTCCACTGTGCCTCCCAGAAGAGCCAGCCTGGGTAGCCTTGGGCAAGCTGCACAAGCCGAGGATGTCCCCAGAATAAGGGAATGGGAGACCACTTCCGAGTATTCTCTACCTGGAAAACTCTGAAAAGGTTCACCATAAGTCAAAATTGTCTGAATGCCAGATGGCAATGATGATGATGATGATCATCATCATCATCATCAATAACAACAGCAGCAGCAGCAAGCATTTCGATGGCATGACAGCATGAAGTTATAGCTGGCCGTATATCTAAGTGAGTTAAGCATCTGGCTGCAGAGCCAGAGGTTAGGAGTTCAATTCTCCACTCTGCCTTCTGGGAGCAGAGCCAGCCTGGGTGGCCTTGGGCCAGCTGTGCAGTCCCAAAGCACCTCACCCCACAGAAGAAGGGAGTGGTAAACCACTTCTGAGTACTCTCTAACTAGAAAACCCTGAAAACAAAAGGTCAGCATACATTAGAAGTGACATGATGGCACAGAATTATTGTTATTGTTATGGCTGTGAGGACTGGAGCTGGCATGTTACATTTTAAAAGGAAGTTGTTATTAATTACTTCTTGGAACTAGCTTGGCCTTATTGGTAATATTGCTCTGACCTTCTTTGACCATGTTCTTGCAGGTGACAGGCTGGAAAACTACAAGGAAATACTCTCTGGTTCTCCCTGGTGGCCAAATTTGATAGTACACCTTGGAAACACAAAGTACAAGAAAAGGGAAATAGAAAAAATCTACTTCTCTTGCCCCGTAGCATTGAAAACAGAATGGCATAGACCTGGAAAATGGCTGTGAAAATGCATCTTAAAATGCTTTGTCATTAAAAATAAATTTCCAAAGTAGTGAGGTGTTACTTGTTACACCTAAAATAACTTTGTGACTACTAGTTACATTATACATTACCCAAAAGTAACTAGTTACAGACAACCACTTTACTTGTAGTTAATTACTGCAAAGCTCTGATGAGTACTAGGATACTTCAAAACTTAGCCCTCCACTTCTAAGCAGGAGGCGTGGAACGCTGGCCGGAGCCCTGGTCCTAAAAGACCCAGTTCATGCAAGAGGAATGAGAAAATTATTTGTAATTCCTGCCCTTCATTGTTCTCAGTGCAATGGCGATTGCTTCCAACTGTATCCCTTTCAGCTGTACAGAAAAAGAAAGTTAAAATTAGATTCAAAGGCACCCCTTTCAGCAACTGTTAAATATTGCAAACAATCCTGAGAACACGGTGGAGGAATAGATGACGAGGCGGCCGGTCGCATTCCTGGGAAGGATTGAAGGCTTATGTTGGATAACAAACTGAGCATGAGTCGGAAGCGTGACCGTGTGGCACAAACTGCCGAGGCCATTTTAGGTGGTGCTGGCCGCCGTGCGTGTGTCCAGAATTCGGGAAATTGCATTATTTTGCTACTAGGCTTGGGGTAAGTCTCATTCCAGTGTTAAAGAATGCAGAGAGGAAATGAGTGATAGAATAGGGCAGGAAGCTCACTAAGGTCTGAAACAGCAACACAGTGGCCTGTTATGAGCTAAATAATCTTGAGCAACACAACCAGGGAGTGGGGGGGGGGGGACACACACGTGTCATCCTGCTCATCTCTCTTCACAACAGAAAGCAGAGTTGCAAATGAACCTCTAGGGTGGGGCTGGCCCTACCCTAAGGCAGAGGGGGACCTCAGGCAGTTGGGGAAAGAGGGAATTAGGACTTTCCACCTCAGCTGCCAACATTAATTGTCTGTCCTTTGGTTCGAGTTCCCTGAGCTTTGCGAGAAGCAAAATGTGTTCAGCGAGCCTGGATGACCGGTGCGTTCTGGGTGAACAGGCATTGCCGGTCATCAGAGGCATTAAAAGGTCCGTGGGCAACTTTCTCCACCATCTCCATTTCATCTCCTGTCATTTCCATCTCTATTCCAACCTTGTATCTCCACCAAGAAGCTAGCTTGTGGTGATGCAGTCAGTCTCAAAGTCTTCTTAGATGTTCTGCTCCAGAGTGCTTCCATGGTGGCATGCTCCTTCACACATGGAACTCCCTGCACCTAGGAAGCTAGCTTCTCACCGAGAAGGCTAGTGAAGAGCCTTTCTTCAATTTTTGAATGCCATCCCAAGTCCTCTTTAACATCGCACGCCAAGAGGCTGGCTCTAGATGGAAGAGGGTATTCTTCTGAGTTTGCTCAGGGGCTTTGTGGACAGCAGGACCCTGCATAATCTGGCCAGCACAAAGCAGGAGCAGCCCCCCAAATATCCCACAAAGCACCAGAACAACAGGATGGCAGGGAGAACGGCAGACCTTTAAATTGTAAGTAGCTGGCTCGATCGCTCAGTGAATTACTCTAGGTCTCTGGCTGTGGAGCCAAAGGTTGGGAGTTCAATTCCCCCACTGCTGTGCCTCCTATGAGTACAGCCAACCTGTGCAGCCTTGGGCCAGCTGCACAGTCCCAGGGCACCCCCTAGAAGAAGGGGATGGGAAACCACATCTGAGTCTTCTTTACCTGGAAAACCCTGAAAAGGGTCACCATATATCAGAATTGACTTGATAGCACATGATGATGATGATTAAATTGTATGTTCCATTGAGAATCAACAGGTGCTAAGACCCCCAAGGAAAGATGTCAACACTGGGTGGCCCCAGAAGCTGCTACAGATGTAGGGTTCATGTCAGGTTTGCTAGACTATATGCCAGCTCTGTTTCACACGGGTGCTTAGAAAAATATGGAGCAGGGTGACAGTGGTGGTGGAGATCAATGACATGCATAATTCTCTACCACCATCTGCCTTAAGCTCAAAGGATTCCCCCTCCCCCCCCCACGGGCATTGTGGATTGGGCGGAGGGGCTGGGCAGGAAAAGCCAGGATAGTGGAGGAATGATGGACGTGGCTTCCTGCCCCCTCTTCCCCCCCCCCCCGGGCACAGCCATCTGTCCCCTCTTCCTTTTCTCTCCCTGTGTGGCAAGCTGCATCATCCGTGGGCAGCCAGGGGACGGTGGTCTGGGCCATCTGTTGCCCACTAATCATGGCTAACAGAGGCCACTGTCACCCTCCTTGGCACCTGGCTTCTGCCCGTAAGGGGTGCCAGTTCCGCCGCGCCAGGCTCTGAAATTCAGCCACCCTAAGGAAAGATCCCCAGGAGTCCCAGATCCTGGCAACCTGCTGTGGATCGGAGTAGACCCTGCTGGGGAGATAGGAAATGAGGCTGGCTCTGTCTAAGGCAGAGAGAAAATCTCTCTTCAGAGAGAATCGCTTTCCGATCTCTGGCTCGGCTCTCCTAGCCCGACACCGTTGGCTCCGAGCCCTGGTGCCGCTCCAACAATGCAGCGTCTCAGCCCAGGCCCTTGAGTGCATGTCTGCTTGTAACTGACGAGTCGGCCCGGGTTTTATTGGGGGGCAACAAAGCTGTCTGGAACCACTCCAGAAGATGGAGCTGAGGGAGACAGTCCGACAGGGCATGGAAGGGATGGGTGAGGCTGGCGGCTGTCTTGCCTGCCGGGCTGGTAGAAGCCACAGCTGCCAGCATCCGCCACGCCATGGTGGGGATTTGAGTTTGGCACGCCTCCTCGGGGCAGTGAAACAGACCAGATGCTCTTTCCGTTTCCTCCCGGTCTTCCAAGGACGTCAAGGAGACAGTGGACCCACCCAGGCCTGTCCCTTCTTTATCACACAGATCCTTCCACCATTGACTCAAAACTAACTGGGCTTGGCCAGCTGGCCAGCAGTGAGACTTGCAAAGCCAACAGGTCCCACTGGCGAACACATTCAACAGGCGACACCCAAGCGGGTGGAACTTTAACACAGGAAACACATGTGAAGTGTTCTACCCAAGGATGAAAACACAAGAAGGCGTCCCTTTTTGGATGTAAGAAATAACATTTCAGTTACTGTCAAAAGTGACTTTTTATGGGTATTTTGGGGAGGCGTTCGAACAGGAATGTTTCAGTTTAATCACTCTCACACCAATTTCTCATTTCATTGCTAAGTAACAAGGGGAGTGGTCATTGGTTTTGTCTCTTGGTCATTATTTGCACGGCTGCGGTTGCTCTGTGCCATCATGTCACTTCCGACTTACGGCAACCTCATGACTGAGCCATCTCCAAAATATCCTGTCCTCCACTGCCCTGCTCAGCTCTTGCAAACTCAAGCCTGTGGCTTCCTTTAGGGAGTCAGTCCATCTCATGTTGGGTCTTCCTCTTTCCCTGCTGCTTTCCACCTTTCCCAGCATGATTGCCTTTTCCAGAGAATCCTTTGCCTTCTCAGGATGGGCCCAAAGTAGGAGAGCCTCAGTTACACCATTCTTGCCCCCAGAGCTGGTTCTGGCTTGATTTGATCTAAGACCCCCTCTCTTTCTGGCAGTCCAGTATACGTACCTGCAAAGCTCTCCCCTGGCACCACATTTCAAACAAATCATTTTCTTGTCAGTTTTCTTTGTTGTCCAGCTTCCACAACCAACACAAGGTGACCGGAAATACAAGAGTGTGGGTGATCTTGGTGTTGGTTGCCGGTGACCCGTCCTTATACTTGATGATCTTTCCCCGATGTCATCTGCCCGACCCATAGATCATCACAGGTGAGGCACCTTCGGGTGGCCACCCTGAGGGAGGCCCGTAAGTCTTCTACAAGAGGCAGGGCCTTCTTGGCGGTGGCTCCAGCCTTGAGGAAGCAGCTTCCAAAGGAGCTCCGCCTGGCCCCCTCCCTGTGGACATTCAGGAGACCACAGAAGACGTGGCTTTTCAGGGTGGCTTTCCACACCGACCCCCTAGCTGACTGCCTTTGTCCACCGTTTTGTTATTCTATAGTTTTAGCGCCCTCTAGTTTTCTTGGTTAGTTGCTATTTTGGTTTTAAATAGCTTTAGCTTTGTTTTGCTTTGCTTTGTTTATTATTGTAAACTGCCCAAATAGAAGGCATAAATAAATAAATAAAATTAATGATCTTTTCAAATTCCTTAGTTGTCGACTTTCCTTTGCGGTATCAGAACTGGACAATCCAGAGAAGCAGGGAGCTTTTCTCTCTGTTCTTTCTTTCCTGGAGTGAAGGGGAAGACTAATGCAAGACAGGGCTCCCATATAAAGCCACAGATGACACGCAGGATCGAAGCAACGATAACCAGGGCAATGATCTGGCTGGAAAGAAGCCGTCAGCAAGGCCTGGGGTACTTTTTAAAAAGTCACTGTCCCCCCGACCCTCATTTGTAACATAGCGTCATAGACCTATGGGGTAGCCAGGGGGGCGAATATCATCCTACGCAGTGTAAATATTCTGCAAACATTCGGGGCCATCTGCCAAGGGCAGCCCCGGGTGCCAGGCAGCGCCAGGCAGCGCCGGTGCACGTTGCTCCTTCCTCTGCTTCTGGGGAGCCAGAAGTGCTGTGTGGAAACGTTTCAGCCCCAGCCCTTTGGCCCTTTAGCATAATCTCTACACACAAGTGGACCAGTTCACAGGCTCCTGCCTCCAGGTTGCCCTGGCAACTGTTGCCATAGAAGACGTCCCATGGTGAAGAAGAAGTTGACAGTCGCAAGAAGGAGTCCACGGTTGTCTTCTCAGAGAGAGAGAGAGAGAGACAGAGCCTTTTGTCTCTAGAAAGGATCGGTTGGAACAGGGGCTGTGCAAATGTAGCCACCCCAAAGCGTCAAGAACAGCTAGGGAGCAGAGCGCCTTTCTGTCTTGAGGTCATTCTCCCAGCCTAAGAGTTATTTGGCAGGAAGGCCCATTTCGACAGAATCTATTGGAAGAAGACACACAAGCTGAAGTTCCCTTTTGTGCAGTGATTGGAGGTGGAGGAAGTTTCGAACCCGCATCCGCATACTCCCAGGCTCTAGAACGGACAGCCGGCAGTCCCTCTGCACCCTATACGGAGTAAAACCAACCCTTAGACTGCCAAACCACTAGTGCAAAAAAAGCTGAAGGGCAAAGAGAAAGAATAGCAGAATTAAACAAAAAGAGAGAAACATACCTTTCAAAAGGTACCCATGTTTATTCTTCCAGCATTGAGTTAGATTTCAGCCTTTGTTATTAGGCTGGGAATCTTGTTGGGAGAAAATAAAATGCATTCAGTGGAAATCACGGACGTGTTTACGTCCTATTACTGGCGTGTCTGTTGTGCAACCGGTCGCTTAATCCTAGTGAAAAAGGTTGTGCAACTGGTCATGAGATGGACACCACAGCCAAGAGAGAGAACGGCTTCTACCTCTCTTATCGGGCGTACAGAGGATTCTGGACTTGCGATACCTTGTAGATCAGGGATTCCCACGTGTTATTGGACTACAACTCCCAGATGCCTTCACCACTGGCTGATTCCTGGTGGATCCTCTTGTTTGTTGGGTTGACTTAAGTCAGAGGGGATTTGACAGTACATCACCACCACCAAGGCCCAGCCAAGTTTCAGGAGCCCCAGGATGAGTGGCTTAGCCTTCGTTGCCCTGTATGCTACAGCGAACAGCCAGGAGGCTCAAGAGAAGCCATTGGGAGACTGCCATGCAATTCTGCAGCATTGCTGCCTGAAGCAACTGCCTCACTCTGCCCAATGGCAGAGCCGGTGCTGAGCTACAACAATTCAGTGTGGTTTGGAATGGAAGATTCCCAGCTGGGCTAGCATACCGCTTTCCCCTCTTTAATGTATTTTTGGTGCATGTATGAGTAGAAAGACAGAAGGAGTCATGGAAAAACACAGGAGTTACAAGCGGAAGCTGGTGACATCTGAGCTTCGTGTAAAATTCCATAGACGAAGCAGGATGATGGCATGATAAACAGCCACTGTTGGAAACAACCACCATTTCCTGGGTGTTTGGGAATAACTGGATGGAGAGTTTCCCACTGCTCAGCGAAAGTATTATGCCTCAAATGTGATCTTTACCTCTGGAGAGGAGGGTCACTTTACATACCACAACCCAATGGGGAAATACCTATGCACATGCAGAGGGCAAATGAGATGGTGTGGCATAAAAAGAGTATATGCTAACAAGAACAGGCATCAATGCAAACATCTCACTGTCAGGGGGAAAGGTGGTGGTCATGCGGCATACATTCCTGTCCGGTCAGTGCTCCAGATACTGCTAAGCATTGATGGGTACCATCGACCTTGCCGGGGTGACTAACCCTTCTTCTAAGTCTTTGTCTTTCAGCCAAGTGGGTGCTGAGAAGCCCTTTAAATGGAGAACCATCTTCTGGTCCTTGAAATATGACCACCGACAGGGCAACTGGGGGTTCTGGTAAGTCCAAGACAGGATGCAGGTGGGTCAGGTGTGGACCCATAAGGACTTGACACAACAGGTGTGGTTCAAGGCAACCCAGAGTCAGGCACCTGGTCAACCGGGAAGAGAAGACCATTACAGGTCATGCCGATGAGGTGCTCAGACCAAGGAACTGGATGAGGTGCAGAGGCTCGGTGGAGTCAGCCCACAGAATTCAAGCGAGAGCCTCCCCTAACTTCCGGACGGAGACCTCAGCCTCAAAGAGGGTCCCTCAAGCTTTGGTCCTTCAGGTATTCTGCACTGCAGCTCCAGAAGCCAGAGGGGCCAATGGTAAGGGACCCATCCAGAACAGCTGGAGGACCAACACTGGAGAAACGTTGGATCCTAGAGGACACTTTTACTCGGCAGCATCTGGAGGAATCCAAATATTGAGGGCACAGGAGTTGAGCTACTGCTTTATGCCCAACTGGCCTTGTTCTTGCTTTCCTAATACTATTGGCCTTAGCCAATAAAGGGCCATCTCTCTTTCTTATGCTCCGAGCCCCAGTGGCCATCAACACCATCTGAATCCATCCAGTAAATGGGCTGGTTTTTTCCCCAGCTGTCAGAGGAATTCTGGGAAGCCGATGAGATCCCAGGAGGCCTTTTTGTTGACATCCCAGCGTGCACAGGGAAGGAACAGACTCGGACTCATTTGAAACCAATTTTCCTCCCAGGCCCATCCCTCTGTGGGGCTTCCTTTTTGACTCCAGACCTTGGGATGGGAAATCGAGGCGTTTCTCCGACTCCGCAGCTGCCCAGATGGCAAAAGGTGTTTCCGGAAAGCTTTGCCATCGTCAGCAGGAAAGAAGCCCAGCCTGGCAGAAAAGGCAGGGGATGAGCTGCGGAGGGGAAGGGTTAACGGAAGACTCCCTGGATTGCGTGATGCCTGAGAGGCAGAGGGCAGGCGGGAGGCACCCTGACCCCTCTGACACCCTGGCTGGTTCTTGCTTTCCTAATACTATCTGACACATTTCAGTTTCCTGAACACTCCATGCCCAAGGTCAGGAAAAGAAGCAGAATAGGAAGACTGCAGTTCTGCAAAAGATGGACGTAGACACTTCTGCCTGAGCATCCATGGAGGGGCGCCTGGCTGTAAAAGAATATTCTGTATTTACATTCGAAGAGCACAGGAAATTGGTCCTGAGCCTATGACTACTAGATAGGAATAACCGCAATGCAGAATTAATCTAGATGGTTTCAGGAAACATGCTCAGAGCTAATGCTGGAGAAAGAGCCCTAAGCTTGGTTACAGAACAACCACCAACCCTCAAAAAAACTCACCCCCAACTGGGTTCCTATGGATGCAGACCTGCTCGTCCATTATGGAGGAACCAAATGAGTCGGCCTTTTTCTAGCTAGAAGGAAGCAGCAGCAGGAAGTGATGTCAGAGGAGAAGGAAGAAAGGTAGAGAGTACCAATCTACATGTGAATCCAGTAAAGGCAAGAGAGGAAATACACCTGATGCAATCTGTTTGCCTCTTGTTCAGATCAGAGACTAACTGAGCTGGTACTCTGTTTCCACACTAACCCTTCTACCTGTATGTCACTGCTCCATTCACCCTTCACGCTTACCTGAGATATAGTAGTTCCAGATTCATAGCAATGAGCTATGCTCTTAGTTTGCCCTTAACTTGCTTGTAGGATGATTTGTATGAAACTATACAAGTTCTCTTTTTTGAGACTCTACCATGCAACTGATTGCACAAGCCATGCCAAAAGCAGTGTGAGAGCAAGCATGTGCAGGGGAGCATGCAGAGCATGCTCCCCTGCGCAAACGTGCTCTCGCACTGCTTTTTGGCATGACACTTGCATGACTGCCCTTCTAGAGACACACAAGGCATCAAGATTGGGGAAAATGTCTGAAGCATAGAAGGAAAACAAGCAAAGAGGACTCGTAGGCAGCCAAAAGGTCACCTCCCCCTTCCACAAAATGGGGGTTTCTTCTCCTCCAGCACAGTTTGCCATGGGATGCTTCTCCCTGCCTGGAAACCCAGAGAAACAAAGGAACCCCCAGAGACTTAGACCTTCCACGGCTATTTTGCTCCTCCAGCTCAGTCACAGCCGTAGCAACACAGCGGGTACCCACTGCCCAGGACCTGCTCCCCGTGGCGTAGGCTCTTTGCTCGGTTCTTATCGCGATGGCCCCTGTGAAGAGCAGGCCACAGAGACGCTCCCTGTGTCCTCTGTAAGCACAGCTTGGCATGACTTATTTGGCTCCCAAAGGTGCCGGTGGGGCAGGACGAACGAAGTCCAGGCTGAGCCCAAGGAATACAGCAGGGCATCTTCTCAACACAATGGGTCCCACGGCCTCAAAGCTCACGCCCCGTCCCATCGGTCAGACCTTTCGGCTGCTGGCTGGCTGAGCCTGAAAGTTGCCACGGCAACCTCCTGGGGGCATCTTTCCACCTTCCGATGTTGAGGAGAAAGAGAGCTGTTCTACCTCAAGGATGATCAAGAAGAGTTGCAGCAGCTGGAGATAATGGGGTACCACATTCATCCGAGTCCCCTCTTTCAGTCCTGCTTGTGGGTCTGGTTAGCAGGACAGGCCGAGCTTTCCCTTCCCTCTCGTTTCAGCTTGGGCGTCCTCATTTGTGGGGTGATTATTCCATGGCAGGCATACCTCCAGTTCAAGTGATCAGTCAGATCTCACAAACCATGTGGTTATAAACCATGTGGTCACTTGTAACTAGTTACTTTTTGGTAACCCATAAAGGAACTAGTAGTTACAGATTCCAAAGATTGATTGATTTTTCGATTTCTATATTGCCCATCTGGCTACAAGGCCACTCTTGTAGCCGTGGAAGGTCTAAGTCTCTGGGGGTTCCTTTGTTTCTCCGGGTTTCAAGGCAGTTTACATTCAATGGGAGAATAACACACAAAATATAAAACATCATCAAACAAATCAGAACAAAAATACAACATTTAGTTACCAATACAACACATAATTATACAAAGTCAAACGCAAAATCAGAATCAAAATAACAAATATACAGAGTAAATAACGTCCACAAGCATTAATAACATTTTGAAAGGCAAGTAGCTTTGTTGGTCTTATCGGACCCTGTTGGTGGAAGCAAATGGGAAAAAGAATGCGAAACAATAACAAGGCAACATATCGTAGTCCTTGGAAGACTAGCAGATTTATTTCAGTGTGAGCTTTTGCTGATCCAGATCCACCTCTTGAGATATGACTTGCGAATCCACACCAGGTTTCTGTCCAGGGTGCTGATCTCGACTCCCCAAGGAGGTTCCACCAGGATGATGCTGTATTGTCGTCACTTTTTTACTGCTTCCGTGTATCTGCTCTGTTCTGCCGTCCCGCATCGCGCAAGCTCACTACTCGACTCACAGTACCAGGGCTTGTTGTCTTTTCCTTGCCTCTTGGCCGTTGTGAGGAAACAAGAGAGATAGGCATTGTGGCCCCACATAAGCCCATATTTGTGTGACCCCATTGAATCTGAAAGGCTCCCCGAGCCAGGCTCAGGGGAGGGTGGGCCAAGGCCGCAGCAGACAGGCAGGGGGTCTGAGCGGCTGGCTTGTGGGTCCCTCCTTCCACTGCGCTGCCATGGCCCCCCAGTCAAACCTGCATGCCAGACACAGCCATCATTTTTGTCACATGTTTTGGACTCAGACTCCCAGAAGCCTTCGCCCGCCAGCTGTGCTGGCCAGGATTTCTGAGAGTCGGACTCCAAGAACATCTGGGGGACCCAAGGTTGAGAACCACTTCTCTAACGGATAAAGAATTGTTTCCAATTTTTTTGTGGGTAGATTTTAAACCACCAGGAATGGTTGGAACCTGTTTCCTTTCCTCTCCTGTGGTTTTGGATGAACATGCAGTCCCTTGAAGACTCGATATGTGCCTTGCTTTCTCGCCGCTGTATTTTGTTCTTCCCAAAGCATGCCGTGCTGCTGCCATAAGGTCACGCCGGCCCCCTGCCCAGCAAAAAAGAGAAACACAGTAGAAATGACACATCTCTTCCTCCTTGTAAAAGCCTCCAAGGCCACAGGGACATTTTGCCCAACGCTGCTGCTTGACAAGTGCAGTGAACATCACGTTCCTAATGAAGCTCAGTCAGTTGGACTTGTTTGGCAGAGAGAGATGCCTCCTTCTTGAGCACCGCCCAGCCCTGTGCCCTAGGCTTCCCGCTGTCCCTCTGAGTTTACCTTTCAACATCACAGATGACTGATGAGCTCTGTCAAAGGGCTTTGCTGATCTTCCCTAGTGAGGTTTGAAGTCCTCTCGACGGAACAATGGCGGCATTTCGGCAGAGCCCTACTGATGGCGTCAAAAGCGCTGTGCCCCTCCGGTCGCTTACACCAAGCCTTGTAGCTACAGCTGCTTTCACAAAGCTACAGACAAAGGCTGCTCTGCCAGGTGGGCCCAAGATATTTTTGATGATTGGAGGGCACATTTCGTTGGGTCAGCACTGCAAATCCCATCATCCTCCACCATCGAGTGTAGCAGTTACGGGCTGTTCTTTTCTAAAAGACAGTAACCAAGACTGGACTCAACCCGGAACCCCGTGGAATGTTTCAGAATACCCATTGGCTAGTACAGCCCATCTCCAACATGGCACCCTTCAGGTATGTGAGACTACAGTTCGTATCATCCCCCTTTAAACTGGAGCAAGTTGACTCTGTTAGACACAAATCTATCCCTTATCTGAAGAAGAGGCTTGTCATCTGTGAAGGCTCGTATTGAAATACGTTGCCTACTCTTAAAGGGGCCGCCATGCTTGTTTTTATTTCTGTTGTTCTTTTTACTCCCACCCTCCCATTTTTAAGCGCTGCTTTTCAAGCAGCGGTTGATTTTCCAACTCCAGCTGAACTTGCCTCTTTCGGTCTGCATCGTGCCAGCTTTGGTGTGTGGATACCACGAGGGAGCCGCTAAGCTGAAGTCATGTTCTTTATTTCAATGGCTTTTCCCTCATCTGCTGAACCAATTATTTTATCAAAGAAGGAAACTAGGCTGGTCTAGCATGATTAGTTCCTAATAAAAGCACCTCAGCAGCCTCTAATCACTTTATTTCCCTCTGGGCACTTGGCAATTAATTGTTTTCCAGTTCGTCCTACACTCATCCTCGATAAAGAGGTCAAATTACCACGACCGTCATTTCCTTGGTCCACCATCTTTCCTGTCTGAAGGGGAGTCCCTCGGCCAGCTGCTTCCTGATCTCTGGGGCCACCCGAGATCCATTCAAGGATCCCAAAGAAGTCCTACCAACACTGATCCCTCAGGAACAGAGACGAAAGGGTGATTTGTGTATTTTATGCTTATGCTTATGTTGTAGTTTAAGAGAAAAAAAATGAAAGGCTCTGTTTGCACACCTTATTTACCAAGAGGCCTTACTTACTTCCTCTAGGCACTTACGAATCACGGAAGAGCTATTTTGAAAGCCAACCAGGCTCCCAATGTCGGCACATTACTCAAAAATGGTGCATTTGACCCTGCCCACAAAACCTAGCTTGCAAACTACAGCCTGGGGAACAGCCTTTGGCTCGAGCAACATCTCCCAGATTGCTTCCTTCACCCATCATCCCCAAATGGCCAGCCTGGGGCTGATGGGAGCAGCAGCCTCGCACACCTGGAGGCTGCTCAGTTGCTAGGGGTTGGTTCAGAGGCATCGCTATTTGAGCTGCTGGGAGGCAGCCTCGTACCGAACCGCCGAGTCCTGTGCTTTCCGGTTGCCAGCCCAGCGCAACGGTTCCAAGTTCCTGGCAGACCTTGGAGTGCAGCTTAGAAAAATCAAGAGCCAAACCAAAGGAACTGGGCCCACAAACCTGTTCTGATCAAATCAACTGCAGCTTGATTCTCACTATGAAAATGCGTCCTCTAATGAGAAGGACTGCCACGAGCAAAGCTGCAAAGCAGCTCAACTCCCTCCTCCTCTTCCTTTGCCAAACTGGGTGAGAAAGAAAATGTAAAGTTGGCATTTCTTCCCATGGCATTCAGTGCTCGACTTTCAAGGTGAAGCGGCCACCGCCTGCTTCTTCCTCCAATAAGAACCAAGGGCGGCCGGAGCAGACGCTGCTGCCCAGCTGAAATCAATGGGGTATAGCCAACGTTAATTTCTGACCTTCATTGGAAAAAGTGCATGATCTGAGATATCAGACTTTTAAAAAAAAAACATACCAAAATCCACTTTAAAAAACTCCCTCCCCACCTGCATGCACATATTAGAAATTATGAATTTCCTACCCTTTCCGGATCTATTTTGTGGACACCAGGAAGTTGAAGCTGGTACTTGTAGGGTAACGTGTGCATAGAGAGAGGCCATCTGAAGTGGGCCTCCCCACACAAATTAATTATGCCTCTTCTCGATTATAGGAAAGGGATTCTACACTTAATGGCAGAAGGAAGTAGAAGAATTCCACCCACCCTGCAGGAAAGCGTCCTTGCGTCCAGTGAGATAATATTAGGGAGAACCCAGCATCACCCTGAATTAGTTTAGTTACGCTCAGGAAGGTTGGTTTGTTTCATATGGGGAGATTCAGAAATCTGGGTTTGCCCCCAATGGAGACATCAAGTAAGTGGGTCATGGATTAAGGCATTTGGGTCCCCAGATGTTCTTGGACTAAAACTCACAGAAGCCTTCATCTCTAGCTGTGCTGGCCAGGATTTCTGGGAGTTGTAGTCCAAGAACCTCTGGGTTACCCATGGTTGGGAACCACTGGATTAAGGCCATTTCCCTCTCATATACACACACACCCTTGGTGGTGGATGACTCCAATTTCAGGCGTGCTGTAAACCCACTCCAGGTTTTCATTTGCACTTTGTAGGAACTGAACTCACATCTCCCAAAACAGGATCTGCATCTTCAGCAACTCTTATAAAGTTCAGACTAAATGAATGGAGTGAACTCAGAGCATTTCTGATTCAACCTCTTTCTCTTTCCCTCTCTCACACACATGGCTGTACATACACTCCCATCGCCCCCTCATGCCCATGTGTGATATTACAACTACAAGGGTGCACATATGTTTTAGCGCATTGTGCTCCAATAAGGTGACGTGACCGGCAAAGGAGACAACGGTAGCAATTGGGCGAGGGAAGACCCTGCCATCAAAGGTTGGAAGAGAATGGCTTCAAATGACTTCATCTTGGATTAAAGTTGCCGATGGAAAAGCCAACCCCAATGGGAGCATGTGGAAAATTGATCGGCTCAGATCTGGAGGGTTGTCTTGGCCTTAATGGAAACGGAGGGCACCCGGAAAAAAAATTCCATCCTGCAGGCACTCTGATTAGTCTTGACGTCCCCTAAGGCAACGTTGGTTATACCCAACCTGTATATCCAACCACAGGAAAGGGCACCCAATCATGGAGAAGCTTGATTTTCCATTGTGCCAAACCTCACCTTGAATTACAGTTAGCTACCATCAGATTTACAATCTTAAAAAGCAACTATAGATCTTCCTGCTTCTCAAAAGAGTAATAGCTCCTTTTCAGCTGCTCGCTTGAAAATATATTACAAGTCGCTGGATTACCTTAGTAAGCATGCCCTCCTCCTGCCTGCTTAAATGTTTACAGGAGAGCCTGGAGCAGCGCTTAAAGCACATTATAGTCATCTTCCATCTGTGGTAAGTTATGAAACTACGAGCTCTCAAAGTAACTTAAAGGTTTCCAGTTGTGCCCTTGCCAAAGGAATGATTATCCGATCAGAAGTTACAATGGTAATGTAACATCCGTCCATCCCGCTTACTGTCAACAGATGATTTAATTAGGAGGAACTACGACTTTGTAACTTGTTGCTTCCAAGCTCTGGGGGCGCACCACGCCGTGGCTGCAAAAGCAGAGGTCAGACACAACGTGGCAGCTTCTGTTGATCGCAAACACGTCTTGGCTGGGAGAGGGCTTCTTGAAAGCCAAAAAGGCCAGCTGGAAGAAGATGAAGCGGGAGGCCATGTCCCACCCATGAACGGCTGGGAGAATTTAATATAACTATCCATAAATTTCCCCCGTCACTTTTCCACTGCTGTGCTCACAACAAGGCAACGGTTCAGACCGTAAAAATAAATGTGTGCAATAAGATCATGGTTAAGTATCAGCGCAATGCAATCGCCAACGTGTGTGTTAGGTTTTAGTCTTAGCCTGAGACTAAAAAACACGTTTACTGAAAATCAGATAAAACTGAGACTGACCCAGTTCACCTGGACAGGTGAGTCACGAATGGCACCACCACAGCAAGGACCACCATCACCAACCCATTTTGGATGTTCTAGCTTCAATCTGCTAGTGCCAACAGTAGCAACAAAGGGATCTCCTTGTGTAGCTGGTGATCAGGTTCTTCTGAGAGGCCTTCATCGAACTATGTTGTGCCCAGACCACGGATGGGCCACGGTTCAGAGTCCCTGGGCCACCTGGCCACCACTCCCATCATCTCAACTGCTTGCAGTCCAATCAGCCCAGGTCAATGGGTTCTCCACCCCTGAACTATGGCTTTAAGGTTGCTGTGAAATTGCCAAGTCCACACACACAGCCCGCCAAAGCAGGAAATCTACTGCTACAGGGTCCCTTAAAGAGGGCTGTCCAACCTTTAAAAAACCTTCAGTCCGCCACCTTCCTAGAGAGTCTGCTTCCTTCTCATCAGCTCTTGGTCTCTGGAAGCTCTTCCTCATATGCCATCAAAACCTCCTTTCTCCTAATTTGACCTGTTTCTTCCACACAGCGACACCAACAGTCTGCAGGCATGTAAACCAGCATCCAACAACAACTGCAAGTCTAGTAGAAATTTCTCCATGGTATAAAAAAGGCCATAAAATGTATTAGTAATAATTAGGGGTGGGATTTTTCTTTCTTTCTTGGATTACAAATCCCTGAATTCCACATTCAGGGAGTTCTGATTTATACACCGATCTTATGGACACCTAAATGTGGCTCACCTGGGAGGAAAGGCCTCAACCAGCTCCACCCACACTTCCTGTTCCTGCCCAGGTGCTAGCTGGGAGCTTCCTTTCTGAACAGGAAGCTAGGCAGAGATAGGCCTAGCTAAGCCTCAAAGCCTTCCAGTAATTCCAGCATAATCCCTAGAATGAGAAAATATGGGATTTGTAGTCCAGGAAATCCAAAAATCCCTTCCCTAGTAATAATGCACGGAAGCTAATCATTTATGACCATACAATATTCCTGAAAACACTCTTCCTTCTGGGCAATCGGCCACAACTTGAATTAGCCAAGCAACGGACTTATTTAGCAAAAAAAAAAAGGAGAGCATGTGGTCCATTTCACTCTGAATAAGTCTTGCGTCAATCTGAAACTGAACTCAATAGTACAACTGAGTCTGCAGAAAGTGACACCAAAACTGGAAATGCCCAAATGACTTCAGAGGAAGAGAATTAAACTCTGTAGGAAGTAGGTGAATGGACAATTACAGCGCATCACGCAAGCTTGCCGGATATGCTAAAGTTAGTAAATCAAGACTTTTCAGTGCCTTCTTCCTTTAAATTTAAACAAATGATGTAAGAGTAGGACGTGTTGTAACCAACTGAAGTAGTTTAAGACAGTAAATTTTGAAATAACGCCGGTCATTTGTTTGAATGTGATATTTAAGCCCCATTTTGATTTTTTTTTCCCCCTGATGAAATATTTTAATTCAAATATTTATAGGCTGTTGGGACATTAAAAAGTTCTGCTAAGTAAATGTAAGTCAGCTCATGCTCTATTTAGGACACTGGAAAACTTTCTGGAAATGTTTCAGATTCCAGAAAACTTAACACCACCGGGGTGGTACTCCAAGCGACCTCATTTCTGGAGGTTGCAAAGTGGAGAGGCGTCAGATGGTTATTTGCAAGGCGATCTCACCCTGTAAGCCAGATCCTCACGTCTTCCATTTGCCTTCCTAGCATGGGAGCGGCGTTTATGAGGCTGGGAGCATGCGTTCCGCCTCTAGCAAACACTCAGCCTCTGCTTCATTTGGGGGAAGAAGGCGAGCCCGGTCCTGTCTGGGACCTCCGTAGCTTATGTTGCCAATAACCAAAGCAAAACACCAACACTAACGGGGAGTTAACACTTTACTCAGAGGAAAAAAGGGAGGAGGGCCTCTGGCACATGCTGGCTTGCTGATGGTGCTCCTCTCTCCTCTTCCTCTCCCAGCTTCAGTGACCTGGAGAACTTGAAAAGGCTTAAAAAAATAAAATTAAAAAAAAGTGAAGAATGGAAACTCCAGACTAAGAAGAGGAAGCCTCTTGGAAGTGTCAGTTGCTGAGCAGCTTGGCTCTCCCTGGAAAGTCAACTGCTGTGTCCTCAAAACAACCTCTTGGCGCACAAGAGGGTTGTACGATCCTGCGACGGCAGGGATCCCGGTGCTGATGCCCACCGAATCTGCGCCCACCAAGCAGGCACCAGCAGGTTGCTGGACGCTAATGGCATGGCACATGGGCTGCTTTACCCTTCCTAACGACCAGAAAAGAGGCTCTACAGCCCGGTAATGATCCAGTCAATACGGACAAGCCCCCCAGGCAAATCACGCTGGCACCCTGCTGCTCACTGGACCCCCTTCCCCCTCCCGGGCAGGCAAATCACCTGTCACAGTGACCTCAATTCACCTATTTACTTTTGGGGTGGAAAAGGAAATCCAGATAAGGTCCTAAGAGTTACTGTCTCCTGGGGACAGGCCAAATCAGAGGCGTCTCCATAGGGTTGGGCCTCTGTGCCAGCCTCAGGGTTTCATGTTGCTCAGGCGGATGTCCCGCTCAATTTCAAACTGCCGGTGGTCCACCCTCTCCAGAAATGCCTTCCTCTCCAGGTACCTGCAAGGAAATGGACATGGAGTCAATGGAGGGACCGAATCATCTGGGGCCACGGGTGAAGTGCCTTTTCAGGGGGAACCTGGGCCTCGTGTGCCTTCAATTCCGCTTTTTGCACCCATGCAGCCCAGGAGGCTCACACAGAAAGAGGCAAGATGGGAGCTTCACAATTAAATCTGCAAAAATGCTTCCCCCCCACCTCACAGGTTTAGTGTTTGCAGAATCAACCGATAAAACGAATCTGGTGCTTTATTACTTGAGGACCAGTCGCCATTTCACAGCTTCGTAAGCTTCTGATTTGCAAGTTATGAAGCTACAAAACATTACCGTAGCCAAACCAAAGGTCCCTTCACCCTTAAGGAAGACCCGCTTGTAATGGTGAAGCCTGCATCTCATTTGCTTCTGCCCAAATGTTGACCCGAGTTATGTTTCCGAGGGTCGCCTTCAAACCCTCTTCGAAGCCCTTGCTTCACACGCAAACCCTCTCTGTGAATTAACAGCAGGGATGCGAGAAATCAGGTGAAGTTAAATTCCTTCTTCTTACTCCCCCCCCCCAAAAAAAATAACTCAAATTACTCTGCTAATTGAAAGCTATAAATAATCTGGAGTAATAAGAAGGGAGATAAGTGCTAATGAACTCAGGTGCATTTCTGGGGCACCTGTCGGTTTTTTCTCCACAGGGACCAATGGAGCATTCCCCATAGCCCCCCCCCCCCATCACACCGCCATGAAAACAAAGCTAGGGAACTCAGGTGGGCAGCATCCCTTCCCTCGCCCAGAAACACACTTTGCAAAATCAGGCCAGGCCAGAACGAGACCCAGTTCTGGTTCCAGAAAACAGGGGAGTTCACGGCAGGCAGACCCTGTAGGTAGCCTGGCCTCGGGGAGTGTGGAACGAGGCCAAGGAACCACCAGAAAGCGGCTCGAAACCTTCAGGTGAAGCCTCGAGGCTCAGGGAGAGCCTTTCAAACATGCCGGAACCCTGAAAAAGCGGCGTGGCGGCTGCCCCTGGTGAGCGCGGACCGCTGCTTGGTCTTACCCTCCCTTCCCTCGGTTGTGGACAGCCAGCTCCTCGTGGATGCCCTCCTGGTCCTTGAAGCTCTCCCAGTCCAGCTTGGATTTCTCCAGCGTGCTCATCTTCGGCTTTTTGGCACCAATCTTCCCGAGCAGGCTGTTAAGACCGCTCGGGCCGTTTCACTCTGAGAGAAAAAAAGGAAGCCGAACACAAGGCAGGTTCAGCAAAGCCTGGCGGGCGGGCAGGTAGGCAAGGGGACTAAACGCTTCTTTATCGAGTGCAGCACTTCCTCCAAAACCAAAATTCTGGCCGCGACGGCCAAGCCAGAGCCGTCCCAGCAATTCGGGCCATGATGTGTAAAACGGAAAACCCTCTAGCTCAAATCTCTAGCCCCGACCCATTCACGACTACAAGGATATCACATGAGCCAACCCTACAGGGCTGTACGCAGGGTTGAGAAAAACCTACATGGAACACTCTGAACATGTCAAAGCACTGGTTCTCAGCCTGCAGTTCATGAAGAGGGCACAGGAGTCCGGGTAAGAATGCAGGAAGGATTTCCATAACAAGAGCTCTTAATCCACCTCCTTCAAGCCCCCCCCCCCCCCATGGCCCTGTACAAATGTGACCTGGTGTATCCTACTGACCTGGCCTGCCACCGAGGATCCACCTCTGATCTTTCGGCACGCTAATGGTAACCCTGGGCAGTATGGTGTCAGATACCCTGTTTCCACGCCATCCGTAGCGTTTTACATGCTGGGGTTTTTGCTCCATCCACTAAACCTATCCCATTCCCCCCAAACCCTAACATCTTAAGTGCACGTCCGAGGCCCTTCCTGCTCCTGTTTTTGTTTTAAAGGCCAAGAATGGCCATTTCTAGGCCTGGTGACCCACCCCTGCTCTACAACGCCAAGCCGGCCCCCGTCCCTGCTGGCCAAACGTCGCTGGGGGTTTCTGGTGCCAACTTTTCCGACACCGGCCGTTTCCTAACGAAACCCAGTCGTGGCACAAAGCCATGCCAAGCAGCCGTGGGCTCGGTGGGAAATTCCACCTCTTAAAGTGACAAAAGGGCAGCGCCCTCCCAAGGCTGCGCCATACAAAACAGTGTGACTGGGGGGGGGGGGCATCGCAGATCAGTCACAGGAGACAAAGAAGCACAGATGCAAACGGCCAGTAACGACCAGCATGCCCTGGAGGCTGCCGTTTTATTTGCATTCTTGGGATAACTTCCGTCCTGACGGATCTGCGGCTATGCTGAGAAGCCAGAGAGGAAACGACTTGTGTTGTCAGGCAGGTGGGGAGGGGGGGGGGGACCCCGGGCAGGGTACACACAGTTCAGTTCAGGCTCTTTTACAAGGAAACAATGAATCACGGAGGGAGAATGCTCTCCCAGCTCTTTGGTTTTCAAGGTCTGATCCAAAAATCAGGCGCTGCAGGGATGATCCAACTTCCTCCCCCATTTCTTTGCCCCCCGTGAATTCAAGGCAGAGAGGTGCCACCCTCTACCTCGCGATTGTGTTCTCACACGGCCTGCCTAAACATCACGGGATAAAAAAACAGCATTTTTAAACCTGCGTGCCCGGTAAGGACCCTTATAATCAGGACACAACCACACTGGAAGCTCTTTGGTTTTCTTTTCTTTCTTTTGTTTTGAAAAGGGCTCACTCCTTGGGTCTCACCGTTTTCGCACCTCCGTTACAGAGCCATAAGAGAAGAGGGCAGAGGGCGGCCACGAGACACGGGGACCCCCTGCAGGGTCCAGTTCCCACGAACTCTCCAGCCTCACAGAGAGGCAGGCGTTGCTTCCTCAGCCACTGGAGCCGCCTCTTCCTCGGCCAGCCATCGCGGTTTCGGGTGAACCCTTGCTGATGCCGATTCCCAGAGCGGCCCCTGTTCCCACCCCGGCCACCCGCTTGCCCCTTCCAGGCTCTTCCTGTGGGTACAAGTGGGTGAATGACCAGTGCAGAGGGGAGCTGCAGAAGCAGCCTAGTCACCCCCCCCCCTCTGCCCCCAGCACAGCCACCTGGTGTCAACACCCTCTGCCTCCTTGTAGAGGGGAGAATTAAATGGGGCCAGTGGCAGAGGGTCTGCCCCTCAAGGTTGCTTTATGCTTGACATCTCTTTCACCACGCTGGTTCCTTCCTGGCCACTGAACACCATATGGGACTTGACAGTTACAATTAATCATTCAGAGAGGGTTTAGAGGGAGGGAAGGCCTGAACTCCACCCCCACCCCCCAAACGCACATACTTTGCAAGATGCGCCTTTCAGGACCCAGGTGCTAAAACACGGAGCACCCAGGGGACCGGCATGGATTTCTTCTTCTCCAGGGAACAAAAAAAGGGGGGGGGGTGCTACCCTCTGCCTTCATCCGGTCTCCAAGAAAGCAACCCTTCATGCTTGTCCACCGCAAACGCCCAGCCAGCTGGGAATCGTGTCTTCTCTGGAAAAGAAGCCCAACCACTTTCCTGCCTAAGACGAGCCACAAAGGATAACGGACAGCACATGAACCACGTGCAGGATCTTAACAGCATCTTAAGAGGAGGTTGGAAAGGTTACGTTTTGTGAGTACAACTCCCAAGATTCCCTTGATACCCAAGCCGGGGGGGGGGGGGGATTTGGGGATCTGTAGTCCAAAAAAGAGCAAGCAGGGATCTTCCCCTAGACAGCCTGCTACTTCAGAAGCTGGCCTTTGTAGGCGGGATGAGACCCTGAACACAAGAGATGTTTGTTTCCTCTGAAAGATCTGGTGGCTGTGGAAGGCAACCCCCTTTTTTTTCTGTCAGGTACAGCGAAGTTCTCTAGCTTTACTCCCACCAGCTGACGATGGACTCCACGTCTCTGGAGCAGCAACGCTAATCCAATGAAAGGTTGGCTGCCCTGCCTCTGCACATGTGGCCGGAACCAAAGAAATCCCTGAAGCACTGGACCAAGTTCTTCTCCGAACGTGTAAAAACTTCAGGGCAACAGGCCTGTAGGCCCAGAAGGGGCGCTCGGTTCCAAGGCACATTTTTTTCAGCAACGCTTCAATCTCGCTTTTTGGCTGGTGCCTGCAGGATCAGCGCTTTGCAGCTGGGCGCCAAAGCTTCTGCAAAGGCCAGAACCACCTAATGAGGGACAGATGCTCCTTGCATGAGGTCCTCCTCCAAGGTCCGACCAATTAACCTCCTCCTGCTAATTGCTCTGCCTTGTCCACATTGGGCAAGGCGTCAAGGGGCATCATCATCTTCGGAGAACAGCTGGGCCCAAACGCCTGGGATTGGAGAAGGAGGAGGGGAGCGACTTGGACCCACCCACCCCCAGAAAGGAAGGCAAAGCCGCCACAATGTCTTAAAATGACAGGAAATGGCTTCTGCAGCTGGCCACCAGGCTGAAGGGCCAAAAAAACACAAACAAACAGACAAACAAAAAGAGGGGGGCTCACTCAGAATGGAAAGATTCCTTCCATCTAGATTCCTCGCTCAGCTTAGCCTCCTTTCCAAAGAAGGAGCACAGGGACCAGTTCCCAGCCCGGGCAATGCCTTTGAAGAGTGTCAGTTCTGGCTTAGGAACTCAGGGTCTGGCTTGGGCTCAAGACCCCCGGCTGGGGCTTTTGCTAAGGTGCTCCCCTTCGCTCAACAAGAGACCCACTTCTCCCAAGTGAGAAGGTGGGAAGTGGCTGATCCCTAAGCACAGCCGGCTGATGTGAGCTAGCACACTGGACAGGGGAAGACGTGAGGCTCGGCGTTTCAGGAAACTGTCACTCCCACTGGGCTCATGTTACTTGTGGGGCAGCGCCAATGGCCGGCAGGGGGGCACTACGGCAGAGGACGGAGGCCCACTCCAGCCTAACAAAGAGCGCGCTAATGGCTATTAAATCTGTAGAGGATATGACATCATCTGGACCACAAGTGCTTTCCCGGCTCATAGGGCGGAGGGGGTCCACCACCCTCTGGCGGCCACCATCAGTAAGGCAGATGATCATGACTCTTATTATCATTGGAAAAGGTCGTTGAGCGTAAGGATGTGTCACGAGAGACCAAGACCAAGACCGTCCACACTCTTGTACTGCCGATCACCATGTAGGGGTATGAAAGTGGACGGGGAGAAAAATGGATCCGTTTGAAACATGGGGCTGGAGGAGAGCTTTGCAGGTACCCTGGAGGGCCAGAAAGACGAACAAGCGGGTCCTCCTAGAGCAAATCAAGCCTGAACTCTCTCTGGAGGCAAAAATGCTGAAATTGAGGCTGTCCTGCTTTGAGAAGGCAGGATCCTCTGGAAAAGACCATCATGCTGGGAAAGGTGGAAGGGCACCAGGAAGAGAGACAAAATACGAGACGGACAGGCTCCCTAAAGGAAGCCACAGGCTTGAGCATGCAAGAGCTGAGCAGGGCTCTTGAGGAGAAGACCTTTTGGAGATCGCTCACTCACAGGGTCGCTAGGTCTGCTAGGGAGAAATCACCACGGACCTCCTTTGCCCCACGGTGGCCACACCAACCTGCTCACTGCACAGGCTCCCTACCCCACACAAAGTAGACCCCCACTGTGTTCACTCAGAGGTAAACACCACTGAATCCCGTGGGGCTCATTCTCAAGCAACTCTGAGCGTGACCAGACTGTTATGGCCACGGCACGCCTCCCATTCCAGACCAGAGCGCTGAATTGCACAGGGCAGATTTTGCCACAGGTCCAGACACGTCTAGAAATGAGAGGCGGGAGCTACCTAAACACCAACCGTGCACAACACGGAGGAGGAGCAGGCTCTGCTACCGCACGATGGGTGGCTCCAGCTTGCAGCAACCCTAAATGCAAACCAAAGTGTTCCTTCCCTTCACTCTGGGCTTGTCCCTCATCAATGAGGAACAGGGACCAAGGACAGCAAAACCACACGGGGAAGGACTTTGCTTTTCAGAGAGGAGGGCAAGGAAAACAAACCACCTGCTTCCTCCACATTTTCCAAATGCACTTGATCTGCAGATGCTGGGGCGTTCAGATAAGGCCACCACGGCGCTTCTCTGCCAACACTTCCCACTGCAGTTGTGCTTCTCATTCCATCAACTGAAGCGTTCTGGAGAACCTCAAAAGCTCGCTCGCTTGTTTGTGATGCTTTGTTTTGTTCTAGTAAAAGGACTGGCCTAGAGAGGAGCTTAGATATTTTTTCCTATGGACCAACGTGGATATTTAACATACTTGTTTGACTACTTTTAAAATATTTATAGGCTCACCGTTTTTAGCTTCTAAGTGTTGTCTTTTTAATGATCTAAGCTGCCTAGGGTCCTTTTAAGGAGAAAGGCACTGTAAGAATATTGGAAATAAATTAAATGAATAAATATCTGAGCTTTCAGGGTGAGCGCTTTCTGCCACAGCGACTTCCGGTGCGAGACTGCTCACTTCCATGGGTTGCTGAAGTCACTGATTCAGCCCAGTGAGCTCACAGTGCTAGACCCTCAAGCTGGTAAACTTTCAAATCAGCCTCTGCTGGGAATTAAGGGCCCACATGTATGAAGAGCACCTAGTCAGAAACTCACAGGAACACCCACCGAGCCTGTACCATCACAGCTTTTAAGGCCAGGGTTCAAGCCTAGAGGGGCAGGAACAAGGCATTACACTGGAGCAAGAAGTGATGAAAGCAGTAGGCTCTGTTCTTGAATGCCGCCAGGGCCCACTTGCACCCTTGATGAGACTGGAAGCAGGCCCTAAGGATCTCTCACTTTTTCCTGGTTGCTGGGAAAAAGAGTGGCTGAAAGCTTATGTGGATTTGAATCCCTCTTCCAGCAAAAATAACCCACTTCCTTCCTACATGTCCCCAAAACAAGAGTCAAAGGATTACCTCTAGATCGATTGATTCCCGGAGGCTCACAAAATCCCCTGAAAAGAGGTTCTCAGATCTCCGTCCGCTCAAAGGGTGCACCAATTTACTTCCACCCAGCAGAACTCTGACTGTCATGTGACCTTTGGCACCATGTCAGGGGAAAAAGGCAGGGACTTACCCAGAAACGGTCGGATGAGACGCTGGGCCCACGGCCTTCTCTTCCTGCTGTTTCAGAAATAGCTGGGCTTCTTTGGACGTAGCATCCACCTCCTTCGTGACCCTGTCGAAATGAAAGGAGACCATGGCAAAGCCGCACATTAAAAGCATGGACACTCTTAAGCACGCAGCAAAAAGCAGAGAAGGGATGCAGGTGGTGATCAGTTTGTCAAAGCCAGAATGTCCGTATACTCCCCCCACCGACGACCTTTTTCGTCACAAAGGCAAAAGCCAGCTTTCTTCAAGCTCTCTGCTTTCGTAACTCACTCTAATGAACAATAATCTTCCTCTGATTATTCTCCACTCTTGTCAGTATCTTTTCTGAATGACAGCTCCCAAAACAGAAAACAGTTTCAGCCGTCGTGGCACTTTCTTGGAAACAAAGCTGCTGTTCAGTTCTAGAACTGGGCTACTGATTGGCACTGGAATTGGTTGTTCACTGGCCATTTATTCTACCTGTCAAGAGGCTCTGCCTGCTCTTGGTAACTGGCTAGAATCTGTGCTCCCCCGTGAGTTCCACCACTCCCCCTGCTTCACGCTTGTCCTCACACTCACAGCACTGTCTCTGAATTTCAGGTGCTGGGAGAGACATCAATGCAGGGCCTTCTCTGGCTGCATGGAAAGCAGAAGGCTGGACTAGCTGAGCTCCTTGGTTTACAACTTCTAGCACTCCTTGAGAGCAGATCCTACCCCTCCGACTTGAGAAAAGAAGACTGAGGGGAGATACGATGGCACTTTTCAAAGATTTGAAAGGCTGTCATGCAGAGGAGGGGGCAGGATCTGTTCTCGATCCTCCCAGAGTGCAGGACATTTAATAATGGGCTCAGGCTACAGGAAGCCAGATTTCGGTTGAACATCACGAAAAACTTCCTAACTGTTAGAGCAGTACGACAATGGAACCAATTCCTTTGAGAGGTAGTGAGCGCTCCAACGCTGGAAGCATTCGTCCAATCTGCTTTGACTTGGATTCCTGCCTTGAGCAGGACCAGGTTGGACTTCATGGCCTTTGAGGCTCCTTCCAACTCCATGATTCTAGGATTCTACATGTCGTGAGACAGAAAAGACTGGGGCTTTTTTCCCCAGTTACACCTGATCAAAGGTTAATGGCCAAGTGCCATTATCTCTATAATTTCTCGTACCAGAACAGACTTTGACAATGGGAAGCTGACACGTACCAACTCAGACCCCTGATCCCTCAAGCCCCATGTTGTCAACTCTGACCAACAGTGGATCCTTCGAGATTTCAGGAGATTCTTTCCTAGTCCCTGCCTGGCAATGCTGGGAATAGCATCGGGGATTGTGCTCCGCCACTGAGCTACTGTCTCTCCCCAGCACAGTTGCCCTAATTCTCTGGTGGCCTCCCATCCAATTACTAACCAGGCCTAATGCTGCTTAGCTTCGGAACCCAGAGGAAATCACCATGCTAATGGCAGACACTTATAACACACTTCTGCCTCTTAGCTCTTCTCCATAATTTATGCTGTGAGGTCTCTAAAAGCCCGAGGCAAAAGAAAAAAGCTGGAATAATTGCTTTTCCATTTAGAAAACACCATCCCAGCAGTACAAAATGGATGTAGAGTGAACAACTACATTTTTCGCCAGTGTGAAAAACAGCCACCCAACTTCTCTTGGGATGGGCAGGAAAGAACCAAAGAAGATTCTTTTTCAATCTTCAAAGGGCGAAATCAGAGATCCAGGCCACTGTCATGTGAACGTTAAAAAAAAGAAGGAATGGCAATTTGAAGCAAAATTGCATTGCCGGCACTGAAAACCTCACTGAGGAAAAAAGACTTCATTTATGATGCACTTTTAAAAACCTCAATAACCTCAATCATTTAGGACATGCTGACATCAAGAAAGGCTTCCTTTGTATGCACTTAGCCACACACGTTGATTTTTTAAAAGCAGTCCTCTACTGTTTTTCCGTGCATCTGAAAAACATATAACTATCTAGTTTGTTGTTGTTCTGCTGTTTTGTAGGGTGTTTTTTTGAAAAAAAAAATCTTTGTTATTAAAGCATGAATTTCAATTAACTGAATGGTATAAAGTATGGGACATCGTTATTAATTAATTTATTTATTTATTTATTCGATTTTTATCCCGCCCTTTTAGACAGTCTACTCAGGGCGGGTTCCATAAAACATTAAATATAAAACACCTGAACAATTAAAATTAAAATAAAACAATTCAAAACAATAATATTAATATTAATAATACTCAAGATGGAGAAAAAACAAAAATTATAATAAAATAAAATCAAATATTGACAGGAGGGAAGGCCTGCCTGAAGAGCCAAGTTTTTAATTGGCTCTTAAAAACACCCAGCGAGGGAGCCAGGCGGATCTCTGATGGAAGGTTATTCCAAAGCCGAGGGGCCACTGCCGAGAAGGCCCGGTTTCTTGTTCTTTCTTTCCGGGCCTCTCTCGGCGTTAGGCCCCTCAGCCGTCCCTCCTGGCTATGACGGGTGATTCGGGTAGATCTAGGTGGGAGAAGGCGATCTGCCAGGTATCGAGGTCCTAAACCGTTTAGGGCTTTATGATAAACTAACTTGCGATATTAAGTTTTAAAAGGGGATGACAAACACAAATATCTTTAGAGATATTTAGGAACTTTTATTGACTATGTATTAATTAAAGGGAAGGGTCATGTACTATCAAAAGCATCAATGCAGTTTTGCAAGGGGAACAGGGCATCATAAATAAAATAAATGCAGTGTGTCTTCAAAAGGGGCCTGGCGGAAAGAGGCACCTTGTTCATGTATGTATGTATTAAGTTCTTTATTTGTTAGATTTGCACATGATAAAAACACTAAATAATGTATTTGCCTTGTGGGCCCTTCTGTCTCTTTTCGATGAGACAGAAAACCAGCCTCCCTTCCTTCTCAGGTACCTTTCAGCCAAACACCTACATCAAGTGACAACTGCTCAGGTATGCTAGGAATACCCGTCCTTTTCCCCCCCAGGGGCAGAACAAGCCAAACCTACCTCACCTCCTCACCAGCAAAGTCAAACACTTTAGTGATGGCCACTTTGCTCTTCTCGGGCTCCTTTGTTACCTCTTGGGGCTTGGACGACGACTTCTCCTCTGCCGGCTAAATCGAAACATGACGACAATCAGATCTATTATCGAGGTCCATGGTACCCGACCTGATGCCAACAGTTCTTGAAGGCTGCCTCTGCTCTTTTCAAACTCCACTTTCATTAAACTGACCTTCCCAGAGGTAGCCAACTTCTCTAGTAACTTACGCCTGACCAAGTGTGGTCTGGAACCCACCTTCCACAACTCAACAAATGTCATGCCTAGGTAGTTCGTGAACTGCTTCTGGTCAGTATGCATGAAACTGAAACACAGCCCTTATCAGAGGAACAGTCCAAAAGCTTGCCCACCCCAAATGATAGGACAGTATAATGACCCAGTGCAACAATCGATACAGCCTTCTTTGCAACTGCTGGCTGTTTCTAAAATAAATCCATCCTTCCATTTAAGGAAGTGGCTTCTGTCCTGGAAAGGAGGGTGGTAAGACATACATCCTTACCCCATGTTTTAACACTTCACTTTCTGATTTTTGTTCAGCCTTGGAGGGAGGTTTTTTATTTATTTATTTTGACACAGGAGGAAGAATGTACCAGAAGAATGAGGTGAGCAAACTATTCGCCAGTTTCATAAGCGTCTCCTACAGACTCTAGCCACATGAGAAACCCAGCATTACCACCTTCTCTCAACCACTTGGAAATCTGGGAAGGTGGAGGGCTGTGGTCATAGTGAACTTAAGGTAAAGGTTCTCCTTGACAATTTGTCCAGTCGTGTCCGACTCTAGGGCGCGGTGCTCATCCCCGTCTCCAAGCCATAGAGCCAGTGTTTGTCCGAAGACAGTTTCCGTGGTCACGTGCCCAGCATGACTAGACACGGAGCGCCGTTACCTTCCCACCGTGGTGGTACCTATTTATCTACTTGCATTTACATGCTTTCAAACTGCTAGGTTGGCAGGAGCTGGGACAAGCGATGGGAGCTCACTCCGTCGCGTGGATTCGATCTTACGACTGCAGGTCTTCTGACCTTGCAGCACAGAGGCTTCTGCGGTTTAACCCGCAGCGCCACCACGTCCCTTTAGTGAACTTACTTTACAGCAAAAGGCTACCAATGATCGTGCGACCACAGCAGTCGCTCACCAAGCTTTCAAAGGACTTCGGGTGGATCCTGACAAGTCACATCCATCTCAGGAGAATAACACAAACATATGAAGCTGTTTTATACTGAGCCGGCGCAAGCTAGTCTTCTTAGACCAGACTGGTGGCTGGTCTCCGATTCTTTCTTAGCCCTGCCTGGAGATTCCTAGTACGACCTGATGGTCTCTCATCTAAGTACTAACAAGGCCTGACCATTTCGTTTCCCAAATCAGGTGAAATCAAGTATGTTCAAGGTGATTTATGAGACAACTGGCACAGTCTGTGAACACAATGAAGTGTTTTGGCCTCCCCGGCTTCCCAAGCTTGCTCCACCATCTCACACAAAAGTGATCAGCAGCATGCGGTTGTTGCCAATGGTGTGCACTGAGACTCACAATGGTCACTTCTTTCTAAGATTTGACCTAAAACAACCACTCATATCTTTTCAAGTGCAAAGCCTTCTTAATACAACCTCACCAAAGGCAAGTGTGCTTTGTGTCAAACTGCAAATAATCACATCCTCCAATATTTAATTCCCTTCAAGTTTTTCTAGCTGCAATTTAGGACGCTGCTTAGCACTCATCAGCTTGCTGTATGCCTCTGAGTGTTTTGTGCATGCACACACTTTTTTGCTGCGACTGTTATTGTCTGCAAGTATCAGCACCTGGAACTGAAAATTGTTGCCTCTGATTTATAGGGCTCGGAAGCAAAAGCCTGCTGGTCTCTCCTAACGAAGGGTGGTATTTCTAAAGCCTCAACAGTAAATACTCACACATGGAGACGCTCCCTTCTTCTGGGAAGTCTCTGACTCCCAGCCTTGAGAACAGACTGGTCTTTCTAGCCACAACCCAATCTGAAGCGATATCAGTTCAAGGCCAACTGTTTTCTAGACCGAATTCAAGGCACTTGTTTGGGCAAGCACTGCACAATCAACAACAACACAGTGTCTTTTTAAAGAAGTATATTCCAAACAGCCCTTTGAATAAGATCTTTCTTTCTTTTTCTTACTTTGTCTTTCTGCATGCAGGGCACCAGGCTCGTAGGATCTGCTTTAGGTTTCTGGCCCACATCACTGAGGAAGCTGGCCCACAGCGCATCTTCTTTTTTCCTTTGCTCATTTTCATTTGCGTGCACGTTATTACTTTCCCCCGGCTCACTATCTTCACCTTCACTCTTGTCATCTTTTGATGATTCTTCTCCATCTGGTTCTAAAAAGAGGCCACCATCTTTCCTTTTCCTAAGGATGAACAACACAAGAGAGAGGGGGGGGGGAGGGGGAATTTACAATAGGGTCACTTCTTGAGTTCTTAACCAGCCTTCCCGCCGCCCTGTTTTTCCAGGAACTTATTCCCCCAGTGCCAAAACTTTCTAGGGAACCAACACTTTGCTCAAAGGGTCCATTTTTGACATCAGCTATTTGGTCATAAACCAGGACCAAAGACACTTCTTACCATCTACTCACTTATTCTTACACCAAAGAAAACTCCTGCTTACCGACATGTGATCCCCTTGGAATTTTTCTTGCACTTCCTCCCGCTGGACGGCTTCTCCTCTTCCACGTCATCCTCCTTGACCAATTCACTCACGTCATCTTCACTGTACTCCTCACCTGTATCAATAGGGAAGTCATGTCGTGCCTGTGAAGCACCCAGACCTGGCTTGCTTGCTATCTAAGGGGAAAGGCCTCAGCAAAAACCCTGTTGCCTTTGGCAGGAAACCAAGAGCCCAATGTTTCACTCACAACCAAAGCTGTCACTGTCTAACCAACCCTGTGGGGGGGATGTAAGGTCATGGTACGCTACTTTAATTCTACTTTTTGTAAACAGCAAGTTCACCAGCACAGAGCCCAAACCTATACACACGTTCTGAACTAAACTCAACTTGGAAGGACATTCTAAGATGTTTACTTTTCCACGCATAAGCATTTAAGCTGAGAAGCTGCTCCCTGCATTTGGGTTGAATGTGCCTACCTGAAAGGAGTCAAGGCCAAAGTAGCAATTAGTGACATTTGAGAAGAGGCAATTCCAGGACACTTCTATATTTGCAACGTTTGTTGGTTCATTCAATTTCTAGAAGTGCCAGGAAAAAGAAGAATTAGCCACCTACAAAAACGGCTGATGTCACAGCCCACATACACACGGGCACAGCTGAAAGACTCCTCTGTGATGGATTTCCAGAAGCCTTCAAAGTTGGGGGGTTTTTTGGGGTGTTTTTTTTTTTTTTTTGCCAATTTCTTCTCTAGATGGGCACAGAATAGCTGACTAAGTAAACCCAGGGAACCACCTGGCTATATTTAGTTACACTGTTTGTTTATAACTTTTCTGACTCGGGGCCCCCCAAGGCAACTTACAATACACTGAAATTGTTAGAAGCAGAATCACTTTTTACAAGCCAGTTTTAACAAGTCTACCCCAGAGATGAAAGCCCCCCTGGGAACAATCTAATCTTAGCTCCTGGTGGAAACTCAACAAAGACCGAGCTGAACAGTTAAGCTGCGGGGACACAGAAAGAGCCCTGATCCAGTTAGCCCTCAACCTGGCTTCTTGGGGTGGTGGGACACACATAACGAGGCCTCTGCAGAGGGAGACGCAGAAGGAAGTGGTCTTAAAGATGCTCAGTCCTCAATCTTTTAAAGCCAACACTCTGAACTGACCTGACAGGCCAGCTGGTTCAAGATTGATGCCAGAGGGCTTTTAAAGGGCACATCAGGCCACAGTGTGGAAAAGGCAGAAATCATATCCACAAACCGGAGAAGGAACCGCCAGCTGCACATCATCCTTTGTTTACACCAATTCATCTTCAGTACACAATCCCCCTTCAAAACTGGTGCCCATCGAATAGGCCAGCCCACCCTCCCACATCCTGCTCCCTCGCCTGCCTCTTCGCCAGATGCAGAGAAACCCCTATACGTACGTGAATGCTTGCCTGCCTCTATGTGTGGGTGTAGGTATGAATCCCCCACTTTCACCCCAACACCGTTCACCAGTGGCTGCTGGGCCATCGCAAGGGGCACCAGCTGCCACTGGGAGAACAGCCCGAGATTGCAAAAAAAGCTGCCTGAGCAAAAGAGAGACTGCCTTGATCCAGGCTGGAATGGCGGGTTTTTTTAAAAACAAAACCCTCAAAGCCAAAAAATTCTAAGCAAGAACTCCTTGCAGCTAGAAAGCCAGCCTACCAGGGGCGCGCGTTCTGCCTGCCATGCTAGCTTTCCACTTGGGGGGAGCTCACTTCGCCTAACCCAGGAACGTTACAGAGAGGCAAACGACCCCCCCCTAATCCCCGAAGGAGCTTTGCTACTAAAAATCCCAACATTCCTCCCCCCCCCCCCGCAGGCCCTCCGACCCCAGATGGGAAGTGTAGTCCGAGAAAGGGGGGAGGAGGAGGGGGATTCCGCCAGGCTGCGGTCACGTGGGGCTCCCGCCCCGTACCCCGGATGTAGGAAGGCCGAGGCGCCCCCCCCCCCCGGCAGCCGTTGACGGGGCCTAGCCGGGAAAGGAGGCGCCTTCCCGCCCAGGCCGGAGGGGCCCCAGGACCCCTTCCCCCTCCCCACCCCCAGGACCCCGGGAGGGAGAGGCCGCGCCGCCTCACCGGACGGCAGGTAGTCCTCGTCCTCCCCCGACGAATAATCCTCCGAGTCCGACATGGCGCTTCCGGCGAGGCTCCGGCTTCTCCCCGCCCGGCCCCCCGGAAGCCGGATATGCGCATGCTCGCTCTCTCACTCGCCCCGCCCCCTGGCCCTGCGCAAGAAGTCCCCGGGCGTTACGATAGAGGAGGGCCGGCAAGAGCGTCCCACGCGTCAACCATAGAGAGGAGGCCTAGGAATGGGCATGCATCGGTAGAATGTAATAAAGGCCGACACTCTTCTGTTCTAATACATTGCATTATAATATATTAGGTTATATTTTTTAAAAAGAGAACGCCCCCGCCCCGCCCCGGATCCGGGGACCTCGACCAGAGAGACGCAACAGCGCAGAGCGGCGCGGGCCCTGCGTCGCCTTCCCCGGCACTTCCGGTCGGGGCGTAGGGGGGCGCTCTGGGCGCCGGGTCCGCTCTATGGCTCTTCCCGGCGGGGTTGCCGGCGGGGCATGTCGTGGTGGTGGTGGAGGGCCTCCAGCATGGCGGAAGGCGGCGGCGGCACCGGCGGCGATGGCGGGCCCGTGTCGTCGGAGTCGGGCGGGCTGGTCCAGCAGATCCTGAGCCTGCGGCTGGTGCCGGCCGGCAACCTGACGGGCTCCGCCTGCCCGGCCGCCCTCTGCCCTTTCTCCGGTGGGTGCCCTCTGCCCATGCTCGGGGCGCCTCTCGCAGGAAGGAAGCAGGGAGCTCCCTTGCCCGGCTTGATTCTCCTCCTTCATATCGCCACCAACACCCCCCCCCCCAAACCCCTCTGCCCCTCTTGAAGCCCCGTCGGCCCTCCTTCCCTCCTTGGGCAGCGGCCGCAGGTGTGGCTGGGGGGGGGGGATGTGGGGCGAGGGGGGGGGAGACACAGGTAGCCCCACGGCTTTGGTCCCCCCCCCCCCACACACACACACCCCTTGGTCCTGCTGGTCTCTCGAGAGGCCGATGGCCACCATGGTCTGGCTCTTCGGCAGAGGGTCGCCTTCCCCCCCCCCGGGAAAGGAATGGCATGGGGGGGGGTGTCCCCAAACATGTCCTCTCGGGGGGGGGCATGGGATCGGCTGCTGCCCTCCTGACCCTGGGTGGCCCCCGCGGGGGTCCTGCCCCCCTCACGCCTCTCTCTCTCTCTCTCCCCCCCCCCCCCCACAGAGATGTGGTACGGCGTCTTCCTGTGGGCCCTGGTGTCCTCCCTCTTCTTCCACGTCCCGGCGGGACTGCTGGCTCTGTTCACCCTCCGGCAGCACAGATACGGCCGGTTCGTCTCCGTCAGCATCTTCCTCATGGGCATCCTGGGGCCCTTGGCGGCCGGGACGCTGACAAGTAAGTGGACTCGGTGGACGTCCCTGCGGCGCTGTGGCCTCCCTCACTTTGCACGCCTACGAGTGGCAAATAGTGGTGTGTTGCAGGTGGATGTTCTTAAAGAAATGCTGAGTAAAGCATTGACTGCAAGGAGGAAATCTGTGCCCCCCCCCCCCCAGTGTTGCTGGACTGCTACTTCCATCATCCCTCCATATGCTGTTCAATTACGACTCCCATCATCCCCCACCACTCCACGGCAGAACCTGTGGAGTTGCATTCCCAACGGTAGCCAAAATCCTCTTGTGTAGCTAAGCTGGCAGAATGCTAATGATGTAATTTTTGGAGGCCAGTTGAGGAACCACCATAGACATTCTCTGTTGCAGACTTGAGTTGCACAACAGGTGATTTCTTAACTAGGGGCCATTTGACTCCAAAAGGTACATGTCGTTAGCATTATGCTGGCTTAGCTACGCAAGAGGATTTTTGCCGGTATCAAGATGACCCCATGTTCCCAGTGCCTGGAGCCGATGAGAGGGCAATTTTAACAGGAATGGCAGGCAAGATCTTCCCCATCACCCTACTCCCAGAGCCCCTCACTTTCAGCCAATTCTGACGCTAGATGTCTGCCCACATGGGGAAAAAAATCAATGAACAGGATAAAGGGTTATCCCTTCCTCTCCCACCAAGCCATCCTCAGTTGTAGATAATACCTCTCTCCCTGCAGGGCGGCAAATCCTCTCTGTCCCCCATCCAACGTCTGGTACTCAAAAAGTGTCATCCCCAGCTCCCAGAGGGTGTGAATCTCTGTCTCCCAAATATAGCTGCACATACCTCCCCTGCCCCTTTACCCAGTTTTAAAAAAAAAAGGCTGGTTCCCCCCCCCCTCCCCAGTTTTAGAAGGGGGGGGAAAGCCAAGTAAAATGGAGTTTCCCAAGACAGCATTAAAACTGGCCATGATGACCCCTGGAAGCGTCTGGAGGAGGGTCATTTTCCATTTGGCGATTGCAAAAACAATTTTTTTGGGGCAGTGTTTCGTGGGCACTCAGCACAGTTTTGACCCCTGAAACCTGTTCTTTATTTCTCATTGTATGTGATGATGGGAGGCCAGTGGGAGATGAGCCACCTGTCTAGGAAGATGCTTTCTCTCTTTCTCTTTCTCTGGTGCAGGCGCTGCCGTCGCCGGTGTCTACAAATCTGCCGGGAAGGAGATGATCCCCTTTGAGGCCCTGATTTTGGGGGTGGGCCAGACCGTCTGTGTGGTGCTGATTTCCTTCTTACGGATTTTAGCCACTCTTTAGCGTCAGCCTGGACATCGGACGCCAACAGGAAAGGCGCAGCGCTGTGCCGAATTCAAAAGCCGGAGATCCATGGGGAAGAGCTGCGTGAAAACCTCTCTGGAGGAAGAAGGACCTGCAGAAAACCTTTGCCATGTTCTTGTGATGTTTCTCTTCAGTTCACTGAGATTTGCTCGGGAGAATGTGAGAGCAGATCAAATTAATTTTTCCTCCACAAACAGGTTCTTGCAGCCCGGAAGAACCGCCTCTTGTCTACCGTTGGGCAGCTAAAGGTCACCGAGAAGGCCATTATTCAACACCCATACACGGTTCTAGCAAAGAGGTGGTTGCTTTCTAGCTGCCCTTGAGGCCTGGTTGCAAAATGGCAGGCAGGTTCTAGTGAAAAAACAAAGGCAAAGGAGACGTATGAGGGTCTGCATCATTTTAATATTTCCAGAGTGCTGCCACGTAAACTGGAAGCATTTCCGTCTCACTCGTTCCACTGAACAGGCTTTTAGTCTCTGTCTGAAATCAAAACCAATTCTGTATTTATATTTTGTAACTTTTTTCCCCCTGACCTCAAGTGCCAACCTGGGTGTGTGTTTTTTTCCCTTGGAGGGGGTGGATTAAGCAAACAAGCCGAAGTTGTCCTACAAGAGCCCAAAACACCCATCACAGATTCTCTCCTGGAACGGTCCTCTTGAAGAAATTCCACGAGTTAATCAGGTTGCTGTCGGAGAGATGCACTTTAACGAACTCAGATGAATGTGAACTGGAAACTGCAGAAGAAATTCTGTTGGGAGTCCTCTTCCTCGAAACAAGCTTTTTGGGTTTCCTTTAGGGCTGTGTTTGGACTGCAGCAATGGCTCAGAAAAAAAAATCTGTTGCTACCTCAAAAACACAAAATGGAGATGAAGTTCAGTCCCCCTGAATCTCGTGGGTGGTCACTGTGTTCCTTGTACGTGAGAACCTGACAAATTCCAGTCATTGCTATTACGATGATTAGTTTGAGAGTGTTGGGTGTTCCTGTATTATTAAAGCCCTCTGCGATTATATTGTGTAGAATCCCTCTCAAATATTTTGGACCCATTTCTGTGAAGAGTTATCACAATCAATCATTGTCTTACTCTTGTTTGTTGTGACCATCAGAACAACACTCCGCTTGGGTTTTGTTTAGAGTTGAAGAAGTGTGTGTGTGTGTGTGTGTGTATGTGAGCGCCAACAGTCCTGTTGACGAAGCTCGGATTGCTTTTATTTTCCCACACAAGTGCCTGGGCAGCCTGCCCCCACCTCCAGGGACCAGTCTTACAACCCTTGGCAACCCCTTCTCCTCCTCCTCCTGTGCCACCGTCTGCAGACTCCCGAGCTGCTCTAGGAGAATTTGGAAGCGTTGCATCTCTTGAGTGCCACTCATCTGTCCCAGAAAGAAGAATCCTGGGGTACTTACTTTTGAGGTCATGCCAAGGCCCTTCAGATGTTCGGGGCTCACCGTGGGACAGCCCTCAGACGGGACTGCCCTGCCTCAGAATACAAAGCAGGGACAGCTTCCTTAAAAACCGCCTTTTCCAAATTTAAAGAATGTTTCCTTCAAAGGAAAGCCATGTCATGGATGGTGCTTTGAATCAGATGTCCTCTGCCTGCATTTGGAAGTGAAGTTGTCCCTGAATTTTTGCATCCACTCTAAACAGGCTAATACAAAAACCAGTCTCTCACCTCCATCTTTTGTACAGTTTCCCCCATTACTGTTTGTCGCTGTTCAGCTGCTGTAACAGAACGGGGGCCGTGCGATGAGTCTTTGGCCACCATGTCTGACGAGTGGACGTTCTACAGTGTTTTAACTTGTCTGGGCTTAATATCTGCTGTTGCTGGCTGCGGAGAGAATAATCAGGAAGAGGCTGTCTGTTATATGCAACTGTTGGGCTTAAGAAGTCGGATGTCACAACCATGTTATGATATTTCAGCTGTGTCCTAAGAAGGGTGGTGCACTGTGTGGTTGCAATTCACCAACTTTCAACCTTCCCCTAGATCTGGAAGAAGCTGATATAGCCTTTTAATCTCTCTCACTTTTTACTCTTCGGTTTTATTTTTCCTAGATTTTGTCAAGGGAGAGGGAATCCCTCCTTCCTTTTCCCTCCTTCTACCCCATGATCAAATTTCTCCGTTTTGTCCTTAGCAGCCTGGATTGTAATTTTACCGGGCTTCAGAGACCTGCCCTGTCCGGACAAGGTGGAGAAGATCGCTTGTCCATAAGAACAAGGATGTCTGCAACCCTTTCATGATAGGGAAGCTAGAGGCTTGGTGGGACCCAGCAGACCTTCCTGGAAACCCCCGTCGCCAACAGAAGTGGAAAAGCCAGGCGAGAGACCACGTTATCCACTGCTGACATTTGTGCAGGCTCAACCTGCTGGTTTTCGAGGACACACACAGGGCAGTAGTGGCTGTGCATGCCTCAAGGGTGTTTCCTGTGGCAAAGATCTCCACCGAGGTGTAAGAGGGCATCTAAGGGTGGAATTTGCACCGAGATCTTCTCAAGAACTCTGACTGTGAATCCAAAGCTTTGTGAGGGATGGAAAGAAGATATGGTGGTGTCGAGGCGCTTTCTGAGCCTTGGTTTTCTTATAACGGGGGTGGCAAATATGAACAAACACCTGTATGGCAGAAGTGCTAATCAGTTTTTATTTTTCTACTGATTCTGGCGTTGGTATTTTAGCTAATAAAATCTTGACTGATCCTTGTGAATGGGAGCGTTGTGTCTTTTATAGCTTATAGCTTATTTACGGCTCTCACTGGGAACACAATCAAGGAGAGACTCATCTTCTGGAAGGACATTTCTCAGCTCATATTCCTAGAGATACCAGTGTGAACAACTTCTGCAGATATTTGTGTTCTCTGTGGCAAAGTATTTTGTAGTTGCTAAAGAACCTGCCTTCTCCCATATTAGAGCAGTGTGATACATCAAGGACTTCAAGCATCTTTACGTAGCCATCAGAGTCAAGCACATCCCTAGCCCCTTTGAGTCAAATCATAACCTCTGGTATCCCACATCTGGGCTTCTCCAAAGCAGTCAATAGTTTGTGGTTTGCACTTTTCAGCTTCCCCAGCTTCTTGTCATAAAAGGGTTCCCCCCCTCACAGAATTCTCTCTCTCTAGCCCTGAAGGAATATTGAGGAACACTGTGCTGAGCCCAGGAAATGACTACTGTCATAATGCATTTCTACAGTGCTCCCCTAGGGGTAGGTATGTCCATTCTGTCTGCCAGAGCTGAAGGTGGCTGCCTTATTATTTCATCCTGTGGAATATTCTCCCTAGCTTCAGAATAACTGTAAACCTATGTGCTGATTTGAGAAGCCTGCCACCTTCTGACTGAAGATGGTACTGCACGCTCTAGGAATTTAAAATTCTTAATACTACCACGCATTGCCATGCACACATTTCTAGATTCTGCTAGTAAGTATGACAAATTTCAGGTTTGTGTTTTTATGCTCATCTAGCTCAAACAGAAAGATCCTCTATTATTAATTATAGGCAGATTTTTCATGAGTCATGAATGACTTACACATATTCTGACTGCAAGCAGTTGTAAATTACTTTGTGTTACAGAGACTGAAAGCATATATTATTTCAATACATACAAGCACAGAGAACTGCCTTATCCCATAGCAAACCATGTGATCCTCTAGCTTAGTGCAGTAGGACCCCCATATCCGTGGGGGATCGGTTCCAACCTGTCCCACAGATGCTGAAAAAACACAGACTACTGTATAGCGAACACTGTTTTAATAGCGAACGCTATACATAGCATGGGCTCTGGCTCCCACTAGTGGCCAGTTTTAGTAACTTCATCTTTAGAAATATATATTTCTAGGATTTTTCTTTTGATATTTTTAGTATTTTGAAACTGTGGATAAGTGAATCAGCAGATACAGATACGGAGGTCCTACTCTACTGTGCACCATGACCAGTCATGACTCTCTAAAGTTTCAGATTGATTTCCTGGCGCGAGCAATGGCTTCCTTTGTGCTCCAAAAAGGACAAAAGTTGAAAAATGGCAGCTAGAGATACAGACCGTGCTTTGTAACTGCCTTTTTATTTTAGGGTTAGAGCGGCATCTGATCCATTGTGAGTAATCCTGTGCGTCCATATACCCATGTACAAATTCAGCCAATCTGACCTGCAAAGGGAAATCTAACAGCTTTTATTTCTAGTAGTGCTGCAGGGATTTCTCATGCCATGCGGGGAAATCCAGCTGGAGCGGTGGCTCTGTTTATGGGCCACGCCACCTCCTGGGCCTTTCACCAGGGCACCGGCCTCCCTTGCCAGTCCAGCACCCGGCCAGCGTGTTCTTCGCAGAGGCTGGAAATCACGTGGAGGATCCCACGCACACTGTCTCCCACATCCAGCGTTGCCTGTGTTTCAAAATAAAAGGGTGCGTTTAAAGGAGAGGGCCGCGAGAGCAGCTACGATGGCAGCCAATCTGCCCACCGGTGAATCGGACACATGGAGGTGGGTGGGAGAGGCGCCAGCTCTTGCCAACCGCGTGAAGTTGTAGAAATGCTGATTTCTCGCTGCTGGCTCTGAGCTGCTTTGCCCATGAGTGAGGAGAAAACACCATACGGATCAGGGGTGAGCCGTTTCTGGAGAGACAGAGGCCACGCAGGCCACCATTTGGGGGTTTGGAGGGTTGCTTCCACTCCACTCACACCCCCCCCCCCACAACAACGACAGTAGATGAAAGGTTCCTGCACTAGAGGCCTGTCTGGCCATCTCGTCGTGCCATGGAGGGAACCCTCGGCTCTCCAGGGTTATGCCAGCAGAGGAGAAACACAGACCATTTTTAGCAAACTGGGAAGCCTTCAAGAACAGCTCTGGCCACATGTCCAAGGATTAGACTGGCTACTTACTGAGAAGCTCTTTGTCACCTGATGGGCCACCCGCTGAGGAATTATGCCGCACAGACCTTGTAATAGGACAGGTAAAAAGGGGCTCCAGCTATAGAAAGCCACATTTAGGCTGAAGAGCAGGAAAAACCTCCTAACTGTTAGAGCAGTACGACAATGGAACCAAAGACCTTGGGAGGTGGTGAGCACTCCCAACGCCAGAGGCCCTCAAGAGAAAATGGGACCACCCTCTGTCCGATCTGCTTGGATTTAGATTCCTGCCTTGAGCAACAGGTCAGACTTGATGGCCTTAGAGGCCCCCCTTCCGTCTCTGTGAGTGCAGCTGGCCACCGCAATATAAACCCACTGTAGCCGCTTCCAGTGAGACTCAAGCTGAAATAAATCTGCTAGTCTTTAAGGTGCTACGACTCTTCTAGCGACAGTGAGAGGAGAAATTGCAGTCTGCTGTGGTGGTGGTGGCGGGGTACTCTGAGGTCAGCTACAATTATGACTCATCAAGGTGTCAGAGATTCAGAGGAGCAGAAGTGCTACGGCAAGCACTCTTAAGAGCCAGCTTTTCACGGTGAAGGATGAATAGCTTGCACTTTGAAACAAGCTAGCACCTGCTCAGTCAAGGAGCAGAGTCTTAGATTGTGGAACAAAGGCGAAGTGTGCCACAGTGCCAAGAATGGGAATGTATCAATGGGAGGGGCCCCGATTAGCCTTTTTCCTGGTCACTTGGATAAACAAGGCTGGATTTCATGTATCGATTCAAACAATGCTGCTAGTATCCTGCCTGTAAATATAAAGTCCTATAAGAGTCAAACTGTCCATTATAGATAGCTCATTGTTACGAAAGGGAATTCCTTAAATGCAGAGAGACATCTGATTTTCTTAGCAAATGTTTTTCAGGACTCCTTAGTTTTCAAATGAGCTTGCCCAGTTTTGTGATTGGTCGCTGGGAGATAAACACAGGCTTCATTTGCAAGGATGATTGCTCGGGCATGAATAGAAACACGGATTTGGAACACAAAGCGGCTGCAGCATCTAAAGACAGGCTACCCTTGCTTTGACCTTAAAGTTGTGTTTCAGACTCCTCTCCCACCCTCTGCCATTGGGTCTAATGGCAATTGGGTCTAATACTCAGAGATGGTACCTTGTCCGTTCCCAAATCCGTTTTCACCCAGCCTGGATGGATGGCCACGCACAGAATGCCCCGGCCTTTGTATTCCAGCGCCTGGCACCGCATGAGCATGTTTAGCGCCGTCTGGAGAAAGAGGCAAAAGCAGAGGAACAGAGGTCAAAAGGCGAGGATGGGGGGGGGCACAACCCTCACGGGTCTCCTTAAGCAGAGATCCCTCTGGGGCACTGTTGACGTATTAATTAATTAATGACTTTCCCGAGCTATGACTTACTGGCAGGAAGATTTTAAGCTGAAATGTCAACCCATTTTTGCCTGTCCCTGAAATACAGACCTCTAGGGCTGTAAAAACTGCCACCCCCCCCCACCCTTGGTCTCCAAGGGTATCAACTCCGCCTTGCCCAGTGGTTCCCAAATCTAGAGCCTCGGATGTCCTCGGATTGCCATGAACAGAAGCCCTAAAGAAGAGCCGCCGATGGCATTTGTGGGCCGCAGTGCAGGAACATCTGGAGAAGCAGTTCTGGGAACCACTCTTCTAGGGCTTTCCTGTTTCTTGCGAAGTGGGACAGGCACATTTTCTCGTTAACTTGCCTTGCTACAGCGATAAGCGATGACTGGAAACATCTGGAAGCTGGGAGGGTTCCCAATGGAGCCGCCGATGCTGGAAATGTTAATAACCGCCGCCCGGCGGCTGCTCAGTCCCTTCTCATTGCTCTGCTGGGCAGCCGCGGTCAGCAAGGGCAGAAACGCCTGCGGAGAAATGCACACCTGGACTGAGTCGCTTCTTGCACCGGCAAAGACGGCTTGAGCAGGGCCCCAAAGCTTCCCTTTCTGCCCAGCACGATCTTGCCTTTTTCTGTTCTGCTTCTCCACAAGCTGTACCTGCAGGAACTGGAAGTCTGCCGGGTTTTGATATTTGCATGATCTAACAATAGGATCCCCCATCTTTTATCCCTAGCGCACACCTACTCTTACTTCTGTATTTTGTACAAAGACCATATGTGTTTGTTTGTTTGTTTGTTTAACTTTATAATTTGGAAATGTTCCTTTTCTGGACTGCAAATCCTAAAATCCCCAGCAAGCAGGAGCAGAACTATATTTCCCAAGCTTTTGATGATCGTACCACGAACGTGCAGGGAGCCTTATGAACTGCAAGAGGAGAAGCCCTTCTGCATATGCAATAAAAGCCCATCTCATCAAATGCAGAAGAAATGGCTAATTACGGAGGAAGTACGAAGCTATTAAGTGCTAGGTTTAGCTCTGGCTGCGGAGCCGGAGGTGGGGAGTTCGGTTCCCCCCCTGTGTATCTCCTGGGAGAAGAGCCAGCCTGGGTGGCCTTGGGCCAGCTGCCCAAGAAGTCCCAAAACTGCCCCCTAGAGGAAGGGAAGAGTAAAGCACTTCTGAGTCTTCTCTACCTGGAAAACCCTAAAAAAGGGATCACCAGAAGTCAGAATTGACTTGATGGCACATGATTATTATGGCACCACGAGCTGACAATTCAGACCCCACAGGGCCCCCATGAAGACGGGCTAGCTGAGATCACCTGGCACAGGTGGCGAAGGGGGTTGTGTGTCCTGCCACCTGTGTGGCCTTGGGTAAGCTGCACAGTGGCTCCGAAACATTATTCACTGCAGGGCAGCAGAGTCACATATGGAAAAGGGGGACGGCTGTTCTCAGAGGCTTCTCGGCATGGGTGCAATTCGATTCTCTTCCACGGGTGGAGCCAAGTGTTGCAAAAACACCCTTGGTGGCCTGCGTGGAAGGCCTTTGCTACCCTAAAAATACCCAATTGGGGAAGCGGTACCAGGGTGGTACCACACTGAGCTTAAGAAACAGCATCTCTAGCCCACAAAGGGCGAGACATGACTCTACCTTGGTCACCTCCATTGGCCCCAGAACGTTGATACGGTAGACGCTCAGCATGTCCTCCTGGGTCACTGAATCCAGGGTGCTCGGTGGCATGACACCAGCGTTGTTTATCAGCAAAGTTAGCCCCTTCCCTGCCAGGCGGGCTTCGGCTTCCTTGGCTGCAGCCTTGATGCTTCCTTCATCTGTAGACTCTGCCGAAACAACAGAACGGGATTTGTCTTTATGGGGCCAGACCACCTTCCGTGGGCAGCTAGGATGAGGCCCTCGGTGCGGTTAGGCAGTGCTGTTGCTGGCTTGCTACGGACCTAGAGGCAGCATGCCTCTGAAAACCAGCAGTGGAGGAGGATCAGCCAAAGAGGGCTGATGTGCTCACATCACGTGTGTGGGTTTCTCAGCGGCCAATGGTCAGCCTTTGTGAACTGAACGCTGGGCTAGGTGGGTCTTCGATCAGCTCCCGCAGGGCTCCCCTAGTATCTCACAAGTGAGCTCATAGGGTGGGTGGAGTATCCTGTAGATTTTCAACATGAGCTTTGTCTTGAAGATCGGAAACATTGGTCCTGGCAAGTGCCTATTGACCAGCACCCATGCCGTTAACAACACACCTCCTCTCCATTAGCATTCAGTGCAGCTTTTTCTACCAAAGCCCAGCATCCTGGTCCGCACAGTGACCACCTAGATGCTCCCACCAAGTCTACAACCTGAGACTGAGAATAACGGGATGTCACCGAGTTCCCTTTACCTTCCCCTCCCTCCCTCCCTCCCTGGCCCTCTCTTCCTTTCAGCTCTGCCTGCAAGGGTTGACTTCCTGTTCCTTCTGTTTGTTTTAAACCAACCCAGTTCCTTTTTCTTTCTCCAAATTTCCCCTCTGCCATTTTGAACTCCCGACCTCTCCAGAAGCTGGAGGAGGAACTTAACGTTTCAGAAGAACAGAGATAACGGAGAGTCCGAACGAGTTGTGACAGAAGCACCTTATCAAGGGACCATGATCTTTCCTGCCCTAAATGGTGCCAGAGGGCACCTTGATTTCTGCAGATCGAACCACCGAGAGCAAAGTCATGCAAACAATGGTGGAGAGAACTTGCAGGCGCACCCTGGCTGCCGGGCACCTGTTTGGCACCACCTTGGGCATTTTCAAAAGCTGTGCTCCTCAAGCTGGCCGTGAGAAGACGCTAGGCAGCGATTGCCCCTTTTTTCTCTTGGATGGCTGCCCCCTCGCCTGGGAAAATTTCAGAGGAAGCAACAGGAAAACAAAGGTGGAAAGAAGGACGTGATACGCCCCCCCACTCCCATAAAATCCAGTGAACGAGGCAGCAGCCTGATAAGAAGCAGTACATTTTAGGTTTTTTTGAACGACAGCTTCCAGGAGCGAATCTGGTTCAAGAAGTGAACAATGCAGAAGAACGACGGATTGTACCTACCGAGCTGCAGTATCACGAGATTGGCGTGTTTGGAAGCCAGTTTTTTCAGTTCCTGGAGGGCAAAAAACACCAGGGAAAATAGCAGTTCTGAATTCTTCTGGAAAAAGAGACGGCCCTCCAACTTTCCTTTCCAATTCTTATGTTTCTTGACTTGTTATTGAATTTTAACTAATCCGGTTTTTAAAAATTGCTAAAGGATTTACTCCACCGTCGGCAAGCCACACACATTTGTTCTGCAGACACCTGTCTTCCACCAATAAAATAAAGCCAAAAGGATGATCACTTTTTTGGCTCAAGATAATACCAGGAAAACAAAACCCATCATCCCCCTTCTGGGCACCAAAAAGAGATTTCTGCAATTACAAGACGCAGCGATGTGATGCATCAGGGTAACTTTTGAAGTGAAGGAGCTTACTGTGGCAACTCGGACAGGCCACAGCCGCCGGAAGAATCCCAGAGCTTGGTCATTTTACTTTTTTGGACTACAATTCCCAGAATCCCCTAGCCTTTCTGGGAACTGTATTCTCAAAATGATTTTTTTCCCAAGCTCTGGGAAATCCACGGTCACACTCCCAAGATGTAAATAAATCTTCTTATATCCCCCTGTTCTCATATTTATGTGAATGTGGTTGGATAACTCAGTGGTTTAGATATCTGGCTGTAGAGCCAGAGGTTGCAAGTTCGATTCCCCCACTGGGCCTCCTGGGAGAAGAGCCAGCCCGGGTGGCCTTGGGCAAGCTGTGCAGTCCCAGGGCATCCCACAGAAAAAGGGGATTGCAAACCACATTTGAACATTCTCTACCAGGAAAAACCTGAAAACTTTGTCATAAGTCAGAATTGACTTGACTGCACATGATTATTATAGTAGCTGGCTGGGTAGCTCAGTGGTTTATGTACCTGGCTGTGGAGCCAGAGGTTGGGAGTTCGATTCCCCCACTGCTGTGCCTTTTGTGAGTATAACCAGCCTGTGTAGCCTTGGGCCAGCTGCACAGTCCCAGGGCTCGCCTGGAAGAAGGGGATGGGAAACCACATCTGAGTATTCTCCACCTGGAAAACCCTGAAAAAGGGGTCACGGTAAGTCAGAATTGACTTGACAGCACATTATCCTCCTCCTCTCATATTTATATTCAAAGAAAGCATTGACACTGTTGTTAGATGCTTCCTCGGAAAGCATAGGCGTCTAAAAACCGAACCTTTCCTAAAATCCTACGCACAGTTACCTGAGCGGAAGCTCCCACCAAACTCTGTGGTTCTTACTTCCGACAGCAGGGGTTCAACTTGTAAAACCTGTTGAGCTTCACTGAAAGAGATTTAACTGACCGGAGAGCCGTCTCTAGCTTTGAATGAGAAATGCAAAGCCACCTTGCCAAGAAACGCTCACTGTTTAAATCAGTTTTTGGAAAGCCCCCCCTCCCCTCCATTTGTTGGGATTGCGACCCAAATAATTCCCCCATCGGTATGGCCATGATGGTCAAGGGATTGTAGGTGTCGTAGTCACACACACACACATGGAATTTGGCAGAACTCTCAGTATATCTATCACATACACACACAGAGAGAGGATATCCATCCTGTTCTTTTGCATAAACATTTCACTTGCAAAGACCCTGGGGAGGAAAACAACTTCTGAGCAACAGCAACTGCAGAAAAGCAAATTCACGGTGCCTCGCCAAAGGAGAAAACAGCGACACTAGAAGAGGGAGGCCAGACCCTCACAGTGACACCTGGAAAGCAGGAGCAAGGGGAGGCGATGCAACACAAGGGGCAACACAAGGGGAGTGCTCAGGTTTTTTCGCTCAGGGTGGCCAGGTTTTTTTTCCTGCATCCTAAAATCTGCTGCCTGTAAGAATTATTTTTTCTTAAAAAAAAGATGAGAAGCTTATGGAGATCCCCGGCGCTCACCTGTGCTCCGGCTCCCTGCGGGTCCCGGCAAGTGGCAAAGACCCACTGGGGCGGTTTCGGTAGCCCCAGGAGCTGCTTCACCAGTTCTAGCCCAATACCCCGGTTGGCTCCGGTGACCAGAACGCTACAGAAATTGGCCTCCGCCATTGCCCTCTTTGATACTGCTCCTTCTTGCTAGTCCTCAGTCCTCCAACCTGGGTCTGCAGGTGTGGTTTTTGTTCATGCCGGTCCCCACCTATTTGCTCAGGGCTACGGCTCAGTTGCACAGAGACTCGCAACAGTTTGGATTGAATGGGAGCTCATGTTGCGTGCATTGACCCACATGACTCATGGTGGAAACATGTTTTTGCTAAACAGACGTAAGTCCTTTCCTGAGGAAAAAACCTTGGCAACAAAGCAGAGTCGGTTGAATGGGTTGGCATAGGTGTCGCAGGAAATCTGGCCCATTCATGTGTCCAAATGAGGTCGTAAAGCAGGAGAGGGAAACTCTAGTGGGGGCAAGGCTCACTTTTGCCCTCCTACAGATTTTAGCCAGCTGCACTCGCCGGCACTATCCGGTCCTGCATTTCTCTTTCTCGCCTTCCCCTCATTTGACTTTTGAATTGCCTCCAAAGTAGCTTTTTTTAAAAAATCTGCTCTCTCGCTGTTTTGCTTTCTCCCAACAACATAGGGGCCAACTGAGGCAGCCCACTGTACTTTGTGGAGGTAGCCTTTAGGGCGATGCAGGCAAACAAACAAACAATCCTGTGGCACCTTTAAAACTAGCAGATTTCATCTCACAAAAGCTCTCGTGGACTACTGCCTTCTTCGGCTACGTCTGAAGAACTGAGCTTATGCACTTTATACACTAAAGCTTATGCCAAATAAAACCTTCTCATCATAATATACCACAAGACTTTTGGAGTCTGCTGTGTTATCCTTCATCTCTCTTCAGATACAATCGGTGGTACTTTATTTTTGCGGTAAAATGCACCTGCAGCAACATGGTAGACAGAAGAAAGTGCAGCGAACCCAAATAGAGGGTAAAGGTTATTATGCTTTTTTCAGCAGGTGTCCTGTGCAAGTCAAGCACTAGAGGGAGCTAGTGTTCAAGAAATGTTGCTAAGGGAAAACAAAGACTAACAAGACAGGAGGGTTTCACTTTCCGATTTCTCCTTCCTTTTCCAGGTTCTGCAAAGCCCAGCCTAATGGGATACTTGAAAACTCACCCCTTTCTTGTATTTTTAGTGGCCCAGTACAGGTTTTACCACTGGCTGGATAGCTCAGTGAGTTAGGCCTCTGGCTGCAGAGGTTTAATTCCCCATGGTGCCTTCCGGGAGAAAAGCCAGCCTGCATAGCCTTGGGGAAACCTGCACAGTCGTAGAGCACCCCTCCATTAAGGGTAGGGATGGTAAACCACCTCTGAGTACTCTGGACGTAAAAACCCCCGGAAAAGGTTGCCGTAAGTCAGAATCGACTTGAGGACACATAATTCATGAATTAAATGGTTTAATCATCTTCGGGGTTGGATTTCGCACACGAACCTCAGGGCTGTATTTATTTTTCCTCATCAGGACCAGGTGGAAGCCTCGTCATCAGATCCACAAGGGGTGGGACCAGCGGGACACAAATTGAGACCAAAGCGTGGGAGAGAAGGGGGTTTGCCTGCCAGCCGCCCTTGTCGCCAGGCTGAGGGTAGCACAGATCACCACTTTTGAGGTCAGGAAGGCATTTTCCTCCAGGGCAGATCGGCTGGCCACCCTGCGGCTTTTCCCCCCTTCTCTGGGCATCCAGAAGAGGTTCCTTGTTAATGGTCGGTCAGCAGATTCATATAAAAATAAACCATTTGGAGATCTAGTTATAATAAATGTATCAGCGGAACAATCCCCCCCCCCCCTTTGGCTTTTTCATTCTAAATCAAGAACAAATTCTGTGCCCAACTTCGTTGTCCTCGTTACGTGCCATGTAGTTGCCTCCGACTCATGTGGGAATATAGACTCAGACCTTCGTTAGACCTAGATTAACTTACAAATGATTTTGTTTTCCTGGTGCCCTGGGAGGAGGAATTTTCTGAGGCCGACTTACTATCTCTTGGAGAATTCTCTGCGTCCTCACCAACGAAATGTTTCCAGGATTTTATGCAAGAAGCGATGGCGGTTTTTAATTAATCTAAGACTGGCATCACTTTTATAGGGTTGCTCTGCCCTGGATTTGTCCTAGCTCCGGGAAATGTGGGTTAGTCCTTGAGTGTGTGTGTGTGTAACTTTGTGATGTATCATAATGAGACCACAGAGGTATAGTCTAATTATATGGACTCACCACATCCTTGCTCCATACAGAGTCACAGAAACCTTTCAAGCATACGGGGCTTTAGAGATTGAAAAGGTGGGTGGATGGATGGATGGAAATCTCACTAAAAGCTCTATCAGGGAATGAGAAGAACTCTCTTTGACATGATATTGATGCAGTGTCAATATCCTGATGATTGAAAGTACAAACACGTCTCCTAGCCACAGGCCGTTGGGTTCAAGATGCAAAAAAAAAGCGTTATCACTTCAGACAAAGGCCCCTAGGAATCTTGACACCCTTTTAAACATGTTCCTCTTAAAATATTATGCATTTTTTTTAATCTAAGGAAGTATTCAGCAGTGATCGTTAACAGTTAAGATATTTAAAGAAAGAAATTATGCGGTAAGGGGAAAACAACCCAGTAATCCATGATTAAAGACTGACACTGTATTCAAGTTACCTAGCTAATTGGTTGCTATTAAAATCTTCTGTTATAATTGTATGTTAGCATATTGCTTCTTTATTAATAATGCATTTTTATGGGGTTGGAAGAGTTATGTAACCTATAAATATACAAAGTAACCAGCTTCCATACCAAGGGGACCTGCGCTAAATTAATAAATGGGGTTTCGGGAGACACCCCCTCTGCACTGCACTGCGAAGTTTTAGAATCCAGCACAGAAAAGTGTCACGGATCTGCCCAACCTGAGAAGTCACACCGCCGCTCAGGAAATCTTCCCTCCTTCCCAGTTGCATGCAGTGTGGCCATGCAGATGCCCAGTGGTAAAGCAATTCTGCACATGGTCTGATGCACTGTTTCCTTCCCCGTTCCAGGGTTTCTCTGCTTTCATGGAGACAGGGCGAATCTGCATATTTATCAATATTCTTTTTGTCTATTTATTTGTGAGATGTTGAGCCTGCCTTTCTGCAAAGCACGACTCCACGGAGGCTGACTTCGGGTCACCAGATTTCAGGGAACAGCTGTGCTTCTCTGACTCTCCCGACGGGGAGACAAATCTCTCAGAATAACGTTTTGTCATATTGCAGCAGTTGCCAGCAATTAGCGAGAACAGGATGAATAAAAGTTAATACTCGTCAACAGCCAAATAACTACACCATCTACCTGCTCGTGAGAAAAAAGTGATAAAACTGTCTACTGTTCTTAATTTTTAGGGACTTTGAGTTGTGAGGTTATAATATAGTCATTTAGATATTGAGATGGAACGAGAGGTGGGTTCAAGTCACATAAACCTGGTGGCTGGCAAAAGCACGACTTTGTCACGGCTCCCTCTGCCTTCCAGCTCCATGACCCCAAAGAGACGCACGCAAGAGCCGCCAAGAGAGGAACTTGTGCCTCGTCGAAACACAGAGGTGAAGCTTCGAAAGGGTTTTGGTCCTTTCAGCCGTCGTGGGATGTTCAGAAGTGAGAAAGGATTGTGAACTCAATGGCTATGCCTACGGGATGCAAAGTCAGGACTGGACAGCCTCAGGCCCACCTGCCGGGCGTTCAAGAAAGCACCTCTTCCTTTCAGCCCTAAAACGGCAGCAAAACAAGGTGGTTTATTAAGTCATTGCTGAGCCTTCCTCTTGGCAGATCACAAGGGTTTTGTGACTAGGACAAACGACGCTTGGTTTAGCGAAGGATTTTTCAAGTCTGCTCCTGTCCCTGGGAAACGTCAGCAAAAATTTACTGGTTTCTAGGAAAGGAGTTATTTGAAGTCAAGCCTTTTGTTAGACTTAATTCTAGCTTAGCCGGCTGGAGAGCTCAGTGGTTTAGGCGTCTGGTGGACAGAGCCAGAGGTTGGGACTTCAGTTCCCCCCTCCTGGGCCTCCTGGGAGAAGAGCCAGCCTGGGTGGCCTTGGGCAAGCGGCACAAATCCCAGGGCAAACCCAAGAAAAAGGGGATGGGAAACCCCTTCTGTGTATTCTCCACCTAGAAAACCCTCTGGAAAGAGGAATCAACTTGATGGCACACAAGTAATTCTAATCGGGCACTATTTCTTCCATCGGGCAGGGCTGGCAAACGGCTGGCACTCCAAACACTTTGGGCAACAACTCCCACCGTCCTTCGCCACTGGCTGGGGATTCTGGCAGTTGCGGTGCTGAAGGTTTGCCACCCCTGCCTTAGGTGGGTTGGATCCTCACGTCTTCCAACAAAATGAGCTTCTTAAGCTGACCTTGCACAGGTTATCCTTGGCTGGAAGGTAAAGGCACCCTCTCTCCCGAATTCCAGCAGAACAAAGCCATTTCCATCAAGACTCCTGCAGACTCGCTCATAGCATGAAGTCCCCCGCTTGGTCCCCTTCCGCTTCTGCTAGAATGATCCAGAAAGCAAGCGTTGAGAGCAGGGGGAAAGGATACAAGGTCCCTTCCTAAAAGCCTTTGTCCAGGGAGACAGACGGTCTGCCACCAGCTTCAGAAAAACCATGACACTGGGCACGCACGCTCGGGAGTACCACAGTCCCCCAATCATCGTCAAATTAAAACAGTGTCCTTGTCAGCACTTTCTCTGAAGCACCGTCCAAGACAGGCTTTTGGACGCATTTCATAAATGCTCGCTCAAAGTCTTTTAACAGCAGGGCAGGCTTAAATTCTGATGTAAAATAGCGCTCAATACACCAAGCTGAGGAGCATACAACTGGGCTGCTAAGTTAGAATCATGCAGACTCGAGGAGGAAAGTGGAAGTAAGAGAGTTTAATTGACGAGTTTATTTTCAAGTCCTCGTATCATTTTGGCTGCACAAACCTGAGAGGAGACACCCCCCTGTGATCGCACAAGCAGCCCTCCCCTCGCAACCCATACGGTCTTGTGTTGCAGACCCTCCTCCAGCAGCCCGCACCTAACAGAAAAAGGTTCTTCCTATGCTGCTGATCAAGTAAGATGAGACAGCATTTCAAGATCCCCCCCCCCCCCCAGATTCCAGGGCGATGGGGATTTATCTATTGCCACGACCTCTCTTTTGTCTACAGGGTGTGTGATGACAGCCAGCACCTAGAGATGAAACTATATCCATGAAAACAACAACAACAAAAGCACGGAAGTTCACAATTGTATATTCATGAACGCTGTGAACTGGTGAATGTCGAAAGCAATCAGCTACTCAGATGCAAGTCCTTTCCTTTCACCTTCAGCGATCTCTTCGCTGGTTTTCTGTTGCCCCATCCGCCCCCCACCCCCACCCCAAGTCCACACTCTATTTCCTCCTTTACAAGAGACCTTCCCAATGTGTGAGGTGTGTGAGTCGCTTAATGAAGAGCCGAGGGGGCAAAGAAGAGCTTTCTGCCCAAAGGGGGCTTGGCACGCCCCCCCCTCAGGCATCGTGAAGGTTGTTCTCGGTTAAGAGGATCTTCTCGCCGGGTTTGAAGGCTGGCATGCCCCGGTAAGGGCAGCTGGCGCATCGGAAGGCATCCCCCAGGTAACACTGCGGAGAGAAGAGAGGAGAAGTCAGCGTCCCATCCAGGGAAAGCTTCGCCGTTTCGGACCTTTCCTAAGCGGATTGAGCTTGCATTCGACAATGCTTCAACATCTGATCGCAGCACATAGAACGTTTGGGGGTCTCGCTCCAACATTTTAAAGTCGGTGCAGGTTCTTGAAAAATGGATGCACAGAGGGAGGGACCAGCCCAAAACCACCCAGGTTGGAGACAGCTAAGGGAGGAGTGTTCCATTTTTCTGTTCTCTTAATACACCACTGCCACTTCACATAGTTATATGGGAACTGGTTCCAAGACCCCTCTGTGGATGCTGAAAAATGTGGGTTGCAGCAAACACTATTATAATACTGAACGCTATACACAGCATGGTCACTGGTTCCCTCTAGTAGTACCAGTTCTGGAAATGACATGGCTAGAAATATGTATTTTGGGTTTTTTTCTCTTAATACATTCAGACCGTAAATAAGTGAATCAGCGGCTACTGATCCTGCAGATAAAGGGGTCCCACGGTACACAGAAAATGGTGTGCTGCCTGCCTCTGCGCTCCCATATCTATTCTGACACACACATAAAACCTCTTAAACCCATTTCACTCTTGTTTTCTGTACACAGAAGCTGGAAGGTCACTGCAAGCTGTTACCTGCAGTTTCCTACACGAAACGAGACAGGACCGTTACACAAATCTTAGTTAGCTGTATGTGGACTGGTGGTCAGTCCTTGCAGAGGAAGTTCAACAAGTCCTACACAATAAAGTCATTGTGTTTTGCCTTTTAGAGAATACATGCACATCTTACAGGAAGCATGACATGAGAAGAGGCTTTCCTCCCACTGAGAGAAGTGGGAATGCTCTTCTCCAACGACCCAGCCCACTTGCGACTTATATTAATGTTTCTTTCTTTCAAAAATAAAATCCGATGCTGTCTGTTAGTTTGATTTTAAAAGGCCTGGAATTGGTTGTTAGATGTCACTGAGACAGAAGAGACTTATAGCAAGACTTTCAAGGCAAGTGAGGGCTTTAAGGAGTGGTTTTACCCCTTTCACATCCCCGGTGGGTTTCCGTGGCTGAGCAGGGATTCGAACCCAAGGCCTCCTGAGTCCTAGTCCAATACTCTGTCCGCAATACCACACCAGGTATCCATTGGTTACTCTGATTTAAACATTACAATTAAAGGAATAATATCTGTTCAGCATTTTGCTCTGCATGTCGTGGCTTTATACAGCTGGCATTAAATTTTAAAGGTTCTTAAAACACATGCACAAGCAACTTTTAACCATGGGGTAAGTTCCTGTCCTTACGTTCCCACAAGCAGATCTGGGCTGTGAGCTCTTCTTTTCCTGCTCTAGCTCTTCAGCAAGGCCGCAGGTGCTGCAGGAGAAGAAACAGGCTATATAAACGTTTGTTTAGCAAAGTATCTTTGGCACTGCGATTTATTTTCATTATTTATCTGTTTGTTTTACTTATAGGCCGCCTTTCTCCCAACAGGAGGAACCCAAGGTGGCACACAGCATTAAGAAGAACAGAATTAAAAAGACAAGTTCAACATTAAAATACAACCAAACCACATGCGAATCAAAATAGAACTGAATAATTAAAAGCAAGTAGACATTAAAAGCAATCTTAACTCTAAGGCATTCAGGGACTCGATCATGATTGTTAAAAGCCTGCCTGAAGAGGTGGGTCTTCAGCTGTTGACAGAAGGACAAAAGGGAGGGAGGGGGCCCCAGCCTGATTTCCCGAGGGAGAGCATCATCACAACCTGGGAGCTGCCACGGAGAAGGCCCTCTCCCGTGTCCCCATCGGCTGTGCTTGTGCTGGCGATGGGACCGAGAGGAGGGCCTCCTCTGAGGATCTGAACTGTGGAGAAGGCTCACACAGGGAGGGTCCTTCAGGTAGCCTGGACCCAAGATTTATGACATGCATAGATTATAAGCCCTCTCAAAAAGAGCACACAGGACACTCCAGACCTGGAGACACTTTCTTTCTTTCCAACCCATTCCTCTAACCTTGACACAGAGGGGAGAGAGCATGTGGTTTGCTGGGACTAAGCAGGATAGGGCACTGAAGCTTATCAGCTGAAGATTTCCGAGTCCTCCCATCGGTTTCTAACTTGAAAGTCAGGACATGTTCTGCCTGAGCTCAAGCATGACTGCTTGGAAGTCCAATTTATCTGCGATTCCCTCCCCAAATAGACAGCCATTCATTTTGAAAATATCCCAAGTAACAGAAAAGCAGCAACATCTGCCGATGAAAAAATTGTACGTGTTTCTTGTCTTCAGCATTCTAAAGCTAAAACTTGCTATCACCCAGGATCCTTGGGAACAACAAGCCACCAGATGGATTATTTCAGAATTAAATCCACCATGGTTTTAGGGGGTTCATGGACTCACCAATTCTTACAGGCTTTCTTCTTCCCAGATTCTTTACAAGAGGGAGCTTTGAGGGAACCTGGGTCTGGCTTTTTCAAATCCTCAGGATCCAGAAGCTCATCGGAATCTAGCAGATCCTGAAATGAAGTCAAGAATAAAGACTCTGGAAAATGTCCATCTGTAAGGTGGTCTGCTCCTGAATGTGTGTTGTGGAAACAACAGTCCGGCAGGCATTTTATAACGAAATAGTAAAAGCAATTATTTTGGTGATTTAACTATCAAAACACAGAAACTTAGAGATAATAAAAGAGAGTGTCTGGAGGCCAAGGGTCATGAAGTTGCACAAAACATGGAATTTTCCGGCTTGTTTAAGGGGATTGTCTTCAAACTTACCATGTCGTCGTCGTCATTCATATCGCTGGCAGAAAGTGTCCATAGCTTTGCAGCCGCAGGATCCACGGCTGGTTTTTCTAAAGGACACAGAGCAGACAAAGGGTTGTAGAGACCCAAAGAGGTTTGATCGACTCTTAACAGCCTCCTTGCCCATGGGACAGTTCCTTCTCAGGAGACTTTCATTGGGACAGAACAAGACCCTGGCTAAGAGGGCGTCTCTTAAAACGTCCTGGTTGCAGACTTCGGACAGGCCTCTGATCGGCTAGTACAGAAACATCATGCTGGACCAGAAGAGGGCCTTTGGTCTGATGGGAGTTTTCTTCTTAATTAAAGGAACCTTTAAAGAGCAACCAATGCCAATCACCTCTTGTACATAATTTTGGCTTGGCTTTGCCAAGAAATGCAATAGTTACGTGCTCTACTCCACACCCCTCTGACACCTAATGTCGGTGCCTTTCAGAGCAAGTTCTAATTGTTTTCCAAGAATTTGTTTCCTATATACTCTCAAACCAATCACAAAGGTCATTCTGTTGCTCATTTTTCATAAAATGTGACTGGATTTCTGATCAAGTTACTTGTAACGGAACGGCACATAACGGAACGGAACGACTCATTTTGGAAATGTCACCAAGATTTAGGGTTCAGATACGGTAACTTAAGTTATTTATAGCAAAATAGTGAAATAACGTTTTGTTGCTTAGTCTAAGCAACACCAGAGCAGGCCACTGAATCAGTGAGGATGGGGTGAGCCAACTCCGCCGTGCGTTCCATTAACTCAAATGGGCCTACTCTTGCTGTGACATACTGTGCTAAAGTTAAGTTCCAACTAGAGCAGGCTCATTTAAATCAACAGAACCTAGGGAGGAGCTGACTCACCAAATCCCTATGGAGTCAATAGGCCAACTCTAGTGCAACTTGCTATATTAAACAACAGGATTTCGGCCAGTATTTATTTAATTAGGGCTAGGAATCATGACTTTTGCTGAACCCTTTGTCGCGACCCCTTGTCTAAGTAGACGGTAAAGGTGCACGACCCCTCTTCAACTCCCTCTTACTTGATGGAGCTGTTTTCTTGACAAAGGAAAGCTTGAGTTGACTTGAGGATCCCACTTCGAAGCTGGGCTTCTTGCCTTCTATCTGAACAGAGAGAAGTTTACCGCCCTGTGCACCCAGATGCTCCTGGATGGACTGGGCTTGCTCTGCCGTTAAAGGTTCCTTCTGTATCTGGAATGCGAAACAGAGGACTGGATTCGTTCAGCAGTTCAATCCATGCCGGCGGGGACCCAGAAAATCTGGGGAAACCATTTTTGCTACCAAATTACCAAGAAAATACATAACTTCTTTTGGAACTCTCACCAAGGCTAAAGTACAACACTTTGGCTTTTTAAAATAAATACTGATATAATAATGTTGTTGTACTGTATTGCTCATGTTTAAAATTTCCCACAATGTAACTCCAGGGAGATTTCATTTGGAAAAATGACATAGAAGTCTCTTAAATAAAATAAATGCTTTCTGTTGGAGCAATCAACAGTGAGGTAAAAAAAGATCAACCTACCTCCTTGATTTCCACCAACCCAGAAAGGGTCAAAACTGTGGGTAACTTGTTTATTGACTTTAGTTTGCTGTTGTTACCTGGGAAGGAGAGGACAAGAAGATGACTCACAGCCTTAATTAAGAGCAGGGCAGTGCAAACACAACACAGAAATCACAAAGAAAGAAAACGTTGAGTTAGGATAAGTTTAGTTATTTTCCGAATCGCTTCAGGCACAGCTAAACACTGATTGAACTAATAAGACTGACCTGTGGACTCAAGCTCTCACCAAAGCCATTTGGTGAACCAAAGCCAAGTCTTTAGCACCCGCACAAGCGGATGGATTGAATAAGCGAAACTTGTTCATCAGCGCTTCTGTGAAGTCTCACTGATTCCATGGTTGCCATGGACAAGTGGAGGAACCCAGTATTTTGCACAGACCTCAAACACCCTCTGGAGCCCATCTTGATCTCCAGAGAATGACTATTAGGTCAAACCCCAAATGGTTTGACAACCTGCATCTTCTTACCTAATGTCATATTTTATGGGAGCAGAATGAGGAAGATTGCCAGGAAAAGCCCAGCCTCACTGCCTCACGCCGTCCTTGAGCCCAGAAAAGACTTACCTTGGTTTGCAAAAGGTGATTTCATGGGATTTGCACCATCCTTGGGTCAGATCCCCTGCTGCCAAATTCAGATGGCCAAGGTCACAGGCCTGTTTCCCAGTTTTGTCAGAGGAAGAGGCCCACGCCTCCCCACCCTCTGCAAACAGCTTGAGTCCAAATTTATCTCTGAGACCATCTTGCTAGGGTTACACATAAGTACTTGCTCCGCTTCAAACACCAGCCGTTTAAATCCATGTTATACATCTCCAAGTGGTGTTTTAAATCTTTTGCTCACATTTTGACACGTTTTATGTGCATAATCCATGGTATCTTACCCCCCAGTAAAGACCCTTCAGACTCTCAGCCCCAGGGCCAGAGAAGGGCCCGTTCCTTACCTGTTTCTGTTGTCACCACCTCCTTTAAAAGGACACGCCCTCCCGGCTTGACGATCCGAGCTATTTCAGCCAACACTTCGGCACTATGCACCGTGCAGCCACCAGGTAGCAGACCCGACAAAACCACGTCAAAACTGGATTCCTTATGGGATGCTGCGGAGATAAACTTATTAGGGTGCATATAACCATTTAGCAGTCGTATTTGACAGACATAACTGTTTTACATGACTCACTAGTAAAGAAACTGGCAGGGCTCTGAAAAAAATACTGCTGGGCTTTATGGAAGATTACCAATTATATGCAACTCCATCAGCCGGTAAAGCTTTCATTTACGCTCTTGACCAAATAGCTGAAGAGTGCCATGCATAAGGCTGCATGGCACTCTTTATGCTCCCCCACAAGGGTGTACACCATAATTACACAATGGATTGGGGCCAGGCACAAGGAGAATGAAAAAAAACTGTATACATTTATTTATTTATTTATTTCATTTATACCCCGCCTATCTGGTCAATTGTGACCACTCTAGGCAGCTTACAACAGACACTATAAAACAATTACATCTATCTCCCGTGCTTTTAACTGACTGGTTGGTTGGACTTCGATAATGCCCAATTAGTGACGAACACTACTCCAGGCAGCGTACATAATAAAACAAGCAAACCCCACCCGGCCCAACCACAACAAAAGAATCAACATAACAGAAAACACAACAGAAAGAAAAATCATACAAAAGAGAGACAAAAAATTGGCCATACGGCAACAGTCAAGAAAGGAAAAGGAATGAGGCCACACAGAAATACTGGTGCTAAATCCCTGCCTATGGGAGAATATTCTTAAAGGCAGTTTTAAAGAGTTCTGACTTAGCTAGTTTTATTCGGGGGGGGGGGGGGCTGCTGCACCTCCGAAGGCTGTTTATTCCACACGGATGGGGCCACCACCAAGAAGGCCTGATTCCTCTTTGTGACCTTTCTCACCTCTCTCAGCCTAGCCAACCTCGGGAACAAATATAACGGGCAGTTGCTTTTTTGGGGGAAACGTTCAAACGTTCCAAATTACAGCCAGAGGTTGTGCCTATGTTGTACAATTAACACAACTGTTGTAAGGCACAAAGGACACAAAAGACTCTGTCACTCCATGCGACCTTCCCATGCTCTCACCTTCGTGCCCATTTGTTCATGACAGCAGGATCAGAAGGAGCAGCTTCTCAGGCCATTAGCCTTGCCCCAATGATGGTGTTCTTCATCAAACTTCAATGCCCTGGACCCGTTTCAGTCGGGCTTCAGGCCGCGCCACGGTACGGAAACGGCACTGGTCGCACTGTTGGATGACCTGTTGAGGGAGGCTGACAGGGGCAATATGTCCTTGTTGGTCCTCCTCGACATTTCAGCGGCCTTTGATACCGTCGACCACGGTATCCTCCTGGGGAGGCTCTCGGAGTTGGGAATCGGCGGACAGGCACTTGCCTGGCTCCGATCCTTCTTGGAGGACCGACCACAGCGAGTCCAGCTTGGAGAGAGTGTTTCGGCCCCGTGGAGCCTCAACTGTGGGGTTCCGCAGGGTTCGATCATCTCTCCAATGCTGTTTAACATCTATATGAGGCCGCTGGGAGGGGTCATCAGGGGGTGTGGGGCTTCGTGCCATCAGTACGCTGACGACACCCAGCTCTACATCTCCTTTTCACCTTCCTCAGTGGATGCCGTCCCGTCCCTTGAGCACTGCCTGGAGGCTGTACTGCGGTGGATGCAGGAGAATGGGCTGAGGCTGAACCCGGACAAGACGGAGGTCCTGAGGGTGGGTGGCCCCTCCATCTGCGGTTTGGGAAACTCCCTCTCTTTTGGGGGGGTGACTCTCACCGCAAAGAGTGAGGTTCGCAGCTTGGGAGTACATCTGGACCCGGCGCTCACCATGGAGACCCAGGTGGCGTCAGTGGTCCGCTCCGCCTATTTTCATCTGCGGCGGATTGCCCAGCTGCGTCCCTATCTTGATGTTGGGGCGCTCACCACTCTGGTCCATGCGCTCGTAATCTCAAGATTAGACCACTGTAATGCGCTCTACGTGGGGCTACTTCTGGGGTTGTTGCGGAAACTTCAAATGGTGCAAAATGCGGCGGCCAGACTCCTCAGTGGGATGAGAAAATACCAGCACATCTCTCCCACTCTGGCCACCTTGCATTGGCTTCCCATTTGTTTCTGCATCCACTTCAAAGTGTTAATGATGACTTATAAAGCCCTAAACGGTTTAGGACCTCGATACATGGCGGAACGCCTTCTCCCACCTAGATCTACCCGAGTCACCCGTTTTAGCCAGGAAAGGCGGCTGAGGGGCCTAACGCCGAGAGAGGCCCGGAAAGAAAGAACTAGGAACCGGGCCTTTTCGGCAGTGGCCCCTTGATTATGGAACACCTTGCCACCGGAAATTACCCTGGCACCCTCGCTGGGTGTTTTTAAGAGTCATCTAAAGACTTGGCTCTTTAGACAGGCCTTCCCTCCAGTCAACACTTGATTTTTTTTTTTTAGTTTCCTTTTCTTCCATCTTGAATTTTATATTTTGTTGATTTAAGTATGTGATTGTTTTTTTTTTATGATATATCCGTTTTATATTGTTGTATTTTATGATGTTTTTATAACTGATTGTAAGCCGCCCCGAGTAGACTTTGTCTAGAGGGGCGGGGTAAAAGTCAAATAATAAATAAATAATAAAATAAATAAATAAATAAATAATATCTTCAGCATTACAGTAATTTTCAACAGAGCACAAGGAGAAGTATTTCTGAACACTTACACTGGAGCAACTGGTGGATGTTTTCTACAGATACATGGCCTTCAACTCCAACGACAGCTTGGATATTTTGTACAAAGCTCTGCAGTGCCTCTGGCGATGGCTGGGTGTCCCAAACCACGGCCACTTGCTGGCCCATGGAGATCCCGTGCTCTGTCATCTCTGAGGGTACCTGAAAGGAACAAAAATTGTTTAAAAAAACTAACAAAAAATTATTTGCCTGAAACAAATACAGATTTAAATCAAGCCATGACCCTTCTGGAAGGATCTTGCCAGACAGAAACTCTGCCAGTTTCTCCAAATCTATTCAGTTGAAGCATCGCTCCTAAGATCTGGTATCAGGAAACTAACGTTCAGTTACAGCATCACAAACTTTGAGAATACCAGGAATTAGGAAACACATGACAGGAACGCCTCTTATCTCAACTGCACACATGTAAGAACAACAGTTCTCTGAAGGTCTTCACCCTTCCCCAAGTGGCAAAAGATAAGAATTTTAAAGATGCCTTAAAACTAGATGCTACTAATATGCGGTAGAGATGAGCACAAAATGAACCATGAACTACACACACACACACACACACACCACAAACCTGGCCGTTTTGTGGTTTGTTTCAAGGTGCTTCAGGGAAATGCGTCTTCTCAGAAAAAAATGGAATGTGGCACTATTATCTGTGTTGGCGAATTGTACGCTTCGTGGTTCACGTGATTTGGAACTTCCAGGAGCGGTAGAACAGCCCTGTGTGAGTTAGAGATGCCAAATGTGCCGTGAGTCTTCAGCTGGCTCTCCTCCCCACTCCCTCCCAGTTTGAAAAAGATGCCTTTTGGGACATCCGAGTTATAGCCCCCCAAAGCAGCTCCCCCTAGGAAAGTACTCTTCAACCAGCTCGTAAAAGTTCGTGGTTTGTGAATAGCGACAGACCGCGAACCATCAAGAACTGCCTTTTTTCCTGGTTCGTGCCCATCTCTATTAAGCAGCCAAAAAGAATTGACTTATAGGGGATCGATAACTAGTAGGCTGCAAGCAGCAAAAACACACCTACAGGGTCTTCCCTTTCCTTTGGGTTTCTTATATTTTGTTGACGACAACTAGTTGTGGAGCAAGGTCTGAGGCTTCAGACACCAGCTGTGATTGTGTCTCTTTCAGGTACACCCATTCTGAAAACTTCTGCTCATTCCCTACACTTTCACTGGTGGTCCGTTTCATAGTAGGTATCCTAACAGGCTATTATGACCTAGAAAACGATGCTGCTCAGTCTGGAGAACAAGGCTCCTTCCTCTACGGCATACTGGGAGGAGGACCAGTTTTTTTGGAAAATCAAAAGCCACGAAAGTATTCACAGCGGCTACAACAGAAGTGTAGGGGAGATATAGGAAGAAATGATGGACAGTGGAAGCGGGAGAGACTCACGGACTCGGTTTTACAACTACATGGGTGATATCCATGTAACAAGTTGGGGGCTACAGAGCGGAAGGGAGGCCTCCACCCATTTATTAGGCCCTTCAATCCGAAAGCAGGATATCAATTGTCCAATAAAGAACATTTGCCAGGTTCTTCATGAAAAGGATAGGTTTCCACTCCCTTCGGCTAAATCTAGTGCCTTCCATTGCAAGCAGTTTTCCAAAGACATAGCTGCGTTGGTTTGTTTCAGCAGGTGTAATAATAATATTTTTTAAACTAAGATCAAGAGTTTTATGGCTTCTTAAACGCTTTAATATCAGTGTGGGCTTTCATGGATTACAACCCACTTCCAGAGACCCTTGGACTGAAACGCTTTGCCATGGGTTTATATACAAGGAATGCATTCAGTGGCATTTTCTAAACAAATGCAATATATGTGACCGGAAACTTACTTAACTCCAAGAAATATTTTCACATTCTGATCCTAACTGGAGGCAATCGCTCCGCTGTTCACATGGGTTGCTCTACAGTTAATGTCAAAAAAGGACAACTGGTAGCGCATCCACCTCCCACCATCACTCCGCCGTTATCGGCTGCCATTGCTTCTCTTATCCTCGGCCCGGCAAAGTGAACCGGGCAAAAAGAGCCCCCAAATCATGGAAGGAAGGTGAAAAAGGGAGCTCACGGTCCTTACCATTCGAGTAATGTATAGAGCAGAATTATACAGAAATAGATGTAGCGGCTGTTATCCCATATAGCTTGCTTTTTAATTGCATTTAAGCATCACACCCTTAGGCAAAGCTCTCTCGCCATCCATCTCTTGCCAAGTCGAAAATTTGCTGGTAATAATGTAGGGAAAATGACACAAGCCTTCATTGGAAAGATAAGGTGAAGCCTTTTTTTAATCGCATCACATTACAAAGATGCTGCCATGTCTGCCCTTTTAGGCTTAACACCACACTCCTTCTTGCTGGAAAGAACAACAGGCACCGACATGCCGGTCCAAGGTAGCAATTAAGCAAATTAAAGACTAAACATGGAATTCACAAAAGGAATGATTATGATTTAAAATATTTTAACCCTGCCTTTCTGCTTAAAAAGGAACCCAAGGCAGGGGGACGTGGTTAAAAAACAATATTTAAAGCGAAGGACCATGAGCACACAAAGGTGGCTTATATGATTCAAAGGCAATATTTAAGGTTAAAGATGACGAGTCTATAAAAGCAGCTTTCCTCATTAACGTAACCGTGGTGTGTATCTAATTACGAAAGGATCCAACCCATAACGATACTTCGCAACATTAAGAGCAACAAAATAGATCCAAAGCAGAGAGAGCTTCCCGGAGGCAATACAAAATATATATATTTTATATAAAAGTAACTGAAGCACATCTCTGAGTAACGAAGAGATGGCAATTGGGGTAACTCGTTCCCCCTCCCCTTTTTTCCCTTTGGGCTGAGCTGCAATCATCCTCATCATCATCAATAACAACTGCCCTTAAAGCCCGTGACGCAGATCGGAAAGAGGGAGAAGGAAAGACGATCTTTAAGGGAACTTAAAAAAGCAAATTAGGAGGACCGAAAGAGTGGAGGTGCGTGGGGCCCCCTCCCCTCCCCTTAATTAAAAGGGGGGGTTGCAATTAAGGAAAGGGGGAGGGGGGACCCTGTCCTCCCTTCCCTCCCCCCCCCCCCAAAAGAGGCCCTTCTAAGGACGAGGAAGGAAGGCTCCGAAGAGGAAAGCCGGTCTTTATTTTTTCTCAGCTGCCTCTTTCTTTGAAAGAAAGGGGGGGAAGGGGGGGAGACGGACTACAAACCCCATCATCCCCCCCCCAACCCCGTCCCTGCAACGTTCCCCAGGGCGCTCCGGCCTCTCTTCCTCCGAGCACCCGGAAAGCCTGCCTCCACACGGGCCCCAGGACTGAGAGACCCCGAGAAGGGAGACCCGAGGCCCCCCCCCGTGCCGACCCGGCTCCCAGGGCCGCCCGAGGCAGCCTTGGCCCAGGCCTCCCTCCCTCCCTCCGCTCAGCCTCCTCTCCGCGTAGCCGGACTCCCACACCTGCCTCTCCGATCCCACGACGAGGCTCTCCTCCTCGCCGACTCTCTCAGGCCAGGCCTTTTCCGCTTCCTCACGAGTTTTCTCCTTCACGTGTCGTTGAGGGGGCGCCGCCTCTTCCCACCTGTTGCCCTTTTCAAAGATGGCGGCCAGTCCGAGGGCCCTCGCCCGCTCCAAAGATGGCGGCCGCGGCGCTGGTTCGTTGGAGAGCCCTAGAGATAGGAAAAAAGAGAGAGAAGAGCCGCGCAAGATCAGGTTTTGATGAAAGAAGGTGTGGAAAATTGCTAAGAGAAACGGAACCGACAAGTGATTCTGTTTGGAAAGCAAGAAGGCCGCAGCACCTCTGGCATCACGGATGTGTTTTCGTGTAATATTTCGTGGGTGACTTTTGAGGACACATCTGAGGAGATGCCACGTCGTCCAGAACAAGTGAGTTGTTCTCCACGAAGGCCCAGCATGACCTAAACGCGTTAGCCCTTAAAGTGCTGAAATATTTAGGCCCTTATTCTTTTCGTTTCGGTTTTGTCATAAAGCAAGGACAACTCTACTGGAGTTCCTCTGCTGCTCTTTTCTGGGCGGTTCCCTCTACTGTTTGCGTATCTCTCGGAGGCCAGGCAGCTTTTGCCCGCTCCAAAGATGGCGGCCGCCCCCTCCAGACCCCCTAGTTGAGGCGGCTTCCGGGGCTGCTTTGACCGCAGTAAATATGGCGGCGGCCGCGGCGGTGGCGGGCCTGAGGCGAGCGGGCTGGGGGCTGCTCCGCTCCCCGGAGGGTGAGGACCTCGGGCGGCAGAAAGACCAGGGGCTACGGGGGAAAAAGGGGGGGTCTGGGTGGGGTGGGGGTGGCCCCCAGCTGCTGGGGGCGGGGCCTGTGTGGGCGGCAAAGGTGAGGTGAAGGGCGTTCCAAGGTAACGAGCCGTTCCTCGTTCCTTCGAAGACTCCGCGTGGAAAGGGTTGAGGACGGGCCAGATTCTGCCTCCCAAGAAAATCAAGTGGCAGGGCGTCCCGAAGTCCAGGCAACCCAGTTATTTGGGGCTCAGGAAATCCCACCAGCGCCTCTTCCCCATTTCTGGGAGCAAAAGTATATTAATTGCAAAATTCAAAACTGGATAAAAGTTTGGGCTCCTTTGAAGACCCACCAAATCTGCCGCCTGAGGCCACCCACAGGGCGCCTCCCTCTGCCTGCTAGGAGAGCCGGCCCTGGTCTGAACCGAAACAGATCCCAACCTCTATTTAGGTCTGGTTTTTGTTTGTAAGCCGCCTTTAAAGGACCTTTAAAGGACCCGAGGCGGATCAGAAAACCCTCAAAAAGGGTGGGTTGGCCTGGGTGCATTTTTCCCACCCCAAAAATCACTATATTTTGCACTCTTCCTGCACTGCAGTGCCTGATGAAGACTCCTGCAGACCTCAAAAGCTTGCCTGTTTCTGAGATTTTAGCAATCTAAAGTATTACCCACCCATGTTCTGCTTTTTTATAGAAAGATCATGTGGGTTTTTCCCCCCAGTAAGATAGTTTGATATAACCCTTTATCCACTGCGCAGAGTTTTCGAGTATTGAGCCCACGACGGTCGGGGCAAGTTCAGCTGTGAGTTCCTCTCTTTAGAAAGGACGGTCGATGCAACCGGTGCTTCAGTGACATTTTAATGTGATCGCTTGAAACACGCCTTCCAATGACCGTTCTCTCTTTCTAGCTGTGCGTTCCTGAACGTCTTCTGACCTTTCGTGGCAGGAAAGGACTCGGAAAGAATTTATGGGACAAGCTGGCAAAGTAGTCCCAGGATGTAAACACCCTGCGTGGACTTTTAAGCTTGCATTTTCATTCCCCCCCCCCTCCTCCCCATTTGAGAAACCGTTTGTTCACCCCAGAGTTTCAGCAAATGCTGATTGGAACCTTACAAAGGAGTTCACCCAAGCACCCCAGTTCAAAAAGAAAAACCAACGTTCAGCTTGGGTAAACAGAAATATCTTTTTATTTTTTTTGCACAAGTCCGTTAGAAAACATATTTGAATGCTCCAGTGATCTTGTAGATAATTCCTGGCATAATGTATAATTAATTCATCACCAGAAAATGGGCAAATTCCTGGCTAAGATACCTCTTCTGCTGGTTGACTTCTTGAGGCATAACTTTGTTTCTTTTAAGATTATACGCTGTCTGGGATCCTTTGGGAGAAAGGTGGCTTATAAAAAATTTAAGTAAACAAATATATGACAAAATAAAGGCCTGGCTTTCAGAAGACAACACTCTCTCGTACAACAATATCACAGTTCTTTCCAGTCTTTGAAAAGCAGATTCATCCAGTGTTCAAGGGTTTGATGATGGAAGTGGGTTCAAGTCTGTATTCATCTCTGCAAATTGATCAAAGTAGCTTGGAACAAGCCGGTCTCTTTCAACACAAACTCCTTATGAACTGGCTACTTTAGAGCCACATGCATGTGTACAGTTATATAAAATGATGTTTAGGCTGTCTTTAACGTCATAGATTTTATAACAATTGGACTTCAGAAGTGCAGTTGAGGTGGTTCATAAGTCACAGTCATAATCGGTCTTGCTTTCTGCCTCAGTTTTCAGACGCCAGCTGTATCCAGCCCAGCGTGCCTTCCATGTTGCAGCCGTGCAGTGCAGAGTTTCCGATGAGCAGAAACGGGAGCCTCCCCCGTCTCCCACTCAGGAGCACGTGGAGTCCCCGCCAGTGGGGGAACAGCATGATCCAGAGTACCCTCACTCCCGCCCCAGGTAATCTGCACGGCCCTTTCCCTCTCCCTGAGCTGAAGCTCTGTGAGATCTCACCTTTCACAATTTGACAGCCAGATCTGGTGTGATTTTCTGAATTTCGAACAGGGTATGGTACTTTTGCACTCTGAGCTTATGTCTGTTTTAGTAAACCCTTTTGAATATTTCTCGTGTCTGTAAAGGCAGGATGATGTAAACTGTGGCACATTCCTTATTTCCCTGCTTGTTCCGTAAAAACATTGCTGTCATCTGTTTGCTGAAGAAGAGCAGATCTCTGAAAATCAGTCAATCAGGTGTGGCGTTTCTGCCCTTCCGAAGCAGATGATTAATGGTCAAATATGACGTCGTTTTATCAAAAGACGTTTGTATGTAGGAATTTGAGTGAAAGCTCTTTGTTGGTGTCAGTTGTTTTTCTAGAAATGCAAAACGTCAGAGCCAAGGTGCAGCTTTCTTGGTATTCGAGATCCTTCTGACTGTTTGCTTTTTCTCTTAGTTACACCGATCAGGGTGGCGAAGAATCTGAAGGGTACGAGAGCGAGGAGCAGCTACAGCACCAGATCCTGACGGCGGCGCTGGAGTTTGTGCCTGCTCACGGCTGGACAGCCGACGCCATTGCGGAAGGAGCCAAGGTACGTATCTCGTAGAGGGCCAGTGCTCTGAAAGATGCCGGGAGCGTCTGCTCTACAAGCTTCCAGCTCTCTTCCCTCTTACGGTGTCCCAGAATAACTTTACTACTATTTTATGGAGGCTGTGAGGATTTTCTGATGAAGAACTGTAAGCTCACAGCAGAGTTAGACCTGCCAGGGTTCCCTGGTGAGGAGCCATTACCATTAGCCTATTTTAAGACGGTTGGCCTCCACAGACCTCTTCCCTGCAAAGTAGATACGGGGAAGGAACGATTCCACTTCGCCCTGCAGGTTCCTCTGTTGGGCAGACAGAGGGTGGTTTCCATTTGCTGCACGTTCGCAGAAGATCCTTTGACCGGTTTGGACATTGGAGCAGGACTGTTGAGCGTTTCTATCCGACGTTAACAGTTCAGGATGTGACGCTTCCCGTACGACGTGATCTCAGGCCTTCTTGTATCGGAACGGGTTAGCGTAGAGCGGATCAGCGTTCTCACCGTATTGCAGACGAGAGGCTGGGAATGGGGCTTCTCTCCAGGCCACCCTGGGGAGCTGGCGGCAAAGGTGGGAGCCGAACGGAGGACTTTGCCTCGGCCGTCGAGGCCTTTTTGCTCTCTTTCGAAGGACTGCGCTTTGTGTGCTTGTTCCCTGCTAGGCTTCCTCGCCTGCTGGCTCGGTGATGGCCCCCTTTGCCCACTCACCCTGTCTCCTTTCCTCCCTTTAGTCACTGGGTCTCTCTGTTGCTGCAGCAGGGCTCTTTCACAACGACGGGAGCGAACTGGTCCTGTACTTTGTCTCCCAGTGCAACACGAAACTCTCTGAACGTCTTGAGGAGCAACACAAGCTGGTGCAGCTGGGCCAGGCCGAGTAAGTGCCGGGCAGAGCGCACGCGGGAGGGGAGAGGGGTGCGGATTGGTGTCTTTGTCTTACCGCCCCGCCCCAAGAATCCTCTTTGTGGCCCAACGAAACACCTTGGCACACCTCCGCGTTTTGTGTGCGTCATGACTCGCTTTGGAAGAAGGAAAGTCTGAGCCGTGTTAATTGTGAATTTTCTTCTAAAGGAAGAAGAAGACAGACCAGTTTCTCAAGGAGGCCTTAGAAGCCAGGCTGAGGATGCTCATCCCATATATTGAGAAATGGCCCCAGGTACCAAACGGAGGTCACTCTTTAACTTGCTTTTCACTGGAACTCCAACTGGGTTCGTTGCTTTGTGTGTGTGTGTGTGTGTGTGCGCGCGCACACACACACACACGTGTGTGGTAGTCTATTTATTCTGTTTCCCTGTAGAGTCCTGTGGGAGGCAGGTGAGGCTGAAAGATGGAGACTGGTCCAACCGCAGGCGATAGCCTTGGGTGAAGGAGCCAGGATCCTGGTGTTGATGATGGGCGGGCAAAATCTAGAGGCCAGTTTTGCCTCTTCAAGAGCACTGCGGGCTGCACCCCACCCCCCAGATGAACCCACGTGTGCCCCCAAGTCCTCCATGGGGAAGGGGTGGCAAAGGGACCCATGGGCCCTGACAGAGGGGCCAGAGCCAAAGCTTCTTCTGCCATTCCACTCCGACTGCTTGAGCCATTCAAGGCCTCCATCCGTCCACCCCAGTGAGTCCAATTCTGGGCAGTCCTTCAGTCCAAAGGTGTGTATGGGGGGGGGCAGGGGGGTTTGCTTAGCCTTCCTCTTGCAAGCCTCTGGAGGCTCAAAACTGCCCTCATCTCTGCCTTCTGTTAGGGGAGGAGGAGGAGGAGGAGGTGGCCTGCCCTTCATCTTTCAATGGTTGAGCTGTCTGTGCCTCCTCCACCATCCCAGCTGGGTGAGAGCCCTCTGGCTAGGCTCTGCAGGCAGCTGCTGTCGTCTCTTCTGAGCTTTGGCACCCTGGAGCCAACTGGCCTGCCTTGGGGGGGGGGGGGGCTCAGCCTGGGGCCCTGCCACTCCAGTCTCCCCTCCCTCCCCTGTCTGCTCCAGTCCTCCTTCCCGCTGCCTTCTCTCCCTTCCCCTTGGGTTCTCCCTCCTCCCGTCTAGATCTTTTTTACCCTTTGCTCTTTGCCCGGAGCCTTCCCTTCCCCTTTCCAGCAGGTTCCCCACTCTCTGCATTCTCCGGGCAAGCCCCTGCTGCCCTCTTCCCTTCCTCCACCTCCCTCAGTGTAGACTCCTGTCCAAGACCCAAAACCTCGATAACATGGCTCAGTTTCTGTACTCTTCCGGAGATTCTGGCTTTCCGTTGGATTGTCCCAGGAGTCAAAGCGTCTCCTTGGGATCTCTGGCTGAACTGGGAATGCTCAGGTGGCTGTTACAGTTCTTCCTCGTGTCCTCTAAGAGCATTGATGAGCGCCGTTCATCAGGCAGAGCCCGGCCGTGAGGTTGTGGCTAAGTTGCTGGAAACAGCAACCACAAGACGTTACGTTGTAGAAGACGACTAGCCGTAGGAAAAGGACAGGACAGAATATTTGCATGGTTTCCACTCAGGCAAGTTTCTCCTTGCCTCATGAATTGTTCCAATTTCCCCCTAGGCGATCAGCGTGCTGTTGCTGCCCCACAACATACCAGCCAGCCTAAACCTCATGACAAGCATGGTGGATGACCTGTGGCACTACGCAGGAGACCAGTCCACTGATGTAAGTCAGCGCGTCACCCCGAGGTTTTCCCTAGGCATTCACCCAGCCACAGGGTAGCCTGGAACGGACCCCGCCTTGCAGAGTCGATGCATTCCAGATGCCCTCGGAGGGAAACGATGCCGTTGAAAGGCTTACATTCCTGGCAAGCTTCCAAGAGTTGGAAGTCACGTACGGGGGAGTGGAATGTAATGTTCAGACCTGTCAGAGATGGGACGGGGGCCTGGAGCAGTGAAGGCCAGTTGTTGTAAGAGTGGAAGTGGTGGGCACGGCCCGATTTAACCTGGTGGGCCTTCTGCTTGTGTGGGTGCTGCTGGATCCGTCTTTGTAGAAGCCCCGCTAAAGAGTTGAGTTGCACAATGAACGGTGGTTTCAGCAGTTTGAACACGGTCCTGGCCGAAGAAGACGGCTCAGCCAAGAACCCCAGTTCTGTCCTGGTCATGTTAGTTTCTATCTTTCCTGTGTTGTCTTTCTTTCTTGTGGATGCCCAGGGTAGTTGAGGCTAAAACCGTGTTAAAAACCATTATAAACCGTATAGAACACAACACCTAAGGAATCGTATCTGGAAGTTGAGTCACGGCAACTGGAGTTCTTTCTAATTCGGTTGAGATCATTGACTAGTGGAAGGAAGTTGTTGATGATCCACAAAAGTTCATGCTGAAATAAAGCTGTTGGTCATTAAGGTGACACAGGACTCTTAAAAAAGAACACCACAACTATATGAATAGAAAAATGACCCAGTGAAAATAGCCCTGTTAGAACTGAGTATGCCTGAAACTCGCTGGGCATAGTGTGTTAGCTTTTGGTTTGTCTGTTGTTGTTTTTTGTTTTAAAGGGGAGTTTAATTATACGGCGATTTTCTTTTTTTGGAAGTGAACAAAATGGAGAGTGTTTATTTAAGTGACCTGCAGTGTTAATCTAGGCATTTCTCTGTTTCAAACACTGCTCTCCCTTCTGCACCCAGGCGGGATGACAGAAAGAGAAAAATTCTTCTCGAAAAACCTTTAGTAGCTGCCTAAAAATACCCAGAGCTAATGATAAAAGCCATCATCTTTCTGGCAGGAAATAAAAGCAAAGTAAATTATATCTTAATTAAAACAATTAATGAATTACTCGACCTATTGTAAACATAAGTAAGGAGTGGGTCGATCTTTGTGGGTCTTCTTAACGAATGGCTTTAATAAACTTGTGTGAAAATAAAATAGCAGCCACCGTGGTGACAAATAAATAGCACACAGGCAAATTAAAAGAATAAACCAGAACGCCAAACAAAACGTAGCAACCACACCAGGAAACGAAAGTTCTACTTGGAGTGTGAACATTAGGTTTTAAAAAGACACTGCATCAGCAGTAGTGTTTATCTTATTTTATTTTCTTCCTGCTGCCTTGGAAACTGGGAAAATGTTTATGGGTCACTTGCAAGGCTAGGCTGGGTTGTGTTATGGCTAGTGAAGTTTCATGTGGTGTGATGACGCAGCATTTGAACGCAGGGGCAGTGCGGTTGGCCGGTAACTCTATAGCGGACTGACTGCAGCCAAGAGTAACTCTTAAACTTCTCTCGGCAATAATCGTAGCTTCCACATTGCTCCCTGTGTACGGTAAGCAGCCTGTGCTTTCCTCGCATCTCTGTGGATTTTCAGGATGGGGCTGAGTCCCTACGGCTTCTAACAAGACCATATTACTCACAGAAATTCTGCATGGTGCCTCCTTTGGTAGTAACCCCCCTGTTTGCAGATGTGATCAGCGTTCTGTTGGCTTTTATTGGCAGAGTTGCTGTTCCATTACAGTTATTTTCAGAGGAGTAGCAGGGTTTTAGTTCAACCCTAAGTATTTCCGTTTCCCCGTAAGTAGGAATCACAGCTTTATATACAGTATATATATAGCCAGATATTTATATATATATAGCCAGAACACGTGAAAGCCTATATATATTGAGGGTGAGAGTGAGTGAGTGAGTGCATGCGCGCGCATGCGCTTTGGAGACAAAGCTGGACTAGCAAGTTTGTTTTTCAGATCAGCTGTGATTTTCTGAGCTGTACAACAGAGATGAGGAACAGTTTGCTTACCATACCCAGACCTTGAAAGTCAAAAGAAGGCCACAAAATAATAAAATGGATGAAAAAAAGACCCCTTGCATTCTCTGTTTGTGTGTTTGGGGAGGGGAGGGACAGCGATGCTTGCTGTGTTTTTAGCACACACACACCCAACCTGTTTGTAGGAGCCTCGTGGCACGGTGGTTCAACTGCAGTCCTGCAGCCAAAACTCTGCTCATGACCCAGGTTCAATCCCAGGTAGCGGGCTTGAGGTTCACTCAGCCTTCCATCCTTCTGAGGTCAGTAAATTGAGTACCCAGCTTGCTGTACCCGTTTGGGTGATAGGATGTGTAGCCAGTGTAATTAAATTGTAAACCGTTCAGAGAGTGCTTTAAGCATTATGGGGTGTTATATAAACAGCACACTTCCTTTTTTTTTTTTTTTTAAGACCTCCAGGGTTGTGTAGCTGTTTTGTTTTTTTCCAAAACGGAAAGTGACTGGAGGTCTCCCTGGACCAAAAACAGGTCGAGCGGAACATGCCTTGGTCCTCCAGTGAGGGTGCCGGAGGCCTTTTTCATCTGTTTTCTTAAATAGCTGGGGATGTCAGAGACACGAGTTGGCTGCAGTGCGGACCGGCGGGCCACTCTGTGCCCCTTTGTGCTGTAGAACAAGGTTGTCAGAGAGAGAGTTTGGTTTGGGAGGCTGCCTTCGTCTTCCTCGAAAATATTCAAACCTGTTGGGCTTCTACCAGGCAGTTTCTCTAGGAGGTATTCTCGATCAGGAGATTGTTTCAGAGCCTCTTCTCTCCCTACTTAAACTGAGCAGAATAATACTGGGTGAATTTAACTGACCTCTCCATGTGGTTGAGGGTGCAAAATCTCACAAGGAGTCACGCCCCGTCGTTTATATTTTGATTCTTACCCATGCAGATCAGCTGGTACACTCGTCGAGCGGTGCTGGCCGGCATTTATAACACCACAGAGCTGGTGATGATTCAGGACACCTCTCCGGACTTCGAGGACACCTGGTTGTTCCTTCAAAACAGAGTCGCTGATGCCATGAACATGGGCCACACAGCTAAACAGGTGAGGCCCAAAGGCTGGGCTTAGCAACTGCCCGGACCTCCATGGCGCGTATGAACTTTCTTTCCCACCATCAAGTTCCCACCGTGGGATCACGTTCTCACATGCATTGAAGAAAATACCATGTTGGGAGTTCTGTTGAAGAAGTAAGTCTTCACGGTGGCCCTCCTTTATTCCTGGGCCTGACGTTTGGTGCACTGAAAGGTTCAGACCTCTCCTGTACCTCAAGAAGGGCAGGTGGCTCTCCCCAGGTTGCAAGCGCTCTGCCTTTCTTCAGCGGTGTTCTGAGAATCCCCATCATTCGGGGAGGCGGCGTGTGGCCAAGGGCTGCCTTTTGTCCACTCTTGCCATGTATTTGCTGCTTTCAGTCTCTGACTGCGGAGCCAGAGGTTGGGGGTTCGATTCCCCCACTGGGCCTCCCTGCCAGGGGCTGGACTTGATGATCCCTAGCGTCCCTTTCCAGCTCTGCCGTTCTGAGATGATGGTTGTTAACCGCATGTGAAGAAGCAGTAGGCGGAGGGGTGCTTACAGCCATTGGGGGTTGTGTTTTGCAGGTGCAGGCAACGGGAGAGGCCCTTGTCCAGGGACTCATGGGTGCGGCTGTTACTGTAAGTAATGCCGCGCGCAGTTCTCTACCCTCTGACCCAGCGGAGTGACACGTAGCAACCTTTCCCATTTAGTCATGTTTGAGGATTCTTAAAAGGAACTAATTATAGAATTAGCCCTCCATGTGGGAAAAATCAATGACCAGATCTGGTATAATGCTTTTTTTTTTAAATGACACAAGACTCTTTCCAGCAGTAGACACAGATATTGGCTGAAATCCAGCAGAATAAGTCACACCTAGAATAGGCCCCTTGAATCACAGAGGAATTGAATCCCAAAATCCGTACGGATTTAACGGGCCTGCTTCAGTTGGGTTTATCTACTGGATTTCCGCCATTGCGTGGGCAGGCGTTCTGAGTTGTTTCGCTCTCGCCTTGGGTTATCTGTAGGTCCCCCCCCCCCTTCAATTAATTCTACCCCTGTAAATTGAAAGCAAAGCGTTGATTGGATTTAATGGGGCCAGACTTCTTTGTGGCAAATGGAATAAGGGAACTTTAATTCCCACATAAAAGTTTTCATGAAGTTTAATAGTCAAAGAGGATGTGCTTGTTCTCACTTCACGGAAAATTATCCCTAGGGCTGGTTCTTTTCTCTCTCTCACACCGTGTTGATGTTCTCACGGAGGAACTTTGGAGAAGCCATCAAGCTTCGGCAAAATTCCTTGAAGCACCATTCTCTTGAGAAAGGTGCCTGTATTTTGGAGGTTGTGATGAGCCGTGGTGCGTTCCCCTCCTGCAGGACTGCATGGTGCGGTTTTCTCACTGTCTCTGTTGTTTGTATACCTGGCAGATAAGGAATCTCACCGGATTGAACCAGCGTCGATGAGGTGGTGGTGGAATGGCCGGAAGAGGAAACAAACGTCTTGTCTAAAACCTGCTAAGGGAACGGGACATGCTCCAGGGATCAGACTGTAAGAACGCTAAACCTGTCACAACGTCTCTTGTACCACAGGCACACAGAGGCCACCAGCTTTGGTGTCAGAACCGTCTCTTCTCTGGACTGGGTGTAAATGACAGAACTGGGTTCTCTTGCAATGCCATCTACGCTGATGCGTAACCTGCCCAGCAAAATAAAATAATGCCCATAACCCCATGTTTAGCAAACAGTGTGCAATAAGGTAACTTTGGGGACCCAGAAGCCTTATGCATCATCGGCAGAGATGGCAAAGCAGGATGGGTTTGATCCAGTCTTGCCCAAGAGGAAATACATCACTACACACTCCTTGTGTTGCTTGTCCTTAGGGCTTTCGACTAATGAGATCAAAGGGGGATGCCAGTTGTCAAGGCACCGCTCCCAACCTCCAGACGGCTCCTTGTTGTTGTGGACAGTGTATTCACAGCTCTCAGTGTTTCATTTCTTCTGTTCCCGGGCATGGATGTGACTGTAAATTAATAGTAATAATAAAAACAGATTGGTTTTCTCTGCAACCCTTTCGTTCTCCAAATGTCTTTGTTTTGACGCAGCTTGTAGGAGCGCGTGCAAAGGGCTGAAGTGAATAATAGGGTGGAACAGATGGCCATTTGAGGCACAGCTGACTCACACACTCATTTTTATGGCTTGCATGTGTGAAGGAGCTTTCTCAGAACACGCTACTACTATCCCGTGAAGCACTGTTTAGCAGAAGCAATTCATCGACTGCTCTCTTAGGTATCAGCCGATCAAGTGGCAGAAGGAGGCAAAGTCTTGACAAGTGTGTAGGAGCACAGCTTTTGGGAAGCCAGCAACCTCTGAAAATAGGCAGTAAAACGACTTCCTTTGCCTTATGAGCCCCAGAGAGCATGGGTTCCTACATGCTCACGGGTTCTTTGAAGTTCAGGAATGGTCCCTAAAAAATTCCCCCAATCGCCACCTAACTGGAACTTTGTCGGAGGGTTTCTAGCCCCATTCTCACCCACTTGATGGGTCAGACACCCCACCCCAAAGGCTCAAGAAAGACTCCAGATGATTTAAAAACACCTACCCATTATATCTGTGAGAACCATCTTCTTTGTGGTGCCCACCAAATATTTTGGAGTTCGACTCCATGATCGTTCGGCACTGACCCCGTTTCCTGGCACTGAAAGGCTGATTCACAAAGCTGATCAAGAAGTCCAAGCCAGATGGTCCATTCATGGAAATCGGAACCACATCAATCGTGCCTGTTCATCCATTTTAGTTTTAAAGATGGGCAGTCTGCCACCCCCTCTCGGCCTCACTTCAAACGGCAATGATCAATCCATGTCCCCAAAATATGTGATTGTGTAACACACACCACACACACACACACACCACTCTCTCTTAGGCAAGATGACTGCCTTAATTTTAAAAAGCCAGATTGGGATCGTGAGTAATGTTTGTTTATTGACTGAGCAGTTCCATTAAAAAAAAACCTAAACAAACAGAAACATTTTTATTTTTATTTTTTTGCAAACTTCACCTGTGTATCAAAGACTCCTGGACCAGCCCTGCCACCACGGACTAGCATCCAAGCACTTGGTCCCCAAATTTATGCCACTTTGGTGCTCTATCATCCTCTGCTGCCCCTTTCCTGGATTGACCATCCATGTGGACTAGTCCCTTTGCTTTACCCATCCGCATGTTCTCAAAGGGGGTGCTGGGTGCGTGTGTTCCTCTCAAGTGCCACAGGCACTCCCTATTAAAAAGAGGGAGTCACTGCTTCAGCAGGAATGACACTCCTCTTGATCCCCTGAAGGCAACCTCTGGCCTTCCAGATGTCACTGAACTACAATTTCCATCATCCTTCACTCTTGACTCTGCTGCTTAGGGCGGGTGGGAGTTGTAGTCTATTATAGAGGGCCACAAGTTACTCGCTTCTAGCCCAAGTCCCGAGTGTCCTTCTAGGACCCTATGCTCTCCCTATGTTTTGGGGACTACAACACTCATCATCCCCAGCTGAAGGCAAAACAAAAAGGAGGCAAGACTGAGGGGCTGGATACAACAGAAGGAAAGCTGATGATGTGGAAGGAGGGGAGTTTTGCCCGAAGAGCCTCCCCCCCCCCCAGAGGGTGGTTCAGAAATGGAACAGCCCGGACGACGGGGGATCCCCCTCCCCGATCTGCAGGGCAGACCCGCGCACGTCGTATTTGCGCCCAGAAGCAGCACGAGGCAGCTCCTCTGTGTGACCCAAAGTAAAAGTTCAGAGGGCAATGTATGAGACCACTGAAGGAAGAATGTGGCTTGGAAATCATTACTCTTTTGGACTACAACTCCCAGAATCCCCCTGCCAGGACGAAAGGGGACACCAGCAGAACAACCAGGCAGGCCATCTGGCCACAGTGCTGTCATCCTTCCCTCTTGTTCTCAGAGAGGATATGTAATTTAACCCGGGCAAATTATATACACATTTACTTTATATTACCGGCAGGACTCAGCTTTGGTCAGCGCATCACCGGGCTGGCCCTACCCTTGGGCTTAGTGAGGCAACAGCCTCTGGTGGCAGACTCAACAAGACCCCGGCTGTCCCTTTTGGGTCAGAGGGCTTGTCTTACGCCCCGTCAACTAGCCAGTGGACAATGCCGTGCGTGCCCCTGCCAGTGCAGGAGTTAATAACTCAACCACAAGGATGGCATTGGGGCCTTTGCCCCAGGCAGCAAAATGCCTTGGGTCAGCCCTAACCTTGAACGCACAGCGTACATAGATGTCATCTTGTGTATAGAGAGTTGGGAGAGTGGCTTTGTTTTTGGACTTCAGACCCCAGAATGCCCGAGGAGATGTGTTTCAAAAACAGGTTCAAAGCCTCTCCTCCATCTCCCGTCCAGGGAAGTCTTTCTGAACTTAAAGACGAACAGAAGAGCACAGCCGGGGGAAAGGACTCCTTCACCCCACCGAAGCGGGAAAGAGAACCACAGTAAATTAAACCATTTCACCCACAATGGAATCTCCAAGGGGACTCGAGAGCAACAAAGGGACTCTGGAAATGGCGGCGAGCCGGACAAAGTGGAGGCACTAGGCTGGAGCTCCCCGTATCGGCGGCTTTGTGAGTCTCGCCTCCTTATTATACTTTGGTCTTAAAACTAATTTTGAATTCAGAATCGAAGTTGGAGCAAGGCAGCTTGGATGCTTACTGGTCCCAGTTAGAGTTTCCCCGTTGCCCACCCTCACCCCTGCCAGCAGGCTGGCTTGGAGGCATCCTCCCTCCCCTCATGTATGCACAGGATCCGAAACACAGTTATTTACACATACGCGGCGCGCACAAGAGAGTCGAGGTCCCTCCCGCATCACTTTGAAAACAAAGGGCGTGTCTCTGTGTGTGTGTGTCAGAAGAGAGAGGAACACAAAACAACACAATACCAAGGTTTGTACTACAATAAAAAGATAGCCCTTCTAAAAGTTATTCAATAAATAGGAAAACTAGAAAATCAATCGCTTCATTAAAAAATTTCAGCATAGGAAAAACCAGCTGCTCTGTGCACGGGTTTCACCGGTTCCTCTCAAAATTGCTCATCAGGTGGGAAGGGGCAGAGCGGTGGGTGGGAAACGCAGGTGCCAGAAAAGGGATTTTTAAAAACGAGAGAGGCTGGCCATGGGCACTGCCACCTTGAATGGCAGGATCGTGAAGGGTGGACAAAAAACAGGTCGCCCGTTATCCAGGGCTGCTTCTGTGACTTGAGCTGGAGCTGAAGATGGGGAGGCCTTTGCACAGCATGGAGAGAAGCACATCAGCAAAACCCCAGTGGATCAGTCTTGTAGCCAGAGGCACAGGAGCAGAGGCCAGTGAAAAACGTTGGCAACCCCAGAGGGGTTGCCACAAAATCCAGGACAGAACTAAAGAGGCTGGGGGACTGAGGCGGGGGGAGCCGTGAAGCTTTGGATGACAAAGGCCATTAGGACCAATTGATTGTCTCCAGGCAGTCAAGGGAAGGGGTAAAACAGACTCCACTTTCAAGGAGAACACTTTGGCAGGCAGGGAGGGGGCGGGGCAGTGGCTTGGCGGCCGTTTCGGACCTAAAACAGGAGCGGACCACGTTCAGAGGCTGGCGGGCTGCTGTGGCCACTCCTGGGGCTTTGGAGGGCTGATTGTTTCCAAATCCTCAAAACTGAAGGAAACAGGGATTGGGGGGGAGGGGAGGGCTTGAAACGGCCAATCAATTAATGCAATTAATGGCCTTTTCCAGGTTATTTCCTCTTCCTCCCCCCCCCCTTGAAATTCCTTTCTCATGCAAAAACCCAAAAGATCCCTGGAAGCTTAGAGAATGCATTTTGGGGTGCAAGGGTGCCCCCTGACTGGGCATCTTAAGAGGGGAATATGTTTTTAATTAGGGTGGTCGTGGATGGAAGGTGCTGGCAGCTGTGTGTGTGGGGGGGAAGAGGGCATGCAGACCCCAGCCCTTGCTTTGCCCACCACAACATCCTGAAGGACGAAAAATTTAGCACAAACCTTTTCCTAAAAGGTTAAGGGAAGTGGGGGGGGGGGCAAGGGCGTAATTAGAGTCAGGCAAAATTTCCTTAACGGCGTCTCATCCTGAGCCTTCTGAACCTTCTCCGCAAGGCAGCCCCCCCCCCTCCGTTCCCATCCAACCCAAACCCCTTTTACTTGTGCAAATACATCTGCAACCTGGCACCCATCTGGGAAAGGGAAGGTCAACCCATCCACCTAAGAAGCCGTGGTCAATAAATATCGCCAAGGAAGAGCCAGTGAACATGATGGAAATGTCCCAGGAAACACGTCGCCGCCTGCCCTGCACGGCAGGCCTCCGAGGGCCCCGTCAGTTTTGGAGCCGGGAGCCGGCGCTGAAAGAGCACGGGGAAGATCTTCCCCCAGAAGGCCTAAGGGAACTCAAACTGTGCCAGAGTCACAGCCTCTGGAAAGAAAAGTGGATTCCCCTGAGAAAGCTCAAGGATCCACGGGACTCACTGGCCTTTGGAGTGGGACTACAACTCCCATCAGTCCCAGCCACCTGGGGAGGATGAGCCTTGCCATCCAATACAATGGGAGGATGCCAGGATGGAAGGAAATCAGCCTCCCGGCCACCCACAGATCAGGGAAATGCAACCTGGGTCCTATTTTTAGACGTTGCAAACTTCCTAAACGATCCTTCCTTTCTTCCGAGGCTCAGACCTTCTTGCCTCCCTCAGCAAGGACTGTTCACAGCAAAGGAAGATTTATTTTATGGCCCCCTAAAGACCTGGTTTCCGTCGGCGGCAAGCGCTCCGCCGAGAACTGAAGCTGGCCCCCCCGCCTTGGATGGAGAGCCTTCCGGTTTACTCCACGGGAGACCTGTGTCAGCAGGAAGCCTCTACAAGGCCCTCAGGACACCGGACAAAAACCCAACCCCCTTTGGTCCTTTGGAGAACTGGGTCTTTCTGCTCCCACCGATGGTGCGGGAAGGGCCCCCACGGTTTATCCCAGGGGGTCCCATCCCCAGGTGGTCTGGGGGGAGGAAAGCAACCCAGCCCGCCCGTCGACCCTTTAAAAATCTGCCCTCGATGGCTACGAAATGCGCATTCGTGCGAGACAATCTCTTGATATATAGAATATTCATAAGCAATATTATATATTTAAAACAGTTGTAGCAATATAGAGCTAGTCCTCCGTCTATATCTGGGTTCTGGCCCTCGTCTCGGGCCTCGCTGGTCCGGTGGTTGGGTCCCAACGCCTGGATGCCCGAACGTTCTCCCCAGAGTTACCTCCGTGCAGATTTTGCTCCTTTTTTCATTCCTCCTTTTCCAGCGAAACAAGCCGTCCCCGAACCTTAAAAGCTGTGCTGGAAAGACAGGAGGCAGCCACGGGAACGAAATGATCTTGAGGGCCGAAAGAGCGCTCTCCTTCGACTGAGCCAGCATCTCCCTCTCTCTGTATATATATATATATCCCCCACGCTGGGCCGCCTCACTGCGAAGCCGATTTCGGGTCTTTGCGGTCACCCTTTCCGTTTGGGGGAGGATGATTTGGCTTCAGCAAGATGAACCGGTTCAGGAGGTCAGTCTCTGAGCTGGCCTGGGGTCCTGAATAGGAGTCACCTGTGGACAGAGAGCAGACACATCGCCCATCAACATCCAGGCGGACGAGAAGAAGCTTCTCTCAGCATTTATTTTATTTGTTCATTTGATTTTCATCCTGCCCCTCTGACCCATGGTCACTCTGGACGATTCACATACAACAGCACTGCAGTAAAAACTCTGCTCACAGCCTGAGTTTAATCCCAACAGGCTCAGGTAGCTGGCTCGAGGTTGACTCCGCCTTCCACCCTTCCGAAGTCGCTAAATTGAGTACCCAGCTTGCTGAGTGTGTTTGTGTGCCATGTGTGGCATGCGTAACGAAATTGTGAACCACCCAGAGAGTGCTTTAAGTACTAGGCAACAGAATATAAGCAGCACACCTTGCTTTGCTGTTATTAACCCTCATCCAGGTAGGAAAAAAAATAATTTGCACTGAGTGCCAGGGGAGGACAGGTATATCAGAAAGTCTTTGTGCTTGTATTTTATTCTGTAGAGTACAAATAGGAGATCAGAAGGGGCAAAGACCCTTGACACACCCTCATGCCTTCTGATCCCATGGAAGTCCTGATGTACTGAGGATTAGCAATTAGTTGAGGGTCAGCAGAAGGATCACATGTGCCTTTACTTCTTGAATCCGCTGAGAATCCTAAGTGGTGGCCAACCCACTGACAACATCACCTCTATTTCCACTCACTAGCATTGGCTGTAAAGCAACAGGGAACACATTTTGATGATTACATGGGCTGGGCGAAAATATCACCTGGGAGAGTCTCCTTGGCAAAAAAAAAAGAAGCAATATATTTAATTAGGACAATTTCGGTTCTACCTGGGGTTTTTATTTCCTTTCCTTTAAAAACAGAGGCTAATCCCAGCTAGAACAGATCCACCGCTGAATGTCTGAGTCCATCCTGAGAGGCTTCCCACCGATTCAGTGGGCCTACTCTAGCGAGCGCTGCCAAACTGGGATCAGGCTGCTCATTTCAAAAGGAAAAGCTTAAAGAGGAGCTTAGGCCTCCTGTGGAAATCAATAAGGCTTAGAAGCGCGGAAGACTCTTTGAATGGAGCCCGTTGTGCATTCCGGTGTCAATATGATATGGGGCATGACTGACTGCAGAACAGCATCATCATGCTGTATTGAGTCAGGGCTGTGCCGTCAGCATTTCGACTCGGCAGAATATGAGGTCTCTGCAGCTAACAAGGATCCCTTCATCCTGGAACTGATGCTTGACAGGGTAAAGGGTGGGGTGGAGAGCTATTTTCTCTGCACACCAAGGCACAGAAGAGGAGGGCCTTCTCTGTGGCTACTCCCAGCCTCTGGAACTCCCTCCCACTGGAGGCCAGGCTGACCCCATCTCGGTTGTCTTTCTTTCTACAAGCAGACCAAGGCCGTTCTCTTCAGGCAAGCTTTCCCTTAAGGACTGGCAATCCTTTTTAAATGGATTGTTATGCATTACTGCTTTGATTGTGTTGTTAGTATTGTTTGTGTTTACGGTTTCTCAGAGTGGTATTTGTTTGTTTCTTTTAAATATTTTTATATTTACTGTTTTTAAATTTAAATATTGTCTTTTAAGGAGGTAAGCTGCCTTGGGCCCTTCTTAAGGAGAAAGATGGGGTAAAAATATTTTAAATACAGTGGTGCCTCGCAAGACGAACGCCTCGCGGGACGAAAAACCCGCAAGACGAATGGTTTTTGCGATCACTATGGTGCCTCGCAAGACGGCTTCTTCTATGGCCATGCTTCGCAAGACGATTTTTTCCCCCAAGATCGATGCCTCGCAAGACGAATGAAATTTTTTCTTCTTGCGAGGTTCCCATAGGAATGCATTGCAATGCATTCCTATGGGAAACTGCTTTTCGCAAGACTATTTTTTCGCAAGACAGCGCTACTCGCGGAACGAATTACATTCGTCTTGCAAGGCACCACTGTAATAAATATTTCTTCACTTGCAAAGCACCGAATTTGTCTATCTGTTCTTTCCCTCCCTTAACTCTCATTGTTATTCCCTGTTGTATCAAGGATTCTAAAACCTTGGTCACAAATCCAGGTGGTCAATATTCCGCGAAGGTGCATGCAAACAGGTTGTAGCGGATTCTGGGGTGCATCTCCATCCTTCCCACGGAGGAGCCACTCACCACTGTAGTTTGAGGACTCCGTGATGTTCTGTGAGCCGGTGATGTGATGCCAGTAGGCACTACGTGGCAACATGGTGGTGGGCGTGCAGGGGTAGGAATAATGCTCGGTGCCCTTGTTCAACAGCTGCAAAGTAAGAAAGCGATACGGAGTTTTTAAGACACCAGCGACTATAGACATTTGTCGATAGGGAGAGCATAGAAAGTCCTGCGTAAGCGTTGGGGAAAGCTGAAATTTTGGGGTGAGGTGTCCCAGCACAGCTTTGACCCTAAGCCACCCCAAGCCAGCCATTCCAGTTTCTCTAGGGCAGGAAATCCGCTTTGGGTTTTCATCTGGACTTTTAAGGCATTATCCATCGGTGTGGAGCCCTCTCTTTGAAGTAGGTTCACAGCACCTTAGACAGGTCCTTCAAAGTTCAAGCTGAAACCCAGAGTGGTTTCAATGTTCCCACCAAATCAGTCACCAGCCTCCACTGCCCCAGGCTTGCTCTCCCTTCCCTTCCCTTCCCTCTCCCTCCCTCCCAAATTAAAACAATGGTTCTGCATCAAAACCATGAAGTAACTAGTCCTTTCTGCCTCTGTATTAGGCTTCTCATTCTTTCAACTTCTGGTAGAAAAATCACTGCTCAGAAATTAACCTTATGGGAAGTTATTGGTAGGTATCTATGATAACTCTGATCTTCTCCGCCACCTTGTGAGCAATGCTCAGCCATCAAACGTCCTCCGTTGTGTTAGTTTGTGAGCACAGGGCCCAAGAAAAACTGCCGTGCTGAGCCCAGAAAGCAAGGGAGAGCTGTTTTCAAATCTTCTGCTTGGAAAACACCAGATGATTCACAAGTGAAAGAAAAAACACCTTCTCTCACTTAATTTTAATAACTGAGCTTTGAGGCTCATGTTGAATCCATGACTCAGTTGGCCTGTGGTAAGTTTCCTCTTGCCCTACTCCAGTTATACTAGCTACAGTAGCCCAATTTTGCATGATAATAATATATCATCATCATCATAGAAATGCAGAGATGGAAGGGACCTTATGGATCATCCAGGTCAAGGAGGCACCGAGGGGGAATAAAACTCCCAACCTCTGGCTCTGCAGCTGGACGCCTAAACCCCTGAGCTCGGGTCCTTAAAATTACCAAGTCATCTGGCATTTCTGGTGCTCACCTGTTCCTTTGCTTATTTCTCCATGCTGCGTGTTGAGTTTGCATGGCTTATTCCTTGCAGGGGTTCTGCCATGGTTTCTTGATTTCCGGGCCCACACCATGCCAAGGAAGATGACACAACCACACCTCTGGAGGCGCCTCCCCCTCCGACACTCACCCTCACGTTCTTCTCCATCTCCAGCAGGACGCGCTTGTGCTGTTCGGCGATGGCCAGCGTGGCACTGTGGACCCGTTGATAGATCTGCTCTCCCTCCTGGGTTTGAAAGGTGTACAGCCCTTCGCCCGCGTCACACATCCTGCTGAGCACAAGGGCGACACAGGAGGACAAGGGGTCAAGAAGGAGGCCACCCCCATGAAACACATCCTTTCCATGTCGTAAACAAATGCTCTAGACAAAACTCACAAACTGAAGGTCACATGAGCATCACACCCAGACCCTTTTCCTGAAACACACATTCCCACAGCACCGGAGGCCCTTTACTCCACGAGAAGGCAAGCTTCCGGAGTCCATCAGCCAAGTTTCCACCCTTTGGGACTCACCGAAAGCCAAACCATCTTCCTAAAGAGGTAAAAAAAAATGTGGAAAAATAAAAGCCAGAAGGGATTGGAAGAGTCTACTTCTGATTTCGTGTTTCGGGGGCTTGGCAGTGTCTTCACTCTGTTTTTTTGAAGAGAATGACACCTTTTCTTACTTAGAATCATAGAATAATGGAGTTGGAAGGGGTACCTAGGGCCACTGAGTACAGCCATCTTGTTCAGTGCAGGAATCCTCTCTGACAGATGGCTGCCTAATTTTCTCTCGAATGCCTCCAGCATTGGAATGGCTCAGCACCTTCTGAGGTCATGGGTTCTATCGTCGTACTGCTCCAACAGTTAGGAAGTTTTTCCCCCTGATATTCAGCCTAAGCCTGGCTTCCTGTTGCTTGAGCTCATTATTACGTGTCCTGCACTCTCTCCTCAGTCTTCTTGTCTCAAGGCTAAACGTGAAAGCAACTTCTTTCTAGCTAGAGGGGGCATGGGGCTAGGCAATTTGGGGGGCCGTGGGCCCCACTTGACCAATGCCTCCATTCCCTCAGGTGCCAGAGGAGGGAGCTGCTGGCCTGTTCCTCCTCTTAGCACCCTCTCCGTGGGTCTTGTCACGACCCGCTCGGCAGGGCTGGAGGATGCCAAGAGCCAAACAGGTGCAAAAAAAAAGGCCTGCCTCTTTCAAGTTGCTGAGTCTGGCTGCGGCGTCTGGGCCACCTGTCTGTGCTTGCTCACTTCTGGGCTTGTCATCAACCCTGACGGCGCCACCCAGGCTTCACTCCTCTCCAAGGTGCGAGGCACTGCTCTACTGAATGAGTAACAAAGCCAACGCCAGCTGAGATTTTCTGGGACAGGACCAAGGACGGCTGCTTTATACAGAGTCAGGCTATCGGCCGATCAAAATGAGGTGGGACAACATGGACTGCCAGCAACACTCCTCCAGGGTTTAAAAGCAAGGTTCATTTCTAGGCGAACCTGGAGATGCGAGGGACTGGGCGTCAGGCAGATGCTCCGCTGTGAATCAGCCGCTCACAGCCAACGTGAAGGCAGTCAAACCTGCAACAACCCACTGCATGTTTGCCGAGCCGTTCCAGAATTTCAGCTTGAGGTCATTCTGATTCAGGCTTTATTTAAGGTCCAAACTCTCTCTCTTTTAAGAAGACTAGATCTGCTCAGGCAGCCCTGGAAAGTTACAGCAGGCTCGATTCCAAGTACCCTTTTCTCAAGAACGGGACATGTTTCGCCTTGGGGAAAGAAGATGGAGGGGAGCCAGGAGAGCACTTTTCAAAGACGTGAAGGGCTGTCCTACAGAGGAGGGGGCAGGATCTGTTCTCAATCATCCCAGAGTGCAGGACACGCAACAATGGGCTCAAGTGACAGGGAGCCAGATTTAGGCTGAATATCAAGAAACACTTCTTAACTGTTAGAGCAGTACGACGATGGAACCCATGACCCCAGGTGGTGGGGAGCGCTCCAGAAATGGAGGCATTCAAGAGAAAACGGAACAGCTGCCCATCAGATCTGCTTTGATTCGGATTCCTGCCTTGAGCAGGGTGTTGCATGGGTGCTCTTCTTCTGGCCTTGTGTCAAGCCTAGCTGGTTCCAGAGGACCACTGGTTGGCCCTTTCCTGCAGCCAGTTCATCTTCCGCCAGCCCCTGTTTCAGTTCTGGAGCTAATTACAGCTAGATAGCTGAGTGGTTTAGGTCTCTGGCTGCATAGCCAGAGAGGTTGAGAGTTCAATGCCCCACATCCCCATGCCTCCCCCTTGGTGGTGGTGGTGGTGATGATGGTGCCCCTTTTAAGACAAGTAGACAGCTCAGTGGTTTATCCCTCTGGCTGCGGAGCCAGAGGTTGGGAGTTCGATTCCCCCCCTGGGCCTCCTTGACACGGGCTGGAACCGATGATCCTTAGGGGGTCCCCTTCCAACTCTGCAGTTCCAAGACGACAACGACGATGATTGCTCACCCTAGTCAGCAAAAAGCAGCTTGCAAAGACGGACAGATTTGTAAAGTTGGGTTTGGAACATGGATGAGTAGCAGTAGTTTCCTTACCCCGAAACACACACTCTCCCGCTCTGTATATATTAAAAGCTCTGAGATCCTCCTACAGCAGGATGGAAAGCAGGCGAAGTGGAACCCCCTGACTTGCCTAGAGTTTTTTTTTGTGTGTGTATATATCCTTCAAGTGGCAGCAGGGTTATTCCCCTTTCTTTGCCACCAAGGAAACAAACAGCGTCATTGTCAGAACAGGCTGTTCTGGGAAAATTCCTCTAATCTCTCTATAAAAGAAGTTCTGGGATAAAAGGAAAGGATCAGATTTCTTTCCTTTGTGGAGGGCAATTAGATGGAGTCACTAATAGGTGCAGACGGGGACGATCTAAATCAATTTGCAAAGTTTTGCAGCGGCGGTGTAGGCCCACAAAGGGAAAAAGCTGAGCCTTCCTGGGTGTCGGTTTTGCCTTCAGGGAGCCGTGGTTTAAAATCCTGCCTTGCTCTGAGAGAGGAGCAGACAGTTTAGCTTTATTCCATAAGGCTGGGGATTATAGGGTGGGTTATTCCTTTTCGCAACCGTCGCCGAGGGAGCAGATTCCCCTCCTGTGGGGGCTCCGTTCTTTTCGGGTGTTTGTGAACCAACCTAGAACTGTAAAACAGCAGCCCAAACGGCATTTACTTAATTGTGGCATCTCCTGTCTACGACTGACCTCCGATTCTGCCAGTTTTCAGCTGGGGTCTGAGACCTCTTGAATCTATTTCTTACTTGAAGAAGTCCAGAAAGAGAAAAGGAGGAACTTCTAACAGATGAATAAATGTGCAAGCAGTGTTTAAAATAAGGAAAAGGTGGCTTACATTTGGGGAACTGCAAAACTATGGACACCTGTGGTCCACAGCCCGAAAGAAGAGGAAACTGGATTCGGCCTGCCTATGCTGGGCGGGGTGGGTTAGAATGAATGACTCCTTCATCTGTTTTTTCCTCCTTCCTCTTCTCTACACACTTACTGATAGTCCATTTTTTAAAATATTCTTGTCCCACCAAGAAACTCTAAGATAGTATCATCCAATGTACAGAACTCGAACCCACAGGCAAATGCTTCTCCAGGTGCAGAAGACATGGATTCCTCAATCGGCACACATTCTGGGTCGAAGGAATGCCTGTTAAATGAAAATAGCCCTCTCTCCTGCGGAGACAGAGAACTCCATTTTCTTGGGTGCAGCAAATCCACTCCCCAAAGTTGGATCCAATATCTTGGATAGATTCTTTATCGTTCAGGCTCAACCCCGGAGCGGACTGGCTGCCCCCGTGCCCCGAACTGGAATCCACGTTTTCCACTGAACCCCATTTCCCCCCTCTCCAAAATACGTTTGCGACCACTTGAAACGTACCGGCCAGCCTCAAAGGTGAACCGGGTGGTGTCTCGCCCGTAGCGGCGCAACGAACACAACGGCCAGGAGACGAGCTTGATGCGCGGGTTGTGCATGTCCCAGAGATAAATGTTCTCGTGGGTGATCTGCAGCTTGCATTCGCCGTAGAGGTCCAGGTTGGGGCACGGCAAGAGGAAGACGTTAAACCGATCTGCAAGGAGAGACGCCACGGACCGGATCAACAACCCTAGCCGCTTCTCACTTGCTTCCACCTCCCCACCTCCCAGAGTCCGACACCTCTTTGTGCACTGCTTGGACCACAACATCATTTACTAATCCATGGTCTTGGGAGTTCCAAGTTCCTCCTTTTCGGAAGTTCTTTTCTGGCTCCGCTTTAGTCCAGTGAAGGCTGGGGGTCCCAGTTTTGCAGGGCAATACATCTACTTCGGGAGCTATCCAGGGTGCTGAACCAATTTGGGGAACAGCATTCAGCATCATGGGACAGTTCCTGTAAAGTTGAACTAAAACGCAGAGTGGATCCACCCCTTTTCAAGCATTTGTCATTGATGTGGTGACCACATGCACCTGCCCTTAGTTTAGACTTGCTAAAATGAACAGGATTCCGAATTGCACTGACTTCCGGTGAATGGGTCGTCCTTAGCTGGGACGGTCCATGAGCTTTAGCCCTTTATTAAAACTTTCTTTACTCATACAGTGGTGCCTCACAAGACGAAAACATTTCGTTCCGCGAGTCGTTTCATACCGCGAAAACGATTGTCTTGCGAAGCGCGGTTTTCCATAGGAATGCATTGAAATTGCCTTCAATGCATTCCTATGAGATGCCTCGTAAGACGATTGCCATTTTTTTCATCTTGCGAAAATGACTGCAAGACGGAAAAAAATGGTCTTGCGAAGCATGGCCATAGGAAAAGCTGTCTTGCGAGTCACGGAAAAATCGCAAGACGCTTTCGTCTTGCGAGTTTTTCGTGGCGCGAGGCGTTCGTCTTGCGAGGTACCACTGTATTCAGTATTTTCTTCCCTCTCCAAGCAGGGGATGACCTCCCTCCCTCCTGGCAGGGGAGTGACCTGTGCACCAGAGGTGGGGACTTAAGTTGCAGGACTTGCTGTCATGCTGGTCACACCAGTGACTCACCTCGGACTTTGTTATCCCCCCCCCCCCCCCCAATGACTCAGACTCGACTTTGACTCAGAACGCACGCTCCCCTACCCTTTTTTTCTGGGGAAAAAAACTTGTTTTTAAGAGGAACTCAGACTTGGGACTTGGTACCAAAGACCTGTCAACGTCCTTTACCTGTTTGCTCGCACTGAACGCCCGGGGCCAACAGATCTGGCTCCCCAAGGCTGATGTCATTGAGCCGTGCCCCCAGGCACTCAACAGACAGTGTTTTGTACCACTCCTCAGCCTCCAGCTCTGCAAAATGAGAACACACACACACACACCATCAGTATCAAGCCCTTAGAGAAACTCTGGGGCCAGCCTAAAACGCTGGCTGCCCAAGGCAAAAGGCCCAACCAACCTCTCCCAGCATCCACCACCTGAGGTGGCTCTCTCACAACCCTGCCTCACAGTAGGGCCAGCCCCAGCAAATCCCCCAGATCGCACGCTGTCTCAAGCCCCACCCTGCTGCTGCTCCCAAGCCACCCGTGTTGCTACCGGATTCGCAGGTGAATGTTCGAGCTGAGTCGTCAGTAAAGATGATGGCCACGGCTTGCCGCTTTGTCTCCTTGGGCAACCTGGTGATGCATTTCACGTTGCTGATCTCTGTGACCTACAGGGGAGAGCAAGATCCTTTACGGATGCCCCATCTGCTAGGAGACCTCCCAACATCCAACAGGTAAGGTCCTGCCATCACACTTCTGGAACATAGGAGAAGTCACACCTGTTCCATGCAACTCCCTGGATGCATCTCAAGAACATCTATGGGGCTCTTTGCTGAGATCTGAATAGACTAATATCTGGGGCACAGAAGACTCGGCTTCACAAGGAGATGCTCTTAGTGCCTCTCCTTAGAAAGGTGGAACTGCCTCTTGTTACTGGCTTGTTTGTTTATTGAATTTCTATACCGCACCCTCTAGCAGCATGCCGTTACTCTGGGTAGTTTCCAACGTAAGTATTAACGTAAAAGAAAACAACAATCCCCACTCCACCCGGCACCGCAATAATATATTAAAAAAAGAGTGACTCACTGAAAACACAAGACGGCAGCCATGGACACAAAAAAGCAATCAACGTATAAGAAGAAATACATTTTTTTGAAAAACACACACAACTACTATTATAAAGGGAGAGTTGTCCTGAAATGCTTTTCTGAAAAGTAAAGTTTTTATATGCTTTCTACATGTTAGGAGGGGAGGAGGGCTGGCAGACCTCCACAGGTAGAGCATTCTACAAAGAAGGGGCCGTCACCGAGAAGGCCCTGCTCCTTTGTCATGGATTTCCTGGCCTCTCTCTGGGTGGCCACCCACAACGTCAAAGCCTGGGAGGTGTGAGTGGTGTGGCTGGTAGATCTCAGGAAGAGGTACTTTGACAAGTAATGAGATCCCAAACCATTCACAGCTTTCTGCTTCAGCACTGGGACCTTCTATTTCATACAGAAGCATACTGGTTATGGCCTTCCGGAGTAACTAGATAGGGTAACTAGAGCTTCAGCCGTGGGTGCCAAAGTTCAGATGGCACAAAAATTAGCGGCTGGAGGGATGTGAATCTGCCTGTCAGTATTTACAGATGGAAACGCATGAACTTGCCAGCTCCAAGCGCATGTACTCTTCCAGCCTCTCCTCTCTGGACAGAAGGAAAGAGGCCAGCTCCGGATGGACTTAATCTAACTCTTGGGTGCTCCCATCCAAATATCCAGCTCCAGGCTCCTCTGCTTCTTCACGTCACCCAAGATGAACCAAAGCCATGGGGGAAAAATTGCTGGGAAAGTTACACTCGGGTGCCTTCTCTATAGCGACAGAGGTGACCTTACGGTGGTGCAGAATCCAGAATGGGCCTTTTTTCTCTCCCCCAGAAAAAGAAGGCATGGCAATCAGGTGGAAAGACTAAGCTCTGGAGAGGAAACTTTGGAGGCCAGGTGGGAAGGCAAAAGAGACCAAAAGCAAGAGGCTGGGAGGGGAGGGACAGCCCCTCACAAACGTAAACAGGGCTATTTTTGCCAGGATGGCTCCCTTGGGCAGAAATGTTTTTCCAGCAGGCTGTGTCACGCGGACCACGATGGTGCCCCAGGGAAGCATTAAAGATATTGTTGTTGAACATCACTGGAGCAGAGAAATGGCATGTTGGCTCAGCGCAGGAGATGGCTGGGTCCCTCAATCTCTCAGGAGGGACCCCCTCCCTGGGAATGAAGTCAGTGTTGCCGGGGAACCTGGAAAGACTTCTCACTATACTCTGGATCAGTGGTTCCCAACTTTGAGTCCCCAGATGTTGTTAAGACTACAACTCCAAGAAATCCTGGCCAGTAGAGCTAGTGTTGAAGGCTTCTGGGAGTTTTAGTCCAAGAACCCAAAGTTGGGAACCACTGTTCTAGATCCAGCTGCACCCAGAAGGGGTGAGGTCCTCACCTTCGGACATCCACGTAAAGACACCGACTTCTCATCTGGATACTTCTCTAGCCTTAGTGGGCCTTTGCTGGAAGACTTCCGGAACACAAGCCAACAACGCCGGTAAATCTGAAGTGGAAAAAAAGGAAAGAAGGAAGATACAAGTGTCTCATTTATTTCTTTTATAATTGTATTTGACTTTTGTTCCACCTCTTTCCCTAAGGTTCAAGATGGCCCACACTGAGATTTTTTTTTTAAAGGAACAGATCAAAACATGCAACAGTAGACACAGGTTTGTAAAAAAGAATTAGGAAGTTATAGGGTTAGAAAGCAGTTAAACAATTTATATTTCATGAAAAAAATACAGCATGAATCCATCAAAAGTGAAACCACCCAGAGTGGCCTTGTAGCCAAATGGGCAGAATAGAAGTCGAATGATTGAATGAATGATTGATTGATTGATTGAATGAATGAATGAATGATTGAATGAATGAATGAATGCCCCCATCATTGGAGCCAACCAGTTGCCCAAAGCTTGCCTGAATTAAAAGATTTTTGCCTGCTGGCAGAAGGAGGACAACAGTGAGGATATTCAATTTAAAAATCCTTTGAGAAGGCACTCCCAAAGGTAGGGAGCAGCCACTGAGAAAGGCCCTGTGTTTCGTCTCTTCAGGATGGAAGAGAATAAAGAAGACGTCTAGACTTTGCTGGGTCTCTCTGTTCATTCACTCTCTCTTCTGACCCACCAAACTTTTTCCAGCTTCAATCAAATCACAGGACGAAACACGTTCAAGCCTGATCCTCTTACAGTAACTCAAGAAATGCTGTGTCTTTGCTGGATTTGATTTAAATCATGATTTAAAATTTAAAAATCAGGATGTTGTGGGTTTTTTTTGACAATTTAAATTTTAAAAATGGTTTAAAAATAAACAAACCATGATTTAAATCCATGTGATATTAAATAACCCTTGATATATATATTTTTTAATCGACCCTGCTTTGCTGTAGGAATTCAGTCCAACAGGAAGGGATCCTGAAATTTATTTTGAGAGACCACGACCTTGGAAATGTTGCTCCCAGCAATTGCAATATATATGAGGCATAAAAAGAGCCCAGTGGTATACGTTGGTGAGATAGCGGATGGGAAATGCAGAATAATTAGTCTGGGACCAAGAAACCAGGGCCAGGAATAAAGGGAATGGTCAGCCCCCATGAAACTTCGAGAAAGGAGCTGGAATCAGCAAAGGTGGTGCAGATACACAGCTCCGGAGAGCTGTCCCATTAAACCATGAGCATCAGCAGAAACTTTTTTTGGTTACAAAGACCACAGATACACCGGGAGGTGGGGGGTGGGGGTGGCTGCAGACTTTTGTCTTTCTGCCACATACATGATGGTTTTCTGTAACACATACAATCAATGCAGCCTTCAAAATATAGACAAGCGATTAGTATTTAATGGAAAAGTGAAATAACACAACATTGGCAGGATAATCAAAACAAACCCAGATCCGAAAGAGCAGCAGTTGAATTTAATTTGTGAATTTAATGGATTAATAGAGAACCTTCTATCCTTCCAGTGTTGCCATGTCCCAACTGTTTAACCACCATAAGGGCCCAGAGAATCCAAGAGCGGCTCGTTGATCTGCATGGCTCATGGAGAATAACTCTTGGTGACTATCACTAGCCAGGATGGTAATGTCTGGGTAGTCCAGCTGCAGGGGAGCAGAAGCAGGAGGGTATGATTGCAATCTTGCTTATGGGCTTCTTCCTAGAAGGGTGGTTGGCCTCTGTTGGAACACAACACCAAACTTGATGAGCCTTTGGTCTACTCCAGAAGGCTTTCTGAGGGTCACGAGGGCACCAGCAAGCAAATCTAAAGGGGTTCTATTCTGGAGGCACCTTCTTTGGATATGGTTCTTTGCCAACCCACACCACTTGAAAAGCAGGGCTCTATTATGGGTCAGCAGCACACATGGGAAGAACCTCCTTCATGGGGCTGCAACCGGACAGAACAGCTCAACGTGACCGGCAGAGAGTTTTCTGCCTTAGTGCATCTGCCTTAAGGCATCTGTTCCTTCCTGCAAAATCTCAGGTTGCGTTCTGTTTTAAAAGAACAGGGGATGCAATGGCTGAAAACCCAACCAAGCATTTGGGATTTAGAAAAGAATCCATAGTCGGGATGTGGGAGAGACAACACATTAATCAATGATTCAATCCTAAAACGGAAGACTGAACACAGGAGTCACTCGGGTGTAGTGGCTGGAGGGCAGACTAGAAACCAAGAGACCCACTTTCCAGCCCCTGCTCAGCCATGGAAAGTCACTTGGGGGGTCAATGATGAACTACTCCTTGAACATCTCACAGACTTGGAAAACCCTGTTCGGGGTCCCTGTGATCGGACGGCAGAGAACAGCAAATTTTCCGAGGCAAAGATGCTACTTAGGAAACAAAGCTCATTCTTTCTTACCACTTTTGGCCTGCAACCCTAGATGTGTGGGGTTGTTTGCAAGTCCTGGGTGGTAGGGGTGCTGCTAAATGCTTCCTGGTTGACCACTCATGGGCTAGGCTTTATATTATGCTTTGGGTATAATCCCCATGGAGCCCCCACCCCCCAAGGGCAAAGGAAAAGAGGATCTGGGCGGTACGTACAAGACAAGAGGCCCACCATGGGTGGGTGGCGGGAATGCAGCACCCTGGTCCATTCTCTGTGGCACCGCTTGCAGCTCAGTGGAAGCCAAGAATCAGCTAAAGCCATGGTTCCCAACCTTGGGTCTCCAGATGTTCTTGGACTCAAAACTCCCAGAAGCCTTCACCACAAGCTGTGCTGGCCAGGATTTCTGGGAGTTGTAGTCCAAGAACATCTGGGGGACCCAAGGTTGAGAACCACGGCTAGAGCAAATGAGGAAGTCACACCCATATGCGCAGCAGTGCATCCATCCATCCATCCATCCATCCATCCATCCATGTGGTAGGAACCCATATACGGGTGACAAATCCTGGTTTTTCTCTGTCTTATTCATTTATTCAATTCAGTACATTTACATCCCGCCCATCTTGTGCCTCCGCACTACTCTAGGAGGCTAACCGCAGTTAAAAACACAACGACCCACCCCGGCCCACAGAGACATAAATAATGAGATCCAGAACAAAACAGTAATACTGTAACCCCAAATACAAAATAAACCTAGAGCACAGCCATCAGACTGCCTCTTCAGAGACCGACTCATCGGGGTCTACAAGCAGACCCTTCCCAGCAGCTGAATGTGTGTGTGTGTGTGTGTGTGTGTGTGCATGCGCGCACGAGCGAAACCCGCACCACCAGCCTTGCCTCTTCTTGACAACTTTTTGCCATTCCTTCCCCCACCTCCCCCCGGGACTCCCTACCTGTCAGGAAGGATGCCAGCATTAATTACAGCACAGCCACTTAATTACCGGCAGAAGCAGCAGCAACAGCGGGCGGTGCTGGGCTGCTACCATGGAGGGGGGGGGGGCTTTCTCCACATACCCCCAATGGTTCTCTCTCTCTCTCTCTCTCTCTCGCCCACCCAGTTCCAGCCGGCAGGGTCTGCCTAGACTGCATCGGCAGCACATCCAAGCCAGTCCACCCCCAGCCTCTCCCCTCCCCCTCCCTCAAACGCACAACGATTTCCAAGCAGGAAGGTTTCCCTGGCTGCCTTCCTTACCCCCCCCTCCCCGATCCCATTTTTAACACCATGCAATTAGCGCAAAAGCATCCAGTAGGGTTCCAGCCCTCTTGCAGCTGGCGGAGGAGGTAGATGGCAAGCTACTTCTTCCAGCAGCTGCCGTGCCAAGCAGAGAGAGAGAGAGAGAGAAAATGAATGAATGAATGAATGAATGAGAGCAGCATAGAGGTTCTGCCTTATATAGCAGCACCGCATGGGTTCATGGAACCAAGGGCTGCCAGCAGCAGAGGCAGCCACCCACAGAGGACCTGGGGAAGAGGGCAAGTTTCTGAGACACACCTGATCTTTCAACGTCTATTTTGGGATTAAAACAGGTCAGGAGGTGTGTGCAAAAGGCCACGGATACGTGGCGGGCCATTTTTTTAAACACCACAATGGGTTTTCTTCCCCAGGGCAGGGAAAGGCTGGAGGGTGCCCCTCCCTGGCGTTGGACGGACTGGCCAGAAGTTCTCCAGAGCTCCTCCTGACCTAGAAATGCCAGGGACCGAATCTGCAGCCTTCCACATTCAGAGCACAAGCGTCTCCACTGAGCCATCCTCTGGATGGAATCAAGGCAGACGGTTAGACGCTGAACGAGAACGTCATTCCTCCTGGGTCAGCAGTTTCTGCTCTAGCTGCAAGGGCCCCTCCCGGGTGTCAGAGGAGGGTACGAGACAAAGCCCTAACAACGGATGCTGGGAATTAAGCCTGGGGCCTTTGGCCAGAAAAACAGGTCCCCTCTCGCTTCGCTATGCCCCTTCTTTGCAATAGAAATGCCAGCTACTGAAACCAGAATACTTTGGGTGGAAAACGTCCACTCGAACACCAAACTCCAGACATTCTCCTAACCAGCAACTTCAACCGGCGCAAGAGTCGGCTCAACGTTTTCAAAAAGTCACCCAAGAGGTCGGAAATGGAAATGTCTGCACCCGTCTTCAACTGGGCCCCGAAGCCGTTCATTCCATACGTCACTGGTTCCCAACCTTGGCTCCCCCAGGTGGTCTTGGACGGTGTGGCCAAGGACGGCCTTGGCCAGGATTTCTGGAAGTTGTCCTCCAAGAACATCTGGTGACCCCAGGTTGGGAAGCACAGCCACCCATGATTTATGCCTCACTTCACACTGATTGCATGGCAGGAGAGATTTCCACCCTGTCTGCCAGAGTAGCAAAACTCCAGAGGTTCTGTCCCAGTGATGGCTCCAGCAACAGAAAGAAGAAACACTTCGGTTTTTCCAACCAGAATTCTCAAGCTCTCAACACCCACCGTGGACACTCTTACGAGGAGCTGTGGATCAAAAACTAGCATTTCCTATTTCTGGGGCATGTTGACCCAACCCATAATGACTGTCTCCCCTCAAAACTTTAAATAGGAAACAGCCAGGACAGGAAACGATACAGGATAAGCAAACCCAAGCTTCCTCAGAAGGAAATCTTGTCTCTCTGTGTGTGACATGGTGGCGTTTGCTAAGTCGCCTGCACGCAGGAAATCAACGCTCCGCCATGGCTCTTTCAGACACATAACAAGCCTCTCGGGAGCGCAGCGTCTTCTTGGCCCGTTGTGTGACTTCCTGAGGGCGCACACCACATAGCCTGCCTCCGGTGCAATCCTGGCCCTTTCAAAAGGTCTGCTCTGTCGTAAGAAACATCCGCCCAGAACGGGCTGAGGAACCGAGGCCCAAACGCCGACTTCAAAGCCCACCACATCTGTCACCTGAGGGGCTTTGGCCAAGCTTCTCTCCACAAGAAGCGCCTGACAAGGACGTGACCAGCGGTGAGGCAACTGCTCCTCTGGTGAGCACAGAAAAGTGAGAAGGGTGTGCTTGAACCTTGCAGCGGGCTCACGTTTTAAGACAGCACCTGTCCCGTTGTGTAATCTGTGGGACAAAATGCACCAGCTCCGCTTACTGAGACACACCGTGGTCATGACCCAAGTTTAAGATGCAGCATATCTGGGCCATATACCTCTGCCTCAGCGGTACCCCCACATTCCCTTGAGGGCGCCCATGTAATGGAAGCTGCTGTCGTTCCGACTTACATACCATCCCATAGTGCTTAAAACTTTCTCTGGGCAGTTTCCATGCTGCTACTGGCGTTCGTGGGAAATTCACCCCCTGACCAGAGGAACTTATTTTGAGACACGACACCCCTGATTGCTAGGGCGTGGGCAGTAAGTAAGGCTCAGAAGTTCTAACGGTGGTGCTCCACCCCCTTTTCTGCTAGAGCCATGGTTCCCAACCTTGGGTGCCCAGAGGTTCTTGGACTAAAACTCCCAGAAGCCTTCACCACAAGGTGTGCTGGCCAGGATTTCTGGGAGTTGCCGTCCAAGAACAGCTGGGGACCCAAAGTTGGAACATGCACAGCCAGAGGGCTCAAAGGATTGGACACTTGCGTTCCACCACAGCCTGGCTCCAAATGGCATGAATTGGGGCAGAGCACATGATCCTCTTCTCACCCTTAGTCTGTGATCCGTGATGCCAGCTGGGAAGGAGTGATGATGGGTGTCAAGGCTTCAAAGCCACCTCTCGCACACACATCAAACTGTTCCTCCTTCACACCACTGGTCCTCCTGAGTCTGGCTCTTCCCCTCTAGAGACTTGGAGAAGCAGAGCCCTTTCATGGGACACCAACGGATCTCTTTGACGCCTGACAACTCTACCAATGAGGGCCCACTTTGGTTAATTAAACAGCACTTCAAACGTCCATAACTGGGGGCCAGTCACATCTCCGACTTCACGAGGGAGGCCTTGTTGGGAGACCCGTGGAGGGCAGAGTCATGGAAACATAGTGTTGGAAGGGGCCTATAAGGCCACTGAGTCCAAAACGCTGCTGAAAGCATCATGCCTTGAGTCCATCCTGCAAGTGCCTCCTTCCTTCGGCACGCCGTCCGTCACAGCAATTTCGCAACCACTGCACAACGAGCCAGTCATCACACAGGGGGAACCGCTTGGGCAGCTACCGTGTGTGGTTTTCTGCCCATCTTTTTTGGGTTGGAAAGCAACCAAAGAGCTCCTTGTATTACGGGGGGTTGTTAACCCTCAATCAGAAACGCAGCCCTAAGCATGAACATAGGATCTCTCAAAACGGTGAAGAGGTAACGAGGGCCATTCATCCTAATCACCCCCTGAAGTATTAGGCTGTCAAGAGGGGAGATTTGAAAAACCAGGAATCAGGAAGTAAAAATTAATTCATTTTGTGATTACGGGCAGGAAGGGAGGGAGGGAATGAAACTTGTACAAACCTCCTGGACTCAGTCCATGGGAAGCTCTGTGAGAAGCCGCTCCTGGGCTTTCACCCGCCATTCAACCATCTCATCCATCACAATACCCACCCCCCACCCCCCAGTCTAGAAAAACCTACTAAGGCTGCATGGGCAGTATAGATTTCATACTGATTTAAAGCATAAAATGTAGACAACTGGACAACCGGCCTTGCCCAGAAGAGCCACCTAGCAAAAAGGGAGAGCCAGTGTGATGTAGGGGACAGAGCTTTGGATCAGGACTCAGGAGACCCGGGTTCAAATCCCTGCTTGGAAATCTCAACTGAGGGTAGCAGTAGTGAACCACTTCTTGAGCACCTCACATGCTTCAAAAACACGATTAGGGGCCGCCGTTAGCCAGAAGTCATTTGAGAGCAAACAACAACAACATGAAAAAGGGCAGGTCATAATGTCCATTCTTCCTCACTCCAGGACAGCTGAGAGCTCCCCGAGAGACACGCCCCACATGTCCAGCCCAAGAGCGATAACCTTCCTTGGCTCACGGCTGGGGTTTGGCTGGTGCCATCGGAGTCCTTCTCACCCATATAGGCCAGAGGTGCTCAATGAGGACACAGCCAGAAAATGACTCTGAAGCTGAACGCTCCCGACAGACCACGATAAAACAGCCACATTTTCTACTAACGGTGTTCCTTCCTTTTTCCAAATCCCACAACTTGCCCACCTCCTTCTAAGCCACAGGGCAGCCAGAGCCGAATCAGTAAACACATGCATGAAGCATGCAATTAAAAGCGTACACTAAAGACAGCTAAAATACAAACAGACACAAACACATGCAAAATGCATTCTCTTCCTCCTCCCCCCCTCCCAGCTTTCATCTTTAGCAAGATAAAATACCCTCCTCTACTTGCATAAGCTATTCAAGATTTGAGGTGTCCCCTGGGAAGGGAGAGCCATGGAAAAACTCTATAAACACCACAAACCGTCCACACAGCCAGGGAGGGTTCATACATGCTGCAGACACACAAACACACGCAGACAATGGAAATCTATAAACACTGAGGGCCGTTGGTTTGCTTTTAATGTGCTCAAAGGTGTCCGAGCATCCTGGAAGGAAATTCTTTCAACTGAGAAGGCAAAGCCCCTCCTGATAACCTCCATCCGATGCTCCCGTCATTAACTCTACAGCTGCCACATCCGTCACAGGGAGACCAGGAATGACCCATCGCTCAGATCTCCACCTACGGCAACCGCGTTCAAGCAGAATTGGGCAGAATGACTGTCTGTGCGGAACGGAGGGAGCGGAAGAAGGGGGGAAACGAAGAGGAGGGACCCTCTGGGGGAAATCCTTCCACGCAAAACCAGCCGCCTGCCGTGGGATGGTTTTTTTCCGCCCCTGCCATTCATACCTGCTCAGAGCCCTGCAAAGATCCAAAATGCCACACCATCTGCCGACGCACCGTTGGGGAAATGCCGCGCCCGCCCGCCCGCGCTTACCCCCAGTTTCCTGCTCTTCATTTTCACGTAGCCTTGCTTGACGATGTCGCTGAAATTCGTCGCCATGGCTCAAGGCGCCCCGCCAGGCTGCGATCCACCTCCACGGAGTCGGACGGCTCCTCCCGACGCCTCTCTCTCTGTGTGCCACCTCCTCCTCCTCCTCCCCACGGCAGGGAGGATTCCTCGTCGGCCGGTTCACCTGTTTTCAGACTTGGCCTCCCACGCCAGCCCTCGTCCCTCCCGCCTTCCTCAGCATTGTCCTCGCAGGGAGCTCGCCGGCTGGGGTGGCTTCCTCTTGTTTGCTGAAAAACAGAAATGACAGATAGATTAGAGACGGTGACATCTTTCTCTCGCTCGTTTTTCCCCTCTCTCTCTCCGCCCCTCCTTCCCACCCTCCTTCCCCCTCTCTCGACGAAACCATTCCGGAGAACCAACCGTGTCTCGAGCCGTGGATGGGGGAAGAGAAATGGAACCATCCAGATTTTTAACCCGCCAGCCACTTGAGGTCTCCCACCTTTAAGGTGGTGCTTCCGCCAAGCTCGGCACGCAAAGCAGATACCTTTTCGAAAGAGAAATCGAAGGCTCCTTTCAAACAACAGAGAGTGTTTTAGGGTTGCAATTCTGCCTGACCAGCCCCGCTCAGAAGGCTTACCGTCTTCTTCTATTTAAAGGAGAAGATAACACGGGGGGGGGGGGGGGGGCTTCCCACAGAGGGTGATCTGCAACCAGCCCACGGCCACTTTAGAGGAAGGAGAATCTTCAAGGCGTTTTAATGGGTCTCCTCCTCCTCCCCAGGGCCACCCGTCTCTAGTCATCAGGTTGTCAACGGAGGGTCAAACAGACTCCTTCGCACTTCTCACCAGGGCTGAGCTGCCATCTGGGCTTCTGCCCAAATGCCTCGCTTTCAAACGAACACCCCTTTCTTCGATGGCTTTTTGAAAAAAGGATTTGCAAGATGTGGGGGGGGGGGCAGATCTCTTAGTATCAAGGTTATTGTATGCATTATTGCGCTCAGGTTTTTAAACGACTCGGGGACTTCAAAGCCCAGCACGTGCCACACACTGCAAACTACACAATATCAGCTTTGGGGGGGGGGGTGTTGGAGGACCTCTGCACCCTCCCTGTTGAATCTCTGGGCTGGTCTCCTAGACATCCTACACAAGCTGCATGTTGGAATAGCCCCAGTTTCTCCCACTGTCCTAAGGGCCCCTTTATTTCCACCCAGTGGTCCAGTGGTAGACTTTGGCATGCAAGGGGTTGACGGACCCGTGGGCTGCCTCCCAGGACAGACAGCAAGGGATCTGCAATCTTAGACAGGAAATCCCCCCTAACTCATGAGGGTCACCACATGCCTCTGTGGGTACGGCACACACACAGAGGCACACCCTGGCCTCGTGGATCATGGATTCCTGGCAATATCTAGGCTCTCCCTCCACGCCCACCCCACCCCCGCTACAACTGCAGCCGAGATTTTGTCAAAGAGGAGCTGGGCCTTTCGTTTCCCGGCATCCTGCATTTCGTTCCAGCGTGGCTGCTCCTTCCAACCCCGGAGAACAAAACTCCGGCACAGCTTTGCGCTCCATCCTTTAGAACCTCTCTCCCATTCCTGCATCGTCGGTCCCAGCGCTGAGTGGGCAGTGAACATCCTAGACGATACGCACGGGGTCGTCACTTGACTTGCACCCCCTTTCTGCAGACGAGAGGGCCATCCCGCCACACCCCCATCCCTTTGGGTTCCACACTGCTAGATATCCCAGTTGCAGACTGGGAGGGCAGTCATCACCGTGGCGAGCCTCCCTCCTTCACCTCCCGGGCACTGGAGGGCAGGATTTTATCCTAGAGACCAGAAGAGAGACATTCCCGGATGTCAAGGACGTGCAGATGGAGCTGGACGGACGAACCGTGTCCATTGTCTCCTTTACATCCTGCGCCGTTCCAAACCCTCCTGCCCGACCCAGAAAGCGTTGTGTTGCTATTTCACGCCCGCGGCACAAGAAGGGCATTACATGAGCCCTTTGTGGCAAAAGAAACGGGGGCAATCCTGAGGTCCATAAAGATGCTTGGACGGGCCTCATAATTAAGAGGAAAGACAATAAAACCCATGGCTGCTGCTCCTTCTTCTTCCAGGGTGAAGCTGCCGGGACCTTGGCGGAGAGTCTGCTTGTAAAGGCAGGGGTGCCTTGTTTCTATGCCACTTCTATTCCGCCCACCCACCCCCATACCTCGTTTTGACAACATTAATTACCAAACTAGAAGTCTCAGGTCCCTAATGAGGAACAGATGAGCACCACCAGCTTGGCATGGGAGGCAGCCCCCAAGGAGAAGAGATGAAGTCTCCCCGGCCCGCTTGCTCCCACCCGGTCCATTCATCCGTTCAGACTGATCCACTCCCTGGCCGGGGTCTATTTAAATCTGGCGGAGAGCAAAGTGTTGGCTCGCAGGGAGACGTTTTTGCTCAGAGGGAAGGGAAAGACCTGTTACACCCGCCTCTCTGTGGGGGATGAGAAGCGCACATGGCCCTGAGAAAGCCTTCCTTCGTCGTTTTTAAAAACGGGGTGTGCATTCCTCTGCTGGAGAGGAGGGCCATGTAAAGGCAGGCACTTATAGGGACACACTCCCTTTGAAAGTAAAAGGTAAAAACCCCGATGGGGAAAAGAGGTTCATTTCAGAAATGCGCCTAGCTCGAACCGGTTCTACTAGGCACCTCGGTGCGAGGGCCTGGTTCTTACATGCAGGTATTTTCCCCGCAGGTTGACAGGTAGGCTGGTTGCGCAATGAGACCCGTGACCCAGCCATGGATCAGATCCATCTGTGGCATTTAATCTTCAGCGACCTTTCCTGCATGTAAATGGAGGGATGAACGTGCATGAAGGAACCAGGCCAGAAGGAAAGGATCCTGCGTCTGTGGCCACCCCCCCCCCCCAAATCAATGAGAGGGAGGCCCACGGTGTGGGGGCTGGATCTCCAGACACCGTGGGGACGCCTTCAGAGGGGGAGGCTTAGAAACCCAGAGGGTCCTAGAAAGGCGTCTTTCGCAAGGCTGGCGGGCGAGGTTCCAACACAGCCGCGTTTATGGTGATGCAGCCAAGGCCCCCCACGGCGTTCGGGGAAACTAAGGACTCTTGTGGTTGGAAACTTGCCCTCTGAAGAAGAAAGGGTTGGCACTGCCAGATGGAATACTTGCGGACGGCCAAAATCGGCAGGCTTAGAAATGCAAGCCATCCCAGCCGTGGAGAGAGGAGGGGAAAGGAGAGCAGAGAGCAGAAGCTTCTTCTCTAGGAAGACTCCGGGTCCTTCCAAGTCAAACTCGCCCACTGGGACAATCCCATTCAACTAAACAGCCAGGAACCAGGACGACGGTGCTATGACTAAAAGGATTCAACCACAGACTCAAGCAAGCCCTGTGCAGATGCCAGCCTTGGCTATGGACAAGGGACCACAGACAAACTCTCTCCCAGTCTCAGCCTGCGTCTGTAACAAAAAGACATTCCTATGGACCTGCCCAGCATGCTGTAATGGACAGAAGGGATAGACAAGGGAGTCCAGGGTTCAAATCCCCCACTCAGCCATGGCAGCTCACTGGGGGTGTGGAACTGGTAAAAACCACTCCTTAAATATCTCACTAACCTTGAAAGCCCGGTTAGGGCTACTATAAGTGGGTTCTGACTTGACAGCATGTAACTATAATTTGACCTGTCTCACAAGGTTGTTCTTAAGATCATCAATCATTATACAAAGAATCTGGAACTTCTAACACACCATCTAAATGTCAGATCATAATATTCCTGCTTACTGAATCCCCCGGGAAGCCCCTTTGTATTGTACAACCATTGTTTAAAGAAATGGCCACCGATGTCTCAATAGCCTTTTTCAACATCTCACACATTTTCTGGGGCCCTCCAGAGGTTCTTGGGCAGCAATTTCCATCAGCCACAATCATCATGGATAATGGGAGTGGTACTCCACCGTTTCAAGGTAGGACGTGGGGTGTGGAATGGGGCAGACCTTTTAACACACACACACCGTGTTTTACCCAAACACAACTCTGGAGAGCTTCAGAAAACGGCAGTGACAGCTCATACCTATACTGCTCTTCACCTAGCATCCGCACCAGCGGAAGAGCTGAAATCAGAACAAACCACGGTTCATTTTACCAGGAAGCTCAAGGTTCAAAAACTCTTGAAGCAAAATGACAATAACAACAAAGGCGAAGAAGGGCTTTGTATTCTTAGGGAGCCTGGCACTTTCCCCCTTGCTTCCTCCGGCTGCCGAGCACACAGAATCCCTCCGAGGCCAGTGGCTGGGTCAGGTTCCGGCCCCTGGAGGGTCTGAGGTGGCCGGTACGAGCCCTGGAGTCCCCAGCCGAGGGCTTCATGTCATCTGAGAAAGCCACAGCCTCTCGGTTTGCACCAATGACCTTGACTTGACGCCTTTGGAGAAGGAGCCCGGGGGGTCGCCTGCCTCGCCCCCGCCCTCTGGCCCTCCACAGGCCACTCTAACCTCATCGAAACCCAAAGGTCTCTTTTAAGAGCCCAGGAGCCCTTTGCCCCCTTGCCCACTCCCGGCCTGCAAACAATCCCCTCTCCTCCTGCTGCTCTTCCCCCCCACCCCGCTGCTACCCCCTTTTCCCCACCCCACCCCACCCCTCTTGTGTGATCTTCTAGGCCGCCTCCATCAACACACCAAAGGCGTCAGCCCAGCTGGAGCCGCTCTCCGCACACAATGAGTTGCAGAGCCTCCGAGTTAAATAATTCATGCGATGATAATAGTACAAAAACCAACAGATTCACTCCAAAGCCAAATACCACGCTCTCTTGCCTGCAGGCTTTGGAGCAAAACACACACACACACACACAAACACACAATGCCAGGCTGACCTTCCCCTTATATTCGGGGATGCCTGGCCCCACAGCGACCAGGAGGTTCTTAGGTTTAACCTTAAAGGATCTTCCTCACGAAGACCTGGCTGCACGGAAATGCATCCGACAAGGACCGGCTGTGCCATTCGGTGCTGTGGTCAGTAAGGAGGACTCAACATTCACCCAGAGCCACTTTTGCACACGGCTTGTCATACAAGACGACGACGACAGGTGTGCTCTTTAAATTTTATTTTATTTATTTAAAAATAGGTTTACCCCTCCTTTCTCCTTAAAAGGATGCAAGGTGGCTTTCATCACTGAAAGCTAACAACGATGAGTATACAAATACTCAAAAGGATCAAATAAACACTATACAAAAAACATAAGCAACACCAAAACACAATCAAAAATGTAAAGCACCAGGGTTTTCCAGGGAGAGAATATTTAGAAGTGGTTTCCCCTTCCCTTCTTCCAGGGGTGCCCTGGGACTGTGCAGCTTTTGCCCAAGGCTACACAGGCTGGCTCTCCTCCTGGGAGGCCCAGGGCGGGGGGGGGGGGAATTGAACTCCCAACTTCTGGCTTTGCAGCCAGGTACCTAAACCACCAAGCTCTTCAGCCAACATAGTAAGGTAGTACTGTGAGATAATCTCTCTCTGCTGTTGTACTGAATGTCTTCAACAACCACTAAACCCAGAATTTCCATGGAACTATCATGAACAGTGTTTGAAGAAGCAACTTTTCTTAGACTACAACTCCCAGAATCCCCAGGCTCCACAGTTGTTGAAGAACAACATCTTTACTGACCTTCCGCAAGCAGATGATGAATTTTCTCTTCCAGCAAGCTTTCCTTGAGCGACTGGCTGCCTAGGTAGGATTTTTAAACAGACGGCCGTACCTTACTGCTTTGAATGCGTTTTGGTGCTGCTTATGTTTTTTAGTATAGAATTTGTTTGATCCTTTTTAGTATTTGTATACACACCGTTGTTCGCTTTATACCTTTGAATGCCATAAGTCCCTGTGGGTTCTTTTTAAGGAGAAAGGCAGGATAAAAATATTTTAAATAAAGAAATAATAAGACAAGGAAGCGTTTCCTGGGCATGGTTGGAGAAGCTGTGCCTCTCCAGGGTGGGAAGTTAAGATCATTTCCTTCCCGACAGAATCAAAGGAAGGGAAGCTGTTTAAGAAGGGAAAAAAGCCATGGAAAAAGGAAAAAAAGATAAAGATAGCCTTCACGCCTTCCGCTCAGCCTACGCCAGACTAACCGGTTTGGCTACAACAGTTCCTTTCACCTACTGTTTCCCCCCTTACAGCCTGCTGGGAGGATTCCTCTGTAAACATCCTAGGATATAAACCGTGATCACTGTTCTCTTTTTCACACATCAGAGCCCTGAAAAGCGGTGCCGGTTAGGGGCAGAGTCCAATTCAGGAAACAGTGCATTGAGCCCCTCAACCTGGACTGAGCTAAAATCAGTGGGGACACAGTGGGGATGTGAAAGGAATCTCAGAACGGCAGAGCTGGAAGGGACCCTATGGCTAATCGAATCCAGCCCTTGTCGAGGAGGCCCCGTGGGGAATCGAACTCCCAACCACTGGCTCTGCAGTCGGATGCCTAAACCAGTGGTTCTTAACCTTGGGTTACTCAGGTGTTTTTGGACTGCAACTCCCAGAAGCCTTCACCACCAGCTGTGCTGGCTGGGGTTTCTGGGAGTTGCAGTTCAAAAACACCTGAGTAACCCAAGGTTAAGAACCACTGGCCTAAACCACCGAGTGGCCTGTAGACTCTGGAGTTACCTACTCAGGCAGCTGGGCTGGCCCCATCATTGTTCTTCAGTCGGTAAAAAAAAGAACGTCTGCCTTTTTGGTGACCGACCAACCAACCACTAAGGAAGGGGCTGGTGGATGCTGTTTTATTCTTCCCCCGCCCCTCCTGATGTTTCCTAGATTTATGTTTTTAACATAGTAGTGCTTCCATAGATCAACTTGTTTTGAGTTTCAAAGGTATTTACTCTTCAGTTTATCGTGAGCCGTTTTAGGTCCTGTTTGGGAGAGGAAGGTGGGGCGCAAATCTGAGAAATGAATGAATGACTTTAGGGCTTCCAGCCATCTCGATGGCTGGTCGGTCTCCCAAATGCATCTTCATCTCCTTTTTGCGCGCATCCCAGCTCTTTCAAGAGGAAAAGAAGCCATTTCCAAAGAAAAAGCCAGCTCGTGAGTCTCAGCATGCTGGCAAAAATAAAGGAGGAAAAGAAAAAGGGGGAGGAAAGCAAAAGAACGGTAGCGCTTTAAAGACTAACAGACACACTAAAATAAATCTGTTCGTCTTTGAAGTGCTGCCGTATTTTTAATTTTGGCTTCCCCTTTGCTTTTGCCAAGAAGGGGGGGGGGGGAGAGGAAAGGCACGTATGAAGTGCAATACAGGAAATGAGAAGATTTAAGCTTATTTTGCATTTTAATCCATATTTCATTGACTTGTCTTTAAAACCTGAACTTCCTTTTAAAACAAAAAAGAAAAGAAAGGGGAGTTACTTTCTTATTACAATATTTGTTTCTTTCCAGTCATGCTGGGAAAAGTGGAAGGCAGCAGGGAAAGAGGAAGACCCAATGTGAGATGGACTGACTCTTGAAAGGAACCACAGATGTGAATGAGTCTGCTGGAGCTGAGCAGGACTGTTGAGGACAGGACATTTCGGAGATCACACGGGGACACCATAAGTGCTCACGAGAAGGATCCAGAATGCAGCATGGTGTAATAAATAAAGAGATAAGGGAAGAGAAACTGCTCAGAACATTCTCTTAGGAACAGGACATGATGCTCTTCGGTTTCATCCGGTGCCTGTTCACCTGTGGCTCGGTGTGTTTGTGTGTGTGCATGTGTGTGCCTACACGCTTCTCCATGTCTGTGCATTCTTCCATTGTTATCAGAACAAGCTCGCAGCAGAGATGCCCTGCAGGGTTAACAAATAACCCTGCAAGACAAAGCTAAGAATGATGGGGCTCTCTTATCTGCTTCCCACCAGCAGCTCTGCTATCTTGGCAGGAGAGGCACAGGATCACACATTCCTGCCACCGCCACCCCCCCCCCCCCCCACACACACACCTCCCACGATCTTATCAGCTTCATCTTCTTTGAGATGGTAAAAAAGGTCTCCCCGGGGGCTCTGGTTCTCTTCCCAGACTCCTTTTTATCAGCCTTGTCAAGGGCGCCCCGGAGCTCCCCCAGACCCCCTTCCTGTCGCCCGAGAGGCAAAGCCCGACCCTGTGTGCCAAGGGGCTCTTATCAGGGTTTTTCCAAAGAGGGGAGTGGGCATAGCCTTGAGGAAGGGGCCACCCAAGCTTCCTCTCCTTGATTCCCCAGCTCCTAATTTGGAAAGGACTTGAGGATGTATCCTTCTAAGGCTAGCTTGGAAACAGGGGTTTTTTCCTCGTCTCTTTTAAATGCCTGCCTGACTCTTTCCTAGAAAACAGCAGGGGGGAAAAAATTAAGGTTGCCAAAATCACAGGGACCCACAATTTCAAGAGCACCCAGTGCAATTATGTTCATTCTCTCCTCAACCTCTGGATTCGGGCCTTTAGGAGAGAGGAAATTATTTCCTACTGACGCCTAATAAGAGGCATTTTGCAGGTAGACCCAATTGTTAGCATTTAGGCAGGCCACAGATTTCAGCATTTCAAACCATGCCCTTTGGCTTGCCTGGACCCATCGCCTCCACAACAGGCAACATAAACAGCTCGGCCCTCATCTCTGATCCAAGGCAAGGGTTCTGAAAATACAAAATATAGTTCTTGGCTAGCATTCTGCCTCAGTCTCGCTTATTTTTCTGCTCCAGCTGCAAGACTCCGGTGGCTATTCAAGGACCACCGGAAAAGGGGGGGGGGTTTACAGTAAGATGCACAAGGTGCAACCTGGACCTCGTGATCCAGTGGCAAATTGCTGCAAGACCCAGGCAAATCCTCTTATGCAAGCATACAGCAGAGGCCGGGTTCTGGCCACTAGTTTTAAGTTCTGATTAGAAGACGGATTCCCTTCAAGTGAGATCAAGGCAGCAGACGTGGCTCTCATCCTCACAACGACCCTATAAGGTGGGCCCACTTCCAAGGGAACAAGTGGCCCAAAGAAACCTGCTGAGTGACATGGGTTAGTGGGCACTGGGGTCAGCCTCTCCCATGCCTCAGTCCTCTTCTCTAAACACTCTACAACATGAGCTCTCAACTGGAGCCGGGAGGACACAGATTCCCTGGCCCAAAGGGAAGATCAATGCCCATACTCTGTATTTGCCCATGCTGCCTGGGGAATCTGGGAATTGTAGTACACAAGTAACATTTCCTTGCTCTGGTATTTTTACTGCGTCTAATGCTGATCTTGTGACTCTTAAAAACAGCAGCTCCTCCAAATCTTAGTAGTACAGCCAAAATGTGTGGATTATAAGGTAGATGTCCCATGACAGAAGAGAACAAGAGGAAAAGGTATCATTAAATTTGATTAGTGAAACCACTAGACCTGGCTTCCATGTCTGCGGGCATGGGAAGACTACAAGAAACAGAAAGAAGCATTAAAGAAAAAAGGAAGAAAGCCTAAGAGTAGTGGTCTGCATGTAGATTTAAAAAAGACAAGGAGCAGGGTAAAACTTCAGCAAGGAGTGGAGTGCAACAGGGAGATACCCCAGGTGCTCTTTTCCAACCATGAGACCCGGGAAGGCAACCTTTATTAATATTAATCTTTTGGAAAGCACTCCTACAGAGCGATTAGGCTCTCTGCATAGCCACCCAATGGTGCTCCTTTTAAGGCAGTGAAGCTGCCATGCACACAACCAATGTTCACGGGTCGCCAGCATTTGCTTGATTATGAGTTGACAATCTTGGATGCATTGCCTCTAAATTCATAAATACTGTTCCAAATTCTCGTTTTACCTAATTTTCACTTTTAAAAGCATGCAGAATTTCTCTCACACACACCCCTTCCACTTCCACTATGATGTTTCCGCAACGACAGCAATTAACCTGGCCATCTCTCTCACACACATACACACTATCCTATACACACCCATGCACCCAGTCTAAAGATGGTTCACACAGAAGTGCATAAGAGGTTTCATCTGGGGCCTTTATTCTCATAAGTGTGCCATAATCTTTGCAATTTCCGCACGAGTAATGTTAGCCTTGGAGAAATCCTAAAGGTGGACTCTTCCCCCCCCCCCCCAACACAGAGAGTTCTGGTGTCTTGTGGGGCTGCATGTAAACCCTCAAGTCGCTCTTCTCTGCTTCAACCCATGTTACTAACAGCTCGAACTCCAGAGCTGTTATCATCACCAGAATATAACAATATAACTTTCCCAAGACAACCAGAGGCAATTAAGTCCTGGCTGTGTAAACATGACTGGCACCATGTGTTGACCACCACTAGCGCTGGGTGGGCCAGCTTCTGAAGGGGGTGGGGGTAAGTGGAAGAACATGCCTCAGAAACCCGTCCTAGCATACAGCGAGGGGCTGGCCTATGGGGCAGAGGGAGGAACGCACTGGGAAGGTACACCTTGAAGGCCTTCCAGAAGTGGCATCACACACCAAGGACTTATTGCCAAGGGGCCAGGCCCGAAGGGGCAACCCCCCCCCCCATGCTTTCAACCTGGCTGGTGCCCAGAAGGAAGGGATGGGTGGGGTCAGCCCAAGAGTTTTTGCTGCCTGAGGGAAAGGTCTCCTCCATTTCATGCATACCAACTCGTCAGGGGCCAGCCTGTACATGTGGGGCAAATCCAGTTGGCTTGGCTACGGCTGCCCTCCAGCATTTACTGGCTGAAGCACCTGCCTTATTCTACATCGTGGCTAGCATGTCCTTCCGTCAGAGGGCACCAACCAGGTCCAAAACAAACCCACATGAGATCCTATAGGGGGTGGTCAGCCTGACAGACAGCGCTGGGCGCAACGGATGGAGGGTGTGATCCAGTACAAGGTCACTACAGATTGGACCTCCTGGCCACTGTACTGCTCTGGTTCTATGCTTTCTATGCCAGAGATGAGGCGGAAAGAGGGGAGCGCAGGCTTTGAAGTTTTGGCAAGTCTGAAAAGCAGCCCGTAGCTTCCCTGAGATCACACACCCCTGTATTTAAACAAAGCGAGCACAGAAAACAAGCAGACAATACTGTACCGCCTTCTGCTCTGTTCCCTACTATTGCAGCAAAGTTGAATGTGCTTTACTGTGTTAGGCTGCTCACCAACGAGAAGCTGCCAGAACACTGTTGGGTCTAACCTACCTCTGTCCTCATTGTTTCCTCTCATTCATCTGCCCATCTTGGAACGACAATAATCCCAGAACAGAAAGAAAATACCCCAAGATGACGGAACTCCTGATTGTGCAGGCATAACATAAAGTTACCTCCATGTAAATTATTTACACCCAAGCAAGAGAAATTTGTACAAGGTGATGGCGCCATGGGTCATGTTGTTTCCATCGTGACCGCCATGCAATGCGCCTGCGGAAGTGCTTCCTCGGTAGCCCTTTCGCCTCAGCTGCTATTGCAGCTCCTACTTGCCACGCAGGCGCAGCTCCACAACAGGATTTCTGCCCAGGCAGCATTATCCCGAACAGCGGCCAGTCTATGAGTTTCACAGCCTTTCCTGTCCAGGGCAGCTACCTGTACTGCCCCATTCGGGATGCTGCTGAAAGTCAGCTGCTATAATGTCTATTTTACAAATGAGGGAACAGGGAAGTAATAAGAAAATTCATGCCTTACACTGGTGGGGCTTATCCTTAAACCAGAAAAACTAGCAAAATGGCAAAGAGAGCAATCATCTTAGAAATGGAGAACTGGGAGGGACCCTACGGATCATCGAACCGATCGGCTGTCAAGGAGGCCCAGTGGGGGAATCGAACTCCCAACCTCTGGCTTTGCAGCTGGATGCCTTATTAAACCATTGAGCTATCCAGTAGTCAAGAGGCAATACTTATTTATTTAAAGTATTTATAGGCCACCTATCTGCTACACAATTCAAGGCAGCTTGCAGTATTAAAAAAACAATAAAGCTGGCAATAAGGAAGTGAAGCAGGGTCTTCTTATGATGATGCCATCCTAAGAAGATAGGCAAGCGCTTAGACAGGAGGGTTGTGCAGGCAAGCCTCTCTCAGCTCCTGGGATAATCATCATCCTACCCACCCACCATAAGACTCCAGGAAGATCATTCCAGGACACCCTAACCAAGGATCAGCTCCTTGAGCAGGAAGGAAGAAACCAGCGAGCTCTCCTCCACGGAGGAGACCCGGGCAGGGCAGCCAACCCTCTCCGACTAGACCAGGAGGGGGGTAACCCAGTTTCTGCACCTGAGGGAACCCCCAGAGACCACACGGACCAGCCCAACCCCACAGAACCCTCGACCCCAGGCATTGTCTGCTTCCAGGTCCCCTTTTGAAAAACCGGGGGCGTTTTTTGGTTTGCGCGTCCGGCAGGAATTTCCAAGGAATTGAGCCGCGTTGTCCTGTCGCAGGAAAAGATACGAGAAAATAAACCCAGGAAGCCCCCACCCCACCTCCCCAAACCGACAGATCGAATGGTATTTCCAAAGGCAGTGTTGGTCTTTAAAGCACCAGATATATTTGGGGAGGGCACAGCATGCAGGGACGGGTGGCCTCGGGCCTGAATTTCCGAGGCGCGTCTCTGCTCCAGGAGGTTCCCCGGAATGGCCCATTCCCCTTTGCCTGGAGGGGAAAAGGGGATGGCCGGGGGGGGGGGCCGCGCAGCTCCCCCACGCGCGCCCTAGAGAGCCCTGCCAAAAGGAGCCCCGGGGCTAGGCAGAGCCAAGGCGGGGCAAGCCCTGCCCTTCTGGGCAGGGAGGCAGAGGAGCCGCGGAGCCCTCGCTGGCTGTCTTCGCCTTCCTCTTCCTCCTCCTCCTCCCCGGCCGGGCGCAACTTCCCCCGGGGCCGCGCAAGAACCGCCGCCTGCGGGGCGCCCGCCGGGTGCCTGGCTCGCCGCCCGCAGCGAGAGGTGCCTTACCTGCGCCTCCAGCAGGCGCTCGGGCCAACCGAGATCCGCCGATGCGCGGCGCCCTGGCCGAGAAGCGCGCCCCGTCGCCTCCTTTCTCCCCGCTCCTCTTGCTGCGGCTGCAGCTCCTTCCTTGGGCGCCGGGGCGAGCCCAGGCGCTCGGAGGCAGCGGCCGAGGCTGGCGCCAAGGCGGGCGGGCGGGCGGGCGGGCGGGCAGGCTCCTCCTCGCCGGCCCAACTCGCCCGGCTCCGCCGCTCGCCTCTCCGCCTGCGCCCCTAGCCGCGCCGTATTCCTCCGAGCAGAGGGGCCGCCCCTCGCCACTACTGCAGAGAGAGAGCGAATGAGAGGAGGATGGAGGGCGGAGACAGAAATGCGCCTCCCTTCCTGTTGGTTTGTTTCCAAAGAGCGCCCTTCTTCCCTCCTGGTTGCTCAGCGCGCAAAGGGCAGGGCAGGGCAGGGCAAGGCAGGGCAGGCTTATTCTGGAGTTCCAATGCGTCACCCTCCGTAGAAGCATCAGAAGAGAAGACGGGCGTGGCCATCAGCAGCAATCGAACCTCCAGAATCAGCAGCAGTGTACCTCTGAAGACATTTCCCCCGGTGGGGACAGCTGTCTTAGGCTGCGGTGGCAGAAGCAGCGCTGGCCTCTCAAGGCTTCTCCGTTTCATCGGACAGAAGCCTTCACGGATTTGTAACGCGTGGACGTTGCAACTCACAAAGCCTCTGCTGAATAAAACTTGCCAGTCTTTTCAAAGTGCCAGAAAACGCCTTGGAGTGCTTCTACTGTATCCGGGCAGGATCCTGTTGGCATGGAGTGGAAGCCGCGTTCTCCATTTTGCAAAGAGTCGCACACTGGCCCCACCAGCGATGGTGTGCGCTGCGCAGACCGCAGGGGGGGGGGGGGAAATGGAGAAAAACACTTGCCATCCTGTGTGGAGTCAATTCACAGGATACTACCTTGAGTATAGTATGTTGAGGAAGAACAGGGAAAGAAGGATTGCTGTCCCAACTTGCTTTTGCTTGAGTTGGAAAATGACTGCTTGTTTTACAAGTATTCTGTTACTTATTTTAGGTTTCAAGGAGGGGGGAAAATACAAAGGCTGTAACAGGACGAAGGCCTGAGGAGATCATAAGAATGGCATGGATTCCCCATCAAACCACCCGGCTCCCGCCCTTTGCGTTGACCTAACAAAACCCTTACACTGATATTCTTATTTGTCCAACCCTCTTCTTCGGTTCTGTGGCTGCTTTGTCCATTTTATGTTGAAACTGCAACATCTATTTCCAATTGCCTTTTCCAAAATGACATACATTTATATTTGCCTAAATCCCAGGGGCAAGGATCTGGCAGGTAGAGACATAAAAAGCTTGGCCCGGGGGGCTCCCAAACCAAAGCCGAGAGGCAAAGCAAAGGAGAATCCTACCCGAGACTGGAGGGAACCAGGTTAAGGAGATCCAAAATCAAAGGGCACTTGACAAGCGAGTCATACGTGTCTAGGAGTAGCAGCAAACATGCAGGGAGAGCCTAAGAAGCAGAATTAAGCCAGTCCAAAGGTTATACAGTATACGGCCAAGGAATCAACAACAAGAGTCCAGCACTAGAAGAGACTCATGTCGGTTTCTCAAAGGCAGAAATAAATTGCTGTCCAGTTCAGGATTTGGTGCTTTTTGACCTTTTTTTTTGAGGGGGGGAGAGAGCATGCTTTTCGTGGTGCGTGGCACCCTCAGAGGGTGCCAAGAGAATCAAGGTGGCACCGGGGGGCTGCTGAACATGCCATCCCAGCCTTAAAGGAGCAAAGAACAGGCCCCCATGAACTAGGCTGCCCCTCGTTTTTGATCTCCCGGAAAACCTTTCAGAAGGACTTTGATCCTCGGCTTGTACTGGGGCATTCATGAGGCTATTTCAGAGGGACAGAACCCAACATTAAAGGTGTGTCCATGGAGTGGCATAGGTAAACAAGAAGGGCTGGGTGGATCAGCCGTCAGTGCAGGCGGCCGTATCCTCAGGTGGAGTAAGGCAAAATTAAACCTTTGGGATTTTGATCTCAAGTGCCCAAACGTCTCGGGCTTCCTCTGACTCTCAGACAGACTGCAAAAGGCCAGAGGGGGCCTCACTCTGACACTGTCTCTCCAGATGAGAATCTTCCAGGCAACCTTAATTTCCCTAGGTGTGCCCCCCAAATGCACAAGAGTCTGTTTTTGCTTCAAAAAAATGAAAGGTGGCTAATTGACTGGGGCGCTGATTACACTGGTGCAGCTAATTATTATTATGAGTAATTACAATAATTACCTTTATAAAGCATTGCCCTTCTTTTTTTTATTTGCTGATTTCATCTTCCAAAGTGTGCCTTTTATGTCTAGCTGAGACTGAGAATATCGCTCCCTTCGAAATCTTCTAACTCCTGACCACAAAACGAAGTCTGAAACACAGCTTGGGAGTTGTTGTTGTTTTTTTAACTCCCAGAATTCTCCTTCTGGTGTGACCCCTGGGATTTGTAGAACTGTAGGGAAATGAAGCAAGCTGTCCTAGATCTGATTGGTACCATGGCTGAAGGTTTCGTTGGCACACACCCTCGATCTTAGAGCTTGGTTGCACTACTCGGGGGAATTCTGGGAAGTGTAGTTTCCAGAGGTAACTCAGGGATTGAGGCATCTGGCTGCAGAGCCAGAGGCTGGGAGTTCGATTCCCCCCTGGGCCTCCTTGATAGGGGCTGGACCCGATGATCCATAGGATCCCTTCCAGCTCTGCCGTGGTGTTATCATCATCATCATCATCATCATCTCCAAGCTTTGTTCTACAGTCTTATGTTGCAGAGGAAAAATGAAGCACAAGGAAGCCTGGGATCAATGGGAAGGCAACCTGCATCTCTTTTTTGGAGCATCAGTTATCAACCTGCCCGGCCATCATCCCTCCCAGATGACCCTGGTGATGATGCGTCAGCCTCCCAAGAACGTTGGGCCGGAGCGGGCTGTCACTTTAACGCAGACCGATGGAGCTGCAGGAGGAAGAGAACCAGACCTGGCCAGAAGGAGCGGCAGACAAGCTGCGCTCAGCATTCCTCACCTTAACCCACAGCATGCCGGGCTGCGGCCAGGAGTTCCCCGCCATCTGAAAGGTTGCTGGAAGGCCGGCAGAAATAGCACAGGTCCCAGGGTCCTCCTCTGCAAGATCCACCCTTTCATCTCAGTGCCCCTCACCATGCTCCCCAATGTCAGCAGGTACTCCGGCACCCAGCATCCTTTCAGTTCTCCAGCACTGCAATCTCAGTGGCATTTCACACAGCTTTCTGTGTCGGAGCCCTAGAACATTGTGCCGGCTATAGCCAGGCAGTAAATGGGACCCTTTTCCTCCGCCTCTTAACTCAAATCTCATACTAACCAAGCCTTTACAATGCGCAGGGGTTGAAGATCCCACATACACCTATTAGTACAGGAATAATAAGAGATGATAATCAGGTATCATGGAGTCAATTCTGACTGACGGCGACCCTTTCCAGGGTTTTCCAGGTAGAGAGTGCTCAAAAGTGGTTTCCCATTTCCTTCTTCTGGGTGGGATCCCTGGGAGCAACGTGCAGCTTTTGCCCAAGGCCACCCAGGCTGGCTCTTTCTCCCAGGCGGCCCAGTGGGGGAATCGAACTCCCAACCTCTGGCTCTGCAGCCAGAGACCAAACTCTCTGAGCTATCCAGCCATTACTCCAAGAACAGAATGCATGGAATAAAGCTGGCCATATCGGACATCCGGTGCCAGCTGCCTGAAAAGACTTTCCTTCATTACCTGAAAGCAGAGGCAAGCAACCCGGGTGAGTCAGAAATGATGGTGGGGCCAAGTGATTCAGACTGGGGCAAAGATTACCTTAAAAGCTCCTTTGAAAAGCACGGTCTTTAGCATCCCCTGGAAAGTACTTTGAGGCTAAGTCAATGAGCACCAGTTTCCTTCGGAGTTAGAGGAGAGACAGGCACCCAGGGATTAAAGCCGCCACCTGTGAATGATGTAAATGAGTAAAATAAAGCTGTATTCTCCTCCAGCGCCCCTGACTTTGGGCTTCTCTCTCTGCTTGGAGACCCCAGGAAGCGTCCCTGTTCTCTGGGACTCTAGAACTGCACCTTGAGACCTGGAAGGAAACCTCGTGTGCAACAAGCCTCAGCCGGGAGGGCCATGCCGTGCAGGCTGGTGTCCGGCCTGGCTTTCCCAGTAAACACTCCAGTCCATCCTAAAACCAGCTTCCTTCAGTATCACCCTTCCTGCAGGTCTAAACCTCTCAGAGTTGGCGCTTATGATTTGTGGGCATGCTTCACCCACTCTGGGCTTGATTTACTTGCCTATAAAATTTATTAATGTTTGCCTCTCAAATTTTTTATAAAAAAAACCCCCAAAGAAACAGCCCAAGCCACAACTCTGAAGGGCACGTCTCTTTCAGCTAATCAATTAAGAGCCCGTGCAAGCAGAATTATCTCATTGAAATATCAATTTTTAATACTGTTGCATCTCCCGGTTCCTTTCAGCGCATCGCTCCCATGCGCCTTTGCTCTTCCTCGCCATAAAGTTTGGCACATCACTCGCATGAGGAGAGTCCCTGTGCCCGGCAAGTGCTTTGAGCCTCCCTGGGGTTGTGTCGTTTTTTGCCTGGGGACCCCTAAAACCTTCAGCACTCAGCATCACCCTTGTTTTTTTGCAGAAACGAGGGTTTTTCATCTTCTTTGCAAACACCTACTTGTATTGTTTGACCCAGCTCCGGGAGGCAGTGGAAGACAGGAGGGCCTGGCGTGCTCTGGTCCATGGGGTCACGAAGAGTCGGACACGACTTAACAACAACAACTTGTATTAGCAAGAAGATATACTGGTTTTCTCCCCCTTTGCTCTGTCATGTTGGGGCAAACGGCAGCTCATCAGGGCTTTTACTGGTAGTATCAATATTTTAAAGACAGAAACAACTCAATGTCTTTACTTTAGGGCAGAAGAAGGCAGGACCACTTATTTTCCCGGGTTTTCGGAAAAAGTAGCCATGTTAAGCTTTTTTTAACAATGACATAAAAACGCTTTTGTTTAACAAAGCCTTGTCACCCCTTTAAGGCTATCAGGTTTATGTTAGTGTTCGTTTCGCTACGCTGTAATCCAAAAATCCTCACACTGAATCAAACTGTTTGCTTTAAACTTCCCAGGAGACTTCTGCTTTAGTTTTTGTTATACGTAACATGCTACTTTTCCCAGACGAGAAGGGGGTGTGTGTTTAAAAAACATGTTCTGGGCAGGGCTGTCATTATAGTTTAAATTCTTTCTTGTTTAGTCAGTTTTCATGATTTAGTTACTATGTTTTACATACTTTATATATGTATATAAACAAACTACCTTGAGTTCCTCACAAAGGGAGAAAGGTGATATATGAATAATAATAATAATAATAATAAAGGTGTTGGTGATCACATCCCTGCTCACTTTAAATTATCCAGCTCACATTTTTATTAGAGCCACCAGCATTTTGTTAGGGCCTTTGCAAATGACACCCCCGCCCCATATAAATGAGCAAAGCCTGTACAGTTTATGTTTGTTTGCACTTTGGAGATCATCCATAGACTAAGATTCAGAGAAGACTCACTGGGAAAGACAAGGATGTGGGGTAAAGCAGAAGACAGGAGGAAAAGAGGAGGAACTCATGGGAGATGGATTGACTCCATAAAGGAAACCATGGTCTTGAGTTTGCAACACCTAAGCAGGACTGTTAACAACAGGGCTTTTTGGAAGTCACTCATTTGCTGGATCATCATAAGTTGGAAGTGACTTGATGGCACATAACAACCACTGTCGCTTGCAGGAGAAACTCACCCTTACCCCTGGCCTCTCGGCCACTTTTGTCTTTCCTGCTGTTTGGCCCACTGTAGGGAAGGGTTGATGTTCTCTTAAAGACGGAAATCGGATGACCTCTTTCCTGGAGTGAACCGGCCTGCCCCCTGAGCGTTCTGACCTCCTGCTTTGTGGGTCCCGTCATCGAGCCTGTTCACATCAGCCTGAGAACCAGGCACTGTATGGGCGGCACACACTCCTAAGGCCATTTTTGTGGCTCCACTGATGGGCATGGTGACCACCAGAGGAAAACTAGGCTGGGTCTTCCTCCCCGGGCGGGGGGGGGGGGGCTGATCTTACAGGCAAAATCTTGGGTGGACGAGGGTTGACCCGGGGCAAACACCCTTCAGAAGTCTAGCAAAACACAGTCTTGTCAGGATAAACAGGCTTGGAGAGCAACAGACAAGGTCCAACCCCACCGCACGCATCCACTCTTAAGATTTATGGAGCTGGGCTGCTGGAGCTCCAACCAGCACTCGGCTGCAGGTACTTCGCAACTGGGAAAGGAACTCAGGTGCAGGGTTCCCCCCCCCCGAAGAAGAGCTTTCTTTCGAGGAGACCCCTATGCCTGGGGAGCCCTTCCGAGGACCCTTTCCCTCCACCTGAGCTCTCAACCTGCGGGCTCCTAGGTGTGCCTTCATCCCGCAGCATTCTGGGGAACTGGGAGAGGGTTCCGTCCAGCCCCCCCCTCCACCGCCCCCCCCGCCTCTGGCACACAGCTCCTGAGCATCCGAGAGGAGCACAACCCAGTTGGCTCGGGTCAAGTGACCGGGGCCATGGTAGCCTCAAACAGCTGGAGGCTCAAGGGTCCCTCACCGCCCCGTGAAGCACTACAAGGGCCCAGCCTAGCGGACGATGCCTTATCCTCTCCCCCAAGTGCTCCCTCTTTGCTACAGGGGTGTTAGGAGCAAACAGAACCCCCCCAACGTAGCCATCCTGTTCAGCTTCTCAGAATAATTCCCTGGAACCCCGTGTGAGTGTGATTCTCAGCGTGTACAGGAAGTGAGCTCACGCTGATTACATTACTCAGGGATGGTGGAAATATAAGCCCCATGATCGCCATAAAACTGTTATCACGGGCCATTATTGCTTAATTTTTAACCATTGTTTTAGGCTCATTTCCAAGAACATCTCAGCCATCGAGTGCAAAGAGGCTTGGTGAGTGGGTAATTGCAAGCTGTAATGTTTTATTCATGGACCAACGCACTGGGAGTACCTTTTGCACATGTGTGCACATACAGGTGTCGGTGTACATACACACACACACAAGGGATGGGATATCCTGGTTGCTCAAAGTATTATAATCGGCAGGTCAGGATTTCTTGCCTGCTGGATCTGAGTTATCTCCCGCTAGACGTCTGGGTAGACCAAAAAAAAATCCAGCAGGAGGTGTAAAGCAAAGCAGGTCCACTCTGTATGAACTTCATGTACGAGGTCCTTCCTATGACGGGACACTCTGAAAGTGCTGTTCAGACCATTCCACTGGAATAACTGATTGTTACCTAGCCAGATATTTGAGCAAAATTCCAGTAACCTTTGTATCTTTTCCTTCTAGATCTATTCATTTTCAGTAAGCTGCAGAAAATTTAAGGCATGGGGCATTTGAGAGTGTTATTAATAATGACCTTAGAACTACAGAGCTGGAAGAGACCCCAATGATCAAGTCCAGCCCGTCAAAGAGGCACACTCAGGAATCAAACTCCTAACCTGTGGCTCAAACCCCTGAGCCATCCAGCAAACACTAGGCCTTATTTATTCATATCCCCATCTTTCCACACTGTGTCCCAAGGTGGTTACCTAGTCACACTTTTGTGCAATATAGTGAGCACCAGTGTATTTCCATTTAAAATCAAGTAACAATGTCCAATTGCAATATTTGCATATATTAGCACATGCAAGTTTAATGCAAACCTTTGGTCACCATCCAAGAGATCCCAGGCAGCCTCTCACCAGGGGCAAAAAGGGCACCCGGACCCCATCCACCACACAGGGGATCAAGTCCAAAGACACTCACTGTGCAGTTGGTTGTGACCAAGCAGAGGCGGGAGCCCCGGGCTGGGAGCACAGAGCCGGAATAAGGTGCCCAGATGCAGAAGGCCAGCAGGCACCAAGGCAGGGGCAATAACAGGTGCAGGAGCACTGGAGTCCAGATGTAGAGATACAGGAGGCAAGAGCAGAGGCAGGACCACCGGCCCTCAGGGGCAACAAGGCACAACAGAAGACCTTGGTTGCTGAGGCCAGTTCTGGGAGGGAGAACCACTCCTTAAATAGGCCTTCCCTCCAGGTCTCCAGGTGAGCCTCTTGAGTGGCCCAGCAGCTGCTACCCAGGCCAGGGCCTGAGCCTGCAAACACCAGGCCACTCCTGGGTCAGGCTGGCCCCGATCCTGCAGCTGCCAGGGCAGTACGGGCCAGATCCTGTGTGTGTGTGTGTGTGTGTGTGTGTGTGTGTGTGTGTGTGTGTGTGTGTGAGAGAGAGAGAGAGAGAGAGAGAGAGAGAGAGAGAGAGAGAGAAGAACATTCTCCTTCTTGGTCTTCCTCGCCCTCTGTCTCTTCAGCGGTGCCTGTCCCCCCCCTCTTCGGTGGTGGAGCAACCGCCGCCCCCCCCCCCCCCCCCGGCTAGCGAGACCAGCTCTTGAAGGATCCAGGCTGGCTGTGGGGATGGTGTGGCACCTTTAAGGGTGACACTGGCGAGCACAGGTCAGTCTGCCAAACGTGTGGGCCAAACGCAGCACAGGGGCTCAAGAAGGAAGGAAGGTGAATGTCAGTTCCTGGAAGAAAAAGGGCTCAGCTCCCCTTCCCTCCTGTTTTAATTCCTCAAATCAGAATGAGAGACTATGTCTCAGGATGTAGAAGAATGTAAATAATCTTTATTCTTTTTTCAGCACATGGCCTTCTTCAGGAGCAAGGTTCTAGCATCAGAACCTCCTTAGCTCATTTGTTCTGTGCCAACTCTGAATATTACCGTAGTATCAAAATAAAGATTATTTACATTTTGCTACATCCTGAGACATAGTCTCTCATTCTGCTTTCTGGCACCACTGGATGTACCAGTTCCTTGTGTTTCTGCTTAATGCCTCAAATTCCCTGTTTTCCAAAGGGGTGTGGATTTCAAGCCCTTTCTGGGGTGTAGGGAGGAGGACTGTGTGGTGAGATCCTGCTCTCCCCTGCCCATAGCGCTTTATCTTCTGCAAGACCCAGTCTTGAACTCTGCCCACAGCATGTCACTTCACACACCCCTACATACATACCTAAGATAAGCACTTTGCTTACTGCAACAAGTGGAGTGTGTGCCAGCCAAGTCTTATCTGGGTTCCCAAGGTTGGGAAGCACGGTCCTAGGTGGAAAATGCCATCCTTGCATGGCTGTTCTGCAGGTTGACGGCTTCTAACCTTGAGGACGTTCCTGTGTCTTGAAGAACTGGAGACACCATGAGAAAGAGGACCCCACCATCCTTGCACTTTGTTCGGCTGCAGAAGTGGTAGAAGGGCGCTGGCCAAAGACTTCATGCACAGAAGATGCGCCTCAAGCACACTGGATACACCCCCTGATGTACAGCTCAAGCACATCAGGAGAAGATTTCCACATCCTTGCAATACAAGCCACTCTTGTGGGCCATCCAGCTTTACCAAGGGCCATTTCCCGGGGCTCCATAAATAGCACAAACAACCCAATTGTGTGCGTTCACAGAGGCCGCGTAGAAGAACAAGCCAGCTTCTTGAACCTTGGCTTGAAGTTGGCTTGTTTTCCCTAGCCGCAGTGAAGATCAATCACAGGTTGCCAGATGATGGTGACATGGCATGCAATTATTAATTTCAATCAAGATCTGCCAAATCCTCTCTCGTTTCTCTGCCAGAGGATTCAGAAGCGCCAGGTGGACTAGCCAGGCCTTCTTCTCACTTGGCACAGCATCGTGTCCACATCGGCCCGCGATCTTGTAAAATTCTTAAAACAACCCTGAAAATGAGGTCATCATGATTATTTCCACATCTCGGATGAGGGCTGTCTGGAAAGCTGAGGCAGAAACAGAGGCTCACCAAAGGTTTTTCCATCGCAGAGGCTGTGACGAGATTTGAACCTAGGACTTCTCTCTCTCGTTTACCTCTATAGGCACAGAAGTGAGAGAAGCTGGTCCAGTGGACCTCAGTACCAACCACATCCAGAGTCCATGGCTAGCTCAGTATTTATTATAAAAATATATACAACACACACAGGGAGGCATATGTAATGGGTAAGCTAAAGCCATGGGTGACATTTTCACCAGCTTTTACGTTCATTCTGTTCCCTTTGCATCAGGCCTATTACTTCAGTCCTTTTTACCTGATGGGGTGTGGAGGCGCAAATGAAAGGCCCTCCCAGATGGGCCGGCTTGGTGGGAGGTAAGAGATGGAAGTTATAAGGCAAGACACGGTCAGCCTCAAGTGATCCCATGGTCACGGAGATTCCCACCCTCTCCCTCCCACCTTCTGGGTCCCCAACCCTCCACTGGGAGGTTTAATCTCTCTGTGCTTGGCTCCCTACGGACTGGGATCAGAGGTGCTCTGGGGGGGGGGGCTGTATCATGGGGGCTGCTCGGAGTCCGTCAGCCATGAGACAAAACATGACTTGGGCAGAGATCACGCCTGGAAGCAGGAAGAAGATTCAGCAGAGGTGAGATTGCCATACAAGGGAGGTTGAAATGTAGGCAAGTGGACCCCTAACATGAGGTTTTGGCTTTGTTTATTGTTTCTGAATGGACTTGGGAGTTTTATGGACCGGGGAAGGAAGAAGCTATTATAAATTACCTCCTTCCATGAAACCGTCGTCTCTTCAGCTCCCTTCCTAGTCAGCAAATCTTACAGTGCGGACAACCCCCTTTCCTCAGCCTCTCATAATCCTGGGTTGGTCTTCTCTTGAGTCGGTGAAGGGAGAGGCTAAGCACCCCTGCTGCCCAAGAGTAACTCTTGGAACACAAGAGGGAAGATTTACTCCGCAGCCAATCTGGGTCACTCAGCCATAGCGGCATGGATCCGAACCTGGGGCCGGTGGCTAAGGAACCTGGATCTGAAGGTCTTCCTCATCGTCAAGGTCACTGGTGCCGTCGCCAGGATCGTCAGTGCCGAAGCGGGAACCACGGATCTTCCCAAAAAGAGGGATGTTCTGCTGGCGGCGCAGCCTGTTCCGGGACAGAGAGAAGAAGCTCAAATATCTACATCTACATCACCATCGTTGTCACGGTGGCTGTCATCATCACAACATTTGTGTGCTGCTTTCCCATCCCTCAGGGTTCCTCTTAGGTGGCTTACAGCTGTTTAGAGCCAGCCATCGGACAGCGAGATAAGCAGGAAGACCGAGTTTCGCACAATCTCCCTGGCAGCTGTTTGGAGATCCTGCAGCTACAGAAAGGCAGTACCAGGGCATGATCCACCTGCACAAATCAGGGGTTGGTCAGACCTTCACTGGACCACTGAAGTGGCATAAAAATGTGATTTTTCCAGTTCCTGCAAGCCTTTTCAAAAGGCTGGGCATCGCAGAGGTTAGGCAGGGAGGAGAGACCCTTGCCCCATCATTCTCATACAGCTGAATCCAAACATAAAACTTGAGGACCTTCTCAAGTTCTTCCGAGCTTCCCATGGAGTCCACAGCCCCTTCCCGCACCTCCCCACAAATTCCTTGAACCTAGAGATTGGAAGCTTGAGGAAGCAAACGAAAGAACAAACCCAGATGGCGCTTGTACATGTAATGAGTTTCCAATGAACGGTGTCCAAAGAGCAACATATGGTTGCTCCGAAGGTGAAAAAGGAGCTCATTGCATTATCTGTGGCACTGCCTGTTCTATTGGGGGGTGGAAGAAGCTGAAGATTGACGAGACACTGGCGTAAACCATGAAAAGGTCCTGACAAAACACTCTATGAACGTGTCAGAATAATCTTTAAAAGTAAGTTTTGAATGTAACGAGAAAATGTGGCTCATACAACAGTAAAACTACATCTCCTCTTCTCATGACTTTCTTCTAATAATGGGACTTTGCTACACCCTTGCAACCCAAGAATAGCATGTTCCTGATGTGGCAGCCTTCACTTTATGACCATCTGACCATAACATAGAGCTTGGCTGGTTCAGTTTTCCACAAACTGGCACCCAGTCATTATTTTGCATGGGGATTTTACTTCTCTACTCAGCTGATCAACTCACCCATTTCTGCCTTGCAGAAGACCCTGTAAATCTGGGAAGAAGATGAATGAGTCACATGTGTGGTGTCCCCCATTCTCACTACCCTGCCCTCCAGAAAGCTGATTCAAGAAAAAAGATATTTATTTAGCTAGGTTCTGGCTGACGTTTTCCTGGGAGTGCCAATTTTGTAGATAATTGATTTTTTGGATTGATTTTCTTTTATTTCTTTTTCCTTTAGATCCTCAGCAAGAAGCTTACTTCTCCCATTAAAGCCTTCTAAGAAATATAAATAAATCTGCCTCCTTGCTCTCCCACCCAACAGCGGGTACAAGAGATCCTGCCTCCTGTTTAAACTCTGTCCAACTAAGTGGGTGTTAGATGCTGATAAAGCCAAAGCGGGCCAGACCGTCCGTCAGTGGCTCCAAGCACCACTTACAGGCTTTTGACGAAAGCCAGCAAAGTTGACTGGAAACCTTTTCCAGATCTGGGACATTTAACAACTGCATATTATCGTCTGGAACTTCTTTTGTTTAGAATTAGGGAGGCAGAAGCAGGAGACGGGAGGTTAGTGAATTAACTCCCAGGGCTAACACCCGTTATTCAGTTCAGTAGTCCCCTTATGTTTTCTGTCCCACGTAAATCATATGAATAATTATAGTTAAGAATTATTTACCTGTCTGCCGGTAATGAAACATATATTTGTGTATTAAGCATATGGGCTTCTGATCATCATCTCAGAACTGCAGAGCTGGAAGGGACCCTATGGATCATCAAGTCCAGCCCCTGTCAAGGAGGCCCCATGGGGGAATCGAACTCCCAACCAGCAGTTAGTTGAATGGATTGTGTGAGTGTACATGTACACTGAAACAGAATAAGACTGGCAGCTCTTCCCATTTATTAGTCTTCAAAGTGCCACTCAATTTTGTCTTTCTCTTCTCCCTGTTTAATCTTCCCAACATGCTGAGACAGAACACAGCAGCTTCTTATGGAAAGAAAGCTCTGATTGAACAGTTTCTAAATCCGCTAGGATTTTTAAAAAAATCAGCTACAGCTTCCTGATATTACATACCTCTGCTATGCTAGATCATGAAGTCAAGGAAGGAAGCAACACATGCCCTAAACATAGTCCCCGGATGTTTTTGGACTAAAATGGCCAGAAGTCTTCATCCTTAGCTGTGCTAGCCAGGATTTCTGGGAGTCTTAGTCCAAGAACATCTGGGGGGCCCAAGGCTGGGAAACACTGGTCTAAAACCTTGGGTCCTCAGCTGGACTGCAACTCCCAGAAGTCTCCTCCTCCAGCTTTGCTGGCTAGGATTTCTGGGAGTTGCAGTCCAAGAACATCTGGGGACCCCAGGTGGGGAACCACTGTTGTAGATACAGATTGAGCAAAATACAGAAGATTCACAAGTGGATTCCAGCAAAACAATATTTTTTTTGGAATCCCTCATCCAAGCTCTGGGTACAGAAGCAAAGGAAAGGGCCGCTTAGTGGCCCATGAAGATGAAGGATGAGGAATTTCATGACTCGGTTGGTAAACTGGTTATCTGGTGCGGCAGACTGGCTCGGAGACTGAGTGATGAGTCATGAAATCCCACAAAGTTCACTCCTGCCAGAAAGTCTTAAGCAAGCCACTCTGTCTCAGCGTCACCCTACCTGCCTCTGTGACACAAGGGGATAATAATCGTGGCCAAGCTTTGCATGGCTGTTGTTTAGGACTACAACGAAACAAGGCACAAGAACTGGAGAGCGGGAAGGAACCCTCAGGATCACGGAGTCCAGCCCCTGCCAAGGAGGTCCAGCGGAGGAATCGAACTCCCAGCCTCTGGCTCCACAGCTAAATGCCTAAACCACTGAGCTATAATAATAACGTGCTGTCAAACCAATCTAGAGTTATGGTGACCCTTTTCAGGGTTTTCCAGGTGGAGAATACACAGAAATAGTTTCCTATTCCCTTCTTCTGGGGGGGCACCCTGGGACTGTGCAGCTTGCCCAAGGCTACCCAGGCTGGTTCTCCTTGCAGGAGGCACCGTAGTAGGGAATCGAACTCCCAACCTGGCTCCACAGCCACATACCTAAACCACAGAGCTCTCCAGCAGTTCCCTGATGGTGCTTCTCCTCATTATTTCATCTTCACAGCCATCCCATGAGACGGATTAGACTGACAGAACGAGAAGGCGTGAGAAGGGAGACTGGCCCACGGTCACCCCTGGAGTTCTCTGCCTGGCTGTGAATCTGCCTCTGGGTTCCTCTGGTTCTAGAACGACTTTGTAAGGATCACAGCGGTTCACTCATCTGAAAAACTGCCCACAGAACGGCCCAACCTTTCTGTGCTGGCCGGCTAATCTCTTCCACACTGAGGTGTGTACGGTGCCACAGGAAATGGGGTGGGTTTTTCAGTGTGCAGCTGGACTCAGAATGGGCAGTTGAGAAAAATGTGCAGCTGGAAATCAATAAATGTGCAGCTGGATTAAAAAGAGCAAATTAAGAGAGGTTATGTCTATCTGTTTAGGATGGCTAGACAGCTCAGTGGTTTAGGAATTTGACTGGGAAGCCAGAGGTCGGGAGTTTTTTGTTAAGCCAGCCTGGGTGGCCTTGGGCAAGCTGTACGATCCCAGGGCACCCCCTGAAGTAGAGAAGGCGAAACCATTTCTGAGTATTCTCTACCTGAAAAGGGTCATCGTAAGTCAGAATTGACTTGACGGCAGATTGTTCCCGTTGTTGTTAATGTCTGTTTACTAAGAACCTAAACAACAGGCAGGGAAATGCAACAAAATTTTCAACTGCACAGCTTGGTGTCCGATGGCATATTAGAAAAATAATCCCTTCAGGAACCGACAGAAGTCTGCTCTTTGTGCCTGAGGAAGTGGACCGCGACCCACAGAAGCTCGCTGTGAAATAAATTAGTTATAGTCTCTAAGGTGTTCCCTGTGCTGAAATGGCTACCTTTCGGAACAAGGTTTCTGCCAGACTTCTGAAGGGGTGAAGAAATTTCAGGAAGGTACATCGCCCTTCCTCCTTGTTGGACCAGGACAATTACGATCATTGTGTTTCATCTTTGTTGAAGATTTTGAAACAGAGGCTGGACAGCCATCTTTCAGCATGCTTTAGCTGGGGTATCCTGTGTAACCCACAAAGGCAATTCCAACCCTACGTCCAAGATCCTATTGCGCAACTTCATGGCATATAGCTGTGATGATGTCATCGACTCTGGCTTTATAGGGTGGGAATTAAAAGCTTCCATCCAAGTCCCCTCAGGATCCAGGGATCTGTAGGGATCCCTTCCCTCCTGAGCAAGCCTTTGGGAGCTGCAGAACAGGGCAGAGAACTCTTTGATGTGCAAAACCAACCCCTGTTGGTCCCATAATGTTGCGCAATAGGATCCCAGCCTAGGATTCTATGATTTGTATGGAAATCCTTGGCTGCTGCAGAAGCACAGAAAATGAGAAGCAAAGGCGTACGACTGACAGGTACAGTTCATCGTTGGGACAAAACGCTTGAGGCGCCTTTCATTGAGGAGCGCTGCCAAGCTGGGAACGACGTTGGCTCAAAGCATAAAACGAGCCAAGCCGAACGAAGCAGCAGGATCCCAGCACAGCCTTTCCGTCTGCTTCACGGCACTCCGAAGAGGCCCCGAAGCATGGCTTGGTCGCTAGCCTGGAAAATTATGACTGCCATGAGCAATTGCCCGGGCAACCTGGGGCCATCGGGTTCTTTCAATGATGAGAGAAGGTCCCTCCATGCCAGGTGCCGAGAAGGCAGAGCAGCCTCACCCCCAGCTGGCCTCCCTCGCCCTTTTGCTGGGAGACTCATTATCATCTTGCCCCATCAGCATCACTGGCCGCTTGATCTTCCCAGCCTCCCAATTCACCCACAAAAATTTATGCCTCCGATTTCCACTCTGAACCCAGGAGCAGCACAAAAATGAAAAGAAGATGCCCCCCTCCTGTACTCCTCGAGGTGCAGCCACCCAGCTCCAGCCAGTTTTTACTGGAAAAGGCATGAATTATTTAAGAAAAAAGGGCGGCGAAGATCTGTTAGGGAGGAAGGCAAAGGCTCCATTATTTTCCTATGATTTAATGGCAACTTCCCCAATAAAATAAGAAGATAAGAATCATCTCTCCCCACTCCTCTCTCTTCCCCTTTCTTTTCTTTTTTTTAAAAAGCCCAGCTGCTTGATCAAAGGCTCTTTGGATGGAGCACAATCGATTCGGCTGGCAGGCATCTTGGTGTTTTATTGCTGGAGAAGCGAATGTGCAAATTAAAAAAAATAGAGAGAGAGAGAAAGAGAACTTTTTAAAGGCAATAAAATGGAAGTATCTCTTAAAGGCACTTTGCTTGGCATGTCATGCAACCTCTAACCCCACCCCCACCCCTTCTTCCCTCCCAGGCCGTGTCAGGATCTCCTCCAGGACAAAGGTGCAGCTTTTAAAGGCCAGAATTTCTCTCTCTCTCTCTCTCACGCAAACCCGCCTTAGCTGCAGCTCCTTCGTTCAGCACGTACAGCCTCGCCCTCTAGTGATGGGCAGAAATGCATGCAAGCCAAAAACCTCCAGAGCTGCAATTCTGAAAGGCACGGCCTGGGAGGAGAAAATATCCCTTGTCGTTTTGCTGGCAGTTGCAGATATATTTTCCTCGCTTTTCCTCCAGAGCGTGTAAGGCGGTGTGATCAGCAAACCCCTCCTTCGCCTCATGTCATCTTCACAACATATCCAAGAGGTGAGCCAGGCTGAGCGCGTGGAAGCGGCTGGCCCCACCTTGCTGGACGTGTTGCGTGGCTCAAGAGAGACCCTAACCTCCCTCCCGAAGTCCCCCACAATGCTCTAAGCACAACGGTAGTTGACTTAATGGAGATCTGTGGAAGGAAAGTGGTGGAGACTCTGGGAGATATTTATCTCCGGATGGAAAACGCAAGGGAAAATGCTACTTTTTCCTATCAAGGGTGTGTGTCTGGGTGTTTGTTCACATGTTGGAGGCCAAAGTCAATGGGGTACCGGGAGAGAAATGTGGGGGGTGAACTTCCTTTCCCCCCAGCTCTCTCTCTGTTACCCGTTCTTGACTCTTCATCCAGGGGTTGGCCACGGAGGGACACAGCCTTCCTGGATTGGCAGAGGGCTGGGCTTTACGGCCCTCCGGTATAAAACTATCTAGCCTGTGCAACCTGGACCACTATGTGTTGTGGGCCAAGAGCAAGTGTTCCAGAGAAAGTTGCGCACAAGACCGAGAGCTTCCGCTCACTCAAGCAAGTGAGCCGATCTGGATGCTGCAGAAGAAGACAATCATCCCCACCTCGTTACGGCAAGGACTAATTTTGTCCAGCTTGCCTAGAGTGAGAGACCTAGCTCTGCACATGTTTCCCACGTGCATGCAGATTCCTCTTGTCATGTATGTTAGGCAAGATGCATGCTCAGCCTGAAATTCCTTTGAACGGTCTCTACAGCAGTTCCCCTGAAGAGGCAAGCCACTTTCAAAATGGAAGGAAGGCTAGCCTCTTAGCTGTAGAGAAAATGTCATAGGAAGAAATCTCTGCATGCACAGGGCTTTCAGTCACGTGCAAATGACATATTTAGATTGTGCAGTTCATGCCACTTGATATTGCAGTCATCAAGCGATGCACGCGTGTGTAAAAGCTAGCCCACGGCGCAAGCCAAATTCACCCAGGGAAGTTTTGTGTGGATGATGCTTTACGCGGTCATCGCAAATAAATACAACCATTTCTCTTCTTGATCATGCTTCTTCCGTCCTCCTATATCGCTTCCCTCTCCTTGGGCTGAACCTACCGGCTTCCGTCCGCTTAAATGTGCTTCCCTCTACCTGGACTGCAGGTGCTCCACTTGAACTTGGAGATTCTCGCTTTGCTCTGTCTGCTCATCAAGGGACCTCTGCAATTTCCGTGCCTGGTTGTGGGCCTCGTCGAGCTGCACAGTGGACAGAAACAGAGACCTGTGTGGGCAATGACCTTGCCAACTCTACTTACTGTTCTCCGTGCGACACCCAGTCGCCAGCGACCCACACGGAGCTGAGCACCAGAGTTGGTGGCACCAGCCACCGTTCTCACTTCTGAACGCTTGTCAGATATTCCTTCGCAGCTTTCCCTGCTTCTCCGACTGAAAAAAGCCAGTGGGGATCCTTTCTGAAAATGGCTTCTCTCTTCAGGAACAGGAACTCATGCAGAGACACGTTAAAGGAATCTCCCCCTGAATCTACAGGGCCCGACTCTCACCTCTCTCTCTGCCGGCTGTAACAGGGATGGTTCAATTTATCTCCCAAAAGATAAACAACGATAAGAGCTTTGAAAAATTAGGTTTCTGGACTCCCAGAGCGGCTCAACCAACACACAGACCCAAGGGCCTAAATTCAGCTCTTGGTCTCCACTAGAGTAGACCCACCCAGTCAATGAAATTCGCGTGGCTATCCAATTCCTAAATGGGCGACGGAGTCCACGGTTCCACTCAGTGGGGATTATCGATGGGATTTTGACCTAGGCGTTGCAGTTTGACAGGCCAACTTTTTCACGCTCTGAGAAAGGAGGGACAGGAGGTGGGGGGGAAGGCTTACTTCGTCCTCCGCTTGAGCCAGCTCTTTCTTCAGCTCTTCGACGCGCAGGCGAAGCTTCTTCACCTCGCCCTCGTGCTGCTCCACCCGCCGGTTGGCGTGGGCCAGCTCGGCCATTTTCTCCTGGCACTGTTTCTTTAGCTTGGTGTGGACATGCTTCAAGTCGGCCAGTTCCTGGAAGGAGGCAAGGCCAGCGAGTCAGCGAGGAAGGCCCTGACCTCTCCCAGACGGGGATCCTGGCCCAGGCCACACACTCCTGTCCTTGCTCCCTAATGCTAGATCACAGGCACTCTGCTGTGGCAAGGGAAATAAACAGCGCTCTGCACTTGGTCAAGGGAACTCTGGCCACTGGGCAAAATCCTGTGGCTTAGCTTAGCTAGTTGCCCGAGAGTAGCCCCCCTGAATCCACTGCCGGAGGCTGGAAAAGAGGCTCTGTTTGCAGGGATGGGGACTCCGGACTTGGTCTCAAAGGCTCGGACTCAGACTTGGGACTTTGACCCAAAGACTTGCCAACATCCCCGTCTGTTTGAAACTGGGGGGGGGGGGGGGGGAAGAAGGGGGAAAAGATCAACACGTGTGTTGCCATTTGTGTACCATGAGATAGATCCTCCCTCCCTCCCTTCCTTCCATCCATCATCAGCTTCCTCCCTCCCTCCCTCCCTCCCTTCCTTCCTTCCTTCCTTCCTCCCTCCCTCCCTCCCTTCCATCAGCTTCCATCCTTCCTCCCTCCCTCCCTCCCTCCCTCCCTCCCTCCCTTCCTTCCTTCCTTCCTTCCTTCCTTCCTTCCTTCCTTCCTTCCTTCCTTCCTCCCTCCCTCCCTCCCTCCCTTCCATCAGCTTCCATCCTTCCTCCCTCCCTTCCTCTCTCCCTCCCTCCCTCCCTCCTTCCTTCCTTCCTCCCTCCCTCCCTCCCTTCCTTCCCAAAACCTACTCCACTTTCTCTCTTTTTCACCAGTGGAAAGATGTGCTTGCCCTCTAGTGTTGATTCTTAACACCTTGGATGCACCTCTCCAATTAAGGGCTTTTCCAGACATTTCGTCCACTTTCACACTCTATTCTATCCATTAGTGCTGAAATAGCATGGCCTTTGTGGGCAGATATATCTAAACTCCTCTTTGGAAAACCACTTGTCTTCTTGCTTAAGAGCTCTGCTTCTTTTAATGACCTCTTTCAGAAATCTACTTCCATGCCAGAGGTTTTTTTCAGTGCCTTTCCCCCCCTTTGGAGTGTTAACTGTATTGAGTGAAAGCTTCTGCCTAGAAACTGCAGGAGGAAAGTGCTAAACGAAGCCCTGGTACAAAGGGATACTAAAAACAAAGCCATGCTTTTGGGAAGAGCAAAAAAGGAACAGAAAGTCATGGAGAAATGTCCCGTAGGAAGCAAGAGAAGGAGAGTGTCATATGGATGATGGAAAAAAAATATGGTTAACATCACTGTTGAAGCTGGTACTTTAACAAATGTGAAAATCCTAGAATCCTAGAATCATGGAGTTGGAAAGGGCCTCTAAGGCCATCGAGTCCAACCCCCAACTCAAGGCAGGAATCCCAATCCAAGCAGAGGGTGGTCCAGTTTTCTCTTGAGTGCCTCCAGGGTTGGAATGATCACCACCTCCCTCTGAGGTCATGGGTTCCATTGTTGTACTTCTTTAACAGTTAAGACGTTTTTCCTGATATTTAGCTTAAATTTGGCTTCCTGTCAGCTGAGCCCATTATGACGTGTCCTGCACTCTGGGATGATCAAGAACAGACCCTGCCCCTCCTCTGTAGGACTACCTTTCAAGTCTTTGAAAAGTGCTATTGTGTCTCCATTCCATGAAAGGGAACGGTGTTTCCTGGAAGACGCATTTCTGAAGGAATGGAAACTTAAGCATTTTGTCTGCTGGCCTCACTTATGCAGGATCTTTCTGGAACGCCAGAGGGATCAACGACCGCTAGGGTCCAAAGGTCAGATTTGACCAATGAGGTTCTTTTTTTGGGGGGGTCTTCCATCCCAGAGTCCCAGGACTCAGTCACATCTGAATGGTTTTGTTGCCCTGGGGTCACTCTTCCCGTCCCAGTCCCCAAACCTGAGGCTACCTTGTTCTTTTCAAACAGCTCCGCTTGGATGGTCTTGAAATCCGTGTCCAAGGCGCTGGCCGTTTGTCTCCTCTTCCGGGCCAAAACCTCCTCCAGGTCCTCGATCTGGGCTCGCAGCTTCTTGTTTTCTCGTTCGAGGTTCAGTTTTTCCGTCTCGAGGCGTTCCCGCTTCCCCCATTCTGCCGCGTTTTCTGCCTGGAGACGCTCCATCTTTGGGCAAAGGGGAAATAAATAAATAAATCAGACCAGCCATTGAAACACACCTGCAAAAAGGGTCTTCTGCATCAGCTCAACCATGGATAATAATAACCAATTCCAAATAACCTCTTCACGAGGTGAGGTGAAGTCTCTGGCCTGGGACAGCCCCAGGGCATGCTTCTTCTGGGCGTGCCGTTGGTCCTTATTGATCTTTTAAACCACATGTATGCATGTAAGGCTGATTTAAAGTGTGTATCACTGGGTAACTCTTATAACATCTCAATGCACTCCACACAGAGTGATAAACTGTCCCCCAGAGTCAGAGAATCCTAGAATAACTGAGTTGGAAGGGGCCTATAAGGCGGTTGAGTCCAAACTACTGCTCAAGACAGGCCTGCCACCCCCCTAGCACCCCAAAATCAGAGTTGGGCAATTTTGAAAAACCTATGGAACCATTCCCATGCATCCCTCAACCACGTGGGACAAAAAATTGCACCGTTAATGGGATCACTGGACAAGCTTTGTGACAACTCAGGTCTTCAGGGCCAACCCTTCCCGCCCTCTCTCACCTCCGAGCGCAGCTCAGCCAGTTTCTTGTCCATACTGGATCGTGCCCCCAGTTCGTCTTCTAGATCCTCAGAGATGCGTCCCAACTCATCCTGGTGGATCTCCTTCAGGATGTTGAGCTGCAGGAAAGAAAAGGGAGGCCAAAAACCATGTCAACGTAGCTCCAACTTCCGTGGGCTAAACGGTCAGCAAACATCAAAATGCATGTGTGGCTTTGCAAATTCCACGAAAAGCTTGGCCACAGAGAATGCTGGGAACTGTAAATAATAATAATAAATAACTGTAGTCCACGAAACCCAAGTATTCCCAATCCCTGATAAACAGCAGATGGGGAGCAGGACACACCGTCTCCTGTTCCCTTAAGAGCTGAGGAAAATCTCCTCCGGTTCTCTGATAGTTCAACGTTTTTAATGGTCCAGTCACCCTAAGCTCCTCTTCTGGGATACTACAGTAGGACCCCCCCTATCCACTGGGGATTGATTCCAACCCCCCTGTGGATACTGAAAACCGTGGATAATAGCAAACGCTACACACACACACTGCCACGGTAAAAGAACAAAAATTATTTCCACATGCATTACCAGCACTAGAGGGCACCAGAGATCATGCTATGTATTTTTCACTAACAAGTATTCAAAGCCGTCTCTGCCTCCCTCTAGTGACCAGTTCTGATAATACATGTGAAAATAGTTTTTTTCTGGATTTGTTTCTTTTAATATTTTCAGACTGTGGATAAGATAATTAATAGATACTGATACGATGGAGAAGGGGGTCTTCCTGTATAAGCTCTAAGACTCCTGCACCAGCAGGGGGGGTTGGACTAGATGACCCCTGGAAACCACAGGATTCCTCATTTGGTTTATGCTGCCTAGGGCCATTGGGGGTGAGATTCTGGCAACCTCTGGTCCCAGTGTTGACTCTTGGCTATTAATACTCAGCACACTGCAGGTGTGTGTGCGCGCGTGTGTATGTGCGTGCGTGCGTGCGTGGCCTTTCGTTGCCCACCTGCTTCAGCACTTCCTGCTTGTTCTTGTTCAGGTCCTCGTACTTGATCTTCCACTGGCTCAGCTCCCCTTCCAGCTTCTCGATGTTCTTGCTGAGGGACAGCTTGTCCCTGAAAGAAACGAGGACACAAAGGCAGGGCTGAGGGGGGTGGCAGTGGGAGGGGGGTCTTTTCCAAGAAAAGCTAGAGATTCACCCCTTCGGAAGGAACCGGGTGGGTGGGTGGGGGCCAAGCGAGGAGAGAGCGATCCCCCCTGGCGACACTCACTCCCGCTCCTTGAGGAGCACTTTTTGGGATTCGTCGAGACGCAGCTTCAAGGCCGTGATCTTGGTGGCGTCCTCCTCAATGACCGAGACGTCCTCCCACAGCAGCCGGTTCCTCTCCGGACGGGTGAAGGAGGAGCGGACGCTGACCGAGCTCCGTTGGTCCCAGCACTCCGGGCCTTCCTGCTTGCTCTTCAGGAGGTTCTCCATCAGCTCAAACTCTTGCAAGGACTGCAGAAAAGGGATAAGAAGGAAGAGCAAAGCTAAAAAAAAAAAACCCCAGCAAAATCACAGAAACCGCACTTTTCAAAACATCCAGGCGGCAGATTCCTGCCTTTTTCAACCTACGGGTGTCAGTCCCTCTCCATGCACTCAAGACTGCAGACTATACTTGTGGCACAGTGGTTAAACTGAAGTACTGCAGTCAAAACTCTGCTCAGAACCGAATTTCAGGACCAATGGACTCAGCCTTCCATCTTTCCGAGTTTAGTGAAATGAGTACCCAGCAAACTGGGGGCAGGGGGGTGGTGCAATGTGTAGCCTGTATAATTAAGTTGTAAGCTGCCCAGTGTACTTTAAGTGCTATCGGGCAGTATGTAAGCAGCACGCTTTTTACTGCCATATCCCCATTATTATTTTTTTAAATTAAGAAAGCACCATTTTGGAGAAGCCAAAATATCTCTTTCTCTTTCTGCCTTTACAGGGGCTTTTTTGCTGTGTTTGGTGGGCCTTCAGCACCACTGCTTCTCCCACAAAGTGAAGAAATGTAAAAAAAAAACTAGCTGCTTGAGGACATGAAGTCTCTTCGTGGGATGGGGAAATCCTGATTTATTTAAAGAAAACAAGTAAACCACAGTTAAACCATCTCATCCCTTAGTATTATTATTATTAAAAGAAAAATAAATTATTTATAAAACTAATTAACCACCTCGGACATGCCTTTTCCCGCTGTAGCTATTTCCCTGAAACAGGATGACACGCACACCGCTTGCCAGTAGATGACCATGAACCGCTGGTTTGGTGCAATTTGTATCCCAGCGAACAGCTGAGCTGTGGTTCGCTGCCCCACCCCATCCAGTGGGTGCCCACTCAGCAGCCGCCCCCGGAGGAGGCGGGTCCGGGCGCTTCCACTGAATGGGTGCCCACTGGAAGGGGCGGGGGCAGCGAACGACGGATCAGCTGTTCCGCTGGGAAGCAAACTGCACCGAACCACCGAATCAGTGCTCATCTCTACTTGCCAGGTTTTTTTTGGGGGGGGGGGGGACCAGCTGAAGTTGCCCACAGCTGCTCTAGAGTTTCCTTGCTAGAGCAGTCCTGGGAATTACAGCATGAACACTTCTGGGTGTCTTCCTGAAGCGCCTGGAGCCTGTAGGAGAATCTGCAGATGTGCTGCACGGCATGCATTTTGGGTTAAAAGAAAGAAAAGAAAAGAAAAGAAAAGAAAAGAAAAGGGAAGGGAAGGGAAGGGAAGGGAAGGGAAGGGAAGGGAAGGGAAGGGAAGGAAGGAAGGAAGGAAGGAAGGAAGGAAGGAAGGAAGGAAGGAAGGAAGGAAGGAAGGAAGGAAGGAAGGAAGGAAGGAAGGAAGGAAAAGCCACACCGGACTGTCATCCAGGGGTGGTTCATAGAAATAGGACCAGAGGCAAAGGTGGATGAGCTGGCCCTTCTCCTTGGCTGCCATTCTCTGCCCAAAGAGCGGTCGCTGGCTTGGACCTGACTTCTCAGAGCCAGTAAAAGTTAAGGCACAACAGAGAGCAATTCTCCCGCCCCACGGATTGAGGGCCAGAGAGGAGCTTAACACACTGTAATGAATGCTTTACCACCTCTATTTTTCCAAACGTGGAATTATCTCGACAATCAGTTCCCATCCCCCTCCGCTCTGGAGCCCAAGTAGTTTTCTTTTGATGCATAACAGCTGGCTCTTCCCCCCTCCCACACACATACACAGTCAAACGTCCCATTATTTTGCACCCGCTCCTGGCAGAAACAATCTATGCTGAATGGGCTCCAGTTGTATTATAGCAAGCTTCGATCCCATCCCATCCCCGATATGTTGCAGTTGTGGGTTGTTTTTTGGTTGTTGTTATTATTATTAACTATGCCAGGTTATTCAAGACACAGTGACTGAAGGGTAGCTGTCATTCCGGGGTCTGAAAATTAGGGAGAGATGAATGAGCATCTTTTCGTGTCCAGGCTCTGTCAAAGGGGTTAGGGTGTTTGAAACCTGTGTCAAACCTCTGCATGCCATCAAGAACATCTGGCTTAGCTTGCGTTTATTTCAGTCAGCCAAAACACCGAACAGGAATAAGGTTTACTCTCTAGGTGTTGGGGGTTCCTTTATGTCTCGGCCCAAATCTCATTGTCTTGTCCCGTTGGTGCGACGCTCTGAAAAAAGTGATAGTGCTTTATCAGTGTATAATTTGACATCTCCTGAATCTCGGCTTTTAGGCATCTCCTACTTGCATCACTGCCAACCTAGCAGTTCGAAAGCATGTAAAAATGCGAGTAGATAAATAGGTACCACCTCGGTGGGAAGGTAACGGCGTTCCGTGTCCAGTCGCGCTGGCCACGTGACCACGGAAACTGTCTTCGGACAAACGCTGGCTCTATGGCTTGGAGACGGGGATGAGCACCACGCCCTAGAGTCGGACACGACTGGACTAAATGTCAAGGGGAACCTTTACCTTTTACTTGCATCACTCAAGCTGCTAGTCCTTAAGGCTGTGGACAGCAGTGGCCGAGGCCAGAGGGAAATCACAAGCTTCCTTTAATTGGAGAGTCTGCGTACCAGGTCCTGCCGACTCCCTTTCCACAGTTCAGAGAAGCAGATTGAAATCGGGGAAAGGAAGAGAATGACATTTCAGGTTACCCACTCGGGGTGTGTTTGGTGCCGAATGCACAAGATGTGTTTTTAGAGCCGATCACAGAGCAGCCCGCCCTCCCTCCCTCCTGGGAGGCTGGCCGCCTGTCCTCTTCTCCCTCCTTACCTTATTTTTGGGCACCTTCTCCGAGTTGACGTCGCGCACCGGTTCCTGCTCCGGGGAGGCCTCGCTCTCCTTCTCGGAGGCGAGCCGGTTGTCCAGGTCTTTCTCCTTCCCGTCCCCGCCCTCCCCTTTCAGCCGCCCGACCTCCTTGGCCAGGTGCTCGTTCTCATTCAGGACCTCCTGCCGTTCCCGCTTCAAGCCGGACAGCTCCTTGGTCAGGGTCTCGAGCTTCTGGCGCAGCTGGCGCACCTCCTCCCGGGCTTTGTTGCGCTCGGCCCGCACTTTGCTCCACTTCTCCCGCCAGTTGGCCGTGCAGTCGGACCACCAGCGCATGGTCTTCTCCATCTGGGCGGCCCGTGCCCGGGCTTCCTCCAGCTCCCGCAGGCGCAGCTCCTCCCGGCTTTCCCAGTCGCCGTCGAGGCAGGCGGCGCTCAGCAGAGGCAGCTGGGGCAGCCCGGGCGAGGGGGTGCCGCTCTTTGGGGTGGGGGGCATGGATTCCGACAAGCTCATCCTCTCGGGCGGTGGACTGCCCAGGATGTGAAGGAGGCTGTTCTTGGAGAGCTGTGGCGAATCGGCCAAGCGCGAGCCGGCGCTCGGATCCATTTCACGTCGGGGTCGAGGTCTCCAGTCACACTCGAACCTCTTCCATCAACAGGTCGGCAGGGAGGGAGGGAGGGGAAACTGCCCTTCGTCCCTTGGCAATAACGGTCCTGTTTTTGCCACGAGGAATCCTTCGGGTTCACGTGCAACAGAGACCCGGAAGAGGCCTTGAGGCTTCCCTTCTTCAAAAATCGCCTCGGAAGAAGCCAGTCAGGGGCGAACAAGATGTCCCCAAAGAAGCAAAGAAGGGACTGCCTCTGGAAGTCCCGGTCGATGGAGGCATTTTCCTGGTCCTTCTGTGCTGGAAGAGACCTCTTTCGCTCCAATCTTTATGGCTCTGTCTGAACAAGTCTAGAATCACCGTGCAAAATGTTGGGATGCAGAAGCCTGAGTTAAAAAAGGATAGAAAAGATAAATCTCGCCATGTGCAATGATCAGCTGCAAAGAACCCAGAACTTTGTTTTGAGTCTACAAATCTAACCCCTAAGGCAGAAAAATCTTCCCACCCCGACATATAGGCCTGCTACACTGAAACCCGACTAGGACTCATGAGCTCCTGGGTTCGAATTTCTGCTCAGCCATGGAAGCTCAGGAACTGGTAAAACCACTCCTTCAATACCTCACTTCCTTGAAAGCCCTGTTTAGAAGGTCGGTTCTGACACGATGGCGCAGAACAGCTGCAAAAAGGGGTTAAGAAAAGGACTGGAAATCTTTTATCTTGTCCTGGCACTAAAATACAGCAGGGTTTTACCTAATCATGTATAATATAGATGTCCGTGTGTGCACCCATGCATATGTTTGTGTAGGATGCCACAGAAACATGCCTACACACACACACACACACACACACGTTAATATTATATACACACACACACACATTGAGGCTGACTGGACAGGTTGTGGCATGCTCTCTTTCGGGAGGTTAGGGTTAGCTTCCTCCTTATGATCCTTCCACCGACAGTTTGCTTGTTTGTTTAAAATATTTTACCCCACTTTTGTCCTTAACAGGGCCCAAGGCGGCTTTCAGCTGAAGGCCCACCTCTTCAAGCCCCCTTTTCCTAACCATGAAGGAGTCCCTAAGTACGCTTGTTTTTAGAGTTTTAAATGTTTTTTAATCACATTATATATAAACAGTACCCTGGCAGCCAATCCAGCCCTTGACCTTTTTTGTAAAGGGACGACTGGCTTTTCCTTCAAGAAGGACCCATAATCCGCCTAGTGAGGATGTCTGGAAGGGGGCACACAGAGGCGGCACCAACCGTGCCCGGGGGCACATGGTCCGGACTCCGGGTGAAGGCATCACAGACCAACACCGAGCAGTATTCTAACTCAGCCGAGGGCTCCCTCTTGTCTTCTGAGCTGCCCCCAAATGAACCTTAAACCTCACATCCTTCAGTGAGGGTCTTGCTTAAAAGCAACCCAGGCAGCTCGGTCTTGGTTCTGGAGCCCACCTGGCGGCTTCTCTAAGGAAGGGACGGGTGCCCGTGGGGGCAGCAGAGTGACGTCATGACATTTCTCCCCCCTCTTCTTGGAAGTTGGCCTGGAAAATCTAGGAGGGAGATGGAGGGAACTGGCGAAAAAGGCAGAGGAGGAATAAATTTTCGCGTGAAAGAAAGAGACAGACAAAAGAAGAGAGGGTAATTACATCCAGGCGGGTACAAACAGCAAGAGAGAGAAAAGCACGTGCAGAAGAAACTGGAAACGACGGAGCCCAGACAGAGGCTGGCGAGCCAGCCAAGAGCCAGTCACTAGACATACCCAGACCATTTCGGTACTGGCCAAAGATAAAACAGACCGCTCACTCTTGGCTTGTGATTTCAAAGGAGCGAGGATGCAGCTGGAAAAAGAGGGACTGGCCCAGGAGGTTCTTTTTCCAACCTGGAGGCAAAGACGTCCACCCACAGTGTAGCAAAAAACAACAAAACAGTTGTGCTTAGAGGAACGTTCATATAAGCTAAAACTTACAATTCCCTTTGACACAATCCTAAGTGGTTTATCCGAAGGAGCACAATAGCTACAGAAAGTCCCTGGGCTTCAGCCATAGGAAGCAGGTGGGCAGGGCCTCTCTTGTTTGGGTTTGCCTAAACTAGCATGCTCCAGGTGTGTTGGATTACAACTCCCATCACTCTTGCCCAGCACCACCAAGAACTGGGGTGAATGGGAGCTGGAGTCCAACACAACAAGTAGAACACCAAAGCGTGAGATAAGCAACTCAGACCCCTAGAAGTCATAAATAGAAAGACAGCCAGATAGACCTAGAGTGTCTCCCCCTTTCTGTCTAAGCCACTGCTTGCTGATATGTAGATTGCTATTCTTAGGATCTACTTCCTTCCTGCTCCTTCTTTGAGAAATAAGTTTGTACTCTTTCTTTGTTGTAGAAAGAGGCAGCCACAAGGGGTCTCCACACAGGCTGCCAGCACACACACACACTCATCTCTCGGGGTTTTATAAGCTATTTTACAATTTCTCTTACAATGTACTGTGCATGGATTTCCAGACACAGTAAAGCATACTTTCCCTTGCTTTCTTTTTAACCACTCTCAGAATATTGCTTTTAATAGCACAAAACGGTTGCTACTATAAATACTTGGATTTTTTTTCCCCCTGACACAGAGGGAAGCAGAGGAGGCTGACTTAATAACAGCACAGGCCTTGGAAACGGGTGTCTTCTTGCCAATGAGTAGGCAACGGAGAAATAAACTTTTTAAAGAAAGCAGGGCGAGAACTCCAAGACTGATCAGGAGGTGTGTTAAGTCCTGAGAAAGGCAGGAGGGGCCGGCAGAGCAAAACTGACAGTAGCTGGGGAAGGATCAAAATCTGAAGTGATGGAGACGGAGAGAAAAAACAAGAGGAGGTGTGGAGTTGAATGCAGGGCTCTGGAGAAACCATAGGCAAGGCTTTGTTGTCGTTGTTGCATCAAAACCAACTTACAGTGATCCTAATAGTTTCACTTCCCCAGTGAGTTTCCTTGACTGAGTGAAGATTTGAACCCTGGTCTCCAGAGTCCTAATCTATCACTCTAGCCACTGCACCACACTGTGCAGGTAAGCCTTCAGGGCAGGAGAAACCCCAGGAAGAGCACCTGCCAAGTGACGCACCCACCGGAATAACCACCCCACTGTTCACACGGCACACTTTTCCATGCCCTACGCGTCTTCTGTGTGTCAATAATAATCATCATGGACCATCAAATCAAGTGTGAGTTGGGGAATTCAGATGAAATGGGGGTGTCTGAAAGTGTCGTTCTAGGTTTAACGGGGCTTCTGCTCCAGTCTGTTATTACGGACGGCACCTTGCAGAGTGGGATGGGCTGTGCGTTTATGAAGGTCACAGCAAACCCTGCATCGCAAACAGGAGGCATCCCGGCTCCCTGCTAGCTTTGTTCACTCATCCCAGCGGCATGTTTTCTCTTTCTGTAGCGCCACGCTCTCTGCTGCTTTAAAAAGAACCAGTTTTTAAAAACACACACAAAAACCCATGGCCCCCTTTCTGGCTCTCCCAGCAAGCTTGTCTGGCGTTTACATCCACTCACAGAGGCTCCAAAGGAATTCCAGAATTCCATCTCCCAGGCGTGTCTTTTCCAACCCGAATTCCTGGGCGCTCTGTTCCAACCCCCTACCCTCCCCAGCGCCAAATAACCAGAGAGGTCTGCTCCTCTCCAGTTAATTTATGCATGGCCAGCAAGAGGGGAAAGACCCTGAAGGAACATGGAAGGAAACAACCCAGAGCTTCCCCATGTGCACGAAGCCGCCTCCTGATGGACGGTCCTGGGGATGTTTTTCTCCCCAATATCCCTAGGCCTCGTTCTGAAAGCATGGGAGAAAGAGCCCGTTGGGAGGACGATCCATGTTCACTTGGATGACCATCCTGCCTTTTTCCATCCAGGCTCAAAAGGTGCTCATGGTGAAACAGTTCCCTAAGCAACTGCATCCACACAGTCATCTGAGGTCTGCCGGAAAGCTTCCACCAAGAAGGGTCGACAGCAATAGGATGAACAGCGAATGGCACACCTTGCCAGTTTCTTACAAATGTGGGCTATCATGACAACTAAGGCAAGAGTGTCCTTTGGTGGCTTAGACCTGAACTCAGCTCTGGTATGTCTGCGTTCATCAGTCTCAGCATGCAGAGAATTTAATTTTCAACTCAGTATTCGGCATCAGACCATGAAGCTGGGGAAGGTGGGAAGCAGCGGGAAAAGAGGAAGACCAACTATGAGATGCATTGACTCCCTAAAGGAAACCACAGGCTTGAGTTTACAAGACCTGAGCAGGGCAGTTGAGGACAGGAAATTTTGGAGATTGCTCACTCATAGGGTTGCCATAAATTGGAAGCGAATTGACAGCCCATCACAAGAACAATTCAGTATCATGCAGAAATTTCTGAACCATGATTATCTGTCTAAAAGCCTAGCAGAATCTTAGAAGCTGGAGAGGGTGCTACGCAAGGTCACCAGTGATGGGGCTATGTTATGCCATTCCTTGCCCATCTCTATGGAGAGCGGAGGCAGAATAAATTCTGCAGGCCAAGAAAACACATGCAAAATAGACTTGAGGCTCATAATGTATGCAGATTGCAGAATGCAGTATTTTAAAACAGGGTAGAGACAGAATATTGATTACGGGCAACAGAATACATCCAAGCTGGTCTATCTGTTGCAGCAGCAGGGGCTTATGGAAGAGACTGGGAAAATTATTTGGGGAACGGGAGGAAGATACTATTCCCAGGATCTAGCTTCTGGGACGTGCTATCCAAAAATGTAACTTTCTCAAGCCATCTGAAGACAAACACTGACTTAATTAGGAGGTGCCAGACTAAAGCAATACAGGGTGTACGTTAAAGCTGGTCCCCAACTATCAGAACTTGTCTAATGTTGGAAATATGCAAAATAAACATAAAAATCTTCCTTGGGTATTTTCAGGAAGCAAGCCAGCTTAATGGGGTTGGTACTTAGGTATTCTCGCTATCTTTTATCCGAGATACATTTGTTAGTCTTTAATGTCCATCCATGAATACCTGAACATTTTGAGAGAGAGATATATTAAAATGTTCAGGTATTCATGGAGGGACATTAAAGACTAACAAATGTATCTCAGTGTGAAGTTTGTACTTTTCTGTCTGTTTCCTGTTGAAACAGACTAACCGTTCCAAACACTGCAATCAGAAATATAACCCACCTACCAAGAATGTTGAACGCCTTGTTTCTCCCAAACTGGCCACAAGGCACCCTCATAGTCACGAGGTGGACATGACACCTGCACATGTGTGTACCTCCAGGGAGACTCTTCCCAGACACACTGTATGTGGGGAGTGCGAACAGTCAAAATCTGGGCTGGGTGGAAGCAAAAAATCTGGGGGGAAATATTCTGATGTCCTCTGTCCAGAGTCTGGAGAAGTCAGACTTCTGGACTGCTAATATATATATTGCTTCTGCCACCTTTTCCTCTCTCTGTCCCTCAGGCAGGACAAACTCTTTCTAGGCCAAGAAGCTGGAATAAATTATTAATCCATTCATTAAGTTTCCCCCTCCAAGCTGGACAACAGCTGCTGAAGGACTCTCTGCCTTTGTCCAAAGAGCAGCCTTAGATAAACTTGCCAGACCTTTGACCTTCCCCCCCACCCAACACCCCCCCAGTAGCAGCCCTCTCCCTCCCTCCCACACCCCTCTGGGATTAAGCACACGCGTTTAGCAGGTTTTGACATATTCTTTATCTGCTCTGTTCCATGTGCAGCCATCGGCCAAGGACTGGATCACGTACAAAATGCTGTACAATTATAATCTCATTTCTTTTTTGGGTGCAACTTCCTTCTAAGGTAGGCTGGGTGAGAAAAGCAGGCAACACATGCAAGACAAGTGGAGTTTCCTGTATGCTCACCAATCTCTCCATCAAATCATGGAAAAGGTACTGTCAGCGGGAAGCATGCAGGCAGGGGGATCGATCATGAATGAATGAATGAATGAATTCATTCATTCATTCATTCATTCATTCATTGCATTTGTATCTCACTCCCATTAGTGCCGAGGCAGTACTCTGGGTGGTTACAACAAATATAGAACAGACGATAAATAAAAAGATGATAAATCTGCCTTCCCCATCTGGATACCAGGTCAAGTGTCCGTCTGTAGGCACAATTCTTTAAGCCTCCTTAAATAAATCAGAAAGAGGGTCTGCCTTCCCCATCTGGACACCAGGTTAAGTCTCCATCTGTAGGCACAACCCGTTAAGCCTCCTTAAATAAATCAAACAGGAGATACCAGAAAATCATTATGTTTGATCTGGCAGCATGTCACTGGGGAAGGGCTATACCATGTAGTCCTTTTAGGACTTCCTAGAAAAATAAACTGGGGAGGGAAGGAAAAAGCATTAGGGAAAAAGGGAAGGCGGAGGACTCTTTACCTGATTTATAAGGAAGGAAATTAAAGTTCAAAGAGTTGAAAAAGCAGGTCCCTCAATGGAGAATTACTACAACGTCAGAGAGAGAGAGAGCCAAAATTACACACCTTAACCTGCTTCAGAAGAATGTCTTAAAATGCAGAAAAAAATGTCCAAAAACCCATGTAATCTTGCCCAGCAGGGGAAAAGCTGTGGGATAGTTTTGTTCTCACCTGTGAGAATGAAATAAGTAAAGATTTACACTTCTAAGTCCCAGGCAAGTCTTGACTCATATAATCACTAAAAGATAAATGATTACAGGCCATTTAGAGCATGCCTTTTGCTCGCTTTAAACAAGTTATTTCGGGGTGCTGCCAAAATTCAGTTGCAAAAAGTTCCTTTAAGTGGGACTTTCTGGTCTGCTACTCAAATTCGGTGCCACGATCCGCCACCCAGTTTCAGCAGTGCGCATGTCAGAGGGAAGGGGCTTTGGACACAAAGCCAGTCTTATCACCATCATCATCTTAGAACTGCAGAGCTGGAAGGGACCCTGCGGGCCATCGAGTCCAGCCCCTTTCAAAGGAGGCACAGTGGGGGAATCGAACTCCCAACCTCTGGCTCCGCAGCCAGAGACCTCAACCCCTGAGCTGTCCAGCATAGTCCGCCCTAGATTTAATGTGCGATGACACATGGCCCAAAGACCTGGGGGGCAATGAATCGTTTTGCCCCACTGACTCTTAAGGTCTTGCAGAGAAAGGGTTTTCTGACCCCCAGGACTGGCCTGTTTGGGAGCCTGAGTCAAACGGGAGGCAAAGTCATGTGCTTCTCTATGTGCCTCCTTCTCCTTTGGAAACCATCTCCCCTGCACAAAATTTCACATCCAAGAGCCATAAGAATCACATGGGGGGAAGGAGCCACCCACAACGCTGCAATAATTGTTTGCAGGCTCGGCTGTTCCCCGAAAGGCTCTGCCCACATGAAAGGGCCTCTGGCGCTTGCATCCAGACACCAAGCAGACCTTGGAGTGGGAGCCAACCCTGCTGGCTTCTCACGGAACCTTTGCAAAGCTCCCACACAGTGGCTGCTAAACCTCATGACGTCTGCCGCTCTCTCACCCAAAGGGGAATGCAGAAAGAAAGAGGATGGGCATGTTGGCCTGTCTGCAGGAAGCTGCAAAATGGAGCGAGAGACGGGGTCTTCTGCTGAGCGGCATTTTGAAAGGGCAAACTTTTTATAATAATCATCTGAGAACGGCAGAGCTGGGAGGGACCCTATGGGTCATCCAGTCCAGCCCCTCTCCAGGAGGCCCAGTGGGGAATCGAACTCCCAACCTCTGAGCCTAACCCCCTGAGCTATCCATCAGTTACTTTTTCTGTCCCTTTCCATCAGGGATGGTCCACACATTGTCAGGAGGAAGACTGGCCTCTGTGCCCATCCAACAGAGAACTATACTCCTTTAAAAAGAGTATAAAGAGGCCACCCTGCCCAGGCCCCTCAGGCCGTGCCCCATTCCGAAGGAGTCACAGAAAGGGGCTAATAAAACCACGCGCCGGGTTCTCCGAGGGCCTAAGCGAGGACTGGCTCATATTACAGTTTTTATAGCCCTCTAGGGAAAAAACCCCCCGTCTGGAGTGCAGTCGGAGAATGCTCCGTTTGGCAACCCTCCGGACCGATGTTTTCTCACTGGCACCTTTGTGTCTGCTGTTTTTTTTTTTCTGGGTGAGGCCAAGAAGCAGGCCTTTCGTCTCCAAAAATGGTTGCCTCGGCCAGAAGCAAAGCCCTCCGCTCCATGGTCTTCTTCGCTAGCTCTCTCGGGATCTCATCGATTCCCTCTCTGCCCTTCAGAATGGCCGGCAGGTGTCTCAACCCTCCACATGAGGTTAATAAATTGCAGAGCTGGAAGAGAATCTAGGGATCACTGAGTCCCTGCCAGGGAGGCCAGGGGTGGGTGGGGAATCCAACTCCCAGCCTTTGGCTCCACAGCCAGAGACCTCAACAGGGCTTCTCTGCCTCGTTCCAGAATCATCCTCGCTGGGCATGCAGGGACTTCTGCCTCTGTTGAACTTCAGCCTTGCCTCGTCCTAGGTCGGACCCAGGCTGCTGAGCCATCCAGGGGCACTTCATTGCTTCACTGGCCCAACTTTTCCTGCTTTGCTAAGCTTGGATAAAGCTGGCCACGCTGGCTGGAGGATTCCAGAAGATACAGCAAACCGGGGAAAAAGAGCCCCCAGCTTTGAAATTTGCATTTGCATGCACAGTTGGTGTTGAAAGTGTAAGAGTTCGCACAAATCCAGACCCAGGTTATTTCCCCTCCCACCCCTGCAACCAAAGAAAGCAAACACTGCCATCAGGAAGCTTTGGGGGAAAATCATCTACAGAACAGAACTACAGAGCGCACAAGAGGGGCATCACCGTTCTTCAGAGAAGACTCCTTCAGAGCCCCCCATCTCTGCTTTCCTGGCCAGGGAACTAGGGGCAAACGCAGAAAGAAAGGCATGCTACGAGGGATAATGGCAGCAGAAAAGGGACCCCGGTTTGGCTGGTGCCCAAGCGACAGCGTGCCTCGCATAATCGTTCCTCCAGCTGCGCAAACAAAGCCATTTTTTCCTACTGCGAAGGGAGTCCTTTCCACGGCCCTCCGCTTTTTGGCATCCCTCTTTTTCCTTGCTCCGTTTAGTCTGAGCTGCAAGGAACAAAATGGTCTCAGGAAACTCCAGAAGACCTCAACATCTGGGATACCAAAACGGTTGGAGAGAAGATGGACCCAGCCAAGGGGTTTTTAATCCAGGAACAGCTCGCACTGAATCCAGTCTGTCTGTTTCAAAGGCGCCAGTCTGCTTTTGTTTGGCCTGTGTTTTATGGGATGGAGGAGGACCAACGTGCAAAAAACCTCAAACTCATCTGGAATGGGAGTATTTCATTTTGGGGAGGTGGTGCCAACATTTTTGATTGCTTTGACAATAAATATCTATTTAAGCAGACATGTCTTCATTTGCTGCAAGTGTGAGAAAAGCTGCAGGTACTAAAAGCCAGGCTTGCCTCCAAGACAGAGGGGTGCCGTCAAGTCACTTCTGACCTGTGGTCACTTCTGACCTCTGACCTGTTGACCAGAGAAGGGTTTTGGAGTATGCAAGCTATTTTACCAGTGCCACATCCCCTGCTGGTGAGTTTCCATGGCTAAGCAGGATTTGAACCCAGGTCTCCTCAGCCCTAATCCAAAGCTCTACCCGCTACTCTACACTCGACCTCTTCAAATCCTCGTATCATTTTCCAAGTTCAGGAAGACAGGAAGCGGTACGAGTGATTTCCCTAGGGAACCTACCGCCATGCCTCACTCTGAGGGCTGCTGCTCTCCACAGAGAACTTCTGCCTGCCCTGAGAGAAGAGAGGGTAGCGGGCAATAAGAGAGATGGATAGGACTACAGTCTGACGGGACCTGGTACAGCTCAGTGGGTTGGAGCACCTGGCTGTGGAGCCGGGGGGGCAGGAGTTCGAGTCTCCACTCTGCCTCCTTGGAGAAGGATTAGCCAAGATCACCTGCACGTGTGTGGCGGATGGAGTCGTGTGCCCTGCCACTTGTGTGGCACTGGACAAGCGGTACAGTGGCCCTAGAGCACCCTCAGGAGGAGGGATGGGGAAACTCCTTCTGAGGACTTTATACCTAGAAAATGCTGGGAAGGTCGGCACAAGTTGAAAATGACTTGATGGCGTTATTTTTATTTTTTATTGCTATTAGTGGTAGGGGAGGAATAAGGGGCAGTGCCAGTCAGATAAAAAGATGGCAGTGCTTCCCCCCTCCCGCCGCCGTCCCCAGGCATCAAGAGAGCTCGGGTGGCCTCTCCAAATTCTGTCAAGCACAAGATAAGCATGGAACAGGGTACTGGCCACTGAATTCAGCTTTCCAAGGCTCTGAGGCAAGTCTGAACAAAATGCAGCTCACGGACCTCATGAAATTTCCAAGGGCCATTTTTTTCAGCCCCCTAGGCTATCCAAAAGCCCTCCAGGTCAGCCCCACCTATTTATTTGGGGCAAAAATGGCGAGTGGGGACAGTGGTTGTCCTCTCCTGGGTCATGGGGTGAGATCCCTCAAGACTCCCCCCTCATTCTACCCCGTATTTTCTTAAAATGGTTAGTTTTCAACCTTTGGGGGCTGGTAAAGCCAACGGGGAGGAAAGGGGGCTTGAATTTGATCCCCAAGTCCGTAGATGGTGCTACTTTCTCTCCATCGCTTACTACCTTTTTGTTGATATGGTTTAAAGGAAAGCGCTACATCTTATATTTGTCTGGAAATATTTGGTCAACGTCTAGGAACTCTTTGAAGCTCTACTCAATTAAAGTGGCAAAGCTCTTGCTAAGACGGGCTCTTGGTAAGACGGGGGGGGGAAAGAGGAGGTCTTTGTTTCTGCTTTTTAAAAACAATTATACAAAATAACAGATGGAGCAGATCTGTTGAATTTCACAAAAGTCACAGGATTCAGGGTTTGGGTTTGTTTTTGTTTTTCGGGCCCAGAATTTTGGTTCTAGAAGAGAAACTCTGGCAAATCTTAAGCAGCAATGTGACAAGTTGCTTTTGTGTGTGTGTGTGTGTGCTGTTACGTTGGCTGGGATATTTTGGTAGCTGCATTCCCAAAAAAGTAAGGACTGGTGTTTACACTCAGCCCCGTTGTTTCCTCAGCAGGTGGGCGAACCTGAACCCCAGCCAAAGAAAAAGGCCCAGATGTCCCTTGGCAGCCAAGATTTCAAGAAAACAGCTGCATCTCTGCCTAAAAAACACACTCTTTGAATGGTTTTGCTCTATCTTGTCAGGCCACCTGTGCCACGCCAGGGGTCTTCTTGGCATATCGAAGAAAACTGCCCACGACAGGCAGGTTGGGAAGCGGTCAGGACCACCTGCCTTCAGGTCTTCTGCTTCTGAGAGTTGACATTTACTTAGGCTCCGGAAGGAGCTGTAACCAGAGCCCAGGGGCCAGCCGCTTTGCCAAGCTGGGAAAGTGCTCCAGGAAGCCTTAATGGATGGGTACTGGAGGATCTTAATTGGTTAAGTACAGGGCAGAGAGGATGGCCAGCCTATCAATGTCAGGAGAGCTTAATCACTTCAACCCAACTTAAGTGCCATAACAAATAAAGTGGGAAGAGAAGAGAGACCTGCTGCAGTGCAAGGTGCTGGTATTCTTCCGTTCATGGTTACAGTGGTTTTACCCCAGCTATATTTCAGAGCTGCAGCTTTGCATGCGAGATCCCTCTCAGCAGGCTGTAGCCGTCTTATAGACCAGGGGTCAGGGAACTTTTTTACCTTTTACCCCCCCAAAAATTTATATACGCCAACATTACCCCGCCCCCTCCCAGCACTGCCCCTCCACTCTTGCCATCCGCGGCCGACCCCCCCCTGCGCTCGCCCAGGACCTGCCGCTGCCACCCGGGCAGCCAGTCTGGAGCCGCCACGCCGCCGGGAAAGAGCGTCCTTGGCGAGGGGAGGCGGGCGCCGCAGGTCCGGCAGGTCCACCGGCCATGAGCTCAGGTGAAGGGGGCCTCCTCGCCAGCACACTGGGCGGGCAGGTCCGGGCAGGAAGGAGAGCCCGGCCAGGGCTCCGCCGGGCAAAGAGTCCCATTTGGGGTAATTTATCCCTGTTCCCTGACCACAGTTATAGACCATAACCAGCCCTCCTGCTTGGACAGGAGAGTGCTGAAAGTGGATATGAGCCATCACGTAAGTATTGAATAAATTTTGCTGCCGGGTTTGCTAGTAATTAAAAACAAACAAGGGATGTCACTACACAGCGGGGAAAATATGAATGGGTCCACTGGGAAGCCAGGCCCCTGCTTTTCCTGAGTGAATTTGCTTTAGCTGACCACACAAGCATTAGCAGAGAGAGAGGAGGAAATTGACAATCAGCTCTTGTTTGAAGCTTTTTAAGACAGCTTCTGCTGTAGCCGTCCAGATTTGCAGGAGACATGGCTACAGTATAACTACCTTAACAAGCTGCAAAGAAGTGCTGATTAACAATTTCCTCCTCTCTCCCTCCTTTTTGTCTCCTAAGTGCCATAGCCCAACGTCATTGCAGTGTTGGCACAAGCTTTTTAAAAAAAATGAAAAAAGAAACAGCATTATTAACAAAGACCGAAAGTCTTCTTGGTGATCTCCTAAGATATATGAGAGGAATTGACCCAAACAAGTGACCCTTTGCTTCCTCTCTCCCCACCTTGCCAACCACAATCACCTCTGCACATGCTCTTCTATGCTGGTTCAAGCAATCATGCTGGCCAAACAGATCAGAATGCATTTACTGCAAAAAAAAGTAGAAGTCCCAGTGGCAGAGGGGGAAAAAAATTCAGATTGCAGGGGAAAATTCTGGGCTGATTTGCATTGACTTGTATGTTGTGTACTCAACTGAAAATAATACACATCTGACCCTCCCAATCCTGGATGATTCCCATATTATTTATTATTATTAGTCACCTCAAAGTCTGCACAGATGAAGGCTGGCTCAGCTATAGAGTGGAAGATACACACAATCGGAAGAGACACCAGAATAGCTTTTTGCCTGGGCTGATATCCCTTCCACAAGGTAGTAGAGAATATCTGCTGTAGATGTTGCAACTGATTCACTTCAGGTGAAAATATAAAATAGCCTATTACTGCAGACAAACCTGTAGGGATAAGCCCCACGGAAATGAGTACCGAACATCCCTTCTGTGCCTTCCATAACCACTGTAAACTAAACAAAGATCTAGATTTGGGTTATGGTAATATAAAGGGTCTTAGCCTTAGGTAAGAGGGTCACTGCCCATCGGGTGATCTGGCTCACAGCTTTCCTAAAGAATCTGTGGCTCTTGTTATTTACTGGAAGTTTCCCCTGTCTTGCTAAGCACGTAGAGAACTGGCATTTGAAACCATGAGCACACCAGAACACTCATCTGAGCCCCAAATATCTATTTAGTGAAGAAAACACTTCACAATCAAAAACACAGGAGAAAATGAACAAAGGAGTAATTCCAGTGTTATCTGAGTGGTAAGATCTGGTTCTTTGTTACAAGAATCCACAGCACGAGGAACTTCACAAAGTGAAGAGAAGAGCCAGCCGGCCTTTATACATTTTAAGGTCTGGTGTTTGCATGCACAGACACGCAAACCAATAACATCAGAAGACTGATGACCACAGCTAGAAGTTTTCAACACAGTATCATCTGGTTACCAGGTGGAAGAAGCCTTTTAAAATTGCTCTTTAAAAGGCCTGGCTCTTTCTAAAAAGCTGTTCCTTTGAAATGCATAATGTTCACCCTTTAAGGCATTTAAGACATAAAAGTTCTGAGCTTTCTGTTTTGAAGTGCCTAGAGAGAAAGCTTAAAAGCTGACAACAAGTTTTCTTTTACAAAGTAGTAGATTTCTGAAGAAGGAATTTGAAATTGGAGGCAATTCACCTTCCAGCTAAAAGATTAGTAAAGAAGACAGGCTCCATCTTCATACAGATTGGTCCCTCTTCATAACTAGAGGCCTGGTTGGAAACCCTCATTTCTAACACTTGAACAAGACCTAGGAAGCATCAGGTTTGCATGCGCACCCTTTGTGGTTTTGCAGCTGCAGAGAAATAAAAACGATACGTTTTCATTGTCAGTTTGCAGTACATTTTTACCACCAGTGAAAGAAACAAATAATCTAGGTGGGACATTTTCAATTTTCAACAAATCGATTTACTGGGCTGACTGTAAGCTAGGTCTCTGGCTCTGGAGCCAGAGGTTGGGAGTTCGATTCCCCCACTGGGCCTCCTGGGAGAAGAGCCAGCCTGGGTGGCCTTAGGCAAAAAGCTGCACAGTCCCAGAACTGCCCCCAGAAGAAGGGGTCAACCACTTCTGAGCATTCTTTACCTGGAAAATCGTGAAAAGGGTCGCCATAAGTTGTCACTGATTATCCATTACTTGTACTGTAAAATGATAAACAGACCAACAGTGTGGCTATAAATCTATATAGAAAGAGGTCTTTGTGTTTCCATCATGGGGAACCCAGGTAGGTTCTTTGATAGTGTGATTGGAAGGATGTAAGATGCAAAAGGTTGAAGACCACTGAGACCAGCCAAAGTTGTCACCCGGAGCATAACCAGACAAATTAAAAGAAACTTCCCTAGAGCAGAATTCAGCAGCAGGAAGACAGGAGGACTCTGTCCATCCTGGATCAAGTGTGGCCCAATGGATCGCTCAGGGGTTTAGGTCCTTGGCTGTGGAGCCAGAGGTTGGGAGTTCGATTCCACCCCCCCCCCCCGGGCCTCCCTCCATGACCCATAGGGTCCCTTCCAGCTCTGCAGTTCTAAGGTCATTACTACTCCATGTATGCACTCAGAAGAATCCCTTCACCCAAAGACGCCTTCACTCTTTTTATCCTGGGGTGGGAAGAGGTAGACTGAGATGTAACTGATACAGCTCTGGACAACCTGCAGTGTCTGGCTCTCCATCACCAGCAATGAAAGCCTTTCCGAGGAGATAGCTTTACAACTAACAATTTTATGTGGTAGGAGACGCCAAAGGAAAGAGCTCAACCTGAAGACGTCGAGAAGTCCGACTGTTTCTTTCTTGGCTCAACAGGCTGTCTCTTTACACATATTAATCCATTTATCCGTGATGCTTTATCTGTATTATTGCCTTACGGTGTAGTCTTGCAGTGGTTCCCAACCACTGGAAGTCCCCAGATCTTCTTCTTAGACTACAACTCCCAGAAGCCTCCACCCCTAGCTGTGCTGGCCAGGATTTCTGGGAGTTGTAGTCCAAGAACATCTGGGGACCCAAGACTGAGAACCACAACATGAAGACTTCTCCACCTGTAACAGCACTAGGAGACAAAACAGGTCACTTCTGCCTTCACCAAAAACACACACTCACCAGACCCCCTTTTTAACACCTCAGAAGGTAATTGACGCGTAATTGACCTCACTTACAGGGCCCGGATGCTCATGCTGACTCACTCTCAAAGCTTAGAAACACCAGTGAATGAATACACTGGTCCTTCTCTGTATCTCCTGTTCTTCTGTCTCACCCTCTTAGTTTGCATAGAAACCTGTGGCCTTGAATATTTTGCTCGGCATATCTGAAGAATGGGTTAGGTCCTCAAAAAGCTGGTGAGAAATAAAACCTGTCCCTCCTAAAGATGCCACAAGACCATTTGCTGTTTCAACCTTCCCAGCCAGCAGGGATGAAAAAGTTACATGGTTTGGGACCACAACACCCAGAATCCCCCAACAAGTACAGCTAGAAATCTTATGGGTGTGTGCGTGTTTGCAAGGGCTAGGCCCTTCAAGTTGACATGCCCATAAAAGTTACTTTTTGAGGACTACAACTCCCAGAATGCTCTCAACCAGAAAGCTTTCTTTTCGAAACTATTAGAAAACTGAACTTTCTTGGACTTTAGTTTCCAGATTCCTCCAGGCAGCATGGGGGGGGGGGGAGTCATTAAGCAGTAAACTTTCAAAGCTTTGCTTCCCCCTCCCTTTCATTGCAATCCACCCAAACCTACTCGTCTCCAGACAACGCAGATCAGGGGTAGGGGAAGACTTTCCCCTCCCAGCCTCCCACTATCCTTCGCCCCCTCTTGATTGGCCGAAAGTAGCTGATTTGGCTCCATCCATCACCAGATGCTTCCAGCCCATTGGCTGGGGGTTGGCCGAGCAGAGTGACACCCCCCCCCTTTGGGAGTCCCCCTCCGCCCCCGCCCCGCATTCCATCCTCCATCCCCCTTCTCCACCCCCCGCCCGCCCCCCAACTCGCGCGCATAGCTGGGCCGGCCCGGGCAGGCGCTGCGCTCTTGCAAAGCGCTTCTCCGCGCAAAAGTCTGAGAACGGAGCAGGAAGCCAGAAGGAGCCTCCTGCATGCCCAGAGGCGCTGCTTGTGGGGTGGAGAGGAAACGTTTCCTGCACCCTCTTCTCCCCCCCACCCCTTCCTCCTCTCGCCACCGCTGGCTTTTAACCCCTTCCTCCCCAGACGGCACTGCAACTTTCTGCCCTCCAAATGGCAACTTTGCAATGAAAGTTTTGGGATGGCGGGGGGCGCGGGAGTTTGCATACCGGTCCGTGCATGCACCGATCCACCCTCGTTCCCCCCCTTCTGGACGTCCCCTTGGCAAAGGTCCTCTGTGGGCCCTGCCTTGCCTGCCCCCGGGGTCTCCCCATTGCCCTGAGACGCGCGCCCTGGAGAGACCTGGCTGCGGCTCACCTCGGCGCCCCGTGCCTTCCGCCTCCAGGATCGGCGACCCCCTTGGAAGTGGGGCGGGGGGCGGGCGGGCTGCGTCCTTCCCTGCCTTGGTCCTGGCGCTGGCGGGTTCGCCTCCCCTTCCGTCCGCAGGCAGGTCCGATTGCCGCGACCGGCGCGCCTCGAGAGGGAGAAACTTTTAGTCTCCTCCCCTTGGAAGCAGCGCGCAAAGCGGGGCGGCCGAGCCGGGGCTGTGGGTGTGTGGATGTCGGAGGGGGGGGGGGGTCGTCCTCTGGCCCGGCCCAGGAGCCAGTAGACGGGGGGGGGGGGGGAGAGAGAAGGGGCCGGGGTCCTTTCAGACGTGACGCGAGGGCTGCAACCCGCCACGCTGAACCGTGCCGACTAATCCTGTCTCAAGACATAAAGCAGCCTGGGATCGTGTTACCGCCGCGCAACCTGGCCTCGCATCCGGTTGCGCGGTTCCTCCTGCTGCTGTTCTGTGTAGAGTTACCATGGAGTAACTCGTTACTGAACAGGCAAGAGCTTAGCTCCAAGAAATCTGTTTGCTGAAACTTTCAAGGGCTCCCTTTGAGCACCAGGAAGGCTTAAACTCGGCCACGTGCAATCCTAAAACGTTTGGACTTAGAGGACTCCAGGGGGATTTGCTTCCAGGGAAAGGCAGCAGGAAGTGATGAAAAGCGACCATGAGTCGGAATGACTTAGTAAAAGAAGCCACAGGGTTGAGTTTGCAGGAGCTGAGCAGGGCTCTTCCTCATTTTTAAAGTCATTCATTCGTTTGGAAGTCACCATGGGTTGGAGGTGACTTGATGACAAAGAAGAACACAACAACAACAACAGAGTATAGAGACCATTGACAGAGGTACAAGGAAAGAAGGACCTAAGAGTCTGGCCAGCTGAGATGATGAGGACTCTGTATTTAGAAGGAGTGCTCCCTCAAGTGGCAAAAAAGGTGTAAAAGAAGAATCGGGAGAGCCACTGAAATTATTTTTTTTGGAATGTACACAATGGTTTCCTCTGCATATCGAATTGCAGAAGCACATGGAGAGAAGGAGATCACACCACTGGGGCGAGAGGTGGAAAGAGAAAAGAGAATGTATTTCCATGAACATTCCCGAGGCCTGCACTGCCAGTGATGATAACGTGGAATAATCTTGCTTTTGGTTTCCTCAGAGCTGTACATGCCTCAGGGACAGGACAGCCCTTTGAAAACTTGCCATCTAGCCTGGAGTGAATTATTGATGGGACGAGTGAAACGCAAGCAGCAGCAGCACCAGGGGAACTCCTTCCCACTTGGGGTGAGAGATGTGAGCTGGCCCTTCCCTCCCAGATTTTCCACGTCTTCACAATTCTAGGCAGACAGTGTGGTTGAGTGGTCAGAGGGTTGGACTGAGACTCGGGAGATTCGTGTCTTAGCCCCACTGAACCACGTGGGTGACTGTACCTAATCCTGCTTTCTCATCCTGGCCTCCCTTCCAGGGTTGTTGTGAGGAGTACCATAGACTCCACCTAGAGCTCATTCGAGGACAAGGAGGAGGGAAGTGAAACCAGGGGACTTTAAGGAAATGCGCACAATCTTGTGTTAGCCTCATAAAATGTGGCTCCACCTTCTCTTCCTTCTGTATCCAAACCGTGCGGCTATATCCGACGACTTCCAGGAAAGTTTTCGTTGCCCTGGCGCCACCCTACGGAGTCCCCCACTTTGCCGTTCAGTGAGGGACTGAGTCACTTGTTGCTAGAAAGCTTTAGCTCTTCTCTTCAACAACCTTTTAAAAATAAAAACAATCCACTCCGGGTACAGCAATAAAAGAACTAAGACACATCGCATTCAAATTATGCAATGGTTAAATTTAAAATTTATTGAACGTCATGGCCTGCGAAAAGTGGGTGAGACGGGGAGCTGTTTCGTAGGAGAGACATTCTGACAAGTCCCGGGCTTTGTAAGTAACAACCAGCAGCACCTTGAGTTGTGCACGGAAACTAACTTTAGACCAGCTTCCACCAGTTCCTGAAGAATTTTGCTTTGTAACTATTGAGTTCTTTCCTTCCCCTCTTCCTTCTAAATTTTAAAGATCTCGGGCAGGATCTGGTCTTGTTTTCACCATGCACCCAAACAATCTGTTGTGCGTGCTGTTATTTCCTGCCTTCCAATGTTTGCACAACGGTGTGTGTGTGTGCGTGTGCACTACACCTTTATGATCTTCAGCGCATGCAGTGCAAGCCAGAGATTGGATGGACTACCCCTTGCAGGGCCGTTGTTACACCATGCATTAGCTCAAGGGGATGCCGCCCCCTTGTCTATACTGTGTACGGTGACATCTGCTTTATTTCGCTATTGCAGCTATGAACAAGATGAGCTGGATCCTGGGCTGGATCCTGTGCCCATTGCAAAGGCGCTCGTGGCCTTCAGTGCATTTCTTTGGACAAATTTCACCCATCTTATTGAATGCAGCAGCGGAACTGAGTGTCAGTGGCGTCAACAGATAAATATGTGGAGTGCGCCTCACCCAGTCCCTGTGGGCCACTCACGTGTCCTCTCCCACTACTTCAGAGTCACAAGAGATGGTGCTGGCCTGTCCTTGATCCATCCAGCGTTGTGAATACTGCAGTCTAGGGCAGAAGAGGTAAGGATGAGGGGCTTCCCCTGCTTCCCCCCCCCCCCCCAAGAATTCCAAGATCTGCCAATGGGAGCGGGGTGCCAAAGGCATGCTTCCTTTATTTATATTGTGACAAAGAGTCAGGCAGGCAGGAGCTGTGATGAATGGAAGGATGGACAGACGGAAGGAGGGAAGGAAGGAGCTGATGATGGATAGAAGGAAGGAAGGAAGGAAGGAAGGAAGGAAGGAAGGAAGGAAGGAAGGAAGGAAGGAAGGAAGGAAGGAAGGAAATGAAAACTAGAAAAGTCTCACCAGAAAGACACACAATAGCAGTGATAAAAAAATATTTGCATAAAAAGCTTCCATAAAAGTATCCCAATAAAGATAATTTAAAACATCTGTGCATAAAAAGTTCCCCAGGGCCTAACAATAAATCCTGACAAAGCTGACGTCTGCCTGCCTGGAGTTCATATTCTGATAGGGCTCTGTGGTCCTCAATCCATCGAATAAGAGGAGCTGGGCATTTATTATTCCCGAACTGTGATCAAACCCTGTCAGGATATGCAAAAGGCATGGACTTAAAACTGAAGAATAGGGCAACTGTGGTTTTGTTCTGAGGACCAGAAATGGGTGGCGTTGGCATTCCTTCCATGCAGGGGTTGGCAACCTGCGGCCTATAGGCCATGTCAGGCCTGCAGTTCCTGCCCCCAGCAGCCCCACTTAAAAAAACAAAAGTCCCCTTCTGCCCTCTGGGGGCATTTTTGCCATGTTTCGCCTCGTTATTTTTCTAACATTGTTTCCCACCACTCTGCGGTTCAAGGCAGCTAGCTTGGTACTCAACCCGTCCTCAATGCCACTGATAATGGCGCTGAGTCATGGTGGAGGAGGCTGTCTGATGGCCTGTGCTGAAACAGGATTCGACCTTCCGTCTACTCCTGTTGGCTTTGTGTGTGGAATGCGGGGTGTGTGTGTGTGTTGCTCTTTGACGCTGTGCCTCAGGCAGCAGGATGTCTTGGGTCAGCCCTGCCCCAGTATATTCATCTCTGCTGGCTCCCCTCTGACTTTCATTTGCTGAGTGGAAGGTTTGGCATTTGCGTTTCTTCAGTTTTGTGTGTCATAATCCAAAAACCACACATCTGCATACATCTGTGTGGCCTTGGTCAAAACTGTGGAACTAAGATCCATGTAACTCCTCAAATGCCAGAGTTGAGCAAAGTTTGATCATTCCCGCTTTAGCTGATGTTAGCATTTCTCTTTTCAAGGGGCGATTCCAGAGAAAAGGCTGGTGAGGAAATGATGAGGAGAGGGACCGCCAGCTGCCAACAGATGTTCCTTTATGCATCAGCTTCCCAGCTGTGTTTATTGGACATGCAGTAACTCTTTGCACTGTGGGAAGGTTGTCCTTTGCAAGTCTGGATCCATGCAGTGTTTCTCACCATCCCTCGGAGATTGAGGTTTGAGATCAGTTTCTCTGCTAGCAGACTTGAAGGCAGGCAATGGCGGTTAAAGAACGTAAGAGCCATTGGGGTCCACATGTGTAGATGCTTTTCAATAACGGAAACACCAGAGTAATAATGAAGAAAAAAAAATCTATATCTAAAAACTTTCCATACAAGGATGATGATGATGATGATGATTAGCCAGCACCCAAGAATCCGTGGGAACATCAGGTAGAGAAGGTGTCAGAAAACGAGGAAGTCAAGATCTTGTGGGATTTCTGGACCCAAACGGACAGACACCTTGAACATAACACACCAGACACAGTAGTAATAGAATGGAGAAATGTCTGGATCATTGGCATTGCAATTCCAGGGGATGCCAGAGTTGAAGATAAAGAACTGGAAAAATTAACAAAACACAGAGACCTGGCTTGCTTGTGGATGAAACACATTTCAGTGGTCTCCATAGTCATTGGGGTATTGGGCACAATTTCACAGAATTTTATAAAATATTACAATCAGCTGCAGATCTCAGAAATAACACCATCAGAGCTGTAAAAAAAAATTAAAAGGCAATATTAGGAACAATACGCAGTACATACTACACCAATATTTAACGGATCCTTAGGTTTTTGGTTAAAACTTGAATCTTTTATATAATACCAGTCACTGTTTAATCCTGGAATTGCAATGTCAAATATCCAGACATTTCTTTCCATAGTCTCTGAATAAGAATAAACATTTTTTAAAATGTGTACATAAAAGGCTTCCCAAGGTCTAAAATTATATCCAAATGAAATTGACATCCCTAGCAGTGAGTTTGTGTGCTAATAGAGTTGTAGCATGCTCAATCGATTGAATAGCAGAAAGCGGGCATTTGCTGTTCCTGAGTTTTAATATAATTCTGTAAAGACATGCAAAAGGCATAGACTTAAAACAAGAATACACAGAATATATGTAAAGTGACAAATTTACACACTGTGCCATATTTACTCACCTGGGGGGGGCTCTGATTTTTAGAGCTTTAAATTAAGCAAAACCAAACAGAACAAAATAGAAAAAGGCCAGACTCCTACTATGGATTTACACCAGGGCAAGTACAATTGAATAAATTACAATTACACTTGGCATGTGACCAGAAATGCGAGGTGTTAACTAGATGCAATTCATCGCCATGATTTATGCAAATACACTTGCACTGCGGTGAATCCGCAACACCCCCCAGCCAATATTTACGAGCTTCTAAGCCCCCTTTCATCAGACCTCCTAGGCGTGGAAGAGGGCAGATGTTCTGAATCTGCCATCATCAAGGTCAGTGGTTCCCTACCTTGGGTCCCCAGAGCTTCTTGGATTATAGCTCCCCGAAATCCTGGCAAGCAGAGCTGGTGGTGAAGGCTTCTGGGAGTTTTAGTCCAAGAACATCTTGGAGAGAAAAGGTTGGGAATCACTGATATAGGTGATAATGGACATCAGCTACCTAGAATCCTTGTCGTTGACCATGCTTAGGAATGAAAGCCCCAAATTTCTGGAGAACCTAGACTGAGAACCGCTGGTTATGACTGTGGCCCTCAACAACCCTTAAACTAGCTGTGCTTCCTTCCCCATCAGCCGCAGGAGATGAGCTCATCAGCTGACTGACTGGGCTGCCGCTCAAGACCATTCTAGGCCCACTTCCCAAATCTTGCACACATGTAGTGCTTCGTCCAGCCTCGGGCTTTGTTTCTGCCACGTCTCTCCTTCCTTTCTTTGCATGGACAGCTCATCGTATTTGCAAAGCCAAATGACAGGATCCAAGTGACGTGCGGGGGAATGGCACAATGAAGTGTGTCCTTTGGAATCTGCTTTGTTTAAGTACTTCTTGGGTTGGTGGGTCTATCATGCAGCACATGCTAAGAGATGGGGGTACAGCCAGCACCCACGATCCTTCTTTAAGCATCACGCTTTGTGTAGGGCTGGTCTGGAAAACAGAGGTTGTTCGGAGGTTGCTGCTTCTTAACAGGATGATGCTGATCTTCCATTAAAGGCCTCTGTTAATCACAGGAAGGCAAGCTCAATGCACAAGGGGAGGTTTTGCTAAACTAGGTAGCAAAGTGTGAACGTTTCCAGCCCATTTGCCTCCTCTAGCCACATGCCTTATTTTCAGAATTTGTAAGCCCCGCTCACAAGGAGGATTTGAGTAAGTTTCTGTGACACCATCTCCTAGCTTCAGTTACTCAGTTTTCAGCGTGTGTGCATGGGAGTCATGTGATACCATCCTCCAACTATAATCGCCCCTTCATTTTTCCATCGTTGCTTCTGTCTTTTCCTGCATCTGGAAGACTTCGAATCAGTTACACCTCTGTTAGAGGCAAGTTTGTGCTTCTATATGGAAATCTTCCATTTCTCCCCCAGTATTTCAATCAAGTATGGACGATAGAATACTTAACTAAGGTAACATATTGTAGAGAGGCAGTGTGGTGTAAAAGACAGAGTCATGAATTAGGACTCGGGAGACCTGGGTTCAAATTCCTGCTTGGCCACAGAGAGGAGAGCACTGATAAAGCCACTCTTTAAATATCTCACATGCCTTGAAAACTGTATTAAGGTTGCTTTAAGTTGGGTGTGACCTGACAACGCATAGCATAACATATTGTAAATGGGGTGCATCTAACAATTATTTTGAAGGTCCTTTCAGAATCATGATGCTACACATGGAGAGGAATAAATTATACATGTATAGAAATCAATTAGATCTATAGAAATCGATTAGAATAATAGATTTATAGGAAAATGAAAACCTGCTGGCTAACCATTGAAACGGGAATTTTCATTGTGATGGACATCCTTATGTATTGTATTTGGTAGTGGTAATTTTGCCAGTGGCATGAATGTGGATATACGTATATTATGAATTAACTTGGACATGCATTTTTTTAAATGGAGAGAAAGGATGAATTTTCTGATGGCAAGGGGCTGGAGACTCCCAGGATGCTGAGGAGTGCCATGGCGGGCAACAGATCGAGAAACTGCTACTTCTCTCATTCTCGCTGGGGATGATGGGAGTTATAGTGCAACACACGTCCAGGGTACCAGATTCGGGATAGGCATGTCAGACAAACATAACACAAATAGTTCTTATATATCACGGCTTATAAATTGCCCATGTGTCTGCATGCAAGTGTTACGGGTGAATTTGTGAGGTGAGGCAGGGTGGGAAACAGGAAACCAGGCTTCTCTAAAAAGTAAAATCGTTGCAACACCACACCCAGTGGTGTGAGGTTTTGGTCGTGTAGCCTACAGAGTTGGCCCTTGTGTAAGGATTTTGACTCTGCATCGGTTGTTGGTTTGATTTGGCATTTCACGTTGCTTCTGTAGCGGGCTATCTCTTTAGATCAGGAAATGCCTCTCGGGCGATCAGATGCTACCACACTTTCACAGTAGAAACGGAAGCCACAGCCTCTGAAAAAGGAGACGAACTGTACAAGAGAGGAACAAAATTGAAACAGAAATAGTAGAACCCGTATCTCTCTGAAGACGCCATGTTACGCAAATCCTGCATCCTAGTCTGACGAAACAGAGGTGAGTAGAAATTATTTCATAGTCATAGATCCCTGTGCGATGTGCCAGGCAGACTGGCATAGGTTTCTGCTTTTTAAAAAACCTACAGAGCTACCCGTAAAGTTTCTCATGATGACAGTCCTCAGAGCTCATAAGTAAGTTCCAAATATGTCAGCTGCTCAACTGGCGCATGCCAACAATTAAGTAACAGGTCTTTTGTAAAGGCAATGGCTCTAAATTGCCAATTTGAGACCAAACCACTCTGAAATGTTTTGCACTACAACAGGGATCGCTTGTAATAAGGAAATTTCCGGAGGACATCCTTTTCTTTCCCACCTATTAAGAAGATGGTTGTTTAAATAAGCTAAACTCAAAGGGAACAGGGCAGCCTGAGCAGGATGGAGGATGATGCCCCTAATCCCTTATCACTAGGAAAACTGTAGACTCAGATCTATTAAATTCAAGACCTAGAATGACTCTTAAGTCTTTATAAATTGGACGGCAAATAACGGGTTGGGTCTTCAACTGCATTAGTTCCACGCGGACAAACTCTCTCCTCCAGGGGCCTCCATTGATAACATCCCTCAACCACTGCAGAACTCACAAACGGGCGAGGTAAAGCTGTAAAAGCATTTCTGCATTTAAAATTGGTTGTATCAGTTAAATACTGAGGGCAAGGTATTTGAATGGGTGACTTGACATGCCAGGGAGCTCATTTTGACAAACAACCAACAGAACAGTCAGCGCGGAAATCATATTTTAAAATATGGGACTTCACATTGCATGCTGCCATTTCAAAATTTAAAGTGCTCAAAAGATTCCAAGAAAGGCCAGGCCTATCAATAATTTGTAAAAATTTTTTCCTGGTGCCAAGATAAAATGGTCCTGTTGTTAAAATTCAGCATCTCTTTAAAAGCAGACGGTACTAAAATAGATCCTGTCCCCTTTTTCAATTTCAACCACATTTTTATTGTATGGAGATGTACTATAGCCTCCATCGTGTGAGGGCCCGCTTCCAACGGAAGAATAGCCGTCTCAACTCCTTTAGGGAAGCTTAAGATAGGTTGCAGATATATATTCTGAGGTGTTTCTAAGTGTATTTTCTGGGTGCCCCCCCTCCATTTCAGCACCATCGTATATATGTGATAAGACTTTGGCCTCGTAAATGTAAAGGGCAGGTGGGACCTGAAACGAGATACTTAATCTCCCAAGGTGGTTATGCTTTGCATGGGGTGGGGCAAGGCAGCCATGCTTGGGTGGCCTTGGCTGCCTTTTGCAAAAGTGAAATGTCACCCCGGGGCACCCCTTAACCCAACATTTAATGGGGTGCTCCCCTCCAGCCAAACTGCTTCATAAAATGATATCGGGGCTTCAGTTTAACAAGGTCAGGCACCCCGAGCGACAGGACTGTTTGAGGAATAGTTCGGAACTAGGGAAACTGTTAAAGAACTTTCTCCCAGAAGAGCGAGAATAGGGGAAAGGCGATAACGACCTGCGGATGGCCGTGGGCGATAAATTAAACTCCTTTGCATGCAGAGTTAACCAGAGGAGAGAAAAGTTCCTCCTTTTTGATCTGCCTTTCCCAGATCCCCACTGCTGTGGGGCTGCAGGACCGATTGCCCCTTCTCCCTTCTCCTAATACGTGGAGCCAGCCGAACTACCACCTAGAGCTTAAAAATGTCACTCTGAGAATGGCATCGACCAGCCTGGAGTCTGAAAAAAAAAATCCACCTTTTTGAGTGCCACTACCCTGTTCGGAGTCTGTGGAGTAAACAGGAAAGCTAATCTTGAGCGCATCATCATTGGTTTCCTCTCAGTTGATCCTAGATCAGGATGGAAGGCGTTGCACAGCCCCAGGGCTGCATTGACTATGGGGGCAGGGAGGCAAACCTCAAGGGAAGGCGTACTGTACTTTCTTCAACAGCAAAGCCCCTACCCCCACCCCCACCGGTCACCCTGTGGCATTGTTAGGCATTGAAAATGTACCTCTGATCCAAAAACAGTGTTGTTGTTTTTTTTAAAACATCTTCATAGATGCAGTTGGGGGGGGGGGGTTGAGCATTCCTGAAATGATCAGGGGTGCATCGAGGAGTGAAGCCAGCGCCTTGTTCATAAGCAGTAGTTTGCTGCCAAGCCTGGCATGATTCCCCTTCTGCATGAAATCAAGGAAATCAATGCACTGCCTGTATGTTCTTTCACCTTGCAAATAATTCCAGCCCTCGGGATCACTTGGGGACGTGCTCTGCAGAGATGGACTCAAGATTATACATTGGTCTTCTGGCATGTACAGTTTTTCTGGCCCGGGTATCAGGTATAGATGTTTTATTCGGGCTCTGTTGGGATGGGGTGGGGTGGGGGGGGGGGTAAATCCTGTTTTCCTGATGATTGTGGCTGAAGACCTAATGATCCAAGTTGGTGGGAAATCAAAAGTGCTTCTGCGCCAGGCACTTAATACGGAATTGCCTCCTGGTGCCGTGGTTAAACTGCAGTACTGCAGCCAAAACTCTGCTCACAACCTGAGTTCAATCCCAGGTAGCTAACTCAGCCTTCCATCCTTCCGAGGCCAGTAAACTGAGTACCCAGCTCGCCGGCTGGCGGGCAGGTGGGGGAGGGGGGACAACATGTAGCCTGAATAATTAAATTGTAAATTACCCAGAGAGAGCTTTAAGCGTTATGGGGTGGTATATAAGCCGGACACTTTGCTTTTTCGCTCGTGTGCTTTTTGTCCTTTTGCTTCCCCATAACACGGCCCCCAAAAGATCATTCTCCTGAGGTGCCCCCTCCCTTCCCCCCCCCCTTTTCTGGTCGTACATTTCTTATCCCAAAGAAAACCTGACTTTTTCTTTTTTGGAAAGAACAGAACAGCAGCTCAGGCCCTGGAAAGGCAGACCTTTCTTACCACGACAAATTTTTCATTCTCTGCAAGAAATTTCATTTCAGGTTGTGCTATGAAGTACTGGGTGGGTTAACCACCCCTCTTCCGGCACACCTTCCTCGTAACCTTCCGGGTGGGTCCCGTTTTATCATGCTTGGTATTATTTTAAACAGATGCCAGCAGCTTCTTGCAACGGCTTATCTGCATGGTGCAGTTTGAGCCACACATGCCTTAGTTTTCCAAGGCCAGATTGGAGAACCCCACTGAGTCCCTTTGTTTGTATGATTGATTTGGGAGTCACGGGCCTGCGTGGTTGGATCTGTTGAGTGCTTGCTCCATGCTGATGACCTCCTGCTTTCCCATGGATTAGCACCCATCGCGGGAACAGCCAGGGAGCCCTCTGATGGCATTGCCTTGAAGAAGGACATTGAGAGAGCCATGGAGTCCGTCGAGAGCCACCTGGGAGCAGGATGTGTCTCCAGAAGAAAAGAGCTGAGGCAGTAAGTTTCTATCTCAGACCTGTGCATTTTTAGGCAGCAAAGGCTGATGTTGGACTTTTTCCCGGCTCAAGCTGATACCAGAAAATCATAACCTGTGAATGTTTTTATCTCTCTCTCTCTCTCTCCCCGCCTTCCTCCTCAAGAGGTGCCAAGTGTGAAATGTGAATGGCTAGAGCATATCCAGCTGAAAAGCACATGCACAAGCAAAGTTAGTTGGCAAGTTAGCCGAAATGTGTAAATGGATATGAGGGGGGGGGGGGGGACAACAACAACAACAACGGAGATGAGTTTCCATGCCGAAATGTTCCCTCCCAGTAAAGTCCACTACTTAATACAGATCAGGAATGGCAAAGACCTCCCTCTTCAAGCCAGCCTTCCCTCAATAAACCAGCTACGTGTGTGAGATTTTTTTTTAGAGGGATGGTGATGCATTACTGCTTTGACTGGATTTTTAGTACTACTTATGTTTCCCATTTCTGTGGTTTCCATTTCTCAGAGTAGCTTGTTTTTGAATATTTGTGTACTTGTTCTTAGCTTTAATACTGCCTTTTAACGATGTAAGCTGCCTCTTTATACTCATGGTTTTTAGCTTTCGATATTGGGTTTTAATGATGTTGACCCCTGTTGTATCCTCATTGTTTTCAACTTTAAATGTTGTCTTTCACTCTTGTAAGCCACTTTGGGTCCTTTCCAAGGAGAAAGGCGGGGTAAAAAAATATTTTAAATAAAATAATAAATAAATGGATATAAATTGCCAGTAAGAATTGGGAAAAATGTGACTAAATCAAGAGCAGCATTTTCACATCGTATTCTCACATAAAAATGTGTGTCTGTCCTGTCTCTATAATCACACCTTCTGTCTTTCTCCAATTCTGACAATTCTCTGTTACAGTGCCAAGCAAAATTTGGAAAATACCCTGCTAGAAGCCCGCATCCCAGCTGAGAATCTTACCGTTGTGCACCCTAAGCTTCAAACTTTAATATTCAGGATAGAGCCTAAAAAATTCAGAAACCTCAGCATCAGCAGTGACAACTTAATGGTCAGTCTTTCCCTTTTTCCTCTCAGGCTGCCACCTTGTTGTTTGAAACTAGAGGAATATAAAATCCCGGTCAGAATCCTGTTGGCTTACGATGTAAGCCTTGCGTGACGGTGTAACAGTAACCATACAAATGGAAGGAGCTATTTTTCAGATCTCACTGCATCCTGGGTGGTCCCGGGTTGAGCAGATAATCTCATGACCCGGTTGCATGAGAGCCAGCCAGGGAAAACGGAAGAATCATCCTTTGTTTTCTGTAACAACTGTAAGCATGTTAGGTGTGTGTGTTATGTGCCGTCAAATCAAAACCAACTTATAGTGATTTCAAGGTCAGGGTATTTAAGGAGTGGTTTTACCAGTTCGATTTCCCCAATGAGTTTCCATTATTGAGTGGGGATTCAAACCCAGACCTCCTCAGTCCTAGTCTGTCATGTTATTGACTATACCACGCTGGCTACATAATAATAAGCCCCGTCAATTCTGGCTTGTGGCAACCCTTCTCATCAAGCCTGTTAGATTTGATTATGACTCGTCCCAACCTGAAACCCTGGGGAAAACGTCCTCACAGCTGCACGTTGTGCGCAGAAAAAGTTTGGCAGAGCTGTGGAAAATGTCAGTCATGAAAGACCATGCGCTCTTCCTAAACACAGCCTGGAGTTCCTCGGAGTACAGTTTGAAATGTGCTGCACCAGAATGTCTTTGTGAACAACCACAGTTGATCGGGGCCAAAACAAGAAGTTGGTGTGGTATTGGGGGGAAATACACAGAAAAACCTGCAGGGTTGGTACTGTGGGAAAGGCATGAGTGGGTATTAGGCAGGCAGGGGCCCAATGCAGTGTTTCGCATTACCACCCCATTGCATTTGTCTGTGGGCCCAACTAAGTGCTACATTTAACACATCATTAGAAGCAGTGTGCCCTTGAAAGGGAAAGACTGCTCGGTCTCACGTGAGTTTGTCTCCATTTGCATTTGATAAATTAGCTTGCTTTTCCTTTTGTACTTGTGACAAATTGATCACAGCTTCATTTCCAGGGCCAATGTTTCTTTCAATAATTTCCATGCCTGGAAGGAGAATGTTGTAAGAAGAGGAAAGAAGCATTTGCCCGAACTTATGATCTGAACCTTAGGGTTTCTGAGGTTGTCGTCATCATCACTGGTTCTCTTCCAACTGGCAACATGTTTGTTTTCTTCTGAACAGAAAGAGCACAACGCTTCAGCAAGAACTCGAACCCGGCATTCCATGTATTTCCCGCGTGAGCTGGTAAAGAGAGACCAGGTCATGCTTAAGAAGGAAGTGTACCTTATCTGTGTTTACCTGAAAGCTTCTTGTCTCTTCCAGGTAGGCCTGTCTTTGAACCCGAGGACTGATAAAAGGGGTGAAAGAGGTGGCCTTGGCCACAGAGCCAGAATGAGTGCCAGATCAGGTGTGAGCCAACCAAAGGGACCATGAAATTTTGTAGGTAGCTTCCTTTATACTCAGAACCTATAAATTAAGATACTAATAGGGTTTTACTGAAACAAGAAAAGGGCAAAAAACAAAAAACAAAAAAGGGGAAAGCAGCACAGTAATATTATATTATATTCTGTAGAATTGCATAAAGTTGTATGTTATTATGCTACGTATGGTACAACTGCTTGGTATGGAAATTTGCCCCCTTTGCAACCAGTCTTCAGCCTGTTCTGGGTAGTCATATACGTAGTCTTCTTTAAGCACTTCAGGAAAACTGCTTTCGTCCCAACATTGCAGGAGCGATACGAGGTGCTGAACTCAATCCTGACAATAAATCTAGCATCATGGACAGTTCCTTTAAAGTTCGGACTAAAACCCGAGGGCCATCTGAGTCGCCCGCTTCTGCTGACCGCAGGGTTGTCCTTGTGAGATTAAAATAATGTGTTTGCCTGAAATAAATAAATAAATTAAATAAAGGAGGGCGAAGAACCCTGAACTCCTCAGAGAAAGAGCTAAGGGTGTTGATCTGAGCTCCATGAGGAAAAGGCAAGAGATGGACATATGACAGACTTCAACAGAGGCATTAAGGTCTGATTGATACATTAGTAAGTTATGAATTAGGTGCAGATGTTTCTGCTCTTTGCTCGGCAGGATCGAGAGAACAGCTCCCTGTTGAACGATGACATTTTAGGGGCTACTCTGGGTAACATATCCATTGCGAACCTCAGCGAGCCAGTGGAAATCCGATTTTGGCACAATCTCAGTTTGGTGAGTAGAGTTGCCACCACCGTCAGGACCAGACCCTGGTCAGCCAGGGGTGTTCTGGCAGCTGCAGTCCAAAAATCTTCCACTCTCTGGTCATAACCCAATAAGCTTCTGCCCTGGTCTGAGCAACCACAGAGGAGATGAAGCCCAACTGATCTGCAATTAGCAGCTGAGGGTGGGGTTAGGAGGCTGCTGGGGGGCACTCTACCATGGTTGATGTCCAGCGACTTGGGGGGAGAGATTCCCTCTTTTGCTTTTAGCTCTAAATAGGACCTTTCAGCCATGTAATCCGCCTTGGGTCCTTTTAAAGGAGAAAGGTGGGGCAAAAATATCTTAAATAAATACATAAATACATGCGCCCCATATAAGTTCAGGACCCTGGAAAGCTCAGGTGGAGGGCCGACCACGAGCCTTAAAATAGATTTCCATGAGCCTTAAAATTGGTCTCATCGGCTGCCAAGGCTCCACCTTGTGTTTTCACAATCCATTTCAAGAAAAATCTTGTCGGTTTTGTTGGCTCTGGAAACGTTTTGCTGCTTCCCCACTTCCACAGTTTCTATACCATCCCCACCCCCTCCAAGAATCCCAGAGAACTGGAAACCTTGTCTTGTGTGTAACTTTTTTGCAATCTGGTAAAACTATTACCCAATCCAGGCTTTTGATTCCAGGATCATACATCTACATCATGTGTAGGCATCCTTCAGTCTTGAGAGACGATGGTCACGTGCTCTGAATAGAGGTCTTGGAACAGCGTCTAGTGTGGCTGAGAAGGCCAATTTGAGAGTGACCATCCCTTCCACACTGAAGACAAATACAACCTGTCCCCTGTCCAGCTCCCTGGTTTTGCTGGTTTCGGGACTGCCTCTTGGCCTCGGCCTGCTGGACAAGGGTCTCTTCAAATTGGGAGAGGGCTTGATGCACCGCCTGCCTCCAGGCTGAACGCTCAGAGGTCAAGGTTTCCCATCTGTTGAGGTCCATTCCTAAGGCCTTCGGATCCTGCTTGCAGATGTCCTTGTATCGCAGCTGTGGTCTCCCTCTGGGGCGATTTCCCTGCACTAATTCTCCATACAGGAGATCTTTTGGAATCCGACCGTCAGCCATTCTCACGACATGCCCGAGCCAACGTAGATGTTGTATCTATGTCATATTTTTTTTTAAATTCATATGGCACAGGTAGGGTTAGACATTCCCACCTTAGAACTGTAACAAGAGGGAGCACTCACCTGGCAAAGTAAAAAGGAGCAAAAAAAAAGAGGGGATGTGAAAAGTAGAAGAGGAGGAGGAGGAGCAGCCCTGTTGTGGGGTGTAATTCATCTGACAGGGGCTGCTGCCCACCTGGTCCACCTGCAACTTGCCCATCATGCTTCCACCAAGAAAGTCTGCTAGACCGAAAGGAGCAGCTGCATCACCTTGACCCTTGCTTTTCTCCTCATTCTGTTCCAGACTGATTCCAACATGACCTGCGTCTTTTGGGACGAAGAAGCAGGTAAGGTCAAAATGTGCTTATGTTTTTCCTCTTCCTTCCTCGCCATCCTATCCTCCCGAGCAGCAATACCTTTCCTCGCCTCCCCTGCCTGCCTGTTCATTTGGTTTGGCCCCTCGCCTGATGAAGGCCTGAGGGAGACCCTCAGAAGAGGGTCATTTTCATACATTTCACTTGGTCCTAGGAAAAATAACTTCCAGCTGGCTGGAGAGCTCAGTGGTTTAGGTCTCTGGCTGCAGAGCTAGAGGTTGGGAGTTCGATTCCCCGCCGTGGCAACTGAGAGAAGAGCCAGCCTGGGTGGCCTTGGGCAAGCTGCACAATCCCCCAGAAGAAGGGAATGGTCAACCCCTTCTGAGTGCTCTCTGCCTGGAAAACCCTGGAGAGGGTTGCCGTAAGTCAGCATTGACTTGACGGCATGTGATTATCTTATCTTAAGAAAGAGAAGATCCTGGTGGATTTTAGGTATCTTTTGTAACATATCCAGACTCTAAATCTGCCGGTAGGTCATGTGCTATTTCAAAGGCCTCTTTTTCTTTTTCCTTTCCTTTCCTTTTTGCACAGCTTCTCAACCTTTTCAGTGGTGATAATAAAAACAAACAAACAAAAAAAAATTAGAAGGTTGTAATCATCACATTGGGTATAGGCTGGTGCACCGTTCGGACATGGAATGTATAGATCATAATTTCCTTTCTTATTTTGTCCTCGTCTAACATTGTACTAACTGGTCTAGGAAATAAAACAAAAATAGTTTCCTATCCACCATGGAGAGCAAACTTGTAGTGAAAACAAAATAAATTGAAAAAAATGTTTTAAAAGTCCTGACATCACTGTGATGGAAACCCTGACTGTCGATTCAGGAGGACTGCCCATTTTTGCCTCTAAGAGGGCCAACATGGAATGGAAAGTCTTGACTCATAAATCACATTTTAAAAATATAAAACAACCAATATTGAAGGTAGGGATTTTTCTTGCTTTGAATCAGCTATAGTTCCATATCAGGCCCCCTAGACTCTTGCGGTTTGCTTTGCAGGGAAAACTCACTTTCCTGACAAAAGAGTACCAGTTTTCCTCTTCATGCAAACAGCAGGGAGAAGGTTTGGCTCTGGAGTTAGAGCCAGGTGGAGAGGACTCAGTTTTCCCTACTACAGTAGGATCTCCTTATCCATTGGATAAGTATCCACTAATTCGCTTATCCACAGCCTGAAAAAATTAAAAATATTAAAAGAAAAAAAAATCCAGAAAAAAAATATTTTCACATGTACTACCAGAACCGGCCTCTAGATGGAGCCAGAGACCACGATATGAATACTTGTTAGTGAAGAATAGTTAGCATGGTCTCTGGCACACTCTAGTTCTGGTAATGCATGTGAAAATAATGTTATCATTTTTCCCCTTTTACCACTCTCTCTCTCTCTCTTTCTCTGTGTAGCGTTCACTATTATCCACAGTTTTCAGTATCCACGGGGGGCTTGGAACCAATCCCCAGCAGAGATGGTGGCTTTACTGTACTCATTGGATTGGGGCCCCTGCTCATGCTTTTTGATTAAAAAAAAAAGAAAACACATTCTCACAGCTGTGATTTAAGTATAGGCTACCTTGTTTCCTCTGGCTCTTGGTGTCGCTTTTCGAAGTTGTCTCTGTTTTCTGGTTGGATTCTGTATTCTCCTTATTCTGCTTGGCAGGGGAGTGGAGCCCACAGGACTGCGAAACCAGTTTCAGCCAGGCGGGCGTCGTCCTGTGCCGGTGCCGCCACCTCACCTATTTTGCCGTCCTCCTGGTAAGGCCTGCCCCCTGCCTCTCTTCGGCTCCATTCTGTAGGAGGAGTGCAGCCGGGGTCACGGTGGCACCACTTCGGGAGGCTGGGGCTGAGCCCAGGTGTGAAGGTGTCCCACTGGATTGGGGCAGCTGCCTTGGACATGGACAGCCGGCACGCCAGACGGAAAGATGGGGGGAGATTTCTCCATGACATGCTGGAGTTTTGAGCGGCTGGGATGATAGACGTTGTAGTCGACATAGGCATGATGGGAATTGTAGTCCACATTGGCGGGCAGGGACAGCAAGAAGAAGCAAAAAGGGGACAGAAAAGTAGAGTATGAGGAAGAGTAGTCCTGTTGTGGGGTGTCAATCATCCCCGTGCTGGGGATGATGGCTAATGATACAAAGAGTACCTGTCATCCACTGAAATCCTCTCTCTCTCTCTCTCTCTCTCTGCATTCTCTTCCTTCTCTTTTCACGTAGCAACTCTCCCCAGCCAAGGTGGACCAAGCGTTAGTGGGACCTTTAGCCTACATCACCGACATCGGCTGTGGCATCTCAGCTGCTGCTTGTCTGCTCACCCTCTTCTTGCATCTTTTCTCCAGGTAACCACAGCACTTCTTTGGTCAATACCTGAGAAAACTTCCTTCCTAGAGTGGAGGCAGTCAGTTTTTCATGACAGCCGGAAGTGGCTTAAGCACAGTTTGGCCTCCTCGGTGAGCAGGACCCACACAGCAGGCTGAGCAACGGGCCCACTGGTCTGAGTCTAGGGTGGGAGCCACGGTCACCTCGTTTAAAACGCATTGCAACCAGTTTTCCCTCTGCATCTATGACTATAAACTTCCACAAGCAATTAGAGGCAAACCAGCATCTTCTTTGGTTCTCCCAGTTGGTGGCGGGTCTCCTCCGTAAGTGGCCACCTTCCTACCTACAAACGGTCTCGTTTGCAGGGATCTTGATCAAGACCTGATCTGTAGCTATTTTGTTCTATGTTTCACCAAAGTCATGGGATTTAGGAGTTTAGCTTTTGGCAGAAAATAAAGGGATTTGAAGGTTGTCGTGCAACAGACACCTGGGAATGAACCTCACCAAACTCAGAGTGTGACCAGAAAGGCACGCACCCGATTGCACCAGAAAGGGTCACTTTGTAGGGAGCTATTTCCTTTACAGTGACCCTCCTGTCTGCTGTGGAATCACTTCAGCCCAGGCCTCAATAGTGGGAGCCCTATAGCTGGTCCCAAAGGGTCCACCTTGTGCCTGCGTCGGGGTCAGGCTGGCGTGCCTTTCCCCCTGTGTCGTGTGATCTCCAGGAAACTGTTCACACCAGACTGCTCCACAAGTGGTCCAACATGGGATCTCTATTCCTGTGTGATCACACCCTAAGTGGGACTGACGTCTAGGTAGAACTGTATGGGGCTCCACAGATCACATGCTTCACCACTTCCACACCCTAGAGATCCACATAGGTGCTAGAAAGAGTGGACCAGTGGGTTGTCTAGGAAGTGAGGGTGGTGCCAGCTTTCTCAGGCTTTTGCCTTTGGTCCGAACTAGCAAACCGCCTCCATTTATGTTCGACACACAACTGTCCGCAGGAAAATCCAGCATGATTCCACCACCAAGATCCACATGAATCTTCTGGGAGCCCTTTTCCTGCTCAATGCTTCCTTCCTGGCTAGCAAGTTCTTGGCACCGAGCAAGACTCCCTGGCTCTGCACGGCGGCGGCCGTCTTCCTCCACTACTCGTTGCTCTGCTCCCTGACCTGGATGGCCATTGAAGGCTTCCACCTCTACATGCTCCTGATCCGAGTCTACAACTCATACATCCAGCGTTACCTCCTTAAGCTGTGTTTTGTTGGATGGGGTAAGGAAAGGACTGGCCACACACAAAAAATGCTCCTCCTATGGATCTGTTTTGTGTGAGTGCCACATCCATTCAACATGTTCAACTGCTGGGTAGCCTGGTGGTTGTAGGTCTCTAGCTGCGAAGCCTGAGGTTGGGTGTTCGATTCTCCACTGGGCCTCCTTGACAGGGGCTGGACTTGATGATCCATAGGGTCCCTTCCCACTCTGCAGTTCTAGGATGATGACGACGATGATGATGAAAATCCTGTTGACTGGATTTTCCTGTTCTTGGTTTGACTTGCAGCAAAATTGCATGCCTCCTTAACAGTCATCATGACTCCATCTTCAGTTCTCTCCAGCAAGTCTGTCGGCAAATGAGTAAATGCCACTTTTCTGTGAGGTGGGGCTGTGAGAGTTAAAGGAGACTCAAACAGTGATGATGGAGGAGTAGATGCACTCTAACTAGAAGTGCAGACAAGTCTGTAACTGGGGCAGGACAAATAGCACTTCCCATCAAAATCTGGAGGTGAATCTTTTCTCAAACAGGATGAAGGCAAAGGAAGTGGCTGGCTGGGGCCGAGTTCCATGGGAGCTGCAAGGTGTTATGAATCTGTGAGTCTCCTTCCTATTGTACTCCATACAGGCTGCTTCTCAGAAAACTACCAGACCCATAATGGCTTGGAGTTCCCTGAGAGCTTAGCTCTGCCCAGCCACTTCCCCATCTTCATCATGTCTGAGAGCAACCATTATTTGTCAGCTGGCAGTGAACACAGACACCTGAAAGGACTGGGCTCTCTCTCTCTTTTTTTTTTTTGGCTAACCCCCCCCCCCCCCCGAGTCTGTTTGGAGAATTCCTGCAGACTTTGGAGGCTGTAGTGCATGAAAACCAAAAATCCTATCGCTGGTTCTAGGCTTCAGCCAAAATGACTCTCTACATATGGTGGTGTACAGCTTAGGCTCCCTTTTAATGCTCACAGGGGGGAAGTTTCCCCCACCTCACTGCTGTTCCTCCCTGTTAAACCCCACCTCCTTACATTGGACTACCTTGGTATTGTGGTGATGAGGATTAAGAGGTGGAGGCAGTAGAAGGTTTTAGAAGGAGACAAATAATAAAATATTGCATTGTTACCTTCAATAAAGTCCCAGGGCAGTTTATGAGGCATCCAGATTCCCATAAAAGCAGTTTTAAAAGCCCCTAAAAGTGACATCATTTAAAAAGAGCAAGATAAAGATAATCAGTAAAGATAAAGCAAATAAAAAGCAGCATAAAATGGCTTGCAGAGATTGTTTGATTAAAAAGCATGGGGGAAAGTCTCCTGGTGGTGGTCACATTACATCAGAACAGGAGGCAGAAGAACCTTCCTGGAGAGAGAGAGAGAGAGAGAGATTTTCACAGGCCGTGCGAAATCACAGAGAAGGCTAAAAGGTGACGGAAGCCTCGGAAAAACGGTCTTTGTAAGGGAAGCTCGTGTAAAGATAAGTCTTGGAACCAAGCCGTGAAGGGTTGACCTCGGTCCAAACTTTGAACTGAAAATGAATCGGAACAGACCTTCCGAGAGGTTTCCCAGCTGAGATCATCGAGGAGTTTTTGAGCAAGAGGACTGGGGGAAGAAGAAGAAAAAGTTTTCCTGAGTTTGTAGCGAGCCCGTTGCCATCCCGGAATAGAGATGCATGGATAGTTAGTCCCTATAAAGCAAAAGCTGCCAGTTGAGGCATTGATGTTCTGGGCCCTCAAGTCGTTCCTGACTTACAGTGACCCTAACAGAGTTTGTGAGATATGTGAGATGCTCCTGGACGTGGCTTTCTATTGCTGTTTCCCCTCTCTGTAATTTTGCGTGGCCGAGGAGGGATTGGAACCCAGGTCTCTTGAGTCCTAATTTGATACTCCATCTACTATGTCACATGGGCTTGTCTGAGATTAAAAGACCTTCATAACAATCATGACCAAGGACTGCAAACACCGCCCACCCCTGAAAGTTTTAAAATAGCTGCAGAACACAAGTCAAAACCACAGGCCTGCTTAAGTTATATATATATGCCACATGTGAAGAAAAATGTCACAGTTTGAGCACTTGTGGGAAACCACAACATGACTTATTTTATAACAGAAGGATTGATGGTGTGGTTTGGTCTGAGCTACCTCTACTGTACCTGTCCCAGTGGGAGAAACCTGAAAGCAACTGTATTTTGGAGTTCTAGAAATGCAATGCCACCCCTACCCCCACCCTGGCCCTCATTCTGTGACCATCTCCAGACAAACTCATCTGTAGAAAGTCAGGAATAGAAGAATGTGTGCGAACACACAGGTGTCGGTGTCTGTGTCTCTGTGTGTGTAAGTATGTGGGTGGTTCTAGTCCTCAAACCTGTGCAGAGCTCGGAAAAGCAAAGGTTGGGAGCCACAAGTTACAAGCAACTTCAGTATCTAGAAACAGTTACTTTTGGGGGTAGCGAAGGTGTAACTAAGTAAACTTGGTAAAGTAAAGAAATGAGTACAAGTTTGTTTCCCAGTGTAACAAGTCATGTTTTTCATTACTTTTAAATGTTACTTTTAAATGGCCTTTTGAGAGAAAAACGGGGAAAGGAATTTTTGATGGTGTTTTGTAATCTGGAAACAAAACACCGAAGGAAAATGTTGTTTGTAACCCTATTATCAGGCCGCTGGCAGGAACTACAGAGCATTATTTGCTCTGTAATTTTGGACAATGTGATGTGTTAGTGGTGAACAACACATCGGAGCATTTTTAACGCTGAAGCCACAGCTCCCCTAATAGGAACCTGGCTGCCTGGAAGCAGCGATTCCTGCAACAAAAGCCTTCTGAACAATCATGTTCCACATTCCGGAACAAAGCAAGAAGTTACTTTTTTGGACACTGGCTGTGTTAGCTGGGTGACTCTGGAAGTTGTAATCCAAAAAAGTAACTCTCCCAACTCTGAACTAGCATGAACGGGTGTGAACTCCAACCGGTGTGTCCTCCAGCTGGTTTCTGCACTCTCTACCGCTGGCCGTTGAGCACTTTGTGAGTGTGCCCGAGCCTCTGTGTGTCATTGCCCTGAGCATGGATGAACAGGCCAAAGTCTCACCTGTGCTTGAACAGCATCCATGGTGCCTTGTTGGCTTCTACAGGTGTCCCTGGATTAGCCGTGATGACCATCATCCTGATCAAGAACAGTATTTATGGACACCAGGATTTCAAGATCAACTCCGCTCACAACAGCCATATCGCCATGTGAGTTTTTGAAGAACCACGACCTTGTTGGCCTTAGTTTTCACTCAATAGTATTCTGTTCTGTGTTCTGTTTGTTGAAGACCTCCAACAATGCCCAAACTCTATGTAGTTGGGTTACCTTCTTCCACGGCATGAAAATATACGAGGAGACATCATAAATGTCTCTCTGCTCCTCCTCTCCTCCAGGTGCTGGATTAAGTCCTCCGTAGTACACCATGGCAACTTCGTTTACCTAGGGGGCACCATGCTCTTCAACATGGTGGTCCTGACGGTGGTGGTTTGGAGGCTTCGGCAGCTCAGAGCCAACCCTCATCATCACCGGAAGAAGCCCACCTACAAGGATACCCTGACCGTCCTTGGCTTAACAGGCCTCTTGGGCATCACATGGACGCTGGCCTTCTTCTCCTTTGGCGTGTTCTTCGTTGTCCAGATATTCCTGTTCACCATCCTCAATGCCCTCCAAGGTTTCTGAGTTCATCTGTCTTTGAGAGCCAATGGCTTTTTCTCTTAATACATTTTCTAGTCAGCCAAGCTGTCAGTTCATCTCAAGCTGTTGTCTTTCCTTGCAGGACTTTTCATCAGCCTCTGGCTCTTCTTCCTGAGGGGCCAATCCCAGGAAAAGTCTGTGACGCTGGGTTCCCGTTCTTCTCAATGACCTGTGGAGCCACTAGAAAAAAAAGAGATATAATTATCAATTTGAAGATTCGTCTCAAAAGAGCCAAGCCGCCATGGCTAATCTCTAGGCTGGACTACAACGGTGTGCTGTGTGTTGGGCTCCCCTTGGAGCAGGCCAGAAGCTCACACAAAGAGGATGCTTCGTGGAACATTCGGGTACAATTTCTGGGAGTCCTGCAGGAACTTTGCAGGCTGCTTCTTTGTTACTCAGCCCAATTCTAAGACTTGGTCATTGATGTCGCAGAAGAGGTGGACCATTCGGTTATTTATTTTATCATTAGCAAGGTTGTGCTTGGTGTTTTTGAGATTCCAACGTTCCGTGGACATCAAAGGGTAAAGACATTTGTGCACTTGGAGGTTAATGACGCTGAGAAAGGAGATTTTTAAGACATTCAGGCCAGCCTCCTACAGAGCTTCTGCTGAGCAGAAGGTCCGCCCACCATTGTCATTCAGGATTGCTCCACAAAGAAGATCTGCCATCTATTCTGGTGGGACTTCCCCTCAGGAGAAGGTCAATAGGATGCCAGCCTCTGTTGGTAGGAGCCCTGCAAGCCGCATTTACAATGACCACACGACAGTCCCCCTCCACAAGGGGAACCAGCCAGAGGAAGCATCATGGAGCATGTTGCTGACAGTCTTCCAGACACCCCTTCTTCCAAGGTCCATGCCACAGTAGTGCTTTACCGGCCAGTCCTGAGCCGACCTTCCACTGCAGTTGAGTTCAGAGGAAGGAAAAGCCTCCAAGATTAAAAATCGCTGGGCCAGGAACTCGGGAAAAACTCCAGTCCATTTGGCCGGACCAATATGTTGTCAAGATTTTCTATTAAAAACAGAATACAGAATGACAATTCTGAGGAGAAAAGGGGACACATGGACTCACCCTGGATTTATGGTGAAATCCAAAGAAACAAAACAAGACAAAAACATGTGGCAGCTTAAAGACAACTTATTATGTTTTAATGTAAGTAATTTATGGTGTTCCTGCTTCTCCTATTTTTTTAAGACTTTGATTGTTGTTTGTTTCCCCTTCTAAACCCCCTTGGAAAATGCTATTCCACAGTCAACTGACAAGCTAGAAATACCTGAGAATATAAAATGGAAATGTAATATTCCTGTCATTCGTTCATTCGTTCGTCATTCGTCCAAGCCTTGGTTTGAATTTGCAAGGTAATCACTGCCTTGTGCATTCACAAAATGCCAAGATTTGGCCCATCATGCAGTTAGAAAACTGATCAATGGGCAGTCTAAACAGCAGTTAAAAACCCAGATGCCCAGCCTCTGCTGAATGAGAGAACCCCAAATGTAAACTGCTAATGCCATGCCAACATGCCATTCCAGTGGGATTTGAAAGTGGAACAAAGCTCCTGATCGGACATCTTTAAGGGAATGTCTTCTTATATACAGTGCCTATTTTCCGCCTTCACCTTTCTCTCAGGCAATGTTCTGAGAGCTGTACTCCCCGAAAACAACTTTTCCAAGCTATGGAGAAACAGAAGCATCTGTTGGCTTGACAGAGTGCGTTGGTATCCAGATAGCATCAGCAACCAGCAAAGGAGAAATCTGTTGGAACCGCTAGATGGCACCAAACGTCAGGTTACCAAGACCATCTCCCTCCTCAAAAGATCTTTTAAGATCTAACTGTTCAGGTTTTCAAAGCAGCATTGAAGAAGGCAGCAGCTGGCCTTGGAACGTCCTGTAATGGGTCCAGGAAAACAGTCGACATCAGGATGAAGTGGCGTCTGTGATATGCTCTCAGGAGAGCTTCTGATAAGGATGGTTAATGTGCCATCGAGGTGGGTCAGCTTGGGGACTTGGAAGGGGGAGAACTTCACCCCCAAATTAGATGGGGGAGTAACCACCCTCCCCCCAATCACAACCACCTTTGCATCAAGGGCATAGACTTCCATTAAAAGTAACACAACTGTAGTCCTTCTCAATCAGGCCTAGGTCGGTGTTGTTGTTATGGGCTTCCGACTTATAGCGGCCCTGCGAATGAGTGATCCTGTCCTCAACAGCCTGCTCAGCTCTTATAAACTCAAGCCTGTGGCTTCCTTTAGGGAGTCAGTCCATCTCGTATTTGGTCTTCCTCTTTTCCTGCTGCCTTCCACCTCTCCCAGCATCATGGTCTGGGAATCCTGCTTTCTCATCAGGTGCCCAAAGTAGAACAGCCTCAGTTTCAACGTCTTTGCCTCCAGGTCTAGATTGCCCACTATCGAAACACACTGAGCCGCATGGGGGCAAGCGAAACTGGAGTTTTCAATCTGCTGGAGATTTAAAGGGTGAAGATGGGCCCATCCCAGGACATGCCTCTTCTGAAATGAATCTCCCCAACTCATTAATGGATGAAACACTCTGTCTTTCTTCTATTAGAGGGGAGCCAAGGTGGCTTCATGATGATGCACTATCAATTCAATTCTGTTAGCAGAGTTTGTGCGGTTTCTCCAGCTGTGAAACTTCAAGTGCAGCCTAATACCTTTTGGAAGTTTCAGACTCTTACTCCCATAATCCTTGGTTTTGCTGTCTGGGGCTCATGGGAATTGTAATTGGGAGGATTTTTGTTTTGAAAGGGCGCTTGGAAAATGGAATGGAGTAGGTACACAGCAGAGGTGGGTCTTGGACAACTACTTCTGTTGCCTATAGAGCTCCTGTCTTGGCTCGAGGGAGAAAAGGACCGGGGGTGGGTGGGTGGGAGGATGGGGGGAAGCGGCCTTCCTTTTTATTTTATTTCTGTTTCACTCCTTGCTTCCTCATCCCCTTCCTCTTTTACAACAACTTTTCAAAATGTTGACACCAGGGAGGGTGCTCTTCGTTTTCTCTAGGGTGTCACATTGATCCACCCTATTGCGAACCCAGTCAACTTGCGAAGACGCAGAAGCTCTCTGAAGAAGGAGGGTCCCACGGAGAGCCTCCTCGTAACCGATCTGGAGACTGTCCAGCCCAACATCTTATTTCTCCCTGGGGGGCCCACCCGATGGTCCAGGGAAACCCATCCACAAGAGCCCCCCCCCCTGTCTCTCTGTTGCAGAGCCGTAACTAGAAGCGAAGGCAGCCAGGGCAAACGGCACCGTCTCCCACTCATTCTGCCCCGACCCCGACACAGGAGTGCCCACCAAGAAAAAGGAGGAACAGAATAAGGTGCCCCTCAAAAGAAAGCAAAAGTTTCTATTTTCTTTTTTTTTTTTTAATGTGTATGTGTGAGAGTGAATAGTGTAGGGAGGTTTGACTTGGAGACTTTCCCACCTCTTTTGCACCCCCCGGCACCCAAGCTCTGTAAAGCTCAGCCTGATGGAGCTTCCTTCAAGGTTTGAAAGGTTAACACTTGTTTGAGATTTTAGTGGGCTACTAAACTGATGGATCTCCCTTGTCCTCAAAGGTTGACCGGGAGGCGGTTCTTTTATTCCTATAAGGTTCTTGGGGAGTAGGAAGATGCCTTCCAAACTGACGAAGCAGAGCCGCCGATCGATCGATCGATCGATCGATCTATCGATCTATCGATCTATTCTCTTCTGTTTTGTTTTACTTTGTTTATTTTACCTCTTGAGAAAAATTGCTTTGACAATCATTGTTGGTTTATGTGTCTCTCTTTCACACCCACAAAGATTGTGTGACTCCTTGAAATCTAAGATATTTGCTTCAGTGCAAGATTCATTGATTACAATCCGTTTCCTCAGACACAGAGTGCAAGATGTAATAATCATGGATTTAATTTAGCACTGAAGGGGTTTTCTCTTTGCAAAGCAAAGCAAAATCAACAGCAAAAAATCCCCACATATATATTGATTTCCACTTCAATACTAAGAGGCTGACATACTTCTTGATCCATCCAGTTCCTTCTCCAGATATGGTCTTTAGTCAAAATGCTAGAAGGAAGTACTTGGTCTTAGAATCACAGCACCACAGACCCAGGCCAACATTATTTCATGTTCCTCCTGAAATAGTTCTGTCCTGATGCTTGCTTCCTTTCTGAGGGTGTGACCAGATAAGTATGGTTGGTCATGGTTCTGCTGCAGAGTTTCGAATTGCTACACAGTAGAAGTAGGGAAACCCACAGAGGATAATAGCTACAAGTTCCCCAGAATCCATTCATTTCTCATTAACTGACAATTAGAGTCTCAACAATTCACTCCGAGACATTTGTAGGAGAATTTTTTTTACTTACAATTGCTTGAAATTACAGACTTGTGCATGCTGCTTTCTTTACTGCACACGTACTTAGCAACCATCTGAACAGATCAACAGCAAGAAAACAACTGCTTCCAACCAATGAAAAAGAAGGAAAAAGAACTCAGCAGAGAGGTGTGGCTCTCTTTAATGTTCAAAAGCTTGAAGGAATAATTGGTTAGTGTTGGATAGACAATCAGCCCAGCCCGTAAAAGTCCCTCCTAATTACACAAACAGCATGTGAGTTTGCAAACAAAACTCTCAAGTTCATCCCAAGAGGATCTGGGACTTCCTGGTACTGAATTCTATGCTGAACTGAAAAGCCATGTCTTTGAACATCACAGTTCTAGAAATGAAATCCCTGCAAATCCACTTCCTCGCTGCAGCTTTGCCTCTAGGGAGCTCTTTTCCAGTTTTAAAGTTAATTTTAAGAGCTAATTAAAGGCTTCCATTGGGAAGCTTTTGGTGCAGAAATGAATTCTCTATAGGCAACTGTGTACTGCTAAATTCCACTCTTACAGAACAAACTTGCTGATCTTTTATATATAGGCTTAAGAACCAGACAGGTTATTTTGACAACTGAGGGGGGGGGGGGGAGGGGAAAAAAAAGCACACATCCCCTCATCTTCTTCCCCTTGCACAGTAGTGGAACTTCCACAACAATCTTCTTAAAATAACTAAACCTTTCCTGCCCTGGCCTTCTACCCACTCACCAGCTGCCTTCTGCAGCTGCTCCACTCTCTCTCTTGGTAGGGCCAGCTCAGCTGTGCTCTCAGCGACCCACAAACAACAGGCCCACCATCCCTGCGTCAGTCATTTGACCATGCTTGTGGCATCTTAAAACCTAACCAGTTTTCTATAGCACGAGCTTCTGTCGACCGCAGCCAGCCTCATCCGAAGCATCTAATCTGATCTCGCCTCCGATGAGCTGATTGTCTTGCATTTCAAGAAGGGAGCTCCAGCTCTCAAAAGCTGGGGGGGGGGGGGGGGGGCGGCAAACCAACAGATTTCATCTTCTAATTTTATCCTTTACTAATTGCATTGCATTAATTGCTGGATAGCTCAGCGGTTGAGGTCTCTGGCTGCGGAGCCAGAGGTTGGGAGTTCGATTCCCCCCACTGGGCCTCCTTAACAGGGGCTGGACTCCGTCATCTATATGATCTCTCCCAGCTCTGCAGTTCTAAGATGATGGTGATGATGACTCCAAAACAGTGCAAAGTGACAGTGCAAAGCTTATGGCTGCAACTCAGGTATGCACAATTTGGAGCGAGCTCCCCTGACTGCAAGGGGATTTACTTGTGCATACCTGTGCACAGTCAACTAACACCATCTGGGAGATTCAGTCGTACCTTAGATCAACGAATGGGCCGTTAGCATGAGATGGGAAAGGGGGCAAGTTCAGACATGGTGCAGGTAGAGCCCCTGGAGTCAGTTGTATTACGTCTTGCATTGCTTTGGCTCACACTTCCGAAGACTCAATGAGAGAGCTCTCCACCCACCCCATGCTGGAAGCCAAGACATTGAGGGAACTACTGGTGCAGTGAATGGGGTGCCAGGAATCGTGGACAAAGGAATGAATACAAGACGTCTTTGTTGGGTCCCTTAAGCTTCAGGCATCCGGGCCGAGTCACAGGGTTTGCTGAGCGCTGACTTCAAACCCACGAGACGTCACAGCCTTTCAGAGGAACCTCAGAACAGAAGGCAAAAGAACACACAGATACCACTGTTGGGGGAAAATTTGTATCTCTCTCTCTGCATGGCAGAAAAGCTGAAAAACAGGGCTGTGCCGTTTCAGTTTGGCTGTCGAGGTTTCTCACAAAAACAGAAATCGGTGTATGTGACTGGCAGGCTAGCCGGGATACCTACCTGTTATGTTTCAAAGCGGTGGTCGTGTTCGTCTGCACGAGCATATCAGCAAGAAACGAAACACCACAAAAGCAAAAAGAAAAAGAATTAAAGGAGACAAAAATATTGTGGCACCTTAAAGACCAACTCACTCTTGTCACTTTTCACAGAACAAAGTTTCACAAGAAAAAAAACTGGAGGTCAGACAGGGCTTTTAAGTCATTACTAGCAGTGAAATGCCATGATCACTCACACCATTTGCAACGTGTCCCTACTAACTGACCAATGCCTGTTTATTTGGGGGCCATGTATAAATATTGGCCATGTAGTCTCACTCTTGTGTCTGAGGAGATGGACTGTAGCCACAAAAGCTCCCAGGGAAACAGAGCCATTAGCCTTTAAGGGGCCACAACGTTTTTGTCTTTATTTTTTTGCTTTTGTGTTGCTTTGTCACTTGCCGATATAACTGTTCTTTGACATCGCCAGGGATCTTGCGCCGTCGTTTTGCTAGCACAGTTTTTCATTCCAAAGGGTTTTGGCCTTTTCCTCTGCAAACTTTTCCTCTCATTTTAACCAGGAGCCCAAGGAAGGGCTCAAAAACTAACACAACACAATGTGTGTGTGTGTGTGTTTTAAAACAAGTAAAGGAAACAGATTGCATCCTGACAAATTTGGTTTGGGTGGGTGGGGAGTTAATGTGTTGCCTGCATAATTAAGTTGTAAACCACCTAGGGAGTGCTTTAAGCACTTTGGAGCGGCACATAAGCAGCACACTTTGCTTTTTGCTTTTCAGTTTAACCTGGTTCCCTTTCAGCAATCAGTGGGTCATGAGATAATGGCTTCAATTGCCTTCTGCTCTCAACTGGAGCTGGGCTGGAGAGGCCACTGCTTCACACGCCTTGTATAGACGATTCCTCACAGTCTAATATGACCATGGTTCTATTTTTGAGGCCCAGCCGTTCAGCGTCTGTGGTTTCGCAGATCGCAGAGGCTGATGCTTGCAGGCTGACTAGAAGCATCACGGCTGTTTGCATCTGCAGAGCCCAGGGGGCGAGAGGAACTTGTGGCTGCCTTGCGCAGGGTAGCTAGACTAAGACATGGTCAGTCGGGGGAACAGACGCTGCCCATGGTGTGTTCGGCCCCGGGGATTTCTAAGGCGCAGAGGAAGTGGCACTGCCTGGCCTTCCTCCACCTGCTCTGTTCTAGATGAACGTAGCTGTTAAGCCAGGGGAGCTGGGAGGAAAATGGATTCCCCCCAGGATCGAGCACAACTTGGAAAATCCTTGTTATCATTACTCGTTTGAAATCTACACTTTCTAGAACCCCCTAGCCCACATGGAGAATTCTGCAAATCGTAGTCCACCGTAAGGGATATTTTCAAGTGCTAGCAGCGTGATGCTGTTGTAAACTCTGTGCACACATACAGACACACCAACACACACCAACACAAGTGCCTGCATTTTTGGACTCCAGTTTGAGACAGAGCTACAGGGACCGCCACAATGATTTGCAGCACTTCAAATCTGGCCGCTCGACAGCCCTCTCTGCCTGTATCTGCTCAGCCAAAGGCAAAGCTTATGTTTTTCACCCTGGGTTTTTTGCAGCCACTGTGAAGGGACAGGTGTTCCCTTGCGATCCCCCTACCCTCCAGGTGTTACCTTCAGAGCAGTGGCAGCTGGTGGCTCCTTTCTGGTGATTCTGGTGACTCCAGCTTTTAGTCTGTACTTTACAGAGGTTATCCAAGGAGCTCTGTCCTTCCCCAGTTAGTATCAGCACTCTGGATAGCTCCCGTGAAGTGCAGATTAAAAACTGGAGTGGATTCACAGCACCCCTGAAATGGGAGTCACCTCCAGCCACCTCTGCTTTGAAGAAGACAGCAATCGTAGAGTGGGTAGAATCTTGGTATCTCTGTAGAAAGCTGCTTCCTGACAAATGTAGAAGTGAGGAAGAAGCAAGGAGAAAGCTAAGCGAAAGCCACTAGCACTGCCAGCTCATAACTAGGATACAGCCCCCGGCATCAGTTCTCTGTCCTTTTATTCTGAAATTACAATGCCTCTATTCACACTATCTTTACAACTTTGATGGCTTAATAAAACGGTGTGTGAAAGCACCCTATGTGAGTAGCGGTGCAAGCCTAAGGAGATTTACTCAGAAGTAAGCCCCATTACTTTCAGAAAAAAGTGAATGTAGGATTGTAATTTACATAAGGAGAGCTGGATTTTCATGTAATTTGTCTGAGGAAGGGGACTTGTCCATGAAAGCTCACTTTAAGATCCCACAACGATTTTGTCTTCTTCTTTTTTTTCTTTTGTTGTTGCTTAATTTTATGCACACTCATCTGAAAATAAATCAAAAAGAACACTTTGGATTTAATGCCTGAGCAGAGATACTTCAGCCTGTACTATAAGTTTCATTCTTATTTCTTTATTTAAAATATTTTTACCCCGCCTATCTCCTTTAAAAAGGACTCACGGTGGCTTTAAAAGACAGTATTTAATGCTAACAGTGGTAAGTATACAAATACAAAAGGATCCAACGAATACCATACAGAAAAAAAACATTAGGAGCACCAAAACACATTCAAAGCAGTGAGGTGTACAACAAACCATTTAGAATCCCACTTAGGCTTCAGTAAAGATTATTCAAAGCCTCTAGGTGCTCCATTCAAATCACTGAGAGCGTTCCATGGGAAACCAGGACAAGAATGACAGTATTTAATAATATATGGAACCACGGCTGGAGCGACTTCCCTTCCATCTTTATTGCAGTGGTTCAACCCTGGGGCTGATTTCTGCTGAATGCAGATATTTCTGAGAAGGCTGTGGTTTGGTGCCTTGCAAGATCTTATGTCGTCTGCAGAAGATCTGATAGTTTCAATGTAATTTTCAGGTTACTAGAAACAGAAGGGTTTCTGTACTAGATGTATGGTTTTTCAGCTGTGGCTAAGCAAGGAGAGATTTAGCAAAAGCTTATGGACATCTGCCCGCATCCCAGGAGAAGCAGGTCTCAGGATGCTGGCTGACATCTCAGGGGCTTATTATGCTTCTTCAGGTCTCCTGGGAAGGAGACCAATCAGAGTTGGGAGCACAAGAAAAGGGCGGTTTTTAATTTTCGAGTGTGAGATGGTGTCAGAGCTTGTGCCCTCCCCCCATCTGTATTGTTCCTCAGCTGGCACTGGGACACTCTGGCTGAGCACAAAAAAGGGCTTGAACGCTGCTAGTCCTAATCTGTGCCACGTTGGGGAATGTTGCACAAAATGCAAAATAATTCTAGAAGCCACGGCACTCCCTAAAACAGTTTGGAAAGCAACGTCTGCTCAAACACAAGACAACCTGGACTGGTTTCCAGTGAATTACCCTGTTTCCCCGAAAATAAGACAGGGTCTTATATTAATTTTTGCTCCATAAAACGCATTAGGGCTTATTTTCAGGGGATGTTTTAATTTTTTTTAATGTACAACAATCTACACGTATTCAAATACACTCATGTCATCTTCTGGTTGCTTCACAATGCTGCACAATGCTGGTTTGCTCTAGTTACGTTCTTTGGTGCAATGAGTAGCCTTCAGAGTCCGTGAGCTTCGCTTCCTTGGTAAATGTGACTGCCTCAGCATCTATTTTTGCTCTGAGTTTGTAGGTTTCCTGAATGGTCACAATAAGATCACACACACTTCCATTCTGTGTCTTCAGACGCTTCCATTTCATAGTCCTCAGAAAATGACCTCTTTTTTCCTAGGATAGGAAAAGCTCTTGACAACCTGATGCTCATCCTTCTTGACCATTTCCTTAACAAACAAACAAACAAGGAAACAAAATTTAAGTAGAATGACAGCACCTCTTATCATAATGAAGAAGACAGAAAACTCTGTGCCTCTGTCTGTTGACCCTTAAAATTGCCAGAGATAATTTATAAGTTGATTCAGACAGGACACAAACGGGTTCAGCTTTTTTAAAATTTATTTTATTTATTCTTAAAGAAGCAAAGTAGTATACAACCCCTGAAGCTAACTTTGAAATCTGATGGGGTTTGTTCCTTTCTTTTTTAGGGTCTATCCTGTCCCTAAATTTCATTTATGGAAAGAAAACAAGGGTATTGACTTTCCAACTGTACAAATGGATTTGATCCAGGGCGCAGATCAAATCAGACAGGGACAGATGACTCTGGACAAAATTGGGGTCCATTGTGAAGCCCCAAATTGTCTTCCAACTTGGTCTGAACTTCCTTGGCTTCCACACCCCGCCTTTTCCTTTTGCCTGAGAGCGCTCCAAAAACATGGACTCAGGACATGCAAAGGTGTGGTTTGCTACTGGATCCCTAACACCATTGTTGCTTGTGAACTCTCCATGTGAGTATGACTCTTGAGTGTCGTAATCAGAGGCACAACAGTCCAATTGTGCATGCTGGGGGTGGTCACATTACATCTGTTGGTCTATTTTCACATGGGACATCTGTTCAAAGGAAGATGCATTATCCCTAGTCACGCTCGGTTTTCCTCTCTCTCGGCCTCTCTCTCTCTTAGTTTGCACGTGTGTCCAGTCATGTTCTACTTGGCCTTTGTAGCACAGATATTAATGCGTGGTGTCCTTCAAATATCTTGCCTCCAGAAATCTCAGCAGGGATCCGTTCTGTTTCCCGTGGGAAAAGAAACTTCAGTAGAATAGGCAGGAATCAAAGTCTGTGCCATTGGCATCAAACAATACAGGAGCTTTAAAAAAAATCTTTTTCTTTCTAGCTGTAACAGAATTGGTCTCTACCCATCATGGCTCACTCACATACGCTTTGCTATCCTCCAGGCATGGTGTCCATAAAACCACATACCGTGGTCTAGGATCCGTACCCAACCCCAGTCCTTGGAATTTGGAGGGCTACTCCCACTCCTGGGGATCCCTGGCGTCCAGTTGGGCCTAGTCCGTGTTGAGCCATGGTGCCACATGGATGACCAGCCTTCCCCACAGCAGAGGGGGCAAGCCAAAAAGGGTCTTAATAATGGATCTTCCTTATGCTGAACAGTGCAGGTTAGAATGGAAGTCTTGAGTGCTGGAGGTGGAGAAGAAGCTGCTGTTCTACGCAGAGTGGTGCCAACTCCTTCTTTGACTAGATCAGCCAAGTTGTTCCTTTGGTAAAATAAGCTACTCTCAGGACCATAGATCTGTGAGTTCCGGATGCAACACATGCCTTCTTTTTATGTTTGGGGCTCCCACCAAGTTGCTGACAGGAGATCCATGAAAAGAGGTATCCATGTGTTTTCTGTGACATACTTTCGGTCCATTACTTTGCAGATTTATTGCAGGGGTAAAGGATGGGGGGGACATATGTGTATTTCAGACACAACAGATTATCTGCTTGGTAGTGGCAGAGTGAGAAATCCACCCCTCGTTTCAGGTAATTTAGAAATCTTGAGGGAGTGGATGTGAGTGTTGGTTCCCACGGAAATTAAACGGGTGGTTCTACTAACACTTTGGTTTATTGTGTCTTCAGAATGGCCAGGCTCACAGAAACTGGGCAGAAACCTGATAACAACCTATATTCTGTGGCTAACCCGAGCAGAGAGACATCTGGAGCCCACTGAGGCTTCTGAGCAAGTGGCAAGGCAACCCCACAGAAATCATGCTGCTCTAATCCAGCCGAGAAGGGCCAATGCCAGAGATTCTCTAGACCCATGGTTCCCAGCCTTGGGCCCCTAGATGTTCTTGGATTACAACTCCCAGCTGCCTTCACCAGTAAGTGCGTTGGCCAGGACTTCTGGGAGTTGTAGTCCAAGAACATCTGGGGACCCAAGGAAGTACTGTTCTAGATCATCTCCAAGCTCATGCCTCTTCCTCTTTCCTTTTATTAACTGCTCTGGGCTTTGCCAAACATGTTGATGTCCCTACAAGAGGGAAATAAGCAGGATTTGTGGCTCAGAATTTATTTATTTATTTATTGACAATATATTTTAGCAGCACCATTACCAATCATCTCTGAGCGGCCTCATTGAGTGTTTGGGAATGTCATCCACTCTTATAGGAAGCCCCAAAGCAACCCCCAAAAGACAGTGGGGATAAAGTATTTATCCTTTCTTTCTTTCTTTCTTTCTTTCTTTCTTTCTTTCTTTCTTTCTTTCTTTCTTGCCCTACCTTTCTCCTTAAAAGGACCCACAGTGGCTCATATCAATGAAAATACAATGTTCAAGTTAACAATGGTGAGTATGCAAATACTAAAAAGGATCAATACCATACTAAACAAACAGAAGCAACACATCCAAAGCAGTAAGGGATGACAATTCATTTTAACAACCCCACTCAGGCAGCCAGTCACTCAGGGAAAGCTTGCCTGAAGAGAAAGGTCTTTGCCTGCTTGCAGAAGGACAGCAGAGATGGGATCAGTCTGGCCTCCAGTGGCAGGGGGTTCCAGAGTCTGAGATGTATGTGTTTTCAAACATGAAACATTTGCAGGGGTGATATCACAGCCTGTAACTAACCTAGCATGAGCGGTGCCCAGCTCAGCATCCTACGACAGCAAGACTAGACACCAGTTAAACAGTGGATGGAATCACCCGGCCCTTTTTCTCCCAAGCCTGTATCTGCTTTTATAGGAAGCAATGTAATTGCACAACTAAATTAATTTCCAGATTATTCACAGCGGCTTGTGTTTCCCATTTCTAAGGTGGGTATTTTGTTTGTTCCTTTTAAAGATTTCCTTACTTAATGTTTTTAGCTTTAAATATTCCCTTTTAATGCCGTATGTCACCTTTGTATACTCATTGTTTTGTTCTTAGATATTGTATTTAAATGCTGTAAACCGCCTGGGGTCCTTTTCTAAGGAGAAGGGTTTTTTAAAAAATATTTTAAATAAACAAATAATAAAGAAAAATGTAGCTAGGAACTGGAAAACAATATATAATTCTCAGTGAAATGAATGCTAGAGAGCGGTTTGAGATAGAGCTATTAATATATACATATACCATTAAAGCCAAGAAGGGGCAGATAAGAAAGAATATATTCATAGATATACGGGGAGAACTCATTGATTTTGTATTCATAAAGGGGATGGGACATAAAAATGTTCCTGGTGAGGATGGAGCACATGATTTGTATTGGGGTTTTTTTATGTCTTATTAAATGTTTTGATGTATGATTTTCCTTCTACTAAGAATAAAATTTTGCTGGATAGCTCGGTGGTTTAAGGCATCGGGAGTCGATTCCCCAGTGTGCCTCCTTGACAAGGGCTGGACTTGATGACCCACAGGGTCCCTGCAGTAAGATGATGATGATGATGATGATGATGATGATGATGATGATGATGATGATGATGAAGAAGAAGAAATAATAAAATGGTGCATGGATAATATTAATCAATGAGAAACAATTTGATCCATTCATGTTATGCTTCTAGTTAACCATCATGGATCAAAACAAAACAACTGATAATATTGTGGAAACATTTTAAGAACTCTAAACCACGTCATATGTAACATAATCCCAAACCAAGCTATAAGCAACTTCACAAAAATGCACAGAATTCTTCCTTGGAAATCAGCTCTCCCTTATTTTTACTGTGGAGCCCTTTTAAATTAAATTTCAGTGGAAATGATTTTAAAATTCAACACATTCCGTTACCTAGAACAGACAACGACAAAGAAAACCACCACCACCACAGCATCACAATGTCAACAATTCATTGATACGGATTGTTTCGTAGGATTGTGTGCTTCGTTCTCTGATACTTTTTAATGCGTATTAAAGGGGGCAGGGGGGGAGAATTGATGTGGGAGATTAAACCTATTACCCCGGGACTGATTTTGGTTGGTGGGAAAAAACGTCCCAAAATGCTCCTCTGTCTGAGACAGAAAAACAATAATCTCCAGCTATTTGGGGGGGGGGGGGGAATTTTCCTTTCCTTTCCTTTTTTCCTTTTTCCTAGACGTTGTGTTTGTGTTTCGGTGTGTGTGTACAGAAAGAAAGCTGTAAATGTTAAGACCTTATTTACTATCACCAGGCAACAATCTTCTAGAAAGGTTTCATTGTAGATAGACGTCTGGGTAAATCCTGTAGTGAGGGGAAAAAAAGGACCAATATCCCCCCCCCCCCCAAATTGTATTAATTAAACTGGGCACTTGCTTTTTTTTTTAAAGGGTGGTTATTTTAAATGTAAATGCTTATCAGAAAATGTTTTTGCCAAGTGCTATTTTAAAGGATGCAAGAGTTACTGCTGGCATTGGGGCCTGTGGCTGGCTGGATAGCTCAATGACTTAGTACAGCCAGAGGTTGGGAGTTCGATTCCCCCACGGGGGCCTCCTGCAAGAAGAGCCAGCCTGTGTAGCCTTGGGCAAGCTGCACAGTCCCAAGGCTCCCCCGGAAGAAGGGAATGGGAAAAACCATTTCTGAGTGTTCTGCAAGCAGGCAAAGACCTTTCTTTTTGGGCAAGCCTTCCCTCGGTAACTAGCTGCCTGTGCATGATTTTTAGAGGGATGGTTACGCATGACTGCCTTGACTGGATTTTTAGTACTACTAAACATTTTCCATTTTTGTGTTTTCCATTTCTCAGAGTGAAATTTTTAAAGATATTTGTATACTTACTGTACTTAGCTTTCATATTGTCTTTGAATGATGTAAGCTGCCTCTTTATACTCATTGCTTTTAGCTTTCAATATTGGCTTTTAAGGATGTGTGCCACCATTGTATCCTCATTGTTTTTATCTTTAAAGATTGTCTTTCCGTGTTGTAAGCCGCCTTGGGTCCTTTTCAAGGAGAAAGGTGGGTTAAAAATATTTTAAATAAAGAAATATTCCCTACCTGGAAAACCCTGAAGAAAGGTTGTGTGGCCCATGATGGGGGCTCTTGTCTTTATTCATATGCCGAGCAAAAGCCTCAGGGGCTTTATTGGGCATGTTCTCTACCTAAGTGAGTCACAGACATGGTGTGTGTGTGTTCCCCCTTGACTTCCCTCCGTTGCTTCCTCCACACTTCTATGGCCATCTCTCCAGTCACAGGAACCTGTCTCAGGCTGGGCTTTGTCTTAAGAAATTCTCCAAAGGGCCTGTTTTTTCCCCCCTTTCTCTTCTTCTTCTCCTAGATACTCTGACGACATTGTCCTCATGACAGGAGGGATGTATTAGTGCCAAAAAGGAGAGCTGCCCTTGCATTTTATTTGTTCTTTTGTTTTCATTACTTTTATTTTTATCTCTATAAAAAGGGTACTCCTTAGCTCAGTCTCTCAGCCAGCCGTCAGGAGAAGGAGAAATAGAAGAAAACAGGTGGTTAAAATATTAGCGGGTCTTCCTTTGCTCTTGGTTTAATTTCCTCTGGTCTCCCCTCCTTCATGTTCCTGGTTTGAAAAATCCAAACGGGTTTCTTGACCTGTAACACCCGTTGCAAAAGCCTCTTGCTTTCTATCTGGGTTGCCCTGGCCAAACTGGAACCGGTGACTTGTCGTTGACCGTCACCGGGTGCTCCGATGGGACTCTATCCCAGCTTCTGATCCAAGGAGGTCAGACCGAGATGCCTTGGTCGGTCTGGAAGGGCAGGCATGATGACCGTCCCCATAGCCAGCCTCTCTCTCCTAAAAAGAAGAGGCCCAAGGCGAAGGCACCTGGGTTGGTCAGGAGCCACAAATGAGGAGCAGGGCTTTTGCAAAGCCAATGGCTCTTCATTGCCCATCCGAGACCCAAGGACGCTCCACGTTTCGCCTTAGCGTTCCTGCGAAAAACGCCTCGAGTTTAAGGAAAAAAAGAAGCGCTGGATCAGAGGCAGAGGCAACTTTGGAAAGTTGATCGTCTACACTCTGAAAACCCTTCCTCGTTTCATGAGCGGAAGGGTGGGGGCCGCTTGCACTCTGCCCATGCTTCGGGGCAGCGGGCGTCTAAGGCATCTTCCCCGGCGGGAGCCCCGCTGCATAGCGCGCGTGGGTGTCTCTGTATACAGGTCTTGGCTGGTTTTTTGGGGGGAAAGGCGGGAATAGAAATATTTTAAATAAATAACTATATAGAAACACCCACCTGCTGCGCGGAGAGCGGTGAGAGGCGGCACTTTGCACATGTTCAAGAGCACCAGAAAAGTCCCTGCTCGTCTCCACTTCCTCCAGGAGCGGGAAAGCCTCCGGGTTCGGCGGTGACGAAGCCGCACGTGTGAACCCGAGCCAGGGCGACGCCCCCGGGTCCGGGGCGGAGGAGTGGGGGGGGGAGAGACGCCCCCGCCCCCGCCCCCGCCCTTCTCACGGCGGTGCCGGGTCGGCGGCAAGCGCGAGTCATCCTTTCCCCCGCCGGGGCGGCCGCGCCAGCCTTCCCCTCGCCCGTCGGGGCAGAAGCGCGTCAGGGGAAACTCCAGCCGCAGGGAGGAGGAGGAGGAGGAGGGCCAGGGCCGCCCCGGAGCAGGTGGGCAGGGCAGTCCAGCTGAGCGCCGCCGCTGCCCCCGCTGCCCAGGTGCCACCGCCGCCGCCGCCTTCAGACGGGACGACCAGGCGGCTCGCGGGCGCGCAGGTGGGTGCCCGGACCGGCGGCTGCGCCCTGGCCTGCCTTTCTCCTCGGTCTCCTCGGCGCCTTGGCAAGACGCCCAAGCGGGAAGGTAAGCCCGGGAGCTGGGACTCCGCCGAGCGCCTTGCGGGGCCCCGATCGGACGCCGGCTTTTCCTTTTGAGGAAGCTCGACGGGATTTGGCTTCTACTCCGCGGGTGCCGGGCCCCTGGGTCAGAAAGGAACGGGGGGGGGGGGCCTCTGACGGGACCTTTACGGCTCCCAGGTGAGCTAGAAAGGGGCTGTTCTTTAAAATTTACCAACAAGCGCATGGGGTGTCTTCTTGTGGGGCTTTGGACCCTGGCGGAGCGAAGGGTTAAACCCTGCTGGCCCGCCTTCCACCAGGGGCTGGGGGGGGGGGGAGCTGGACCCTCCCCAAAGCCACAAAGAGCATTGATGCCTTCGTTACAGCCATGCAATGGCCAGGTTTTCCCGTAGCCCTGCAAAAAAGTCTTGTCGCTCGGTTGGCAAGCGTTTGGGGGTGCCCCGACCCCTATTCTCGGCTCTTCTGGCTGCAGGGAGTGACCTGCGCAATCCAGTCTTGGGCTCCTTGGTGTGGAGGTGCCACGGAGCTGATGCAGGCTTACTCCCAGGACCAAGCGTCCACAGGATTGGGACCCAAACCGTGCTACTGCACAGCTCTAGAATTTGATTTCATTTGAATGTCTCACTCGGCGGCTCCTTCCGCCCTTGTCCCTTCCCTTTCATAGACTCTGACTCTTGGGAACGTCAAGGGCAGGATCTGGCCCAAAGTGTGCATGATTTCACCCAGGGGAGTTTAGCATGCGTGAGTAACTTAATGGAGTTGTCCTGGCTACACTTCCCAGGGAGGAAAGTTGCGTTGAATTTAGGGGAAATGATTTCAGAGAAAGCCTCCCTGCCTGAACAGTTATGGCTCTTCCACTGAAGCCAAGGCGCGCCTTTGCTTTCCTATGGGCCAAGCGAAGGATGCAAAGCTGTTTCCATGGATACAGTGGCGTCAGGCTCTTTTCTGTCCCCGTGGGAAATGGTGGTGGTGGTGGTGGAAACACAGTCTTACGCCATAAACAGCTGCCAGGTTCACTTTGCAATGTACAATTTTTTAAAACCTTTTATTTCAAACGTGATGGGTCTTTTCGTTCCGTTCGCGAATCGTGGCATCTTTTACACGTTGTTCACTTTGGTGGGGTGAGGATTGTGCGGCATTAATCCCTTGAGGGAACGTGTGTGTGTGTTTGTGTTTGTGTTTGTAATTGCAATAACAAAAGCCCCAAGATGCAAAGAAGAAGCATGAGTTTGCCCCGGTTGGAAATCAGACCGGGTAAAAATAAAATAGAGCAAAGGAAGAATCTTAAGGAAAATGGCTCGAAACGGGGGCGGCGGTCTGAATCATTTCAGTACAAATTTCAGCTCAAAAAGTTGTGTGCGAACCTTCAGAACCCCTGGGGTTTTTGAGACAGTGAGAAGAAAGGATTCCCACCTCCCACACACCTGCACCCATTGCACACTCCTCCCAGTTAGCACCAATTAGACTCCCCGCTTGACTATTAATAATCATGTGCAGCCGAAATATTGCGTGGGAGAGGTGACTTGCCGAGAACGGCTTTATTGAGCCGACTGCTCTGGAGAGTCCTTTGCCAGCGTGTTAGCTCTGGAAAAAGAGTCGGGTGGACGGAATAAGTTTAGGGGACAGGGAGGAAGACCCTATTGTTGCCATATTGGGGGGAGCGTTCTTGGGTAACCCCATGCCTTATCGTGATTGTCATGTCCTAGAAACCTTCCTGTCCACCTCTTTGCTGGACACATACCTTCCCAGGCACTGAATACAGTTTGCCTCATAATATCCAGATGTTGGTGAATGTTGCCGTTTGTGTTGTGGGAAGGTTGATAATCCCAGATTATGTGCCCAAGTGGATATCTGTTTGCCATTTTTCAGACAGAACACTATTTGGACGCTGGCAGTTATATTTAGAACAAGGGTTGGGAAATACCTCTATTGAATCACTGAGATATCATTAAAATGCAAGCTTCTCCAAGGTCTCCATCGTGCCTCAGCAGGCCAGGTGCGCTGGAGCGTAAGCTCTGCTGTGGGGGAGGGTTAGGGTTGATGTGAAATTGACCGGCCTTGAAATTGTATTTATTTGTGGAAAAGTTCAGAAATCAGCCTAGTTAGATGAAATGTTCTATTTTGCCTGCTTCCTCAAACTCTGAATCAATGAACGATTGCAAAGAATGGCTTAAACATGGGTGGCTATTTCATGGTTAAAGCAGGATTTTGGTGTCAGCTGTCCAAAGAAATATTTGGAAGATGTCTCTCAAATTAGGCATCGGCATAACTGAGATTTTAAAGTAGAGTTTTGGAAGACTATTATGCAGGGGAACCGAAATGCGGCTGCCGTTCCAGAAGCCCTCACCTGAATGACTTACAAAAAGAACAACCACAAAGATAAGCATGCAGCGCATTGCATCTGTGGACCGCCTTCGTCTGCGCCGTTTCTTTGAACCAAGAGCGCAGGTGGCGGAACTCAGATTAGGGTTTTGCAGGCGCTTCTGAGGGGCGAAACCGTAGCTTCCTGCTGTTTCCTTCTGATCAAAGTTCCTTGCTAACGAGCATAGGCGTTCCTTGGTGGGAGCCCAGATGCAGCCAAAGGAGAGCGAGCAGATGGTGGGCTGCGAGGGAGAACCCGGCCAGAACCCAACTGATATTGTCCACGTTGGGGAGGAAAGCGTTAAGGAGCTGCAGCTGCCAAGCATGAACAGAGTTCTTGCAAATGTTTTCATCCTCCATGAAAAAAGTTGTTCCTACATTTTGAGAGACCCCATATGGAGTGGCCGAGAACGGTCAACCCCTGATCTATCATATTGCCATTGCACCAGAGCAAATAGATCAGCACCGGAATCTTGGTGCCCGCCTTCCTTCCCCAGAAGGGGCCCAGCCCCATGAGTTAAGGACCATCGATCTAAAAATCAGTTCTGCCTTCGTCCCTGTGAAAACGGTCCATTTTCTCTCTTTTCCTCTTCGGCACCGACCAGCCCCTACAGGTACTCCTAGGGCAACCTAAAAACCTTCTGATCACCTGCTTACAACACCATCCACTCCATGCAACCCTAAACAGCATTCTGGATGTCCTCACTGTATTGGTCATCTTGTACTGTGCTACATCCGGCGACAGCAAGGTCTCTCCGAGTGGTAGGACACACTTCCACCCAAAACGATGCACTTCCTGTAGAAAACCAGAATGTGGGAGAGAACGGATGCTGGCCTTATCATCTTCTTTCATTTTCCTCCCTCTCCTGTTCTGGAAGGAACATAAGACACACAGTGGGGATTCTGCAGGGCTTCCAGCAGGATTCTTTCCAAGCATGACCTGAAGATGCTGAGGGTTGGATCTAGGGCTCTGCTCGGCTTTTTGGCGCCCAAGGCAGCACCTGGTACTACCTGGTGGTTCTCCCTTCCAGGTTTGACCCTGCTTAGTTTTTCTAAGCATACAAGATCTGTGTGTTTCACATGGTCCAGGGGGAGAAGCAGTCCACCTTGTGAGTTCACACTTGCAGCTTGAAATGGCACAAGCCTGACACACTTTGCTAAGAACTAAACCTTAGAACTCATGGGGGCCGGGAAAAGAGTTACCCTTTAGGAGATGCTTTGTTCTAGGCTCATAGAGCATAGCTGTCTTACATTAAGAGTAAAGCCCCAGTGCCAAGACCACGGGAGACCACCAGGGCTCAAGCTTTCTTTGTAGGCTCCAGCAGCTCCTGTGGAACAGATGCCCTGGTTCCCCTGGCAATATATTTGCCTTTTGATCCAACACAGGAGAGCAGAAGGTGGAGCTTTGATGCTGGAATCCTGCAGTCAGAAAAAAAAACAGAAGCCAGGCATCTGGAGCTGTTTAAGAGTTTTGGAAGTGAAATTTCAGCTTGTTTGCAGGGCACCTTATCAGCAAGACAAGGTAGAGGGAGGTTACTAAAATGCATAGAGAGGGCAGAGTCCAAAGGCTGAAGAAAAAAATAACAATGTATAATCATCCAGACTACAATCAGAGGAGTTAGCAATTTATTTTTATGGACTACAACTGCTAGAATAATCCAAACAGTGTCACACATAGCTATGCTATCTGAGCGATTGGACTACCAGGAGATATATTCTAAGGAGTAACTTTTCTAAACCCTGGACACTTTACTCCGTTTGTGTTCACACATGCATGAAATGGCCAGAAATGGGAGCCATCCCTCACTGTGTGTATGGTCTTGCAACGTAGGTACACATGTGGTTTTTCACATCCGTTCCCTCGAAAGATGAAAGGTCATGTTTCAGAGGGTGCAATGCCATTCACAGGATTGTAAGGCAAGGGCTGGAAAAGTTTGTTCAATGCGTTAAATCGCCTCAAAGCCACGGCTCTCTGTCTACAGGGTCAACCACCCAGGATGTACATCTTTGTTTATTTTGTGTTTACAAGAAGGAAAGTTTCTACCTGGTGGGGAGAATTCATAAGAGTTTACGTGCATTTGTTTATTTTTGCATTTTACCCCCTAGTTTGAAACAAACAAATGACAAATCACAAAAATATATATATTTTGTTCCATAACAAACAAGCAAACAAAATACCTCAAAAGAAACCACACCCCAACCTTGTATTTTGCAAGAAGGCCTTGCATTTGGGCATTTGCATTCTTTTAAATGTGGAAAGAAAGAAAGAAAAGGAAAGAAAGAAAGAAAGAAAGAAAGCAAAGGAAAGGAAAGGAAAGGGAAGGAAGGAAGGAAGGAAGGCTATGTGTTTTTGTTTTTTGGATAATGCTGCTGACCACGGGGGGGGGGGACATGTTCATCTTTTTGCGGACACGCAGGAGCAAAAAACCTGCCCCGATTTGACCCTTTTGGCCACCGAGTGTCTCAGTGCATTGAGACAACCTGATTCCAAACCTTCTTCTTAGCGACTGGAGATGTGTGGATTCAGTCCGCCTGCTTGAGGAGCCACCTCTCTTTCCTTGGCCACCTTTGTACATTTCCGGGAGACAGACAAGCAGGATCAGTTGATCAGAACGGGCGGCTGGAGGATGCACTAGGATGTTTTTTTTATCACAGAGAAGGAAGGGAGAAGTTCGGCCTTCTCACATGCCCCCAATCTTTCTTTCCCATGTCAACCCGCTTAGTGTAGTTCATGTGTTCAGTCACTGACTGAGGGCAGAGACAGGCAAGATTGCAGCTTTGCAATTGGAAGGTGACAAAATGTTGTTGCTCCGAAAGCCTGCATTTACCTCCTGACTGGATTCCTGCCTTGAGTAGAGGTTTAGACTCAATGGCTTAGAGGCCCCCTTCCAACTCCAGGATGCTAGGATTCTACGATTTCTGCTCTCAATTTGAGCGTATTCCATTTTTTTCGTGGTGAGAGAGGCGCTTTCACCTTTGTGCTTTTTTCCCTATCTCACACATTTTGCTAGCCAAATAATCACAGAGAGACCTGAAGTGGCTGCAGTCTCATATTTACTGGGGGGCAAAAAAAAAAAAAAAAAATACAGATAGACCAGCCCCTTCTCAGACTACAAAGAGGCGCTTTCTGCCAATCTGGTGGTGAACCGGAGAATCACTTTCTCAGACTCCCGTAAAGGCATCTCGGTGTGACGGGTCCGAGGAAATGACTCCTTGCAACCCGTTCCTGTGGCACTCACAGAAAATGCCACCTTGTTTTCCTCCCAGAGCTGGGCAGAAAGAGAAATTCAGCCGCACCAAACAAGGAGCTGATTCATCTTTGGTCCTGTGATGGTGGCAAGGCAAGGCTGGACAAAGGGGGCCGATCATTCACAAAGAACACGCTGGGAGAGGCGGTGGCGAGCAAGGACCAGAAGTAACTTCTGCAAGTTTGGCTTTGGCCCAAACAATGACCACCTAGAGGAAAGACAGCCCACGGGGGTGCTGTGCTTGGCTTCAACCTGTTCTTGTCAGAAAATATAGGGACCGTTCAGTCCGTCTGTCCCCACCCCACCCCCCAAGACAGAAGAGTGAGTCAGCTGTTAAGGAAACTGCTTGCTAGATCTCCATATTCTGGGTTTTCCTTTCGGCCGAGGAGCGACTTCCGGTGATTCACAGAGAAACACTGGAGCTGAGTGCCTCCAAACTTAGGTGTCTTGGAGATGGAGGGGGTGGCGGAGAGTTTAATTTCAGGTGAGAAAAAGGTGTCTTCCTGCTGCTTAGAAGCTTGTCACATTCTGGCTGCGGGCTTTGTTGGCCAGCAGAAAGGGAGCAGATCCTGAGTTTGAGATCTGGTAACCAATAGGGACAATACACTACCTCCATACTGTTCTAACTGGCCTGCTGCAATGTCAGCCAGGAACTGGCAACCGGTGGCCTTCGCGATGTTGCTGAACAGCCGGTTCCATCATCCCCCACCATCAGCGATACCAGCTCTTACAGTCCAACGACAGCTGAAGTGCTATGAGTCGCCTGGTGTGGATGTGGTTTTTGCAGCTAACCTTATTATTACTTGTATTGTTAATAGCTGAAGGGCCGGAGATATGATGCTTTATCCTTGTCAGGGATGAGAAAAGTTACTTTTTTTTCCCAGGTTGCAGTTGAAGCTCCAAAAGGCAATTTTTTCCTTCTGCCTGGGCTCGGGAATGTAACAAAGCGCTGATCCACTTGTTGTTGGTAAACGGAAACAGTCTGATGGGGCTTCACGGACGACCGTGTCTGCTGAGCCTGTGAAACAGAACAGTTGCCCTCGGTGTTTCTATGCTGTCACTTTTGTGCTTGGCATTTTTCAGGGGATAGATCACCCCAGCAGGTTCTTACCTCCCAGCTAGAGTTTGGAAAAGTTACCTTTTTTAGTCATTTTGGAAGAGGTGGCTGTGTTTTCGTCTGTGCAAACGTATCAGGCAAAAAGAAAAGGGAAAAAAAACCTTTTAAAAAAGTGCATATAAAAAAAGACAAAAACGTTGTGGCACCTTAGGGACAAGCTGTCAGAACTGAATGTGAGCTTTTGTGGAGAAAATCCACTTAAGATCACCTGGCCCATTTTTTATTCTGGACATTTATTTCTACAGGGGATGCAAGTCCCAGAATCTGTGGACCGGTCCAGCCGAGGGATTCTAGGAGGCTGGCCGGTTGGCTCCTTCCTTCCTTCCTTTTTCTGAAAAGGAACATTTCTAAATTCTGCTCCTACCAAAAAAGAAGGTGGTGCCCTTTGATCTGTGGCTTCTGTCAGTTTTTCTTTCTTTCTTTTTTTCACAGCTGGGCTGAAGAGAGAGAGAAAGGGAGAGGGAGAGAAAAAGGAATCTTGCTGGAGGCGGCGCCGAAGATGGCTAGGTGCCAGAGAGCAGATGGGGCTCCGATCCAGCCAGGGTTCTGCACCAGGGCCATTTTCAGCCAAGGCGGAGGGCTAAAGAAAGGGAAGCCGCACCTGTGGGGAACCCCCTTTTCTGACCCCCTCCTGGTGCTTTTGCGTCAGGCAAATCTCCCGAGGCTGAGGCCACTGGAGCCCTTCCTGGCTGCTTCCTGCTTTGAAGGCCGAGTGCCTCCCTGCTTTTTAAAAAGCAAGGCAGTTGGAAGCCAACAGAGACCTGCCCTCCCTTGGCTTGGAGGTCGGAGAAAGCCACCTAGGCGGCCTTTACAGTGCTTCCGTTCACAAGAGGAAAAGGAATATATATATTCTTGTACGAACTTTTCACATCAAGAACTGAATCTTTTCTTTCCTGTCTTTCTTTTTCTTTGCTCCAGGATCTTGGGTTAGAAATTCTCCAGGTTAAAGAGCCTGGATCTGTTTGCCAGGTGGGGGCTCTCTAAGGAGTCCCAAAGCACTGCTTTGGTTCAACAAAGATTGATTTGTTAACCCGTGGCAGCGTGGATGGGAGGGTGTGGTCAAGTCCTCACCAGCTTGGGGCTATAGCTCAGCTGTGAACCCAGGCCTGACGTCGCCAAGGCTGCTGGGTTCAAAGACTTCTTCTAGGAAGGTGGGCTGAACGGGGATTGGAGAGCATAAGGAGGCTGGCCATGGGCTCGCCACTTGTTAGAAAGAGGAGCGTAAGAGGAGACCAATTTGCAAACCGTTGCATGTACTGAAGTGAAAGCACAGATGCAAAATCAGGAACACTTTTGATCATTTAAGGAGAATAACAGCTCATCTCACCTGCTTATGGAAAAACCAGATCCCTTGCCGAATTTATGGTCTAGAGGTTAACGGCAGATGAGAAGCATCAGGATCGGATCCCATCAAACTGCAGGGTCTCATTGAGGTACACATTCCAATTCTCTGGGTCTTGACCTAGAAACCAAACCCTTGCAGTTCACTGAAATTTCTTGCGAAGCAAGAGTTGATGGTGTCTTGAAATAGTTGTCTTTTGAGCACTGTGACGGAAGGGTTTTGAGACAGGTACGTTACGTACTCCTGCTCCCTATACTTTGGTTGGCTGTTGCTTGCACAGACAGGCTGTGTCTCTCTAAAAACGGGCCAGGACTTCAAAATGTTACATTTTTGGTTGCGATCCAGCTTGTAATAAAATAATTGAGAGGGAGACGAGAGGGAACTTGAGAAGCAACGAGTAAATAAGGGTGCTTGAGAAAAGGAGACTGGTTGCTGGCTTCTTTAGATCCAGTTCAAGAAGAAGACTCCCCCAGTCCTACCACCGTGAGACAGATCCAGACGGAGAGGCTTCATAAGAAGAGTCATCTTGCGGGTGGTTGTCTTACTGAGTATCTGTTCCCTTTTCCAAACACGTTTTATCTGTTCAGTACAGAGCCAGACAAGAAGGGAATGAAAGAATCCTATCTGGGTTGCATCATAGCAACTTTCTCCTCTTGAGAAACACCACTCAGAACCCAGTTGCCAGCTTCCCAGCTGTCTTTCATGACAGCTGCCTTGTTGTAGAGACACTTTTTCACTCTCACTCAGCCGGATCAGCAGCTTTCCCCAAAGATTCGTCCCATCTGGAACAGTTGTGAGGGCCACGCCTGATTTGTTCATGCTGAAGAAGCGAAGAGGAAATGGATTGGCTGTGCAAAGGGAATGACCAAGGGTGCAGGTTCTTCTGACATGGAAGGTCACGCTGAACAGGAGATGCTAGGTATGGATTGTAAAACATGGGGTGGAGGGCAGAGATGTGCGGCTTTCATATGCTGGTGACTCGAGAGACCAGGCAGAAAATTAGTGCTGGATTCCAACGGCTGTGGATTAGAGATGGGCGCAAATTAAAAAACGAATCAACAAATTCATTCAAAAATTTGCTAATTCATCAATTCGTGTTCATACAAATCAATGTCCTCAACAAATATGAATCAATGAATTTTTATTGATTTTTGATTTGTCAATTCGTTTGGCTATAAAATGCCCCCCCCCCCCCCGGCACCTAACCAGCCGCTAAAGGGCACTTTCCTGGGGGGACCCACTTTGTAGGTGTATAACTTGGATTTCTGAAACCCAGTCTTCACCAACTTGGAGGGATTGTAGAGGAGAATCAGGGGAAGCTTCCTGGTGAATTTGGTGACTCTAAGCGTTTTTTGGGGTTTTAAAGTTAAAAATGAATTGATGAATCGATTTGTTGATTCATCAGAAAAAATTTCATTATTTGTGATTTGTCAACATTGATGAATCACAAATCAGAACGAATCATTATTTTTCTGATTCGTGCCCATCTCTACTGTGGATCCGGTGGACTTGCCGCTGAAACGGAACCTCCCTGAGAGCAAAAAGTACGACCGATTGCAGGCTGAGCTCTTGTCTCTTAGCACAGATTCTTCATTTTAAGATGGACCCGTGGACTGCCCATTCTGAAGGTTGCTTGTGGTATTCACCTTGCCTGCTTTCTTCCCAAATGGACTTTTCTGGCCGTCAGCAATGTTCCCTTCCTGGAAAGGAGATTTAAGGGCCTCCAATCTGGATGGAGATAGTGATGGGGAGGATCCTTCTTGTCAGTTTTCTTCCAGAGAACAGCTTCTGGTGGGTGAGGCAGGGAGAGAGAAGATAAGGAAGGAAAATGGACGTGTGCGGAGGAGAAGCAGAGAGGAAGGGAGCCCCAGCTGGCTGTCGATCTGCCTCTTGCTAGATAGACTGAGAAGAACAGAAGGCAGGTAAAATGAAGGGAGGGCCCCATCCTTTTTGATGCTTTGCACAAGAGTGCAAGGCTGATGTTGCTGAGCCGAGCATGCTCTGCTTTTTGCATGCCTCTCAGTTTACCCCAAAGACCCCCAGTGCTGGTTGCAGAGCAGACAGGTCCAGAGGGCTGAGTGTTATCCCTCACATCTGTATGTGAGTCAAAATTTTAAAGCAACACTGGCTTGTCATCTCCATCATCCTTTGCCATTTGCATTTGCTGTCAAGATGAATGGGAGTTGCAGCTCATCAACACCTGGAGCAAAAGAAAGCAAAATGTGCTGTTTATATACTGCCCCATAGTGCTTAAAGCACTCTCTGGCAGTTTACAGTTTAATCATGCAGGCAACACATTGCCCTCCAGCAAGCTGGCGTGCTCAGTGTACCAACCTCAGAAGGATGGAAGACTGAGTGAACCCCAATCTGGCTACCAGGGATTGAACCCGGGTTGTGAGCAGAGTCTTGGCTGCAGTACTGCAGTTTAATCACGACACCAGAAGGCTTCTCCTCTGGAGGGTCAAGCTTGCAAGTTAACAGTTGTGTGTAAAGAGGGAGGTCCAGCTTGTCAAGTCACCAGGCTATGAAGACGAGAGATGCTGCATCTACCAAAGTTCACTGAATGACAACAGCATTCAAGGTGCATGAAAGGTGCAGGAGCTCACCAGACGATGTGTTTGGTCACTCAAATGGGATGTCTGAGAGGCTGATTACTCATTCCTGAGTTATCTTGCTGCCACAGATAAGGCAGGATGGCGTCATTTCCTGTTTTGAGGGCAGAAACAGTAATCATAGATAGCCTATAAACCAAAGAGGACGATTCTTAAGGGATGATTGTAAATGTTGTAGTAGCAGCTTCCCTTGTTGCAGAGTTTTGAATTTCTAGTAAAATTCTCTTTCATTGCACAGCAGAAGCACAGAGATCTGCACAGGAGAATAGCTTCAAATTCCCCTGAGTAGTCCACCCCTTTTTTCCCTTAGCTAGCACTTACAGTTTCTATACCTCACTATGAGACATTTGTAAGAGAAAGAATAAAAACATTTCATTAGTTACAGTTGTGAACAGATCAACAGCATGCTAACCAAAAACAACAACAACAACAAAAAACCCCTGACTTCCAACAGACTAAAAGAGAGGGAAAAGAACACTCAGGAGAGAGGTGGGGCTCTCTTTAATTCATAGGTGGGGAAGGAACAATTGGTCAGTGTTAAATAGATTGACGCCTCAGCCCAGAGAGGTCCCTCCTAGTCACTCAAATTGCAGTCAGCATGCAAGGTTGCAAATAAAACACCAACATTTCATGCTTGAACCTCAGACATGGTCTCACAGTCGGATCCTATCTGAAGGCAGATGTGTGCTTGATCCTAAGTTATCTTTCTAGAAGGGCGAACCTTTCGGTGCTCGAGAAACCTTTCAGTGAGTAAATGCAAAAAACAAAACAAAACAAAAAAGCACAGCTAATTTGCCAAAAGCACATCGAGGCAATCTTATGTGAGAATAAACAGTCTTTACCTTTTAAGGGAGATTTGCTTCCAGTGAAGTGTTCATTGGGAGCCCTCATTTCTCAAACATGGAAGCAAGAGCCAATTAACATGATGTCAGCTGTAATTATAGGCTGTTCAAAATGTTTCTTTCTATGTTGCATTGACATATTTCATCCTAGCCATCAGCTGTTATCATGGAAGTCACCCAACTTACTGCCTGTTGCCCTTAAGTCTGTCCCAGGCAGGTGAAGAACACACAGTTTTTGACTGCACAGCGAGAGCCTTCTAGGAAAGGAAGTTGGCCGTGCAGATGAAGCCAAGTGTATTCCTCTGAAAGCCCGTCATTCTCTCTCTCCCCCCCTCCCTCCCTCCCTCCCTCCGCCCCCCAAAATAGCAAGATGCAGCTTTTGGACCGTTATCAGGGTCTTGCATTCTTATTGGGGTGGCATCAAAGCCTTGGCGTGAGTAAAAGAGGCAGAATCAGCAGAGTTCTGAGTTCGGTTGTTTCCCCCAAACCAGGTAAGATGTTTGTGCCAGGGGATGGAGTTCCAGAGAAAGAGAGAGAGAGTAAGATTGATTCTAATTTGTGACTAGTAACCAAGGGGATCCCCAAGGGGCTGCAGAAGAAGTATCCGGTCATTCCTTCTTCCTGTGATAGCCCAGTCTCCCTCAACCTTTTGCCTTCCAGATGTCGTGGACTACAACCTTCATCAGCCAGCACAAGCTGTTCAAAGATGATGGGGGCTGTAGTCCGGCAGATCTGGAAGGCATCAGGCTGGGGGAGAGTGCTAGAGAGAGAGCAGGCGTTCTCTCGGAGAGCAAAACCTCACAGGGCGCAGGGGGGAACCTCTGATCATGCGAACCAAGCTGCCAGCCTGCGTGGATCATCTAGATCAGGGACGGGCAGAAAGTAGACAAGAATCTACTGGGAGAGGTCCAAGTCAGATTTACAGCAGCAGTTCAGCCGGTTTCTTTGACTTCTCATTGTTTCACTGCAACAGCAACCGTGAAGAGGCCCTTTCTCAGCCCACTCTCGGAGAATAAAAAGCTCTAGGAGAAAACTGTAAGTGACTTTTTGGGCACTCAGGCTGGTACTGGGAACAAAGGCGCCAGCCGGTGTCTTTCTTCTTTGCTCAAGGCTCTTCCTTCTTTCCTCCCCGTGTGTCCAGCTGCTTCTCCCCTGTGGGTCTCGTTCCGGATCTTAAGGCTTGGAGGAAAACAGCCATGTGGGTATCTGGGTGTGAGCAACCCACGAAACGCAGCCCTAACAAAACTGTCAAAACTATTTGAAATAACAGTGTGCGTATGTGTGTGTATGTGTGGGTGGGTGAATCCAGGTTCCCCCCTTTTTTTGCAGAAGATAAGCACCGATGTGGAACGTCTTGGGGGAACCGTGGGGAGAAGCAGCTGTTTGATTTCATCGGGTGTGAGGTCTCTGAACGCTTGCACGCCCGTCTCTTCCCGTCTTCCAGCTGGGGCCGGGTTTTGCTGCCTCGCCCTGCCATGGTCTGCCGTGGGTATTGCGCACACGTGGAACGCTTGGGGGAAATCTCCATTGTTTATCTCCATCTCGATTTGAATTCTGGAATGCGGGGTTAGGAGGGAGGCCTCGCCTGTCCTCTCCTGCTCCCAAAGGGGCTTTCTTACACAAACACACACTTGCACTTTCCTATTTTCATCACACATGCAGGCATGTACCTTTTTCAGTGAAGCCCCTTGAAAAGAAACGGGGTGACCACCTTGGTTTTTTGGCCAGTGTTTTCTACTCTGTGGCGTGTGGAGGTTTAATACTGAAAGGAAAGCACAGGAAGGAAGAGCCCGTTTTCAGCAGCATCTCCCTTCTTTTTTTAATCCAATCCCCTTGAGGGCACATGGTGTTCTCACTCCTCCTCTGACTAAGCATGGACTTTTTAATGTCCCATTGTTCTAAGTCCGGCCAATTAACGCATTGTCCCCCTGTGTTGCTCGCTACAGAAATGGCTTCTAAATATATATCCTCGGGAACAGTTTGCTTGGCGTGGAGATAAAGCTGTTTGTTCTGCCACCGAAGGGGAAATCTTGCATTCAGGGAGGTGGGGTTAGTGAAAATAAAGAGAGCTCGGCCACCGGGGCCTTTGTCCGGAGGAAAACCTGCCTGGCCTGACCTTTGGAGATAAGGGGGCTCCTTGTGCACGCATGGGCTTGTGCGTTGTGCCCACAGGCGCTCTATTTGAGACCGCCTGAGAAGGAGGAAGCTGGTGGAAACAATGAGGACCCTCAGTCAGGAAGTAGCGTCAGAAACCCTCAAACCACAGGGAACTAGCTGGCAGCAGAGATACGGCACCAGCGTCGGCTGCTGGCAACAGCCGCGCTCGCTTGTGTGGAAGAGTGACTTGGGCAAAATGGTTGGGGAGCCAACAGGAGTTTCTTGCTTCAAAGCTTGGTTCAAAAAACAACAACACACACCCGGCAGCTTCCCTGGGCGTTGTTTTTGCTGCATTTTCTTGGAAGCCAGAGCTTGTTTAACCTGATTGAGCCTTTTTTAAAAATTAATTCTGTGTTATGCACCGGAATCTTCCTTTTCTGGATGCAGCCAACTCTGGGCGGGCATCTCAACCCGAGGGAGAAGGCCAGGAGCCCACCGGAGCTTCCCTCATGCTCAGCGCCCCGTCTCACAGGCTGTGTTAAGGGAGCTTCTGTTCTTTGTTTCTTGCTGAAAACAGCCCTCGGCCTGATGAGGTTTACTGTCTAGATGACGGGGATGTAGCACGATAGACGCCAGCAAAAGGAGGTGGGGCCCTTGCAGGTTGGGAAGGAAAACAGGTCTGGTAAACATTCCAGCCAGAGACACAAAACCAGGCCAAAGCAGAGGCTGCTTACAGGACTTCAAAAGAACTGAATATCAATGTAGGTCACAAATCATTGCACGTGGGCAAGGCAACCTTACACCGCCGCTGTCTCTTAGACTCTAGCAGGAGTGTTTCACTATGTGATCAAAGGTATATGTCTTTAGACATATGAGGTGGAGTACAAAATTCTTTTGCCTTTTTTTCCTTTCGATTTTGCCTGATTCTCTTACAGCATTAGGGCTGTGTGTTACGACCCAAGTGGATCTCTCCAGTTTCAGAGGGGCTGGGAACCCCCTTCATTTTTGTTTTGTTTTGTTTGCACCATAGGGAGTTATCCAGGGTGCTGATCCTATTTGAGGGACAGGAGCTCATCCCCTTAGATACACTTCCTGCAAAGTGCGGGCTAAAACCCGAAGCAGATTCATAACCACGCCACACTTGGAGTTAATCAGCCTTGGTTGTTTGGAAGTGTTATGAAATCGGTACACTACAGATGATGAAAATAAGTGCACGGGACATGAGTATGCATTCATGACGCTCTCAACTTGATTGGTGGGTAGAACGTCACTCTCTTGGCTCCAATCCCACCGATTAGACTCTTAGGATACCGAATTCTGGGACAGCAGCGTCTTTCCAAAGCCAGTTGCCTTCAGTCTAATTTCAGGAGATCCTTGGCCTAATTTCAAGATTCCATATATCCCCTATGTATATGATATAGACCTTTTTTTTTTAAAAAAAAAGAAAATTAAATAGAGATTGAAAGTAGCCAGAACAAGAGAACAGCATAGAAAATTTTCTTTTAACAATGAGTTCAAAGTAAACCCAAACAACAAGGCTTCTACACCCAGCACTTTAAACTATCCATGACAAAATATGTTCCTGGGCTGCTAAAATAAGTGATTTCAATCTTGGTCAGCAGTGCTTCCATAATGGTTATCTCCACGAAAGAGACTTGAGACCACCATCAAAGCAAGCCAGCTATTTCTGGCCATGTACAGCCAAGGAGCCAGTGCGGTGAAGCAGATGGCTGGGTGATGTCTTAGGATCCCAGAGACCTGGGTTCGAACCCCTGCTTTGCTGTAAAAACTCACTGGGGGATACCCATGACTAACTGCTCCTTGAAGACTGGGTGTAACTCAAAACCCCTAATAGGGGTTACCTCTTAGAGACTTCATGGCACGTAAGGACAATAATCAAGGAAGTATGGCTGAAGTGACCTGCCAGATCCTTTGCGTGACTTTCAGTGTGGCCAGAGCCTGGAAATGCGACCTTTGGACTACGATTCCCATGAGGCTGGCAGAGGGTTCTGGGAGTTGTAGTCCAGAATTAACTTTTCCAAGCAAGCTCTGGTTTGAACCTAGCTCTACCGTTTAATGTTCTTCACGGGGTCATTTTGAAGAAAATTGAGGCCAGGTGCTGGGCCGGGTGCTGAGAGAAAGGAGTCACTGATGTGAAAAAACCAGCGCTTCATCCTCAGGCTGCAGCTGTCGCATAAGCAGGGCCCCTTTACCTCCTTTCTGCTTAATTCTTCTTGTAGGTGTTTTATTTGCTGTTACACTCAGTTGAGTCTCTCACCATTACAAAACTCTCATGAAGGGAACATCACTCAGGCCCCCCAAAATCACATTTAATGGAAACCGCAGCTTTGCCTCAGCTCATTTGTTATGTGGTTTTGTTTAGAGAAATCTTCCTCTCCGGATGATTACATCACTGGAAAGCCCTGGAAGGGAGATGGCCTTTTGCATAAGAGCGCTTCTTCCTCTCTGCTTTCAGGTCTCACCCTCTGCCCTGTCACATGGCAGTCAAAAGGTGCCCCCGTTGGGCATTGCGCCGAGCCACATGTGACTGCGCACATTGCCGGAAGGTCCAGGGAAAGTAAAAGTGGAAACCTTGGCCCTGGGAAAAACCAGTCTTGTGACGGCATCTTCTCATCGGCAGGGGTTGCTTTGGAAGAGGCATGGGTTACTACCAAAGGGAGCATTTCCCCACCATACCAAGGGTTTCTTGTTTTCGCTGGTGGAATTAACCACAGTGAGATCCCTCTCCAGGGGTGAATGCTCTTTGCTTCTTTATGTGGAAGGCACGTAAAACAGACTCTTAGGAGAAACTGACAAAGATTGAGAAATAGCTCCTAGCCTCAGGTGTATGGTTGGAAAAATCAGGCACATCAGGAAAAATAAGGGGGTGGAGAGGAGAGGAGAGTCCTGGGGGTAAAGTTGCAAAGTGGTTATTGGTGATCTTTCCTCTCTCAAGGAAGATCAAAGTGAGTTCTTGGCCAGTTCAGGCTCCCACCTGCTGAAATGTTCTTCCTAGGTGGGAATGGGGTGTGTGGCCCCTCCATATGCGGTGGTTTCCTAACCAGTGGGGGGGTCTCTTGAGAAGAACAGGTAGGCAACTCATGAGGACCAATATCTGAGTCCACAGGTATGCAGGGAGTGCAAGCTGGCACCAAATGGGATCTATTTGCCCTCCTACGTGTAAAAGGAGAGGAAGAGCACAAAAGTTCACTTCAGGGAGGTGAGTGGGGAAGGAGCTCAGATCTCTGAAGCAGGGATTCCCAACCTTGGTTCCCCAGAGGTTCCTGGACTGCAGCTCCCAGAAATCTTGGCCAGCACAGCGAGGGGTAAAAGCTTTCGGGAGTTTTAGTCCAAGAACATCTGGAGACTCACAATTGGGAACCACTGCTCTAAAGGTTGACTCCCAGTTTAGGATGGTGTCAGCCTCACCTGCATCACCTTTGTGAGAATGACAAGACAGGGTGATTGAATGATGCACCGTTAGCAAGTGGCTATCTAGTATGAGTGTACAGTCAAGGACTGATGAACTCTGTGTAAAATTGTACTTCTGGTTGGCTAATATACAAACTTTACTTAACTTTCATATGTCGGAGGCATGGGAAATCTCAACTGCTAATATCACGACAGCAGAAAGATTCCCATGCAAGGTAAAGAGGCTTGGGGGAAAACCTTTCTTTCTTTCTTTCTTTCTTTCTTTCTTTCTTTCTTTCTTTCTTTCTTTCTTTCTTTCTTTCTTTCTTTCTTTCTTTCTTTCTTTCTTATCAAAATGAAAAAGTCTTCTCATTTTTTAAAAAAGTGAACTTTTCATTGTCTACTGGGAGAGGAAATGCCAAGCAACGCAAACCACTCAGGTTCTTGCGTTCATTGCAAAAAGCTGACAGGTTTCTGTGCAGAGATCTGAAACCTTGTGAGCCTAAGTAGGTGTGCTCTACTTTCAGCTCTGACTCTGAACACTCTTTCATCTCAAAAGATGGTGAGAATTCTGTGCATTAAAGCTATGTAAAGCGTTTGTGACCGCTTATTAGAATGTGTGCATTTGCACATAAACACATGCGCCTGTTCTATGGCAGTTCTTGATGTGCTCACACTAGGGAAGGACAGATTATGCATGAAATTCTTTATGCTTGTCAGTTTCGGCTGTACATAATGATGACACCTCAGTGAAAAATTTTCACTGAGATTTCTGTCTTTAGCAGGATCCCAGGACAAGAAATTCTCGTTTTCCTCGCAGTGTCTCTGTGCAAAACCAGTGTCCTTTCTGGTTGAAAAGCAAAGCACACACATTCCACAAACACAGAATAAAGAGTTTGTTGCTGTTTTAAAAGAAAGTCAGGAAAAAAGGAGGGGAAGGACTGAAGATCAGCAATGAAGCTAGTGGGGGACCAGGGCAGGAGATAGTTATCAATTTAGTTGTGTTTGCTAACGATGCCAAACCCATCTGAGAATATGGTGTTTCCTTCATCAGGGACAACTATAAATAGGAGAAAATACAACAGATCTAAAATTAACAATTCAAGAGATATTTAGAGATATTTCTAAAAAGGTATGCCACACCAGGAAAGTTCAAAAACGTTACAGTGGTGTGGGCATATTGGTTTAAAATTAGAGAACATCCGTATTTATTGACACCCAAAGTTGCAGAATAGGCTGTTGAAAAGTGATAAAAGGCCAACTCCCTTGTGGGGAAAAAGACAGGAAAAGAGGCGGGAAAAATAGCGACATGGCTGTCATAGCTGTTCATCTTAAAAGTACTGCTCCCCCCCCCCTTCTACTTGTAGATGCTCCGATGGAGGAAACAGCAACCTTCTAAAATGTGCTGAATACTATTAAGCAACACATTCATGCACTTTGAGAATATTTTCTTCTCTCTTCTCTTGCTGATTTCCCAAAAAGACACAAACAACCTATCGAGGGCTTCTGACTATTAAAGAGTCAATAAAACTCTTGTCGTTTTGCACAGTTTTCATTATTTGCACCAAAATCACTCTTGCAAATGTGAAAACTCTCCTCAAGACTGACAAAAAAAATTTTGGCCTTTCAAAGATGAGCTAAAAATGGTGGTTTCTCCTTCTTGCAGATGAGAAGATTTACAGGATTTACACTTCTAGTTAATACAGCTTAAGAAGCCATCAGGTCTAAGGAAGTGTTCATAAAACAAAAAGAAATATAAGCACCTGATCTCCTACTGCCAGCCTCAGTTTCAAGTTCCTACTAAGGATGGGATTTGCAGAATTAGCAGCCTCTACAATTCGGTGGGAATCCTCCAGGCTGAATTTAGAAAGGTGCCCCACTGCACCGTGGGAGTCACGAGGATTCCCTGCAACTCACCAAGGTGCACGAGGGAATGAGTTCTGATGCAGCCTGCTATGGTGAAGCAAAGAAGCAACAGGGGGACAGCATGGAGGTAAGAAGGCTGCTCTACCTCCTGATGGTTTGATTACTCTCCACCCCACAATTTGGCCTGGAAAGTTTTCACTGAATTATGGGCCTAGAAGTTCGTTCATTCTGAAAATCCCAAGCTTAGGGCCTACGGCATGAGCAGGGGAGCTAAATAATGGATGGAAGGTAAGGTTAGAGAAGAGGACTGGTCAGCAGTGATCTAGTGAGTATCCTTCTGCAAACATTTCTTCATTGGTTTCTAGGCCATGCACAGAAATTAGCTTAGAGCATGTCCACACTGGCATAAAGTCATGGTATATGGTTCCCTGATAGCACTGTTTGACATGGGGAGAAAAGAGACCTCATCTGCTTGTATTTCTACTTAAAATGATCCATTCTTCTCTTTTAAGTGCTGACCCGTATCTTTCCGGCACAGAGCTAGGGCATGCAATCTTTTTAGGACGATTCATTGTGATGCAAGATAGCTCTTTGTTCTGCCTTTGCAGACAGGTACCGAGAGTTAAAATAGATTGTGCTGAAGATAAGGACCTTTTAGGCACCGGCTGGATTGGACCAAATTTCAGAGCGTGGAGAGGCTTTTATCACACTCCTACTGAATCCAGTCATTCGCTCGTTTCAGAGACAAGAATGCTTTCCCCATGTCAGACTGAAACTTTACATTTCCCATCAGAGTTAGTAGAGACTTCTGCTTTGATTCACTGTTTGCAGGAACTGGGGTGAAAGGCAGGGCAAATAATAAGGTTTCCTTTTCTCTTCCTCTCAACTCTTTCCTTCCATGCTTTTTAAAAAATATAATAGCTCAAGGAAGTGGTTTTCCCAGTGTCTCTCCTGCGACTCCACACCATAAGACTGCATTGCAAACGAACCCAAATTGATGGGTGTCTCTCTTTTAATGCTTTGCTTTGATTTTGCAACATAAATGGATCTTATGTGGGTGCTCCATGCCTACGAGTCAATGCTGACGTCTGCCAGACCCAAGTAAAATTTACAAGGTATGCAAGATATTTAAGGAGTGGTTTTACCAGGGCCACCCCTCACTCAGTTTCCATGCCTCAATGAGGACTTGAACCCGAATCTCCTAATCTCTTGCTATACTAGGCTGGCTCCCCAAAATTAGTATTAGATTGTCTCATTTTGCTGTTAGCCTCCTTGTTTTCCAAAATGTTGTATCCAGTACGGCCTCAAGGACAGGAGATAATGCCGGCTCCTCCTGAGTGCTACACAATTAGGCCGCTGTCTGCTGTCAAATGAACACAGAAACCTTGAGAAATTCCCCTAATTCGTTGCCATATCCAGGCGGACATTTCTGTGGGTTGTTTCTCTAGAAAGTGGGAGACGGGGCTTGCTTCCTGAGTCATATTGGCTGCGCTCGGATTCTGACATTACCAGCCTGTCATCTTCCGGGGGTGTGGACTACAACAACATGCTGCCCGGAGGATAATGGGAGTTGTAATACAAGAATTCTGGAGAAGTAGGAGGAATGTCATATATAAATTGGGGATTTGATTCATTTATTTTAATATTTGATTTTATATGCTGGCTGTGATATGCCTGTGTGCGCCCCCACAGAATGATGAAAAAGCAACAAAGTGCAAATAAATTGAGATAATACCTTCCTCGTTCCCGTCTTGCTCCAACAGTGTGTGTTACCTTCTCTTTTTGCATATTCCCATAGCATCAGCATTTGCCATTTAATGCATGCTTTGCAGAATAGATTCAGACCGAAACTGGGAGAATGGCTTTTTTGGTTGTATTGTATTGAGCTACAATTTCCTAAGTCCCTTTTCAGCATCTGTCTGAGGTTGGTGGATGTGTCCTGTTCTGTATATGTGGTTGCATGTGTTTCTTGCCTACTGTTTTGTTTTCTTCTATTTTTAAAGAGCTAAGGACTCAGTTTTAACCACACACACGTCTTGCCTGCAAGTTACACCAGACCTTTGCAGCCTGTATGGTCATCTGGTGTAGAGCGCTGCTTGGAAATTGAAACCACCCTCTCACCCAACGTGTGAATCACTCAATGCATCCCAGAGCAAGGCAGCCCCATGTCCTGCTGGCGTATAGATTGTGATGACACGGTGGGGGGGGAAATGAACCAGGTTTCCCGATGCAATCTTTGCTGCATTTTGCAGGTTCCTTGGGATTCAAGAAGCTTTCCTGTCAAGCAAAAGCACGTTCATTCCTAAACCGTTAGGTCAAAGAGGAGGACATGGTGTGATACAGGCTGCTCTACCCTTCATTTCTACGAAGAGCACCTGGGTAAAAACAGGTCTCCAGTTAAAATTCAGGAGGAAACACAAAGTAACAGAAGTCTGAAAAACACTGGCTTACCTGCTCACATCTCTAGATGGCATATAATGCAAATTTGAGGATAATGCATAGAATGTAACAGATTTTGCATATCTAAAGGCTGCTTCCTGTTCACTTAAATTTGACTTTTAAAGTTTGCTTTAGGTCTGTTTTTGAAGAAAGTCTTCAGTCTGTCATCGAATACTGTTTTTAGCCTATTTCATTTACAGTAGGATCTCCCTATCTGCTCAATCAGCACCCACAGATTCACTTATCTGTTGCCTGAAAATATTAAAATTTAAAAACTTAGAAATACGTATTTATATATATTTTCACAGTGTATTCACCCGAACTAGCCACTAGATGGAGCCAGAGGAAATGCTATGCATAGCCTTTGCTATTTCTGCATTTTTCTGCATCCGCTGGGTCTTGGAACCGATTCCCAGCAGATATCATGGTCCTGCTATACATGAAGGGAGCTCCACTGTGCAGGAAAGCGATAAACGAACGAACAAATTTAAATATAAATAAATACGTACTGCAATTTGTTTGCATGGAAACTATTACATCCCTAGCATGTTTCAGGGTCTGAACTGGCTCTCGCTTCAAACTGAGTTGTTGCGTTGAACGTCATTGACGATGGATCGCAGCAATGCCATAAAACGGTTATTTTTCATTCTCTCTTCCGTAGCCTGTTTTGACACCTGCTTTGTTTCCATTCTTATCATGGTCGTTCTGATGACAGCACTGGTTTTGTTCTGAATCATATTCCATCACTGGACTGCAGGGCAGTTTAATAATCAGTGTGCACAAATAATCTGTATTGACATCCCCATCATTATACAGCATTCTTGTTACAACAGGAGAAACAGGCTTAAATTTCTTCCTCTGAAATCAGGGGGGATTTGAGAGCCGACACCATGCCTGGTTTGCACAGTACAGCATGGTTGTGGAAGTGTGCAAAGAACGGCGGAGCCAGTAACTCTAAACACACTTCTCTTGTCTTTCTCAGAAACGGAGTAGTGGCATTTTAAGGTTCAGACTTGCAGAGGTCTGCAGGAGAGGCCAGCATTCATGGGGTTCTGCCGGGAAGTTTGGACTCCGTTCCTGCCTTATAAATTCTTGGCTGTGAAGTAAACTCTCTGCCCGCCAACACAATCGGCAAGACGAGGACTCAAGATGCTGCTCTTCCTTCTGCCTCTCCTTTTCCAGCTCCCAGGTAAGCACGCATCTTTTGTTTTGTTATTCCCATTCATGGAGAGAGGAGGTATTCCACCATCGATCTGCTATAGGCCAATTGTTGTTGGAGTTTTCCATGATAAGCAGTCGTGCTGGTTTCTACAACCTGATGTTCTCCTGATGTCAGCTCCTTTGGGCCATAGAGGATGGGGCAAGTTTTCCATGTTGCAGAGTTTTCCATTTTTGCTTAAATTCCACTAGCTGCGCAGCAGAAGTGCAGGGACCCACAGAGGAGAATAGCTTTAAGTTTCCCAGAATAGTCCACCCCTTTCCCCCTCCCATCAGCTAGCACTCACAGTCTCAATAATTCACTCTGACACATGAGTAGGAGAAAGAATAAAAGGTTTCATTAGTTACAACTGAACCGATCGAACAGCAAACTGGCCAGTATGACTGCTTTCAGCAAATAGAACTTCAACAGATTCTTGAGAGGGAAAGAGATACACTCAGCAGAGAGGCAGGGCTCTCTTTGAAATCAGAGGTAAAGAAAGAATTTGTTAGTGCTGGAGAGATGGACAGTCTCCCCCAGCCCAGAAAGGCTCCTCCCAGCCAAACTTACTAAAAGCAGCATGCGAGGTTGTAAAAACTCCCAACATTCCAGATTTCGCTGGAGGACTCAAGCCTGGGGAGAAAGCCACACTGGAAGGAGGCCACCTAGCACCTTTAAGGTCAACACTTGGAAAACATACTTTTCTGAACTTTGTTTCCCAGAACTACCCAGCCAGAATGGTCAGCTGTAGTTGCAAAAAATAAAATAAAATAAAATAAAAAAGATTATCCAAGCTCTGCTCCAGCTGGCATCAGCCCCAGCCAACATGGCTCATGTCCAGGACTGGTTAAGAGGTCTGGAGAGCAGCACGTTCCCTGCTTTGCATGAGAACTTTCTCTCCATTGCAAGTTTAGAAAAGGACCTCTGAAATTGCTGGTTGACGTGAACAATATAACCAGGAACCCCCTCCAGCTTTCCTGGATCACAGATCCAGTAAATGCCTTAACTCTCTGCCAAACCGTGCCCATCAGGAGGCGTTTCTCCATTTCCTGAGATGGTGCTGTCTTTTGTTTTGGGTGCGTCTCGATGCAGGTACTCCTGGGAGCCACGAAAACAAAGAAGACTTCCGATTCTGTGCGGACAGAATTCAAATCGAGAAAGGCTATGTCCATTACCGAGTCCAAGAGGACACCATCAGCATTGTAAACAGTGCAGAGGGACTGAATATCACTGCACCGTTTCCACCAGAACGTCTGAATGGCACGCTTCTGGAATCGGGAACATGGCCCCTACCCGAACTTTTGGGAAGTTACCGCTTCTGCGTTTACTGGTTCCAGGACGCCTCTCTCTTCATGCTCCGCTATGGGGGCAGCAAAAATTACAGCCTCAGCACGGAAGCGACTTATCCCCTCTATTCTCCCAATATCACTGGAATATACAATAGGACAGGGGGCCGGCTGCTTCACAACGTCTCCTATGCCTTTGATAAGGGCTTCCAAAATGTCTCCCTTTTTAACGCCTCCACCTACAAGTTCTTCTTCACGGGTGAGTCTCCTTCTTTTCAAGTAGTGACTTGCAGGAGGAAGCCAAAGACCAACGAGTCCCCAGCCTTGATTCTGAAAGCAAGCCGTTGCCTTTAAACCCAAAAACATGGCAGGTCACGAAAAGGGGGCTGGGCTGCACCAGAAATGATTCCAGTGAGGAAGTCAAGTTCGGAGCTTGGGGGGGGAAGGAAAACCAGCATTTTAAACCTGCTCCCTGAATGCCTCAGGCATCGTGGACTCTGTTCTCCTGGCTGGGCCCTGAAACCTTGAGTTGTTCTGTGCAGTCAGGTTGTTTCTGAGAAGATGGCAACTCAAAGCTGTCTGGAGAGCTCAGTGCTTCAGGTGTCTGGCTGCGGAGCCAGAGGTAGGGAGTCCGATTCCCCCACTGGGCCTCCTGGGAGAAGAGCCAGCCTGGGTGGCCTTGGGCAAAAAGCCGCACCGTCCCAAGGCGCTCCCTCAGGAAAAGGGAATGGGACACCACTTCTGACTATTCTCTCCCTGGAAAAACTTGGCAAAGGGTTGCTATAAGTCAGAATTGACTTGACAGCACATGATTATTCTTAATAATGTTTCAAAGGATGTGGTACATTTAAGGACTGGTTGAGCATTACCACACTGCAGTGAGTTTCCGTGGCGGAGCGGGGATTTGACATCTTAATAATAGTTATGTGCCTTTAAGTCCATTCCAGGGTTTTCTTCTTGTTCTGTGCCACCAAGTTGGAACAAACTTACAGTGACTCGAAGAGGGGTTTCAAGATGAGCGAGATATTTTGGGAGTGGTTTTAACCATTCCACTCCCTCAGTGAGTTTCCATGGCTGAGCGGGGATTCAAATCCTGGTCTCCAGAGTCCTAATCCATCCATACAACACCACACTGGACTTCTAAGTATAGTGTTCTAGGTAGAGAGTACTCAGAAGTGGTTTCCCATTCCCTTCTTCTGGAGGTGCCCTGTTGCTCTCTTCTGAAAGTCCACTAGACCCAGGCCATACTTCTGAGTGTAGGTCCACAAAAGCTGGAAACCTGTGTCTGTTTCAGTGACAGCTAAGATTCTTGCAAAACTGACTTCTTTCTTTAATCTCAGTTCTTGCGCAGACGGCGAGTGTGGAATGACAAAATTCTGATAGTCAGAATTATAATCCTAACCTATGGTTGATAAAATGGTACATTTTCCCTCTTTTTGTTTCCCTCGTTTGGCACTACAGATTCTGGGAAAGTTAACCCCAACGATATGGAAGAGGAATTCAGACACACAGCAGAAATGCTGAAGAAGTTAGAAAGTGGCATGAAGGCTGCCCCAAAAGGCAGGGCTTTAAAACGTGGAAATCCTTTTGGGTGAGTATTTCTGAGCCGTTCCTTGTCCTGAGCACGGTGGGTGAAGATGACTCTTTATGAACAGTTTCTTGGCAATGAAGTGGAGGTGTGGGTGATGCACAGGGCAGGGGGCTGGGTCCCAAAATATATTATTAGAAACAAAGCAACCCCTGCGGCAGAGGTCAAGTTGATGGAGCTGAAAAGCAAGTAAGTTGACCAAGACTTTGAAAACGAAACAGATATTGCGAGAATCCAGAAACTCAGAGACACTCCTTTAAACCCAAAGTTTTTCAGTCCAAAGGAAGCAGCTGTTTCACAGAAATCAAGGCTGATAAATTTCCCCAAATTGCCTCTTTAAAGAAATTAAGCCATTAAAAATCATCCTGGAAATTAGTAAAATAGTTTAAAAAGCCAGAACAAGCAAACAGTGGCTTGCTCCTATATATCTGAAAATATAACATCCTACTGTTACATCTGTCAAGCCGGACAGACCAACCCATCAGCAGATGGAAACCAGAACAGGAGAAAAATCAAATCTGGAGATGGGTTGAGACGGTGTCATAGGTGAAAAGACTTGCTGGAAAAGACAATAATGCTAGGAAAAGTGGAAGGCAGCAGGAAAAGAGGAAGCCCAAATACGAGGTGGACTGACTCCCTAAAGGAAACCACAGGCTGGAGTTTGCAAGAGCCGAGCAGGGCAGTGGAAGACAGGATATTTTGGAGATGGCTCCTTCATGGGGTTGCCATAAGTCAGAGGTGACTTGACGGCACATAACAACAGCAACAATAACTAGGTTTTTTGTGTGTGTGAAAAAAATCTATAGAAGCCAAACTGTGTAGATTTACCTAGTAGATGAAGGAGCTGCACCTTCAGGACATAAGTCCTAGTTTTAGGTTTTATAAAATCATCTTAAGTTGTTAACTAAACACACTATCTTTGGAACAGATTCTGTGATTATTTGACATCACTCTTCAGAGAGATTCTTTGGAAGCCACTTGATTCAAGACTCTTAGTCTAATGCTAAGTGGGTTGTAATGGGCTAGTAAAGGCTGAGTAACCATCTGCCCCTGGTTGACCGTAGAAGCAGCAACGTGGACATCAGCATCTCAGCCATGCCCTGTTTCCCTCACTCTTTCCGAAAGGCCTCTCCTGCGTTTGGAGTCCAAGTTGGGACAAATGGCTTTTGAGGGACCAAAGAAGACGTTGCAGGAGGGGGAGCTGTTGCAGGCCAGTGTCTGGACCATCCCGCCCCAGAGTTCTGAACCATTTTCCATCAAGTCTCAGCTGGAGGTGAGTAAGGGATAGAAATGGGCACGAACCTGAAAAAAAAATCGGTGATTTGTGGTTAGCCATGAACCGTGAACCCACACGAGCCAACTGGAGAACCGAACCACGAACCAGTCCGATTTTCAAATCATGCCCGGGGTGGGGTGGGGTGGGGGCTACTTTGTCTTGTTGTCCTGCCACTGCTGCCACACTGTGGCAAAAATGGGTGGCACAAACTGAACCATGAACTGAACCACAAACGAGCTCGGTTCCTGGTTTTTTTTTTTTTTTCTGGTTTGTAATTTGGTTCGTGCCCATCTCTAATAAGGAACAGAATAGGCGAAAGTTATGTTCTTGGGCTACAACATTGTGCATTTTCCAACCACTGACTCTGCCGGCTGGGGAATTTTGAAAATTATGCTCTCCCCCCCCCCCCCCCCCAAGGAACCTTTCCAGGCTCTAGCTAAGATATTGGTGTGAGGATGGCCGACTGGCATATATTCCCCCATCCTTACTGTCTCCTGCTTCCTTCCCTCTGATGTGAGAGGTTTCCTTCTGCTCCAGCCCAGCCTTGTAATGCCCTGCATTTCTTTTTCACATCAGGCTAAAGAGGTCAGTGGCTACGAAGTGATTCTACCAAAATTCATCTTTGAAAATCCCAGACCCAGGCACAAGGGTGGCAAGATGAAAGTGGTGCATTTGGCGGCCACCAGCCGGATTCTCTTCCAGGTAATGATTGGGACGAAAGCTCTGAGGATCGCCACAGGCGTGTCCTAAAAAAAAATATCTTCTTTATCTTTTGTTTTGAAGAGACCAAAATACCTGGTCCACCTTCAAAGCGGATGGAACCAGCCCAGATTTTTACAGCAGGAGCACAAATACTTTAAAGCAATGCTTAAATAAAACGGCCAGCATGGTTTTGTGGGCTTGTAATCAGAGGGTCAGGAGCTGTCCAAGGTATTGAATGCATTTTGGAGATGTGCTCAGAGCCTTGGGGAGGTCCTGTAAAGTTTGGACTAAAACCTGGAGTGGATTCATCGTCTGCCAGCTCTACTGCATCCAGTTGCTTTAGATGGCAAACTGACCGTCTTTTCAGGTGAATGGTAGCCCCGGGAAATGTGGAGTAATGGTGTGGTCTCCGAGAGGCTGCAGCAAATCATTTGAGATCCAGTTGCTTGCAAAAATGCAAAATTTATATAATTAGAGGAAGCACAGGAAAATGCACCCGATGTATCCCACCAACAAGGCATTACTTAACTGAAAAGCAAACAAGACACCACCTGCTCCCTTTTAATTCACTCCCTGCTTTAGGGTATCAACTGAAACCTTGCCTAAGCCAGAGCTTAATTCCCGAATTCCAACTTTCCAGGAGCTTCAGTTGCATCTGGGCAAGATCAGGCTTTAACAAGTCTTCCTTGGTTCTGCATCTGTTCAAAGAAAAGTGCTGAACTTGCAGGGTGTGTTTTGCATCCAGGGGTTGTGACCTGACAGCTTGCTCGCCTGCTTGTGGGTCTTGGAGGCTCATCGAGAGACAGCCCTGATGGGACAGAGTTTGCTCCCAGTCTCTGGAGGGAGGTTCTCCAAGACGAAGTTAAATAAAGAGATGTATGCCAGAATGATGTACAGCAGGACCACGGTATCTGCAAGGGACTGGCTTCACACACACCCCACGGCAGAGGCCAGAAACTGCGGAAGCATGGGACACTATACATTGCATGCTTTCTCTAATGGAGGGAAACTTAAAAGATGTCAAACTGGAACCAAAATCCAGTTTTCTTTCACTCCCCTGGGAGAGAAGGAGACTGAAAAGGATGCAGAGTATTAAAAAAAAAAACACACACACCTTTGAAAGCCAGCTCTGAATCAGTTGAGTCAACTCAGCGATACACCAGTTAAAAATAAAATTAAAAAAAGAATGGGCTAAGTTGGGTGGCTTGAGGTGTGATGTGGTGTCTTGCCCTGAAACCACCTGTTCCTTGAATGGGGAGGCAAGATTTGACCCAAATGGCATGCTACACCTCAGAGGAGGCTTGACCAGGGCCATCTGGTTGTCTAGTTGCTCCCTCAGGTTGAATCAAACCAGCAAGCCCGGTCGGATGGGCTCAAGAGCCAGGTACTCAAATAAAACAGACCAAAATAAAGCATCGTCTTCTCTGAAACCACTCTCTCAATGGATTCCCGCCACTGTTGACCAGGGAGGTAGAAAGCAAACAGGGTGCCCGTTGACCTCTCGACAGCATGGATCAGAGGCTGGAGACGGGACTTGTCTTTTGTACTACAAGTGGTTGGCTGGGGATACTGGGAGTTGTAGTCCAAAAATTTTAATGTTTCTGTGCTCTGGCATGTGTGTGGGTGAAGAGGGCATGAGAAATGCAGTCAGCGCTTAAAATGTGTTGCACAGAGATTATAAAACAGGAACCCCCAAACCCTGTGTACGTTTTCCAGTCAATGATCCATCTTCTTATTTTCTTCAGGTCCAAAATTCTAGCCAGATCCTTGGGGGAAAAGTGATCGGCGTCTCCGTGGAAAATACCCTAGTCTACGACCTGCCCCAGGAGCAGCGTGTGAGAATCACATTCTGGCACAGCGCTCTTCCGGTAGGTTGAAACCTTGGTTCCACTTCCACGCTCCCGGCGTCTGTCTCTGCTCTTGGGGCCGTTCTTTCAAGAAGAACTGTTTGTTCGTTTACTTTCAAAATAAAAACAAATCACCCTTGGCAGCAAAGTTTGTAGACCCAAACACCGATTTCTGGGTATCTTTTTTCCAGTCCCTGTTTAGGACAGAGAAAAATCACCATGAGGTGACATTTCCCCAGTAAACGAGCTGGGATAGCTTGCTTTTATTAATGAGGCCCTGCTTGGCCGATGAAAGGCACTATCTGTTTTCAGTAATAATCTTAATTTTAGAACAGCAGAGCTGGAAGGGATTCTATAGATCATTGAGTCCTGCCCCCTCTCAAGAAGGCCCAGTGGGGGAATCGAACTCCCAACCCCTGGCTCCACAGCCAGAGGCCTTCAACCACTGAGCTCTCCAGCAGTTCTACCATGAATATAGGGTGGATTGCTCTTGAGGGGCATACTGGCCCATTTGCCCCTTTTTTAGAGGGCTCTGTCCAGCTCTCACTCACTCTCTCCTCCTCCTTGTCCCCATTCCCTGCATCTCAGTGCTCCAGGATGAGAAGATTTGAGCTCCCATCCCCAGGCGCTGAGACCACCTCTGGTTTTGGCAAGGGCCTGCTGTTCAGGAGATGAAAGGGAATCTGGACCCACCGGGATGACTCTTCCTACACCCCGTGTCTGCGGTGGGGATGGTGACCATGGGGCAGTGCCATGGGGGCAGGAGAGGTTGGCGGGATCACAACTCATGGGATGCTCACACACAAGGCATTTGAGCTGATTGCCTCTGGAATATAGGGTCTCTTCTTTATAATTCTGCTCTCTTCCACTGTCCGGAAGAATATGCAGGAGCAGGAGTAACTGCAGGGAAACGATGGAGGCATTTCACTTCTTTGTCCCATTTCTTTGTTTGTTTGCTTGCTTAAATTGCATGCATTAAGTGCACTCTGGGTTTTTGTTCTTTCAGAGGCAGCTCGCTCCTCAATGTGTCTTTTGGGATAAGGATTCCACAGGTAAGGAAGTGCTTGCAAAATGGTTGAGGAAAAAGCAGGTTTGCGAAGCAATCTTTGGGGTGTCTTCTCCTGTTGCCTGCATTCTTCGCTCATGGGTAGGGTGCAAAACTGGATCGAAATCTCATCTTCTAATCTAATTAGAATTACAATTGCATGCTGTCAAGTTGATTCTGACTCAGGGCGACCCTTTCCAGGGCTTTCCAGATAGCAAGTACTCAGATGTGGTTTCCCATTCCCTTCTTCTGGGGCCACTCTGGGACTGTGCAGCTTGCCCAAGGCTACCCAGGCTGGCTCTTCTCCCAGGAGGCCCAGTGGGGGAATCGAACTCCCAGCCTTTAGCTCCATAGCCAGGTAGTGATCTCACTGACCTATCCAACCAGTTCAATTAAAGTTATACTTTATATAGACCATATATAGACAATACGTTTATGCTGTCAAGTCAGTTCCAAAACCCTTCCCAGGGTTTTCTAGGTGTCAAGTCCTCTGAACTGGTTCCCCAGTCCACGTTTGCAGACACCCAGAAAATACGGAAAGCACACTGGGAAGGGAAGAAAAAACAGGAATATCTATGAGGAGCCTTTATTTGTTGCCATACCCATAAGATAGAGGAAGGTGTTACTTTAGAGAAGGATCACAACAGCATAAGGAGTTGCTGTATTCTTGACCCTGCTGGGGTTTTTGCAACCTCGCATGCTGTCTGTAGTTTGTTTGGCACCTTTCTGCGCTGCAGCGATGGTCAATCTGTCCAACGTTAACCAATTGTTCCTTCCCACCTCAGAATTCAAAGAGAGCCCCATCTCGCTGCTAAGGGTTCTCTTTCTCTGTCTTTTGTCTGTTGAAGTCAGTCATGTTGTTGGTTGTTAATCTGTTGTTATCTGTTCCCAACTGTAAGCAATGAAATGTTTTTAATTCTTTTTACTACTAATGTCTCAGGGTGAGTTAATGAGAAAGGGGTGGACTATCTGAGGAACTTCAAACTCTTCTCCTCTGTGAATCTCTGTACCTCTCCTGTGCATTGAAAGGAGAATTTTGATTAGAAATTCAAAACTCTGCAGTAGATGTGATCTCCATAGCTCTTGTCCTGTCAGAGCTCTGAGGGATAGACCCACGGGGTGCTGCTTCCAGTAGCCTTCCTCTGGTCTTTGAAATGCCACCCCCCAGCCCGGCCAGTATTGGTGGCACTGTTGACTAGGTGTCCTTGTTGAGATCTGGCACTTGGCGATCCCCGTTTGAAAGAGAGATTCTCCTTTTATCTCTAGCCAGCCAACACGGCCACTGGAATACATCAGGTTGTGAAGCGATTCCGGGAGAGACCCAGACCGTCTGCCTGTGTGACCATCTTACCTTCTTTGCCGTCCTGATGGTGAGACCGCCTCAGCTCCCGGTAGAGTTGCTGGATTGATCTGCCCGTCTCCCTTCGAGTCCATTAAGCCCTGTCCTTCCATCCTCAGGTGTCCTCCCCCGATGTGGGCCAAATCCACCAGGAATACCTGACACTCCTGACCTACATCGGCTGCATCATTTCAGCGGTGGCTTCGTTCGTCACCATCTTCTTCTTCCTTTGCTCAAGGTAGGGTTAGAGTTGACGTTTCGGCTCTAAGCCGGAAACAGGCCACCGACTCGGTGGAGGGGGAAAGAGAGCCGGAGCCCAGCTCGGAAGGAGGAAGCAAGCCGACGCGCCCTGTGGGCCCCGCTGAAGGAGCTCCGTAGGGGTTCACCCGCCAGTCTGGGAAAGGTGGGCAAAACTGGCCGCATGCAAAGGCGGAGAGCTCTAGGAGAGAAGGCATGTCCCGTCAGGGTTCGGCAAGCTGGTGCCTTCCAGATGTTTTGAATGACAACCGCTGTCATCCTTGAACATTGGCCATGCGGCCTAGCACGTTGGAGAGTTGTAGCCAAGAGCATCGGGAAGTAAAGCTCAATGGTTTAGGCACCTGGCTGCAGAGCCAGAGGTTGAGAGTTCGATTCCCCAACTGGGCCTCCTTGGCAGGGCTGGACTCGATGATCCATTGGGTCCCTTCCAGCTTTGCAGTTCTAAGATTATTATTATTATTATACAATTTAGCTGCAGTGTGGATATTTCTTTGCAAAAAAAAAAAAAAAAAAAGAGGCAAAAAAGAAGTAACTTTTTCAGACTCTGGTGATAAGAAAGATATCTCACACACCTCCTTTTTCTCCTCCTTAGGAAGAAGCAGAGAGACCACATTGTCCACATCCACATGAATCTTCTCTGGGCCATTTTCCTCTTGGACATGAGCTTCCTCATCGCTGTCCCCCTGGCCCCCACCGGTGGGGACACCGCCTGCAAAGCGGGCGCCATGTTCCTCCATTTCGGCGTCCTGGCCTGCTTGACCTGGATGGGCATTGAGGGCTACAGCCTCTATCAGCTGGTGGTCGAGGTCTTCAGCCCCTACATCAAGCACTTCCTTCTCAGGCTTTGCCTGATTGGCTGGGGTGAGTACCAGAACAGGCAGGCTGCAGACCCGGCCCCTTAGGAAACTGGGGCGCAAAAGCAAAAGGGCCCCATACAGAGAAGCAGCAGCTCCTATAGACCAGTGGCTACTTGTATAAAAGCTTTGCTACAAAGCTTCCATTCAGTTTTTTCTTCTGGAAAAAACAAAAAATGTGGGTCAACTTAGACAACATGCCAGCTTCGTAAGGAGAAGCCGATACTTTTTTCTTGTAGAGACGGAAGCTGGTGACTCCAGTTTCATGCGGGCAATGAATCCACTCCAATTTCCAGTCCAAACTTTATAGAAGCTTTCAAAAGTGTGGGACTTGGTCCTCCAAATACATTCAGCACCATGGAGAGCTCTTTCACAGCTTTGGCTAAAACCTGGAATGGATTCACTGCCCCCTTGTAACTGGAGCCAACGAGCTGTATCCTCTCTAAATTCTGCTTCTGACTCGAAACCACGTTTGCGTCAGGATGATTGATCACACAGCAAAAGCAAGTGATCGGCAGCACGGAGAGAGGAGGCAATCTGGTGTTAGAATCATCAGCACAGTAGGACCCCATGTCTGTGGGGGATTGGTTCTGAGCCTCCCTGTGGATGCTAAACAACATGGATTATAGCGAATTCTATTTTACTAGCGAATGCTCTACATAGCATGGTCTCTGGCTCCCTGTAGTGGCCAGTTCTGGTAACTTCATCTTTAGAAATACATGTTTTTGGGATTTTTCTTTTAGTATTTTTAATATTTTCAGACTGTGGATGAGTGCATCAGTGGATACTGATCCCGTGGATATGGGGGTCCTACGGTACTTAGAAATCTAATGCATGTACGTGAAGGCAGGGTGACGAGCACCACAAAGAGAGCAGAAGGATTCATTGGGCTTGTTCTCGGCCTACAGGCCTTCCCCTCTTCATTGTGTCTCTGATCTTTGTGATTGACGGATCACACTATGGACCCTTCTCCTTCAAAGTCTACGACTCTTCTGGAAGAATGACCAACGCAACCATGTACGTTCTCAGGGTTTGGGTTGGAGCCGTGGGCACAGCAGCAGCTCCCCTCGCCAGGCTGATCCAGGAGGCCGCCTTTGTGGTTTAGCACTGACCATTGACCCACCCACCGTGACCCACCCCTCCCTCCCTATTGGGGGTGATGAAAGGGCAGCCCTGCAGGCACCAGGCTGCTTTTACGCCTTGCCGCCTTCCCTTGGCCCCTCTTCCTGGAGGAACAAGACCAATCACATCTTCTGAAAGCCACCAGGAATGGGAATTCACTTTTCAGATGGATTAGGTCACAGTCTGCACTGCACACTCACATACCCCCCACCTTTTTTTTCATATCTTGAAAAGGATTTCCAGCCACTTCTCCCCTGTTTGTGGTAGTTTGTGCCATCCAAGGGACAGGAAATGAGCCCCTGAGCCCACCAACCTTACCCAGCCTTGATTCTGTCTTCTGCCTGTTTCTCTCCTGTAATAAAACGAAACAAAACAAAAATCTAAAAATCCACTTTTGGCATCCTGGAGAGCAAACCTGCTTAACTCCCACTTCTCACCCTCCCCAAATATAGAATGAAGGAAATGAACCCAATTTCTTCTTTCTGGATTTGCTGTGCAACCGACACTGGGTGCAGTTCTTGCAAGGGCAAATTATTTCTCACCTCTGTGTATACGCTAGTTAAAGCCAGTGTTTCAGTGTAGCAGATTCCAAGAACCCTGTAGAGCCCATGAACCTGGCACAGTTCATCTGGGGCAAAGTGTATCAAGAGCACAAAATAAAATAAAAATAAAAGCACACAGAACAGCCTTTGGAAGGGCAGGGAGCCTCCTCTCCTGATGAATGAAGACCTCATATTTCTGCTTTTCTTCTTTTCCAGCTGCTGGATCACAAGAACGGAGATCAACAACTTCCTGAACCTGGGCTTTTTAAGCCTGGTGCTCTTCTTCAACAGCCTCATGCTGGCGGTCATGGTGCGAGAGATACTCAGACTGAAGCACCGGGAGCACCACTGGGAATACGCGGTGATGCTCCTGGGCTTAAGCTGTGTCCTGGGCATCCCTTGGGGGCTGGCCTTCTTCTCCTTCGCCTCTGGAACCTTCAAGCTGGTGGCCGTCTATCTCTTCACCATCCTCAATTCTTTTCAAGGTCAGGGAGCCACGGCTGCCTCTCGGCCTCCTGATGGGCTTGCTCCTTGGTCACCTTCCCTTTTCTTCTGGAATTTCGGAAGCAGCTAGAGATACGTAGCTAAGTGGGATACCTGAAACTGAACTCCTGCCACGCTGACATAAAAATGGCCTGCTTTGCTCCTGATTTTTCTGCTCCGCGTCTCCAAAGAGATCTGTGTACCTTGATTAAGGCAGTGGAGAGACTTATCAAGCCAGGCCATTGTCTTCAGAGAGAGGAGAAACTATAAGTTGATACCAGGGATGGGAGTTTTTGGACTACACCCTGCACTCTTTCCCATTCTACCTGACAGATAAACAACTTACAGAAACCTAAATATGGCTCGCCTGGGAGAAAGCCCTCAACTGCAAGGCCTAGCTGTACCCACGCTTCCTGTTCCCACCCTGGTGCTTGCTGGGAGCTTTCTTTCTGAACAGGAAGCTAGGTAGAGCAAGGCCTAGTTCCACCTTCAGGTTTAGGTGTTTCTCCTAGGTGAGCCACATTTAGATGTGTGTAAATGGGCTGTCTATCAGGTAGAAGTAGAATAAGAAGTTATGGGGTTTGTGGTTCAAAAAACCAGAAATCTCCAGTTGATACATTATTTAATGTTTAAATTATTTTTTTTACAGATGAACCAGAATAATCTACATAAGGCTCATTGGGCTTGGTTTCCAGTTTCTTGAGCATCCTTGCTGCCTTCCTCTGAACTAGTTTGTTGCCACCCTTCTTAAAGGGCAGTGTCCAGAACTGGACACGGGCCTCAAGATGAGGCCTGACCAGTGCTAAATAGAGGGGAACTAGTACTTCACGGGATTTGGAGACTATGCTTCTGTTAATGTAGCCTAAAAAAGCATTGGCCTTTTTCACAGCTGCCGTGCACTGTTGGCTCCCATTCAGCTTGTGCTCCACAACAATGGAGAAAGTTATGGAGGAGTGTTCAAGCTGTACGTGGGAGGGTCACATGACTGGGGAGGTACAATCCAGACACAGGTGTTCCTCTTCTGTGAGCATTAGGTCTGGGTTTAAAAGCTGTATGGTTTCACACACCTTTGGGATGTGAAGGAGATGCTCTACCATTGAGTGATGGCCTTTTCCAGATGTGAGCCTTTGGCAAGGTGGAGAAAGTGGAGTCTTATAATGCTGCAGCTGTTCCTCCCCTATCTGAATTCCTCAGTTCGCTCCCGATCCTCCTCATCATATGCCTCTTTCTCCCTTCTGCGCAGGCTTCCTTATCTTCCTTTGGTACCTGGCAAAAGTTGTCCAGTCCCGCAGGTCTTCCTCCATGCAGTGTTCAACTTCCAACAGTATCAAGCTGCAGTCCAACAGTACCAGCATATGATCCAGCGGAGGCTGCTTCGCTCGTGAGCATCTCGCCTGTATCGGCTTTTTGGGAATCCCACAGAAAATCTCTCCTGTATATATGTATTATTTTATAGAGTTGGGTTGTAGACATTTTTACCTTCCAAAATATTATTTCTTTTTTAAGTGCAATTTCTTTTTTTATGAAAAAAAAAAGGACTATGGTGTAAAAAGTTTTTGAAAGTACTTTGGAACTTGTCGAACAATCAGTCTTGCTAAGGAAGGCCTTGTTTTCTTGGTTGCACCTGGACAAAAATATTTGACGAGTGGTCAAAACCCAGAATCAGGGGCTTTGGATCCTTGAAATCAGCAGCTAGTGCAGGGTGAGCCCAGCACCAGTCTCCTGCTGGATACATCCCACCTAGAACGTGTTACAGCAGCACTTCAACCATCTTTCCAGACCCCCATTTTCCTTCTGGACATAACAAGAATGATGAAGCTGTTTTCATTGGGAGCAGAAGGCGCTGATCAAAAATTAATCATTCATGTGCATTTAAGGGGATAAGGGGAAGGGCGGGGGGGGGGGGGAAGGGTAAGCAGGCAGACCTCAATCAACCCCAGGGGACATTGGCTTACGATAATTTTTGAGTGTTGAGTTCATGCCCGATTATAGGTAGGATTATGTTTCCAACACCTGTTTCACTTCAGAAAACAAGAGGAAGACGGAGGCTGAGAAAGAGAGATGTTATGCTTTACAGTGGCCTCGGAAACCCTTTATAACGGAATGAAGTGAAGCAGAAAGATGTTGGAATCATAATCCTTAAAAAAAACCCAATACAAACCCAATTGGCAAATCAGGAAGTGGAGACCTCTCCCTTCTCTGTTGGCCAAATTTGAAAAGTGTGGGCATTCTCGTGTTGTCCCTGCTTCCTTGTGATGGTTCATGATGAAGGGACTAAGAAAAAAACAAACAAACTGGCAGCTCTAATTCGGCACCGCATGGTCAAAGAGAGATCTAAAGATGAGCGGGTGCCACTGTCACGTTCTCCTACACTTGAGTGGCTTCAATCTCGGCCCTTTCCCACCCAACCCTCGTAAAGAAACGTGACAATATTGTTAATTTCTTACCACCCCCCCCAAAAAAAACCCAACAAAATTCCCACCCGTCTCTAGAATTGGGTACAGTCATTCTTTGATCTGTGTCTATCTATATGTAGGGAATAACTCAGGCTTAATTCTTGTGTGTCTTTAGTGCGGTGGGAGCCACACGGACGGTCTGTTCTCACATGATGGGAACGACGCACAGATAAGTTACGATGGGAGGGAGCAGACAGATTGGTTCCTTCTCCTGTTAGCATCTCATGCCCGGGAAATGAAGAGGTTCTGGACATCACTGATGGCCTCCCCTCTCCGGATGCGACTGGAGGGCAAGCCGGGCAAGGCACGGGAGTGCAGGCAGCCACCTAAAAGCTTGCAGTGGCTATTTTAAGTGGAGCTACCCTGAAATTGCAGCCACATGTATGTGCGGTTTTCCCGGCCACGGTCTTTCTGAAACTCTTAAAGATACCTCTTGGAATGTTGGAGAGCAGCAGTGGGCGGGCTTTATATTGTGGCCAATCAGGGGGGTGGGTGGGCATCTCCATTCAATCTATGGCCAGCGGATGTCTTCTTCCGTGTTGGCCTTTGGGTTTCTGGCGCCTGCTGCAGCTCAGGGGTGAGAGGAATGGCTCTCAATTTGCCCGAAAATACAGTAGGGGCCCTGCACCCACCAAGGATCGGTTCAAAGCCCACCCCTCCCCGCTGGCGGATGCTGAGAAAAGGAGGATCATAATAAAGGCTATTTTTAATAGTGAAAGCTATACAGAGCATGGTCTCTGGCTCCTTGGAGTGGCCAGTTCTTGTAACTTCATCTTTAGAAATATATATTTCTAGGATTTTTTAATATATATTTTCAGACCATGGATAAGTGAATCTGTGGATACTGATCACATGGATAAAGGGGTCCTGGTGCACAAGACAAATGGTGAAGATGAGCAAAAGATCGACAATGAAATTTAATGGACTGCAATGGATTAAAGACAAATATATTGATCCTCTCCCCTCCTCCTTTATTTTATGACATCAAGGGCCATAACAAACTGGAAAGAAGCGCTCCCATTGGTTTATTCACATGTAAAGCAAGGAGGCAGAAATGTTGAAACGGAGGATGTTCTACTTTGGGCACATCATGAGAAGGCAGGATTCTCTGGCAAAGACCATCATTCTGGGGAAGGTGGAAGGCAGCAGGAAAAGAGGAAGGCCAAAGGCGAGATGGACTGACTCTCTAAAGGAAGCCACAGACTTGAGTTTGCTGAGCAAGACGGTTGAGGTCAGGACATTTTGGAGATCACTCATTCATGGGGTCGCCAAAAGTCGAGGGCTACTTGACGACACATAACAAGAAAACAAGGGGCAAGTTGAATAGTTAGTTTTACATGAAAAAGGGCATTAGAAGGAGAAACTGAACCGGAAAAAAACAGGTAATCCTTTTAAGACTAAGGGTCAAATCACATGTTAGAAGAAAAGCAGATTTCCAGTAAATACAGCATTTTTTCCATCCGGTCACATGTTCCTTTCAAACCTCTGTGGCTAAGCAACGGGGCTTGCACACAAAGTCCTTGTTTTCCTCCCAGTGACAAATCATCATCCCACAAACCAGCTGATCTGCAACCTGCAGGGTGCGACAAGGGCTGTGCTAAGAGGAATCCTGCCTCTAAGGATGTGCTAACGGCATCGTCACCTTGGGCCCTAATAGATGCATTTCAGAGCGAACTTCCACTGGGAAGTTGCCCTGGGCGTAATAAAGCTGGTCACCTTCAAGGCCCCACATCACACTCTGGTTTTTCTCTACAACAAAGCTACGACATGGCAACCCCTTGGGCCGCTTCTCGGTGCTGAAGCTTCCCTGGGTTTCATTGTCTGAAGCTGGTTAGTCTCATCCTCTTTTGCTTAACAGCGTGGGAGCTCTGCTGGCAGAAGGGTGCAAAAAGGAGGAGAGCTTGGGATCGTTGGCCACCTGTCCTCATCACTCCCACCGCACACACTTTTGGTGGCAGAAAGGACCCCTCTCCCACTTCCCGATGGGATGGGACCGGCCTATCCAGAGCTACCCCACCCCTGTCTTCCCTCATGGGCTCTCATTCATCTCCCCTCCCACCCACCCCAAACAAATAAGCTGATGGACTGGAAATTCTGCCCCCCCCCCCAAAAAAAAGAGAGAGAAAGGTGCCCGCCCGCCCTGCCATTGTGCACAACCATCGGGTTTATTTCGGCCTCTTGCTGTTTACAAGTCGCTCATTTCTTCATGGCTTTTGCAACAGCGATCCAGACAAAGGAGGCTGCCAGGCCTGCCAGGACCACGGCGCTGAGGATCCACAGATGCAACCCTGGAAAGAAGACAAGAGGAAGCAAGGCGGGGTGGGAGGGAGAGAGAGAAAGATGGAGGCACGTCAGCACAACTGGGAAGAACTGAGATTCACCATGAGCTGATCTAGGAGGAAACGTACGTACTCCAGACGGAGTCCTGTGCCTTGGCATCCCGCATTTCCAGGTGTGACGGAGAGAGGAACTGAATGGGCCCGTAGGAGACAATCTTCTTGTAGGCATCCGCTGCCTCCCTCTTGGTCTTCCGCTTGCTGGGACATTGCTGTTGCCCAATGCAAAATAAACAAATATAAATAAATAAAAAACCAAAAAGTTACAGTCGTCTGGTTCCACTGCTAGAAAGACGATGCATCTTCCGACGGTTCGGCTGACAGCCCCAGACCGCTGTATTTTTAGCACAATCAGAACACCATTTGGGTGTGTCTCTGTGGCCAAGGGACGTGGTGGCGCTGCGGGTTAAACCACAGAAGCCTCTGTGCTGTAAGATCTATAGATCTGCAGCTGTAAGATCGAATCCACGCGACGGAGTGAGCGCCCGTCGCTTGTCCCAGCTCCCGCCAACCTAGCGGTTCGAAAGCATGCAAATGCAAGTAGATAAATAGGGACCACTTCGGTGGGAAGGTAACAGCGTTCCGTGTCTAAGTCGCACTGGCCACGTGACCACGGAAGATTGTCTTCAGACAAACGCTGGCTCTATGGCTTGGAAACGGGGATGAGCACCGCCCCCTAGAGTCGAACACGACTGGACAAATTGTCAAGGGGAACCTTTACCTTTACCTGTGGCCAAACCAGATTGGGCTACTTAAGATTGCCTAGAGCTGCAGGATGCCATTCGGTGGTTTGGGGGCTGGAAACCACACAGCCCCTGAAGCAACACTTTTAGGCCCTTCCCAAAGCAAGGAGTGGGGAGAAAAATTAACAAAATTTAACAAAACAAATAAAGATATCCCTCCTTGTCTCCTCCTGTCTCCTCCCCTTTCTGAGAGGAAGCTTTCAATCTTTATTTTCATGTTTCATGGAGGAGTGGGAGGAAGCTTTCAGTTTTCCAATGTCCTTTTGCTTTGCAGTCTTATTTGCTGAACCAAAATGAAGCAATCCTACCTATACCAAAAACTCAAAATGAAAACAAAATAATTCAGGCAAGCAAAAACAGCAGCACCTGGCAGGGACCGAAAAGGCGCTAGTAGACATGCATCAGGGTTTGCAATGGCATGTGCATCCTGTGATGGCCAGGAAAAGGAATGAAACAGCCTGGCCCCAGAGCAGACCAAACAGCGGGACAAATCCTTGTCTAATCACAACCTTAGTTATTTAATTAGCCATGTTTGCAGGAAAATGAACCAGATATAGTCTGTGAGGTCTCCCAGGTTTTGGACTACAAACCCCATCAGGCCTACCTCTGTTCAAGGCATTCACCATCTCAGTACTCTGAATTCACGAGGAGTCAGAGCCTCTGTCACCCTAACCTGGAGATGTACTAAATATGCTCCCCAAGTGGGAATACCACTGTCACTGCTTCCAGTTTTGATTTAAAGCGGTACGGCTTGCCTTCTTCTTTCCCTGGTTCAAGGGAAAGTTATGACTTGTTTCGAGGCACCCGTGACCCGTTTTAGGCTGGGAGGCAGCAGGGGTGTCTTTTTTAAAATACTGGTAGTGACTGAGTCTGAAATAAGTGAGCAGAGGCCTAAAAATATGGCAGAAGTCCTGTCTGTGCTCCTAGAGAACATGAAACATGAGACATGAGAGGCCTTTTAAATAAAACTGAGAGGTGCTGGCGAGGGCACAGCAGTGGCCCTCAGAGGCCTGGAAGGGCGTATGTGGCACCCAGGGATCTGGCCCTTGCGCTCTGCCTTCCCTCCATCGCGGTGTTTACCTTGACGCAGGGCTCGGGGGAATCTGGCGAGCAGAGGTGGACTTGACAGTGTAGAAAAAGCTCCGTGAAGTTTTGGAACTGGAACATCTGAAAGCTGAACTTGGCCATGGTGCTGGTTCCGATGGCATTCAGGAAAGTCAGCGTGTGGTCGTGGGGACACCTGGAAGAGGCCACGCAGACCACGGGTCAGGTTGCAGTTTCCATGTTGCAGAGCCACAGAGGCACAAACCAAGATGACACGGACCAAGACTGTCCCTCATTTCATGGGATACATGAAGTCCTAACAGCAAGGAAGGAAGGAAGGAAGGAAGGAAGGAAGGAAGGAAGGAAGGAAGGAAGGAAGGAAGGAAGGAAGGAAGGAAGGAAGGAAGGAAGGAAGGAAGGAAGGAAGGAAGGAAGGAAGGAAGGTAGGTAGGTAGGTAGGAAGGTAGGAAGGTAGGAAGGTAGGAAGGTAGGAAGGTAGGAAGGAAGGAAGGAAGGAAGGAAAAGAGAAGGAAGGAAGGAAGGTAGGTAGGTAGGTAGGAAGGAAGGAAGGAAGGAAGGAAGGAAGGAAGGAAAAGAGAAGGAAGGAAGGTAGGTAGGTAGGTAGGTAGGAAGGAAGGAAGGAAGGAAGGAAGGAAGGAAGGAAGGAAGGAAGGAAGGAAGGAAGGAAGGAAGGAAGGAAGGAAGGAAGGAAGGAAGGAAGGAAGGAAGGAAGGGGAAATATGTGGGGAGGGAAGGGGGGGGAGAGAGAGAGATGCTAATACTTGTAGAAGCCCAGTTTTAAGAGGAACATTTCAAGAGAAGGCCTTCTGAGCCGATTCCTCACTGTGCCTCCTGGCAGAAGAGCCAACCTATGTAGCCTTAAGAAAGCAGGGCAACAAGCGACCCCAGAAGAAGAAAATGGTAAACCACTTTTCTGTACCTAGAAAACCTTGGAAATAATTGCCATAAGTCTGAACTGACTTGATGGCATATGATTATTATTATTTTGCAATCTGTTCAGTGGCTCAACTCTAGCCGACACGAGCAATTTCTAAACGTGTCTTGACCTAGAATCCACATTTCATACAGATTTTACGCAAAATTTGGGATGTCTATTGCGCTAAGAACATTATTAGCCAGAAGAATGTTACAAACTGCCACTTCCCCCCGAGCAGTGTGGCTCTGGTCAGCTTGCTCAAAAATGCAGGCTGTGAAAAAGGGTTCAGCTTAATCTCTCCTCCAGGGGCCCAGTAGGATCACCAGGGCTGAGGCCAGAGCCGCCAAAGTGGCCTTGAACCACAGCTGTGACACCTTCCCCCCCCCCAAGGAGAGCCAGGTACATGGACACCGCCCATTGCCACGGACATGCCCCAGGGCCTCACCCTTTCATGATCAGTGGGTGCTTGGTGTTGTCTTTCGGGTCGGCCGTCGGGGTCCCCCAGCACTCGTCCACACTCAGGAAGAAGTACTTCACCTGAGCCTGCCCTTCGATGCGGAGGAGGACGTATAGGATGTCGGTCATGAGAAGAATCAAGGGCTGCTGCTGGTAGGCCTCGTCATAGCTGGCACTCTTGTACAGCGTCATGGTCACCGTGAAGTCTCCTTCCTTCACGGCGAACTGCACAAGCCTAGGGAAGAGAGGCACCCCCACCCTCATAAAGCCAGCCAGGAATTGACACATGGTGTGGAGTTGTTGCATTCATGCATTAGATGCTTGTCCTCCGTCTACCTTCCACCCCGTTGCTGGTCTTCAATCCAAGAGCAGCTCACGATTCCAAGTTCACAGGGGCGGCGGTGGCAGTGGATCCTCTCCAGGTTTGACTTTAAAGAGCTGTCCACAGTGCTGAAGGCGAGCACTTACTCGAAGTAAGTTCAGCACCCTGGACAGATCCTGCAAGCTTGGGGCTGAAAGCCATGAACCCAGAGCCATCAGCCACTCTTGCCTTTATGGCTAGAAATCGCTTACCTTTTGCCAATGTCAAAGGCTTTACCTAGAACAGGGGTAAGAAGCACACACTCCCACTCTCCTCCCTATTAGAAGGAACAGACGGAGGTGCATGCAAAACGGGTAAGCGTCGGACTGGCCGGTGTTCTCCCCCAGCTACCGAGGGATAAGGGCCCATGGCTTCCACAGGGGAAAGGCAAGAGCATACCAGAGTTGAGGAGGGAGAGGTGCAGAGAAACAGCTGTGGCAGCCTCAGCACACGGAGCGTGTCCTCTGATTAGGGCAACTGAGGGGGCTGCCTCAGGCAGCAGAACCCCAGGCAGTTGTGGTAAAAATCACCCGTCCCCTTCCTCCACAGCCGAACGGGGCCCCTGTGTTGCCAAAGATCTCCCCCCACCCCCTTTGCACAGATGTCCAAACTTAGATCTTTTCCAAATGTCTCGAGAACTCTCAACTGCAGAGGAGCTGTCTAGGGAGAAGCTAGAAGACTTCCCACCCCACCCCAAACACATGGCTGTGAGATTCCCTCGGAGTCTAGCCTCTGGGACATAGACAGGTCTAGCGATCTATCTGCCTGTCAAGCCACAGAGGCCTCCTCCTGCCTCTCTGAGGAGTGGGTGCAAGGCGGTGGTGGAGGCAGCAAAGGGGCGACGGGTCAGGAACTTGGTGGAGCTGGGCGTGCGGGGTTGGAGCAGCCTCAGCAATATCGCTGGCCTGTCTCACAACAGCTGGGTCAGGGAAGGGGGCCCAAAGAACAACATACGTGTCTGCAGTCCGGAGCGGGTGGAGCAGGCCAACCACCCGTTTATAGGCGTAGACGCAGGAGAAGTGCACACGGAGGAGGACGCTCCGGGTGATCACGCCCTGGATCTCCCTGTCTGACTCAATCGTATTGAAGTAGGATACGTGGGAGCCATTCACCTGAAAAACAGGTCGGGAAGTGGATGGCAGGGTTCAGGTTGCAGCTGAGGAGTGGACAGGACGAGAATTTAAAACCCAATGTTTCTCTTCGCCCACAGTGCAAATCTGCCCTGCACAAGCTGCATGATGGAGTGACAGATAATAGCAGCCATATCACACACACACACACACACACACACACACACACACACATTTCAGATGAGCTATCCAGATTCTTCTTCTTAAGATCCATGAGTGTTTAGAAGTTTTTAAAACTGATTTTCTTTTCACCTTCTCTAAAGCAGAGTTGCCAAACTATTTGGGGTGGGGGGTGGGAGATTTGACTCTTGATGGCTCAGACTCTAGCCAATAGGTGCCTTCCACAGGCCAGTGTTTCCCAATATAAGTGCTAAAACTGCAGCTTTTTAACAGAAGAAGCATGCCTGTTCCTCAAGACTGCAAAAGTGCCTCCACCACTCAAAACTGCAATCTTGAGGACAGAGAAGCTCTTACTTTTACTGATCTTATTGTATTCTTCAGGAGGCATCTGGTGTCACACAAGGGGGAAAGATTTCTAAGAAACACATTTGCTAGTACAATATATTGTTGTTTGTGTGCATGGAGAAATTCCATTATGTCCAGAGCAGAAATAGAGCTATCAACAAGGGCAAATGATGAGTGGAAATGCAAACGAGATATATACTGTTGTTTAGCAGAAAACATTTCTGGATGTTCAGCCTCTTAGAACAACAACTATCCCAAGGATCAATCTTTGCCTTGAAGAATCTCACATTGCAGATGCTGCAGAGTTTTGGATTTCTGGTCAAATTCCTCTAACTGTGCAGCAAAAATGTAGGGATTCACAGAGCAGAATTAGCTTCAATTTCCCCAGAATAGGCCACCCCTTTCTCTTACAGTCTCAACAACTCTGAGACATTAGTGGGAGAAAGAATGAAAGTTATCATTGCTTACAATTGAACAGATCTAACGGCAAACTGACAAACGTTACCGCTTTCAGCAACAGATCTCAACAGACTATGTGCTTCCAACAGACTCTTGAGAGAGAGAAAAACTCTGAGCAGAAAGGCAGGGCTCTCTGAACTCAGAGGCAGGAGATAACAATTGCTTGCTGCTGGATAGATTGACAGTCACACCAGCCTAGAAAGATTCCTCCCAGCTACATCTACGAGAGGCAGCATGCGAGGTTGCCAAAACTCCAGCAGTAAGAAGACCCTACGCCTCAGATCTGAAGGGCCACTGCCAGTCAGAGTAGGTTAATTCATGGTGGCTGCCCATGATGGCTGGGTGACTCTGAGAGCCATCAGAACTTCTCCTTCCTCTGTCTTGCTGGCAGGAGACCCTTGAGCGCAGGCCCCTTCTGAACCACTCCGCATCCTTACCTTAATGTCTGACCCACAAGCGGTGTGGTTCAAGCTGGTCAGCTTTGCTCCCCAGTAGCCCTCCCCTTCTTCATACTCTTCGGAAGCTTTGCAGGACCTGTTCTTCAAATGGACCAACACCAAGGGGATCTTCAGCAGCTCAAAGGCTTCTTTCCTCACCGTCATCTTCATGTACTCTTCCTCGCACTCTAGTTTCACCATCATTTCTGTGGAGTACACAGAGAGAGAGAGAGAGAGAGAGAGAGAGACAGACAGACAGAGAGAAGTACATTATGTCCTTCCGTTCCGACTCTCCAAGTAGCAGGAATTCCAGGGACAAACACGTTTTGTCCAGGGCTCGGTTCCTTTGGAGTAAAATTGCTAGACTGACCAGCTGGCATTTTTGTGAGATGGGGCTGATCTACACATAAGTACAGCAAAAGTACAGGGTCTTGGTGTGAAGGGCCGATTCGCATCTTGACAGCACAGCTTGGGAACATTTGGTCTAGAGGAAACCTAAAAGGACCTTCAGACCAATGCCAGGTGATGGCCAAATGACATCTCTCTATTCTGCTTCCCCCCCACTCTCTTTTGTCTGTTGACAGTTAGTCAGTCTATTGGAATCAATCAGTCTGTTGAGGCCTGTTGCTCAAAGCCGCCCTGTTTGTCAGTTTGCTGTTTGTTCGATGGTACATAAATAAAACTTGTTATTCTTTCTCCAACTAATGTCTCAGTGTGAATTGTTGAGACTGTAAGTGCCAGTTAATGGGAGAAAGGGGTGGTCTACTCTGGGGAACTTGAAGCTAATTCTGCTCTTTGCACTTCTGCTGCATAGCTAGAGGAATTTAACTGGAATTCAAAACTCTGCAAGAGTTAAAGGGCCATGTTAGGTTCATAATTAATAGCAGGCATCTCTGTCCATCTTGATTGTCCTTGGAGCAACAATACGAATGGGTGAGAGAGAGATGTCGTATAATGCAGCCAGGTTGCCCACCGCTGGTCTTACTGGACTCTGACAAAATACAGAGTTTGGGAATGCTCTCACACATTGGGTGGGGAAACTTAACATTCAGCCCAAGTGTGGGCCTGCCTTACCTTTACATAAGGGACCGGTGAACCCTGGCTTACAGGCACAGCTTGGATTGTCATCCACTACCTGGCAGGCTCCCTGGTGGAAACAGGGGTTAGGCAGACATCGTCCCCCGGGGTTCCTCCGAGGGCGGAGGGAAGCTTCTTCTTTTTCACCCTTCGGCTCTGTCCGCTGACCTGCAGCAGAGGGAATCTGTCAGCCTCCTGGTCAACAGCAGAGAAGGAAGATCCTCATGATAGGACCAGCCCTACATTCCAGTCATCCAGAGGTCCAAAAGCTTTCATTTCCCCCCATGATTTAGAGTTCAGTTCCCAGAATTCTTGACCGTCGGCCTTACCAGCTGAGGTTCGTGGAACATGAAGTCCAAAATATCGCCAAGGCCAATGGATCAAATACGACCTTTAATCAGCCTCATTATCTTCCAGGATGAAGAGAACAAAACTTACCACTAAAGCTCTCGAAAGCAGGGAGAAAGAGAGCCAGGATGAGGAGCCAGCTTGTCACAGTCATTTTCTGAGGAAAGATAAATAAAAATAAGCAAGCTAACTATGGAGAACTCCTCAGTGGTCTGTCACAAGGACACATCCAGTATGATTTTGACAAGGACGCTCAAGAGAGCACACTGCTGTTGCAGTTATTAAAATATTTGGTTTTAAATCAGATAAAAACGACCTCCAAACTGGCTCAAAGGAAGTGAAACGGGGACCCAGTAGCTGAAGCAATTCCCTATGAGGAAAACGGTACAAAATTTGGAGTTTTAAAACCGGGAGCAGGGGAGGCAACCAACAGAGGTGCATAAAATTATATGTGTTGTTGACAACGTGGGTTAGAAAAAGTTTTTTTTTCCCCCTTCATGCACCTGGAACCAGTGGTCATCTCATTGAAGCTGCAGAATAGGAAACTGAGGAGACTTAAACAGAGAGACAGCTTAATGTGGCACACAAATTTGCTGAAATTAGTCAAGGTGTGGCAGCCATCGCTAATGTGAAAAAGGGATCGGCAGGGCTGACCCAAAAGATTTTGCCGCCTGAGGCTGATCGGGAAACACCCGTCCCCCAAGCCAAAGCACTGAGTATCCTCTGGAAGCCACGTTACGTGGGTCTCTGAAGTGGAAAAATCTCAGAAGCTGCTTTTCACTTTCCTGGCTATAAAGATAAAATCATCACAAAGCCACCGGGTAACTTTTGGCTCCCCTTTCACGGCCACCAGAAATCTGCTGCCTGAGGCTTCCTCTTCACTGTGCCCAACGGTAGAGCCGGGACGGAAACGAACCCATGGAAGAGGGAAAGTAGGACTGGTTGCTCTCCTCAAGTCCTGCTGATGGGCTCCCTTGCAGGCATCTGGCAGGTCCCCATGGGGGAGAGGATGCTGGCTAGACGGGTCTTTAGGGCCGATCTGGCACAGCTGTTCTTGTGGGTGGCCAGGTGTGAGAAAGCTGCGTAGGAGAGGGAATCTCTGCAGCTGTAGCTGACCATGCATGAGAAATTTCATTGGTTGAAAATGCCCTTTTCTCACAGCTATTCTGGAAGCAGGAAACCTTTTCGTCATTGGCGTGCAGCCCCTCTATCTGTGCTGCTCCTGTTAATAACGGGGGGGGGGGGCATGCCATGTGTTACTCAGGAGGAATCAAAGAACAGTAAATAAAAGGGACACAAACAGTCCCTATTACCTTATACTGTACCATACAAAATCACATCACAGAGGTATGTGAGCTATGGCTTATGTGAAATCCAGTGTTCATAAAAAAAACCCCAGCCTTGTTTAAAGTTTATAGGCATGCAGGAATCACAGATCTTCAAAAGAATGTCTTCCACATTCTTTAAAAGAATTTAAAAGAAAAGACAATATTCCATAATCTTCTTACAATATAAAAATGACTACTTTGTTTTGTCTGGAAATGCATGTCATAACTTTCCAAGGCGCTCTTCACAAAATCAACGTCTTGAAAGAATCTTTTCATTCAAACAGGATTACCAACCCACTTCCCCCACCTCAGGAAAGCACCTGTACTTTTCATAACTTTCTCACAGGTGTTCAGCAGCACAAACATTTCCCATCACACTTTCTCTGTATGTCAAGGGAGGGGGGGATGACTAATTCACCCTCTGCCCCTTCAAGAGTCTGTAAACTACGCAGGAGCACTGCCAGAAAAAAGTTGGCAGCTCAGGTCCGATTGGACACGGGGTAATGATCTTTAGTATTTGGAATGGCAAAGAGTCTGGAAATTGAGGTCTTCTCTCTGCAGCTGAAGACGGAGACAGAGAGGCAAAACAATGTCAAGCTATTGGTATCTCTTCTAAATTCCAAACAACGCAGTGTCTGGGAGTCATTAGCCGAGCCCCGTTAAATTGCCTGGAAATGGATACAGGGACCTTGGCTTACACCCACTGAAATCAGCGTGCCTTGTTAATCACGACTAATTAAAGCCATATTGATTTCAGTGGGCCTCTAATTACGTCTAAGCCTGGACTCACATTAATTGTATCCCTGATCATAGTTCAAAAAAGAAAAAGAATCCCAGATGGTTGGTGACACATGGATACAGCAGTAGAATCCTGCCCATATTCAATAATTCTGAAGAGTTAAACCTGGAAAGACAAATAGTTCAATAGTTAAACCTAAGGACCTCCAGCATTCGCAGAGGGATTGACTAGATGACCTTCGGAGCCCCTTGCATCGTTACACGTCTCTGTTCCCATCAGAAAAAGACAAAACCATGGCAGTACCCTTAGGAGAAATCAGCACGCTCTTCCAACCCTCTTAAGGACACAATCCTGTGTCTGCTTACTTTGTGGTTGGGTCCTTCAGATTGAGTTGGATGTCCTTCGGTGTCAGTGGGGCTCAGTCTGCCCGGTCCAGCCTTGTCCTCACCAGGGCCGGCTCACAACCTCCTCCTAGTCACACAGGGACACCCACACAAGCTTCTCCCTTTCACCCACTCCACTTCTTTTATTATCTCCCAACAGCTGGGCCTTCCCACCCCACCCCAGCATCCCCAGTGAGGACACTGCCTGGGCCAGTTCAAGATCTCCAGACGGCTGCAGTCAACAGAAACAACCCTCCACCAACAGTACTCTAAGCAGTAAACAATGGCCAGATTTTGCTTTGTTTTTATTTCGATTGCTCTTTTGCGCTTTTGAGAAGCACTGGGATTTTCCCACACACCCCTGAGGCTTTTAATCACTCTTGTTTGCCCACAGGGGTGAGGGTTCCTTCCCCCCTCGCTAAGAATTAATTGAATCCCATTAATGTGAATGTTTAATATACTCTTACATCCAAAGGGCAGAGCAGCTAACAAATAAGATGTTTATGTGTTTCTTCATCTAAAGCATGCACGTTCATGGCCGTGGAGGAAAAAGATGAGATAAAACCTCCTTGTGAAACTGATTCCGACAACAGCCGTGGTAGCTTAGCACCTTTATTTAGGACCAATGGAAAGTACCCAAAATAGCGAGCTAAGCTTTCAAGTTTCAAGGCCTTCTGCCTCAGCCAGGATGTTAAGAAATAAACAAACGAAAGGGGGAAAGAGGATAAAATAATGATGTAAGCCGCCTTGGGTCCTTTTAAGGAGAAAGGTAGGATAAAAATATTTTAAATACATAATAAAATATATTCCCTGATCAAGACAGACATCAAAAATTAAAGAGTGGAGTGTTTCCAAGCCTCTCTGTGCATGCGTGCGTGTGTGTGTCTCTCTCTCTCTCTGTGTGAGATTCTATATCAGAAATAATTTCATAGTCTCTGCTCATTGCTAGCCACACACGCCAAACAGAAAGCATATTACAATACTCCCAAATGCTATTATATCAGAATTTGTTTGTTTGTTTGTTTTTACCCCGCCTTTCTCCTTAAAAAGGACCCAAGGTGGCCAACATCCTTGGAAGGCAATATTTAAAGCTGAAATCAATGAGTATGCAAGGGTGGTTTTACATCATTAAAAGGTGATATCATTAATATATCATTAAAATGACACAACAATCACAATGCTGCCTAGGTGAAACATTCTAAACACCCACCCACCCACGAGCACTGAAGGTTAAATTTGGGAAGAAACGGCATCGTTTATGCCCTTTGCTGCTGAGAAGGGAACTCCCAGCAAAAACTCTCTTTTGATGGCAGATTTCACGTCTTCCCAGGCCACGAGGTGCCTTTCTAAGGCTGTTTGGTTTAGCAGGTGATGGAAGGAAGCAAAACCACAACTCCCAGAAGCCTCTGCTTCCAGAAGGAGGTTGCCACGGTGACAGGGATCAACAGCCCTGGGAGAAAAGCGCACAGGTTTGCAAGCCTTCGAGGTGGGTACCCGGGAAGGGCGACGACTCTGTGGGTGGCTGTCGTGGGTATGTGGGGCACAGGGAGGAAGCGGAGGAAAAGCATGCTCAGGGTCATGTACACAATCAGGCATCGCGGGAGGATGTTATCTCCCTGACCCTGGCATAACGTCTAGGAACTGTGAGATTCCCCAGGGAGGCGATGGAGAAAAGGCTTGCATTTGGGTTGCCACATGGCAAAGAGGACAGGGCTCCTGTGCCTTTAATGGTGGAGCAAATGACAACATTTCAGCAGATACCACTTTCATGGCAAGGAACCCCTGCCCAAACATCCTCTTCTGTACCATTCTTAAAGGCACAGGAGCCCCTGCCCTCCTGGTCATGTGGCTATCTTGGCGCCAACTTGAATTATACGCACAACGTGATGTCCTGCACCTTGTAACCTTCTCTTAGTGGCTGCGGGCCCTTAAAAGCCAGCATGGGAGGGTTTTCAGAGAGAGAGACAGCTGTGTTCATCTGTTTCAGCCGCAGCAAGAACACGAACAAGCACTTCAGTTCATGGCCCCCGAGACTAACTGTGCGAACATTCGTGGAGTACATCCCACGAATGTTCGCGCAGACACATGGGGCGCAATGTTCGGGCCACACCTTTATATACAATGCAGATGCCGTGATGGACTGGGACTCAGCAGACCTGGGTTCGAATCCCTGCTTCATCTACATCCCGCTGAGACCTTGGAAAGGTGACCTTTTGGGTCACATCCTGGCCCGGCTGGCCAGGGGCATTCTAGGAGTTGCAACCCCCCCCCCCACAGAGAAATGTTTCTAGATGCTTGATCCACCTTTCTTTCTGCGCCGAGATCCAACGCCGCTTGAACCTAAGAGACCCTTATTGGAATCTTATGGGACCGGAGTTTTCAAGCCTCCGCCAGCACACGGGCAGCCGGCACGTGGCGGCCTTCCCCATTCCTGAAGAAGCCGGCCCTTTTTAGCAGGGGATGCGGGCAGGATACACACCTTTGTGTGGTGTATGCAGTCCTGTCTTATCCTTCAGCAGAACAGAGGCTTAAACTGCTGAGCTATCAGCAGTTCATTAAGGATCATCATCACCCTCTTAGAACTGCAGGGTTGGAAGGGACCCTATAGATCATCCTATCCAGACCCTGTCAAGGAGGCCCAGGGGAAATCGAACTCCCAACCTCTGATTCCGCAGCCGGAGACCTCAACCCCTGAGCTATCCAGTACAATAGTTACATCAGATGGTGTAGATTATTTTTTAATTGTTTCATGGCCCAGAGAACAGCAAAAGTGCTGGGTTCAGCCTCAGGGCCGCTTTACACGGAAGTGGTCCTTTTATGACTTATCCTGGAAGCCGTAGGAGACGCAGGTGGTCTTTCCACTTTTGGACGGCCATTAACCGCCTGGCAACCTCAGGGCTGGCACGTCGCTTTCACCCTTGCTTTAGACCACACTGTGCCAGGGATCAGAGATGGGAGGAAGTTATGTCCACCCCCTCCAGGGATTTTTTTTTTTTTTTTGTGAGAATCTTTCACAGCCTTATGCCAACTGGTGGTTCCTGGTGTTCGGTCCGATCCCTCCCTGTGTATATATACTGTACGAAGGTTATGTGCTTTCCATCCTTGTGGCCCAGTTTACGTGGCCAGCTCTAGATGCCCTCCATTGCGCAGTGCCAGGAAGACTGGAACGGGCCCCCTTCATCTTCCTCAGCAGCCCTCGGCTGGGTGAACGAGCACCCGTGTGTTCTTGACTTAATCTCACTGCATAATTGTCATGCTTTCCTCCCAAAGAACTGAAGATAGAAGGAACATGTGAGGCTCTCTGGCTGTTCCTTATCTTCTCTTAGCCGGAAAACAAAATCCAGGGAGCATCCTGACCTGAAATGAAACCCTCAGCCTTTCCCCTTTCTTCAGTTCTGCTATTCTTCTGTTTATTTACTTTCTCTGAATGGCCTCTCTAATCGTGTTTTTGTACAACAATGGCAGACAAAGATATGAAGAGGAAGCTGTATTCATGTTCCCAGACAGGGGAAAAAATGTTCTTTCAATTCAATTGCTGATAGATCATGCTTTTAATTCAATCCTGATAAGGCTGGAAAACCATTTCAGGTTTCAGGGCTCTTCAGAGGCGCAACTACAGAAGCTGTAGGTAGCTCAGTGGTTTAGTTCTCTAGCGGTTGAGCCAGAGGTCGTCAGTTTGATTCCCCCACTGTGCCTCCTTGACAAGGGCTGGACTTGATGATCCATAGGGTCCCTTCTGGCTCTGTAGTTCTAAGATGATGATAATGATGATGATGGAGAAGAAGGAGGTTCTTTTCAAGACCAAGCACAACGGACTCTGTGCCATAAATGAGTCACTTGCCATTTAAACTATGTTGATGGCATTACTGATCTCATGTGTGTGCAACAGTAAGCCAGGATTCCAGGCAATCCTGGCTTACGGTGAACAATCTAGGGACTGGTTGGTGTGCAGGCAATTTGGTAGGACCTGACGGTCTCATCCCACGGCCAGGAAGAGAAAGACCTTGCTTTATTCCGGGCAATGCTGCTATCAGAAACACAGTGTCTTCTCCGAACACTCATCCTTGCATGTTGCTCTCAAACAAAACAAGATTTGCAAAATAAGAAGAAATCCAAGTTTGCAAGCTAGGGAGAGTTTCTGGATGGGACTTGGCCCTGGTTTTTGACCGCTCTCCTTGGTTTCCACAGTTGCCTCCTTGGGTGGTGTTGTCAGTGCCTTGCATCGTCTGGAGCCACAGAATGAGCAGCAGCAGGTTCACGAGCACCGAGGAAGAGTATGAGTCACTGGGAGATGAGGAGGAAGAAGAGCTGAGCTCCTTGCGCCTCAGTGATGAGCTCCAAGACCTGGAGGAGCAGCTCTCCCAAATCCAAGTCCATATTCCTGAAGCTGTCTAGTAAGGAAGGTTGCCAACTCTTAGGGTGCTGTTTGGAGTCTCCAGGAACTGCAGTGTTTTCCTGGGTCTCTGGACAAGAGGATGAACCTCGGGGCAAGCAGTGCCTGTTCAGGAGGAGACATCTGTTTGTTTGTTTTTTGTACCTGGTGGTTTTAGGCACCTATCGCCACCCACTCCCAACTGCTGCCAGGGCTCACTGGCTAAGGGCAAAGGTGTTTAGATGCTGCTTGTCCCTTGTTCAATGTTAATGAATTTAAAAGCCGAGGGCGAGAGCAGCGGTGCGGGGGGAGAGCCCAAAGGTGCCTGCCTTGTGCCATGTGAAGCCAGGCAGGGAGCAGGAATGTCTCGGGCCTCTTTCCAGAGTCAACTGACCCAAAAGCTCTTCTGCCCCCCCTCTCCATCATCATTTTTCTTGCACCACTCAACAACACCACAAGGGTTCCCATCTGTGATTACAGGAACTCGCCCCCGGCCTCAGATTTTGGCTGTGAAACTTCAGCGCATCAACAGGAGGCCGCTAAGCTGGTGTCCCTAAATGTGTGTGTGTGTGTGTGCACGCATGTGTGCGTGTGCGTGTGCATGCGTACAAGGCTTTCATGTGTGTACGGATGTGCTCATGGGGCCTCACTCATTCCATTACAACTCAGCCCTTTTTACCCAAAATGGGCCCAACTCAAGCAGTCTTTTTGAGAGACTAAGGGTGCGGCCACAGAGGGAAATGGATCCCATATCGTATCACTTCTTGAGTGGTCTGGTGTGACCTTTTTCCTGGCGATCACATGACACACACGGGGATATGCACTCCAGTCTGATCCTGATCCTTGCCCAAAGGCTAAAACTTTCTGGGACCAGGCTGGAGAACAATTTCCTGGAAGATGGAAGGGTCACTTCATTCTCTTTCTGGTGCAATTAGGCGCGGGCCTTTGCAGCCATCTGGTTGCACCCTCAGTCGTTAGTAAGTCTTACAGAGGAGCAAAAGAAAGAGGAACCCCCAGCCTGCGCAGCAAGGTGTCAGAAGAAAGCTGGAAAATTGTCTCCATGATTTTACTTCTACTCCTTCCATCTCCCCGCTTCCCGTTTTGATCTTGGGAACCGTTGAAAGCTTTTTCACAACTGCTGCAGCCAAATCCCTTGTCTTGCTTCCTCCTTTCCTTTCTATCTCATCTCCTTCTGTTCCTCCTCCCTTTAGCTTCTCGCTAGCTATGTATGAGTGCCAGAACAAATGTCAGGATTAAGAGATCCAATATTCAATTTCCAGGAACAGATGAGGAGGAAAGAGACTAAGGGTGCTGTCTGACGATAAGAAAGGATTGCATCTGATCGCATGGGATAAGGTTCCTTTGGCGGGAGTGATCTCCCTAAAAGTCGCCCTTCCATCTGTCAGAGAATCGCTCCAGCCCAGCTCCCACCCCACCCCAAATAGCAGCCCTGCTGCCAGACCAAAAAGGCCCAGCTCGGGCATGGATCCGGATCAGGATGGTTAGCGATCTCACAGAGGTTGTGTGATCGCCGGGAAATAGCTCACACCGAACTGCATCGCAAGCAGTCTAAAATGGGAACTCTTTCCCAGTCTGATTGCACCCAGACTCCTTCCCAAACCATGCTTGTTACTTGTTTTAATGCTTTTGGTCAAGGGCAGCTTCCACTGCTCCTGAAAGAAGCAATATAGTAGGACTCCCTTATCCACAGGATCAGTATCCGCTGATTCACTAATCCTTGATATTAAAAGAGAAATCCTAGAAATCTATATTTCTAAAGATGAAGTTACCAGAACTGGCCACTAGGGAGGCAGAGACCATGATATGCATAGCGTTTTGCTATTAAAATAGCATTTGCTACAATCTGCATTTTCCAGCATCCACGGGTGGGGGCTTGGAACCGATCCACCATGGATACAGGCATCCTACTGTACATTTTTACTGAATGCAATGAGAACTCTTTCCAACCTGCTCTGGTCTCCGCCTTGTTACCTCCCACCTTTCTGTGCCCCCCTCCACCCCTTGTTTGTACCCTTCCATGTGCAGTGAGTTTGACTGGCACACCATTGACACTTTCACCTTGCCGGAGGCTTACAGGACGAATTCTGCCAAGGAGCAGCAGCTCCTGCAAGTGGCCGATAACTTCCACCGTCAGTACGCCCATCTCTGCCCGGACCGTGAGCCGCTCTTCCTCCACCCCGTCAATGAATGCGGTGTAGAAGTAAGCAGAGGGCCTGGGATCAGCGCCGGGGCCCTATCCTGCAGGCCTGCTTCAATGGCGAGGGTGGGATTTCATTTGGGGTGGGGCGGGGCTCCCCACTTAAGAGTTTCAGAACGTTTTGTGGTTCTGAGTCCTGGCTTTTTAAAATGTACGAGAAGTAAAGGCGTACGGGGTGCACGACCGTGGACTTCTCCAGCCAGGAATTCTCTAGGAATGTGTGTCGTCCAAAAATGCACATTTGCGCACAGAAGTGAAGAATGTGCAGTGTGGTTCTGTGTACCACGGATGAGCTGTACAGAACCCCGGGTATGGGATCTGGTGAACAGGCTTCCTAACCAGAGAGATGGCTTCTTCTTCCGGTTTTTGCCTAGTTCTGGTTTATGAGATGAAATGAATTATTTTGCACAGGATTGATTGGTTGGTTGGTTGGTGGGTTGGTCGAAATTTAACTTATATACTGCCCAATCATACCATGCACATTCTCTGGGCAGTGAGCAATCAACCCGAATAAGCTACAAATAATACCATACCAATTCTAAACACTGGCCAATAAATGAAACCACATCCCTCGTCGAATCTGACCTAAGCCAGCCCATTCAAACCACCATTGTGGTGGTTTAAGAAAGAGCAGCTTTAAACAATTCCGTTCTCAGGAGCTTCTGAAAAGCTTTGTAGCCAATGTAGTTCTGTATACCAAACCTCAGGCCAGGTGTCAACGAATTCTGAGCCACTCACCGGCTCATGCAAAAAGCACGAGGACAAGCCTGTAGCAAGAGAAATCTGTCGCTTTTTAAAGCAGAAATTCTGGCGTGTAAGCAAACGCCCAGCAAGGTTTATGGCCTGTTGTTTCTTTGCTCTGATGAGGGCCGGAGCCTTGTTGTGGCTGCAATTGTCTTCTTCTCAAACAGATCCTCAACCCAACTCCCTTTTTGTTGCAGAAATTTGTGAGCACCACGGTGCGCCCGACTCTGCTCCCCTACTCTGAGTTATACAACTGGGATGGCTGCGCCCGCTTTGTATCCGACTACCTCACCATGGAACCTCTTCCATCTCCAATCTCACCGGCAAGGAACAAGCGTTTTTCATGGGTTTTCTTTGGTTGGTTGGTTTTTGCTTCTCAGTCATGTAACCCAGCTGAGGGGGAGTGTAGCTCAATGGGTTGGACCTGCCCGGCTCTGGAGTTCAAATCCCCGCTGGGTCTCTCAGGAGAGGGAACAACCAAGATCATCCAGAGGGTGTGGCTGGTGGGGTTGTGTGCCCAGCCACCTGTGTGGCCTTTGGCAAGCTGCATGGCAGTCCTAGGGCACACCAGAAGGAAGGCCTGGGAAGCCATGTCTGGGTACTTTACACCTAGGAAACCCTAGAGGGTCACACAAGTTAGAACCAACTTCATCACACATGGTTATTAAGCAAGTTATTAAGCAGAGTCATTATTTAGCAGCTTGCTCTGGGATTTCCTATAACCGTGAGTCAAAAGGAATTGATTTAAGTTCCTTGTGTGGACTATTTATTATTGTTATTGTTGTTATTGCTATGATTGCTAATAGGATTGCTGTTGCTATGATGATGGGCCATGAAGTCAAACTCTTCCCAAAGTTTTCTAGACAGAGAGTACTGTACTCAGAAGCGGTTTCCCATTCTTTTCTTCTGGGGATGTCCTGGGACTGTGCAGTTTGCCCAAGGCCACCCAGGCTGGCTCTTTTTTTAAATTTTATTTTATTTTATTTATTTATTTATTTTGAGGAACAGTGGGGAATCAAACTCATGACTTCTAGCTCCACAGCCAGATGCCTAAAGCACTGGAAGAGGTCCAAAGTAGATGCACTGGTAAACCATGCCTCTCTCTCTGTGTGTGTGTGTGTGTGTGTTTTAAAAAGCATTAATAGTAGACAGCTTGTGTTCACACATGTACATGTGTATGGTCAGGATCACAGAACATGGATAGGGAAGATGAAACTTTTCCTCCACTGCTATGATCACTACGAAAACCACACCCACCCAGCTGCTGTCAATCCCAGAAGGAAATCTCCCTCTGCTCTGCCCCCCCTTTTTTTAACCAATGGAAGTGGGGGGAAATTACAGAGTTCTCTGTAGGTGTTTGACACCCCAGCTGAGAGGCTTCTGCTCCTTGATCTGTCTGTAATTATTCCAATACTCCCTCCCCTGGAAAGGTAACCTAGCCAGTGTGTCTGGCAAAAGAGAAACCAGAGGCCCTATAGCACCTTGAAGTCTAGCTAGTTTTTTTTTTTAGTTTTCTTAAACGTATGTATGCCTGAGCACGCTTCTTGGGTTGTCCTTCTTCTTCCCTGGTGACATTTCTGAGGATCTGATCCCCAATGCCTTTTCTCCACTTGGTTATTTGGAACTTCAGGAATGGGGGGGGGGGGCAGAGGCTCATTTCCAGAAAGTTGCTTTCTGGAAGACAGCTCTCAGGATCCTCTTGTCGAGGTGGCTAGGTGGTCCTGGTGGCCGGGGCAATTCTGGAAGTTGTAGCCAGAAAAGGTATGTTCTCCCAACCTTGGCTGGTTTTCATGGACCGCTTTGCCCCTTGCAGCCCAGTTACCTGTACTCCCCGACCACAATCCTGCGCTACCAGCGGGGCAACTGCTTTGACTTCAGCATCCTGCTGTGTTCTCTGCTCATTGGCGCTGGCTTTGATGCCTACTGTGTGAACGGCTACGCCACCCGGGAGATGTGCATGATGGATGAGTCTCGGGAGACCTGTCCACTCTTGGAGAGAGCAGAAGAGGTGAGCGCCAGGGCGAGGAAGAGGGCAAGAGGGCCGGATTGGGGCCGGGCCAAACAAAGCTGATGAGTTCTTGATTCAGGGCTGGAAAAGTTGCTTCCTTGGGCTGCAAATCCCATCGTCCCCCAGCCAGTGATGCTAGTTGTTGTGCCATGGGAGTCGTAGTCCAAAATGTGCCCTTTTCAAATGCTGCTCCTCACTTTGGCTTGTGGAGTCCTTCCCAACCTATTCTACTCCTCTTCCAACAGGGGGCAGCAAAGGCATGGTTTTATGGAAGAGCCTTAGCGCAACAGTGGGAGAATTAGCAGGGCGGACACCTGTTATGGGTAGCCCTGTTACTTGGAGAAGAAAACAGATTAAAAACAGTATTTCCAGATTAATCACTGGCGATTAAGTTATGAATTTTCATGGACAGAATCTCACTGGTCCATTGTGCCAGCCTGAGTGTAGTGGCCCAAATCTAAGCAGTTGAGTGCCACTAGCTAAAAAGTTGTCACTCATCTTCCTAGGATGAGGAATACAAGCAGTGCCCATTAGCCACTGTAGTTGGTTTGTTTGTATCATTTCTATGTGGCCTTTCTCCCATAAAGACCTTTAGTCCAGTCGTGTCCGCCTCTAGGGCGCGGTGCTCATCCCCGTCTCCAAGCCATAGAGCCAGCGTTTGTCCGAAGACCGTTTCCGTGGTCACGTGGCCAGCACGACTAGACACGGAACGCCGTGACCTTCCCACCGTGGTGGTACCTATTTATCTACTCGCATTTTTACATGCTTTCGAACTGCTAGGTTGGCAGGAGCTGGGACAAGCGACGGGAGCTCACTCCGTCGCGTGGATTCGATCTTACGACTGCTGGTCTTCTGACCTTGCAGCACAGAGGCTTCTGCGGTTTAACCCGCAGCGCCACCCACGTCCCCCTAAATCCCAGGACAAACAGGCAAAAGGGGAAGCAGGCCCCATCAAATGGCTTCCTTTTTGTCTGCCCTCTGCAGGTCACCGTTGCTGCCATGAAAGAGAAGCCCAAAAAGTATGCCATCAAGCCCCTGCGGGACCTGCGCAGCAAATTTGAGCTGCGCCAGGAAGCCAAGCAGGAGGCCTTAGAGCAGGCAGCTGAGGATAAGAGGCAGAAGGAGGAAGAGGAAAGAAGAGTGGTGAGCCAAAGGGTGGTTTAGGCTGTCTTTCGGCAGAGAGGTTGGCAAGACTTGGCCTCTGAGTCCCAAGTCCGAGTCTGAGCCTTTGGTCCCAAGTCCCAAGTCCCAAGTCCGAGGTCCCCAGAATAAAAGGGAGGGGTGGGCGGGTTCTGAGTCATGGGTTGAGTCTGAGTCATTGGGAAAAAAAGAAAAGCAGTTGAGTCCAAGTCGAGTGACCGGGGGTGACATAAGTCTGACTTGACAAGGAGTCCCATGACTCGAGTCCCCACCCCTGGTAGGCGGTCTAGGGTAGTGGTTCCCCACCTTGGGTCCCCAGGTGTTCTCTGACTCCAACTCCCAGAAGCCTTCACCACGAGCTGGGCTGGCCAGGATTTCTGGGAGTTGGAGTCCAAGAACCTCTGGGTTATCCAAGCTTGGGAACCCCTGGTCTCGGGTATCACGGAAAGTCCTGCTCCTTCTCCAACTCTGGGCTCAGTAAAACCATGGGTCATTTCTCTCTCTCCCTCCCTCCTTCCTCTGCAGGAAGCTGAGAAGCCCCAACCAGACCCTCTGTACGGTCTCCGGGTCCACGCTTGGGTTCTGGTTCTCTCGGGCAAGCGCGGCGTGCCGGAGAGTTTCTTTATAGACCCTTTTACAGGCAAAAGCTACAGCACCACCGACGACCATTTCCTCGGCATGGAGAGCGTCTGGAACCATCGGAATTACTGGATCAATATGCAAGACTGCTGGAACGCCTGCAGGGTCAGCTTGCAGGATGACCGGCGGGAGCGGGGGGGGGGGGAATGAGGGGCTGAGTCCATCACACAAGCTGAGCCACTGCCTTCCTGTAGGACAGAGAAACATGGTCCAGGTGGATTTGTTGATTGATTCAGGATGGGATCACATGGGGAAATAGATGGCATTTTGGACCACTTGTGGAGTGGTCCAGTGTGATCTCTTTCTCAGTGATCACATGACACAGAGGGAAGCCTAACCCCGATCCACGCCCAAGCTGGACCTTTCTGGCCCAGGCCTAAGGGCTTCTACTGTTTTGGGACTGGGGAGGAGCAATTCACGGGTGGATGAAGAGGGCACTTTAAGGGAGACTGGTCCCTTTACAACATTGGTTCCCAACCTGGGGTCCCCAGGTGTTCTTGGACTACAACTCCCAGAAGCCTCCACCCCTAGCTGTGCCGGCCAAGATTTCTGGGAGTTGTAGTCCAAGAACATCTGGGGACCCAAGGTTGGGAAACACGGCTTTCAAGTGAGATCAGGCATGCGCCTTTACAGCCATCGGATCATGGGCTTATATCCTACTTTTCGATCCACATGGACTTGACGGTTAAGGATGGCAGCATCTCCTTCGTGGCTTCCCAAATCTGATCCCGTTGGCCCTGTCTGCTTCTCCAGGATCTCCAGTTTGACCTCGGAGACCCCGTGCGCTGGGAATTCATGCTGCTGGGTACAGACAAGCCCCTCCTTTCGCTGCCGGAGTTAGAGGAAGAAGAGGAAACGGGTGAGGATGAAGTGGAAGACTTGGTAAGTGACTAAGGGGAGGGGCTCTTCTTTGCTCACCAGCGCCCCCAAGTGTTTATTCTTGTCAGAGCCTCCCAAAGTTTTCAAACTGCAAATCCCATGGTGTGAAAAGAACTGCTGGATAGCTGAGTGGTTTAGGCATCTGGCTGCGGAGCCAGAGGTTGGGAGTTCGATTCCGCCCCCCCCCCCCCGGGCCTCCTTGACAGGGGCTGGAGTCCATGATCCATAGGGTCCCTTGCAGTTCTGAGATGATGATGATGAACTTCTCCAGTAACCAGGGTTCCACAGAGCCCTTTCGATGGAAAAGAAGATCCGTTGGGCTGTTAAGAGACACAGGAGGAGCTGGTGGCCTAATGGGTCTTTCTCCTGGGTCTTGACAGATGAAAGAAGAGGAACCCAAAGGTTTCGACATGCCTGCGTCTTGGGTGGAGCAGATTCAGATATCGCCAAAAGGTATTGGTCTCCCTGCCTCCCCTCCTTTTAATTGTGTTGTGTGTGGGGGTCAAGGTGTGCACGGAGGGCCCTTCATACACCTCCCAGCCATTTCAGGACCAGGTTTCCAGAGCCTAGGAAAGTGGTGCTACGGACGATGGGACAGCCAGATTCGTTGGTCATCAGGGCTTACGATTCGGGGAAGGCAAGGACCCGGAGGCTGCCTGGGGTTCTGAGAAGGAGCGGGCCGGGAGCGAGCGAAACACAGGCTCCGTGAGGTTGAGAGAAATACTGACACATTTCCCTGCTCTCCTGGAGAAAAGGAGTCAAGACACCTTGAGAACCTCCCTCTTAAATATCAATGCATTTATTTCAGAGGGAGCAAGCATGGACTCATGTGATTACTACCCTCCACCCTTCCCCCCCCATGTCATTTGTCTCTTTATGTATAAAACTATTTAATAATAATAATAATAATAATAATAATAATAATAATAATAATAATAATAATAATAATAATAATAATAATAATAATAATAATAATAATAATAATAATAATAATAATAATAAACTGTGTGCCATCCAATCAGTTCTGATTTATGGTCATCTTTTTCAGGACCTCCAAGGTATATACAGAGGGTTCAGAGGTGGTTTCCCATTCCCTCCTTCTGGGGGATGATCTGAGACCACCGCGCAGCTTGCCCAGGGCCACCCAGGCCGGCTCCATAGGACCAAACTATTTCACTTCCTACGTCTGAGGAAATGGATTGCAATCCACAAAAGCTCACTCTGAAATAAATCCGTTACAGTTTAAGGCACCATCTCTCTTTTCTTTTTGTTCTGTAAGCCCGGGAGGCCGCTGTTTTTCTGCAGCTGAGTCCGTGTGTGTATAAATAAAGGGATAAACCAGAGACAGTAACAGGATGCCCACGTCGGCAAAGTATTTGATGCAAATAAAAGGCACTGCAGGCCTGGGGTGGATCCTCTGTGCCCGCCCACCCAGAGACTTTTCTCGGTGGTTCCCATCAGCATCAGCCAGCATCCTCAATGGTCCTGGGCAGAAGGAGTAGCAAGTGATCCTCTGATCTTCACCGAGGCCACAGCTACAAATCCATTAAAAACCGGGTTGAAGGCAAAGCAGCTCTTGTCAGTTCATCAGAACTGCTGTTCTGCCAATGCCCTTCCTTGGCCGCCACCGCCACCATCTGGCCGTGAGAAGCACCCACGTCAAAACTGTATGAGTTTCAGGGGCTTTCACTCTGGTTTGCAGGTGACCGGTAAGAAAACCTTCATGGCGGGGGAACCGGAAAGGCCCACCCTCCTCTCTCCACACACAGTCCCAAGTAACAGCACGCCTCTTCTTGTCTCTAGCGTTTGAGACGCGCTGTCCTCAGGGGAAGAAGGTGATTCAGTACAAGAACGCCAAGCTGGAGAAATGGGCCCCTTATCTGAACAGTAATGGGATGATCACCCGGCTCACCCTCTTCGAGGATCCAGACCGTAAGTAGGAGGAAAAGGTGCCTGGAGCTGGAGGTTGGGAGTTCGAATCCTGCACTGGGCTTCCTTGACAGGGGCTGGACTTGATGATCCAGAGGGTCCCTTCCAGCCCTGCAGTTCTAAGACTCCTCTTCCTCTTCTTGTTACTCACATGCTCAGTTTGAGCCACCCCAGCCGTGATTTTCAGTGAATAAAGACAAACCTCCCCATCCCTTGACTCTCATGGGCTCCCAGTGGTGAAAGGAATGACTCAGGAATCCTAGGGGCTTTGGGACAGAAGATGGAAATGTTTAATTTCCTAAAGAAATTGTCCTGACTGGTGACATCACCAGCCTTATGCCGTAGGACTTACATTAAGAGGATTCCAGTCATAGGTTCAATTGCTTTTTAATATTATCATTTCTTGTGTTTTTAACTTCATTTGTCTTCTACAAATTTCATCAACTCTTTTGAGTCCCTTTATTAGGAGAAAGGCAGGGTAGAAACAAAACCAGTGAATGTGCCCGGATGTTCAAAGGGGAAAACATGGATCCGTCACTCTGTCTCTCTCCGCGTGAGCTCCCTCACAGGGTCGTTGTGATGATAGGGTGGGGAGGTAGGAAAAAACTGCTCAGGTGGGTAGCTTGTCCGGAGTCCGAGGTTCTGTTCCTTCTCCTCATGAGTCTTGATCATTCTCTTTTCCTTTCAAGGAACCAAAGCGCTGGAAGTGAAGGAATGGTACAAGAACCGAGAAGACATGATGGAGACGAGAGAACTCAATAAGAAAACAGATGTGACTACTGAGTTTTTCCTCCCGGGGCATGTGCAGGGCCTTAAAGGTATTCAAATTCTATTATAGGATCTCTTAAAAAGGACAGCCGAGCCCCCATATCCACAAGGGATCTGTTCCAGGCCCCTCCACGGATGCTGAAAAATTCGAAACACTATTTTAATAGCAAACGCTCTACATAGCATGGTCTCTGTCGTCATCTAGTGGCCAGTTCTGGTAATGACATTGTGGAAATCTATTTCTCTAGTGAACGCTCTACATCGCATGGTCTCTCCTCCCTCTAATGGCCAGTTCTAGTAATTTCATCATTAAATATATATGTATATTGGGATTTTTCTTTTACTTTTTAAAATGTTTTCAGACGGTGGACAAGTGAATCAGTGGATACTGATCCCTCGGATAAAGGGGATCCTACTGTAGTTGGTGCCACTAGTTGTAGGGAGGGATAAAGAGCTGCAGGAGCAGGATTTTAGCCTCCCTGGAAAGTTTAAGTCCATCAGCTCTTCTGGCTGTGCCGTTCATCTATGGCAGGTTTCTGCCAGCACAGCTCATCTGTTTTCTAGCCAGACGTTCCACTCACAGCCCCCCTTGGGTTTCTCAGCACACGTCTACAAGACCATGGAGCCCGAGACAGAGCGCACCATGGAGTTCTACAGCGAGACGCGGGTGGACGGCCTTCAGAAACGTGTCGAGACGTCCAAAGATATGACGGAATACTTTGAAGGTCGCTCAGATTTCCTGTATTACCGCTGCACCGAATTTGGCAAAAGAGTAAAGAAGCCCACCAATCTTCTTGCCAACACCGAAATGAACGCCCGGCCCATTTTGGTAAGTGTTGCGCAAAATCCGGCTAGAGCTGGTGCCATGCCTAAAAGAAATTCATATCTAATCCTGGATATAAACCCCTTAGCTGTCCTTTTGCAAGCTGCCATGTCAGTCTCTTTCCTATGCAGTGAGGAGACGGCACTGATCGGAGCTTGGAAAAAGTTACTTTTCTGGACTACAAAGCCCATGCTAGCTGTAGAATGCTGGGAGCTGTATTTCCCACATGTTGATACTGACATAATGCTACCCTTCCCTCAGCTAGCTTGTCTCATTAGAGGAACTAGCATATGGCTAGAGGAGGTCTTTCACAAAATGAATTTAAAGCCAGTGATTTCCTCATAATCAGTAGGAACATCTAGAACAGAACTAGCACCTGGCATCTTGGATAGCTATCAGGAGCCCAGCTGCCTCCTCAGGGGTAGCCAGTCTCCCATTTTGTGAAGAATGGGCACCTTTGGCTGCTTCCAGGGATGCCAACCAGAAGACACCATGCACACACACACACCCGAATCAAAACAGAACCCTGATCTAGAACCTTTGGCCAACCCTAAGCATTTGTGTCCCTCCAGTGCCTAGCAGATCTTGAGTGCATGCGGCATTTCCCAGGCTGCTTTGCTAGGGAAAAGGGTAATGTGTAGCATCTAGGACTGACCCTGGTGCTGTCCAGATACATTGGAATACAACTCCCATCATCCCCAACCAACATGGAGAAGGCCACCTTGGAAGAATGAGAGCTTCGGTGCACATTACTTGTTAAATTCCTTTTCTTTTCTTAGCATGGCTCAGGAGCCTCCCAGGTGCAGACATGGAGATCAATAAGAAATATAAAAACTTGATCAGGCAACTATAATTTGATGAACAAATATTTATTGCCATTAGCCTGCCTATTGTTACGTGATGATAAACACACAAAGTACACTGTTGATTTTCAGTCATAAAGCAGTGGTTTTACAACCCAGGAATCTTCCGATGCCCTTTTACTGCATTCCCCCAGTAACCCCTGATTGGCATGGACAATTAACAGTTTCTTTTCTATTATCCAGACTCACCTTCCCAATTCTTAGTTGTCAGATTTCCAGCATTCATGGTTGATTTTCTTGAGTCTTTGGCTTCAAATCTAGCCGGTTGTCTCAACAAAAGAACAACCACTGAATTGGGTGCTGAAGACTCACGTAAATCCCATTGAGTTCAACAGCTCTATATTAGTTGTGACTCCCATTTGGATTTGGCCTTTACATGTCATCCCTTTAAGACAACGATAATTCGATTATTCACTTCTCCGAATTCTTAATTGCTTATTTGGCCTTTGAATGTCATCCCTTTAGAACAGTTAAAATTGAATTATTTGCTTTTCTAAATCCTTAATTGCTTCTTTGGCCTTTGGATGTCATCCCTGTAGTACAATTATAATTGAATTATTTGCTTCCCTAAATTCTTAATTGCTTGTTGTCCAGTGTTTTCCATGGCTCTTCACCTGCCACTGTACTTTTAAGCAAATCTTGTCTTGCTTTGAAAGAAAGCTAGAGTTTTCCCAGAACCCTTTCCAGAAGCTCTAAGAAAGAAAATACACCGAAAACTTTCTGTGCATCCTTACTCAGAGGTCTGACCCATTGTGTGTAGCAGACCTTCCTTCCAGTTTGTAACCTCAAAAGTATCACTTCCTTAATTCCTCATACTGGCATCTGCATATACGTCTTATAGTAGACCCTCTAGAATATATGTGGCTGCCGTTTTTTACTGGAAAAAAATCCCTTTTCAACAATGTTTTGTTTGAGTGTGTGCGTGGGGCACTGTGAGCTGGCTTGGTTAAATGGTAAAAGCAGAAACTTGGCAGAAGAAGTGTGGAAAACTCACCAGCAGCCTGTTATCCTAGAATAATGGAGTTGGAAGGGACCTATGAGGCCACTGTGTCTGATCCCCTGCTCAAGGCAGGAATCTAAATCAAAGCAGATCTGACCGAGGGGTTGTCCAATGTTCCCTTGAATGCCTCCCAACATTGGAGTGCTCACCATTCCTGAGGTCACTGGTTCCACTGTCATACTGCTCTAACAGTTAAGACATTTTTCCTGATATTCATCCGAAGTCTGGCTTCCTGTAACTTGAGCCCATTGTTGCGTGTCCTGCACTCTGGGATGATGGAGAACAGACCCTTCCCTTCCTCTGTAGGACTACCTTCCAAGTATTTGAAAAGTGCTATCATGCCCTCTGTCTTCTTTTCTCAAGGCTAAACATGCCCAGTTCTTTCAGTCTTTCCTCCTAGGGCTTGGTTTTCCAGTCCCCTTATCATCCTTGTTGCCCTCCTCTGAACTTGCTCCAGTTTATCGGCATCCTTCTTGACATGCGGTGTCCAGAAGTGAACGCAGTACTTAAGATAAGGCCTAGCCAGTGCCAAATAAAAAGAAACTAGTACTTCACGGAATTTTGAGACTCTAGTTCTGTTAATGCAGGATAAAATAACATTTGCCTCTTTTTTGCAGCCACATCACACGGTTGGATCATATTCACCTTTTGATCTACAATAATTCCATGATCCTTCTCACTTGCAGTATTACTGAGCCAAGGATCCCTCATCTTGTAATTGTGCATTTAGGTTTTTTCCTCTACATGTAGAACTTCGCACTTATCCCTGTTAAATTTCATTCTGTTGTTTTCAGCCCAGTGCTCAAGCCTATCAAGGTATCCTTTTGAATTTTGTTCCTGTCTTCCAAGGTATTAGCTATGCGCTGAGCTATTGGGTCCCTTGCTCAATCAGGATTCTGTGTGGGCATTACTGCCGCGGTATTGTCTGTTTTCTTCCTCCCGCTGCCCTCCTGTTAATTTGGGGTGCCAGAGTTTGATGCCACCTTAATTTCCACTTTTTCCTGCCCCGGTCCTTCTCTAGAAAATCACTGAGAGGTTCCATCGGAATCCGAGCAAGCCAGCCGACGAAGACATGGCGGAGTGCATCTTTCTGATTGTCGAGGAGAAAATCCTTTTGACCTACCACTGCAAAGAGAATTACGTCACACCCTCAAAGAGGGAGTTCAACAAACGAACAGACGTGGACAACAAGGGGAATAAGATCATCATGACCCATGATATGTGCATCAGCTACCAGGTACCTTGGCACTGTCAAGAACCACCTGGATCTCATAAGGAGAGCAAAGGAAAACCTGCCACTCTTTGGAAAAGATTGTTATTCCAATAATTGTTCTTGGTTTTTCTTCATTTGTATCAGAAGCATCAGAATGCAATTAATAAATATATCAAAGTGTTTTGCTTATAAACCACCCCTTAGTGCTTAAAGCGCTCTCTTGGCAGTTTGCAGTTTTATTATGCAGACTACACATTGCCTCCTCCCCCATGAGCAGGGTACTCAATTTACTGACTTCTGAAAGATGGAAGTCTGAGTCAAATTCGAGCTGGCTACATGAGCCCATTGGGATTGAACTCAGGTTGTGAGCAGAGTCTTCACTGCAGTACTGCAGTGTAACCACTGCTCCATGAGGCTCTTTTTTCCTGTCTGTTTGCTTTTAGGCAGGATCTACTGAGAAAGAAAAGAAATTGTTCCATTTGTATGAAATGATGATGCATCTGATAGAAGAGGAGAAGCGCTCCCGGCACCAAGTGTGGGAGTCAGCGATTGAGGTAATTGGGAGGGAGGGACGTTTTGACACAACCTTATGGTAGCAGTGTACAGGTAAACAGAGGGGCTGCTGGAAAAGATAATGATGCTGGGAAAAGTTGAAGGCAGCAGGAAAAGAGGAAGACCAGACACAAGATGGATTGGCTCAGTACAATAATGTTTTCAAGAACTGAAAGAAGGTGGTTGAGAACATGACATTTCAGAGGTCATTATGCACAGGGTCACCATAAGTCAGAAGTAACTTGAGGGCACATAACAAACAACAGCAGGAAAAAAAGGATCTCTGCCGTCAGACAGTTTTTCTGCTTAGGAACCCAGACAACTGTAATTAATGAAAAGAGGCAAAACTGGGCTAGACAGGCCAGTGGTCTAATTGGGTATACATTGGCTTCACAGATGCTCTGGGCAAGGTGTCGTAATACGACCAAGACCCAGAAGGCTGCAGCTGGTTGCCACTCAAAGACTCCCAGTCTAACAGAGATCTCATGAGAATGTAAGAACATGAGGAGGTGCATCGTCCCATGTTATACATTCCTGGTTCTACTGTACAGCATGGAAGAGTGGCCCTTAAAACAGACAGCTATAAAAGAGATAGAATGATTTGAAATGCACCCTTACCATCAGATGCTAGGAATGTCTTAGACTAAGATGATGACCAATGAAGAAGTTTGACAAAGAAGGAATAAACCCCAAGAAATGATATAATTATGAACTGTCAAGTCATTTCAGACTTATAGCAACTCTCCCAGGGTTTTTTTAAAGTCCTCAGAAGTGGTTTCCCAGTTTCTCCATCTGAGGGCGCTCTGGAATCATGCAGCTTGCCCACAGCTACCGAGGTGGCTGGACACGTCACCTCACCAGCCACACACACTGTGGTTGCTCTTGATGAGCCCCATGGGGATTTGAACCCCTGGCCCTTGGCTATGCAGCCAGGCATTCCAACCCACCGAGCCACACCAACTTCCCTCCAAAAAACATGATGTGCAGAAAATGTGGACATTTGGGTTACATAATAAGGAAGGAAAAATATAGATAATCGTAGCTGAGGTAAAATAAAGAGAGGAAAGAGGTATAGGAAGGAGCAAACTGTATTAGCTAGAAAACCTTGGAGACTCAGACAGTACACATTGTTATAGTTTACGGCTTCTGCGTCCAAAGTCAAAGTGACCAAGAGGACATCCAACTTTTGGCATGAGAGGAGGAGGAGGAGGAGGAAGGCAACAAAAACCACGCATTGTGTGTTTCCAACATTAGTGGTATGCCCTTAGAAAGTATCAACCTTGTAATGTGTTGAGTGGAAGGTGAAATTATGGGAGGTCTCACAAATAAATCAGTCTCATAAATAGCACTTCTCCCATGTAAAGATAAGGTAGCAGATTCAAGCAGGAGGGTCCTCCTGAATATAAAAACCTTACCTGTTCCATAAGGAGCCAGGTAACGATGGGGTGCTATGGAGGTTGAACTCAAGGAGCTGTCCACAATGCTGATCTTGCCCCTTCAGTACGTTGAATGCCTTGAACAACTCCTGTGAAGGGTAGGCTAAAACCTGCAGCGGATTCACAGCCCTGGTTTCACCAGCTGCCAGTGTGGTGTAGTGCATAGAGTGTTGGACTACGATTCAGGGGATCTGGGTTCAAGTCCCTGCTTGGCCAGGGAAACTCACTGAGGTCTGGGTTGGCCCTGGCCAAAGAACTCCTTCAACCTCTCACCGACCTCAAAAACCTTGTCAAGATGGCTGTACGTTGGAAGTGACTTAATGGCACGAAACAACAGTAGGATACCATGGAAAGGGAACTTAAACCTCCAAATTCTAGATTGATTCCTTACTTCTTTATTAGTCCAAAGGACTTTTATTGGCTCGTGATCAGAAGTCACAAAGTGGAAGAAAGCTGAAGATCTCTCATTGCAAAGCCTTATGAAGAGAACTTGGGAAATGGTTTTGATGGAAAAATGGACCAATCAGATCAGAATATATAGAGGGGAAATAAAATATGATACAGTTATTTTTATTTATTTATTGGATTTCTATCCTGCCCATCTAGACCAAAGGTCTACTCTTATGAAAACCTGGCAACCTTTATTAACATATGGTACAAAGTCAAGAAAAGAGGAACACGCTATGGGAAATTATTTGGATTGTTGGTCTGTAATCTTTTAGGAGAATAAATTTAAGTATGTTCAGATATGAAAACATCGGGTGTCTAGATAATTATAAAGTGGTAAAATATTGTATAAGTAAGATGATTGTATTTTATCATCATGTAAGTTGCTTGGTTACGTTACGGTTGCCATTAAATACATAACTGCTAAATAATGTGAGAGGAATGTCAATTAAAAATATTATTTTTTTAAAAAAGGTTACTAGGAAAAGAACGGAAGTGATTTCTCCCTCTTCTGTGCCTTCTAAGGTCTTGGACATTCTCAGGATTCGAGAAGAAGAGGCAGCCGCCAACAAGCTGACCGTGTCTATTTATGACACAGAGAGGAACGAAAAGAGCAAAGAACAGCGAGAGGCCATGGTAGGTGATGAGAGCCACCTTGGACCACAGGGGACCCTTCTTTCGGCAGGTCCCTTCTGGGTATTTCTAATGGCCCTATCCTAGGGAAGGAGGTCCATTCCAAACCAGATGGACCTTTGGTCTGGCTTCTGTCAGCCCTACATGCCAATGGTTCCTCTTCCCCCCCCCCCCACCTCCAGGAGCGCCAGCTGCAAGAGGAGCGCCAACGGCAGGTGGAGCAGGACCTCGACTACCTGGCACCTTTCCTGATCCAGATCGGGGGCGTTGAGAAGATGACCAAGTGGCTCGCCTTGCGCCTCAAAGAGGACTGCCTTAGCGATTTCAAGCACCGGCTGGTGGACAAGGCCAACCTCATCCAAGCGCGATTTGAGAAGGTGCCTGGATCTGACCCACCCCTCGACCCCTTCAGGGGAAGGGGCCCCAGTCAAGTGCAGGCTGGGCTTAGATGGGGGCTTCCCTCTTCTTCCTTTTGGAGGTGGGGTTGGGTGGAGAAGAGAGGTCTTCTCCTTTTCAAGAGTTGACCACTCTTGGGCCTTAACGTCCTGCACCACTTAGGGCTCAGATCCCATAGCAAACCTGGCGGGCTGAGGTCTGTGCTTCAAGGGCGCCACCTAGGCTGCAGTCCCTCTGTCAGGTGACCTCAGGGACCAATCCCTGTCCACTAAACCCTGGAAGACCCTCACCAGAGTGTGTTCTTGAACCTGAGCAGCTTGTTGCTGGTGTAAGAACAGGGGCTAAGCACCTTCTGTGCTTGTTGTCTCGGATCTTCGGCCCCTTGGTTGGTCTGGACGGTGCACTCGATTCTGACCTCTTGACCCTCTTTCTGCCAATGACTTAGGCCAGCCACATCGGCTCCATTTCCTTTCTTATTAATCCTGGACCACAGTCCAGAACTGCAACCCAAAGTCAACAGCAACCTCCTTTCCTCTACCCCAAATTCCCAAACTCCAGCCCAGATGTTCCCTTTTTTTCCAACAGCAGGTTTTGAAGAAAAGGCCACTCAGGGGCCACTTAAAGGTGCCAGGCAGGCAGAACAGCCTCAACATGGGCATTTCAACGAGCACCAATATCCGCTTTTAGGCTGATCTTTCTTTGTGAGAGCGGTGGGGCCCCTGGGAGCCCCACTTGAGAGCCTGGAGGCACCCACAGGCTTCACATCTCTCACCCCCCTGCCTTAGGGCTTCAGTTCTCCACGGACGCTTTGGATTTCAACTCCCAGAAGCCCCAACCAGTGTGGTCGAAGGTGGTCCCCCAAACCTGGGGCACCAGATGTTCTTGAACTGGGGCTTCCAGAACCTCGAGCTCAGACAGCCAATGATCACAGAATCTGGGGGTTTTATCCCACGGATATCTGAGTTTCAAGTCTGAGAACCACTCATTTAGGACCACAGAACCCATCCCCTGCTCCTTCTAGACCACACGTCTGCTGCTTCTGGTCCACCTAGACTGGGCATCCTCGCCATCACCTGGGTCGCCTGGAGATGAGCCCTTGCCGAGGCCTGACACGTGGTCTTTTCCCTCTCCATATCTTTCTCCCCACCTCTTCCTCCCCGTCCAGGAGACCCAGGAACTTCAGAAGAAGCAGCAGTGGTACCAGCAGAACCAGGTCAACATGACTCTAGAGGATGAAGACGCCTACTTGAATTACTGCTCGGACGCCATGTTCCGCATCCGCATCTTGGAGCAACGTCTCAGCAGGTACCGAAAAGGGGGACCCATCGGACCAGGTCCATGCGGAGAAAGGAGCGCAGGGCCCTTGGGCCCACCCTGCCTGGCCTTTGAGCTTGCCCAGCTCTTTGATCCCTCTGACTTAATTCCCTCTCTCTTTTCCCAGGCACAAAGAGACGGCCCCCCTGAAATACATGGCCTTAGAAGAAAAGCTATGCAAAGATCCACGTCTGTCTGATTACCTCCGATTTTATATTTGATGTCCTGCATGCTCTCTGCCTAGAAATTGCTCCTTGAAGCTCACATAATTTCCTTGATGTGACCATTTAGAATGACCAAGGAACAAGCTTATGAGTACGCCTTTCTCTCTCTCTCTCTCTCATTCTCTCTCTCCTGTTCCATGAAATGTTGGGATGTGTTGCTTCTTTTTTATTAAAATGCTGGCTTCCCCTACTTTTGCCTCATACATAAACAACAGTTATAAATGGCCTTTATTGATTGTCGACAGCCTGTTTAAAAAGTCCAAAATACTTCCCATGCAGTATCTCAAGCAGGAATCCTGACAACAACCCCATAAGGTAGACCACTCTTCTCATCCCCGGATTGCGAATGAATGAATTGTCAACCGAGGCTGAACAAACAGCGTCTGGCCTCAAGTTGAAACCACGCCTGACGCTGGGAGCCTTGCAACCAGATCTCCTGATGGTTCCACTTTCACTGGAGAGTAGCCCAGAGAGCAAAAAAACAGAGCAGGACTTGGCCAGGAGCCCCAGAGACGGTGAAGGCGGATGAATCGGTTCCAGGTTTTAGTTCCACAGTTGTAACTGAGGTAGGGTGACTGGGGCTTTGATCCAGGGGGCCAAAATTTCGCAGGTGCAAAAGGTTGCTGCTAGGATGGCACCAACCCATCTGTCGGTATTTCCTCCTGGAAGGGCATTCCACCCCAAGCCTACAGACCACCTCCAGCTGTTCTTCTCCAGGGAATAAGAAATATGAACCAGGGATGATGGGACTTGTAATCCAAAAACCTGGAGGGCACTAGGCTGGGGAAGGCTTGTGGAGGGTTTGCCCAGCAAAACGGGAACAGGAGGAAGGAGATGTAGCCGTTCTTCCCGTCCTAGACAGTAGAGAGCCAGTTCGTCAGTAAGTCTTCAAGGGAGAACCCGGCCAATTCAGCAGAGGTAAGTCCCAGTTGCATAGAAGAATGAATCTCAAAGGGAGGCCAGGAAGAAAAAGGGGATGGTGTCTCTCCCTAGTGAGAGCCACGGACTTTGGCCTGGGGCCGGCCATTTGTGCCAGCTCGCTGCTTTGGTCCAGACTTCACTTCTGCATAAACCACTTCCGATTCCAGTTGCCCTTCATTTCTTTTGAAACGGAGGTCTGCGTAGGTCACATCGCTCATTTGGCCGGCCAACGGAAGATGCTGCTGGTGAGGAAGAGGCACACAAGACAGGGTTATGCTTACCTGGGCTCTTAGAACCTTACCTGTCCAGAGGAGACCAGGCACTGCGAAAAGCACCCTGAGCTATTGAGTCCCTGAAAGGAAGCCTTTGGTTCCCTCCTGACAGACCGCGCAGAAGCACGAGGGGCAGAAAAATGAACTTGAGGACGCTGCCTTTTGCACAAATAGAAACAATATCGCACACCCCAGCCCTGGAAGTGCTTTTACGGTCTTTTAAGAATAGGATTCAGGCATTATAAAAAGCCGGGGGGAAATGGCAAATGAATGCTGAATGGAATAAAAGTACTTAGGTTTTTTTCAGAAAGGAAAAAAAAAGATGGGGAAAAACCTAGACAGTTGTTGTGATGAATCTGAGAAGGGAAAAGTTACTTTTTTGGACTACGATTAAAATTCCTGGTGCCACACACTGCTGCTTCTTTTAACATGTTCTCACAATTACTCCTTTTTTCACTGCTGAAGGGAGCACTCCTTCTAGAAACAGATTTCTCTGAACAAATGCATTTGATGCTGCTCTGTTTTGGTTAAATGGAATGAATAGAATGTTAAAAATAATGGGCAATACAGAAAGAGTAACAGAATTCATGGTAACTACGGTTCATTTATAAAACGGATATTGGCTCTCACTGTAAGAGAAATCATATTTTCTAAAAAATGGGAGGGGGGGAACCCTTGTCAACTGCTGTTGGAACACCTCAGAGCTCCAAAGTTTATTATGGCATACGTTTTTATGGAGTAGTTTCCACTATACATACATATATACACATATACATGTACATATACATATAGATTAAAATAAAAGAAAAAGAAAAAAACCTGCAGATATATTTGGTGGGTCTACAAAACCCTTCCAGAATCCTCACCCAATGCTGCAAAGCAGTAGAGGTAGGAAATTCCAAGGACTAATAATACTGGGATGATGGGAGAAATAGGTACCAATGATGCTAACCTCTGAGATTAGCCCTTTTTATTTCTACATGCTGATGAGACTATATTGAAGGAATAAGCCAGGAGCCCACCCTAGGTCATGTGCAATATAACTAACCCCTCCATTTGAAGTGTTGGGATGTTGGTGAAACGCAGGAGGACTATAGACATGGAAAGCTTTGTTAGAGAATTAGATGGATCCATTCCATTCGTTCCATTCAACGAAAACAGAGCAGCATCGAATGCAGGGCCAAAGTATGTGTTCAGAGAAATCTGTTTCTAGAAGGAGTGCTCCCCTAGCAGGGAAAAAGGAGCAATGTGTGACATCAGGATTCTCTCTGGAACTTAAGCAACAGATTCCTTTGTGTGTCTGAATCTGGAACCACAGAGAGCAACCACATTGCTGGGGAGAAAAGACTGTAAGAGCAGAAAAGACACGTTTATCTGAATGTATGCTTTGACTCATAGTTCCAAGCTTGTGGGTCCATGTTTTTACAGCTATCCTGCTTACCTTTCCCGCTTCTTCGTTAGCATCAGATTCTGTCCCTGATGTGGCTGCTGGACTTCCTAGAGAAGAGAAATAACCTTAAATTAGAAGTGCTCATTCATAGATGGCAATTAAGGAATAAATTAACGAGTCAGATGCACTGGAGGGGATGACCTCACCTATTTGAATGCTCAGTGACTATCCTGGATGGGGTATGAACCAGCACAATTCAAAGTGCTGCTTCTAACCTATGAAGCCCTCAATGGGCTGGGCCCAAGCTATCCCAAGGACTGTGTCTCCCTTTAGGAGCCGGCTCGGGTGTTAAGATCATCAGGAGTCGCCTTCCTCTCAGTCCCCCACCCACCCTCACAGCCATGTTTGGTGGGGAGACATGGGAGAGGGGCCTTCTCTGTGGCTGCTCCCAGAGACTCTGGAACTCCCTCCCACTGGAGGCCAGTCTCTTTGCTGTCCTTCCGCAAGCAGGCCAAGACCTTTCTCTTCAGGCAGGCTTTAAATGACTGGCTTCCTGAGTGGGGTTCTTACCCCTCTTCCTCTGTCTCCACACGAAGACCCCGATCAGCAGCAAGAAGAGAAAGACTCCCACGGCAGCTCCGGCTGCAACTCCGATTTCGAATCCAGCACCAGCTTCCTTGTGATTTTCAGAGCCAGGCTTTTGGTTTGGGTTTTTCTTCTGCTCAGAGGGTAGCTGTCCTGGAACAACAGGGCCAGGCAGAGATCAGCCATGATGACTGTTTGCCTAGGCTGGGCCTAATTTGGGAAGTCGGTCCTAGATCAAATCAAGCCTGAACTATCTTTGGAGGCAAAAAGTTTGAAACGGAGGCTGCCCTACTTTGGGCACATCCTGAGAAAGCAGGGTTCTGTGGAAAAGACCCTCATGCTGGGAGAGGTGGAAGGCAGCAGGAAAAGAGGAACACCAAATACGAGATGGACTGACTCCATAAAGGAAGCCATTTACTTGAGTTTATAAATGCTGAGCAGAGCAGTTGAAGACAGGACCTTTTGGAGATCAGTCATTCACAGGGTTAACACATGTCGGGGTGACTTGACGGCATGTAACAACAATTTGGGAAACCAATTGACACACACACGCATCCACCACCAAGACATCTTTCCATAAAATTCTGCTCAGAAATGTATCTAAAGTCTCCCCCTTTCCCAGTAATCAGGTACCAAAACCAACAACCATCACAGCAACAAAACCCTGTAAATGTCATGATAGCACACAGAGAGAGAGAGGCTGTAGGAAGTGAGAGCTGTTTTTCAAAGTCACAGTTCTCTTTCCAAAATAGAGGTACCGGTCCCAGCAGCACAGCGGTTGCCAGGCTTCGGAGAGCCAGCTGAAGCCTCAGGAAACAGCTCTGCATCTCTGGGAGAGGGCCCCTGGGCCGACGGGCCCAAGAAGGCCAAGGGAGACGTTTGCTTTTGGTTTGGGAAGTGGGGAAACTCCTTATGCGTCATCTCTGCTTTATGTATAAAATGCACTCTGGAGGGAGAAAGGCAGCAACTGCTGTGTTTTTATGATTTAAAAAAATAATAATAATAACCAAATCAACCAATTAGGGAGTCAAAACAAATCTGGAGGGCACCTTTACTTAGACCTAAATAAAAACCACATATAATAAACTTTAAATAAATCTGTGTATATGAATACACACACACACGCATACATAGATACAACCCGTATACATGAACCATGGCCCTCGTTTTCAAGATCTGAATAAGGATCAATGGAAATGTTCTGCACTTCTGTATCGTTCCAAAGGGAACTGCTGCTGTTTTGGGTGCATTTTGTGGCACACTGGGTCCCTCGATCCCCCCCACTCTACCCCTTGGCTCTCAGTTGGCTTGTTACACAGATCGCCTGGCTGAACCCCAATTCTGGGCCCATTTAGCCATTCCCCTTGTCCCTCCTTCTGCTGTCGGCGGGCCAAGGAGTCATTCCACCTCCCTCCAAGCTTGCCTGTCCCACCTCTGCGGTATCTCAAGGTCCATGCAGGGATATCACAGGGACCCAATATCGTCTCGGCAGGTTTTGGCCCAAAATCTTAGCAAAGGGGTTCCTGAAGACCTGGCCATGGTTACCGTTTCTTATATTTGTAGACTCTCATCTGTAAATGTCATCATCTTCAACAGGAACTACTGTCTTAGCAGGGTCTGTTTGCATAACTCATTCTGTGCTTCTTGTGAATCTTCACAGAGACCCTAACCAGGACCTACCTGAGATGATAACACGAGATTCCTTCCCGGATCCAGTCAGATTCCTTCCCCTGATGCCCACGTCGCACCTGTACATTCCTGAATGGCTCGTGTGAGCTTTCCAGAGAGTGAGAGAAGCAAAACCCTCTTCCAGATCCTCATTTATGGTTTGTTCATCTGTTTGGTTACTCAGCAAGGTCTCATTTTTGTACCACCGTACGTACATGTTGCTGAGGCTGCCAACTGTCTTGAATCGACACTCAAGAGTAATGTTTTCCCCTTCCATTATTTCGATATCTCCAGGTGTCTGGTTCACCATCAGATCAGTTATTTCTGCATGAAAAGATATTTCTCCATTAAAACCATGCTCACTGTTATTCTACCTCAGGAACGGACAGGGGAGTTCAATATATTTTAAAAGAGACATTTTATTTTAATGTTTATGTGAATGCTTACCAAAAAGAACCCCCAACAGGTGGTAAACTTCATCTTTAAACAGAGTTTTCTTCTGTTTGGGAAAGGATGGGGAGAGTGTCTCCTGAGGTGATACCTAGTGTGACCTATGGCTGCTGTCTAAAAACAAAAGCAGAGCCCAGAACCCTGTTAGGGATTTATGCTAACATTGCCAAACTGCTGCTAATTAACGGAGTTGCAGCTCACATTCCTGGCCATGTGCAAGCAGGATTGTGAACGCTAACTGGTTAATTAGTGACAATTCACTGCCATGATTTATGCCATTACACTTACTCTGTGTAAATCCCCAGTAAGATTCTGTCTGGTATGGTTCTTTCTGTTGTTGGGTTGGTTTTTTTCTAGGAATTTGGGATGCAGATATAGTGGAACAGACATTTGGTATGTTAGCAGAAGCTGTGCGAATTTGCATGCAATCGATTAATTAATTAATCACTTTTCTCAAATTCACACAGTGAGTGACCTCACCAGTCTGCAGTCCTTCTCACAACCCTTGCATGTCAAGCACAGGAGAAAGATGGGAAAATTAATCCAGACACTCTAGCTTTCTACCAGCGGGGTGTTTTGACATGGAAGGCCATAGAATGGACACACACACACAAATGTGCCTCTTGTGCAACTCCACGAGCATAGGAACTCTGCCAGATAAAAGGACTGAAGTCCTAGTAAAAAGATACTCTTACTAGCTTTATTTCAACTGGAATAAATGACTGTTTCTTAAGGGAGTAGGTGTAGAAATCACAGAAATGGTTACTGCCTCATCATTATTCATCAGAGCAGTGCCATATAAATTCATATGAATATACCCAAGCTCTTTTTAAAAAGAGATGTCAAGTCATATAGGATGATAGCGATAGTGATATATAAAAAAAAAATTGGAGAAAATGTGCCTCCTCTGGATGTTTGATAATGTCTGGGTTGCTCGTTTCAGAAACACACAGATGCACAACACAGGCCACATCCCACCGAGTTCACGGCTGCATAACATTTACGAGCGTGAGATCACCCGAGCTCCCTAAACTCCAGAAGGTATAGGTAAGGACGGTCACTACTTACCGCGAATGGCCACTCGTGTCCCGTTATCAGCAGCCTTGCTGGTCTCTGTACTGAGAAAACAACACACGTAGTTCCCAGCATCCTGTATATCTGCTCTCTTCAGACTGAAGTGGCTGCTTTTCTCTGCTTTATTTTTAGTTATTAGAATTCGGCTTGAATTTGCGAATTTTTTCTTTCCATCACATCCATCATTATACCAGTCCATAGACCATACGCGAGTGAGGTTTCCGTCAACCCAGCATTCCATATTCAGCATTGACCCTTCTGTTAGGTTTACGAAGGTGGGTTTCTGGATTACGGAAATGGATGATGTCGCTGTGGACCCTGAAAGACAAGTCGAAACAATACGACAAGAGGAAAGATTAAACCTCTTGGAACAGAATACCAATGTGTAACCATTTATCTGAATTTCCTCTCCCTCCCTCCCTCTCTGTATGTGTATGTGTGTGGGAGAGAGAGAGAGAGAGACAGAGAGAAATTAGCAAAATGATCCAGAATGTCTTTTCTAGATCTATGTGTAGAGTGACATTCTTGGGCTTTTCTCTTTCTTTCCTTCCTCTCTGAAGTAACTTCATGTTTCTTCCTCCTCCATCTTAACTAGACAAAGATTAAATGGTATTTTTTTTTAAAAAAAATTTATTTTAACTGCTTCAGTGTGTTCTTGAACTTGATTTTATTTATTTTACACTGTCTTGAGAGCTGTTAGTCTAAAGCTGGTCAGAAATATTGTAATAAATAAACCAATGAATAATTCCAGAGGCAGAGTGGCAGAGCTGTATATAGGAGAGACCACCATAAATAGAAGCCATCACTGACAGCTTCTGAATCAAGTTCATAAATCTTTCCTCCTGTATTGGGGCATTTACGTATCACCCTAAGGGAGAACATCCATCCTCAACCTCATCATCATTTTTTTAAAAAAAAGCCAAAAGAGAGAATCCATCCGCATAAAACTGCATAGGCTAATTCACCGTGCAGAGGAGCCCCGAAGAGAATTCAGGGACACCATCCATAAGGGTCATCTCTCAAGACCTAGACGTCCCTCATTCCCATCTCCCACCAGGCTGAGATCAGCTAAATCAAGAAGAATTCAGGAATCTCAGCCAGTGTTCCTAAGATCTGGAGTGGACACTGTTGACCATACCATGGTGTGTCCTCTTGAGCCTGTTTCCTCAGCTGTGACACACATTTTTGCGGTCATTCTGTTGCTGCAACTTCAAAGACACCCCAGGAATCCTGCCGAGGTCTGTGATTCCTGCCTTCCCCTCAACTTCCTTTCAACAAATCTTCCCAGATTTGTTAACGCGGCTGAAAAGCTTTCTGCTTCCGAAGCAGAGTGTGACCCTGGCGGGACTTTTCCAGATGTCTCTGCTGACCTCATAAGGCTGAACTCAGCTAGTCCTGGGTGCAAGGGAGGTCAGTAACACTTCTTTCGCTTACCAGATCTCAGGCATAATTCAGGATTAGGTGAGGAATTGGTTACACGGGTGGATAAAATATTAAATAAAATTTGCAGTAGGTATGGAAGAGTTGTAGATGTCCTTCAGCTGATTTGAGTGGTTGTTCTGACAGCCTTCCTTCCTTCCTTCCTTCCTTCCTTCCTTCCTTCCTTCCTTCCTTCCTTCCTTCCTTCCTTCCTTCCTTCCAGCCCACCATTATCATTAGCAGCTCTAATGTTATGTAAATTATACCCTGCATTGTGTTGCCATCTACCCATCATGTTGCTCTTATGAACAGGCCAGAAAACACAAGGAAATACCGGGGTGTTGGTTTTTTTTTTGCTCCCCCAAGCCTTAACCCAGAATCCCCTTGGCCTTTAGGGTGATAAAGCTCCCTATGATCTCCAACTCAGAGTTGCACAAGCCGGAGATGGCTTGGTTCAGCTCAAGGAGGTTTCCTGCTTGCGCACAGGGTTCATGAATTCCCCCTTGTCCAACGGGTGTAAAAAGAGGAACCATGTGCGAAATGGACTCAGTTGTGTGCATTTGAGACCAAACTGGCTTCTGGGCAATGTTACACTGCCATGGGCAGGATTGGCTTCACGGCCTTCACCCCTGGAGCCTGACTCCAACAGGTAACATGTTCATCTCACCTTAGCAGCGTAGAAGCCACTGCACCACCCTAAACAGCCACAGACATGACAAAGCCTCGGGTTTCAAGTCTAAGACACAGGTTCAGGGGTCTAGCTCAGCGGTTTCGCTCTCTGGCTGCAGAGCCAGAGGTTGGGAGTTCGATTCCCCCACTGTGGCAACTGAGAAAAGAGCCAGCCTGGGTGGCCTTGGGCAAGCTGCACGTTGGTCCCAGGGCACCCCAGAAGAGGGGAATGAGAAACCACTTCTGAGTATTATCTATCTAGAAAACCCTGGAAGGGACCGCCATAATTCAGAATTGACTTGACAGTGGACCTGAATCTCAGACCAAGGACTGATGTTCTAAATTTGCCTTTGGAACAAAAATCATAGAATCCTAGAATAATGAAGTTGGAAGGTGCCTCTGAGGCCATCAAGTCCAACCTTCTCTCTTTAATCCGCTAGCTTCCCGCTGACAAGATTAGTGCTAGTATTAGCATTAAACTACCAATAAGTATTGGAGGTACCTATTTAGGTCTACATTTCTTTCCCGGATGCAGTGCCTTTTCCCCAGACCTGGGACCCCCAAGGTCGCTTTTAGAAGACAGTTAAGAACAACAGTCAATGAAAAGGCCTACCGTTATAGATAGGAAAAACAAGGTTCACAATGCTATAAAAAATACAATTAAAATTCGAAACACTTTCACATCCCTATGAAAACGTGAGCCTTCGTTTGTCCTTGAAAAGAAGAGAAAGCCAGCGCTTGGCTGAAGTTTTATCTTTTGAGGGTCTTCATTGCCAACGGCCAGGAGGAATAAAAAGATCATGGCCTGCTGGTGGAATGAGAGCCAGGAGAGAGAAAACGGTCAGTGGATAGAAGAGAGAGGTCCCGGGCAGGGCTCACGTCTGCCGGCCCACCCTCTCTGCTTCTAAGGAAGGCGCGCGGATGAGGAGGAGAAGCCGCCGTGTTCAGAGATTGTGCCTGGCCGGCATTCTGAAGCCACACAGGGGGCTGTATTCCACAGTCTCCGTTTATCCCTGCCCTTGGTCCCTGGCCCTGTCCACTTCTTGGACTATAACTCCCATCATCCCCAGCCACCATAGATCTTGAAAGCAGGAGAAAGAGAGAGAGGGGAAAAAACCCATAGGTCTCTGGGAAAGGCAACTCACCCAGAAACAGGAGCGCGAAAAGGGTCCCGGGCAGAAGGGCTTTGTCCGGCTGCAGGTTCATCCCGTCCGGCTCAGGAGAGATCCCCACCACCGTGCCGACGGTTCCCAGGCCCCGCTGGCGGAGGGTGCTCAGCAGATCATCTTTTGTCCTCAAATAGATCTCAAGGGCTGGCAACCATGTGGAACGAAGGACTCATTCGGGGAAGGGTTCTGCCCCTTCTGAGCTCACCCGCCACTCCCTTCCTCTGCTCCGACTTCCTCTTTTCTTCAGGGTCTATTTTCATTTCTTTATCTCTCTGTGGGAAGTAGGAGGGCAAGAGCTGCCCACCACAAGCGGTAGCCGGCTGTCGCCCTCCTACTGCTTCTGTGCCACGCGTGGCCCAGAAACCGTAGTTGCAGAACAGAACCCACCGGGCTGTACTTTGGGTTCTTAGCTGGGTTTTCTTGTCGCAGTTCTAATTTTCTGGCCAATATACAGAGACTCACAGAGGAGACTAGCTACGAGTTCCCCAAAGTCCCGCCCTTTTTTCATTAACTGGCACTTAAAGTCTCAATATCTCACTCTGAGAAAAAAAGAATAAACAACATTTCTTTCTTATACTTGCTTGAAATTACAGACTTGTGTAGGCTGATTTCTTTACTGCACACATACTAAGCAACCAACCAAACAGATCAAGAGCAACAAACCACTGCCACCAACCGAGGAAAGAGAGCGGGTTGACATCACTGTTGTCCGCTTTCAACCAGTGTGATGGCCTGACCGGAGGTAAAGAGACACTCACGGGGTTGTCAGTTCCTCTCAACCAAGAGCCCCTAGCATACTTCCTTTTTCATTTATTTCAACTCAACGCTGGAACAGAGTTTTGCGTAGGAAAAGGACACACAGAAAAAAAGAGGGAAGTGGAAATTGCCAACTAGCACCTTGTCAGCACCTGGAGGCTGTTGGCTCTTCTTACAAACCGCGCTCCCTGCCTCTGCCCCTGCTGACTCCTGCCGCTGCTCATCCGGACAGCTACAGCGATTCACCCTGGGAAACCCGATTTCCGTGAGGGTCTTTGTTTCCCCCACCGTGGGGATGCACCTCAAGGCAGTGTGAATCCATAGGGCTCCCACTGAACACATTTTATTGCATACCCACCAAGAGACAAAACCCATTGAGCAGAACCCATGGCATATGGGGCACTCGTGGGGGGGGGGGAGAGGCACTCGGACACAAGAGAAGACAAGTCTTTTTTCCCAGGTTGGCGCTGGGGGGGTGGAACCTGCCCCTTCGAAGGCTTGGTCTGGGCAGGGGCAGGGGGTGGGCAGGGCCACCCTTCAAGCTTCCCACTCGCCTTTCGAGTGACCGTACCTCCAAGGCATGGGGGAAATTACAACACCAGACAGGCCCAGCTGGCTGCTTCATGTGCCGGCCAGGAAAAATAGTTAAGGGGGGATCCAGGGAGGCAGGAAGCAGATCCTGCCAGGGTGCTGAGAGGCACCAGGTGCCGGGGCTAGAACTGGTCCGAACAGTGGCTGAGACCCCAAAGCCATCGTCCTGGTTCAAGAAGAACCCTTTTCCTGACGTTCAGGCTGCTTTTCGAATCCCCCCAGTTCGTCCCCCCCCCCTGTACGTATGTCGATGTGGCTGCGGTCCTGCATGCAGGTCTGCCTCTTTGCATGCCACTATTTCTGGCTCAGTGACGGGCATGGCACACAGACCTCTCTGTCGAGCTGAGAGAGGGGGACAGACAGGAAGAGGTTCTTCCTTTGCATAATGTTCATTTTGCTCAGATTTTCTCCCCAGAGAACGCCCCCCCTCCTCCTACCCCTGGGGACACTCTCTGGGCAGACCGGATGATCTTCTTTCTTTGGCTGCAGCTTCACCCAGGCCGTTTCTGACGGTCCGTGTTCCCCGTCCAGGAGGAAAGGCCCAGGGGGCCTCTGAGTAAACCCGAAGCGGGTGGCGTCTTTCCTGGCACAAACGGACAGCGCAGGGGCCGTAGTCCTCGGGTGGCGGCGGGCCTCTTAGGGCCCCGAGGCTGCTGGTTGCAGACCAAGGATGGAAGAAAACAAGCCAGAGGAAGGACACCCCATCATGCTCCCTTCCCCTTTCCTTGGCAGGTCTCTCAGCAAACCTGCTTTCGTGGGGAAGGCCAGGTTAGGAGACGTCCCACCATGAGGGGCCACCCAAATATGCCCAGATCACCACCACCCCTTTGCGATAGAAGGGTCCGACTAGACTTCGCTAAGCCTACAGGCTGGGGAGTTCTGTGGACTGTGTTTTAATTGCTATGCTCCTCCTCGCCCAGGGACTCATGCAGAGACCCTAACAGACGTAAATCTTGGAGAACTCTAGAACTTCAGCCGTTGGTGACCTCAAGGGGACGCCGGAAACACAACCAACAGAAGCCATACATATTTATGTTTTGTGGATGCTTTAAGCATTTTATTTCTGGTTTTTGTCAGACCCCAAAGCCGTTTAAGGGCCATGAAAGGTGGACCGTTCTGGTGGAGGAAATCAAGCATGGTAGCCTATCCAGAGCATCGTTTTGGCCACCGGAAGGAGGAGGAGGGTGGATGGACGCGAGAGGCCCCTGGTCTGATCCTGGGAGGTCTTGTCCCTGGGACGTTCTTCTCTGGCCCTCAACAGCCTTCTCCCATCTCCAGTAAACTCCGGTCAGCAAAATGTTCGTGATCAAGGAACTCTTCGAACCAGAACTGTGCAAGGCACAAAGTTGTTTTCAGCAGATCACAAAACTACCCTTCCCAGAATATTGGGGGGGGGGGGAGTAAGAATGCAAAGCATAGATTCTATTCAACACAAGTTAAATGCAGACAGAGATACAAAGATCTCTCCCCCTCCCACCCCATAGACTTGCAAGAGAGAGAAATGAACATTGTTCTGGATTAAAAACCAGCAAGAGAGATCTGCTCAAAGAGGCAGAAGCTGGGGTGAAGGGGCTCGTGGACAGGGTTCAGTCGCCCGTTTTCTCCTTTCAAGAGAAAGAGAGAGGGGCTTTTACTCTCAGCCCTTTGGCGTTCCTATTTCTTCTCGGGCAAGACAGCCACCGCCCTTTTCACCCAAGGCGTTTGGGGGTCCACGCAGATCAGTCTGCCGCTCTTCATGACAAATCTGCCAGGAGAAGATAAGAAGGCTTTATTTTGAAACAGTATTTTTAAAATGCCTCTTCTACAAATAAGTAAATAAATAGACATAGAAGAAATAATAATAATAATAATAATAATAATCATAATCCCTTCTCCTATACTCTGCACTTAGGCTGTCCCTTAGCATGTTAGGCTCCTTGGCTGAAACTCAAGTGAGGCTCTGTCATCAGATATAGAGCCAGCTTTACTGAGGCCTTGAGGCTTGAGGTTCAACACACACACACCCCCGAGCTCCGAAACTCACTGGCTGGCTTTGATTCTTTTACTTTTTTCAGGCCTGACCTACTTCGCAGGGCTGATGTGAAGGTAAAAGGAGGAGAAAGAAACCCAGTCTGCTCCTTAGAGCTCACTGGAGGTGTAGTAGCACACAAACGCAACAGACCCAACAAGCAAGCAAAACAAAGGGCGAGATCTCGTTTTAGAAGCCAAGAGGCGCGAGCAGGCGGTGCTTCACCCTTGAGATGGGTAAAGTGAAAGGACTTCTCTGCAATGCTCAGCGAAACTTTAACTTCTCCTTCTAGCCAGCTTTGAGACCACAAGGGTACACAGGGAGAGGATGCGGGAAGGATGCCATTGAAGGGCTGGGGAAGGTTCATTTCCCATCCCCTACACAGCTGTTTTTTAGGGACGTGGTGGCGCTGCGGGTTAAACCGCAGAAGCCTCTGTGCTGCAAGGTCGGAAGACCAGCCGTCGTAAGATCGAATCCATGCGACGGAGTGAGCTCCCGTCACTTGTCTCAGCTCCTGCCAACCTAGCAGTTTGAAAGCATGCAAAAAATGTGAGTAGATGAATAGGTACCACCTCGGTGGGAAGGTAACGGCGTTCTGTGTCTAGTCGCGCTGGCCACGTGACCACGGAAACTGTCTACGGACCAACGCTGGCTCTACGGCTTGGAGACAGGGATGAGCACCGCCCCCTAGAGTCGGACATGACTGGACTAAATGTCAAGGGGAAGCTTTACCTTTACACAGCTATTTTGCTCTTGAAAGTTAGGGTTACAGTTTTAGCTTAAGAGCTGATTGGGTTTAGGGTTTGAACTCAAAGTGGGCAGCTTGGGTGGGTCTGCAGAGCTTGCCACCAGCACCCGCCACAGGCCAGGCCGGGCCAGAAAGGACCATAAAATGAATAAAATAAAATAAATAAATAAAACAAAAATCATAATGAAGTTGCTTGGACAGCAATTTCTGACTTTGATTTATTTCCGCATGTGGGGAATCAGAGAACGATGCCACTACGCCTGGACATGCCTTGTGCAAACCATTTCTCATCAGGAATAAAAAATAGCACTGGGGGACTCTGGTGAGGAACGTGAAATGGGCTCATTGGGTGTAGAAGGGCTGCAAAAACGCTCTTGGAGGGGCACCTCCTGGCTGTGCCCGGCGTTACGCCCATCTCTGGTTTTGCAAAATAAGTTTGCTGTGGCCTATGCAATTTTAACGGAGACGTTCTATATCTACAGCCCTGTGCAAGGTCACATCATGTGTGGCTTCAGTTCCCCTACTTAAGAAGGCACTTAAGGTTGGTCTGGTTTGCATCAGAGAAGCAGAGAAGGTGCTGAGCCGTTGAAGGAATCCAGAGTTTCCTTGCCTGGAATCCAGAGTTTTCCACTGAATATCCCACCCACAGTCCGGTGGGACTTTTGTGACTGTGGGGCACAACTGAGTTAGCTACTCGGCGCACTTTAAAGTCCCTTGGGACAGAGAAGGACTACAGGGGCGCATGATGAACCAGCGTGGTGTAGTACTGAAAAGGCCTGGGTTCAAATCCTGACTTGGCCACAGAAACAGAGTGGGAAAGAACAATGGTAAACCAGGGCTTGAATATTTCACAGACTCTTAGACACACGTGAGTCAGAGATGACATGATGGCACATAATAACAGCAATGGTGGACATGGGAGAAATGTTCATTTCCGTCTTGTTTTTGCACTGCCCAGAGCTTTCACGAGGAGCTGTTTCGTGATGCAATAGATGGATGGGAGGCAGCAACTTGTATACAGCATTCTGGGATTCTTAGCCAGTGCTTTTAAAAGTTTTATTTTACTCTCCCCACCCCTGTCAAAATGCCAACTTCTCTTTCAGCTGTTTCCTGAATGCCTGCGTGTGCATCGAAACTGGTCTGTTCGCTGGTTGAATGCATTCCTGGCTTGCAGTTCAGGTTTTAATCTGAGAAATGTTACTTAAAAGAGTACCATTTGCCAGATTAAAGCCTGAACTGGGAGCTGGGTATTTATTAGATTAAACAGATTAAAGGTTAAAATAAAACCTCCAGTGGTCTGAGGGCTACTCATGCCCACACTGAGGGGGTCACATCTGCTCCTGTGCCCTGTTCAACCCCCAAATAGTCTTCTTTTTAAAAGAAAGACTTGGAAAGCCCCTTCCTACTCATTCATGACAATTTTTTTAAGTAGGAAATATTTTTGGGGTATGTGGAAGAGGGGCAGGAGCACTCGGGGCCAGGGGGGGTCAAACATGGCAACATAGAAGTAGTGGGTAGCTCAGAGAATTTCTGGATAGCTCAGTGTTTTAAAATAAATCAAAACCAGTGGCTGTGGAGCCAGAGGTTGAGGTGGAGAGTTCGATTCCCACATTGTGCCTCCATGACAGGGACTGGGCTTGATGACCCATTGAGTCCCTTTGAACTCTGCAGTTCTAAGGTTATTATTACAATAAGACCCCATATTTGCGGGGTCAGTATGAGCGGTTTCACTTGTACACAGTCTGAAAATATTAAAACTATTAAATGAAAAAAAAATCCAGAAAAAAACCTGTTTTCACATGTATTACCAGAACCAGCCATTAGAGGGAGTCAGAGACCACACTATGAATACTTGGTGAAGAACACATAGCATGGTCTGTGGCACTCTCTCATGGCCAGTTCTGGTAATGCATGTAAAAATATTTTTTTCTGGTTTTTTCCCTTTTACCATGAAATCAATCAATCAATCAATCAATCAATCAATCAATCAATCTAATCTAATCTAATCTAATCTAATCTATCTATCTATCTATCTATCTATCTATCTATCTATCTTATCCACAGTATCCATGGGGGGCTTGAAACCAATCCCCAGCAGATATGGGAGTCCCACTGTATTGCTTCCCACTCCCCCTAGTGCTCAGAAGTGGACGTTGAGCTGTTGGGCCCATCCATGCTCTAAAAAGCTGCCCCCTAGCTATACGTTGGTGAACTACATGATGTCGGGAAAGGCAAGGGTTGTTTTCTACTTACACCAGAGCATCCAAGTAGCAGTCGCTGGTGGTTCTGTAGTAGGATGTTATCCTGCTGAACGGAAGCGCCCCTCTCCGAACGGCAAAGCAACACTCCTTCGGGCAGCTGGGACACATTGCTAATTTTGGAGAAAGGATGCCCGGGGAAAAGGAAAGAGGAGACACATCCTTTAGATAAAGCCATTCTGTTTATTGCCACCAAACCCTATAGCCTCACCTTTGTCCATTTACTAAATTTATACAATTATTTCAGGAGAGAAGTGGAGGGAAAAACAAGAGTTGGGGGGTCTTGTTGTTGTGGAAAATGCAGAAAACCCTCACTGGTGGTGGTGGAAATGTCAGTGAAGACTTTCTGCACGGTGAGGCCGGAAAGACAACCGAGGATAAGAATTTGTCTGAGCCCTCTTCACCTGCCAAATCCTTCTTTCAAGACATGATCTATTTCCAGTTACAGCTGGGATAGAAGGTTATTGGTCTGATAGCTGGAAGAACCACTTCTGCTCAGTGGGGAATGAGGTACACCCTGCTCTGTGTACCTCAGCCTGCAATCCTGCCTATCTATGATACGTAAATCATACAGATACACATACGAACAAGTGGGTCCTAGATCAAATCAAGCCTGAACTCTCTCTGGAGGCAAAAATGTTGAAACGGAGCCTGTCCTAATCTGGACACATCATGAGAAGACAAAGGATTCTCTGGGAAAGACAATAAGGCCGGGAAAGGTGGAAGGAAGCAGGAAAAGAGGAAGACCAAATACGAGATGGACTGACTCCCTAAAGGAAGCCACAGGCTTGCGTTTGCAAGAGCTGAGCAGGGCTGTTGAGGACCAGACATTTTGGAGATCTCTCTTTCATAGGGTCACCGTGAGTTGGAGGCCACTTGATGGCACATCACAACAACAGCCATGAGTTGAGGAGCAGTAGCATGTATTTGCCGCTTCTCACCATGTGAAAGCCTCAAAGCGATTCCTAATAAAGCCAAATGATTTAAAAAACAAATCCAATTCAATGTTTGGAAGTTGGTTTTTAAAACCATCATTCTTTTGAAAAACAGATCCAGGAAGTTTCAAACACCAAAGGCTGGACTAAGCAAAGCAGTCACGTCTGCTTGCCCAAAGCTCGTCAGGGATTGGACCAGCTTGACTTCTGGTGGGAGAGAGTTCCACAGTCAAGAGGCTGGCCGGGAGAAAGCCCTATCGGGGTCCTTGTGTTCCTCTAATTGATAGGACACCCTCTTCCAGAAAAGGGTCATTTGGTAATTTACTAACCTTAAATATTATAGCAATGCATCTAAAAAAGACATGATAGAAGGAAGCGTCACTCACTGACCTGCTATGGGTTGATAAGAGAGAGCCAGGATGAGGGCAATCATGAAAGCTGTCTTCAGTCCGGCCATGGCTGGTGTCTTTTGAAAGAGGAGGATCTCGGTCTTGCTGACTTCTCGTCTCTCCCTCCTTCTGGAAGCTGGAAAGTGTAGCCTTGTGGACAAGAGGGTGCCATTCATATACTCTGATGGTCCCTTCCCACCAGCCCCCAGGGTGAAATTTCCAAGAAGATTCCACACCGTTGGGTGAATACCAGAGAAAATTCTCCAAATGTCACTTCAGGAGAATAAGAAGGTCTTGTTGGTTCTTTCCAAGTAAAAGACACCCACAGCCTGAGATCGGGGAGCCCCCGCGTCTGTTGCCTGGCTGCCATTCGTGGGAGCAGAAGTGAAACCAGCCGGTGAACCTTCCTGCTTCCTCCTTGGGAAGGCTAAGGTCCCCAGTAGGAGAAAAGGTTGTCCATTTATGGCGTAACCTTTAGCAGGGAATCTAGAAATCTAGAGTTCTCCCCACCATTAAATGTCAGAGAGCCACAAAACTCCTGGGGAATTCCAAGGCTTCTCACCGAGTCAGCGCAAGGCCAGTATCCGATGGCTGGTTGCAACTAGAGTAGACCCGTTGGACAAATGTAACGAAGGGAAGATGACACAGAGGCGTATCCTGCTGCATCAGTGGGTTTACTCTAGTTGCCACTCACAATAGAACATTTACCTTAATTTGTCCTTTTTACTATTATTATTTTAATTACATACAAAACAAAACTAAAAAAAACAACCCACATACATACACTCAATGTGTCCCCCTCCCCCCCACCGGGACTAATAGAGGTATTCTATTTCTTTCCTTTTATGGAGCCCCCTCCTAAAAATACATCAACTCTTGTGAAGGTACACAACCCTTCCCTTTTAACTAGCACAGAATCAATAAATTCGCCCCATATACTGTATCTCTAAATATATTCTTCTTTGACAATCTTCTTCTCACTTTGAGGTTACACGTCAATTTATCATTAATAGCTATATTCCACACTTCTTTGTACCATTCATATAATTGGAGGTCACAGTTAACTGTCCAATTCTTTGCTATTATTAATTTAGCTGCTGTTACTAAATTTGTAATCAATTCTTTCGCTGGCCAATTCCATTGTTTGCTTTCAAATATTGCTAAAAGTGCTATTTTAGGACAGATTGCTATATTTAGCTTTAATATTTCACTTATCTCTTTAAAAACCAACTTCCCAAACTTCCTTATATATTCACATTCCCACCACATATGGAAGTAGGTTCCTACTTCCTGCTCACATCTTCTACATATCTTGGAATATTTTTGTCTGTACAATTCAGTTTCACTGGTGTTGAGTACCATCTCTAAATCAATTTGTAAAAAACTATCTTTATTCTTACAGACATACGTTTTAAAATTCTTTTGTTCCATATATCCTTCCCCTTCTCAATACTTCTTTCCTCTTTCAATGCAGGACCACTGCTCTGTGCCAAGAGGCGGCAGATGAGGTTGAAATGTTTTCAGGCGAGGCTGCAGGCAGAGAAGGCAAAGCGAAGCAAAGAGACCATGGGCGGAAGACGGGTGGCTCTCCTTAGTGCAAGTGTTGTTTCCAGTGAGGTCGTGAAACCCTGCCTTGCAGGGTCCAAAGGCCTGGGACTTCCTGGGTAAGGACATTGTCTGCTGAACCCCAAACGCCCCGTTTGGCCTGAGCTTAGCTGCAACCGTTGCTGTAGCTGGCAGGCCCATGGATCTTCCTCAGAGTGGTGTGTCATTACAAGCTATCCCTGTTGTCATACAAAGTATTTGAGGGTGGTTTGGTTTTGAATGGGTCATTAAGAGCCATTTCATTTACAAAAGACCTGTTCCTCACCAGTTTGCATTTCTGGCCTCTCCTCATAGCTGTGTGTGGTTATGTGTACTGTCACAACAATCACCTGCACTTTTAAATTTGCCACAGCATCTGTGGGTGATTTTCTCCCAGGCTAAGGGGCTTTCAGCTGTAATCACGGTCTCTAATGTCTTTTTTTGCCCGGTGGTCACCGGACGAGGTGAAACCGGGGCCTGGAGGGTGACTTTCATTTCATTTTTCAAGTCATTTTCCACACTGAACGGCAGATGGCAATGTAAGCCTTTCAAGAGAGGTTCTTTTCCCTGTCCAGCAGGGCTTCAAAGAAAATATATCTGCAAAATATACTTCAAAACTTTTAAAAAAGAAAATTAAATGTTAAAGCATCCTTTTAAAGCCAGTTTTAAAAATCAAATGACATCTAGGTAATACGATAATTTGGGCTGGCTGCTGGAAGCTCTTTGGGGATGGAGACAAGTCGAATTCGTTTGCAAAAGAGTTCTACAGTCAGGGTGCTGCTGCAGAACAAAGATGTTAAGGAATATTTTCCAATTTTCTCATCGCTGATGATGAAGAAGACAACATGTTTATCCATCCTCCTGTCAAGCCGGGAGATATTCATAAAATGGCACAAAGTGTGCTTTGGTGCAAAAATACTTTCATGAAAAGAAAGGAAAAAGAAAAAACTTATAGGATTGTGCAGTGGTTTAGACATCTGGTTGCAGAGCCGGAGGTTGGGAGTTCAATTCCCGGCTGTGCCTCCTTGACGGGGCTGGACTGGATGACCCACAGGGTCCCTTTCCAGCTCTACAGTTCTAAGATTATATAACCCATCAGGGAGAAAACTTAAAAAATCTTTAGTTCTCACGTGGAGAAGGAAATAGGCCAAGACGTGTGTCCCTTCCACTGAGGACGTCTCGACTTGTGAACTCAGCCATCCCCCCAGTCAGTGTGTTGAGACCCAGATCTGTGTGGTGCCCGGAGGTCACTTTTTTAAAAAGAAGGGTGCAAAACCCTTCTACAGTGGCCACATCTGCTCATCCCGCTGCTGGCCTAGGGGGGTCTTCTGGAGAAATGAACTGGGCAGTCCGATCAGATGTCTCCCAAGTTCTGTCCTCGTTCTGTGCATGATCACACCCGTGTGGGTCACTTTCATGATCTCCCTTAAAGCAACCTTCCCATCTGCTGGGCAATCCCTCCAGTCCAGCCCCCAAAATAGAAACGCGATGGTCCATTTTTTTGGGCAGACTGGGGTCCCGCTGTAGCACATTCCCCCCCCCCCATGCGTGTCGTGTTGTGTGATTGCCAGGAGACAGATCACACTGAACTGCGCCACAAATGGTCCAAATGTAGTCTGCTTCCCCATGTGACAACACCCTCGGTTCTACTGCTAGTTGGCAACACCTGGCCAAACACCCTCCCTCCGCCCCGTGCTGTTCCTTGTTTCCTGTGGGGCATTGTGTAAGTTCTGTTTTGAGCCAGACAGATTTCCTGTTTAGATTCCAAAGCTACTGTTCTCTGATGCTATTTAAGGCAGGTGATTTCAAATCCTGGAAGAATCCAGGCCTTGTTGTGTTGCCGTTCGGTGCCTCCGACTTACGGTGACCCCATGAATGAGCAATCTTCAAAATATCCTGTCCTCCACTGCCCTGCTCAGCTCCTGCAAACTGAAGCCTGTGGCTTCCTTTAGGGAGTCACTCCATCTCGTGTTGGGTCTTCCTCTTTCCCTGCTGCCTTCCACCTTTCCCAGCATGATTGCCTTTTCCAGAGAATCCTTTGCCTTCTCAGGATGGGCCCAAAGTAGGAGAGCCTCAGTGACATCATTCTTGCCCCCAGAGCTAGTTCTGGCTTGATTTGATCTAGGACCCCCTCTCTTTGTGGCCAAAATCTAGGGGAGGATCTCCCAATGAGTGTTAGGAAAATAAATGATAGCCACACCTGGTCCGATTTACTTTCCTTTTTAAATGAAAGCATAAACTTTTTCTTTGGGGCAGGGGGGATGATGGACCACATGCTTCACCCCCTTTTCCTTGCACCTCCAGCTTCCGGGTGGTGTGGGTGGAAGGGGGTGCTGCTTGCCCCAGGTGCCAAAATGGCTAGTGAGTTACAGCTCTGAGAGTGTTGAAGAAGGTCAGGGCTGGCCCATTCCCCACAACGCGTGTAGGTGCCACATCCTGAGACGCGTCTACGAGGCAGGGCTTCCCTTTTCTTTTTCAGTCCCCTTCTGTGGACACCTACTCAGAAGTAAAGTGGCCAGGAGCTTATTCTCTTGCATGCTTGCCTGAACTCAGGCAAGCCAGCTTTTCTCCCCTCCACCAGGCCCTCTTTTGCACCCATGGGGAAGCAGTCCTCACAAAACTGGTCATGTTCCCCATGACAGGGCCAGCTGTGCCAAGGAGAGGGAGCCAGAGGGATAAAACACAATGTAATTGTCATTAACCATTTTACCCAAGGGCCGTTGACCTTACAAAAGACCTGGTCCTCAATGGTTGATAGAGACCAACCCAGCTGCCCACATTTTTGGACTCTCCTTGTGCAAAGGGTGTCTTTAGTGAATGTCAGGATGAGCTCCAGCACTACCATGTTTACCATCGGAAGTGCTCCTCTGTAGAGGCCGACAGAGCTTATAATTTGGAGAAACCATCCGTAGTCAAGTAACTGATGACCCCCAAAGGGAACCCTTCTTCCCCAAAGACAACCAATGTACTTCTTCATTTCACTTTATGTTTTATTCTTTAAACTCATATTCTTCCAAAAGAAAGAAGGATCCGAAAGCAAATGACATGAATTTTATAAGTTCCAGAAAACACTCAGAAGGGTACATATGTATAGAAAACATCAACAGGAAGAATTGCAGCCAGCCCACTCCTCTGGCCTGACGACACCAGATCTTCTGGGCCAGGCCGACGATCACCCCACCGTCGGAAAAGTCCTCAGCTTTTCTGCCCCAGGAGAAACCCCACGGGGCAAGCCCGGGTGCCTAGAACGGCTGGCGTTGATGGGTGGGCGATGCTGCGGGGAAGTGACTATGCAGAAGCAGGCATGAAAAGCCCAGCCCACAGGACAGCCGTTCATCGCAGCCCATTTGTCCGTTGATTCTTGGCACATTCACATGTAATCTGCTGATGTTTGTGCATTTTACGAAGGCAGATTACAACCTGAAAGGCCACAATGAAGAGGGAGCGTTCAAAACCTCTGCCTTTATTCTCTGGCTCTCTTTGACCATCTCTTTACCACGCATTTAAAGCAATGTTTATAACTATAGCTTAGCGGCTATACGTTTCTAACTGAAGAATTTTAGGAACGGTTATGGTCTAAGTCAAAAGGTGTGTATATTTTTCAGGAGGGCATAAATGTCCAGATCTCTTTGGGGTTGGGGGAAGAGAAACCATAGCAGCTAGACTGTTTTCAGTGCTTTTAAAAATACCCAGTGCAGAGAGATTTGCCTGCTTGAAAAACTAGCTGTGCCGAGATTCGAGGAAGGAAAAGCTTGAAACAGGTGGTTTTTTTCAGTATCTTCCTTCATAGCCGAGAATTTCGGGTTCTTCAAATCCGGCTGGGTTTGTTTTCCTTCAGCTTGGCAAGTGCTGTTCGTACCCAGCGCAGAGTGGGGTCGACACAAATTTCCAACTTATTCTTCATAACAAGCCTGGGGAGAGAAGTCAAGAAAGCACCATTTAGAAGTGACTGCTTAAAATATCAACTCGTGTTGTGTCCCTTTCTCTTCTCCTACGCTTCCTTCCGGCTCCCGCTTTCGGGGCAAAACTCTGAGTCACACGTGAGTCACTTGTTTAAACATAAACTTGTTGCCAGCTTGGTTTCTCCTCCTCCCGAGGATTGGACCTGACAAAACATTACAAGAACAAACTGGGAGGAAGAACTTTGCAAGGGTAAGAGACGCTTAATAGTGGGATAGACTGCCTTGGCTGCTGGAGGAACCTCCCACTGACGGCTGTCTGTCAGGAGCGCTTAATCTACAAATCCTTGCATTGATGGGGGATTAGACTAGATAACCCTTGAGTGACACCTTTCACTTTAAAGGGCTTTTCCTGGCATTCAGCAAATGCTTATTTTAAATGGCTTTTTTCCCGGTTTGCCTGCAACATTTAGAGGCAGACTGCTCTCACACATCTAAAGTGAGGAAAACACATCCTCTAAATGAGATTTATCCCAGAAACTTCCATATTTCAGTGCTTCAATGTACTGCCAAGTTGTGGAAGTAGGGGGTGCAACCTGTGACGGCAGTGCCGGGAGAAAATTTATTTATTTTATTAATTTAAAATATTTTTTTACCCCACCTTTCTCCTTGGAAAGGACCCAAGGCGGCTTACGACAGTGAAAGACAGTATTTAAAGTTGAAAACAATGACTATACAACAGTGGTTAGCATCATTAAAAGATAATATTGATAGCTAAGAACAAAGGATAAAGAGGCATCTTACATTATTAAACAGCAATATTAAACCTAAGAAAATAAGTATACAATTTTTAAAAAAACACCACGCATTGATGTCCTTCAATTGAAAGTGGGGGAATAAATAAGGAGGGGTGATGAGATTGTTATGTACTTACACAACAGCCTCTAAGTTGCATTCACTGTTAGTCTTGTAGTAAGATGCAATGTTTCTAATGCGTCTTGGTCCTCCGATGCTATATTCAAAGCAACACTCACTTGGGCTGCCAGGAGGCCCAGCTGAGCAGGTGGAGAGGAGGGACAGAGAGGGAAAGAGAGAGGACATCATTATGACAAAATATCCCCACTTTTTGGCAGTGAGCCCTGTCTTACGGATGTCTACTCAGTCAGGCTCTGGTTGATTCCCAGGTGTGCTTTAGACACTTTGACCAAAAAAATAAAAAATAAAAAAAAATTGTTATAGATAGACCGTGATTGGCAAAGGAATTCCTTAATTGTGAGAAGCATCTGAATACACAGCTAGAAGGGTTTTTTTTTAACCTCACATAATTTACAAACTGTCTTGCCTTGTTTTGTGGCTGGCCTTCAGGACGCAAGCATGTGAAGCAGGATTGCTTTGCAGTTTGATTTTGCAAACATGCAAGGCTGCCTCGTTGCTTCTCTCCGATACAAACGCTTGTCCAGTAGCGAAGGGGAAAAGAAAAGCTTTAACCGTGGTTTGTTCATCGGCTCTAGCATTTTGGAGTGAGTGACCGCTTCTACGGGACCGGAAAAGGACTCAGGGTTCTTTGATGGAGACGTCAAAGGTGTAACATGCTAAATGTTTGGTTCTCCTAGAACATTGGTTCTCAGACTTGGGTCCCCAGATGTTCTTGGACTACAGCTCCCAGAAGCCTTCACCACTCGCTGTGCTGGCCAGGATTTCTGGGAGTTGTAGTCCAAGAACATCTGGGGACCCCAGGTGGGGAACCACTGGCCTAGAGATTGAAATCACAGAATTCATGCATTGGTAGGAGGAGGGTGGACTAAATGACCTCTGGTTCCCTTCCAGTTCTACACTTCTGTCGTTCTGTGGGTTAAGAGTGGTGTACTTATAGGCAAGTAGTTACATTCTAGTTAACAAGCATGTAAGAAAGCCACATTTCCAAAATCACTTTGTAAGTAGAATCAAAGTCATTTTATTGGTACAATGGATCATATTCCTGGTTACTTTCAAATATCACTTCTAAAGGTTATTTTAAGACATTGTCACAAATATTTTTTCCTGCCATTTCTATCCACTGAAAATCAGGAAGGGTTGTCGTTGCTGAGTAGTTTAAAAAAGGGAAGAGCAAAGCAACAAATAATGTAACTACTGACCTTTCGATGAGCAAAGACACTTTCCAAAGTTTAGAAAGAGTAATGGGAATACATTAGTTTTAAGAAGTAACTTTCTCCATGCTTTGGTTTTGCATAATCCTCAAATATTGTTGCAATAAGAAGGCAGGACAGAAGGAAGAGTCACTCACTGACCTGTTGTGGGTTGATACGAGAGAGCCAGGATGAGGGCGATCATGAGAGCTGTCTTCAGTCCGGCCATGGCTGGTGTCTTTTGAAAGAGGAGGATCTCGGTCTTGCTGACTTCTCGTCTCTCCCTCCTTCTGGAAGCTGGAAAGTGTAGCCTTGGTCGACAAGAGGGTGCCATTAATATACCCTGCAAACCTCCTACTCCTCCACCCTCACCATTTCAAATTCTTCGGAATGTTCTCCTGATATTCCACCCACTAGAAGGTAAAAAAACAAACAAAACCCCAAAATCACTTACTAATCCAACAAAATAAGAGGATTTCAGTTCCTTTTTCCATGGAGCCCTCTGCAGAAGTGAAACCATGTCTGGATCACTCGCTAGAAAGAAGGAGGACCAGAGAATGCAGGAGAGGCTGAACCTCTAGCACAGGAGGTCATGGTTGTTGCGATGTGCCATCAAGTCACCTCCAACTTATGGCGACCTCATGAATGAGTGGTCTCCAACAGGCCTGGTCCTCAACAGCCCTACTCAGCTCTTGCAAACTCAAGCCCATGATTTCATTTAGGGAGTCAGTCCATCTCATATTGGGGCTTCCTCTTTTCCTCCTGCCTTCCACCTTTCCCAGCATCATTGCCTTTCCCAGAGAATCCTTGGCTTTCTCATGGTGTGCCCAAAGTAAGACAGCCTCGGTTTCAACATTTTTCACTCCAGAGAGAATTTGGATATAGGACCCACTTGTTTGTCTTTCTGGCAGTCCAGGGTATATGCAAAGCTCTTCTCTTGGGATCTGGCTCTTTTTAAAAAAAAAATGTCGTGGAGATCAGATCAACCAAGGGCTTTCCTCCAGGCTGGAAGGTATGCGTCCCATCTACTGAGGCAGACGGACATACCACTTCATCTTTCAGCAAAGCCTTTGGCTCTCCAGATGTTGTTCAATGGAGAGGTTTGGGAGCTGCAGACCTCTGGAGGTCCACAGGCTGTCCACCCCTGATTTAAGAGCTTGGAGGCAAACAGGAAGATGCTTGTAAAGCTCAGCACAAGGATGACTGCTCTTTTCTTGTGCCCATTGTTTATAAGACCTTGTCCCCCATTCTCACCCCTACCTCCGATTTGACTGAACCTGGGTGTAGGAAGGAAATAGGGTATTTTCCCTCTGATTAAAGCTATAGAAGAATCCCATAATTGCCCCAGGCTACTAGCGATGGCTGCTGCTGGCAGATACACACAATTCCTCCAGCCCTCCGGATCAAAAATATTCCCCACTTCTGTTCTGGACTCTCAGAGCAATCTTTTCTCTCTCTATAAAAATGTTTCTCAAAGAGAGAAGGGGGAAAAAATCAGAGACAGGCATAAGAGCAAATAGAGAAAATTTCTGAACAAACGATCAAGCCATATGCCTTGACGAGGAGCAACCCAATAGGCATCAAATATCTGTGCCAGGTACAGCCTCTGACCAAGCTGCTCCCCTTTCATTCCTGTATCTCAGCCCTCCCTTGTACGTCGGATGGCTTGTACAGGGAGGTACACAGACATTTCTAAGCAAAACCTCGGAAGGGCGTAAGGTGCATAGCCAATGCAGGTCTTTTCAATGTGTCAGAGTCAGGGGAAATTAGATTATATGGAGCGCTCTCTTTGAGTTTTGCCAACAGCGATTGTCCACAGGAGTTTTAAAACACTCCCAGGGCCACACGAGAAGTCACTGTAGTTTGGTCACGTCCTACTTTTTGTGCGTTTTGACACTCTAGTACTGTATTACCAACATACTCAAATAAGCTTAGTCACCATTATATGGGCTAGATTACTGCAATGTATTATACATGGGACAGCCCTTGACAACTGGCCAGAATCTTAATTTAGGTCACATTGCAGTTGCTGGATTACTAACTGTGACAGGGTGTTTGGGAAATGTTCCAGACTATGGAACGCCATCCCAATTGAGATTCGTCTGGCGCCGACGCTGATGACATTTCGGCGCCAGGTCAAAACCTTCCTGTTCCAGAAGGCTTTTAATTGAAATAATATCAACTGTGGGTCCTGATGGCAATTTTCAGAGTACCATATTTTAATTGTATTTTAATTGCTTTATCTTTTTTATTGTATTTTAATTGTTGTAAGCCGCCCAGAGACCTTTGGGTAGAGTGGGCGGCATATAAGTTAAATAAATGAATAATAAATAAATAAATAAATGGTGTGTCAGCTCCAAAATGGTTTTACTGGCTGCCAATGCATTTCTGACCACAATCCCAAAATCCTGGTGTTTACCTTTAAATTTCCATACAGGTTGTGAGCGACGGACTTGCAGGCCCAACAGTGGCGGTTGGGATTCCTGGATTTGTATTCTAAGGAAGTCACTTTCTGAAGCTCTAAGAGATTTCTACAGGGGACCAATAAAACGTCAGAAGGTGCAATCAGATGGGGCTTTGTGCTGTGGTTTGACCTGGTTTGGGGGCAGGCTGGTACACTCCATTTTCTGGCAACCCCAAACCAGCCCACCCCTGCCCCATGCATACCTGCACCTTTCCAGGTCCCTGCCAGGGGCTATTGTTGTTGTTTCTTTTTAACTTCAGGTACAAGATCGCTCTGTTTTGGTTTGGATTCAGCGTCTGGAACTGCTGGGATCAAAACAAAGCAGGTCTCACTTTGCTTCCCTGCTGCAAGATCTAACCAGTGATTAATAAATTAATAAACTGGGTTGAAGGTTTGGTTAGGTGTTCTTTTCTAAGCTGCCCAGAGTAGTGAGCGGTTCACCACTAGATGGGCAGGATATAAGTATAATCAATCAATCAAATCAAATTGAAAGCTTCCTATTGCATCCTCATGGAGGTGGAGACAGGAGGGGGTAAGGAGATCCTTCCTTCCTTCCTTCCTTTTATCCATCATCAGCTCCTTCCTTCCTTCCTTCCTTCCTTCCTTGGGAGGACTTGGGGTAATAGGGTTGCTCTTGATGTGGTGCGGGTTCCTGCCCCCAAACCACCCAATCCTTATTTGCTTTGCAAGCAGGATATAAAGTTCATGGGCCATTTCAGAGAATTTTCTTTCCTCCAGGGAACTGTCAATTTGAGTGAAAACAGAAGGTAGAGAAAAAGAGAAAAGGAAGTGAAAGTACAAAGAAAACGAGGCAGTGGTGAGGATCATCCCAAATGATGTCCCGCACCTCAAAGTGACCCTGTTTAGGATGATCCTGCCTGATCCTGCCTGGGACAGTTCTCTGCACCCAGAGAAGGACCTCCATTCATATATTAGCCTTATATTCTTCACATCTACCCAAGGGAAAGAAAGAAAAAATCAGGTGTTTGACTGTTTTTCTTTCTACTCACACCAGCCATGTTTCCTCCAAATTGCCTACGTGGATCGGAGCCCTTTTTCATCTTTTTTTGGGGGGGGGGGGGAAGACAAAAGACGTCAGCTGGGAATGTTCAGTCGTCCCCCAAAAACTTGTAAGTATGAGCTTTTCTCCTACGCTTTGCAAACTGGAATCCCTGGCCTTTGCAAATGGTTTGCAAAGGTTTTGCATCGAGTCGTTGTGGGCTGGAACAAATGAATCTGTTAGGACTGGAAGTATCCACCATTTGCTGTGGTTAAAGCTGAGCGGAGGCTTGTTTCTTATAGAAATCCAGAGTGTATGCAATGGGAAAGATGGCTTTGAATGAAAGGACTGTGGAGTTTTGTTGTATTGTGCATGTTTGGTTTGGTTCTTTACTTTGGAAGCAGGACCTACTGCATGGGCGGCTTCAGAGAATTTCCTTTCCTGCAGGGAACCGTCGATGTCTGGGTAAGCGGAGGACGTTTGAGCAAAAATAGACGAGGGTTAAGATGTACAGAAAGATGGAAAAGGAAGTGAAGATACAAAGAAAATGATGTGGTGGCAAGGAATGGAGAACTGGAAAAAGTGAGAGAATCCCTAAATTAGTTGTGTGACTTTAAGGGACAGTCCCCAACATAATGTGGAGGTCTTGCCACCAGCCCACTTAGTTCCTTGTTCCTGGCTTAGCTCAAGCCATTTTGTTGGTTTATTACATTTATGTCCCACCTTTCTGTTGCAGAGGTTCGAATTTCTGATAAAGTCCCTTTTACTATGCAGTAGAAGTGCAGAGATCCACAGAGGAGAATAGCCTCAAGTTCCCCAGATAGTCCACCCCTTCTCTCATTAACTGGCACTTAAGGTCTCATTAACCCACTCAACAAGATTTCTAAGGGAAATAATGAAAATGTTTCATTACTTACAGTTGGGAACAGATCAACAGCAAAGTAACAAACGAACACTGACTTCAACAGAGGGAAAGAAACACTCAGCAGAGAGTTGGGGCTTTCTTTGAATTCAGAAAGGGGAGGGAACAATCGGTTAGTGCTGGTTCGCAAAAGGCCTCTGGTATAACTCTCTGTATCCCCAGATAAGACTCGGAAAGTTCTGGACATGGTTCTCTATGTTCTGCTTTGCTAAGTGGAACCAACCCTAACCTGCCTGCTTCCTGAACCTGTAGCCAGGTTGGTGGGAGACAGTCTGGCTGGGAGACCCAAATGTGTTGTTTGAGCCTTACTTTAAAAATAAAATAAAAGAGAAAGAGGGAGAGAGAGACAAAGAGAAAATACATAGCAATTGGGTGAATAGACCAGCAGAACTTGCTTTGCCCCTTACACAACCTCTACTGGAGGTCATATTTGTTTCAGGATAGAAATGGGATGTATTGAATTGCAATTTTCTGAAATGTGCTTCCTTTGGCTATGCTGAGGAAATGGAAGACCTCCCAGGGCGATCCACTTGTTACAAGGCACCGGCGGCTTGTTTTACCATCTAAAGATAAGACCCTCCAGAAAAAAAAAGCTAAAACCTGGCATGGATGTTGTTCATTACTCATTGTGATATTTTAATTATAATCCCCGGGAACACCCATACAATAGCTTTGGAAATTCCCTCCACTGCATGATGTTTCCCAGTGTATTAAGGGGTCCTTTGAAACCATTTCTGCAGCTGGTTGGAAGGATTTATGTTGGTTTATGACATGTGGGACGTGGTGGCGCTGCGGGTTAAACCGCAGAAGCCTCTGTGCTGCAAGGTCGGAAGACCAGCAGTCGTAAGATCGAATCCACGCGACGGAGTGAGCTCCCGTCGCTTGTCCCAGCTCCTGCCAACCTAGCAGTTCGAAAGCAGGCAAATGCGAGTAGATAAATAGGTACCACCTCGGTGGGAAGGTAACGGCGTTCCGTGTCTAGTCGCGCTGGCCACATGACCACGGAAACTGTCTTCGGACAAACGCTGGCTCTACGGCTTGGAAACGGGGATGAGCACCACCCCCTAGAGTCGGACACGACTGGACTAAATGTCAAGGGGAACCTTTACCTTATGACATTTATGCTCCCCACCGTTCTGTTGCAGAGTTTTGAATTTCTGATCAAATCCCTTTCAATAGAAAGACTACTTTCTGGCCAACTCGCCTTTAGGAGCCCAGTCCTTCCCCCATCTTCTTGGGAAGTGGTGACACCCATGTAGCCCCAAGGGGGACATAGTTTCCTCTCATTCTATCCAACCAATAGATAGATAAGACCAATCTTCTCACAGAGAGGTGATGTGTAGCCATCGTACCTTCTTATAAGGGTGTTGTTTCTCCTACATTTCAAGCAAAAAAAAAAAGTGCGGTGTGTGTGTGTGTCTTTGCCCCGTAATCCTTTAACTTTCAAGAAAACTGACTGCCCATAACTATCGTATTTCTTGACCGAATTTAAACATATGAAATGTTCGTAAGCTCTACAGACAACATATGCAGTTTAATAAAATAAAACGAATCTGCAATTCTGATGTCTTGTTCTACTCATTCCATTACGTGCCCTTCTGGTTCACTAGTCTTCTTAAAATTCTGGCTGGCATTTACAAAGAATGACATGTTGCTTGAATCAGGATTCTTTATTTATTTAAAAAATAAAAACAAAATGTTTAAAAACACCGAGCAAGCCACATTTAAACCAGACACATGTATAAGGTGCAGATATAAAAGTGCATTCAGAGCTTAGAAAATAAAGGGTGGGGGTTTTTTTTGCTTACCCATTTTGGGTGCAAATTTCAGTGTAAGACAGAGCTTTCACCTCCTGGCTCAGACGTACTAATTGACACAGGCAAATAAATACTTGTCAAAAACATCTGCCTCACACATTTGCATCTCCCACCATCCCGTTATTTCAAGATGCAAGCTGCTTCCTATAGTACAAATCTTGCTAGAATAGCAAGACAGCGCAGGAATCGGCCGGATGACAATCAATTGGCTCCTCATGCCACGAAAGGTAAGCTTTCCGCTTCACAGAGTCATGGAAGATGCTTTCGTGTCACAGGTCTGGACGGGACATTGAACCTTCCCTCCAGCTTGCTTCTATAGATGGATGGGGTGGTGGAGGACCGTGGGACCTGTGCCTTTGCCTCAGGCAGGAAAATACCTTGGGCCAGCTTTACAGCTGCCACCTTTTCTGTTAGTCCCAGGGTGCCATCCGGTGGCATGAAACACACATGTCCAATCAAACCAGAAGATGAGAAGTCACGCCAGAGGGCAGTTCTCCGTGTGTGGTGTGATTGATTGCTTGGTAACAGATTCCACCATACCATTCAACAAGCGGTCCAAAATATGATCTATTTTCTTGGGTGATAACACCCAGAGTGTTGTGACCCAACACTTACATTTGGACTGATCTGTTTCTGTTTACAACCACCCTCTTTATTGTCCATCTCTCTCTCTCTCTCTCTCTCTCTCTCTCTCTCTCTCACACACACACACACACACACACACACACACACAATGGCACAGCTTGGACGACTCAAGACTGAGTTGAGTTCTTCCATATCCCCCTGGGAGAGTTTACGGAGGCCTGCCTCCCACTCTGAAGACCATGGCCTTAGCTGATAACCCGGCACAGTAAGGCATCTATCTCATCGTATGCCAAGTGACCACCAAGTACCACCTGCCTGCCTACAGCTCTAAGGCATCTTCTGATGGTGGAGTGAAGAGGGAGGTGTGGGCCACCATCTGTCTTATGTCTTCCAGTCTAAGCCTGGTGACGCCCCCCACACACACACACAGGTAGCAAAATCGGAGTCAAAGGCACAAATGAGTCAAAGATTCTGCATGGAGTAGTCGTCTGCGTAAGAGTCCACTGGACTGTACACTAAGCCTCGGGCCATTTGCCTGGGGGATGATCTGGCACAGACGTGGGTCTTAAAATACACCCAGGCGATGCCAGCAAAGAGAAAGAGGAAAACAGTGCCCCCCATCAAGGAGATGAGGTGCGTTTGGTACTTGGCCAGGATGCTGGAAGAGGTGAACGGGGCCTTTTCAGTTTCCTCTTTTCTGGTTCTCCCTGTTGTGTTTTCCTGATGAAAACCTGAAGTCGATCGAATCGTTGCAGACTGGGGGGAAGTGTCTTTATTTACATCAGTAGGCAAAGACTGTACTAAATGCACTCTGTCGACACCAGTCGGGTCTTGCAATGTATCATTTCTGTCTTTCACACTCACGGTGGTGCTTCTCTTTCCATCAGCATCAGGGCGGGTGCCGAGCTGAACAGTGAAATCCTTTCTCTGGGCCACAGTGGTGAGATCAGGTGTGGCCTGGGATCTGGGGTCGACTCCAGAGTCACTTGGAACGGCATTCTCTGTAGTGGAGACAATGGGGTGCCACGACGAGGTCACTGAAGGCTTCACCTCTTCCTCTGTAGGGTCCTTATCAGGCGACCCCGTGGGTGGCCCAGAACCAAATCTGCCGTGAACTGTACTGGTTGCATGAGCCGCATGTGATGTCACTTGAGGAGGAGTTTTGACAAGATCCTCCCCAAATCCCCCTGGCCTCGAAGTGACAGGACGATCTGCGTCCCCATTTGCTGTAGTCTCAGGCTGAAGGGTAGCTCCAGTGTCAACCCGTTCAGAGGTGGGTTGCGTAGATGGATTTGGGGTCGTTGGCCCGGCGGAGCTGGAGTTCTCCACAGAGGCTGCTGTGCCAGTGGGACGAGCTCGACCCACAGCCCGGGTAGATGTGGTGATGGCAGCACCTTTCCGTTTCTCAAAGACAGGTGTGGTTTTTGGCATTGGCGTGGCGGCGTCCAGCTTCCTCATAGCCTTCTGCACCCAGTCAGCGCTCGGATCGGCGCAGAAACTTTTGTTCTTGCGCGTTATGAGGCTGCAGGGAGATCAGAAAGAATCACAGTTAAGAGATTCCACTTTTCCCCCCTGAGGCTAACAAAATGTACGAAAGTAATGATGGTCTCAATAATAGCAAACGGCACAACGAACATGAGCTTTCCCAATAAAGAACGGAAACATCAAGCATTGAACACAAGCTCACAAATCCTGAGAATCAGCTAGAAGAAAAACACCCCTCAGCTAATGCCTCATGAGAAAAGAAATCTTGCTTCTTTGTGTGCTGTCAATTCAATTGTGACCTATGGCAACACTTTTCAGTGTTTCCTAGGCAGAGAACAATCAGAAGTGGTTTGCCATTCCCTTCTTCTGGGGGTGCCCCGGGACTGTGCGGCTTGCCCAAGGCCACCCAGGCTGGCTCTCCTTACAGGAGGCACCATGGGGATTTGAACCTCCAAACCTCTGGCTCCGCAGCCAGAGACCTAAACCACTGAGCTATCTACCAGTCTTAAAAGTACCACAATCACCATGATCATCACCATCTTAGCAGGGACCTTATGAATCATTGAGTCCAGTCCCTGTCAAGGAGGCCCAGTGGGGAATCAAACCTCCAACCTTTTGCTACAACACAGTGACACAGCTACTAGCTAGACTGCATCGTACAAGCGGGATGCAAAACACACATCCTTTCACAACAGCATTTACAAGCATGACTTCTGAGGTGGCAGGAACAGCAACTTACGTACAGAGGAGGGATGGTTAAAAAAATAACTTACATAACAGAGATCTTCCCTCTGCATATGTTGTTCTCATAGCTTTTCAGGTACTTCTGAGGAATCTGTTGGGTTACGAATGAACTGGGGGTGCATTCCATGAGGCAGATCTTTGTCCCATGAGGCTCTGCTAAGGCAAGAAAATAGTAGAAAGGGAGTTCATAAAGCCATCAAAACCAACAGATTTATTGACTAAATCTTCAGTCCCATTCCAAAACCATAAACACACGGTTAGCAACAAAGAACACTGACATCTTGTTTAAAAAACACCTAATATTTAATTCTAAAATTAAAAACCAGGAATTAAAAATTAATAAATGATCCATTTTTGTAAATAGAGCTTTATGAATCCATTAAAGACTCCAAAGACACTAGAAGCCATTACACTGCCTATTTACTCACATATTTTTCCTTTCGTCCTCTATAAACTGCAAAAAGGGCAACCGTCTGTATCACAAGCCATTTTTTCCCCTTGTAACACACATTTCAGTTGGTTTTCAACTGCCCACTTTCTCACACAGTCAAGAAATGCAGGTGCATAGTACACCTTCCTGTGCCAAGGAGAAGAGCCAGCCTGGGTGACCTTGGGCAAGCTGCACAGTCCCAGGGCACCCCAGAAGAAGAGAAGGAGAAACCACATTTGAGTATTTCAGGGTTTTCTCTACCTAGAAAACCCTGAAAAGGGTCGTCATAAGTCAGAATTGACTTGATGGCACACTATTATTGTTGTTGTTGTTGCTAACTGAGATAAACTGGCTGTTCAGTAAATAGCGGGCCACCTGTTCCACTTTGGTGGGGTTAATAATGCCCATATGGTTGTTCCTTGATCTTCCATCCTCATTTTTGCATAGATTCTAATTAAGGTGGGAACACTGTGCTACGAGTCGCCTTCTGCACTGGATCAACAAGCCAAATAGACAAGGGTTCCACGTCAAGATCGAATACACTGTACTCTTCTTAAATTGGTGCCCTCTGGATGTATAGGGCGACCGCTCCCATCATCTCCAGGTGAACAGGGCATGCTCTATGGGTAGAGGGCAATTTTGCCCAGCCAGATCTGGCCGTGGGTGGCAGCCCGCACACAGCCGGCATCCAGTGGCAGAGTTGCAACCAGAAGCAGCCATTTGCTGTCGGCAGGGCCATAGCTGAATTAACTGCTCCCAGTGGAGGACGGTGGGGAGGAAGCTGGGCGGGTCAGTGCAGGAACTCATGCAGAGAAGCATCATGTTGCAGCCTCGATGTATTATGCTGAAATGAACTTTATCCATTTTGTTTGATTTTGTGTAATGCCCAGAACATGCATACCTGACCTATGGGCTAATCAAAGCCTTTAAAGATCACAGGATTTCCTGCTTTAAAAACCTGATAACAGGAATTCCTCGCTTGATTTTGTATAACAACAACACGATACATTATGCGTCATCTGACAATCAACAGATTGTTGGTTGTTTAAGAAAAATTGTTCCAGGATCCTGGTGTGTGTTGATGAGATAGTGGGGTTAAAAAATCAACTCCTGGTCATAGAGGTGTTTCCATAATCCAATGTATATGCCTTTATTCAGTAACTAAACTGTTCTCTTCAGCTGCTGAGTTAATCTTTAACAGATCGAAACTCTTATAACTCTAAAAAGCTAGAAATAGCTACAAAGCCAGTGCATTCACAAAAGTAGAGTCTCCAAATCCCACGAGGCACTCATTCTCCACTCTGGGCCTCCTCTTGAGTCCTGTGTTCACTTCTGGACACTGCACTTCAAGAAGGATGCTGATAAATGGTGCATGTTCAGAGGAGGGCAACAAGGATGATCAGGGGGCTGGAAACCAAGCCCTGTGAGAAAAGGCTGAAAGAACTGGGCAGGTTTAGCCTGGAGAAAAGAAGACGGGGGGGAGAGAGGAGAGCACTTTTCAAAGACTTGAAAGGCTGTCCTACAGCGGAGGAGGCAGGATCTGTTCTTGATCATCCCAGAGTGCAGGACACGCAACAATGGGCTCAAGTGACAGGAAGCCAGATTTTGGCTGAATATGAGGAAAAACTTCCTAACTGTTAGAGCAGTACAACAATGGAACCAATTACCTTGAGAGGTGGTGAGCTCTCCAACACTGGAAGCATTCAAGAGAAACTTAGACAACCACCTGTCAGATCTCCTTTGATTTGTATTTCTGCCTTGAGCAAAGGGTTGGACTCGATGGTTGGACTTAGATGGTTGGACTTAGAGGCCCCATTCCAACTTCATTATTCTATCATTCGAAGATTTTAGGATTGTCCGGATTTTGTCTAGAAACTGGTGCTTCTTAGAACATTTTCAGGCTCATAGGACATTCTGGGGGGGAAAAGGTGAAAGCACCCACATTGAAGGAAAAGTCCCAGTGCAGAGCTGGGATTTTTCAAAACTTCCTTAGCGTTCTGTTCAGCAGGCATGTCTCTGAAGTTTTTGTAAGTCTGGCTCCAACCAGGGTGGTATTGGCATTGATAAGATTGGGAATACATTAAATGAATAGTTAGAGCCTCTCTTTCTGTTTCACTGGTGAGAAACCCCAGGAGTAAAATACTTTCCAAGTCTAATTTCCTGTGGAAGGAAGTCACAAGAGGCCCACAGGCTTTTTATAATATCTGGATTTACTGGGTTGAGAATAATAAGGAGATGCATAGCCTGCCCCCTGTGGGTTTATATATTCTGGACCAGGGTCCCGGGGGGGGGGGGGGAGGAGGGAGGAAATATTCAGTTGAGATACTAATTCCCATTATCCCCAGCAAGCATGGCCAACACTCAGGGAATTCTGGTCTCTGGAGTCCAAATAAGTCACTTTTTTCCAAGTTCTGATCTACATCATCTGCCATAAGAACAGAGAGCCGTCCACCTTTGCTACTGCAGACCTAACTCCTGGTGATTATTTCCTGCCCTTAAGGGTGCAATCCAGTGAGTCAGGGTTCAGGATCAGGACCTCAAAATCCAGACAGGATGAGGGAGATGTTTCTTGGATTCTGCCTATTACTCTCTTCTGCAGGGGAAGCTGTGCCAGCAAATCCTGGTGCTTTGCAACTCCTTCCCTGGGAAGGAGACCCTGGTCACCCATCTCCCGGGGATCAAAACTGCCCAGGCTGGCTTTATTCAGAGCAGGGGAGAAAAATGGGGACATCCAGAGTGTGAAGGCTGAATTGACCAAGGCATTCCTGTATTACAACAGGGTCAACGTATCCCATGACACAGTTTGGAAAGCACCACTGTGGGGGTGATAATTAATCCTTCCATGGATCTGGCTTCACTGCTGTAGTCATTTGGCCATGGTGTTATCCAGTGGTTCCCAACCCTGGGTTCCCAGATGTTTTTGGACTAAAGCTCCCAGAAGCCTTCACCACTGGCTGTGCTGGACAGGGTTTCCAGATGTTGTAGACCAAGAACATCAGGGGACCCAAGGTCTGGAACCACGGCTCCATCTCATGAGATCCTGGGATTTATCGTTGGATGGAGTCCAGGAGGGTATTTTTAGTCTTCCACCTGGACTGCCAGAAAGACGAACAAGTGGGTCCTCGATCAAATCAAACCTGAACCATCTCTTGAGACAAAAATGATGAAACGGAGGCTGTCCTACTTTGGGCACATCCTGAGAAGGCAGGATTCTCTGGAAAAGACAATAATGCTGGGAAAGGTTGAAGGCAGCAGGAAAAGAGGAAGACCAAATACGAGATGGACCGACTCCCTAAAGGAAACCAGAGGCTTGAATTTGCAAGAGCTGAGCCAGGGCTGTTTATGACAGGGCATTTTGGAGATCACTCATTCATGGGATCACCATTTGACAGAAAATAACAACAATAATAATGGCCTCCAGGTGATCAGGCGATGACAGTTAACAGGGTCTCAAAGTGCTATAAGTGTGTCATGTAGGCACAGCCTGCATTCATTCTTCTGCAACTCTGCATCAAAGGCACAAAACCAGAAGCCTTGCAGAGGTGGCTGGACTACAAGGCCCACCATCCCCAACCATTGCCCATGCTGGCTGGGAATGGTGGATTAGGTCTCAGGCTGCACAGCCAGAGGTTGGGAGTTCGATTCCCCCTCTTACCTCCCAGGAGAAGAGCCAGCCTGGGTGGCCTTGGGCAAGCGGCACGGTGGTCCGAAAGCGCACCCAGAAGAAGTGAAGGGGAAATCACTTTGGAGTATTGTACAGTGGACCCCTCGACTTACAGACGGCTCAACCTGCAGACTTTTCGAGTTACAGACTTCTCTGGCCGCAAAATTTAGGTTTGACTTGCGGCTGGAGAATCGACCTACAGACCAGAAAATCAAACAAAATGGACCAAAAACGGCCGGTTACGGATTAATCGGTTTTCAATGCATTGTAGGTCAATGGAGCCTCGACTTACAGACTTTTCGACCTGCAGCCACCGTTCCAATACGGATTAATTCCGTAAGTCGAGGGTCCACTGTATCTAGAAGACCCTGAAAAGGGTCATCATAAGTCAGAAGCGACTTGACAGCACATAGTAATCATTATTTCTTCTTTTATGGTTGCATAATTATTATAACTTTTGGCCTTGACCACGTACCTCCCCCTCTCTCAAAATCGGAAAGAGGCTTTGTAACTGTTAGCTAAGCATGAAAATAACTTTCCAGATATTGTTGCTTATAATGCTATGGGGCTCACGTGTAACACAATGCCATCTTGTAGACTCTTATGCCTTTAGGTCTCACAGCCTTTTCTTTTCCTCCTATACTTCAATTCTCTCCCTCACTTGGTTCAAACACAGCTTGTTGTGACCTCTTCACTAGCCAAACTATGTTTCACGCAAACCTCATTTTGTTTGCCAACCAGAATTAGAAAACGGGAGGTTGCAGTAATCCTGATCACTCACCCGTTCATCTGCCCCGTTTTAAACAAGAAAGATTTTACGGGACTTTTCCATAACATTGTTCTTTTATTCAGAACAATTTCATGGTTGCGCAACCCTCAGGCGGCTACCCTCCCATTCAAAAGTGCTTCTGAGTTTTGACTTGGTGGGAAGTCGGGGAGGGAGTCATGTGAAGGGGGTGACATTTTTGCCAGTTTGGGCTGCGGTTGTGCAAGCTTGCCTGCTGTTTTTTCACTCCGTGTGGCTCTGGGACGAGCAATCGCCCTGTTTTTCAGGCAAACAGCTGCTCTCGGTTAACTCAGCCAACGCAGATGGCAGCAGAGAGATGCAGCCGCTAGCCAGTGACGTCGGAGAAGCAGGGACTCTTAGGCCTGAGCCGAGCCTGCAAAACCAAGGCGGCATTCACACATGCCACCAAGGCGAGATGCTTTCGGGTTAAGAGAACTGCGAATGACATATCCGAGGACTTCCCATATAGGAATGAGGTTGTGTCCCAGGTTGGAGCATGAGTACATTTTCTTGAATTCATGTGTTCTAGAAAAGGAAATCTGATTTTTATTTTAAAAAAAACACACACACAAGAAATGAAACATTTCGGCTATTGGCATGGGCTTGCCATGAGAGATCAATGCCATCGTTTGACATTCCAGCGCATGAATGTAAATTTGATCACACTCCTGCCAGTTTTCAGTAACTGAAATGAGCAGAAAACAAGAACCAACGAACCACCGCTGTCTGACTGTGTGATTGGCTGCCCCTTCGCTTTCGCTTTCCCTCTCACCCACGCACCTGGGGCGCGCCTTGAGCTGGGCACTTTCACCTCCAGGAATTATATACCATTTCTCCTGAAGCCCCCGGAAGCTTCAGCTTCCAGCACGTCAGGCTTCCTGAAAAGAGGGTGCCCATCCTTTCTGACATCTGCCTTCGCCTGCAAATGTGGAGCAAATACGTCCCGTCATTGAGAGAAAGGTGGCCTACGGATAAAACGAACGAACAAATAACACCCCTCCCAGAGTTTAGAAGTAGGTACAGATAATTAGTTACTTGCAACTTATCCCTTACAGGGGTGAGCACAGAATGTTGTCTGATTAAACATGTATCACACTCTGCCTCATATACTGAATTTAATGGTGGTGGTGGGGCTTCATACAACAGTCTCCTCTGCTCATAGTCCTCCTTGGTTCGTCCATCATGTCTTCTGTCTTTTTTTCTTACAGAGAAAATCAGTTTAGAGGGGAAAGTGAGAATAGCTGCCCAGTGCCTCCTCATTACTAGAAGCAGGGAGCTTTCTGTCTTCAACTCTTCTGACCAACCAGCTTTTTGCACAGATTCCCTCCTCCAGATTTTATCAATCAACTGATCTTTATTGGACGGTTGCGATCTCCAGATTTTAGGGAAGATCCTAAAAGGATGGCTTGTGTGGCTGTGTTGTGGGTGTCAAGGCAATGACAATTGGGTGAGAACTTTGACACAAGACTCAGACTTTTTGTTTTGCAAAATAACTAGAAGAGCAACTAGTTCTCAGAAATGGCATAGTAAAGACTAGTTTTTAACCATTTGTCCTTTAAACAATAATTTTAACACATTCGTTTTTTTGGGTTTTTTAAAAAAATGTATATCCGAGTTCCTCCAAATCAAAGCACAAACCACCCAAAGCGATCCTGTTTTGTTCGGGCAAGAGGGAAAAATAAATAATAAATACATTTCTGCAAAGGCATCACCCCATCCCCAGCAGTAACAGTACATTAAAATCCCAGTCAATAAGGAACACATTGCTATCTTTTCAAGGCAGCTCAGATCTGCTCCCTGAGGCGGGGGCTTCACCCTGCCTCTTAGGAGGGTTATCCCTGGCCCTAATCCACAAAGTCCCAAGGAATGTAGAGATAAGAGATTACATATGGCACGCATTCCCAACTGGGCAGAGTCTGGAGGGCCCGGAGGGATTGTTTGAAACAAGAGCAGCTGCCTGGCCGATCACAGACCCAACCTGTACACTTATCCCTTAATCTGTGACACTGTGCTCCTGAAGATACTTTCCAAGGACCTCACACACTTTTCGCTCCTTGGGAAATACCCTTCTTGAACTCTTGGGAGCTTGCACAAGGGCTGACAGGCGTCAGCGAGGTCTGCCTCCCCCACACACACACCTGGATTTGGAGAGATAAAGTGGAACTTTCTCCATCTTGGGTCATTTCACAAGAGAGAACAGAAGCCGCAGTGTCATAAATAGCCACTGGGATGAATGCCCCACCCTTGTGGAATCTGGCTTCTCAGACACTCAAAGCAGTTAACCTGACAAGGTTGGGGCTTTCACTAACCACACAGCTCCACTCAAGGCCGGTCCCTTTGCTATTCAGCCTAGATAGCACTGATTATTTATTGTTATTTGTACAAGGGGTCTTGTAGCACCCAGGAACGTAAGCGAGACATCTCCCTGACATGAGTGCAAATGGGAAGAGAAGAGGTATCGTCTATTGCATCTGGAAGATAAGAGCTGATGTGTGTACCTTAGAATCAGTCCATTGCTTCTTCTTTTTTTTAAACTGTCAAAAAGTTTGCCTTCCACTTTTCAGCTCAGAATTGCATCATAAAGTTACAGGCCAAATTGTAATTGACGAGAAATCATAACTCAAGCCAACCCAGATGCTAAACAGATGAAGAAAGCCATTTACTACCACATGGGCAGATTTATGGCGATGTATGCAATGCATGGTAAAGTTCTGGGGAATGTGAGGTGCAAATTGACTTCCTAAAACATTAACTGTTTTTTTCTAAATCCACCTATTGCTGCATTTTAAGCTTTTTCTTATGAGAAGTGTATGCCATAATCTTCTTTCTCATACATGCTTTACATGCATCCTAAAAAGCCTAACAATATAAACAAAACTCGTGTTAACTTACTAAACACAATATCCTGGCTATTGTGTTTCTCCTGGATAATGTGTTCAGTAAGTTAACACGGGTTTTGTTTACATTGTTAGGCTTTTAGTGCACTGTGTTTCTCTTGTTTTGGGGTAATTACACACGTCCTATTCAAGAGCATCCAAAGCAGAGACAGGTTCATTATTTATGTAATAGTCTTGCAGTTCAGATGCTCTTTGTGCTTTGAAATGGTCATCACCAGAAGGAGAAACACTCAAACGCCATGAACCAAAATATTTTAAAAAGCCAGGAAAAGCAAATGCTGCAAACAGAGAGAGCTTGGTCTGAGACAGACCAGAGGATGCTGAAACTCTTTGGAATAAGGAGGGGGAAGACCAGAAATTACTTCGCCTGGCAAAAAGGAATTTTTGCACCACTACAGTATATGGTTCACCCCCAGATTTGCTTCTTCTCTAGCTCTTGGAAGAACTGCAGCTAAACTCAGAGGGAACAAGGAAGGCTGAAGGAAAGAACAATGGATGGTGCCCTTTTCTTATGAGTCAGAAAGTTTGCTGGCTTCGACCCCGTGAGCCTCAGCTCCACTACACCATTTCTTGGAATGAGATCCAGAATCTGACGTCAGAAGGTTTACAAGCTAAACTTGGCCTTCACACACACCTCTGAGCATCCCAGCATTTTTCTTCCTTCTGCCCCAACCCCACCGCCAATGAGCTCTACAACCTGCCATGAGCCGAGCGGAAAAGGACAAGACACAAGGAAGAGTAAAAAGTCAAGCCAGGAAAGGCAAGGGGAATGTTTGATTCCTCTCACCTACGTGTCTGAAAAAATCACAAGGCCTCCTCACGTGTTTTTTATGTGAATGGGATTGTGGAATCAATAAATATGGCTTCCAGATATATCTAGGTTGACCGGGCAAGAGTCATAAAGATAATGCTGGGTGTATATGTGTACATATGTTGCTTCGGCATTATCAAAGCCGTCTGTGTATCTTTCCCGGTACTCCTTGCAACCCAGGTAAGAATGCCAATCCACACCCTTTTCTGCACGTTATCTTTTCCACATCTTATAAACCTAGGCTTTTGTCCCCATTGGCTGTGGGGCAGAACAGGCAATATACATGACATAGTGATTAAAACATTGTTATGTGCTGTTAAATTCGGAACCAACATAGAACCACTCTAAGAGGGCTTTCAAGGTAAATGAGATATTTATGTATCTGGTTTTATCAGCTGGCTGGAGAGCTCAGTGGTTTAGGCCTCGGGTTGGGAGTTCAATTCTCCCCACTGTGACAACTGAGAGAAGAGCCAGCCTGGGTGGTCTCGGGTAAGCTGGGCAGCCCCAGGGCAAGCCCCTGAAAACGGGGCTGAACACCACTTTTGAGTACTCTCTGTCTAGAAAACCCTGGGAAGTGTCACCGTAATTCAGAATTGACTTGATGGCACCTAATTATTATTTTTACCAATTCCATACCCCCAGGGAATTTCCATGGCTGAGTGTGGATTTGAACCCAGGCCTCCTGAATTCTAGTCCATCACTCTATCCACCACACCACACTGAAATTAGAAGACTAGATTGTGTGTAAATAGCACAGCAGGAGCCTATTTCATCTCCGGAAGGTGGCAAATGAATTTGCTTTGTGCTGCGGTTAGTCTTCTGGACTTCAGCAGGAATCGCTTCCTCAAACACGTATCACATTTTTCCAGGACTAATCTGCACTAATCAAGGAGTATCACTGAGACCTTTTTCCACCCTAAGAGAAATGATGCTGCGATGAGGGAAACCTGAGCAGAGCTTGGGAAATTACCTACGTGTTCGTTTTCCACAACCCTGGGTGAAAAATGGCAACTCTCAGGAGCTGGGCTGGCAAGCAGATAAAGGCAGATAAGGTGACGTTCCCAACGTCTGAACAGAGGAAGGTAAGGTGGAAGCGGGTTTGGTTTGCCTCCTTGCCACGCAGATTTTCTATTACCAGGATCCAACCTTCCTTTTATCAATGAATAGAACAGACACATGAATGCACAGCTGGTCCTGTCACATTAGTTTCTCTTGTGCCCATATGGAGACGCAAGAGAAAATATTTTACGTGTGACTTGGGATTTATGGCAGCCCTATAAACAAGGAACTTCCACTTCTCAGGTCTTGCAACAATCTTTTCAAAGCCATAAAGGAAGTGTTTTCCCAATGACACGGTTCGAGAACATCAACACCAAAAACCTCACCCTCTTCTTGGCTGGCAGCTCGCAAACACAAGACCTATGGATCTTTGGGCCTTGGTAAAGATCAGTTAGAGCTAAATTTCAAGGAAGATACATGTCCGTCTTTCGTGCTGACATGCCACCGGTTCCAGTGAACCGCAAGGTCATCCTGTTTCTCCCTGGCCCAAATCCTGAGCCTTTGACTGTGCTATTAAAGCATTAAATGGCTTAAGTGAGATCGGTGAGGAAGTTTCACCTCTTAGATTTCTGCCTGGCGGGCTACCATTGAAAGCACAGGAACAAGACTAGAAAGGAAGATAAACAAAAGATGATCCTCTTTGTTCATGGCGTGTTCCACACCTCAGCTGCAAATAGAATGACAGATTCGGATTCAGGAGACCTGGGTTCAAATCCCCACTTGGCAATGGGTGGGGGGATGTTAAAACCACACAAACATCCCAGGTACCACAGAAATACTGTGAAGGCAGCCATAAGACGGAAGCTGCTCCAGGGCACAAAAGACATGTGTCGCTCCTAAACTCTTAAAGCTGCCAAGATGTCTCCCCAAGCAAGAGGTAGAATCACAGAATTGTAGGGCTGGAGGACGCCTCATGGAGTTCAAACCCCTGACAGAGACATTCGCTCAACTATTTATTCAGGAAAAAAATATGACAGCAATTCTAGGTTGACCTGCTCAGTTGCAAAACCCGCACCTGGCTGTAAGGATCAAGAAGTTATTTCAAAAAGGTTTCCCCAAAGGGGGAAAGTTCGTGGGCCAGCATTTATGGCCATCAAGTCTGTAGTTAAAACTCTCTCCTGAAACGGAGAATACCCATTGAGTCAAGCACCCACAGGCATCCAAGTGCTGGTCTTTCTAGTCCTATTTGGGGGGGGGGGGGAGAGAAACCATCACCCCTTAATTCTTGTATCCCTTAGAGTCATTATAAACACATGTTTATAGAAAGCACACATCTATTCCATCAAATACGAAGGTGTTTAACATAGGGGAAGGGGGGTTCTCCATCTCCCTTCTTCCCCCTAGGCCACAATCCTATGCACGGGTCGCGCGTCCTTGGGGATCCAGCCTCGATGGCTTCCAGCGGAACTCCCCGCCACGCGGTTCCTAAGGCGCAACCTGCCCCCCCCCCGCGCGCCTGCCTCCTCTCTCTCTCTCTCTCTCTCTCACTCCGCCAGCGCTCACCTGCCACCGTCAGGATGGGCCAAATCCAGGCGATCGCCACGGCCCCGATGCCCAGCAGCCCCCCGCTCAGCATGGTCCTGCCACCCGGGAGGATGCCACCTCGAGGGGGCTCCTCGGCCGGGCTCCCGCCGCTGCCCCCCCCCCCCTCGCTCCGGCGGCCAGCCTCCCTTCCCAGCGGCGGCTCAGCTCCTTCGGGGAAAGCGGGGGCCGGCAAGTGGCTTCGGCTTCGGCTTCTCCCGTTTCCTCCCCTCCCGATTCCCGCCTCCTTTGGCAGGAGAGTCCGCCCGGGAAAACCCAGCGCATTGTTCGCCCGCGATGCCCCCGGACGGAGCAGCCCCTGCGCGCCCGCGCCCCTGGCCCGGGCAGCCGACGGGCATGCGGCCAAGGGGGGGGGGGGGAAGAAGCATATGGGCCCCAGGAAAGGGCCCTTCGTTTTGCTTAACATTCCCTTGCCCCCCTTGCCCTAGACAGCCATTGCTTTGATTTTATTCCACGCCGTTTTTGCAAAAGAAAAACAAAAAAAATCACACACACATACATACATATCTGGGTTGATTCTGGAGGTCCCGAAGGATCATTTATAAATTGGAGTATGTTTAATAACTGACAACAGCTTTTAATAATAATCTTAGATACCGAATCTTTTGCTTTTTCAAAAAAACTTTGCTTTTCTAGTTTTGAAGGTTTTGAAAGGGCTTAATGGGGTTTTTAACTAGTCAGATCACCTGCTAAGAAGATGGGAGGATCAATCTACGGCTCAAGATGTTTCTCATTATTTGTTAAGATGTCCTTTATAGGATCACCCCCAGGAGCAAATTCCTTGCAGGCATATACTTAGGAGGACTTTGTGTGACAGCCCTCCCTTGGCTCAACTTTGTCTGCTGCCTGTGGGCAGGGATGTAAAGACTACCCATCAAGTAGCAAACTTTGCCCTGGCAGCCAAGAAGATTCGTGCCAAGCCTCAAAAACCCTAAAGAAGAAGGGAAGTCATACCTCCTTTTTACAAGTGAAATTGTGATATGACTACATATCACTACATATGTTTGATGCGGTCATTGATATATTGCAATGACCTATGGTTTTAAGCAATTAACCAATAAAGTATTTAAACTAGTCGTTTAATTGTTTTTTAATCAGGATTTTATTGTGCTTTTAGTTTTACCTGTTTTGACGTTGTGAGTTGCCTTCGGTTCCTTCGCCGGGAGAAAAGTGGTCTGCAAATGATCTTCGTGTGTGTGTGCGTGCGTGCATATGCGTGCATGCATACACACACTCATAGATGCCCCAAGGTCTGCAGCCTTAACATGTATAAATGGACTTAAGGCTGAAGTTCTAGCTGCACTTATGAGGGAGTGAGATCAGATGGCCACAGTGAGATTTCTGTCTGGGTAAATGTGCATAGGAGGATGGCACTGTGCCATTACACTCTTAGGCACATTTACGTAGGAGTAAACACCACTGAACACAAGAGGGATTCTGTGCTAAGCAAATGTAGGAAGGATTAGGTCACAAATCTACAGTTGAGTTGTGCCTACGTTCTTTATGAAAGCACCAAGCTGAACACACAGACACTTCTCCAATAACAAATCTTTTGACACAGCTGACTCAAGACTTTGTGCAGCCTGAGGCAAAGGACAGGATGGAACTGGAACTGTTAGAGCAGTACGACAATGGAAACCATGAGACCTCGGGAGGTGGTGAGCGCTCCAACGCTGGAGGCCTTCAAGAGAAAATTGGACCACTGTCTGTCAGGTCTGCTTTGAGCAGGGGGTTAGACTCGATGGCCTTATAGGACCCTTCCAACTCATTTATTCTGACTCTATGATTCCATGGAAGAAGAAGGGACCAGTGAAGCTTGGAAGCTGGTGCACATCCAGCCAGTCTTTAGAAGCCATTTGGGCACCTGAAGGAAAGGACACCATCTTTCACCCTCCCTGCCCTCAGGCTTGGGAGTGGGTTGACCGTGAAAAGAGGGAAATGTTGAAGGCACTCTGAGAGAAAGAGAAGTTTCATGCTTGATCAAAAGAGAGAGGGAGTGAATAAGGACAGGACGTTTTGTCATTTATTTTCCTAATTTCCATCCTGTTTCCTCCCCTCCCAATTCACCTTTGGCTGTTTGCTGGTTATCCAGTTTTCTCTTGAATGCGTCCTGTGTTGATGGTGCTCACCATCTACTGAAGGAACTGGTTCCACTGTCATCCTGCTCTAACAGTTAAGAAGTTTTTCCTGATATTGTCTAAATTTGGCTTCCTGGAGCTTGAGCCTATTATCACATGTTCTGCACTCTGGGATGACCGAGAACATGTAGGACTACCTTTCAAATATTTGAAAAGTACTATCCTCTCTCCCCTCAGTCTTCTTTTCTCAAGGCTAAAACATGCCCAGTTCTTTCGGTCTTTCCTCCTAGGGCTTGGTTTCCAGCCCCCTGATCCTCGTTGCCCTCCTCTGAACATGCGCTAGTTTGTCAGCATCCTTCTTGAAGTGTGGTGTCCAGAACTGGTGTCCAGAACTGGACACAGGACTCAAGATGAGGCCTAACGAGTGCCGAAGAGTGGGGAATGAGTACCTCATGGGATTTGGAGACTATGCTTCTGTTAATGCATCCTAATATTGCATTTGCCTTTTTCGCAGCCACATTGCACTGTTGGCTCATATTCAACTTGTTGATCTACAACAATTGCAAGATTCTTCTCCGTTGTGGTTTTACTGAACCAAGTATCTCCCATTTTGTAACTGTGTATTTGGGGTTTTTTTCCCTAGGTGTAGAACTTTGCACTTATCCTTGTTAAATTTCATTCTGTTGTTTTCAGCCCAGTGCTCAAGCTTATCACAACCTTTTTGAGGTTTGTTCCTGTCTTCCATGAGTAAACCTGAAGACTCTCCTTCCTGGCCATGCTAGCTGCCTACTCAAGGTGAGTTCCCTCCAACTTGCTTTACAGGCAGCTCTCTAAGCTGCACGCTGGTTCCTGCACGCTGGTTCCTGCCTTACCTCCACCAACGCACTCTGGATGCCCTGAGACCAGACCTTTCCTGGTAATCATGACTCAGTGCATGTAGTAAAGCAAATGCATTGTTCACTTCCTGGAACATATATTTTGGTTTGGCCCTGGTTCACCTGGATTTGCAGCTCCAAGCTATGAAACTGAAAACAGAATGCAGAGAATCCTGCCCCAAATTTTCTTGATGGCTCCGAGAGTCATTTCCAAGGACAGTAACGGGAAAAGCCCACCAGCTCTCCTGGAAGACTAAAAACTTATAATACGTAAATCATCTACACATGCCCACATGTACATACATAAAGAGACACCAGGTTTTCTTTTTAGCACAGTGGTTCTTAGGAAGGGGGTAATCACTTCTGACATTAATTACCCATCCCACAATAAGGTTGATCAGTGTGCTGGAGGGCAGGTTTAATCAATGGAACCCATGACCTCGGGAGGTGATGAGTTCTCCAACTCTGGAGGCCATCAAGAGAAAATCGGCCCACCCTCAGTCAGATCTGCTTTAGTCTGGATTCCTTCATCGAGCAGGGAGTTGGACTGGATGGCCTTAGAGCCAGCCCCCTTCCAACTCTATGATTCTAGGATTAAGAAAGCAACTTAGCCACGTGAGCCATGAGAAAAATTTAAAAAGCACAGTTGGTAATGCTTTAACTAACTCCTTTTATTTTTCTTTTATTGGGCCATTAAGATCCCCCCCCCCCCAAAAAAAGACTAAGAAATTGAGTTTTTTTTAATCCTCCAGAAACTTCACGGAAAATGGGCAGGTGAAAACAGAAACGTTGAAAATTCATCCTGGCCAAATCTCATAATAATACCGATGTGCTACCAAGTTGATAACTGGTTTGTGGAAAGTATAAAGTCCTTGGGAGGGGTTTACCAACTCTTCCTTCTGGTAGTGCTCTGGGACCGTGCAACCTGCCCAAGGCTACATGGGTGACAAAGCATGTAACCCCATCATCCTCACACACTCCAGGTGATCTCACCTGTCCTCTCTCCCAGGAGGCACAGTCGGGATTTGAACTCCTGACCCTCAGGCACTCCAACCCACTGAGCTACCACAGGTTCCCCAATCCAATGTGAGTCTCAACTAGAGCCAGCCTCCCAAAATCAGTAAGTCTTACACAAAATGTGACTTAAAAAATCCCTTTTGTTTTAATGGGTCTCTTCTATTGGATTTAGCCTTTTAAATCAAATACCCATTTTGCTTTGACACTTTTCTTTGGCAGATAATCCTTCTGGAGCTTTCCATGACGTTTCAATGGAATCCATGGCCACGAAGAATCAAATTCCTCCCTGCCCTACATGAGAAGAAGTGGCCAAGTTCTTTATTCATTCCTGATGGCCTTGCAAACCGTTGTTGAAGCAAAGGGATTGCAGGCTGTCCAGAGAGTGCCCTTAGCTTGCCCCCGGCTGATCTCCCCAGACGGGTAGCATCAGTGCTCCAGAATTTCCAAGAGCAGTCTTCTCCAAGCCAACCCACAGAGGTTGAGGAGGAACATTGGGTGGGATCCTGTCCCTGCAAAACCACTTCAATGCAACCATCTTTCCCTCAACCAGAAAGAAGTACTTCTGGAGAACACAATCAAGAGCCTTGATTCTAATGTTTCTGGAGTGTCCAGTAGATAAGTCCTATGGAGGAGGAAAGACAATAATAATCACCAGGCACATCCACTTTGTCAGACATATGGAAATGGGTTACATTCATTTCATTCAACATTTTAAGTCTGTTTTTCGCATGTCTGACGAAGTGGGCGTGTCTGCAAAAGCTCACATTAAAATATAACCGTTAGTCTTTAAGGTGCCACCACGGTTTTGTCTTGTTTTGTTTTGTTCCTTTGGATTTTGCCTGAGAGGCATGCACAGACCCACACGGCTGCCCCTTCTGAAATTAAAATGAGAAATTGCTGAGTTAACAGGAAGGGGTTGCAGCACTTTCATTAGGGAAGTTAAAAAGCTGTAAGCAAGGCGGCCGACGGGCACCCTGTCGGGTCGCAGAAGCAGCTCCTACAAAGGAAATTCTGTGTGCTTAAATATTGAAAAGGATCCTGGCTAAGAAAGGATACTGGGAACAGGATGCAAAAAGCCAAGCAGAGCAAAAACAAAAGAAAACTGTCTGGAGGCTGCCTTTTGCTTGAAACAGATTGACCCGCATTGTTCAAAGCAGTGGCCAGGGGAAGTGAAACCACCTTAGCCACCAGTTGGGGACGTCAGAGAAAGATGTGGGTGATGGACTGGTGTCCAAAGGAGAAATTCTGAAGCATCTGGATGAAAAAGCTAACGTGACACTCCGTCCACCAGCAGGCAATGACCTTATATTCCTGCTGGCCATTGGCCAGCCTCAAACCATAAAACCACAGCCAAGGACTGGCTTTCTCTTCTTTTAAGGACAAACAAACCCTTGTGTCTTAATTGCATTTTAATAGCACCGCAAACATTGTTTTTAATGTTTATGATGGTATGCCTTTTAATTGACTGTGGTTCTTAACTCTCTTCTAAGCTACCTGAGGTCCCAGGTCTGGGGAAAAAGCACCAGATCCCTGAAATAAATACCTTGATGGTACTAATACTAATTATTTGTAGTTTAAAGCTAATACTAATGCTAATCTCTAGTCACTAGGAAGCTAACGGATGAGAGGGAGAAGGTTATACTGAACGTCTGTATGTCAGTGACGCTTACTTCTGTTCCAGAGGCAAGCCTTAGGTTTGGGTAATATATAATTAATAGTTGTGTGCCATCAAATCAGTTCTGACTTAGGGTGACCTTTTTCAGGGTTTTCCAGGTAGAGAAGACTCAGGTGTGGTTTTCCCATCCCTTTCTTCTGGGGAGAGCCCTGGGACTATTTGCATCTTTTGTGTCTGGACATAGATGGTTGGTAGTGTTTGAGTCCATCATCCTGCCTTCCGGCACCTGAGCTAGGAAAATGCTGCCCCAGAATTTCTTGTAAGCCCTTAGCAGAATAGGCCAAGAATGGGCTATTTCACTTATAACAGTGAAAATGCAAAACTTGGAAGCATTCTGTTCTGGGCTAAAACTTTCACATCACGTCAGCCAGTGTGGCCACCATGCTAGCTTCAGGATCCTGGGAGCTGCCATCTGGGAAAGTAACTTTCCAAGCCCTGCTCCTTCCTCTCTAGATGGATGACTTAATGGGTACAAACGCCACACCTTGCATGTCCTCCAAACTGAGCAGGTGGGAAAGGGTAAAAATGATGCTTTTGTTGATCTGCTCACCTTTCCCAGGGTTTTTTTTTTTAAATCAACCAAACACTTATTGAAACAATTAAAAAAAAGCGAGAAAGAGGCAATCTTTGTTTCCAAATTTGTGGCTTTTATTGGTTTTCCAATAAGACCATATTTTCTTTCCTTAATTTCAAGTTTCAACTCATTTTAATATAACATTTATTTAAGGTATCCAAGAGGCTTAAGGTGTGACGCGTGCTGGATGCCCAGAGGAAGGTGAAAAACCTCCAGGGTCTCCCAGCCAATCAGCCCTGGAGGAAAATTCCTTCCCGACCCCAAAGTGGCGATCAGTGCTACCCTGGGCATGCCAGCAAGGGCCACGGGGAAGCAGACGCCTTTCTCCCACCTTCCACTCAACCGTTTCATTGGTGCTGTAACTACAGAGGTGAGCAGGTATATAGGTCCGACAATCATGAGAATCAGCTGAAAAGCTTTCCCTTTTTGACTGTCCAAATGTTTGATGCTCTGCAATATCGACGTATTATTATTGGAAATCATCCCCTTCCTGCCCTGTGCACCTGCATGAGTGTGGCTCAATGTTGTAATGAAAATTCGATTGGTAGCCAATGCGAAACTGCGAAGGGTGTCCACACTCAACAGTTTCATTGGTGCTGTAACTACAGAGGTGAGCAGGTATATAGGTCCGACAATCATGAGAATCAGCTGAAAAGCTTTCCCTTTTTGACTGTCCAAATGTTTGATGCTCTGCAATATCGATGTATTATTATTGCACAACATCCCCTTCCTGCCCTGTGCACATGCATGAGTGTGGCTCAATGTTGTAATGAAAATTCGATTGGTAGCCAATGCGAAACTGCGAAGGGTGTCCACACTCAACCGTTTCATTGGTGCTGTAACTACAGAGGTGAGCAGGTATATAGGTCCGACAATCATGAGAATCAGCTGAAAAGCTTTCCCTTTTTGACTGTCCAAATGTTTGATGCTCTGCAATATCGATGTATTATTATTGCACAACATCCCCTTCCTGCCCTGTGCACATGCATGAGTGTGGCTCAATGTTGTAATGAAAATTCGATTGGTAGCCAATGCGAAACTGCGAAGGGTGTCCACACTCAACCGTTTCATTGGTGCTGTAACTACAGAGGTGAGCAGGTATATAGGTCCGACAATCATGAGAATCAGCTGAAAAGCTTTCCCTTTTTGACTGTCCAAATGTTTGATGCTCTGCAATATCGACGTATTATTATTGCACATCATCCCCTTCCTGCCCTGTGCACCTGCATGAGTGTGGCTCAATGTTGTAATGAAAATTCGATTGGTAGCCAATGCGAAACTGCGAAGGGTGTCCACACTCAACCGTTTCATTGGTGCTGTAACTACAGAGGTGAGCAGGTATATAGGTCCGACAATCATGAGAATCAGCTGAAAAGCTTTCTCTTTTTGACTGTCCAAATGTTTGATGCTCTATAATATCGACGTATTATTATTGCACATCATCCCCTTCCTGCCCTGTGCACATGCATGAGTGTGGCTCAACGTTGTAATGAAAATTCGATTGGTAGCCAATGCGAAACTGCGAAGGGTGTCCACACTCAACAGTTTCATTGGTGCTGTAACTACAGAGGTGAGCAGGTATATAGGTCCGACAATCATGAGAATCAGCTGAAAAGCTTTCTCTTTTTGACTGTCCAAATGTTTGATGCTCTATAATATCGACGTATTATTATTGCACATCATCCCCTTCCTGCCCTGTGCACCTGCATGAGTGTGGCTCAACGTTGTAATGAAAATTCGATTGGTAGCCAATGCGAAACTGCGAAGGGTGTCCACACTCAACAGTTTCATTGGTGCTGTAACTACAGAGGTGAGCAGGTATATAGGTCCGACAATCATGAGAATCAGCTGAAAAGCTTTCTCTTTTTGACTGTCCAAATGTTTGATGCTCTATAATATCGACGTATTATTATTGCACACCATCCCCTTCCTGCCCTGTGCACATACATGAGTGTGGCTCAACGTTGTAATGAAAATTCGATTGGTAGCCAATGCGAAACTGCGAAGGGTGTCCACACTCAACAGTTTCATTGGTGCTGTAACTACAGAGGTGAGCAGCTATATAGGTCCGACAATCATGAGAATCAGCTGAAAAGCTTTCTCTTTTTGACTGTCCAAATGTTTGATGCTCTATAATATCGACGTATTATTATTGCACACCATCCCCTTCCTGCCCTGTGCACATACATGAGTGTGGCTCAACGTTGTAATGAAAATTCGATTGGTAGCCAATGCGAAACTGCGAAGGGTGTCCACACTCAACAGTTTCATTGGTGCTGTAACTACAGAGGTGAGCAGCTATATAGGTCCGACAATCATGAGAATCAGCTGAAAAGCTTTCTCTTTTTGACTGTCCAAATGTTTGATGCTCTATAATATCGACGTATTATTATTGCACATCATCCCCTTCCTGCCCTGTGCACCTGCATGAGTGTGGCTCAACGTTGTAATGAAAATTCGATTGGTAGCCAATGCGAAACTGCGAAGGGTGTCCACACTCAACAGTTTCATTGGTGCTGTAACTACAGAGGTGAGCAGGTATATAGGTCCGACAATCATGAGAATCAGCTGAAAAGCTTTCTCTTTTTGACTGTCCAAATGTTTGATGCTCTATAATATCGACGTATTATTATTGCACAACATCCCCTTCCTGCCCTGTGCACCTGCATGAGTGTGGCTCAATGTTGTAATGAAAATTCGATTGGTAGCCAATGCGAAACTGCGAAGGGTGTCCACACTCAACCGTTTCATTGGTGCTGTAACTACAGAGGTGAGCAGGTATATAGGTCCGACAATCATGAGAATCAGCTGAAAAGCTTTCCCTTTTTGACTGTCTAAATGTTTGATGCTCTGCAATATCGACGTATTATTATTGCACAACATCCCCTTCCTGCCCTGTATACATGCATGAGTGTGGCTCAATGTTGTAATGAAAATTCGATTGGTAGCCAATGCGAAACTGCGAAGGGTGTCGACACTCAACAGTTTCATTGGTGCTGTAACTACAGAGGTGAGCAGGTATATAGGTCCGACAATCATGAGAATCAGCTGAAAAGCTTTCCCTTTTTGACTGTCCAAATGTTTGATGCTCTGCAATATCGATGTATTATTATTGCACAACATCCCCTTCCTGCCCTGTATACATGCATGAGTGTGGCTCAATGTTGTAATGAAAATTCGATTGGTAGCCAATGCGAAACTGCGAAGGGTGTCCACCTGTACAAACAAATGTGTGGTTACTGAGCTTTTCAGAGTAGAACATGATTATTTCTGCTTGGTGAACGAAAGCCACTTGTGGTTATATGTGTGTTGATGATGAAGCATTGACAAACGGTATGTTTCACATTGATCACCACATAACCCAAGCATGTGTCTGCCCAATTCTAAACCTTACCCTAACCCCAAAGATAATTTCAACCTTCACTGAGCCCCGAACGCCAAACTTAAACCCAAATCCAACTTTAAACCCAGCCCAAACTCGAACCTTGCTCCCGACAACCTTGATTTCACACCTCGTGGTTTCCACGTCTTCCCACTGGCAAAGCAGGACTTGGAAAGCAGTGGTGTTGCAAAATGGGAAAGCAGAGAAGGCAACAGTGAAACAAGGGATAAAAGACAGTGACTCAGAATACCTCCTGGATGAACAGAGAAATAGGTTTTACGCTGGAAGAAGTCGACTGCAATGAAGACAGAGGTCATAGTGGGGGGGGGGAATAAACCACTTGAAAGAGGAATCTCTGCAGCTGTTTTAGCTTTTTGCTTTTTAAAAAGAAATGCCGCAGTGTGTTATTAAGTCTTGAGTCAACAGGGAAAACCCTCTAGCTGACCCTCGTAATTATGTGTGCAGCGTAAAAACCATGTGAGCAAATACCCGACTCCTATTATTTCCTCTTTGGCAACGAGCAGCATTTGGTATATTCAAATATATTTTGTCCAAGCGGTAAGGCTTCTTGATTTCTGAAGTATGTTATTTTATGAAGTGTATTACTTCCTGATTTCTGGAGCACGGCACATTTTTTATTTTAAAAAGGGTAGATATTTCATGTTTATAATTATTGACCATTTTGAGTACAGTCCTTATTTTCTGAGTTATTTCTCAAGTATGTTTCGGTTACAACATTAGTTCAAATTATCCCATAGTCAAATGTGTGTGACGCGTGCTGGATGCCCAGGGGAAGGCGAAAAACCTCCAGGACCTCCAGCCAATTGGCCCTGGAGGAAAATTCCTTCCCGACCCCAAAAGTGGCGATCAGTGTTACCCTGGGCATGCCAGCAAGTGCCAGAGCCTCCCAGCCAGACGGTACTTACTTGAGTTAAACCATTTTATCTCTAGTCCTGGAGAATCAGCCTCACCACTAAGCCTCTGAAGTCTTGGTATACTGGCTTCCAGAGAGCCCAGATCTTTGCCTTAGGCATCACATTATACAATCTGGGCAAAAGAGACACATCACCCTTGAATTTTTCCTAAGCCTTTCAACATTTCCACATCTGGGTTGACCTCTTCCACATCTGGGTTGACATCTCCTTGTGTTTCAGCAGCTTCTGACTCCAGGTTTGAGTTCTTCCTTCTTTTTAGCATCCTGTCTTTCTTGCCGATTGGTTCTCCTTCGGTCTGAAGACCTCTGTGATTGATTTGCAAAAGGCCCAGCTCTGACTGAAGCTCAACTGAATCTTCTTTCCCTTGTGATTGTTTCTGAACTGAAACATTACAACAGCTACTGTGGATTTTCAGAGATGCTCTCCATGCAATTAGGAACGGCTTGCATCTAGGTCGTCTTGTGGGTGAATGTGATATTTTCCTAACCTGCTGCTTCCTGCTGCCTTCTTTTCATGGAAGATGTTTCTGTTCTGGCCCTGATCCCACGATGGTCCTCAGATGAAATAAAGTGTCTGTCTCTGATCAAAGCATTTCCTTTCCGCTTAGGAGATTGCTCTTCCAAAACACAAGATGTTCTCCCTGTCTCTTCCATGGCCTCTCTTTTGTCCCTGGAAGCCAGAACTGGGTAACAAAGAAGACAATTTTGCAAACCAAAGAAGCCAGTAAGGAAAATGGAAAACTTACCTCCCTATGATCATCTTTGGATTGGTGCCCTTTGGAATAGGATCGACCAGGTCCAGGTGGTCCCACAGGTACCGCTGTGACATGTTCTCTTTGTATCTGACCACTTGGTCCTACGTCTTTGTCTCATCAAAGCCTGACATGGGAGGAAAACAGCTGGATTCATTCATTCCCAAGCACATGACTAGCGGATGTCTGAGGAAAAGCTGTGGACATGCATCCTGCAAATGATCACCTTTCGTCTTCCTGTCCAGCAGAATCACCTCTTCTGTTTTTCGTCTCCCTCTGTAAACCCTGCAATGAAACTAGGCACAAATGTGAGTTTCTTCCATACTATACCTCACAGGTTACATCTGCAAACTGTATAATCTTAGGTTTCTATAACCTTGGGGACCACATGGTCTTTTCTTTGTACTTACTCTATTACTGTCTTCAGAAGGAGTCCAGCGCGGGACAGGATCTACTCATTCCAACCTGGATTCATCAGTTTCTCTGAGTTCCAGATGTTCTTCCCACTGAACTTTCATTACACACCCAACACGTTCCAGATGTAGAACTGAATAGATCCACTGTTCCCTTTCACCAGGCAAAGCCTGAAAGAGAAACAGTGATCCAGAAATCATTCTCTCTCAAACAAAGGGTACTCAAGTCATTTGCAGAGAAGATGTAGCTGGGAGGTGATCACCTTCGCTTACGTCACCTCTCTGAGCATCCCCTCTTCTCTCTTCCGTCTTCGCCCACCAAACGGCAGTTGATGCCAACGAAGTGGCAGACGGGAAGCTCCTCCTTGATCATGGTCCACGATGACTCCATGTCTTCACCAGGGGTTCTTTCTTCCCCACTCCTTCTTGGCTCTCTAACAGAATAAGTGGACTAACAAGAGGTCTGAGGGAAATCTGTGAACATCCTTCCTGTAAATGATCACCTTTCCTCTTCCTGTCCTGCAGCCATCCACTCTTCTGTCTTGCATCTCCCTCTGTAAACCCTACAACGAAACTAGGGACAAATGTGAGACTTTTCCACGCTGCATCTCTCAGGTTACTTGACCTAAAGGAGAATGACACCACCACGAAGATTCTGCTCAGGAAAACAAACTCCTCTTCAGATATCCTGAGGGTGGGGCTCATTGGGGTGCACAACGAAAGCCCCTGTGACTGCCTTGTGCGATGTCGTATTACAGGCGACTCCTGAGGGTGACATCTGGACCAGGAGGGTGAATTTAGTTATGCCACACTTTGATCTCTTCCAAAGGGACATCCCAAATGCACCCTCGTTGCCGCATCTTTGGAATTCATGGAAATTACTTACCCAGTGTTGGTCTCTTTCAAGATAATATCTGGAACATGACTGACACACCTTTATGAACTTATTGCGAAGGGCCAGTGACATGAGGTTCATTTCACGATTGTGCAGTTCAGGGCATTAATGCTAAATGATCCGTATTCCTGATAGTTTCCGGACAGTTTCAGCTTGCTCTAATACCATACCAAGAAGCTTTCTGGTATCATCCGCCCACGTTCATTTGATGTCACGAAGCATCACACATAGTTGCTGGAAAGCACAGCAGCTGGAAGGAGGGATACAGCTAGCCCTTTGAATGAAGAAATAAGGTAAAGGTCAAGGTTCCCCTTGACCTTTAGTCCTGTCGTGTCCGACACTAGGGTGTGGTGCTCATCCCCGTCTCCAAGCCGTAGAGCCAGCGTTTGTCCGTAGACCGTTTCCGTGGTCCCGTGGCCAGCGCGACTAGACACGGAACGCCGTGACCTTCCCACCGTGGTGGTCCCTATTTATCGACTCGCCTTTTTACATGCTTTCGAACGGCTAGGTGGGCAGGAGCTGGGACAAGCGACGGGCGCTCACTCCGTCGCGTGGATTCGATCTTACGACGGCGGGTCTTCCGACCTTGCAGCACAGAGGCTTCTGCGGTTTAACCCGCAGCGCCACCACGTCCCTGAATGAAGAAATACTCACCTCAATAACACAGTCAATCTTCAGGAAAAAAATGGGTCAATAGAATACAGAAGTATACAACTGTAGGACCGTCTTCAATATATTTGCGACTTGCTGTTTTTGAATTATGGAACTTGGAGGCTTTGTAGAAACGAAACTTGTAGAAAGACTTCTGTTCTTTGCCTGGGAGGTCTATAAATCTCTTTAGGGCTCCTGGAGCAATCAGACTTCCTGATCAGGATCTGACACCCAAAGATACTCACCTATATATCGGATACCTGCGGATTTACAGAATACTCACCTGTGCAGCAGTATAAATCTTTCTCCAGGACAAAGTCAGTTCAACTGGGCCACCTGCAGGCCCCACTAAAGGAGAGGCTGATCCTGCATCTTGAAGCAGTGCTCCCCAAAGTGACAAAAGACATCCAATTGTAGTGACATTCATAAATCTCAATGAATGCCAGAGGTTCTCCTTGCTGAACGTTCATTGCACACCCAACACGTTCCAGATGTAGAACTGAATAGATCCACTGTTCCCTTTCACCAGGCAAAGCCTGAAAGAGAAACAGTGATCCAGAAATCATTCTCTCTCAAACAAAGGGTACTCAAGTCATTTGCAGAGAAGATGTAGCTGGGAGGTGATCACCTTCGCTTACGTCACCTCTCTGAGCATCCCCTCTTCTCTCTTCCGTCTTCGCCCACCAAACGGCAGTTGATGCCAACGAAGTGGCAGACGGGAAGCTCCTCCTTGATCCTGGTCCACGATGACTCCATGTCTTCACCAGGGGTTCTTTCTTCCCCACTCCTTCTTGGCTCTCTAACAGAATAAGTGGACTAACAAGAGGTCTGAGGGAAATCTGTGAACATCCTTCCTGTAAATGATCACCTTTCCTCTTCCTGTCCTGCAGCCATCCACTCTTCTGTCTTGCATCTCCCTCTGTAAACCCTACAACGAAACTAGGGACAAATGTGAGACTTTTCCACGCTGCATCTCTCAGGTTACTTGACCTAAAGGAGAATGACACCACCACGAAGATTCTGCTCAGGAAAACAAACTCCTCTTCAGATATCCTGAGGGTGGGGCTCATTGGGGTGCACAACGAAAGCCCCTGTGACTGCCTTGTGCGATGTCGTATTACAGGCGACTCCTGAGGGTGACATCTGGACCAGGAGGGTGAATTTAGTTATGCCACACTTTGATCTCTTCCAAAGGGACATCCCAAATGCACCCTCGTTGCCGCATCTTTGGAATTCATGGAAATTACTTACCCAGTGTTGGTCTCTTTCAAGATAATATCTGGAACATGACTGACACACCTTTATGAACTTATTGCGAAGGGCCAGTGACATGAGGTTCATTTCACGATTGTGCAGTTCAGGGCATTAATGCTAAATGATCCGTATTCCTGATAGTTTCCGGACAGTTTCAGCTTGCTCTAATACCATACCAAGAAGCTTTCTGGTATCATCCGCCCACGTTCATTTGATGTCACGAAGCATCATGCATAGTTGCTGGAAAGCACAGCAGCTGGAAGGATACAGCTAGCCCTTTGAATGAAGAAATAAGGTGAAGGTCAAGGTTCCCCTTGACCTTTAGTCCTGTCGTGTCCGACACTAGGGCGCAGTGCTCATCCCCGTCTCCAAGCCGTAGAGCCAGCGTTTGTCCGTAGACCGTTTCCGTGGTCCCGTGGCCAGCGCGACTAGACACGGAACGCCGTGACCTTCCCACCGTGGTGGTCCCTATTTATCGACTCGCCTTTTTACATGCTTTCGAACGGCTAGGTGGGCAGGAGCTGGGACAAGCGACGGGCGCTCACTCCGTCGCGTGGATTCGATCTTACGACGGCGGGTCTTCCGACCTTGCAGCACAGAGGCTTCTGCGGTTTAACCCGCAGCGCCACCACGTCCCTGAATGAAGAAATACTCACCTCAATAACACAGTCAATCTTCAGGAAAAAAATGGGTCAATAGAATACAGAAGTATACAACTGTAGGACCGTCTTCAATATATTTGCGACTTGCTGTTTTTGAATTATGGAACTTGGAGGCTTTGTAGAAACGAAACTTGTAGAAAGACTTCTGTTCTTTGCCTGGGAGGTCTATAAATCTCTTTAGGGCTCCTGGAGCAATCAGACTTCCTGATCAGGATCTGACACCCAAAGATACTCACCTATATATCGGATACCTGCGGATTTACAGAATACTCACCTGTGCAGCAGTATAAATCTTTCTCCAGGACAAAGTCAGTTCAACTGGGCCACCTGCAGGCCCCACTAAAGGAGAGGCTGATCCTGCATCTTGAAGCAGTGCTCCCCAAAGTGACAAAAGACATCCAATTGTAGTGACATTCATAAATCTCAATGAATGCCAGAGGTTCTCCTTGCTGAACGTTCATTGCACACCCAACACGTTCCAGATGTAGAACTGAATAGATCCACTGTTCCCTTTCACCAGGCAAAGCCTGAAAGAGAAACAGTGATCCAGAAATCATTCTCTCTCAAACAAAGGGTACTCAAGTCATTTGCAGAGAAGATGTAGCTGGGAGGTGATCACCTTCGCTTACGTCGCCTCTCTGAGCATCCCCTCTTCTCTCTTCCGTCTTCGCCCACCAAACAGCAGTTGATGCCAACGAAGTGGCAGACAGGAAGCTTCTCTTCAATTCCAGTCCATGATGACTGGAGATGCTTCCAAGTCTTCATCAGAGGTCCTTGCTTTTTTGTTGCATAGCAAAATTAGTTGACTATCAATGTGGCTGAGGGAGTGAACGAAAGAGACTTAGGAAGGCTGGATTCTAGAGCCACTTGTTTTTCCTGGCCAGCTGTGTCCTTCAAATCTTCATTCTTTATGAAGAACATGGGTTGAAGAAAGTGTTCATACTTCTGAGCAAAATAGGTGCCATAAATTAAAGAAGGATACTGGTGGTCCGTTCAGGCTTGCAAAAGGAAAGGAGAACGAGAAATTTGCAACAGGGAAGAGGAACCTAAGAATATCTTCATGGGCTTTTAAGATGTCTTTCAGTCTGGGTGAAGTGAGGCTGTTCACTCCTCTTGGTAGATTGTCTGCCTGCAGCATTTTCACCACTAAAACTGGAATAAAAGCCATGATTCGGTGCTCGTGGTATTGGTGCTTCTGGTGCAGCCATTCCCTGAGATGTACCAGCTGCTGTGAAATATTCTGTGTTCATGGGATTTTTTCCTACAGATCTCATATCGGGTGAAGTTAACCTTTGCCATTTCATTCCCAATCTGATACGGGCTGATAGAACAACATACGGACCTTTCTCGGTCTGAGAAAGGTTACAACTTATTATGCAAACATTTTAGTACCTGAAAAAAAAAGTTGCAGATGGCTTTGATTGATCTCAAAACCTCGAAATTTCAGACATTCTGTAACAATAAATCCATCACATACACACAATCATTATCCAATATTTACGAGACCTTGAAAAAGCGAGGTTGCAAATGCATTTTAGGGAGTTCAAGTGTTTTTTTCTTTTACCTGCTAGGGAGTCATCTGCGAGATTCTGGAAATCATTCTTCGCACTGATTTTGAGCTTGGATCATCCTTGTCCTCATCTGCCTTGACTCGATGTGGTGGTAAGACCATCTCCTGCGTGGTTGATAATGAGCAAACAAATGGGACGGAGTTGTACTGCGCGAGACTGAGGAATACTTACCTCCGGACCAACCTGGACAACAGAGTCTTGCCATACGTGAATAAAGCCGCACTGCTTGCTTATATTCACTGGTTCTCGGGGGGGGGGGGCACCACTTACCTGTGCTGGGCAGATCCACCCCACCTCCTGCAACCCGACATACCTTTCATGCAGTTCAGGATGGCACCAAGTCAACAAGGCTGGCATCCCACAAGAACCCCTCTCCCCAACAGGCAGATCTACAAGCAAGCCTGACCTGGTAGCTTCACAGTAGGTTTGCCTACCTTTTCTGGCTTTCCCTGGGGTTCCTGGTTCTTCGGGCCTTTTTTTGCAAGAACCAGCCAATGGAGCGCGGCTGATTTCTTCCTTACCTCCAGAGTCCTAATACCAGTTTTAGAAGATGCACTGGCCAAATGCATAATGCAACTCCAAAGATCTGGAAGGGTGGGTGGGTTTTGCCTTGCGAAAGGCCTCCAAATATACTGATTTACATTAGAATATTGAGTGAGTTGCTTGGTTCGCTGGCATGCTGGATTTCACCTTCTGACTCCATTCTTGGCCAAACTGCTTGAAGGAAACAGTTGGTCTAAGCAATACCGTATAATTGCTTCCTTTCCATTGACTCGACTTCTTTCTCCAACATTTCTGTTGGCGTCTTGATATTCACATTTTTTCCCTCACTCTCACTTTCCACATTTGGAGTTTCACTCTCCCTTCTCATCCTGTACTTTCTTTTCTTCCTGTAGGCTCCTTCCTCATCTGTTTTCTCTTTCCAGATTGAAAGCTGTTTTTCCTCCACCTCGGTTTCCTCCTTCCTTCTGCTGCTCACCTCCTTATGCCATCAGTGGAAAATTTTTAGCAACAATAAAACTGACAGCTCAGGTAATTATTACAGTAAGTGCCTTGTCACAACAGTGAAACCATTTTTTTGACAAGAGCATTACTTCTAGCTAGGGAACAAATGAAGAAGCTCAAATGTTGCTGGTCTGATCTTGGTTGTGTCAGAAAATTAAACTTCACTAAAATCATCATAACTAGAAGAAGCTGGGTTTCATCCGTACTGGATGATTCGAATCTTGTTTTTAGACTTTAAAGGCACAAAGCTTGTGATGTTACAAAGCTAGAAATGTGCTCTGAATCCCTTAAGGGTTTGGGATGTAAAATCTTTGTAGGTCAATATTTTTTTCCATAGCTCTAGGTTGTATCTTTCCATTTGAGATCTTTCTAGGAGCACCAAATATATTTACCTGGGGGACTTCCTAATCTTCTAGTCTTTTCTATGTTTTCACAATTGTTTTCTATGTTTTCCTAATCTGAAAGGAAACTCAGAGTAGGAAAGGTTGTGGTGGCAGTGACATTTTTTGCTGTAAACCACTCAGTTTTTTCTTCCCTTCTGGCCTCTAGCAAAGACAACTGTTAAAACAGTTGAGCTCTGGAACTTTCAGAGCTCAGAAGCCATGGATACGCTTCTATTTGTGATGCGCCAAACCAGGCCCTCCCAGTTGACCAGAAACAACAACCCCAGTTCCGAGATATGCTTTTCTTGAATCCTTATCTTAAATCGTTCAGCAGCTGCCCTCTGAGTTCACGTTTCTCTCAGCGTGTCTTCTCGGCCACTTTCTCCCTCGCCATCTCTGTCCTCTTTCTCCATTCCACTCTTCTTGTCTTTCCTCACCTTTTCCTTCCTATCACCCAGCTTCTGTTCTTCTGCCTGTCCAATGCTGTGGTCCAAGCGATTTTTCAGCCTGAAGCAGAGCAACAACTGCCATCCCCACTCCCCCCCCCCAGAATGGATGGAACCTAAGCCAAGTTGTTGTAGAAGCTGAGAGAAGACATTCACAGCCTCCCACTCCACCCCAAATACCTCTCCTCTTCCAGACAGTGAACAGAAACAAACAATAATTAAAGGACCGGTGATCACTGCACACAAAAGACCAGCTAACGACACCCATCAATCACAGTGACAGATCATCTCTCTCCCTTATCACAACAATAGACCCACAACAAAAAACACACTGATCACCACAATCACCCATCTCCTGAAAAGGACAAAAGCTGATCCCACAGCTATAAACACTCAACTATCCAAACAAACTGCACCAGAGCACAGACAGAGTTCTGACTCCTGTCCTCTGAAGATGCCGGCCACAGAGACTGGCAAAACATTAGGAAGAACAACCTTCAGAACACGGCCAAAGAGCCCGAAACACCCACAACAACCATCAGATCCCGGCCGTGAAAGCCTTCGAGAATAATTAAATAACTACTTGCTGCCCCTCTCATGAGAGTCAAAATTTGTGGCCTTGGGCAGTTAGCCTCCTCATGACTCATGGACAGACCCGTCTTCCTCTCCTATGGCTACAGAACCATAGTTGCATCATAGGAGAAAGCTCACGCATCATCCACCTGTGTTTAGGTCACAGAGAGATGGGCAAAGCTCAGACTCCAGTGTTGCTGAAGGGGGAAGTGTCTGCCTGTCTCTGCTTTGGTGGATGCCCATGACTGTCTGTATAACGATAGGGAGGATCACGTGTGCATCGGTTGCCCAGTCAGAAACATGGGGTGGGGGGTGTTTAGAAAAAAAAATTAAAAGGATTGTGTGGTCTCCAAAACAATACAGGTGATACCTTTATTAGAACACTAAAAAAAAAAAAAAAAATCAAACAAACCACAAACTGCTAGCTTTCGATGATAATTCATCTTCTTCAGGTTGTGCATCATGTTCTTGCAGCTAGTTCAGAAAATCATGTACTTTTATTAAAGTTCCAAAGTCTCATGGCCATTGTTGGGGCCAGTTAGCTTCTTGAGATGGATACAGATGTTAATAAACGTATGCAATTTTCTGAACTCCCTGCAAGAACTTGGTATACAGCCTGAAGAAGATGAATTATCATTGAAAGCTAGATGTTTTTGGTTTGTTTGAATCAGGGGCTTGGAAGCTCCAGCAAACTCCAATACAACAACATGTAACACAAATCACACACATTTCATTTGCAGTGTAGTGGACTCAGGGCTCACAGGGTTAAAGCCAGATGATTTTCTGAGTAGCATGGGATAGGACATTATTTACCACCAGTCTTCCACGTTCCCCTTCAGCTTAGCTGTGATCCTCACAACAGCTGGGAAAGAAGCAGATCTTCCCAGAAACAGTATAATGTTGCAAGCTATCTTTGTGTTAATGCAAAGTAGTTCAGTTTTGAGCAGGCAATTAAGAGCCATTAGCTTTACCAAAGACTTGCTCCTTATTTGCTGACATATACTGTTTTATTTACCTGTACGTTTGGATTCTCCTTATGTGAGAGGAGAGTTGGAGGCAGTCACGATAAGCACCTGTACTGCCATGTTTACTCCTATGCTCCTGGTTAACAATGCATTCCTATACAAGTCAACTCATCTATCAGTCCAGTTAAATGGGACTTATTCCCAGATGGATGTGTAAAGCTTCGTAGGAGAGAGAGAGAGAGAGAGAGAGAAAGAGAGAGAGAGAGAGAGAGAGAAGCATCTTAAACACAAAGAGAAAATTCAGTAGTAAGTTCTATGTAAGAAACAGGAGACCAACAAACGACTTGTATGATTCAATGCACATAATAGTCTTATGTGTTGTGGAGAGAGTTTTTCAGGTGATAACAACCCCTATGGCTCACCAGGGATTCTGGTTGTTGTAGTCTTTAAAAGTAACATCCTCAGGCTCTTGTATAGACACTCTGAGTGCAATGAGAAGATGATAGGTAAGCGACAGAGAAAGTACACAATCAAGCAGAAGAAGGAAGTGAAGTTCCCTGAATGTTCTTTACAAGTAAAGCCATTTCCTTTTTAAAAAGAAGGGGAGGAAATATTAAACAGTTCCTATTCTCCGCTCCTTTCTGGAGACAGTAGTGAAGTAACCCTAGCATTTTGAGAAAGTGTTTATCATTTAAAACGCATTGCCCACGAATGGAGAGGCTCCTGAATTCAACAGAAACAGGAAGAGAAGAAAGGTCTTGGATGGTCTGACTTCCCTGTCTGCTTCACGGGCTTCATTTTTCTGACTAATTCACTTGTCCCCTACCCTTCAAAGAAGAAAAACAAAGCAGAAACTTTATTTCAGCTCCCTGGCCGGCTCCCAGCTGAGACAAGGAAGAGCAAAAGAGTTCTTTTAATCTCAAGTGATCTGGCCGGCTGCTGCTGGGAACTGCTGGATCTGACCTAACCGCAGGGACCAAGCGGATGGACCTCTGCTTAACCGATAGGCATCATAAGCATGCACGGGATTATCTAGCTATTCATGAGGAGCAGCGGCATTAGAAGGGAGCAAATCAGGGGTAGTGCCACCTTGGGGGACCCTCTTCAGAGCCAGAACAAGGAGATCACCTTGAATGAGGGGCCCTCCTTGCTTTAACAAAGGGATGGGGTGATAACGAGGCTTTCAAGTTTTCCCTCTTCTTTGTCACCAGTTAACAAAGACTGTCACAGAAACACAGGCGGCCATTTCGTGTGGCAGAGCCCGCTGACATTCAAAATAAATTCTGTGCTGCCAGGATTTGTGCAAAGGAGTCCCGCAGGACCTCAACACAGGGGAAAGAGCAGAAGGGCTTTGAAGAACAAGAACAGGTGGGATAGCAAATGTTGAAATAATATAGTTTACCATCTAAAGGCATGGCTCTCGTGTCCAGCATCCAAAAATGATCTAACAAGGTCACTCAAAGACATCCCTTCTCGGGCTGCTTCTCTGGAGATCCAGGGCAGCAGAATCTGCTCTTCCCAGGAGATGAGCTCTCTGCTGCTGTGCTAACCTGGTTTAACGGTAATAATTACAAAAATAAATTTAGCCTCCCTTGATGTCTTCATGCAAAGAAAACCAAACAGAGGGCTAAGGTCATGGTGTGAGAATGGGGCAATTAGAAACACGCAGAACCATCTCTATTTTTATTGGCAAGACAGTGGAGCACCTTCCTGACAAAGGTGTACACAATTTGTTCTTGACGTCACAGTGACTGTGCTCAACCACCCTGCCCTTCCTGTATCTTATTATGAGCCTCCTGGCATGTTCTTCTCTCTCATGCAGGTTTTTTGCAGAATTCTGATAATGAAAGGCATGAAGGAGCTTGTCAAGAGGAATCTGTTGCCTCCTGGATAAGGAAACGGGCCCCAAGAGAGGGAGTGTGTAATCCTTTGAGAAAAGGATCCTACAGCAACAGAAGAAACCAGGAAGAAAGAGTGGCCATTCCCATTGGCCTCTGCTCCATGGGGAGAGTGTTTGGGCCCACGCGGATAACCCAGACATTTCACATTTTGAAGCAAAAGGCAAAATGAGACATTTAAGAATGGCACATCAGGGTGTTTCAAAGACCATACCCTCAAATGGTACATGGAAATCTAAAAATCCATCATTAAACTTGCTCAGGGTGCAGTCACATATGCTAAAAGAACCCCAGTTATATCAATTCTGCCATTATTTAAATGGTTTTATAAATTTCTGCTCACACGATGCACGGATAACATTGACTCGTTCCACCAGTCAATTGTATCCCTCTATGGCTTCAGTCCTTCTTGTTTCGGGGTGTGCGAATGTTGCTGTCGATTTATTCACGTTGAGAACAGAGTGCCTTACTTTAATGGCATTCTGAGTGGTCTGCCACTGAAATTCGGTGGCAAACGGCGACACGTTATTCGAAGCGAGCATTTGCTTGCTTGAATTGATTTGTTTCACTTGATTTGCTACTGAATTTCATGAGAATTTCAGCGGCAAAACTACTACAAGCTCTCCAAAGCAAGCATTAGGCCCGTTTTCAGTGTTTCTCACCCTGGTTGCAGAGCTGCGATTTGCCCCTGAATTTTGACACTGTTTTCAGGAGGCCTCCAAAACAGACTTGCAGTGGCCGATTACATAAACCAGGCCCTACTTTTAGGATGCAGAGATGCACTGGGTGGAGCCCTCTGGACATCTGGAGTGGACTGGATGACATTTATGGCCTCTGGCATGGGCTACAAACCTACCCAATGGAATGGACTAGCTATCAAGTGGGAAATTCTTGGCTTGCTTCACCAACAGCAAGATTGACCGTCTCCAGTTGGAAAAGAGAGCAGGGACCTTCTCTTAGCCTGGACATTTGCCCTATGGAAGCAGCAAAAAACCCCGATACATGGTCGCCCTGGTGGCAAAGGTCAAGAAAATGGAACTGCATGCACAAGCTATAAAGCTGGATACTTCCAGAGGCCCCTTGCCCAGAGCGTATCCTGACGAGATGCTACAGTCATGCTGTTTGCCTCGAGACACAGGGATGTTTGAATTCCTGGCTGGTCCAGAAAGGAGGTGCCATGCACTTTTCCTCTTAAGTCACCATCCATCCAAACACAACTGTGTTTAAGTGACAAGGGCTAAACAGCCAATCAGAATGCAGGAAATGTTGGGAGCATCTATGGACCAACCAACAATCGCTTGTTTGCTGAAGGCTATGTGCAGTTTCCCCGCTCACTTTTCTCCTGTTAATGTTACTTTTTGCAGATTTTTACTGTTCTGGAGCCTTAAGGCCTTACTTTACCCTTTTGCCAGAACTTTGAGAGAAGTTCTGCTTTTTACGGTGGGTTAATTTACTTTTTCGGGGAGATTCTAAACTTCCCTCATCAGGTTTCCCTTGTGATTTTTACACAGGGTTAATTTTCCTGGGCTAGATTTGTTACTAGATTTTTGACCAGTGGACGGCTCAGAAATTGCTCATGGGTTTTCTGAAAGCTAAATTTGCATGTTATATTTTCTTGCGACACTTTAGCCCAAGGCATTCCATGTTACACTTTTCCTTTAACCATTGCATTACATTTTGTCTGAAATCCATTCATTTCCCTCCGATTCCTTCTATACTGTACCTTCATTTTTTGGACCTGATTCCCTCTTTATTTGTTGTGGTTTGGATAAATGTTCAAGCCAATTGCACCATGCGCCACCTGGTGACACCGTTTCACCCATTGGGGCCAACACTGAACCTCATTTCTACTTTATTCGTACCCTAGCCATTGCTGGTCATAATCTCAACAAATTATCTGCTTTTTAGTCACTGAATCTTGTCACTGAAGATCTTAGCTTGTGGTGAGGAGCAGGCTAGAGTTTGCTAAGACTAGAATGAGCTTTTCTCCTGTGCTTTTAGCAGGAGTGAGCCCTGCACAAATAGGGCTCCAGTGACAGTTTCCCCATGCCTAGAGAATCAGGAACTGAGGTTTTCTGTGACCTTCCTGGTGGTTCTAAAACACAATCCCCTTTTACAGAGACATAAGATTTTTCTTCGAATCTAGCAGAGAGTTTCTGCCTAAGTCACAAGTTCCTGATTTCCACCAAACCGTCAAAAAAGGGACTCTGGTGGGGAAATCCCTGGGAGAAAGGAGACAAGGTTTACTCTAACTTAGCCAGGACGCCGGCACATACCATGGTGATGAGACCAAAGGGAGTTAAAACAATAACAAAAACATGGGCTATCTGCCAGCAGCTCGGGTCCTGCCGGTAGCCCATTCTGCTTTTTCCACTCCAGGAATGGAATTTGTATTCACACTGCCAGGAGACCAAAATAAGGAAAACAGAGCACAATTTTTCCTTCCCCCCCCCCTCCCCACTTCTAATGCTTCGATCACAATCCTTTTGGCACCCCTTTCTCTTCTACATGGCTCACTGGGCCCCGTCCCATTCTCTTTGGGCTTTAAATCCTACTCAGTCCCCAGATTAATATATAGCAAAAGGTACCATTGGCATCCATCTGTTCTGTAAAGTAAGAAGCTGGTAAGAAGGATCTGGCTTCTGCTGAGTTCAGCTCGTGCAGTACATATTGCCCTCCTGTGGCCATTCTTCCTTCCCTCCACGAGGAAGTCCGGGGAATTTTGAAACGCAAACCTAGCAGTGGGGAAAACCCGTCGCCGTGTGCAGTCATCCTGAATTCTCTAGCAGTGAGCTCAAAGCCACAAAGTCCCCTTTTGGATTCACTGGGCCTTTTTCTTTAGGCTGGGGGCATGGGTCCCCCAGGGTTATATCTGCTGTGTCCATTGTATCCCTGCCGGAAAATCCTTTTTTTTTCTGGACACAACTGTCAGAATGAGGGACCAAGCACAGCCAGTACCCACGCCGGCTGGGGAAGTTTGAATGCTATAGTCAAAAAAGAAAAAGAGAAAGAGAAATTTTTTTCACAGTCGGGCCCTTTCTTAATAAACCCAAACCCTCTCGCCCTCCCCCTGGTACCTTGATAGGACAGAAAGAACTAGGAAGCAGGCTAACAGTCCACAGCAGTAAACTAACTTCATTGGTATTACGAAAAGACGGACAACATTCCCAGACTGGACAAAATACGATTTGTTATATCTGCAAGCACAACACCAGTGTTCCCTTGAGCCAGGGTGGTTAGGCACCCAGAAACATTGGCAGAAGGGTCATCTGGCGCACCACGGTGACTCCGATGATACGGGGACAGCTAATCCACGCTGAGTTTTAGTCCAAACTTGGCAAGAGATACCCAAGGGGTGGAACCCAGTCCCCGGGATACGTTCAGCAGTGTGGGTAGCTTCTTGAAAAGAAAAATCCCAGACCATGCACCTTCTGTTTTATGGTGTCTAAAGACAAATGCAATCCTCAGCAGAGCTGCAAGTTTTTATTTTTTAGACCATAACTCACACAATTCCCTCTAGATGTAGGTTCTATTCTTGATATGTCCTGATATGTCCAAGGTTTTGTTCCTGATATATCGAGTTTTTAAAAAGTTGGACCGGGATGTCTGGCAGACTACCACCCCCATAGACACCCGTCAAACTCTGAGATGCTCAGCAAGAACGTTATTGGCCATGTCAAGGATAATGAAATCTCCCCAGGTAATATGGCTGGATACCCAGCGTGATGCAGTGGACCAGAGTGATTGACTAGGATGTAGGAAGCTTGAGTTCAAATCCCTGCTCTGCCATGGAAATTCACTGAGGGTGTGGAACTGGTAAAACCACTCTTTAAGCATCTCGTGTACCTTGAAAGCCCTTTAAGCATCACAGCTCTGACTTGGCAGCACATAACACACCAATATCATGAGAATGGACCATATCCAGTGGCTCGCTCCCTCTGGAACAATCTCCATAGGTGGCTTGAAATAAAGAAAATGCAAGAAGTTTTAAACATCTTCCAGAAGTTTTGTGTTTACAAACATCTCTTTTGCTTGCAAAATTCAGTTTGATGTGTATTTTAGCTATTCTTTATATAATGTTGTGCGTGTATAAACTTTCTAGAAATAGATTTATTATATTAAAGGATCTATAGAAATTATAAAGGGAAAAAAAATCAGAAACCTTTTCCCCGGTCGAAACAGAGAATTAATTGTGTTTTATTCACTGGAGCTGCAGATAAGGCCACTGAGAAATCGTTAGCTCACCTTTATCAAAGCAACATGAACATGTGTACATGAAACGTCAAGCTAAGAGCCATTAAAAATGCTCAGCGAAAGAACATGAAAAATTTGGACATGTTGATGTTTAAAGAATGACACACAAAGACTCAACAGGCTGGCCCATTGTAAATTCTGGGTAATGGATGCCAAGAAATAATTGGCAAAATGGTCTGGAACATGTCTCCACAAGAATGTGGAGTGAATAATGATCATGAGCCGGGCAGGAACGGCCAAAGAATGAAAAGGGGCATGAAAAGTTATCAGAAGAGTCTTGGGTTGTAAAACTTTATTGCTCTATTAATCAAGGTGGGGTGTGGATTTAGAGGGTTGCTGGCAGGAATTATCAACACAAATATTGGAGAAAGTATAAAAACGAACACCAATACACAGATGTCTAAGAAATATTTACCCTGCTTGGCTTTAAGTAGCATATTCAGAATCGGCAGCTGTTTTCTGAAAGCTAACTGAAAAGTAATCTTATCTGCCCTGAAGAATACAGTGCTTTTTTTTTTTTTAACAAGTTAAGACCACACAAAATGCACCAGAACTGTAAAAGCACACTGGCTGAGGACTAGCACATTTTTAGTGTTGCAATAACTTGGAAATTAGAGCATTCCTGTCCAGTAGTTAATCCTTTTAGGTCTTCTTTTTAGATCTTTAACGCTTAAAAAAAGAGAAGAGGCCGACCTTCTGTTTGCTGAGGAACGAATGTATTAGCCTAAGTATTGGTGTCATACTTTTTTCAGGAACACATGTTAATGAAAAATGGATGGAAGGATGCCCTCTGCATCCTTGTTATCTGTTGTTATGTGCCACAAGGTCATTTCTGACTTATGAAGATCCTATGAATTAATTCCCTCCCAAACGTCCTGTCGTTAATAGCCTTGCTCAGCTCTTGCAAACGCAAAGCCATGGCTTCTTTTATTGAGTCAAGCCATCATGCATTCTGCCTTCCTCTTTTCCTACTGTCTTCAAATTTTCCCAGCATTAACTCTTCGGGTGAATCTTGCCTTCTTGCAATGTGTGATAAGCTCAGTCGGTTTTGTTAGTGCTTTTAGTACAACACCAGGACTGAACCGAATCTGCCCCAAGAGATAGTCCACCCTTTGAACTCATCACTAGTATTGTACAGTACTACACTATAGACAGGATACCCAGTGTGGTGTAGTAGGGGATACAATGATGGAGGAGGTCTGGGTTCGAATCCCTGCTCAGCCATGGAAGCTCACTGGGAGTGTGGAACTGGTAAAACCACTCCTTAAATATACTTACCTTGAAATCCCTATTAGGGTGGCTATAAGTTGGTACAGAACAACCCTATAGATAAGTTACCTAGCAGGAAGCATGAGATTTTTTAGGTAAGACGGGGGGGGGGGGGGGAAGGATCTGTCTTACACCATATAATTAACACATCAGGGGTTGCCGCTCCTCCAACCGCTACCCTCAGCCGTGCTCCTGTGCTTTGTGCCTGGGGCCACATGAATCCGGGTGCAGGGCTCCTGCGCCACAAACCATTGGGTGGAAAAGGGAATTCCAACGGATGAGGTTTCCGTGACGAGGTGCAGGAGCCTTCTCTTCCTTTAGGGCTCCGCTTGCTTTTTTGAACAGTTCGGAAAGCAGCAGAGGAGCCCTGTTTCCTTTTGCAATTGGCCACCTCGCTGGGAAACCAACCTGCATATTCAGCGTTCTTTCAGCATTTCAGAATCAACCGGTTTTATTGGCCATCGCATATTCCTCCCCACCGGCTTCCTTCTAATGTCCCTCCAAAACCCTGGTACACACCGAGACACACACAACCCATCCGCTCCTCTGCAAGCCTGCCTTCCTTGTAACCGGCGGGCGCTAAGACCCCGAGCGCTCAAATCCTCTCCCTCCCCGGGGGAAGGTCTTTCTGGCTTTGATCTCCGAACAAGCGCCAGGCAGGAAGAAGAGCAGCTCAACTGCACCTGCGCATGTGGGCGGGGCCAAGCCCTCTTTTAAGGGCTCTTCTAGGGAGAGGAAAAGACATGTGATTGGGCAAGTCAGGATGGCCGAGCGGTCTAAGGCGCTGCGTTCAGGTCGCAGTCTCCCCTGGAGGCGTGGGTTCGAATCCCACTTCTGACAAGGCTTCTGTTTTTGAAAGATCACCGTTGATTTATATTTTCTAAAAAAGCTCTCTCGGGCACAGAAACTCCCTTGGACCTTCTCCGTGAAAAGGAGCTGCCATGGAAGGATCAAAAAAAGGGAACGGGGAAGTTCGGTTCTGTTTACTTCGAATTGTCCACTGTCCTGTGTAAACAACATCGCCTTGCTCCGAATCTAGCATGCAATTTTTAAAAAAATCTTGATTCGGATGGCATGCTTCCATGAATCTAAAACTTTGCTGGAGAATGGAAAATCCAGAGGCTCACCGGAGATCACTTCTCCGCACCCTCCGTTTGCTCTCTCTCTCTCTCTCTCTCTCTCTCTCTATATATATATATATATATTAAAGATTAATGAATTACTTTAATAAATTAACTGATCAATTTCGTTATACAGTACGCTGCTTTTCTGATAAGCCATGCATACTGAAAGCAAGTACAGATTTTTAAAGGCAAGATTAATATTTGCAAAACCACTTATCACATCATCCTCATCTTAGAACTGCAGAGCTGGAAGGGACCCTCTGGATCATCTGGGTATAGCCCCTGTGAAGGGGTCACAGTGGGGAATCGAACTCCCAACCCAGACACCTAAACCATTGAGTTATCCAGAAGTTCATGTTGGCTAAGGCTCATGGGAACTGTAGCCCATCAAATATCCCAGAGGCTCCATTCTCCCCTCTCCTGCCTGAAACTGTAACAAACAACCCAAAGAGATTTGTGTCGAAGAAGCTTTATGTGGCCTGCAGTCCACCTTATTAGGTGCCTGGTGCATTCATGAAAGCTTGTACCAACTTAAAATAAAACCTGAAGTCAACCTGATTCCCAGAATGTTTTGGTGGGAAGCTCGTGTCATGGCACGAGACATGGCTCTCCGGTTTCATCTTGGTTAGATCACATTCTTAGGGAATTCAAACTGGACCCACACGTGTAACTCTATCCTTGTGGGCCCCGTGTCCTTTGGCTTCCAGCCTGGCCATCAGGGGCCGGTAAGGACCCACCTGATGGGTCAACGGCAAAAAAGAAGAATTGCGATCTCTTGTATGTACCCTTCTAACTCAGCAGGGGAACTCATCCTTGTTATCAGAAGGCCTTCTGCACTGCCAGAACAGAAGCTGGACATTCTGGACCCTTGACACACTGTCTCCCGAAACACACATTGACCCCGTGAATCTGTGGGTGGCCACGGTTCTAGTTTTGCTGGCCTGCTCATTTGTGGCATACTTAGCCTAACAGATCATCCAGCCCTGAGTGAAGCCAGCTATGTACAGTTCAGGGCAATATCTAAATGTCCTCTGGGTGGCCTAATGACCAACTCATGTGACTCTTTCTTGGAAGCATGTCAGAGAAGTCACTTCGTCTTAGTGTTTACGGCTTCGCAGGAACCCTTGGAGAACTTTCGAGAACCCGTTTGGTTAATTGCTGGAGGCCTTCTCATGGGGAATCAACAATGTCAACATCAAGATGACTAAAACGGAAAGAACTTCCTCAAAGACAGCTTACATAGCCTGCCTTTGGATGCCATCTGGTGGTTTCCATTCACACATTTCTCTCACCCAGTGTCCTCCTAAGATGCTAGCATGGGGATGTCAGTCATGGGATCCTAGAATCCTAGAATCATGGACTAGGAAGGAGCCTATATGGTCACCAAGTCCAACCTCCTCCTCAAGTCAGGAATCCAAGTCCAAGCAGATCTGGCAGTTGTTGTTTAGTCGTTAAGTACTGTCCGACTCTTCATGACCCCATGGACGAGAGCACGCCAGGCCCTCCTGTCTTCCACTGCCTCCCGGAGTTTTTTTTTTTCAGAACAGAAACAAAAGATCTGGCAGAGGGTGGTCCAATTTCCTCTTGAATGCTTTGACCTCCCCACCTCCTGGGGTCATGGGTTCCATTGTTGTACTGCTCTAACAGGAAGTTTTTCCTGATATTCAGCTGAAATCTGGCTTCCTGTAACTTAAACCCATCGCTGCGTGTCCTGCACTCTGGGATGATTGAGAACAGATCCTGCCCCTCCTCCGCCTGAATAGCTTTCAAGTCTTTGAAAAGTGCTCGTCTGTCTCCCCTTAGTCTTCTTTTCTCAAGGCTGTGTGGTGTCTGGATGTTTAAAAAGTGTGGTTGTTAAAGGCCACTCCTTCTTCTCCACTGCATTTGTGCCATGAACATGCAAAGAAAGTAATACCGTACCTCAGTTCAGCGAGGCTTCCTCCCCATGAAATGTCCCAAAGACGGTAGGTAGCTGCAGTGTTGGGCCTTGGCCAAAGCCATAAACACCAGTCTTCACACCCTTGTCTGATAGCTCAGTGGTTTAGGTATCTGCCAACGGCCGGGAGTTCGATTCCCCACTCCTGCGCCTCCTCGCCAAGGTCTGGACTTGATGATCCACAGGGCCCCTTCTTGCTCTGCAGTTCTAAGGTGTTGTTGTTGATGATCGTTCTGATTGTTAACGATCTAAAACTTGCCAACTCCATCTGGTATTTGAGGGAGAACATCCCACAAGAGATTTTTCTCCACCCCTAGCAGTAAAATTATAAGGACAAAATAGCCTGGAGGTTGTGTCCCTTTCATGACACAGAGACAGAAGTGCTCCCGGTCAGTCGGAAAACAGATCAAGGAATCGGGTCGCAGCCTGTGCTGGTTGGGGTGACGCTCCCTCTGAAAACACAGGCACACAGCTCGGGGGTGCTCCTCCTGGATTCGTCTCTGAGCCTGGATGCCCAGGTTTTTGGTGGTGGCCAGGTGTGCCTTTGCACAGTTAAGACTAGTGCGCCAGCAGTGCCTGTTTCTTGAGAGGCCTAATCTGGCCACAGTGACACATGCCCAGGTGACATCTTGGTGGGGTTGCTGTAACGCACTCTACATGGGGCTGCCTTTGGAAAGTGTTTGGAAACTCCAACGGGTCGAAAATATAGCAGCCAGATTGTTAACTGGGGCTGGTTACAGGGAACATGTAAGACCCCTGTTACAACAGCTCCACGGGCTGCCGATCTGTTTCTGAGCACAATTCAAAGTGCTGGTTTTAACTTATAAAGCCATAAACAGCTTGGGTCCTAGCTATCTCAAGGACCACATCTCCCTTGATGAGCCTACCTGGGCATTAAGATCATCAGAGAAGGCCTTTCGGTATCACCACCTTCACAGGTGTGCTTGGTGGGGACACAGGAGAAGGGCCTTCTCTGTGGCTGCTCCCGGAGACTCTGGAACTCCCTCCCACTGGAGGCCAGTCCTGGCCCTATCTTTGCTGTCCTTCCAAAAGCAGGCCAAGACCTTTCTCTTCAGGGCAGGCTTTCCTTTAATGACAGGTGGTCTGAGAGGGGTTTTTAATGTATTGTTGTGCTCTGTTGTTTTAAATGGGTTTTAATATTGATCTTAGCTAACATTTTAACGTAATACTTGTTTAATGTTTTAAAAATATTTGTATACTTACTGTTTTATGCTTTGAAGTCCTGTTTTAATGATGTAAGTCACCTTGGGTCCTTTTTAAGAGAAAGATGGGATATAAATGATGAATGAATGAATGAATGAATGAATGAATGAATGACACCTAAACTCTGCTGCCAGAGGCACCCACGTCCCTTTGCCTAATGCTAGGGCCGGCCTTGTTTGTTGTGCAAAACTGGAGACAATGAGTGGGATTTGAGGCATGGGCTTATTTCCTGCCAGAGCAAAAATGGGGCTGGAGACCTGCTTGCCTCCCGTCCCATGGGTGGAAGGCAGTAGGGAGGCTGTAAAGGCAGGAACCCGGTTTGCCAACTTACGCCTACCCACGCTGCTCCTGTGTAACTGGGTTGAAAAGTGGATGTTCGCTGTCAATTCCATGCTCACAGTGGTTGTCAAAGCTCCAGCTGTTAGCTTGTTTCGGCACAGATAACAAAAAAAACACAACAACCCCAAAACACCCCACCCCCAAACAAAAAAAGCAAACAAATCAGAATCAAATCCCGGAATAAAAATTGAAACCAAGCACCGGCATCACCTTTATAATAATCATGTGCCGTCAAGTCCATTCTGAGTTATGGCGACCCTTTTCAGAGTTTTCCGGGTAGAGAAGACTCAGAAGTGGTTTACCATCCCCTTCCTCTAGGGGCGCCCTGGGACGGTGCAGCTTGCCCAAGGATAACCCGGCTGGCTCTTCTCCCAGGGGGGGGCGGGGCGGGGGAGCGATCCTGGCTCTGCAACCGGCTACCTAACTCCCTGAACTATCCAGCCAGCTTGCATCAGCGGGACCCCTGCATCCCTGGCGGCGCTTTCATCAGTTGCAATCCACTTCCACAGATGCAGGGAGTTAAAGCACAGGTTGATGTACAGACCCGCGGTTTGCCACTAAACCGGTGCCTCCGTGGCTCCGAGGAAGTGGCTCTGGAGCCAGGAAAGCTCGCAGCGAAATCAAACCCGCTGGGCTTGCAGATGGCCCGATCCTTTGGTTGTTGTGCCTCCGTTGTTTGCTACAGAAGCCAAGGGGACCGGCTTCTTCTCGCCTCTCCGTCTGCGCGTCTAAAGCTTGGACGCGCCGCGGGAAAGGGTTAAGCGGGATGCTCGGAGAGGGTTGGGCCGGCCCTCGGCGCTCCTGCGGGGGCTTGGGCGCTCGGCGTGGCCCTGCCCTCCTCCGCCTCTGCCCGCCTGCCTTGCCTGCCTTGCCTGCCAGCCAGCCAGCCAGCCGGGGGAGCGCGGCCGGGCGGACGCGCCGTCGAGGCACCATGAGCCGTGCGTAAAAGCGCAGCGCTCCTGGCACCTTCAGCGCCGGCTCGTCTCTGCCCGCCGGCTTGCTTGCTTGCCTGCCTCCCCGACCGGGGTGTCCCTCCTTTCTTCCCCTCGCCCTGTCGAGTGTCCCCTGCGGGGGGAGCCCCCGAAGATGTCCGAGTTTCCGGCCAAAGTCAGCACCCGCACCAGCAGCCCCGCTGGGGCGCCCGGCCTCAGCTCCTCCGCCGTGGACTTCCAGTTCCTCAAGTCTCTCTTTGCGATCCTGATGATCGTGGAAATCGTGAGTACCGGCAGGCACCCGAGGCGGCGTAACGGTGCGCCCCATCCTTCCCAGGACCCCAACGTGTTTTTCAAATAAAACGCCAGAACTGGTAAAGAGAGGGTGCCTCTGAGCCCGTGCAGAGTGGGTTCCCCCCCCCCCTTTCTAGGAAAAGCGCAGCTAGCTAAGGCTTTCTTAATGCATGCCCTTGGGGAAGGTGTGTCCGACCCTTGCTAGACATGGAAGAAAAGAAGGAGCTGATGATGGACAGAAGGAAGGAAGGTGGGTGTGCCGTGAGTTGGGAGATCTAGAAGCAAGGGTGAGTGCTATCTTTGTTAGATCACTGATAAAAACAGGTTAGCTTTTGAATCCTGCGGGACTCTACATCAGGGCGGGCACTGATGAGCTTGGCCGTGTTGAGAAGGGGTGCCGTGCCCGGCCCGATGAAGTGTCCGGTAGGGCTTGAAAGCTTGCCTGTTTCTGAGGTTTTAATGGTCTGATAAAAGGATCGCCTCCCCTTGGTTTTAGATTTTGCAGGGGAAAAAGTGGCAGGAAAATGGATCCAAGCTAGGCCAGCGGTGAGGGTCACCCCCACGCCTCTGATTTGGGTGAGCTTCTGCTGCTTTTGGTGAACTTCCTAGCTTAAAACAAGGTTGCAAGCCTCCTGGGAAACGAAGCTTCACACCCTTACAAAAAAAAATTGGGAGAGACACACCCTTCCTGCCATCAGGGGAAGGTGGGCTGTTTGTCCTCCCTCCCTCACTTTCCTTCCTTACCTCCCTGGCCATGTTTGAAGGCAAGGTGTGCCAGTGAGGACTAGAACCTTGGTGGTGACACAAAAAGAGCCAGAGAGCTTGGAAGAGTAAGGTTTTGGGGCTACAATTCCCAGAATCTCCCAGGCAGCGTGGCTACTGTAGGCCAAAAAGAGAGGCACTTTTCCCACACACTGTGAAAGAGCGAAGACCTATTTCTGAGGATAAATAAGAAACTATTAACTTGTGTCTGCCCCAAACTGAAGGGTAAAGTGTGATGTGGTTTCCATATGTATTTTGGAGAAAGGAGCTACCTAATATTGTTATTTGTAAACTCTTGGTCCTGTAAAGTAATGCATACTTCTAAGCATGTACAGCGTTGCTTTTGTTACCATGATGTGCCATCAACTTCCCACTTATAGCAATTCTATATTGATCACCTCCAAAAGGTTCTGTCTTCAACAGCCCTGCTCAGCTCTTGCAAACTCATGCCTGTGGCTTCCTTGATTGAGTCAATCCATCTCTTATTTGGTTTTCCTCTTTTCCTGCTGCCTTCAACCACTCCCAACACTGTCTTTTGCAATGAGTCCTATCTTCTCATGATGTGCCCCCAAAATAGGGTAGGTCTCGGGCCTGGTCCTTTAGTCCTTGATTAAGTAGCTTTTACTTCCACAATTTCAGATTGTGCGTAGGAAGCAGAAGACTCTCATTTTCCAAAACAAGAGTCAAAAATAAAAATGAAAATATTGTGCTCTCTTTAAAACTAACAGATTTTTTTTTCCACTGTGAGATCTGATTTCTGTGCCTCAGGCAGCAAAATAACTGGGGCAGCCCCCAGCTGCTTTGCTTCCTTTGTAAGGGGCAGTTATCCTGTATTCCTCCCATCCTCTCCCGGACCTTCTCTCCTACTCTCCAGAGACCTTTGGGTAGTGTGGGCGGCATATAAGTTAAATAAATAAAATAAATAAATAAAATACTCACCTGCTTGCCAGCTGGGTCTGCCTTTTTTGCTCCCGTCATGAGGGTTGTCGATGTCATCTGAAACAAAAGAGCCCAACCCATGGAATGGCAGGAGAGAGGAAAGAAGGTCCGGGAAAGCTGTTAGAGAGGAGAGGGCAGAGAGGATGGAAATGAAAGCTGACCATGAGAATCGCAGGTGGTTTATTCCCAGCTGCTCTTGAGGAAAAGGTTACCGGGTTCCTTCTGAAAGCTGGAAAGCTGTCCTCCTTTCTGGACCCATCAGCTTTGTGCCTCTCCCTCCCACCCACCCCCCAGGACCAGAACTGTCTCATAAACCTGCAAAAGTCCATTTGAATGAGGAAACCGATTGCAATGTGGACTGCTTGGGGAGCAGTCCAGTGGGGACACGACACACAGGGAAATGCGCTCCAGGCCGACCCAAAGCTGGAACTTCCCCCCACCACACACAAAGAAAATACAAAACTAACTCATAAGGAACTGAAGGCATCCATCCTTACACAAAGTGCCCCCCTCCTCCAGGACTCTTTGAAGACCTGCTGCATTGGCTTCATTCACGCTACCCCGTTCCCCTTCCAAAACCACATTGATTCTTTTGATGGCACATGACCCTTCCCTTCAATTAATACCTAATCAACAAAAGCTCCCCCAATATCTCTAAAGATATTTTTGCTTGTCAAACCCTTTTTAAAACTTAGTATCACAAGTTTGTTGATCATTAATAGCAATATTCCATACTTCTTTATACCATTTAATTGAAACCCATGCTTTAATTTCCAGTATTTAGCTCTAATTAATCTTGCTGCAGATACTAAGTTTAGTATAAATTCTTTTACTGTTCAATAGCTGGAACTTTCTGGCTCCTACTTTGCAGGGGCCAAGCTGGAGCAATTCCCCGGCAGACAGAAAGGTAGTTTTAAGGGAGACTGCTCCCATTAAAGTGCCTCTTTCCAGTGTGATCAGGCGCACGGCTTTGCAGCCTTCTGATCACATCCTGAGAACCTGAATATGACCCCACCAATGCAGACGGCTCCATCACCCTCTTCTCTTTCCTTTCCTGCACTCTTTGCTGGAATATCCCACACCAGCCTGGCTACTGGTGAGTTATCTGGAGAGCTGCACTATAAAAAAAATATATAAGCGTCTCCAAGCTCTGCTGGTGTCATTGTTTCAACAGCCTTTTGTGCCAAGAGGATTGGGCAGGGCTGTGCTTGGTGCCCGCGGGAATGCGTTACCCAATCAATAAATATTAGGCAGGGACTGGATTTTGTTCCGTTTTGTTTTGAGCTACGTTTTATAGCTGTGGCACAGTATGTGCCCCGATGCCCCGTGAGGGTCATGGTGTGAGTTCAAATGAATAGCTGTTTACTGGAAGGAGAGATTCTTTTGTTCGGCGTTTGCCTGGATTCCGCTGGAACAGTGTGTATCGATGTGAGCAGACGTTGTGGGATCGGCTTTGTTTCCCCCGCGGTCCAAAATCCAGCCGAGAAAACCATCAAGATCAGGGTGTTTTCTCTTATGGCGGGTTGTCCCATCGCACGGCTGATCGTGTTTGCACGATAGGTGTTGCAATCAGTACGTGACTGGGTGTGCAAAGAAAAGTGTGTTGGGGAACGGATGCTTGCACAATTGTTCTTTTGCAATTGTATCAACAAATAGGATTCGGGCCTTCGAATTCTTGCGTAAACAAAAGGGATTCGGGCCTTCGAATTCTTGCGTAAACAAAAGGGATTCGGGCCTTCGAATTCTTGCGTAAACAAAAGGGATTCGGGCCTTCGAATTCTTGCGTAAACAAAAGGGATTCGGGCCTTCGAATTCTTGCGAAAACAAAAGGGATTTGGGCCTTTGAATTCTTGCATCCATTGACTAGAATTACAGCTGAGAAGCTTAGACAGGTGTAGATTGTCCGTGTGGCTCTCATCAGAGCACATGGACCCAAACTATGACTCACATACAATATGTATACCTCTTTCCCACCCCTCCCCCCATGATGTCTTGATTTCAGCAAGAAATCCGTTTTCATTTAGAAGAGGAATATGGCTTGGGTTCTCCATGTTGCAAAACGATGAGCAAACTCCCAAGAGGTTTATCCTTGTGCATTGAATTCTCGTGTGTTCTTCCATTCAAGCACTGCCTAGAATGAGACCTGCATTCTGTGACATCTTTAGACCATGCTGAGTTAATTTCAGTTTGCCCTACTTATAGCCCTAACAGGATACAAATGGCGGCGGCAAAAGAAAAGAGGAAGCCATTGTGGCAGAGAGTTTTGAATTTTTCGTTAATTTTTCTCTAGCTATGCAGCAGAAGTGCAGGGATTCAGAGAACAGAATAGCTTCAAGTTCCCCAGAGGAGACCACCCCCTTTTCTCATTAACTGGCACTTACAGTCTCAATAACTCACCCTGAGAAATTAGTAGGAGAAAAAAAATAAAAGGTTTCATTCCTTATAATTGAACAGATCAAACAGCAAACTGACAAACACGACTGCATTCAACAACAGATCTCAACAGACACTAGAGAGAGGGGAAGCTCTGAGCAAAGAGGTGGGGCTCTCTTTGAACTCAGGGGCAGGAGGGAACTATTGTTTAGTACTGTTAGTGACTGACAGTTATCTCAGCCCAGAAAGGCCCTTCCACTGGAGGCAGTATGCAAGGTTGCAAACAGTCCAATGGAAATGAAAATAGAAATCCAAACATACAACTGGCTTTCAGCAGAGGGCATTATTAGTATATGTTTCTGAAAATCTTACATTCCATTTCCAAACACAAGTTGCTCCAGGAATTAGTGCAGTACAATGTGCTCCTGGATAAATGCATAACATCTCTTGTGCTATTGAGTGAGATGGAATATACCTGGGGTTGAACGTGAATGTGGCCTGCAAAATAAAAGGCCACGCAGCGGCCACCTGCAGAACCCCAGCAGGGCAATTCAGAAAACTGTTTGCTTAGCCACAGATGAAGTGGAAGGCTTCCCAATTCAGCTTGTAAATGAAAACCCTTTGGCCCTTGTCGTGGGAATTTGACAGGGGGCGCTGATATTTTCTGAAGTTTATACAGCACATTCCTGGGAACAAGGCCATACGGGCTGACTTCCGAGGAATCATGATTCGTTTTTTAAATCAGGGGTTCTATTTTTGAGCCCATCGTTCTGCCTTTAAACTGGGCTTCTGTTTCTCCCCTGAAGTTCAATGGCTCTCTGCCAGGGATGCTTTACAGCTGTGGATTGCCTGCCTCGGTCGTGGGTTGGGCTAGATGACCGTTGGGTTGCCATCCCACTTGGTCATCCCAGGATTCCTCGGTCATGCTGTCGGCCTCTCAGCTTGGTTTCCTGCTGCCAAGCCCCTTCCTTGGCACCCTCTCCTCTCCTCCACTCTCCTTCCCAGTCAACGTGCAACCTCATGGCTTTGTTGGCGAGGCTGCCCTGCGTGGAGGGGAGGGCTCGGCGTGGGCGTGCAAGCATTTCGGCTATGCCAGGCATGAGAACAAGCTGGGGAGGCAGACATGTTTAAGTGTCCGAGAGCCCGGCAGAGTTGAGTGGCACAAACAAACTCCCCCCTCAAGAAATCTGTCCGGGCTGGATGTTGACTAGGCCACAAAGACATCACAGAAAGACACCCCAGCCTTTCACTCCTTCGAGTGTCTTGTTCAGCCTGGGCATTGCACGGCTGAGGGGGGTGCAGAAGAAACAGATAAAAGAACAGCTTCTGTTTGTGATATTCTTGTGGCCTCATCAAGGTACCAACCATTCTTCAGCTTTTGTACAAGGACCACACACAACGTTCCCCCTCTGTGTGTGTGTGTGTGCATGTGCGTGCAATGTCCAGATCATGCATGGGCTCGCTGGAAGGTAATTTGAGGAGATAACTGCAGATCAGCTGGGGTCCTGCAAGTCAGCTAGAAGACAGGATGGTGATTTGATTTGGTAGGGTCCTAGGTTCGAGTTCTAGCTGGATTGCACCTTGTGGTCTTGAGAGGGTGTTCTGGAATGTGACTGGTTCCTTCTGTGTAGCTCCTCCCCTTTTTGCATAGCTCCACCTCCACACTCGAGTTCTACCTAAGTTTTTTGCTTACGCTGTTTTCGTATGGCATTGGTTTAATCCTTTCTAGTATTTGTATATTTACTGTTTTTAGCTCTCAGTTGGTGTCTTTACATGATGTAATCCACCTTGGGTCTTTTTCAAGGAGAAAGGCGGGATAAACATATTTGAAATAAAATAAATAATAAATTTCTGCATGGGGATGTTTGATGGACCAGAAGGGATGCAGGGAAGGAAACCCTTTCCCCTGCCGCTAAGTTCCTTTTAGTCCCCAGCTTTGGCAGTTTCCAAGTTCAAGTTTATTGTATTAGCTAAAAGCCGTCACAATTGTTTAAAATACAAATATGATCAAATAAAATCATTAAACATTGATATCCCTACATGAATGGATTGGGGGGGGGGGAGAGAGAGGGAGAGCTTTAAAAAGCCCCTTGCTTGGTTCAAGAAGTGCCTCTTATTAATCAATTTCCCAACCTTAATTCAGGGAGGGAGGGAGGGAGAAAGGTTGCAAGACATCAGCCGAAATCTCAGGGAATCGTTGTGCTCCGCCAAGTCTCCAGGCAGGGAGTCAAATCTCAGGGTGGAAGTGCTGGAGAAAGTTTTTTTTTAAAAAATTATTACTTTTAATTTATTTTTGTGTATGAAAGGCACCCATTTCTACGGACACTAGCACTCACTCACTCAGCCCGGAGCTGCCTGTATTTGCCCTGTGTTTGTGGCACCAAGAAGCCAGGGGTTGGTGCACGAGACCAAGAAAAGCGCCAGGGGATGCCTGCCCATGGGTTCACCCTGAAGGAGCCGAGTGCCCGTTGGTGCCGTCCGCTGGCTCAGAAGCAGCTCTGTTCCCCCCTTCCCAGTCTTCCTTGACCTACCTCTGTGCCATCTCACGGATCTGCTCCTGTGACAACCCTTGGTCACAGGTATGGGTCCCTGACATACCTAGAAGTGGGGTGCCGAGGACCTGGTAGCATGGCTGAAAGAGGAAGGAGCCCACACCATGCTGGGCAGTGCCCTCTTTTCTCTCTTACCCATTCCATGGCTTTTCCTGCCAAACAGAAAATAATAATAATAATAATAATAAAGTGTCTCCCCACTGTGATCTTCTGCCATGAATGCATTCATCTTCTGCCATGAATGCATCATCTCCAAATAAAATATCTGCATTGTCGACTGTTATTCTATCAGACACAGTACATTTAGGTTTAATGTATTATGACATCTGTGATTAGCCAACTAAGTTTATTATTCATTGGGTGGCCGAGCCACATGTGCAAGATGTGGGGTGGGGGGAGAGAGAGGGAGAGAGAGAGAGAGAGAGATGTCTTGATGAAAAGGTGGAAGCTGATTCCATGAGTTCAGGGCTGGGGCTCATAACTTGGCTTTTCAGGCAGAATACTCCAAAATCTTAACTTCCTTTTTTCAAAAAAGAGGGAGGCATTACGGCCACCAGCTGCTGGATCTGGTTGAGTGGCTTGACTGGGAACCAGAGTGGTTTAAGGCCGCTGGCGGTGGAGCCAGAGGTTGGGAGTTCAATTCCCCCCCACCCTGGGCCTCCTTCACAAGGGCTGGACCCGATGATCTCGAGGGTCCCTTCCGGCTCTGCCTGTTCTGAGAATGTTGCAGGTTCCAGGCATTTTGAGAGAGGAAGGGCGAGCTCTTTGTCCGTCCTTTGCATGTTGGCGAGAGGATCCCCAGGCAAGCGTTCGACCCGCACCCTTGGCACGAGGAGAGGCTGATGCTGCCCTTGAGTCGCCCCCCTGGCCTTTGGAAGGAGGGGGGGAGACACGAAACGGAGGATGCAGCTCATGCGCCTTGAGTCGGGTGGAACAGGACCTTTCCGCAGGGGCATCTTACAGAGTAAGCAACCTCTCCTGAATTTCCCTCCTTCGTAGAGTTATTAAAGAGGCGGGAGCTGCGTCCTCCATGTCATACAGTGACTGTCGTAGCGACTCCAGCAGGGCTCAAGGTGGACTCTGTGACCCGCCCCCATCTTTGCACAACAACCCTATGAGGTAGGACAGGCCAAAAAAACCCCAAGGTCAGCCAATGCGTTCCATGACTCAGCATGGACTAGCATCTTGATTGCTTCCAACCCCAAACACGGCCCCGCCGTATCACACTGGCATGGTGCTGCCTCTCTCCCTCCAGGCCCCAAAACCTGACCGGGCACCGTCTCGTTCGCTGCGCATGATGGTCCCAGAGGCGTTGCGGCCCTCTCAGGGTCAGACCCGCCTCGGGCTCAGACGCGGGGCAGCTTCTCAATTGTGCTTCTGGATTCCTGTACCAAGATCTTTAAAAAAAAGAAAGAAAGAAAAAAAAGAAATCTATTGTGGGGGGTGGCAACGCTGGACAAGAAAAGGAGGCATTGTCCAGGCTGAAGCCCTAGGAGGAGGAGAGCCGGACCGTTTTGTGCCGGAGAGAAACAATGCCCTTTTTGGCCGCACAACATGCCTTTCATGGCCTCCAGCACTGAAGACGTCCTGCAGAGTCACGGTGGTCAATCAAGAGCCCCCTCCAGCTGCTGCTTCAACAGGCAGCCACCTCCTCTTCCCCGTCTGCAAACCTTTTAATGGGCGCAGGATGCCCGCGCCACCGACTTGGGATCTGGGAAGGGTTAAGGGTGGCAGAGTTTGGGAACTTTGCATTTTTTCCTCTTTTTTTCAGACCAGCACTTCCCGAAACACAGGATCGGGAACTCTGGGCAAGGCAGGCTGAACCATCTGATAGCCCTAGGATAGGAAAAGACCCGGCTGTGCTCCTAGCGCACCACTGAGGGCGACATCTGATTGTATAATACCTTGGAACAGCAGAGCTGGAAAAGGGGGTCCTCTGGATCATCTAGTCCAGCCCCCTGTCAAGGAGGCACTGTGGGGGGAACCGAACTCCCAACCCCTGGAACCCTTGAGCTACCCAGCAGTTCTAGACAAAGCTATTTGACGTGCAGAATCTTTTTACAGCCGTTTGACGTGGCTTCCCTCTTACTGCAGCCCAGGAGAAATGGAGCACCTCGTGCATTCCCCCCCCCCCCCCCATTCGTTTACTGCTGATAGGTGCCACCAGGTTGATTCCTCCTTATGACAGCCCTGATAGAGTTTGGGAAGTTATGTCAGGTATTCAAGGAGTGGCCTGCCGTTGCTGCTGCACACACACCCTTGAGTCTCCATGGCTGGGAAGGGGTTTGAACCCAAGCCTTGACTTTACCCACTGCACCACACAGGCTGTCATTCATTCATGACCACTTAACTGTATATCCACTTTTCTTTCCTTTTTGCAGAAGACAACTTATATAACTTTCTTCCTCCCCCACTTTATTCTCAATAACCCGGTAAGGTAAGGCTGGCTGGAAAGAGAGTAACTGGTGCAAGAATGTCACTGTTTGGTGAAGACTGGAATACAGAACTGCCCAGCCCCTAGTCAAACAATCTGATCGATTTGAACTTGACAGTGTCTCCATTCACCTTTTCAGTTTCTATCACCATGGCTGGTTTTGGGGGCAGAGTGAAATTTTGAAGGCTGTGAACACTTTCCTTTCCAGCATTGCAGGTTTTAAAAGTTATGCTCCCTCCAATTTATGTACTGCATTCAGATTCCTCTTGAGATTTTTTTTTTTAGATTGTTTATCCTAATCATCTTAAGGTGCATCTTTGATGTATATTTTCGGTGTGGTTTCTTACCCGTTGGGAAACGACTCCAGACAACATAGGAGGGAGCAGGGTATATTCGTGGATGGCTTGTTTACCTTGCCACTTGTGCAGCCGCCGAAGCTCTGGTTGCCTTAGCCGTGGCAGTGGCAGACGGAAGCTCAGAGCGACTGAATCCCAGAGCTAGGAAAGGCAGTGAGTTTGCAGCCCCTTAGGAGGGATCATGTTTCTCTGAAATGGGCAAACAAACAGAACTCATAGGTAGCCATGGACACCAACAGCACTTCACAGGTTCCTGATGCCGACGCCCGACGCATGCAAGGGCTCGAGAGAAAGCCAGGAGGATGTGGGCAAGGTTGCTAAAAGGGCTGGGTTGCCTGGCAGCCACGAATCCCAGGAACCTGTGCACCAGCTGCCGAATGATGGCAAGACCTTTTTCCAGTGGAGCGTATCAGACAACTATACTTATTTGGTGTACGGTTGCATCCAAGTGTCATTCGGTTAAGCCAGCATGGAAAAGCCACTCCAGGAAGAGATGATTGAGGAAAGAGGTGGGGAAAATGATTTTGACCCCCACCCAGTTTCACTGCTCCCTTCCAAAGCTGCATTTCTGGATTATTATTATTTTTAAGTCGGGCTACTGTTAACATACATTTGTTTGGAAACTAGAAGCTTGCGATCACGCTTATAGGCAGGAAAATTCAGAACCTTCTAAGACAACAAAAGCCAGAGTTATATTGTTAGATAATGCCTGGGTGTCTACATTCTACTGTCAAAAACTAAACTCCCGGGTCACAGGGGAATGTAAGAATTTAAGCTATTGACGGCATGCTGTGTGGCCAGTGATGCGAAAAGTCACATTTTTGCACTACAGCTTCCAGAATTCTCCAGTCTGCATGGCTTAATTGGTTTCATACCTGAAGTTTGACATGTATTTATCTGTTTAATTTGTACCACTGCTGGATAGCTCCATGGTTGAGGTCTCTGGCTGCATAGTCAGAGGTTAGGAGTTCGATTCCCCCAGTGTGCTTCCTTGACAAGGGCTGGACTCCGTGATCTATAGGATCTCTCCCAGCTCTGCAGTTCTACGATTACTCGATCTCACTCGTCTTGTAATATTAGGACCACAGGGCTCATGATACTTAAAAAACAACAACACAGAGATATAATTCAAAATGCAATAAGTAAATACATTTCTTCTTGTTCCACTCCTTCTAGAGGTTGGTAACCAGAGTAGCTAGTTTTATTTTGGATGCAGGCCATGCTACCCAATGACCATGCCTTTGCATCCAAACTGGTTTCTCAGGTTCTTCAATCGATGAGTCCTTTTCTTTCCTACCCTTCTTTTCTGAACTTATTTTACTTAGAAGGACCAAATGCTTAAAACACCATTAAACCAATTATCCTTTGAAAATAATAAGTGCATTAAAAATTCATTTAAAAGTAGATTTGGGGGGGGGGGGATATTGCTTCCTCCATTCATAATCCCATTCTTCCTCAGGCCTCATTTGACCCAAATCTGCCTGAATGAAAAAGGTTTTTACTTCCTACTGGAAGGAGGACAGGGAGGGCTGTAGAACTTGGGAGCAGCCACCAAGAAAGCCCTGTGTTGTTGCCAAAGGTGCCTGCAAATGTACTGCCTCTGTTGTCAGTGATTCAGTGACTCTGGTCTGGGTTTTAATCCTAACTTTACAGGAGCTAGCCAAGCTGCTCGATCCTGCCCTCCCCCCCATACATTCAGTACCCTGGAGAGCTCTTTTACAGCATGGACTAAAACCTGAAACAGAGTCGTTACCTCTCTTGGCATCAGAGTGGCCCTCCTGTTCGTCTCCCCATGGAAGAGGCCTCCGTGTGAAGAGTCCAGTCTAGATGTGGCACGGCAGCTCTGGAAGGTGAACATCCCCTTAGTTGCTCAGCCAGCGAACGGGCAGGAATGCTCAAGTGCTGCATGATGGTATAACATGAAAAGAGAAATCCTTGCTCCGTGGATTTGCAGTCTAAACCTTACAGTACAGCCCATGGAGGAGAGAAGAATGGCATCTTTCGGGCACAAATTGTTGGGTTTACCTGAGAAGTGGATCGGGATCAACACCCCTTTTCCTTCTGCTTCTGTGTTGCACAGGTGCTGGGTTGTCTTGTGTGGGCCCTCATTGCGGACACGTACTACCAGCCTTACCCTTCCTATGGCTGGGTGATGTTTGTCGCCATCTTCTTCTGGCTGGTGACGGTTATACTCTTCGGGATGTACCTCCTTCGTCTCCAGATGAAGCTGTACATGATCCCGTGGCCAATCGTGGTGAGTACTTGTGAAGGCTGGGGAGAGCCAGAGTCTTCTTTGAGCTTTGAAACCACACTGGTTGGTGTCTTTGGTCATCATCACCCTTGGTCCAGACTCAAGACTCAGAAGGCATGACTCTTGTATTGGGCTATTTGCACTGAGGTCTGCTTTTAATACTCAGAAAAGAGAAAGCAAAGGGGCTGAGACATTTGTAACGCAAATGAACAGGCTGCCCAGCATAGGTTGCGTGTTCACATTATAAGTGTTCTCCAGCAGGAGATGCTTTGAGGAGTCACAAGGTGTCCCTCACTGAGCAATGAAGGGGCATTTGCAGACAAGGGTGGCCACAATGCTCAACACAATTAGACAGCACCAGTTTGGGGAGAGCTGGGTGGACAGAAGAGCATTTACAGGACGATTCTATGCACGTCTACTTAGAAGTCAGTCTGGCACGGTTATTTCTCCCGTGTCTATGATGGCAGCCTCAATTTGATTTCAGAAGGTTAACATTTGTGTTAATTTATATTTATCACATTATTTTATTTGGGGCATATGCTCCGTTAAGACTCAGGGAAAAGTGAGTAGTCATGAGGTAGAGGGAGGAATGGTCTAACATGCCATAAAACAGCTTTACATCTTCCTAAACAATCACCATTTTATTTCTCAGACTGTATTTCACAGTTTTAAATGAGATTCTTATCAAAGCTTGATTTTTAAAAATGTTTTTACACACTCGTAATGCTGGAGGTAGGGCTGTCCAATGAGAAACAGTAAATATCTGCTTTTTAAAATATTATTTCGATTCCAACCATCCTGAAAGTGTATAATCGCTTTTTAAATTTACTTTTGGAAATTCACACACCCGACCTATCTAGAAAAAGGAAAGCTAATCTTAAAGGGTGAGGCTATATCTGCAAGTAAAACAGCAGGGCTGTTTCCACAGATAAAATAATGTGGTTTTAGACTGCAAACAGTGCACTCATTTACTTTTGAGTCAGCTCTGTGGAACTTTACTTCTAATTAAACCCATGTAGGACTGTGCACCTCCGTCTGTCCTGTAAATTGCTTTATGTCCTCTTTTGGTCTCTGGAAAACAGTCCATATTTTAAGCTACTCCATTGACGTGCACTTAAAAATAACCTTGTGTTAAACCTTTTGAAGATGCAAATTAGCCGTTATGTTACGTTACCGAGAATTTGCAAAGTGACACTCCTAGAAGGCACTCAAGGCTTGTGTCTGTTAAAGTGAGCCGAGAGCCAGACGCACAAACGAATAATTAAAAGTGTCCAGTTTTGTAGCTGTTCGGCAAGACCTTTCTCTGCTGGCGTGCTGGTTGCTTTCTGCTTGTTTTGTGCCGGGCCAAAGAGCAGATACAGGAAAGCAACAGTGCTTTCATTGTTACACTTTCATCACCAGTATGACCAGAATCCGTGCGGCCATCTGAGCATAAACTGTGGCAAACGTTCCAGAACTGAACGGGCAAATGCATCTCGTGTTTTGTTTTGTTTTTCCCCTGCTCTGGAAGGCCTTTTCCCCCTTTGTCCAGAGAACATTCCATTCTGGTGACATTTATAAGCTGTGAACGTAACTGTCAAAGGGCATAACCCCAAAACTTGCATGTGCGGATTTTATTTCCTTTTTTCAGAGCACCCACGGGTAATGTTAGAGAATATAAAAGCAGAGTTGCAGGGGGTTGGTCAGCTAGTTTGCAAAGCTGGCTTCACATCTTAAAAGACAGAATACATTTCTTTCGTTTCTTTCTTTCAACTTCAAATCCTAAAATTCTTCCTTTTGGGAGACCTATATGTGACTCGCCTGGGAGAAAGGCCTGCACTGGAAGGTTTCATGGCCTAGCATAGGCCTAGCTTCACCTAACTTCCTGTTCAAAAAGGAAGTTGCCCCACTGCTAGCTGGGAATTTCCTTTTTTGAACAGAAATTATGGTGGAACTAGGTCTAACTAAGCCACAGAGCCTTCCAGCTTATGTCTTTCTCTCAACTGAGCCACATATAGAGGTCTGTTTATCAGGCAGAACTCTCAGAACAGAGAATGATGGGATTTGTAACCCGTAAAATCTGAAAATCCATTGCCCAATAATTTATGGCAAAATGAAGATGAAGACAGTTGTCCAGCTTGGCCTTCCTCTTAGGCTTCAGGTGGGAATTCCTGTAGCATGAAAGCCAAACATTAGAAATGCCATAATTCCGTTAAAAAAAAAAAGGAAATATTTTCGCTGCATAATTGTCAAGTTTGCAAAGGCACAGGCACTGGACACTCAGTACTGCCACCACACAATTTCTGTTCCAGGGGAGGGGCGAGGATGTCTGTTTGAGGAGCCGAAGTGGCTAAGTGGATGCTTTGTACCCAGAAGGTCCCGACGTCAGAGGGATGTGGAAAATGTCACTCTCCAGATGCTGTAGAGCTGCGGTTCCCATGGGCACTGGCTGTCTTGACTGGGGATGATGGGATAGGCAAATTTGCCCCTCCCCTGACCACCCTTTGGACTGGAAGCCCAGAGGCTAGAAAAGTTACTTTTTTTTGGACCACAATTCCGGGAGTCCTCCCGCTAGCCTAGCCTCCCTCCCTCTCTAGCAAATTGTGATGCAGGGTTCCCACTTTGGGGCAGAAATCCCACTGTGGCCGCTGTGGCCAGAGTCCTGCAAGGTCCTGGGCAGCTGTTGCAGAATGGCCTCCAACCCTCTCCCTCTCTCTTTTTTTCTCTCCCCCCAGCTGGTGGTCTTTAACGTTTCGGCCGCCATCTTGTACGCCACAGCCTTCATCGCCAGCGCTGCCTCGGTGGAGCCGTTCTCCTGGCCGCATTCACCAGACTACAACCGAAGAGCCTCCGCCTCGGTAGGATAATGGCTTGAGCTCGTTTTCTCCGTGGAGATCGCGGCAAAGATAAATTGTTCCTTTGCTAAGGCGGGGGCTGCATGCCAGCCCACTTATTCATAAGATGGTGCACATATACGCCATTGCAATATTTATTTTTATTTTATAGCTGCTGGACTTTCCCGGCAAAGACTGTTAAGAGCCAGAGTACATGCGGTGTTTTGGTTAAGGATGCAGTTCAACTACAGTTCCCATCATTCCTCACCATGGACTCAGCTAGCTAGGGATGATGGGTCTCATAGTCCCAATAACACCCGGAGGGGGGGGGTTTCTTTACCTGCCCTTCAATTAGAACATTGAACTGGCGCTTGAGAGACATCACCTCACAGTTCCTCCCGTTAAAGTCACTGGTTGGTCTTGGGCCGGTCCCCTTTCCTCAGCCTGACCTACCTCGTGGGGCTGTCGTGAAAACAAAGCTGGGAAGAAAAGAAAAGCCTCACGTTCACCATGGCATTCCCACCCCCACGACCATCTGTACTTATAAAAAAAAATACTCAGGGGAGGGGAATGGCTTTCTAGGCCATCATCATCAGAGCTTCTAGTACCAGCAATGAGCTAAGATTCAGTAACTGGACGAACAGCTGGGGCTACATCATGCGTCCAGCCTTCCTCTCTCTCTCCTCTCTCCCAAGGAGCAGCTCCCTGAGTCCAGTACCAGCCGCCAGCACGAGAAGCCTTCTGCAGGGCTCCTCCGCCACCCTCGAAGCTGCCTCCACCTCTGCTGGTCAGAGCAGCACCGCCTAAGCTCCCCATCTCAGGCTGGCGGGCTTCCCGCTTGGAAATAAAAAATCCACAGAGCATGAGGCCATGGGCATGACTCAGAGGAAATCAGGGCAGGATTTCAGATGATGGTCTGTCTCTAGGAATGACTCGGGCCCGTATCCTAGTTTCACTTGTGCCATCACATCATGGCTAGCTGGGTCGTGTTAGCTTCAGCTCTTCTCCGCCAGGCTCTCTGTGGTGCACCCCCGTGCTGTAAGGATGGTGGTGTCGGGGGCACAAGTGGTCTCACGGCTGCATGCACAAAGGGGAGAGAGAGAGAGAGAGGAGGAGGGACAACGGCGGCATGCGTGTTTTGCCATGAATGTTTTGTTGTGGAATCCACACAAAACTGAGACTTGCCATGTAGAGACATTCTCCAGTCTTGTCTCTTGCATAAACAATGTCCCAGATGCTATGTCCATGCAAGCCATTTTTCTTTTCTTTTTTCTTTGTCCTAACATTGTCCTAACTGGTCTATTGCTCCCCCCCCCCCCCCGCGACTACGGTACTTTTTTGTCCCATGGAGTGCCCTGGGACCGAATCCATCCGACCCAATCCCTTGCTGTTTCTTTTGGTGAAACAGGATGATGAGAAATAGCCGCGGCATACTCTGGTAGCCGGCAGGCTGGCCCTATTCAGGGGGACCCCTGGCACTCTCAGTGAAGAACTGCGAGAGGGATATATGGAATCCAAATCACAATACTAACTTTATTGCTCACCTTCACTACACGGGGGGTGGAAAATACATGCCGAATTTTCAAGGCACGGTTTGTTGGTTTTTGCTTGTTTTTGTTTAATCACAAGGCATGCTGGACTTTTGATCCACACAGGCAAGAATATGAGTAAGATTTGCTTGTGAGCAACACCAGCTTTCCCTGTTAAGAGGGGTAGGACCTGAGGAAACGGTTAACGGGAAATTCTAATATGAAAAAGATGGGGCCTGTCATGTGATGGGATGTTATGGGACTGTTCCCAGTCCAGATGTTGTGGGACTGTTCCCATCATCCCCCATCAGTGACTATACTGCTGAGGACTGATGCAAGCTGCAGTTCCACAAGAGGTGGAAGGCCACAATTTCCTCCTGCACCCCGTACTGGTACTGCAGTGGAAGTCTGAAAGAAAAACACACCCTTCAGCATTAGGTCCTTTTGGATGTCGGTTTATTTTAAACTCCACTGTTCCACTGAAAACGAACCCTCAGCTAGAACTCAAGCAAAAATCCTCCTGGTGGTCTCAGCCTCCAGGCTTGTGATTGGATGGCCATCCTTTCCGTCCTGTGGTTTGAGGTTCCAGGAGACCCATCTGGACATTTCCTTGGGATCAGTGATCAGGGCAGCCCACATGGTAAAGCGTGGGGAGGAGGCAGAACACAGGCTTCCACGGGTTGTTGGACTTTGGCTTCCAGCCTTCCTCGTGGTTGGTTTCCTGAATGAGGGCTGATGAGGGCTATCATCCAGCAACCTCTGGAGGGCTGCCCACGGCCGTCTCCTTACTTTGATGATGGAATCTAATTGGTCCTCCCAACCAGAGTGGAACCGACGACTGAACAGGACTTTGGCCTGGTCTCGTCTGGTTTTGGAAGCTAAGCAGGGTTGGGCTTGGTTAATACTTGGATCAGAGGTTACCCGACAAGATCAAGGATCTCCAGTCGGGGCTTGGAAAGAATCCTGCTCTGGAAAGCGGTCCGAGTTGACAGCAGTGGGCTGGACAACACGGAGTTGACAAAACAGACCGTCAGAGCTGAGCATTCTGGTCTCTTGGGCAGCTTCCCGTTTCCCCCCCGATTCAATAGGGTCCACTCCAGTTGGGACGAGCACTTCCATTTAGTCATCAGGGTGAGCTTTTTCCCCCCGGCCCCTGCTGCGCTCACGCCCTCTCTCCCTGTCTTTGCAGTTCTTTGCCTCCCTGGTGATGATAGGCTACGGAGTCAGCGCCTGCCTCAGCATCCGAGCCTGGAAAGGGTACGGCAGCAACGCGGCCACCAGCCAAGTGACGGTTCCCAATCATGCCTAAGAACGGTGTGGGCCATTCTGAATCAACGTGGCTCAGCTTGGTGGTGCTGTGGTATGGCAGTGACTGTGGGGACTTTTCGGTGCTCAGTTCTCTCCCTGGCCCCCGTTTCCTTCCCTTCAGCATATGGCCCACGGCAAGATGCTCTTCTAACGCCACCTGTCGCAGGTGAAGTGCCTGACCCCCTCCTCCCACTAACCAGCATCCTTGCTGGACTGGCTCGAGACCTGGTTGAGCCATGGGGACAGAATGCTTTGTAAGGCTGGCAAGAGATGCCCTGGCCGGTTTACACCTCCCATGATTCCTGGGTTTGGGAACCACGTCAGCGCAAGCTGACCGTTAAAAATAACACGGCGCCCAAAATATCGCTGCATGTCAGGCCGGGGTTTTCCCTTCTCCCCTCTGGGGACAGCCAGGATGGATCCAGGCTAGGACCCCCTGCATGCAGAGCAGATGTTCTCGCCGAGCTATGGCCGAAGGCAGCGGGAAACGGTCAGTGGCGTGGGGTGAAGATGACGACCCACCTCCTCCAGCCGTCATGGGTGCCGTGTGAGCTGGCCCAGAGGGCACCTGTCTCTGGGGTGGCCAAGCCTGCGGCACATCTCACCACAACTAAATCGACTAAAACACCAACAGCGAGCCCCGTCTCCTCCCTTTCTGTCAGCCACTTGCAGCTTCTGTGTAAATAATATGTGATGGTTAACTTAGCGGCAGAGGTGCTTCGCCTGCAAGCACCCTGCCAGTATTTTATTATTTCTAAAAATAAAATCATTTCGTTTGAACTGAAAACCACCCCTAAACCTCTCACGTTTGTCCACCAAGGACCTTCTGGAATCTGACTTATCTGGGGAGGGCGCTGGCATCCACAGCTTGCTCCTTTCTTATGAAGCGCCACAGAATCTAAAGATAACAGCTACTCTGTAATAAAAACATACATGCACCAAAGGGTAGGTTGTGCTGGCTTGGTAAGGATATAAAGAGAAATGAAACATTAAAGGACAGATTTCTTTAACTCCACTTAACAAGTGCAAATGAATAAATATGTTTGGCCCTTTCCAGTGTTCTGTATTTAGATAGCCAGAGGGATTATCTTTGAAAAGCAGTATGGAAGTATATAAATAAATATTTTAACTTCTGTTGTTTAATTCAATGCAAAAACATTACAGTTTTTTTAAAAAAGTATCTCCAGAAGGTTTCTTTTGCTAGCAGGATCATTCTTAGGGCTGAGCTTCATTACAAGACATACATTAACAAACCAATAAAACAAATAACAGCGTATTCACCAAGGGAATCTGGACCGCAAGTGTCCTCTTCACAGTGGCGCACATAACGCTTCCTATGCAGTTCAGTCCCCCCCAACACACACACACATTGTGTTAGGTGGGTCCAATGCGAACAGAGCATCTTCTGAACAACCTGTTCAGTTTCAGCATCAATTAATCCAAGGGACGCCAACCGGCATTTTGCAACTCTATACCTACAACCCCATCATCTCTAGCTAGAGGGCGTTTAACCTAATACGGATAGAGGCCACCTGGTTGCAGAAGGTGGTCTTAAACCCCTGTGGGTATGATTGGGAGGGGGGGGAATCTTCCCCACTGTGTTGCTGATCCAGAAGTGAAGGCGGGCTACAAGGGCAAGCTTGAGTTTCCAACATTCCTGCTGCACGGCACCACTCAAGGTTGGAATGATCATCCCAGCGTTCCCAGCTGAGGGTACGCAGCAACGTGTGATGTGGTTGTGAGCGCTGAGTAACCCTGCCAGAGCCTCTGATTCACCCATCTGGCATAGCCAGGATGCAAGAAGACACAGGATCGTCTCCAGGCTATTTTCATACGAGGGCGGCAAAAGCTAACATAGAAGTATTGTACCATCCATAAGGTTTCTCACACATACATTTATCATTTCATGAGGGTAGAAAGACACTTCTGCAGAAGGGAATGTTTCCTGTTTGTGTGTGTTTAAAATCTAACCCCAATGGATCTCGGACTCTCCTAAGCAATTTTGTCATTCTAGGGAGATCTTTGTAATCAAAAACCAGTTTTAGCTGTCACTTTCCTGAAAGAAAGCCAAGAAACATAGTTCTCAGAGAGCAGTTGCTGAGGATCCTTGTGGGGGAAGCATAATAGTTAAACTCCGTTTAATTTTATAATGTGGGCAAACGCCCCACATGGCAAACTTAAAGCCAGCTTAGCTATCACAAAGGAACCTGGCCAACGATAATACTATGTGGGGAAAAGGTATGACATTTTCATCCGGTCTCCCCAAATTATAGTGCTCAAGGGTCCTTGGACGTGTTAAAGAGTTAAGCTGAAGCACAAATATACCAAACACTGAACGTACAGAGGTTCCCATTTATGCTAAAATATATACTCTTGGTAGTGACAATACATGGTGTAATGCTTTCCAGAAGAACAAAATTTTGGTTTTCCAGGGTAGCAAAGTCCCTTCTGAAGTTCAAGTGGAAGGATTTAAGTTTGAGTCAAGAGAGAGTTAAAACAGTCAAGTCTGGAATGGAGGAAAACATACACATACACAATTCCTAAAAGACAGACAACTTCATGCTAAATATATATATATATTCATGTAAAACACACAAACATACAGAACCTGCTAAAGCTCAATATGTGTCATTTGAAACCATATGAAAACATTTTGACAGGTATTTTGTGGCTCTGATGCTTTGTAGAGGCTGCACAGTTAGAACCACTTCACACAAGGTGTGTGTTCCATGACAACTATCTCACGAAAGAGATGTGGCAGGACTTTGCGGGTTTTATTATTATTTAAAATAGATTGTTGCACTTATTCATTTCCATGACAGAAAATGGACGTGGAGCAGGCACTGAATGAGGCCAGGTGCCTAAGGGATCGTTATTCTACCAAGCCCAGAGGCAACACTAGTCACTGATTGGGGGGAAACACTTCATTCATAAGAGAACAAGCTGAGAACTTTTGCTTGCCATGGGGTGCTTTCGCCTCTTCTGGCCCACCCCCCGTGGAGGTGGCTGTCTTTCGGAGGCAAAAGCTAGTGTCGCAGGATGTTGTGGGAAGCCGACGTGGCAGACTTGCTTAAGGGCGTCACCACCAATCCGCCGCTTAAGTCCAGACCTCGACCTTCTTTCTCCTAGACAGAGACACAAAAACAATCTCAGCTCCGTGGCCTTTCTAAATAGCGGGCTTTCAATCAGAAAGCGAATGGTCCTCAGAAGAACATTCGGGCTTTTATTTTCTGCAGTGCTGGGGGCCAGATATTCCACATGGGATCTGACACCTACTGCGGAAACCCTGGATGACCAGAAAATTAGCAAAGAGTTCACCGGTTGTCAGCTGCTAAGGATGAAGCCGGAGAGGAGAAGGCAAGGGCTAGGGCCCGATTCCACAGCCTGACGTCTTTTAGGGGCTGTTATTCCATGTTTCCCAGCCTTGCTGTAGGCCAGCTGGCCTCCAGGACCCATGTTCTTCCCAGCAGGCTTGCTTAATGCCTCCCTCAATCACCCATGCACAGGGCTCTCTCTTGGTAACTGAGGCTAGAGCCTGCGCAACACCTGTTGGCCCGATCTGCCAAACCGTGGCAAGTGCCCTTCTCTAGTATAAACATTCCAAAATCTCTCTTGCCCCTGACTCTCGAAATGCAAAGGCAGGGAAAATAACTGCAGCTGAAGGTTAGAAAGCACCTGCATTCCACGTTCAATCCCAGGAATCTCCTGCTGGTTCACCCTCAGCTAGCTGATTTAATAGGACTGCGGGTCAGCGCACTGTCCGGGCTTTGGGGTACTCACAGCTCTGTAATCCAGGAACATTTCTTTAAAGGCCAGAAAGTCAGTAAACGTGAGGAGCATGTCAAAAATATCCCCAGCTATTTCATCCTTGTGTTGCCTTTAAAAAAGAGAGAGATTGAGATGTGTTATTAACAGAGAAAGACACTCCGGACTTTAAAGGCCATGAGGTTACAAAATCTAAACTAGGGGGGGAAAAGCTTACTAGGAAGACACCTCCCCACCCCACCCCCGCAACACCCACATTTTCACTTTTACATTTTATGTTCTCCATATAAGGCCTTTACAGAAAAGGAAAGCAACAGGCCTGCTAAGGGCAGCCTTACACAATCATCCCTCAGCAATCATCCGTAGGGAAGATGTAAAATACAAACTGATCATGTGCTCATCAAGAGGAAGAATAAAGGCCACATCCACCAAAAAGACAAAGCAGGGCGAGGACACAGAAATCCACAAACAGACATGACTACAATATTTTTAAAATTATCCAAGCATTTCCGAAGAAATAAAAAAATAAACCCACATGGGGCTTTCACACATTTCTTCTCTTACACCTGGGGATTCCCCCACCTCACCCCCACTTTCCACAGATGTACCGATAGCAGCCATCAGTGATTTCTACGGCTGCAGAAGCTAGCAGGGGAGAAGTGCTGCAGGAAGCAGAGAACTTTCCTTCAGCTGCATTCATGGGTGTCCAGTTTACGTGGGCAATGTGTGCCTGAGAGTGGACACAGGGGAAAAACTGTATACACAAGCTTTAGATTCCAGCCGAGTGCACTGAGGATCTGTTAGCTCAGAACTGCCATCTGGGACAAAATCAAATAGATCTGATCATTGAATTGCTCACTGGACACCAGATGTCATTCTGCAGTCTAACACGGAAACAACTGAACCATATTTCCAAAAAAACAACAACAGGGTTAGCCGTGTGGCCCTTCGCACAATCCAGAAGTACAAGAAGTGATTCCCTTTATTTAGACCACTTAAAATGAAACATTCAAGGTAAGCTTGGGTGAATAAAATGCACTTCCTCAGACATAGGGCAGAAAAATTGTAAATGAAAGGCTCCAAAGGTTCATGGCAGAAATCCGCCTTACAGGCACGCTGTAAGGTGAGTTGACAGCTGGTTTCAACTCGTTCAGGGGCAGATGTTTTTAGATGCCTCACCCCTGGTGCCACATGGCTGGCATTTTCCACTTGGCCTCCAGGTCAGGAGTTAGTTGCTGAACGAGCCATCTTTACAAAGGATTCCATGAAGACTAGGAATTTTCCTGGATCTCCCACTTCCCAAATGGGGCTGGTACAGGCACGCCGGCTGAGCACACACTTAGTGGAACTCCCCTAATAGTACAATTCAAATCTCGCATTGCTTGGCTCTCCACAACACAACCCTTTCGGACTCAGAGGCAGGGAGACGGTCCATCATGTTCAACGGACACAAAACCCTTTCTGATTTGCAGCACATCACAAAGGAGCTCTGTCGCCTCCCTGTTTGACAGCCAGAAAACGGCTGAGCTCTTGTCACCAAGCTGCTGGCCTGATCCACAGGCAAATTGTGTTATCTCTGGGCTGCAGGGTTATCCCACTGTAAACTGGGACTTTATGCTTGGGAGTGCTTACCAAGACCTGTTTTTCATAAAACCGCAAGCTACAAAAAGATGAATTATATTCCCCGGTTTCAGCATTCCTCCCCTGTGAAATATGAGTATTTATTTGATGCTTTTGACCAGCTATTGATGGGGCTCTGTTGAACAGCTTTAGAATTTTGTGGTAGAATCTTCAACCTAGACAGACTTAGATCCTCCTGGCCTACACAGGCCATTCCCACCTGTGAAACATGAGACGTTGCGTGCCATGGGCTCAATCTCCTGAACCACTGCTATTGTGTTTTTTGGCACTTGTATTAGGGGTGGGGGCAGGGGAGGGTGAGGACCAGATGGGTTTCCTTAGGGAAAGCTACTCCACAGCGGTCATACTGCTAGACAGAGATCCCTGCTTTATATACACCATAGGATTCCCGTGCAGAATACGAGCAGCCCGGCGATTAAGGAGTCTGCACCAAATATTTGATGAATGGGTGAGGAAGAAGGAACTCAGAAGTACACCATATGGCCCTGCATCTGCAGGCCATTAAGTCCCTTAAAACAGAAAGAAGAATACAGTGAAGATTGACAGCGAAAGCACCCCGCTTACTGTAACGACAAGGTGAATGCAGACATGCTGAAGCCGGGAATCCTGTCCAAGAGCTTCTCTTCAATGTATTTCTCAACTAAGCAGATCTAGAAAGGGGGGCATTGTATTATTATTGATATCTGAAAACAACAGAAGGGAAAAAAACTCACTGTTTACTTGAAAAAAAAGTTCTGCAAAGACTGGCCAACACTAACTTGACTTGAAATGGCTGGAGTACATGTGGGATCCGTATGTAAGAGAAGCCCTAATCAGGCACTCCAAACAAACTGGAATCACTGGGATAGGAGTAGGAAGGGAGGGATGGCACAGGGAGCTGGGGCTTGAACACTCCTCCTTCCCTGCAGGCATGCAAGGTGGGATTTGGGGCTGCACATGCACGTGGCCACCCACACATGCGCGTCCATATCACCTTGAACACACCTGATCTCTCTTCTGCCTGGTTAGGACTTGAATAGGAGATGAGAGAGGGCTAAGGAAAGATTCCTGGCTGGAAACTTAGAAAGCCATCATGGCTAACGATGGAGGGCTGGACGGACCAAGGATGTTTGATATAATTCACCTCCTTTCCACCCTCTGCCATGTTCCCTGAATCAGCTGCAGGGCACAGTTTGGTGGCAATGCCAAGGTGTGGGAAGTTCATTCGGGGGATAAAATTACAGCAATAAGTTGTGCCTACCTAGTCTGCAGCCACCATACTTAAGTCTCATTTCCACCCGAGTAGGTGACTTAAGCCTGAATGCCCTGCACCTGCTGGCTCTCTGCCTATCTTACAGGCCCTGCTACAACTCACTAGAATCCAGTATCTTTCAAAAGACCAAGCTCATCAATATGTGGAGAAAAGATGATGCAAATAAAACACATGCACTTACATATTCATTAAAAATAGGTGTGTAAATTAGCTTATTCTCCTCTGTATCATCAAACTCTTGGTAGTACTTCTCCATGAAGTTTCTTTGTATCAGCTGGAAGTCATCATCTGAAATCACAAAACAGTCACCGCCAGTGTGACCACAGAGCTGACAGACAGTAGCTGCATTCATTCGGGTGCTGTCCCCAACTTCGAGTCTAGTACATTGTGCCCCTGCATCGGCTATGACAACAGTGCAGCTGTAGTTCAACAGCGGCCGGTCTATGCAGCAGGCGGCATTTCTTGCTAGCTAACAGAGCCCTCCCTCTCCCCCTTCCTCCTTGGAGTGTAAGGACTTCTTGGCATGGGTGTAAACAAAGCGGAGCCTGCAAGTTGCACCCAGAGAACGGAGCTGGGTCAGCAACAGGTGATGTAACAATTCCTTAGAAAATTCAACATGTACACAAACTGCAGCCCTTTACTAAACTGGGTCAGCTCAACTGCCCTGGTCGATTCACATACAGTCTTGCCTACTGAGCAAGTTGTGCGCTAACGGGAGTGCTTAATTACCTCAGACTCCTGTTGCCTGAGACTCCACATACCACACACTCATTGAGAGCTGTCTTTCACCCTGTGGCTCATAAAATATGCTCAGTTGAAAAGCAAGCAGCCCCAACTCCTGTGAGGAGTGGTTCCCTTCTGAGCTCCACCTCTCCTAAAACAGGAGCCAAACTCGGAAAAGATGGGGAGGAATTTGATAAAAGAATTCCATTCCTGTGTGAAAGGTAAGGAAGGCTTACAAATCCCAGCCTCGGCTAGAGACAGCTGCCTCAGCATTACACTCCCTCAGCTACAGAGGGACACCCAACACCACCTTCTCTCTCCAGCATCGGCCAGAATCCTACTGGAGATTTACCCTGGCATAAGATTAATTGCGCAGATCATGGCAGAGAATTGCCACTACTTAACAGACTGCCATCTGCATTCCCTTGACTGGCACACTACCAGGAACGGGAGCAGCAACTCATTAATTATCAGCAACATTACTTTCTTTTTCTCCTGCGTCACTAAAGGAACTGTTCAGGAACTTTACAAGCCATATAACCAGTAAAATGATCAAGATAACACACACAAACATGTGTACGTATATATGCACAAACAGATAAAGCCTGCCCAGACACCGAAAAAGGCAAGAGAGTTAAAATAGCTCTTTAATATATACACATAGGAAGAAATGGGCACAGAAGTGCGACTAACCAACCAACCAACCAAATGAACCCAGTTGTGGCCAAGCAGCTAAGAACATGATACAAGATTATTTGTTGAAAGCAGCACTGTGTAAACGACAGCTTACCCATTATGATGTCTTCCAAATATCCGACAACAGCATCAAATTCAGCATCAGAAGGCGAAGAGCTAAAAAAAGACAAGCGCAAACAAGATGTTGGTTACTTACTACAGCAGAAATCAGAAATGCAGGTTAACATATGAGTATGAAATAGTTCTATTGGTATTCCATCTACCCCTGGTGATTTATTTCTTCCTAGTGCTTTCAGATAAGCTTTTACATCAATTTCTACAACTGCAGGTTCTTTATCATACGATTCTTCTTCAAAGGAGTCTCTGATCCTTTTATCTCTTCTGTATAGGTCTCCAGTATACTGTTTCCACCTTCTCTTTATTTTCTCCTGGTCAGATAGCATGCTTCCCTGTTGGTCATTCAGCATTTCTAATCTAGGCTTAAATTCCCCTCTGATTTCTTGGATCTTCTGGAAGACATCTTTTGTTTCCCCTGTTTTCTCATTCTTCTCTATTTATTTGCATTGATTATTGTAATAGTTTGACTTTATATGACAGTCGCTGAAAACCTGCATTCAGGGTTCTGACCCTATTTCTGCCACCTTTTAATTTTGCTTCTCACCTTGTCCTTTACAATTTTAAGTCTTTCCTCTGTTATTTATCTAGGTTTTTCTATTTTTACTACAGAATTTGTATTTTTGCATTCTTCCCTAATAATATCTCTGGTTTCAAACCACAGTTCTTCCGGTTCACAGTAACTGAGTTTAGTAATGCAAATCTCTTCCTTTTGTGGATTTGAAATTCATCAGGAATACTGTTTAAACATTTTGGCACTACAACTCTTTTAGTGTTCTTTTCCAGTTTTGCTCTCATGTTGGATATTAACAGTTCATGATCAGTATCACAATCTGCTCCTGGTCTTGTTTTGGCTAAGAGAATACAGCTTCTCCATCTTCTGCTTCCAGTTACGTAGTCTACTTGGTTTCCACATTGAGCATCTGGTGATATCCAAATGTGCAGCTGTCTGTTCAGTTGCTTGAAACATGTCTTTGCAATAAACAGATTGCTGGCTTTGCAGCTCTTGCTTCATTTCTCCCCCCTAGGCCAAATTTCTTCATAACATTTGCTTCTGCCTTGTTCCCTGCTTTTGTGTTCCAGTCACCTATGATTATAAGCATGTCTTCTAAGCCATTTTCTATACTTCAGAATAAACATAACAGGTAATCAGAAATGTCAACCCTGAGTGCTCACTGGAAGGACAGATCCTGAAGCTGAGGCTCCAATACTTTGGCCATCTCATGAGAAGAGAAGACTCCCTGGAAAAGACCCTGTTGTTGGGAAAGTGTGAAGGTAAGAGGAGAAGGGGACGACAGAGAACGAGATGGATGGACAGTGTCATCGAAGCGACCAACATGAATTTGACCCAACTCCGGGAGGCAGTGGAAGACAGGAGGGCCTGGCGTGCTCTGGTCCATGGGGTCACGAAGAGTCGGACACGACTTAATGACTAAACAATAAAATCAGAAATGAGAAGAAAAGCAGTTCTCTACGTCCACCTCCATCATGTCTCATTTTAGAGCTGAGCCTGGATTCCAAATTTTAACCATGAAGGCACCAGGTAAGATTTTGGGAAAGATACTGTTCTTCCGTTTCTGCTCCGTTGGCATTATGTGGGAACAGGACTGAAATGTACAATAATAAACAATGTCATGGACAAAAAGGGGAAAAGGTTGCTCCTAACCTGATTCGTACAGGATGGACACAGAATAGTTGAAGACCTTATTGTGACTTACTGCCATCTAGCCATGTAGGAGGGGGATAACAACAGCCTCTCTAGATCAGAATACATGTATCTTTATTGCTGCAACTGAAAGCTCAAGTGATCTAAGCTGAGTCAAACATAATAACAGTGCCCTGTGACTTTCATATGATGGGTCGCCCAACAAAACAGTGAATTCAGAACAGGCCGAAGAAGAGCTTCTTCACACAATACACTTGATTTGCTTGGATATTTAACTAATGCAATCAAGACACAGTGATGTGGACTTTTGAAAGAAAAGGATACTGGAGGAGTAGATGGAGAATAGGATAAGGTATGGTAGCTAGATAAGGAAAGAAAGAAATCCTTAACATTATGAATTTTAACCTTAAAATTCCCAGTGACTCCTCTCCATGGTAACAGAAAAATTAGTAAGATTTCACTTAACACTTTATGAATAGCTCCTGGTCTCACCTAAAGCATTACCATAAATATTATGGCACAAAGACCAGGGTTACACCCACTGCTGGATATGTTTTGCTTTGGATATACCTGAGCTTTACATAAAACTCTCATATTGTACCTCCAAGACTGTGGTTTTTCGGGCCCTGCTGTGTTTGGTTTCTGATCTCTTATACGTAAATATATACAGATACAATCTTTCTCTTGAGGAGAACACTTCCTTCCTCTGAGACAGTGGGTTCTGCTCCAGCCAAGTGTACCTGCTACAATGAATACATTTATGTTTACCACTGCAGAGGACTCTCTAAGGTTGTGGTTGCAAGATTAATGTCCTTCTGTTTTAGGAATTATGTTGGTTTTCAACAGCTGCACCAAACATCCTTACAGGAGTTGATACTGTTACTGTGCTAAAATCTCACACTGCATTGGTTTTATGTTTCAGATGCTACTCTGTGGACTGAACTGTTTACAGTTTATAGTGATGCAGAAATAGAAAGATACTTACATAGACACACCAAAGTTTTCTTCTTCTAATGTCTCCATTGCTGCTTCACCACCTGTTTTAAGGAGCACAGCTTTAAACACTTTAATTTGGCCTCAGCACCAAGCTGCGGGATATTGTTCCGTCAATTTTTAATAGGGGCCATTGAGTCCAAGGTTCTGCTCCACAGTGGCCAACAGAGTGCTTAAAGAAAGCTCACAAGCAACGTGTGAGCACAATAGAACCATCCATAAACTATTTCCCAGCAACTGGGGAATGCTAGTTCTGGCAGAGGCGAGCCCTTTGGGTCATCAAATGGAATTCATTTTGCAGTAGACGTACTACAATAACAATTGAGTGCTGCCCAGTCAATTCCAACTTATGGTGACCCTTTCTAGAGTTTGCTAGGTAGCAAGTATTCAGAAGTGGTTTCCCATGCCCTTCTTCTGGGGGTGCCCTGGGACCAAGGTCACCCAGGCTGGCTCTTTTCCTGGGATGCAAAGCGGGGAATCGAACTCCCAACCTTAGACTCTGCAGTCAGAGATTTAAACCACTGAGCTATCCAGGCAGTTTAGATTTACTACAGGTAAATAAAATAAACAAATGAAAATTGCCTATGATTAATTCACACCCTTCATCATGCACTGAGGGAAATGGCTGAATTACAGGAAAATAGGTTCCTAAGAATACAAATATCTAATACCAAAAGGAAGACCTCCATGCTATGCTCTGAATGCCTGTCCAGTGGATTTCAGGAGCCTGTTGCTGATCAGGAGGGCTTTTCCAGAAAAATAAAGCTGACTTGGATAACAGGGTCAGGCATTTTCTTAAAGAGAAAGCTATCCATAACTTCTGTTTCCATTCAGAGGTAGTCAGCCAAAAGGCAGATTGAGATACAATCACACAGTTCTGGCGGTTTTGAAGCAGATTTGTTTTCCCTCCAGTTGTGTAATAATGAGAAAAATAGATCAACACTCTCTCTCTCTCTCCTTTATACAGCCGAAAGGAAAACAGCACGGGATGAAGGCCAGGAAGGATGCATGTAAATGTGGAAGGGCTGAGACGATCCCTTCTTCTCCCATTCTTGCAACTCTTCTTTTAATTCCAAATAAATGTAAGAATAAAGGCGGCCATCTGTCAAAGAGACTTTTGAATCCTTACCTTTGCAGGGGGATGGACTAGATGACCTTTGGTGTCCCCCTGCTCTCACCTTCCATTGCTCTATATTTTCCACATCTGGGTAGGGGTGCGTGTGTTGTGTGTGTGTGTAAAAACACAACCTGCAGGCAACTGGACGCCACCTGGCGAGGAAGGCACCGCAGTGCTTTTCCTATATCTTGGCGAAGGGTGCGAGAAGCTTTCCAGCGGAAGCAGAGCCTCCACAGCCAGAGGCACTCTACCCTCCCCCCAAAGTAGGAGATGCTGGGGGGGGGGGGGGAAGGAAGGGATGCTGGGCGCCTTGGGTGGGGAGACAACTCTGGAAAACGGGGCCCCTGCCTTGCCTTGGGGAGACCCAACAGGGCGCCGCCTCCGCCTCCGTGATGGAGCCTCCTCGTTCAGAGGCAGTCTACCTCTGACTACCGGGCCGCCCCTCCCCAAGACTCCGGGTCGTGCTCCTCCAGCCCTCGCCCTCCAGCCCCTCTCACCGCCCGGAGGAAGACGAAAGCGAAGCCCTCGAACTCCTCCATACACTCCGTTGAAAGGGCCGCGGCCTCCTTTTTCCCCTCCCGTTGCCTAGGCAGCAACCACTTCCGGTAGCTCGGCCAGCTCCGGCCAATGGCGGGCAGGAAAGGAAGCCAATCGGGCGGCTTGGGAGGAACGAGCGTCTCGCCCAGCCAATCAGAAGCGCAGAAAGACACCCCTCCAAAAGGGGCGTGGAGAGGGAGCACGACCTTCTATATGGGGCGCGGCCTCGACCTCGATCGCTTCGCCAGGTTTAAAGGGAAACCAGCCACGAAATAGTGGGGTAGCTTTTCCTATTGTTGAACTACATATCCCATCATTATGAACTGTGCACCCACACACCTGGGAGGCGCCTCTTTGGGAAAGGCTCCTGTTTCAGTAGCAAACATACAGGTCACATGTAGAGTAAAAAAAGCAACAGTTTGGGTCTTTTTGCCCAACCTCGTAAACTTCAGATACACTGCCTTTCACTGTGGAAGCTCCATTCCTAGGTCAAGAGATGTTAATCCGTCTATCCTTCTCTCAAGATTTTTTAAACGCTTAACCTTTAAAGGTAGGATGGCAGACTTGTGTGGCCCCTTCCAGATACTATGGCAACACCTCTTGCCACTGTTTATTCTGCCTGATGGAACTGCAGCACGACCAACCGGAAAGTCACATATTCCCTTACATATCTTCAAAGTGAGCTGCTCACGTTCCACTGAAAGACATGTCTAGGTCACTCTTGAATGTTTAGTACCAGAACCGGGAAACATATCCAAACCTTTCAACACAAAGCTACTTGTGTGTTTCCCCCAAGCTTTCTTGGTTCCGGCAGCCTAAAAATGCTTCACATAAATAAATTTTAAAAAGCAAAGACCCATTAAATTGTATTTTTAAAAAAAGCTAATTCACAGGTCTGGTCATGAGGAAAGGAATGGAAATGGAGCTCTCCAAATCTTTTTACAGGTTATGAAATGTCAAGGTTGAAGGAGGGCCAGGACTGTCAAAAAGTGTAAGCTTTAGAAAAATCTGTCCGGCTGATTTTTGCAATGCCTGTTTCAAACAATAAACAAGCACACACACACTCACATGTTAAACACTGAAGCGGGAAAACTGTTTCAGGAAACCCAAAGGGACTTTTAGCTGTCTTTGGCAGCCGCTGCACCTTCGCTGCTGTCCCCAAACCCTGTTTATAGCAGGAACGGCACCACAAGCTTAGAAGAACAGCAGTAGCTTTGGTAACTTTGATGAAGGATTCCTGTTTCAAAAGATACAGGGTGGCAGTGGGAGAGAAACACTAAAATCGATCTAAGGCTACAGAATCAGTTACAGGGTGTCAGGGATCCTAGCCAATGAGGTGGAAAATGGAAGACTCTTTTACAGACCAATGTATTTAGGACCGATTTTTCAATTATCAATTGAACGCCAGCAGGACCATACACAAGGCTTCTATGCTTTCTGATAAATTATGGTTTTTAAGCAAAGCAGAACTCTTGATATCCAGATGAATTCAGTGTGCATCAATTTCCCTTCATTTGCAGAATGAGGAAGACCGATAAGGAGCTGGAACGTTTTGCAGGCACACTTGTCTTCTTAGGCTTCAACAGGCATTATCCATATGCTTTCATCACACACATCTCTTTACACTTTCTTTTTAAACCAAGGTTTTCATAAGAGGTAGATTCTATGTGTGTTATCTTTGCACTTCTATGGAAGCACAGTACAGTAGAACCCCTGTACCCACAGGATGATTTTCCGCTGATTCACCTATCCATAGTCTGGAAATATTAAAAGAAAAATCCCAGAAAAATATATTTCTAAAGATGAAGTTACCAAAACTGACCACTCAAGGAAGCCATGTTATGTACAGTGTTTGCTATTAAAATAGCATTCGCTATAATCTGCATTTTTTTAGCAACTGTTGAGGGGCTTGAAACTGATCCCCCCGTGGATATGGGGGTCCTACTGTATGAACAAATATGCAACGCTGGATACTGGTTGCACTGTCGTGAAAAATTTGTCTATTTCAAGAGCCCACAAGGAATTGCAGTAATATTGTGCCTGGTGGCTTCAACACACCTGCCTTCAAACCTACAGGTATACACTCAGCAAAATATAACTGTAAATTTGTTAGACCTCCCTTAAACAAAAACAGCAGTTTGACCAACTTGGGCTTACTTGCTATTCAAACATGTATTTCTTGCAAAAACCATATTAACACATTCGCTCCACATTCTTTCCAAATCTGGAGATCTATAGCTCAATATTTCCCAAATGTACAGAATTTGCAACAATAGATGCTGAATTTAAAAAAAAAAGCACAATGATCAATGGTACCTTAAAATACCATGAATATCAAACTTTCTCCAGTCTGGCATTGCCATTTGAAGAATTCATCCTGAAAATTAGTTTACTTCTCACAGAAATGGTACTGAAATTGGAGTTAGAAACACTATGAATGAAAATACCATGAATTCTCTGCAGTTAAAAAAAGAAAAGAGAATCAACATTCTTTGGAATCTCCAAGATATCAAAAAATTTGGAATCCTCTATAATCTTCACACCTTCTGTACAAATCAGTTTCTTCATGTAGGTTTCAAGTCTTTGAACATTTTCATATCAGCAGTCCAAAAAATACAGAGGATTTCTGACCAGCAGGAAGCTACATTGATCAAGAAATATTGATATTTGTTTCAGATGCATGACAACTGATAAAAATAAAGGTGTCAGGGGACAGGTATGCCCTCCAGTCTATGAGATTTTGAATTCTATGTTTCCAGTGCAAAATCTTATGTGGTATGTGGAAGGCGCAGAAAGAGGAGGAAAAAAGGAAAAGATGGACTGAGGGGGAGGCGATTAAGGAAGAGACTCTGTAGCAGCCTTAGCTGGACACAAACCAACAGGTAACTCAAGTTTCACCACCAACTTTCATTACTGCGAAAAGAAACACTCCACAGTTCTGAGGCAACGGGGTGACTTCACAGGCTTCCCTCTATCGTTCGATATAAAAACCGCCCACAGCTGGGCTTTCAGCACGTGGGTGGTGGGGGTTTGAGTTGCCCTTCTCTCTTCTGGCATCAGATGGAATGGATGAGAGGCACGTCGATGAGACACCGTCCTCTACGTGTCATGAGATGTGAGCGATCTGTCGGACCCGAGTCTGTATTTCTTGCCGACACAAAGGGCAGGTCTCTAGTTGCAAGGCACACTCCATGCACAGGTCACTGGAAGGACAACGAGGCAGGTCAGGTCAGTTAACGAAAGGCCTGGATTGCCCCAGAGAATGCAAGCTTCTAAGTCACTCAGAACGCTTCCTCAGGAAGAACAGAAAGATGATTTCCCCCCCCCCCCACCCCACCTTTGCTTTTTAAAGAATTGAACTCATTCACTTTTACTGTGAATATATATAGATAGATATGTATTGCCATTAAAAATATGCTTCCTATTACCTGTGTCCACACGGCCTCAGCTCTGTGTCTGCTATTTCATCACAGCAAAGAGTGCAACAATTTTCTCGGATGCTCACTTGTTTTAACAAGGCCAAGCGTCTGTGCCTGAGGAGGAGGAAAACCAAGCACAACTGATTACTTGCTTCGGCATTTAAAAGAGCGTCAGGGTATCACGCTCACACGAAATGGATACGATGATGGGCACAACCACCGTGTACAATGATGAATCTCTAATACCTGCAAATAAATATCCCCAGCTGCGGGTACTTAATTGATCATAGTCTTTAATTAAAAACACTCTGGGTTTCTTCATATACACGATTTATTCTGCTGGCCTCAGATTTTGCTCCCACCCAAACATTTCTTAGAACTACAGATATCTGCCATCTCCAGGGGACTTCCCCCCCCACTCCCAAACTTTAAGCAGTCATGAGATGAATCAGTTCATCCTCTGTAACAGGCTGAAGGCATGACATGGACTTCAGACTATTAAGATTTCATAGCATCTTGTATTTACCACATTAGAATGCAACTAATCCTATAAGGCATGATTCTATCTTAGCTCTTCAGTTTCATGCACTGAGAAGTTAAAAAAAAAAAGGATTACCTTGGCAAAATTATTTTCTCTTCTGCTGATAGGAAGGCATGATCATTAAAGGTGCTAAATTTAGTTGATGGTGGATATCTGAAAGGTTTTGCTCCAAAGTTGAACTCACACTGTTGGTAAGACATGAAACTAGCTGCAGCAAAGAAGCCAGACCTGCAAAATAAAGGAGAATATTAGAGAATATTAATGCACTCGGAAAAATTCACAAGTGGCAGAATCATTCAAGTAGATTGCAGGAGAACCCTCATCACTAAACATCAACCCCCTCCAAATAAAAAATCCAAGGGCTAGAACCCTGTTGCTGGTTTTTGCTTGTGTAAAGGGAAAAAAAAACGTTTATCATGGCAGGAGACTCTTGCTCATTACTGAGATGCTGATTGTTATCCTGGGTGCATAAAAGGGGACAGGGAGAGATGTGTGCTGTAAACCAAGTGACCCTGGGGCAAAGCAGTATGTGTACGACGTAGCTCCTTACTGCTAGCGCAGCAAGATGGACACATTTGCAGTCCTTGATGGCCTCCTGTCAAATACCGTGAGGACTAACTGTTAATGTGCTATGAAATGTTTGCCGCCCTCAAGAGAACGATGCTACTTACACAGCAGAAGAAAAGACTTGCTTCTCAGCAGGAAGCTGGTTCCCGTTTAAATAAAAAATCATTTTCTTGTCTTGCAGGTCGAGTAAAAATCCGATGGTGTCACCTTAAGTCAAATACGAGAAAAAACAACGCAGATCCTTACAGAAGCAATTGAAAACATGGAACATGCATCCCCCCCCAATGTACATCCACAGCCAAAACTACACAAATGTCTCAGCATCACGTGTTCCTGCTATGAAACAGGAACCACATCCCCGGTTTTTACCCAATCCAACATGCTGAAACTGCAAAATTTCCACAGTACTGCTTGTGTTTATCGTTTCTCAGATTATTCCTTTTTTTTTTTTTTTTTTGCTTTAATATTATATCTTAATGATGTAAGCTGCTTTTGTATACTCATTGTTCTTTGCTTTAAATATTGTCTTCTAACAATTTAAGCAACTTTGGGTCCTTTTTAAGGAGAAAGGCAGGGTAGAAATATTTTAAATAAATAAACGGGAGAAAGAACAGTACTTCCATCAGCATTTCTGTATGTGCTGGGGAAAGCACCATCCCTTGGGTGGGTGGGGGGCATTCCAAAGTGATACTCTCCCTAACCAGAAGGGGCATAGCCCCCATTGGCAAGCTTTACCACTGCATTCTTACTAGAACGTGCGCAATGCATCTTCAAGAGGAAATATCTACAATGAAAGGAAACAGGGCGGGAAAGACCGTATGAGACTGGCAGCAAATACCAAACTGACACATTTAAACCCTTTCCAGAGATTTAACCAGAAGAATTCTTCAAGAAAGGCAGAAGGCGGCAAGAAGAAATGCGAGAGGGGGCTGGCGTACCTTCCTTCCAACATGGATGAGAATGTGGTTTACTTCTGGCATTATACCAGATCAGCTGCCGGCAGCCGTCATATGCACAGGAGTACTCGTCGTCCCCGATACCGTAACCTTCCTTCAAGGAACATAGAAGACACCACTTAGTTTCCTTGGGGTACGCCAGAACTGGCAGAGGTCTTTTTATAAAAAGGCAGACAACTCTTTTGCATAACAACAGGCATACACAAGGTATCCGCCTGCTCCTTCAAGGCAGAGGGGAAGCCTGGCCAGAGAACCGTCAGCTCAAGCGTATGCTCCAAGTGGAAGTCTGAACATCTGATTCATTGTTCAGTCAACTGGACCAAATACATCCTCTTGAGGCTCCTAGCTTTGTTTAACCTAAGACGGGTGAGTTTAAATCAAGGCAATTTAAATCAATGATCAAAGTTCCCAGATGACAGAGTTGCAAACCAATGATTTAAATAATATTTCCCCCCAACAATTTTTCACATATTTTTCAAAGAATGTCACAATCTGGGGCGGATAAAAATAAAAGATTTTTTTTTAAAAAAAAAAAAATAGAATGTTTTATTTAAATTGAATGTTTTTGTTTTAAAATATTGTCATGCAGTCCCAGACGTTTCTGTCAGGTTATTTTGGGAAATATTTCTATCGAGAAGATACCACCACCCCACCTGCATGGTTTTGCAGTTCTTAGAACTGTACATTTGTATCTGCAGAGCTTAACATGTCCCTTCTTAACAGCAAAAATATTTTTAATAAAAATATAGAGAAAGTTACCTCAATCTTATTGTTCGTCCGAAAATGGGTGTTTAAACAAATACAAGAATACATTTACTATATACTGTTATTGTTTTGGAGAATGAGTTAAACTGTTACTGTTAATACTTATTTTTCTCCTTCCAAAAAAGTACAGTAGAAAAGTTGTCGAAATATGAATGATCAGCCTATTAAACTGGAGATAGTTCACCTCGCAATGATTTCATAATTATGTATTTCCAATGGTAAACCACCAAACAATCATTAATGTTCTGGTATAATGGTAAATCTACTCTGAAAAACTATTATTTTAAAAATCAAACCTTCAACTGGAACGAAAATATTAAAGTTATAACAATCAGCAAGAAAGAGCCTTGATTCAAATTGAGTCCAAATGATGTCAACCCACCCTGGTGCAAACTGATCATTAAAATATTTAAATTTACAACTCATAGGAACAATTCATGTCCTCTGGGAGAAATCCACCGACAGAACCTCATCTGCATTTTCTCCCCAAAAATCAATTTTCATTATGGTATTTCATTTCTGCTGACAAGTTCTGCATCTTCTTTTTCACTCTTCTTGTTTATCAGTGACTTAAAGCCAGAACTTGCAGTCATGGTTCAGTCAACACTAGACAGATTATTACAACCATGTTCATAAGAGTAAAAACTGAAATGAATGCCCGTATTTGACTGTAGGTAACTTCATGTGTGAAATAAAGGGTAGCCGTGTGGTCCAAACAAAATAAAATCCAAATGCAAAACCAGGTGATATCTTTATAGACCACTAAAAATCATCATACAATAAATGAGCTTTTGTGGATTAAAACGTCACTTCATCAGGTTTGCACCAGTGTGAAGAACTTAAAGTCTTTAACCTAATGAGTAAGATATAGCAACACACACAATAAAGACTACAGATTCGGATGAGTGGCCTTAGGTTTAAGAGGCAATTACATCCTACTTTCCCAAGTATGTCATTCATGGACTTTAGGACACTTAAACCAAAAATGCAGGAAAATGGCAGAATCCACACAGCCTCTACACAGAAACCAGAAGAACAGGCAATGATACTGAGAGTGGGTGATTCCAAAAATGTGGTGTCACAGAGAAGACCTTCCATCTGATTTTAAACTGCCTCTAATCCAAAGGAGTGGGATAACGAAAATACAGAGGGGGGCCTGCAGTGTCCATGCCGCTTGATGAGCCTAACCCCGTGGGAGAAGGCAGCACTTACATGGTTGAGAAATTTGCTGTCTTTGGTAGCCCATCCTATCTGCATCACTCCAGATGTAATGACTGTGACTTCATAATACCAGACTCCAGAATCTACACAGAAGGTACATCGGACACTTTCAAAAGATGAGGCATCACACCGAGCCTGGCAAACAGAAACCAATAATCAATCAATCAATCAATCGACCTCCAAAGAAAATGCCAGCCTGGCCCAGCAGGGGAAATTTTATCCCTATGTGGAAGTCTTCAGCCCTATATTCTCTTCAGCACTACTTTGACATTAAATAGTTTTTAACTAATCTTTGCTTGTATCTGTTATGTTTTTCTGTGTTACTTAACACTGTAATTAAATAAGACCCCAGCTTTAAACTGAAAAACAAAACAAAACCTAGAATGAACATATTAAGCACCCTTAATTGGCTTGTCAATATTTTCACCTAGGATCCTGCTTTTATAAAAAATCCTCCTTAGTTTGAATTAAGAGCATAAAAATTACAAAAGTCGCCAGATTAGTGCCTTTTCTTCCAAAGGAAAACAAACTCAGACAGTGATGCTCCTGAAACCTTGCTGTGCTGATGAGTAAGAGAAAGAATGAGTAAAAACCTCTTAGAAGGAAGACTATAACAAAAGACCTACCTCCAGCCCATGTGGTGAGATCTTAAGGTATTCACTGACATCATTACTATTCAACATGGCCTTAATGTGGGTCAAGTCAACCTTTTCATATGTAAACTGTCTGCCTTCTTTCAGAACTGCAGAAGAGGATAAATTGAGAAGTCAGGACTTTTTCTGCAGCAGTGCCAGTAATACAGAACTCAGATCTAGCAGTAAGATGCAGCTGTTTTAATGCTACTAGAGCAGGTAAATTCCAAACAACCACTTCTCTCCATCCAACCTATGAATAAAATTTTAAAGGGACAGACCTGGCATATAAACATAGGTGACTGGTGCTGTAGTTGGTGGTAGAGACAGGGATATGTAAAATGTGGCCTCCATTTGCTTTTATAATTCCCCTCCTACTTTTTTAAAGCTCCCAGTGCCCCCCTTTCCCATCGCCACCCAGGGGGTTTTTTTTAACTGTTCAGAAAGCTAGAACAAGGATATGCAATTTGTGACTAATTAAAGTATTTGGCATGGGATAGGGCCCATAGCAAGGTCTTGGCTTTATCCAAAAACCCATATATCATGATTTTGAAAGCTACTCTGTCACCATTATATCAGGTCAAATATCTGTTTAATTAGAAAGAAAACAAAACAAAAGGTAATGGCCTTTTGAACCAGACTACTTTGCTTATATTCGTACTTACAGAGATTGTCTAAACTCCACTGGGCACAGAATCCAACTTGGCGTTTTAAGTAGTCTGGATTATCTGCCCATTTCTCTAACAAGACAAGCTGGTCACTGATGAACGTTTCAGAAACAGTCATTTTATTTTCACCTAGAATTGGAAAACACAGGAAGAAAACTGTGAAAAAACACTACGCAGCAGAAGAAATAGAGAAACAATACTGAAAGAAGCTTCTGCAAGGAGGACAGACACAGTGTTTTAAAACCTGGTGTAAAAAAAGGAAAAGGATTTATCTCTCCTGTCTCTCAAGGAAGAAATCATGCAACATTCAAGGATTGAGGCATTGAAAAACTGGCAATCAGTTAGTGGGATCAGCATCTAATAAGTATGATCCTGCAATAAAACAGAAGCAGGGAGGTCCTTTTAAAATTATTTTTTGCTTGCTATACTCAGGAAATCCCTTCGCCCCACAGGTAAGATAGCATTAGCACCAAAGGCTCAGTTTGAGGACTTAACTTCCTTTGACTGAGAATTAATCGGGACAGCTCCCCCAGTAACAATCAGGGCCATCTAACAACAAGAAGACAGGAATGGTAAACTTTTGTGCCTCTCGATACCACAGGAAGCCATGAGTGAAGGCTCAAGCACTTTGTGGCCACGGCCACAGCTGGAGGTGGTTGTGGGTGTGACCCAGCCTCCTTCCTCCCACTGGTGGTGGAGAAGACAGTGGCAAGGGAGTTACTCAGGCACCACTGTGGCCCACAGGCTGTTGATGTCTGCTCTAGCATATGGAGTGAAGGAACAGTTTGATTTATCTTTTAATATTTAACTTACTGTGTTTTTAAATGGTGTGAATTTTAATGTTGTGAGCCGCTTTGGGTCCCTTGTTGGGAGAAATGCGGCATATAAATAAAACTAATAAATAAATAAACAGCGAGCCAGGGCCCTCTCAGGCAGACCCACATAAACAATTAAGAAGGTACAATTCCTTGTTGTAAGTACAGGCAGCCATTTTGAGTTGAGCTTTTTTACCCTGTTTTGAATAATCACACTTACTTGTTTGTGCAAACTTTTCCAGGGCTATTAGTGCAAAAAGCATTACTGTTGGATGAGACTGGAACTCCTAAGACAAAGAAGAGAATTACTGGCCTACAGTCCTCCTTTAAGCTTCCCTGCCCTCTGCAAGCAGTAAACCTTTAGGGATTTGACCAACATGGGGAAAATCATTTGCACTGTCAAGACAAAAGCATGCTTGTTACACTACAACACATCTTAGTTTCGACTTGCATTTGCTAAAGCGCATAAAACTAAATCCCTCTGGCATGCACCACAATACACAACAATTTAAAAAAGGAAGCTTATTTATTTTACTCACCAAGCTCTGCAGTAAGTACTCCAAAATCCCCTGGCTGAGTAAACTTACACTTGCAGGGCCTGCAACAAGACTAAAAATGAAACATGTGCATCTAAACAGTTGCATTACTTTCTTTTAATACATGGCTGTTAAAGAGCTATCTGTGCTATTCTGTCTTCTCCACTACTTTGGCTTTTTCTTTTTTAAAGTTACTTCTGTTGGATTATCACTGTAATAATTAGTGCAGAAAAATCTAGTAGTACACTGAAGGCATTCTCCAGGAAAGTGCCAAATTTGAATTCCTGCTCAACACTGATTAACAAAAGACCATATTTATAAATTCCTGAGAGCACACACACACTAAGCTCTGCACTTTTAAGACTGATTGATTTCACTGGAAAAGTTGAAGCTCTAAGCAGCAACCAAGGCTTTAAAGGATGGGCTGCGAAGACAATGTCTAATTACATGCAATGTACTTTATGCAGTTAAAGCGCAGGTTGAAGAAAAGCTAGAGGGGAAAATGGGGAGGGAGAAGAGAAAGAATGGGAGTCAAACAGCCATCCTAGCTACATGTAAACAGACAATAAAACTCCACATACCTGCAAGTTTTTCTGCTAAACAGCCCAGTACTGCCGTTGTGTTCCGGTGTTTGGCGGGATGACAGGCATCCTGGCGAGCAACGGCTCCACTTAAACTAAGTATTTCCGTCAGCTTTTGCAGTGCATCCTATATAAGGAAGTTAAGAAGAGTCAAAAGGATCAATACCAAGGCACACATTCCTTTCTGCTAATCTGATCTCAACAAATCACTCACTGCCAATGCAGGCTGATTAAAATGTAAGCAATCCACTGAATTAAACAGTAGGCTGTGGAAAAATTAAGCAAGTTTCCTTTTTGTACATCTTTGTTTAATATTTTGCTTTATAATGAATACCAACACACAATGTTCCCTCTAATTTTCCACTAGCACTGGGTAGGGGCTCCACCCAGCGCTAGCAGGGTTCTGGCTGTGACTGGATGCAAATGGGCGGCAACACTGGCTTGGCTGTGCAACACCAATGCAGCACTGCACAACCACACAGCTTAGAGGGAATATTGGCAACACATATCTACTGAACTATGAGGACACGTAACACTTAACTGGTAATCACAATTTTAAGCAAGCCAGTAAATATCTCAAAACCAGAGGCCATATTCATCCCATCTTCAGAACAAGAAAATAGTTAACTGTTTAACAAACAGAAATCATTACAACACATATCGGCAGAGCTCTGCTCCCTATTGTTCTTGCTGATGCTGCTTCCCTAAGTGCAATGGCAGGATTAAATAATGAACACTACCTAAACCAAATGTACACTCTTATCTGTATTGCTGTTGCGATCCATTATAGGAAAATAAAGCATATACCAATTCACTTTGCATTCACTTCACTGTGATGACTTTTGTCCAGTGTATTACATTGAAGTGAAGCAGATATACATCTCATTTTCCAACACAACCCCCATACAGACCTTGCTACTTTTAAAAGATGCCACTCTAAAGCCATGTTTGCTACGTGTGTTTGAAACCAGGCTATGAGTCACACATACTTATTTATTTCACTTACTTTTGTTGGCAACGGACACTCATCCAATAGTAAAGTTATCACAGCTGGTCCCAGAGGATCTTCTAATGGAATAACTCTAATTAAGGACTGGACAACTTCCAGCCAGCCTTCATCTGTTAACCAGAGAACAGAGGCAACCATCTTAGACTGGCAATGGCAGAAAGAGACAGTCTGCGCAGAAATAGTCACAAGTGTCTCTTCAGTAGCATTTTAACCATTCGTTTGTAAGACTTATCTCAGCCACCCAGTAAGTAGTTAACAATTAGCCGCCAACCCAGACTGAAAGAGTAGGATAAAGTTAGTAGCTCCCTGAAACAGTGCAAATGTTCTTAGCTCCATTCACTTATTTGAAGAAAGTTTGCACATTTTATGTTTACTATCTGGTTCAGGAGGATCCAAGTGCTGATTGGATCCTGCTTCCAGATAACCTTTTAACTGATGGTGCCTAGATCTAAAACAAGTATGCTCTACTTCGGTTGTGGGAAAAGTACAGCCCTCCAGATGCTGCTGGAACACCAGCGCCAGCATTCCTTGCCACTGGCTATGGGGGCTAGAACTGACGTTGCAACCCAACAGATGGCTACACTTTGTCCACCCCCTGGTAAAGAGCGGGAGACCTCTTTTAACTCAAGGGTAAAATGCTACTTCAGAGACGATCTCTGGGAGAGGCAGAGATGGCTCAGGTGTGGCAAGGCAAGGCCCACACAATGGCAGGACCAAAATGCCAGCATATTATATCTTAACATTCTTCTTGCCAGAAGTGAAGGCCTGGGGAGATTAATTTTATTTTTTAAAAATGAGCTGGAGGGGGGGACACACACACACACACCTGTTTTTTAAAAACGTTGGGAGATTTAAAAAACAAAGTTACAGAAGATGATGTGGAGAAGTCCAGAGGACCCATCCCAAGGGTCTGAGGCCCCTGTACTACCTGAATTTCTTTTGTAATTGATAATGTGAGGTGTGCAAAAATCACCATTGGGCGTTACCACAGCTGACACAAGAAATGAAGAGTTTGCTCCGGTTCCACTGTGTTTCCATCAAAACTCTTTTAATTCATCCTGCAGAACTAACTCAGTATGGGCTCTCAAGAATGGATCCAGCCCATCCTCTTCACAACTTCATCAAGAATTCCAATTGGCAAATGACAGAACCTAGGAACCGGCTGCTAAAGATATACTGACCGGTGAAATGTGTGTGTAGACAGACTGCCTATATATATTTCACCATTAGGGTGAAAAGGATTGGCCCACTTCTAATATTTCTGGAGCTAACCCTGGAAAGAAAAGGTCAGCAGAAAGCTCCAATGCATTGCCCTCCATCATCCTCACTCCAGAGGCCAGATCCTGTGTTTTGCAGTATGAGGACACAGAGCACAAACAAACTTCCCCTCCTTCTCTAAAGCGATGCTCGTCAAGGAAGGCCCAGAAAAGAGGCAAAACATTTAAAATGCCCTATATTCCTCAAACTGATTTCTAGCACCCTTTCTTTTAAATAAGCCTTGAGCATGAGAGAGAGAGGAGTGCACTGGCCACTGAGTTATATTTTTAGACTACAAATCCTGGCCACCATGGCCACTTTTCCACACTCTGTATTATTTCTATACAAAGCAAGTCAGGATGAGCTTCCCAGTCAAGTACAAAAATCTGAATTCTCAGGCTGTTCTCCTCTTGGAAACCTCTTCCGATCACCAGACGATGTCTTAGTCTGATTCCTTTTTCCTAATCATTCACCCAGAAAAAGAGGGCGAAAGTCAGAGTGACAAAGGCTTAGAGGCTCTACCCCAGATCAAGACATAATCAGGGCTACAGCTGACATTTTGGTTGCTTATTTCTTTCTCACATTTTAAGAACAGCATCACTTCAGAGGGAACAGATGGGATCACAATGATCTTTGGACACTGTGTTAAGAGATTATGAGGATCCAAGCCTCCTTGCAGGCCAAGACTGAAAAGGCTGCGAATGTTTCACAGAAACCCACCACCATTAGATGTGAAAAAGATATGAAATGGATATCCCTCTAACTTTTCTAAAGAGGTGCTCTTTACTCTGGAGTTACGTTCTTTGGACCTATGCAGCTAAAAAGCAGAACATCCTTAGAAGCACCGCCTCCTTGGTTCTGGCACTCTGAGGTCGCCAGCATCCGTCATTTTGCTGCCTGAGACAAAAGCAGCAAAGGGGAGACCCTCACTCACTCAAGACAAGGTACACAGTACCCAAAGCCAAGACAAAAAACAAAGCAAATGTTTGCTTCTCACAGCATGTTCCCGGTGGGAGAAATAACAACCAAGTAAGCAATTAACAATTTCCTGCCCTGTCAAGACACCCAAATCTTGCCATCCAAGTCAGTTCTGTGGCCCACCATGCCCAGAGCAGGGGAATTCACACCTCGGAAAGTGCTCTCGGCAAGGAAACAATTAAAACATGTAACAACTTAAGAGACAGCCTGGGAGTTATTGGCACACATTTCAGGATACTCCTCCTTTCTCTTGCAAAGCAGTCCAGTCTTCTAAATTATGATTTATCTTATGTTGGAAACAAATAGTACAGCTGTTTGGCTACCAGTCTCAAGCCCTAGTTGCCTGTAAGAGCAAAGTGAGTCTGTTAGCTTGAGCCTCACTCGTGGCAGCTGGCTGGCTGGTTTTGCAACACAGCTCATAAATTGAGCCAGATTAGACAGGTACACGTATTAAGCTAATTACAATTTTACCGAGCTCATTGTTGAGCAGCAGTATTATTTAGATAATTACTGTAAATTGCCTCAACCCCAGGAAATACACATGCAGCAGAACTTTAAGCTTCTTTTCAGTGCTCAGGGACTTCCCAGCAGATCACAACTGGAATGCCGCATAAGAGTATTGGAGATACCTGTTTCAGCCATTTCATGCAGAGTCATCATTGAATAAGGAGGTTCTTGATCACTGAAAGAAAAAGAAAAAGGATCACATTAATTTTTATCGGGGATGACACACCTCTGTCAACACACAGTGAACAAGAAACACAGCATGCAGATACATGACTGTTGCATGAGGTTTTTTTATTGCCTAACAACACACTTCTCCATAACAGAGAGCATTCATCATCTACAGCACTTACCTGTCAATTCAGTTTTTTAACTCACCTCTTCCCTAAGTAACTCAGAGTAGCATGAACTCACATTTATTCTTACAATAATCTCATGATTGCAGTCAGTTAGAGAGAGAAAGTGAGCAACTGACCTACTATTACCTAGAAAGTTTTGTGATATGACTGGGGGCTCTCTGTTCTTCGGTTTGACATTCAAACTAACACCATTTCTTCCTCCCAAAGGGTGAACATCATCACAACTATTTTGACTTTAGACGCAAGCAGTTCTGAGCAGCAACCGAACAAATCTCCAGGGTTTTCCAGCTAATACATTATTCTCTTTCTGGCATTTATTTTCCCATTCATTTTATCTTGAAGGATGAGGAGTAACTATCTCTATTTTTCATATTTCATCCTATGGCCAAAGTGTTTGCCTTTTTAGGAGTTTTATGCTTCTGTTTTGTTTCTATTCATTTGTTGTAGTGTTTGTGTTTTGTTTTTCCTTTTCGGCCGCCTGCTTGAGCCAATAAATGGATACATCCTTACGATAAACCCACATTTCAAATGTGTCTGTCTTGCACAGTTAAAAGCCACAACTCCACACCAAACGCTGTAACTACTATATAACAAAGGCAAGGAGGTAGTGTTTTAGATCATTATAATTTTAAGTTTAAGCTACATCCAAGGTACCCCGAGAGTTAAGCACACATAAGTACTATTTAAATCAGCAGCACCAAAGTATGTTCTCTTGCTTAGCCTTCAAAACGGGCACTGGCAGGGAAAGCAGGGGATCTGTAGTCCATCATACCAGAAGGAAACCAGGATGGGGAAGGCTGAACAACGTAGAATGGCCCGAGTTACTGAAATCCAGGGACCTGCAGCTACTGATGTGCCTTAAGGATGTTTCCCAGTCCTCTAACTAAGAACAAACTGAGTTTTATACACCACAAAACAGCAGGTTTCTTCTGGTGCAATATGCTGGAATGAAAGTGAAAACAAAGAACCCAGCTTGGCATGTAAAAATCTCTTATTCCACACACAGCAGGGATTCTCTAAACTACTGCCATAACCAACCCGTACATTAGAATTCAGTGATCCAAAACTTCCATTTGTCTTATTTCTAGATTTTTAGGCTGTCTTCCAGCCAAAGGCTTCCAACTCTCTATTTATCTATTTGGAAGATTTACCTCTCAACTTTGTACTCTGTATGAGGTGCCCAGAGCAGCTTACAGAAATTATAAACAGGTCACCCCACACAAGCAGACTCAGCATGGACATCTGCCATGACTTATTGGGACTCTTAACTACAATTTTTTCTGCACTACCCAAGAAGGGGTGATGCCCAGCTTGAGGAAGTGGGATTTTATCCACAAAAGCTTGCAATCCATTTGATTTTTTTCTAGTGGCTCAATAAAAGTATCATTCTGCTCTTGCATTTGTGCAATCCTGAACCATACAGCCTTCTCCTAATTCTTTCTAAACATAAAAAAAATGCAGCCAACAACAGCAACAACACAACAGACTGGTGCACTAAGTTTTTAAAAAATAAAATTAAAAGTGTGGCAAGCTGCTATTAAAAACTACAACCTGACAGGAGAGATATTTGCTGGAATAAAAATGTCCTGGCAAGAGGGCAGAAGGCATGGGGATGGGAATGAACTTCTCATGCAAGAACATTGCATACTTCTGATATAGCCACAGAGAAAACTTTGCCTGCCAGCGAATCATGTCTTGATCACTCCTGGCATGTGAAGTGGCTTCCAGCAGAATTTAGGAACTAGGTTTCTATCAGAAGAGATTATGTTTCAAGTATCCTGGGCCCAAGGAATATGAGGCTTCAAAGGTAACGATCTCTAATAAGTATGAATTGTGGCTGGAAGAAAACTGGTAACCAGTAAAATGGTTGTAAAACGGGTGTTGTATATTCCCCATGGATAAACATTTGATTTACATGCTGCAGCAGCATCTGCCTTCAGACCATTCCCTGGGACTAACATAAGTTCTTTCCTCCTTGCCAGAAAAGACATGAGAGATACAGAGCTTGCAGACAGCAAAAAATGGAACAATCACCTAAGGAGTTATGAAACATTTCGACACCACTAGTGAGTGCCCTAGATAATGAAGCAGGAAGGAAACTGTCATCACTCTTGTTGAAATTAAGATACAAAAGATAATAAAAACTGGTATCCAAAGAACAAAGATTTTAATCAAGAAAAGCAACATTCAGGATTTTAAGACCACTGCCGCAAGCAGAAGTGACTTTCAAGGTGGTCTTTCCAATGTGTTTGCTTTCTGCTCTAAAAACAACCAATAACAAGCCACTATGATTTTAAATTCCTTGCAAGTAGATTTTTTTATTTTATTTTGATGGACAAAAAAATTCATGCATAAGGGTTTTTCTAGAAGGGGGCCAAGGACTTTCCTAAACTAAGAACTGAAGCACTTTTGAGCTGCTGAGATAAAACAAGTACTAGGCCGTTGAACAGAAATACTGAGGTCCAGCTGAGACATGGAAGCAATTTGATAGCTCAGTCCTATCCCCACAGAATGTGCACAGAGGCAGCTCCTTCCAAACTGGTCTTATGGAACTCTACTGACAGTGCTTGCCCACCGCCCACCACCACTCTGCTTCTCCGCACTCAGAACAGGCCTTCCCAGTGGGTTTTCCACCTATTCGTACCAGCATCCCTCCTGGGCCAGACCAAGGGCCTCTCTTGGCCAGCATCCCATTTCATAGAGTAGCCCAACTGTGGCAACAGGCTTTTCCTGCTATTGTTTCCCACCAATGAGTATCCAGAAGCAAGCTGCCTGATACCATGGAAGTAGCATAGGGAACTGAGAGCACTATGAGCCATACACTCATCTAACCATCTTTTAAATAAAATATTTATTTTTTTCTCCTCAATAGCCTACTTCTTTCTTCTGTATAACATGTTTAAACTCAATGCCATCACGGAGTCTTAACACATAGACTCTATGAGAACAAAGTAAAATGTTTCCCCCCCAGAAGCTTGCAGTTTGTTTGATTCTTCACTGGTCCAATAAAATATATCACTCACTCTTACATTTGTATAATCTTGGGGACCACACAGACCTTTCTTTCTGGATTATAACAGATACCATTAATAGCCACAAACAGCACCACCAAGAAGACAAAGGGGACTCTCAATCACCTGGATTCACCTCAGCCAGAGATGACTACAAACTGAAGAAATATCTCCTTATGTTCACCAAGTAAAAACACTATTTTGACTTTGATTTGGCACAATTGGCTATTTCTACTTGGTCAATAAACCACATTATAACCCATAACGTGTGTTAGAGGGGCTGCTATGTCTTTGTGCTGTTTTCCCCCACCTCCATAGCCAAAAAAGAACCTGCAGTTTCAAAGCACACAATATGTGTGCATGCACACACATGCAGAGGCAATCAGAGAGTAACTGGAAATCTTTTGGTCAGCCTTCCAAGGTTGGTAAATTGAGTACCCAGTTTGCTGAGGGTGGGGTTCCAATGTGAATAATTAAATTGTAAATCACCCAGAGAGTGCTTTAAGAGCTATGGAGAGGTATATAAGCAGCACGCTTCTATGGATTCCCAGCCATCATCATCATGGTGTACCAAGAGAGGGGGCAAAACACCTGAACTTCCTCTAATTCCATCACAGTTATTCAAAAGAAAATGAGGAGTCATTCGCAGCCAACTCTACTCTTCAAGAAGTACTTACTTGTCTACAAGTGTCCGAATCACCGCTAGCGTGTCGAGTACTAACCCATCCACGTTATGTTTCTTCCTCCTTGGTTCGTGTGGTCCCCGCCCCCGCCGGGGGGGCCGTACTGGGTCCCTCGGATGGCTCCTTGTTTCAGGTGCAGGTGCTCTGCTGCTCTCCGCCTGACGACTCCTGGAATCTGCATTATCTTCTGCCCCGCTGTCTTCCCGACAAACGCAGGAGTTGCCCATGATGCTGTCCCCCAGGATCTGCAGCCAACAGGGAAGGTTCTGCTCAAGAGTCAGCCGACACCGTAAACCTTGGAGAAGGCTTCTGCTCACGTAGAACACGACAAAAGCAACGACAATCATCTAGACAGTTTTAAAAGCAATGTTTTTTGGATGCTGAACTGCAGTCTTTGCATCATACAAGTTTGTAATAGCTGGACTAGGCAGGGAATGGTGGCTTTAATTTCTGACATCATCACTGGAGATAAACATTGGTTCTTCAAGAGGAGGCCTAAAGAGAAAGAAAACCATCCCATCAGTTTAGATGTTGAACTTTAGTATCATACAGCTTGCAAGCATGCTTTCTTCCAAGTATCTTTTTTTAAAGATTTATTTATTAAACTTGGCCGGGCAAGCTCTGAGACTCCAGGGGTTAACCCACCACAACCTGCTGTGAACTGCAACACACCTCAGAACCAAAACTGGAAATGGCCAGAAGTGTAACCAGTCCTGAGCTACAAAACAATGTATTTGTTATTCTAAATATCCTCCTAATAATGGAAACCCGGTTAGTTTAAACTGAGGATGGTGGAAGTTTCTCAGACAACTAGGTAACTAAATGTTACCACATGGACTTGGAAGAGCTACTCCACTCCACATGACCAACAATTCCTTTACCATTGTTTGTTTATGTGTAGTCTGAATAATTAAACTGTAAGCTGTTCAGAAAGCGCTTTAAGTGCTGTGGGGCTGTATATATGCAGCACACTTCACTTTTTATTTCAAAACATCAGAGTAAGGATGTTTTGAATGACAATTCTCAGAATATTCCTGCCAGAACAACCTGTTTTTTTATATCTGAAAAATACACATACTCTCTCTCCTGCCATCCCAGATCGCTTACCAAATAGATTAGACAGATTAAAAAATAATTAATTAATTAGAATTTAAATGCATCAAGAATTTTTTTAAAATGGTCCACGTATTGAAGTGACTGTTTTTCTAAGGGAAAAAGAAAAATTCTAAGAAAAGAAAAACTCAGCATCCTACTGAACTTCCACTGAGTGGAAAGTTACGCCAGTGTAGTCATGTGGGACTGCATTGGTTGTAAACGCACTGTCACCATAGCAGTGATGCTCAGCATGAAGAAAACCCACAGCTTGATCCTATGTTTCCACGCTAGTGGGATTGTTTTGCTCACAGAAAAAGTTCAGTAGGATTCCAGCCAAAACTGTCCAGTCATTTTTCAGAAGTTTACAGTGTGGTGCTCAAAGAGCACACCGACTGCTCCTGTCAGGGAAAACCAACCCGTGCATAATTAAAATAAATCAAAGGGATATCCAGAGTGAATCAAATGAACTTTCTACTGCCTTCGTATCGGCAGAACTAGAGGAAGCCTTAAGATGTAGGAATGGCAAGGTGGTAGGAATTGTTGATATCCAAATACAGCAAACGAAACATTTTGGGCAAAACACAAATGGCTTCTTCAACTCTTTAATAATTGCTCAATAATCAAACAAATTCCAAAAATATGGTGGAAGACAAAATTAATCGCTATAGTGAAACCAGGCAAAGTACCATCAGACCCCAAAAGCTGCAGGTCAAGCTCCCTACTGACCTTCCCAGAGAGCTCCTCTTCGTCGGCTGGGGGGGTCTCTTCTGTCCCACCCAACACCCCCCTTCAGTCTATTCTTTGAAAGAGTTAGGTTTGTTCTGCCTGAGGACTGATGTGAAAGGCTACCTACCCCTCTGCCTACTCTCTTACTGCTTCAAACGGATGTAGGCTACACAGCAGAACACCACATAGGGGGTCAAGTCCTTTCAAAGTTTTTCTTATGAACAGGAGGAGAAATCATGATGCTTATGACAGGGTTCTTCCAGAGGGAGGAAGACTCCCAGCTACAGAAAGGAAGCCAGTCAGCCTCCTCAGATTGCATTCCACTCTTGCATGCCAGGAGGAAAGCTGTATAAGCTGCAAAAAGGAAGATAAAGAGCTACCATTCCACCACAGAAAGTATAACGTCTAACTCAGGGTGACTCCCCACATGTTTAGCTATTGCAACTCCCATCAGATCTTCAACAAACTGATTATTTGCAAGGTCTGCAAAAAGAACCTGTAAGAGACATTCTGGAGCTCAGGATACTCTAGCAGCATCTGTGTGCTCAGCTAAACATTTGGTAGCTGATGCAAATCTGGAAACTCACTACAAGTTCTGACACAAAGCATTAACAGTGAACCATGTAACCTTGCTGTTACATTTCTCCTGCAGCCCATTTCTCCACAGCTATCTCCTGCATCAATAACAGCTTTCTACATTTCAATCAAGCGAAGAAAAGCAGAAAAGACGTGTACCACCCAGCTTAAGGAGAAATAAATAAATAAATTCTAGCTCAAATTGGAACATAGTGAGGAATTTCCCAAATACAAATTAGGTTCTGCAAACCTTAATGTATAAGACTTGTCTGATCTCAGACAGAAGCCAAGGTTCGCAGGAAAGAACATTACCTGAACCAGCCTTGTCTGCCTGTTGGACTATGAAAACATGAGTGGGTCTTCAATTGCCACTATTTACTAGAGGAAAATAAACCTTTCGAAATGGTAATACTGAAGAAACTAGTCCTGCAGCTCCTAGCATAGCACTACAATTCAAAGAACCCCAAAGACTTCAAATCCCAAGCTGCTTTCAGCAGTAGCTGTCCCTTAACTGCTGCATATATTTTTAGCAACACGTTTGCCAACTGATTGCATCAGACACAAATTCATAGAGCAAAAGTTCTATTTTTGTGGGCCCCAGGCACAACGCTACAAATATAGTCCTGGACATTTTGGCATGCAGTACTTTCCTTTCTCCAGCATAAAAGATACACAAAGTACCTACTATGAGTCAGCTTAATCAACTGTAAAAACTTTTAAAAACTGTGAAGTTACTAACACAAGCAGTCCAAAAAAGATAATGGGGGTGGGGTTAGATTTTCCAACTGGTTGCTTCCAGAACTACCAAGATGAATCAGCCTCAAGAAGTCCTAGCTTCATCCAGAATAATGCATTTCTAAACATCATGATTATAGTGAAAATCTCACTGAAAGAAAATTTAGGAATTATCTTTTGCTGGCAACACCTTCAGATAAGACTAGTAATTAATTCACATAACTTCTGTTCCTCTGCATTGTCCCCTGCCTCCTGTTTAAATATGTAATTCCAGTGTCTATCTGAAAGCACAATACTTCAGCATCTATTAGTACACATGACTGGTAGTAGAAAAAACATGGTTTCATTATTTAATTTGCAGAGTAATTCTAATTGCAGAATGCACTTTCCCCCTTTTGAACTGTCCTGAACTTCAAGGAATATATAAAGGGATTTAGGCTCTTTTCATAAGCATATCCACATACTATTTCCATGAGAAATTTTATTTTCTCAATAGTATACACGCCCATCCTTTCAGAAAGTCAGTCTCAACCACAGACATACACAGAGTTTTATAGTCCAAAAACAACCCACCAGAGAAGATGTGGACCAGCAAAGACACCAGCTGAAAATTGCTTCAGCCTCACGGTCTCTGTAAGAGGTAGTGAAGGAATCAATGATTCACAGCCTCACACATATTCTTACATTCAACAAAATCACTTCTTCATGGAAAAAATAACGATCTGGCTGCCCTGAATGAATAAGTCAAAGTTGAATAAAAGGATGATTTCAAGCACAGAGCTATTTCTTTCTTCCGTTTCCACTCTTAGCTGAGTAATCTGCCATAGCTAAATAAAGCCCACAACCTTCTGAGAACCAGCTCTTGAAAGTAACTACAGTCGTGTTATTTGTACTGCAACAAATGAAACCACATTGGGTTAACTGTCTTTTCCCCTCATTAAAATTTTTTAAATACCAGTTTATTTACAGACACAAATCAGTTTACGAGATAACTATTTCCTAGAAGTTTTAGCAAACCAGAGTTTAAACATATATGTATTTCCCTGTAGCTTCCTGGTGACCAGTTTCTTGGTAAATCTTTTATCACCTAATCTTCCAACCATAATTCTACTCTTAAGAGTTTAAAAACTTCAGTTTAAGTCTGATGGTCTATCTCTTAGGTGAGACCTCTGCAGGCCAATCAAAAGAATATGAAGACATCTGTAGACATGTAAAAATGGATTTTGCCTGATATGCTTGCATAGACAAACATGGCTACCTCTTCTAAAACTATAAAAAATGGGGAAGCTTTCAACAATATCATTTCTTCATTGGGGGAGATTTAAAAGTGAGGACGACAGGGGAAAAGAAAAGCAGAAAATGTGACTGTAAAGAAATTCAATCAATGCAGCAAATGGTTGAGATAATGCTATTGAAGTAACTCGCTTCTGGTCAAAATCAGTCTAATTATTTTAACATTTTAGTTTGGTTTTAATTTTACCTATATTTCATATATGTCCATAATTTTAAATTGTGCAATGCTCTGATACGAATAAAGAAGGACAACTAGTATGGGCCCATTTGAATCAATGGACTCACCAAATCCCCAATGATTTAGCGGGCCCACTCTAATGCAATTTTTTATGCTAAGGAATTGGATTCCAGCCTCTGTTAAATAAATAAATAAATAAAAATAATAAAAATAAAATAATAATAATAAGAAAAAGGAAGAGTATGACTTTGATCAGCAAAGCATCCCAAATGGAATTCCCAAAAATGAGGACTACTTCTAATATCTTGTGAAAATGACAGGCAGAAATGTTGGCTGAAGTGCCTAAACACTATAAAGTTCTCTGAGAAGCAGTAAAATCTGTTTCACTCAATTGAAGCATCCCCACCAGGTACAGTTCAAGACACACAGCATGAGGAGTGTCACCAAGAGGACACTTAATCCCCCCCCCCTCAGAAATGATGCATTTAAACAGGTGAAAGGAGGGTAAAAAAGCTCACCCAGGATATAACTTGAGTAGGGATCTTTATAGCCCAGGCTTGTCATGTGCCACTGTGACACAGTGGAGTAATATTCAGATATTAATGTATTCTTGAAGGCTTTCATGGCTGGGATCCGATGGCTGCTGTAGGTTTTTTGGGCTGTTTGGCCATGTTCTGGAGGTTTTTCTTCCTAACGTTTCGCCAGTTACGTTGAAGATGCCAGCACAGAGACTGGCGAAACGTTAGGAAGAAAAACCTCCAGAACACGGCCAAACAGCCCGAAAAACCTACAACAACTAATTCAGATATTATTGGGGATTTTTTCTCATGCAAATCATCTTGGGTCCTTCTTAAGGAGAAAGGTGAGATAAAAATATTTTAAATAAATAAATAAAATAAAATGTGTGCTTACACCCACAGAAGGGAATGGTAAACCACTTCTGAGTGCTTTGGTTGCTGACTCCTAACAAAGCACAGCAGAGGAATAAAACTGAGACAGACCCCTGGGAGCAGGTGACCAGGATGAGCTAATAGGAGTATGACAGGGAAGGCCCTTAATATTTTTGGTTTCTGGATACAGATGCGTATTAGAGGACATTCTCAACATCCTTCAAGGCAGACAAGACAAAGGGAATTCATAGACAGACATAAGAAAGTAATAAACTCAGAACAATGATAAGTAAAGTACCATGATAGGAGATCCTAACAAGAAAAAGAATCCAAGACGGGTGGGAGTTTCTTAGAAAGGAAATGCTAAAGGCCTAACAGTAAACAATTCCAACAAGAAAAAAAAGATGGATGACATAAAAAAGAGAGAGACCTATTTGGCATCACAAAAAGCTCAAAGAGGACCTGAAAATAAATAAGGACATTAGTTTCCATATGGACAACTCCAGCAGCCGATCTCTCTTAGAAATGGACTGGTAACATTTGAAGAGAAAGTGTTTAATTCTCCCTAGCCAGCTGTCCATTTGATATGCCTCTACTCCATCCACTATACTGCTAACTAATTTAATACATTTTCTCACTATCATCTTATCTCTGCAAGAGTTCTCCCCTCAGGCTCTCCCTAATATGGTGTGCCTCATATCGTTTCAGTTTTGCCTTTGCCTCTTAGGAAACATAATGACCACTGCAATGGTCTCATTCTATAACTTTCAACTCTGACGCCTCATCTTACTGACGCATATATTCAAGATTACACTTTGTACATAGAAGTATAAACCACAGTTTTACCTTGAATAAAAGACGTTCAAGAGAACTGATAAAAGCCATGGACATACTCAACACACATGGTTTTCTTGTCTGTCACCAGAAAGAAAAGGAACAATTACTGTCCAAAGAGCAGCACCCAGCCTTCTTGTACTTCCTCTTCGCTTCATCATCACAAGGACAGAAGGAAAAGTGAAAGTATGAATCTCCTCCTACAAAGGAGGAGTGAACTGGGTAGGGCTGAAGAGAGTGAGAGAAGAAGTCCTATCAGTGTAGACATCTTGGGAATGCATCTTTAAAGTATGCCTACAGGCTGCATGCACAAGATAGCGGAGGAACAGCAACAATATCTGAGAAGGAAGGCGTATGCTAGGCATGTTGAAGTATGATTTGAAAGAGCCAGTGGGGTGAAATGGATAGTGTGACAGACTAGGGTTCAGGAAACCTGGGTTCGATCCCCTGGCTCTGCCAGGGAAACTCACCGGGGGTGGGGGGGGGGGAGTGGCACTGTTAAAACCAGTCTTTTGGTACCTCATGGACCATGAAAACCCTATTAGAACACTATAAATCAGATGAAACATGGCTGCACTTAACATGATGGCTAACAAACGGAAGGAATCAAATAGGTACTTTTCTCCTAACAAAAACTGATACAGAATATGTGCAGCTTTAAAAATCCAAAAGAAGATACTTTTACTCATTTGGGGAATATAGCTCATCCTTCCTTATCTTCTACATATGCACATAGTCCCCAGTCTAAAACATGGTTCCCCCTTCCTTTGTCCACTCCAGCACCCTTAAGTGGGTGTTATTAAAGAGCAGTAAAAGCACTGCAACCATTTCTTTCTGGTGCATTGCTTTAGGAACAATATTTTATCCTTATCTACTTCAAACTATGTGCAGTCCTTTCCCTAAAATGAAAATAATAATTTCCCATTGTTAGCACTATTAGCAAAGGTACTAGCCACAATTGTTACTACATGAACAATAATATCACACACACACACATATACAAACACATGGGCATTAAGTATTCACCTGTATGTGTAGTGTAAACAATATAAATGAGTTCACACGTAAATATGACACACATGCTTATTTAGTATAGTGACTAAAGAAATAAGAACATTAAAGTTTTATAGCAAGAAAATTCAGCTCCTGCCTTTTTAATTGTTCTGAATAAACACTGGTAGCTGGGTCAAGGCTGATTTAGCCTTCTATCCTTCCGTGGTTGGTAAAATGAGTACCTAGCTTGCTGGGGGGGCAAGTGGTTGTTCACATAATTATGTTATGCCCAGAGAATGCTGCAAGCACTATGGGGTGATATACAAGTTGAAACAACGACAAGAAGAAAATAAAATTTCCCCCCATAATATTTCAATTTTTCTATTTTGCCACTCACTCTACCAAACACATGTTTTAAGCGATTACATGGGCATGTATGAATTGTTCGAGACTTTTAAAACGACTCATCTACCAATATACATGTAAATAATGCACACAGGAACGTGCATGAATAATATGCCTATGTGGGCAAGTAAACATGATCATGTTGTTAGGTGCCATCAAGTCCGAACCAACTTATAGCAACCCTAAGTGAGATATTTAAAGAAAGGTTTTACCAATCCTACACCCTCACGGAGTTTCCATGGCTGAGAAGAGATTCGAACCTAGGCCTCCTGAGTTCCAATCCGTCACACTATCCACTACACCACCCTGGGTAAACATGATATACAAGGGTTGCAATATTGCACAAATCTTGTAATGTGCCATTGTGATGTGCCATCAATTTGTTTCCTCTTGAGTTTTTATTCAACGTCTATGGGGAAGTTTATGGGGAAATTTTACCAACTCTGCGGCGAGGTTTTGGGGGACAATTTTACCGTTTCCCAGTGAATTTCCACAGCCAAGCAGGGATTTGAACCCAGGTCTTCTGCCTCCTGGTGCCTCCCTCTCTCCATTCCACCCCCCCCCACCCCAGACCCCTCTGGCAACAACCCCTTCCCACCCTGACTTCTGGTTTCTCTCCAGTTCCTCACTGGCACCCCTTTGAGGCGACTGAAAACACCCCCTCCGTATGTGTGTGCGTGTGAACGGCCCCATGCTTTTCTTTTCAAACCCACCTGGTCACGCCCCCCACACACACATACACGTGTCCACACCCCTCCCTGCGTGTCAGGGCTCCCGAGACGTGTGGGAGCAGAGAAGAGGCACCCCGACAGGAGAGGTCCACGTCCCTTCCCTCACATCCGTGTGCCTCGCAGGCGCACCCCGCAGACGCGTGTCAGTCTTGTTGCCGCCAGCGCGCGCATGCGCGCTCTCCCCATTACCTCACGGCGTGTGCCAGGCGCTGTACAAACGAAGGCATTTCCCCCACACACACACAGACACACACACTCTCCCTCTCTCCCCACCCCCACTCGGCCCTCCTTTTCCACACCCCATCTTTTCACCCAGGGAGGGAAGGCGCTCTCCCCTCAGGGCTTTCCCGCCTCCCTTCCATCCCCTCAGGATCGGGCCCCCCCTCCCATTCCTGTCAGCCGCCGCCGCCGCCCTCGGCCCAAGGCTTACCACGACCCCTCCACGCGGGCCGCCTAGCTCTTCGGCACTCGGCTGCCTTCCCCTCAGAGCGCCCGGCCGGAAGACCCGCGGGGGAAGGCGCTCGTGGGGCCGCCTCGGGCGGCCATCCCTCGTCCTCAGGGGGCGGCGCCGCGGCGGGGCGGAAAAAGCGGGCGAGGAGGACCCCAGCGCGCCGACTCCTGACGGCCGAGCACGCGGCGGCTCCGCCCCCCTCCGCGCCCCACCCCGCCCCGTCTCCCCAGGCAACTAGCCACGCCCCTTCCCGGCCTCTCTCGCGCGCGCGCGCTCTCGTCTCTCCAGGGCAAACCAACTCAAACCAACCACGCCCTTCTGCCCGCCTCCTCGACCACGGCTCGGCCAATCCTGGAGCTGTTCTCTTGGGCCGTGAAGCCCTTTCTCTCCCTCCCTCTCCTCGGGGCTTTATCTTCCCCAATCCAACCAATCCTATCTCCCGATAGTTGGGCGGATCTTTTTTTATTTGCAACGCCAGACGCGATAGGAGGAGGCGGGGGCTGTCCGGAAAGGATGAAGCCCTCCCATTGGGTCGGCCCGGAACGGAAGAGGCCGACCGGAAGTGGTGGCCAGGGTCCGGGAGGCGGGCCTTCGGGGAAGCGGAGGCCCCGACCACAAAGGTGGGTTTGGGAGGAACAGGCGTCCCGGCTGAGGGGGCCCATGGCGGAGGGGGGGAGGGTGCCGTCACGCCTCCCGGCTCGTGAGGGTGATTGTAGGCCTTTGAGCGGCTGAGGCCATAAGGAGGGAAAACAGTCCTTCTGGAACTACTCATGCTCTTCAGTCAAACCACCTTGGTAGGAACGGTAGGGAATGTAACGAGTTTGGTAGTTACGTTACTTTTGCCCGGCGCCTTCAGGAATTGAAAGTTCAGTAACTGAAAGTCATTAAAATGCTCACAGCAGCCCTGCGAGGTAGTTTTCCCCAAGCTGGTGCCCTCCTATGGGGTTGGACTCCACCTCCCATCATCCCCTGAATGGGCTTCGTTTAGTCCAGCTTCCATGGCCAGCCATCATCCCTGGCAGTTCATGGAGGTGGGTTATGTTTTTTGTGACTCAAGAAAGGAAAATTTCCCTCCACAATTGCCATGTGTTGTCCTTTGGAAATAAGCAAATGGTGAATAAAAGGATTTATGTTTCTGTTTTGCTGCTGCCAAAATGGTGGAGAGTAAAATGTTATAGGTAAACCATTCTTCCTTCCTTCCAGGGTAGATAAAAATCAATATTTAAAAAAACATTGATTTAAATCACAATTTAAATTATTATTTTAAAAAAAAGTCATTGATGTTTATCCACCCTGCAAGGAAGGAAGGCTTCCTTTCTTTAAATCACAATTTAAATGGTGTTTTAAATTTAAAAATCATTTTTTTTAAATTTAAAGCATCAAAAATCTGATTTTTTTTAAAAAAAATTAAATCAAATCCACCCTATTTCCTTGCAAACCAGAAACTTACTGATAAACAAATGTGGGGGTGGGGGGTGGGGAGAAGAGGTGTGGAATTTAACTGTGAAAGCCTGGGTCTTCTCTGAAACCGTTACTCCCCAAGTCTTATTTCCCAGCTCAGAGTGTTGTCTGGACATTTGACACTGTAAGGTCCCTTCCCTTTGCTTAATTTGGTAGAGGTCATCCTTTGGAACAAGCACCCCGGATGACCCCATTAAGGAGGGAGTCTTGTTTGAGCATTTCATGTAACATTTTTTCCCCTACAGCCTAAAAATAAGGGCCTTCTCAGGCTATGGAACTCCCAGGGGAGACTTGATGGGCACCTTCTTTGTTGTCTTGGTTTTCTGTTGGCTTTGCTTACAAAGGTCTTTTAATAATATGAACCCCTACCCTACGGTCTTGCTGGCTGGAGAGCTCAGTGGTTTGGTATCTGGCTGCAGAGCCAGAGGCTGGGACTCCGATTCCCCCACTGGGCCTGCTGGGAGAAGAGCCAGCCTGGGTGGCTTTGGGCAAAAGCTGTGCAGTCCCAGGACACCTCTAGAAGAAGGGAAGGGTAAAACACTTCTAAGTATTCTCTACCTAGAAAAATGAAACAAGGGCCACCGTAAGTCAGAATTGACTTGATGGCACATGATTATTATAGAGCTGGCTGGATAGTTCAGTGGTTTGGTATCTGGCTGCAGAGCCAGAGGTTGGGAGTTCGATTCCCCCACTGGGCCTGCTGGGAGAAGAGCCAGCCTGGGTGGCTTTGGGCAAAAGCTGCACAGTCCCAGGACACCTCTAGAAGAAGGGAAGGGTAAAACACTTCTAAGTATTCTCTACCTAGAAAAATGAAACAAGGGCCACCGTAAGTCAGAATTGACTTGATGGCACATGATTATTATAGAGCTGGCTGGAGAGCTCAGTGGTTTGGTATCTGGCTGCAGAGCCAGAGGTTGGGAGTTCGATTCCCCCACTGGGCCTGCTGGGAGAAGAGCCAGCCTGGGTGCCCTTGGGCAAAAGCTGCCCAATCCCGGGGCAAACCGAAGAAGAAGGGAAGGGTCAACCACTTCTGAGCGTTCTTTTCCTGGAAAAGATCGCCATAAGTCAGAATTGACTTGACCGTACACAGTTTTGTCCTACGGTCTCAAGTGGCACAGCCTTGGAACAAGTTAAGGTTTCAAGGAGAAGGAGGCCATCCAGGCAGGCCTCCTCCTTTTCTCCCTCTGGTTTGTCCCTCTTGTAGCGTGCGTTGCTGGTTGACCATCTGGGGTGTCATGCATGTTCTGACTCTTAAGACTGGGCAACCTTACTAAAGCATCTTTGCCTCCATCCATTTGGAAGGAGGATCCCACTTGCACATTTTAAAGTAAGGCTCTCACCTGGTCAAAGAGGTCTTGGTTGATTAGTCATAGGTGTTTTAGTCAGCCTCTTGATTAAATATTCATTGTAGTACAAATGACCATTTTAAGGTGAAAGCTGGGGAAGGGTGGGTTTGGTGTTCCACTCCACCCAGCCTCTTTGAAGAGAGACGCTCCATTGTGATTGAGGCCGAAGGGAGAGTCCCTGTTAGCATCAGTAGCTGTGTGCATATGTTGTGCCTTGGCACATCTCCTGTGCCAGGGACTTCTTAGAGGCAACTGGATGCCCAGTGTCTAAAGAGCATGCTAGACTAAGGAGTCTTTGGTCTGCTCCATCAGGACACTTCTTGGGTTCTTTAGACTGTGCTTTCTGACCCTAGATTTTACAAGCATTTTTGCTGGAAATGATACTGTGCTGGAAATGGTACTGTACTTTAAAGATTTGCTGTCTGGTGGATTGAAGGTTCCTTACCAGCCTATCCAAAGTAGCTTTATTAGATTGTTTAGGCGGATTAATGAGTGACATTAATGAGTTAGATCCAGGATCTATCCTGAACTTCTCCTGAAGGAAAATGAAGCTGCTAGAACCGCAGTGGTTCTAGCACTGGCATCAAGCAGTGGCTGAGGCAGCAACAGAAATCACTTCAGATTAAGAGTTAAAGGTGCCTCTGAACACACGGGCAGAACAGGGGTTTGTTTTCAGAACTTTGCTTAAAGTTCTTTCACTCAACAATCCTGCTTTTCTCTCCCAGGGTTTCTTAAGTAGAACAGCCTGGTTTATAAAGGCAAAAAAAGACCCCTTTAGTTGTTGTTAAACAACGTGAGAGTGAGAAATCCTTACAGGTCATCGCTAGCTGTACTAAAAGCCCTCTGTCCACCCTGGATTAGATATTGTAGTCCTTATTTTTAGGGGTCTTTCAGCAATTATTAGACTTTAAAATGCCGTACTTGAGTGCAGTGTCCACACCGGAGGCAGGAACGGTCTCAGCTCGAAACCTTTTCTTTTGCACAGGCTGCATCACAATGGATGGCGGAGAAGGTAGTGCTGACCTTGTGATTAACAAAAGGTTTGTGTCTGAAGCGGAGATCGAAGAGCGTCGCAAGCGAAGGCAGGAAGAATGGGAGAAGGTTCGGAAACCAGAAGACCCTGAAGGTATTTTACTCTTAGCTGGGAACTGCAGGGAGGGCACAGTAGGATACCAACGAAGGCTTCAGGGTCTACCTGAAGCCTGTTCTTATGAGATCCTGGCATGGACCTGGGTTCAGAAGGAGTTTGGTCAATTGACCAGGTTCCCGCTAAGGTTTGCACCTGCGCGGCTCTGCCCCCCTCCGTGCACTGACAGCAATAGTTTCCAGCCCCTTTGTTTCCAGTCATGACAGAACCTGGCACAGAATCCGGCCCAGCAGGGCTGAAAACAAGAGGGCACGTTGGCCATTGGTAACCCAAAGTAACATCTTGTTAACTAAACCCAGGTGAAACCTGTAGGGGCTCTTGCCAGTCATCTCTGAAATATAATTCTCCTGCTTTCTAAATGAGAAAAAAAAACACCTTCCAAAGGACAGAGATTCACAGTTATCCTGGGAATTGCTGAATGATGTCTATAATTGATGATTGATATTTAAAGTATACCTTCTCTGTCAAAATTAAGCTATTTGTGTGTAGTCCTAAGAACGGTGTGAACATCCTTTTCTGTTTAAAGTCTTAGAATATGGGTGTTACAGGGGGGTTGCTTTTGGTCAAGATAAGTTGCTCCCATTTATAGACCACAGAACATTTTCTCCAGCACTAGCCTCTGCTACTAGTTCTTCCCTGCACAAGTCTTGGTATCTGCTCCTTACTTCCCTTTGCCACAGATAGACCTGCACAGGCTGCTGATGATCTGGGGTACGTTTCCTGTGTGGTAGTTCAGCACTGTTGTCTCAGGACTGCAAGTTGGTGAGCAGTGAGGCTGTCTGAGAGTGGCTTGTTTGAAGTCATAGGAGATGCCAGAGCTGAACCAAGCATTTCCGACTCCACAGAGGAGTTGTCTGGTTCGATCTGTGAAAATTAAAAGGAGAGGCTAAGGTGGCAGTCCTGCAAATAACCACTTGCCTGATCATCTGGGGTAAAGCTCTCCTCTAGGTAATCGATATAAGAGATCTGTGCAGATATCCGATTCTTGCTTCCTTTACTCCAAAAATGACTCCCAGGTAAGCATTCAGACAGTCGGAGGCTTGCCAGTTCTCTAGGCTTATTGCTAAGGTTCCCGACAGGGCTTCAGGAGGAACTTCTCTACCAGAATGGTTCTTTTCAAAATAACTCTACATAAAATGGATTTCTTTTCCTTCCAGAATGTCCAGAGGAAGAATATGATCACCGCTCACTCTACGAAAGACTTCAGGAGCAGAAGGACAAGAAGCAGCAGGAGTTTGAAGAGCAGTTCAAGTTCAGTAAGTAGATCCTGATGCAGGGAAGTTGTGCCTTCTGGTCTTTGCTTCTCTTACATCCGTCAGCTTCCTGCAGAATTTTGTTCTAAAGTGAGAACCTAGCAGTGCCTGGTAAGTGCTCATGGTTCTGAAGGCACTGGCATAATGGAAAATGCTTGATTCCTTCATAGAGCTGTACCATGGCCTGCACAGTTGCTTCCCAGGTCTACAGAAAACAAGCATATTGGGGCAGAAGAACTAGTATCCTTTCCCCTGAGTTTTAATTTTCTATGTATAAAGAAGGGCCACCTTGTCCGGAAGAGCGTTTAGATCATGTGGTTTCCCATTCCTTCCATATAAAGTGGTTCAGTCCCAACATCTCACTGAGGATGGGGACCCCTGCCAACCTCTCTTCAAGACCAAGTTGGCTTAGCTTTAATATTAGCTATGTGGGAATTGCCTTTAGGCTTTGATGCCCACATGTGATTTCTTTCAAAAGTTTGAATCGTGAAAGCAGATAGCATCTGCACTTCACCACCAAGACACCCGTCTTTCAGGGCAGTATATTGTGACAGTGGACTTCGGGTAACTGTAGTTCAGCCTTTTCTAGACCCCGTCTTTCTGCCCTGAAACATCAACCTGGTCAGAAGGGGAATACCATGGAGTGGAATTGGCTTCTTAGCTTGTCCTTTCCTCAAAGCCTGCGCTCTGGTCTTTTGCAGAAAACATGGTCCGAGGCCTAGACGAAGATGAGTCCAAGTTCCTTGATGAGGTTTCCCGGCAGCAAGTGTTAATAGAAAAGCAGCATCGTGAGGAGGAGCTCAAAGAACTCAACGAGTACAGAATATCCTTGACACTGATGTAGTTTATCCTGGTTCCAATTTGAGAGGGAAAGGGGGCCAGGGAGGTTGTCCAGCTCTTTAAGGAGGTGCCATTTGGATTTTTCGGACTCCAGCTCTTAGAGTTCTCCATTCTGGAAGTTCTTTCTGACAGACCAGTGCCTACAGACACCCAAATTCTGCTCACCTGGAGAAAGGCCTTGCTTCCTATTTAAAGAGGAAGTTGTTTGGGTGCTAACCAGGAGGGTGATTAACAGGAATTGGAGTCATCAGTAGGAAAACATGCACACCAGTTGCCAAGTATAACTGTCATGTTTCCCACTGACCAACAGTTAATTTTGTTAAGTACTGTCTCTTAAACATTGTGGATCCTGCTCCAAAACACTCCCTCTGGAGATGGCTTTGGGTGGGCGGTGAGTCTCTAGTTGGGCGTGAGTGTCAGATGAAGCGTACCACACATTTTAAACAGGCTGCCAGTATTCTGTTCAATATTTACTAGAGATGGCAGCTTTGTACAAAGCACGACACCATATAGGTGGTGCTGAGTTCCCTCTCCCTCCCCCAGGCCGCCTGGTTCACTTACCAGGCTCCACATTTTGCTCGGGTCCTCCTTGGACAGCATCGCTCCAATCCAAGCAGGAGCCCAGCCAGCCTTTCCCCGCCTCCCCAGGCAGCCAGCCAGCCAGCTGTTCATCAGCTGTGCGGGGAGACTCCCTGTCCCACGTCCTCGCTAGAGTTGGCTTCTAACCGGAAGATGCTGCAGCCGTCCGATGTTCTGGTTGCTTGTGGTCAGCCACACAGCTGGTGACTTGTCAGACCGCTTCAGCAACGGTAGCAGTTGGGAGTCCCACACGTATAAAATGCTGAACAGGCTGAAGGGTTACCAATGACTTGCTGCCAGCCAAGCACACAGAACTGTCTTCAGGCCAGTTGTCTTTGTTTGTGGTTCTGCCCCTTGGCTTCTGTGACAAGTTGCCTCCTGAGGCTTTGAGTGGATTCTCACTGGTGCCACTGCTCCCTTGGAAATGGGTGTGGATTGTGGGATTTGTATTCCTGCACTGAGCAGGGGGTTGGACTTGATGGCCTTATTAGGCCTCTTCCAACTTCACGATTCTATGAAAGGATGTTCGTTATTTATTTATTGAAGCTATTTTAAACCTGCCTTTCTCCTTTAAAAGGACACAGGGCAGCTTACAGCAATTAAAGGACAGTATTTAAGCTAATAATGGTGTGTATGTAATACTAAAAGGATCAGCCAATATAATACCAAAAACACAAGCAACACCAAACCACATTCAAAGCAGTAAAGTACAACAATCCATTTTAAAAACCTCATTCAGCAGCCAGTCACTAAGGAAAACCTTGCCTGAAGAGGAAGGTCTTTGAATGCTTGCGGAAGGAGAGCAAAGATGGGGCCAGGCTGGCTTCCAGTGGGAGGAAGTTCCACAGTCTGTGAGCGGCAACAGAGAAGGCCCTCTACCGTGTCCCCATAAAATGCACCTGTGTAGGTGGTGGGATCAAGAGAAAGACCTCTCCTGATTATTTTAACACTTGAGCAGGCTCATAAAGGGAGTTGCGGTCCCTGAGATAGCTTGGACCCAGACTGTTTTTATGGGCTTTATAGGTTAGAACCAGCACTTTGAATTGTGTCCGGAAACGGACTGGCAGCCAGTGGAGCTGCTGTAACGGTGAGGGGCGGGGGGGAGTTTGTGATCCCTGTGAACAGCCCCAGTTAGCAATCTGGCTGCTCCATTTTGGACCCGCTGAACTTTCCTAATGCTTTCCATAGGCACTGCCACATGCAGTGTGTTACAGTAATCCAGTCGGGATGTAACTAAATGTCACTGTGGCCAAATCACATGTTCTGTTTCTGCGTGCATACAGCAGTATTTCAGATTAGTAAGCATTCTGTTCTCGGCACGCAACAGGGATGGTGAACTCAGAAGGAAATACGTCCTAGCAAGGGCCTGACCTTCCACAGGAATCTCTCATAATTTGCCCAGTTATGCATTGACCTGTCTGCCCAGTTTTGCCCTGGCCTTGCTTCTTCCTCTCTCCTGTCTCCATCACTTCTTTTTTTTCACCCTGGTTCCCACGTGTTTCCCATGTAGAAATACCCTGCACCCCTGGTGTTTCTAAACTGCTCTTGAGATTTTCTGTTCTGGTTGTATTGGAGGCATTGCTGTGAAACCTCTCGGTCTCAGCAACAGCCTGCACATTCAGGTGGGTTTTCCTTTTTGCTGATGAAGAGTATAAACTTGTTTGCATTGTTCTGATGGTTGCAGGTCATTCAGAATGAATGACAGTAGTCTGAAGAGAAGTTAACTCTGTGTTTAAAAGTACGTACAAAACACTAACAAGTTTTCTGTGTGATGATACGACTGATTCTGGTGGTGAAGTTGTCCATAAGATGGCGCCGTAGAGCTACCCCCTCAATGTTACTGGCAAACCCCCAATCTCTACGTTGCCGTCTAACTTGAGTTGTCCTTGAAATTTCCTCCGATCCTTAATGTTGAATTCACAGCACTTTGGCAAAGGCGGGGGTCGGGGCTGACCTGAAGAAGGAAGCAGAGAAGAAATTGCCGGCGAAATCAACAGAAAACAAGAGCAAGTTCTCTCAGGCAAAGCTGTTGGCGGGAGCTGTGAAACACAGAAGGTAACCTGGTAGTTCCACCCATTCCCACGTGAATTTGGCAGCAGAATTCTAAAGCCACTTCCTGGGATTCTGAGCGAGGCAAGGTTTGCGGCTTGAACTCTCCCTGACGGAAAATCCGGTGACCTTTGATTGGAATCTAGAATGTCAAGCCTGTTGCCATTTCTCTGGCCTCGGAGCTGACAGTGCAACCCTGGTTAACAAGTCCATGCAAGGACGATACTTGGAAGCTTCTGGGTGACGGGGATAGCTGGTGGTTGTTTATTCTTTCACTGGAAATACTGAAAAGAGAAGTTAGAAAGAAAGAAGCTGCTAAAGGAAACAGGCAATAGGTTGCTTTCCCAACACTCTTGCTGGTTTCCTATTTAAGCAACGATGAGATGTCCCTCTTCTCCTCTAAGGAGAAACCAGGCAGTAGCAGAGTTGCACAGAGTTTGATCTGGGAAGGGAGTAGGGGGTGATGGGGAGCTGAAGATGTCAACACCTTCTGTGGCAATTACTGTAATTGGAAAAGGGGTGAATGCATCTGTCTGTTTTGAGTCAGGCTGCCTCTGATTGGAATGGCCCATATCTCCAGTGGCGACCCATCCAGAAAGCTTTAGTGTTCAAGATGGTATCTTAAGAGCTGTACATGATTGGCTAAATAGAAGCATTTTTTTTTCTCTCCTCGTGTTCCGCATACGATCCTGGCTGGTTCGGCGTCACTTTAAAGGGAAGGCAACCCTAAACAAACCAAAAAAGTATTCAAGTAGTAAAAGGAAGGGAAACAAAACAAGTTTGAGAACCTCTGGCTCAGTGAATGTGTGACCCTATTAAACCCAAACATGGTGGATCCTCGCCTACAAAGGCCCATAACTCTTATGGGCATCAGAAGCCAACAAGTTCATTTGCCATGGCAAGCATCCCTCCTGTCCTCAGTAGGAAGCTCAGTGTGGCTGGAAACTGCCTTGGTTCCTGTCCAGGGTGGTGGGGGAGATGCACGTGCGCGCCCCCCTCATCATCATAACCCCTGGGAACTTCGGCAGTTTCCAAGAGTTTCCAGACTTCCGCCCGGATGGAGCTGGGCTGGCATAAAACTTTGGCCGGCTACCAAGGCCGATGAAAGGAGGTGGGGACCCTCCAGCGTGGTGTAAAGCAGGGACGACGGGGAAGGACAGGCGGGGAACCTTCTCCCAAGGCGTTGCCCACTGAAGCTGCCGTCCCTTCTTGCTCTTGCCTTTCCTTGCAGTTCCGACAGTGCCAACAGTGGGAAAAGGCTGAAGCTCGATTCCGACCATGACCACGACAAGGCTCCAGGTGCGTCAGACGGGGTGGAGAAGGCCGAGGGGCTCCCGGAAGGCAGCCTCTCTCTTTCGCCTTCCTCAAAGTCATAAGCGGGGGGGGGGGTGACCCTTTCATGCCCCAGTAGGAAGGCTTCCTCTCCAGGTGAACTTGTGGGGAAAGTGGCAGAAGAAAGGATGCATTTGGAATATATATCCTTCGTTATGACTGTACTGAAGCCAGATTTTCATTCTTCACTTCCGGAGAGGAAGCGTTGTTAACCAAGCAGTCGTACAACTCCAGTCCCAGGCACATCTTGGCTCTCCATCTGCTCCGTTAATCCCCCTCTTCCAACGTTAGCCAAGTTAATTAACTGCGGAAGGCTGGCTGTCCACGTTCCCTTGCAGGGTTTGTCACTCTTTCAAGTGCTCGCTGGGATGTGTTGAAGCTTCCATCTATGTCCTTTTCAACATGCCATGTCATCTTCACTTTGCTTGGGCAAAGGGATTTGTGGAGGACTGCCTTGGCCAGCAGGGCGCCAAGCCGTTGAGTCTTTGCAGCTCTTCTGCTGCTCCCATTAAGATATTTCATGGAATGAAAAACCAGAAATGTGCCTTCTAACAGCTGCTCCTCCTTGTCTTGAGTGATAGCCTCTCCTTTCCCCCCCCCTTCCCTCTTTCAGAGCAGCCGTCCTGCATGCCGCTGGGCAGTGGCTCCGTGAGTGGCTCGACCCTCCATTGCCCCTCCGCGGCTGTGTGCATTGGGATCCTGCCCGGCCTGGGTGCCTACTCGGGAAGCAGTGACTCTGAGTCAAGCTCGGACAGTGAAGGGACCATCAACTCCACTGGCAAAATCGTCTCGTCTGTCTTTCGGGGCAGCAATTTCTTTGACGCCCCGCTGTAGGATTCTCCCCAGCTAGTCAGAGGCTCGGGTGGAACTTTTAAAGAAAACAACAACATGGTCTTTCATCCTACCGGGCATACTCCAACCTCACAACGTTTTTCACCTGTCTGTTTCCACCCCACCCCCAGAGAATTCCAACAGAATGTCCTGAATCTCTCTCTCTTTGTGAGTTTCCCCCTCTTTCCTCCTCCCTGCCATCCCCTCTAAAATGGCATCCTTCTTAGGAGACGGACTTTGGATCGTTGATCAGTGAGTTTTCCTCCGGAAATCTACCTGTTTAGGGGAAGCATGAATCGTTGAGAGTCCACAATAAAGATGGTTGAGCTGTCATATTTTTAAAAGATTTTGTGGGGGTTGCTGCGGTTTGGTTTTACAGAAGAGCCTTCTTTGGGGGGGGGGGGGAGTAGATGTCTGCCAAGTGTGAGCACATGGCCTAGTGCTCTTTTTAGTTTCAATTACCATTTTTCATGTCTAATTGAGAGGAAGTAAAAATCAAGCAGATGGCGAGATGTAGATTGTCATGATACTGTTAACAGAGTTTTAGTGTTGTATATGATTAAAGAAATCCTGAACGCATTTTTTTTTAAAAAAACTTCCATCTTGTCATTCATAATTATTCATTCAGTCTTCCTGCTGCCCTTAGTGATTTTCTCTCTGACTGAGATGCCTTTGCTGGATCTTATCTGAAGGGCCCAGGTTCCTGCGGGTGTTTTGAGGAACTCTGTGGACACTGACAGTGGAGATTTAGTGGTAAAAATCAGCAATAAGCCCATAGTTCCTACATAGCTTTCTAAACCTGAATAGCTGTATATACTTTTGGAGTTATTGAAAATAGTAAACAGAACACAGGTGTCTCCATAAGATATTTTCCAGGCTTGGAGAAGTTACTTGTTTAGACTACAGTGTCTAGAGCAGTGGTGGTTCCCAACCTCGGGTCCCCAGATGTTCTTGGACTACAACTCCCAGAAATCCTGGCCAGCACAACTGGTGGAGAAGGCTTCTGGGAGTTGTAGTCCAAGAACATCTGGGTGTTCCAAGGTTGGGAACCACTGGTGTCTAGAACGTCTTAAGTCAGCATGGTTTATTGGTGAAAAAAGCCATGACTTACCGATCTGTCCATGGCATTCCTTATCCAGTCCGTAGTCAAATAATGCTGAGCCCGTTTTCTTCAATGGTCTTTTGGTCCCCATTCAGCAGATTGGTCAGGAAACCTGCAACCACAGCTTCATAACTGGAAGCAAAAACTCTTGGCATCTCAGCTTGTATCAAATGGAACCGTATTCCTGAGAACTGTGTATCACATACATATCCCAACAATTTTTATCTTTAGCTCAGAGTGAAGAACCTTTATCCAGAGTGCTATTATTTTTAATATCCAAATTTTAACATTGTGGCTTTGGCAGTCATGTTGGCTACAGGACAGGCAGGAGTAGATCGCAGGTTAAAAATAATGAGTTTAGAAGGCTCAGGGGTTCAATATCCTGCACCCAGAATCAAATTGTATGCTTTTTCTGCATAGTCAAGCTGGTATACCTTCTTGGATTTAAGCAATCCATGCTCCGTCCTCCGCGCTAGCTCTTTAAAGGGGGTTAAACAGATTTGGAGAGAATGTGTTAGCAGTAAGAGGTTAACGTTAAATTCATAACTTTTATGTTTATAGCAGCACAAACAAGTTGGCCCGGCTAATTCTCTAATTATTTTAATATAATAATAATAATGCATTGCTTTCAAAACATTCTTTTAAGATCAGGTATATCAGTTTGCTTCTCTTGTTAATGCAAGAAATAATGTTTTTATTGCTAATGCTGGTGTGTTACTTGTAAGCAATGGGTAAGGTAATCGGCGGCTACTAATCATGGTGCAAGATGCTGTTACTTACTTAAATTGTTGGTGGAGATCAGCAGGGGTGCTGGAAATTGTTGGCCAGAACACTGAGAGTACCAGATTGGAGAAGGCTGGTAGGAAATTTGTTCTCTAAGTGTGGAACTGGTTTTAGTTGGAATGCCTCTCCCGTTCCAAGTGCCCAAAGGGAGATAGCAGGAATGAAGAGGGAAGGGGAGATCTGCAAACATTTTAGGGGGGGAAATCCCTTAAAGAGGGTTTGGGGAAGTGTCCAGAAATAAATGTCTGTAGTTTTGCTCCATGTCCGTTCATTTCAGAAATAAAGGATTCTGTGTGCTGCTTAAAGTAACCGTGGAAGGAATCAGTATAGTCCAGAAGTAGACTCTTGTATCGGACAGTATCCCCTACCTCACATATTAAACTTTGGACAACAGAGGATGGGAGAGACAGGAGGAGGGGTCCATAAAGCTGCAAAGAGTCCAAGTTTGTTTATTAACCTGAGTATAACAAATGTTAACAAGTACACAGTATAAAAATGAACGTAGAACATGAGAAATACGGATACGACACATCCATGAACTGTCCACTTTTCTTTGGGCACGGAGAGAGTGAGAGCTTCACGGCTTTGGCGGGGGGGGGGGGGGAGTCCCAGTTGTAAAAATGTTTTCATTCCACAAAAATACAAAGTACATTCAAATATTTAAATGTTGCTTCTTGAAGTTTAAGGAGGGGAAATGTCCGGCATGGTCATCTGGGTGTTTTCTTTTTTGGGGGGAGGGGAATGAATTTTAAGCATAGACTAGAGGTTTCTTGTGTTCCAAGTTGTATCTTTGGGGGAGGTCTGGATTGTATTGTTTTTGTGGTTGTTTTTAAGTTAAAATAAATCATTTAAATAGAAGGTACAAACGGTCTGAAATCACATGAGACATGCAAATCGGTCATTGACGGGGGGGGGTGTGTGGGGGGTACGTGCAGGTAAAGCAACATGTCCTTCACTATGCAGGCTCAGAGTTTATGGGCGGCAGGTTCTGATGCTTGAAGTACTGAGCCACTTGTTGAGGGAGCTCCGCCAGCACGGCTTTGGCCAAAGTCTCTTTCGGCGCCTGAAACGCAAGAACGCCAAAACATGAGGAAAGACTGTGCTGTACATTCCCATGCCTGTAATTCCCTGACGGCTGGTTTTTAGCAGAATGGCTGTGACCAAAGGAGCCACCACAGAGTTAAGGCAGCTCTCCACAAACGGGACGGACATGGGCTGTTGGGAAGCCTGGATAGGGATCCTATCGCTGGTCCCAGTTGGGCGGTCGACCCATCGATTGGGTCGAATCTACACCACGGTTGATGTGCCCTTCAACCGTTGATTAGGAATGAGTCTGCTCAAGTTGGTCATTAGTAATAGGATCATGGCCCAAAACTTCTCTAGGGAAATTGGCTTCACCCATCTAGCTGCAAATTGAGTGCCGAGGTGCGAAAGCCATGTGCAAACGGCATGCCTTTTGTGGGACCGGTGTCCCGCAGGCCATGTGCGGCCTCTGCCCTGTGGGTGCACCGTCCCATTCCTCCTTTTTAGCTGGCACCTTTCCCACTTCCTTCCCACCCCTGAAAGCATTTGTCTTGTGAGCTCTTGCCCAGATAATGAGCGACTGTGAAGGGGTCCCTGAGAGGCCCATTGGACCTGAAAGACCAGCTCCTGCGCATGGAAGACCTCAGCCCAATCCAAAAAGCTCCATGCAGCCGGGTTGGGGAGAGGACCTTCACCCATGTCTGACTGCCTCTCAGAATGAAGGAGTGTGAGAGGCGCAGAGTCCTCTGGCCTTGCAGGAAGCCACTTCGGATGTCCTGGCCACACCACCACCACATTTTTTTTGATCTGAAAAGTGGTTTAAGAGCAGAGTAAGAGCTTTGTCCTAGTAGCTTTCATGAAGTCCGGATATTGCGAGAATCCAACTAGGAGTTCAGGAGGCAAACCCATTCATTTGTGCTGGTGAATCTGATCCATAGCATCGTAGAAGTCAAGAAATGGCCCTTCTTACATTCCAGCACTAGAAATCTGGGTATTTTGTCTGATGGACAAGGTAAACAACCCTTTCTTGTAAATAGCACACGGCTGGGCCTCCTTATGGCTGTGTATCTCTAACGGCTGAAAACTCAAGTAGCGGGTTCACGCAGGTATCCCTAAAGGATGCTGTATTCTTCCTATGGGAAGAATAAAACTAGGAAATAATGGGAGGGTATGTTTTGTAGGACAGTAGCTGGGTGCTTTTACTTGCCATTCTAGAGAGAAACAGCTTAACCAGGCTCATTTTCCTGGAGATGGGCCGGGACTGCCTCCCACCCTGCTGTCCAACCCAACTTTCCGTACTCACACTGCGGAATTCACGGAATGGCACAAACTGGACAATATCTCGAACGGCCTCCTCTCCCGTGTACGACCGTAGCACACGGTTGTCCCCGTCGAGAAACTCCATGGCGGCAAAGTCTGCGTTCCCCACCCCGACGATGATGATGGACATGGGCAGCTTGGAGGCTTGGACGACGGCATGCCGCGTCTCGTCCATGTCGCTGATGACGCCGTCGGTGATGATCAAGAGGATGAAGTATTGCTGAAGGGAGGCAGCCGAGGAGGGAAAGCCGTCAGGCCCGGGGCAAAGACAGGGGTGTGGAGTAAGTTGATCTAGTAGCCGCCCAGAGTGGCCTGGTTGCCAGAGGGTGCGGGGTATAAATCCAATAAATAAATAATAAATAGTAGGGGCTGAACCTGAGATCTATCTGGCACAGAAAGCATCTTGAGCATGGATCCTTCCTGAGCCAAACCATTACTCCACCGTTGGAACTGGCAAGCCCAGAGAAGGGTGCCCGTGACCAGAGGAGGGGGTTAGCCTCCCTCTAATTTGGGGTGAACCCCTGCTTAGTCCATGAGCTGCCCCTCAAAAGAGGGTACGGGGCAAAGATGAAGACATTGGGGCAAAGTCCCCCTTCTGAGCTCCCGGCGTTTTGCTCAGGGAGGGCTTCTCTACACAAAGGGGGAAACAGATCTGTCTCTGTTTTGCATCTGAGCCTTGTTCCTTCCATGGGCTGTTATTATTTTTTACAGTGCTGCATTCATGTTCCTTTTTGTATGCAAATTGCTCTGATCCCGTCATTTTTTGTACGAAACCTTCCCTAATAGATGTATTTTTGCACGCAGATATGATTTGTACTGCATGCATTAAGCATGGTGTGGCCATCGCGCCCAATCACGGACAGGCGGTTCAAATGAAGGCAGCACAGCCTGGGTCTGAGGTTGCTTCCTCCCTGCGGTGAGAGGGGAGGGAGGGAGGGGCGCCTGGGTTACAGTTGCCTCCTTGTGGGTCATGCAGTAGCCCACAGCTGATGTCTAAATATAAACTAAAACAACAAACAAACCAACAACCCCTCACTTGTGCCTTTCATTATTTCACAGATTTAAAAGAGAACATCTTTGCAGCTTCCCGGGCCTCACAAAAAGAATCACGACCTAAGACAGGGGGAGGCACAGTGCCCGAACGGATGTTGGCCTCCAGTTCCCATCAGCCCCATCAATGGGGCCAATAGTGTGGGATAATCTCTGGAACAATCTCCCTCCTGAGATTTGCATGGCCCCTTCCCTGGGCATTTTTAAATGCCAATTGAAAACCTGGTTGTTCAAGCAAGCCTTCCCTCCACCCACTGTCTGCATTTTTGTTTCTTGCGTTCTTTCCATCTTGGATTATTGTGTTTTTAGTAATATATTGCTATTTTAAATTGTAAATTGTTATATGTTATGTTGTTACCCGCCCAGAGTAGTCTATATGACTAGATGGGCAGGCTAAAAATGTAATAAATAAATAAATAAATAAATAATAGATGTGGTGTGAGCCAACACACAATATCTGAGCAGCCAGATACTGATCTAAGGCTAGCCCCTGTCCCTAGTAGAATGATAATGACCTTTGTATTCCATTCAGTCAATTCTGATTCATGGCAACCTTCTTCAGGGTTTTCCAGGTACAGAGTACTCAGAAGTGGTTTCCCCTTCCCTTCTGGGGGCAGCTCTAGGACTGTGCAGCTTTTGCCCAAGGCTACCCAGGTTGGCTCTCCTCCCTGGAGGGCCAGTGGGGGAATTGAACCTTTGGCTTTGCAGCCAGATACCGAATTCAGTGAACTATCCAGCCAGCTAATAACTATGTGCCATCAAGTCAGTTTTCAGAGTTTTTAAAGGTAAAGAATTCACAGAAGTGGTTTCCCATTCCCTTCTTCTGGGGCCGCCCTGGGACTGTGTACAGCTTGCCCAAGGCCACCCAGGCTGGTTCTTCTCCCGGGAGGCACAGGAGTGGGGAATCGAACTCTCCAACCTCTGGCTCTGTAGCCAGAGACCAAACTCACAGAAAAATTCTCTCCTGCTTGTTGTGTTGATTTAGCAATGACCCTTTTCTCTTTCTATCAGCTGGTTTTGGAAGTCTTTAGTCTAGCACGACCCATCCTCCAAGCCCAGCATGGGAGCAGCCTGTCGGGCCACAACAAGGGCAGATCCCCCAGGAGGAGGAGGAGGTGGTGGTGGTGGTGCTGGATGGTGTTGCCCCACAGTCCTCTCCCCACCTCTCTTTCCACGAGCCTCTGCTCCCAGCCAGTTGCAAGACGCCAAGCGCTTTTGCTCCCTATCCCGAGAGGGCCAACAAAAAGAGAACCCTGCCGGACACTTACGGTGGCACATTCCTGCTGAGTGGCCTGTGCTGCAAACCGAGCCACGTGGTTAATGATGGGGGAGAAGTTGGTGGGTCCGTAGAAGCGTATGTGGGGCAGGCAGGCAGAGTACGCTTGGACGATACCTTCTACACCTTTAAAGCAGAAGAAGACAACACGGGGTACCTTATTGGCAGGCTCCCCATGGTACAGAAATCCGGGGGGGTGGGTCCCCTCTTCTGTCCCACGGGGAGCCTGTTTTGATTGGACAGCACAGTCCTTCTGAAATTCCTTCCTCCCCTAAAACTCAAAGTGTTCGTTCTAACGGAGAAAGCCCTAAATGGCTTGGGTTCGAGCTTATCTCAAAGACGGCATTTCCCTTGTAGGCAGCAACAGAGAAAGCCCTTTCCCGTGTCCTCACCAAACACACCGGTGAAGGTGGTGGGGCTGAGAGGAAGATCTCTCCCAAGGATCTTAATACCTAGGTAGGTTCGTGCCCGTAAGCTGGTTTAAATCAACAAAATTCTACTTTTTCATTAGTAGAAATTTTTCTTAGGTAAGCCAATGTCGCCTTTGTCCTAATCACATGCCACTGGGACTTATGTGGCCAAGACATTTTAGTGTTTGCAAGATAAGGGAGTTTATTTTATAAACCTTGTGAATATATTGCCATAATTGGACCCTTTCTTTGAGTTACTTATCTTTAGCAGCATGGATAGGATTTGTGGTCGCTGGTTAAAGTAACTCTTCCTGTGTCTCTCAAAAGACTGGGCATCTCTGGAGCCTCCCACCACCATCACAACAAACATCCACTTACCAAGGCAAAATGGGTTGGTAGGGTTGAAGTTGATGGCGAACTCATGAGAAACCTGGAATTGGGGCATAAAGAAAAGGCAGGCGTTAAACACATTCCTCTTTCAAATGTATTCGACTGATGGATTTGATCTCTGTCCCGCCTTTCCCTCCAAATCGACAGCCCAAGGTGGCTCACAATATAATTCAAAATGATGAGGAGGAGGAGGAGGGATGCCTGTAGGGATGCTGGCGCAAAGTGACAGCTGCAGAGTCTGATGATGGCTTTTTGTTTCTCCAGTGCTGTGGGTGCGTCGCCTGATTATTGCCTAAATAATATGGACCCTTTCTTTGAGTTACCATATGAACCTACCCGGCAGTTAAGATCTAGCCAGGGGGCCCTTTTGAAAGAGCCGTCCCTCAAGGAGGTAAGAGGGATGGCTTGTAGACAAAGGGCCTTTTCGGCAGCTGCCCCCAGACTATGGAATGCCCTCCCGACTGAGATTCGTCTGGCGCCGACGCTGATGACATTTCGGCGCCAGGTCAAAACCTTCCTGTTCCAGAAGGCTTTTAATTGAAATGATATCAGCTGTGGGTCCGATGGCAATTTTTTAGAGTATATATTTTAATTGCATTTTAATTGTTTTGTCTTTTTATTGTATTTTAAATGTTGTAAGCCGCCCAGAGACCTCTGGGTAGTGTGGGCGGCATATAAGTTAAATAAATAAATAAATAAATAAATAAAGGTCTCATTCCTGCCACTGTTTTGGAATGGTTTGTGGTTTCTGTAAAGTCTTAATTTGTGTTCTAGCCCCAGAAACTCAAAAGGGAAAACTGAAATGAAAGACCCCGAGTGCTCACCACTTCTTGAGGGAATGGGTTCCATTGTCGTACTGCTCTCACAGTTAAGAAGTTTTTCCTGATATTCAGCCTACATCTGGCTGCTTATAACTTGAGCCCATTGTTGTATGTCCTGCACTCTGGGATGATGGAGAACAGATCTTGCCTCCTCCGCTGTAGGACAGCCTTTCAAGTCTTTGAAAAGTGCTCTCCTCTCTCCCCTCGGTCTTCTTTTCTCAAGGCTAAAACATGCCCAGTTATTTCAGTCTTTCCTGCTAGGGCTTGCTTTCCAGTCAACACTACAAGGGTGTTCTTGACAATTTGCTAACTCTCCAAGCAACAGGATTCTGCTGTGATCTAATGACAGGTCCTGAGATGTCAAAATATTAATAATCTCGGATTTTTGGTAAGTCTACACGTCCTTTCTCTGGAATTCCAGGCTGAGGGACGCCATTGCTCATCCCACTCCACCTGCTCCCAATTTTAGTAGATTTGCTGGAGGGTTTTGTTCTACCACGCCTGTGGGTGGGAGTGTGCACGTGTCTTTTAAGTGGGATACACCAAAGGCAGCTCAAGGCTGAAGGAAGGATCCCTAAACTTCTACCTGGATGGAGATGCTCCCATAACTGGCACATGGTTACTATGTGGTCACATCGTACAGGATTTTGAAGTTTTTTTGCTCCGACGTTGACTGAGAAATCTTCTTGGTGTTCTCTTGGTGCTGCCATGTGCCTTTTGAGATGTTCCCTAATGTTTCCACCATGAGTCTTTGTGTGCCGAAGATCTTATTCATCTCAGCTCTTTGAAAGCATTCTCCAGCACCATGGCAACAAGGGCACCAAGGGAACAAAGCATGATTTATATGTCTCTTATCTTTAATGATCCTGTTTCCATTTCTATTCTGGGCTTGACTGTACAACAAGCCTGCTGGGCTTTGTTCCGCGCTGGCCACTGGAAACGTAAGAGGGCTTCCTACCCTGTTTTCCCGAAAATAAGACCTAACCTGAAAATAAGCCCTAGTAGGATTTTTCAGGATGCTCGTCATATAAGCCCTACCCCAAAAATAAGCCCCAGTTCAGTGAAACCCCGCCCTCCACCCTTGGGCAGCAACCAGAAGATGACATGACTGTATTTAAATAAATGTAGATGGTTGTACATGAAAAAAATAAAACATCTCCCGAAAATAAGCCCTATTGAATTTTTTGGAGCAAAAATTAATATAAGACCCTGTCTTATTTTCGGGGAAACATGGTATGAGGTTATGGGTCTGAGCAAATGTTCTCAGAAAAAAACCACCAAGGGGATAATCATTCAGAGGAGCTCTTTTGGGGGGAAAAGTGGCTGTGGAGTTGAGACTACAAAATTAAAAATGCTGTACTGATGCCAAACCCTAAGGTTTGGATCAGTTGCCACACTGTCAAATGTTTATACATAGCCTCTTGACATAGTGTTTCAACTGCAGTACTGCAGCCAAAACTCTGCTCACGACCCGGGTTCAATCCCAGACAGCCAGCTCAAGGTTCACTCAGCCTTCCATCCTTCTGAAGTCAGTAAAATGAGTACCCAGCTCGCTGGGGGGGGGGGGGGGGGAAGCAATGTGTAGCCTGCATAATTAAAAACTTGCAAACCACCCAAAGAGTGCTTTAAGCACCATGGGACAGTATGTAAGTGGCACACTTTGCTTTGCTTTTTTGGATCAGCCCCTATCCAGGAGGCCCAGTGGGGCCATCGAACTCCCAACCTCTGGCTCCGCAGCCAGAGGCCTAACCGTTGAGTGATCCAGTAGTTAATCTTCTCCAAGCTTTGGAAATACAGAACCACTAGGTTAACTCCTTTTCTAAAACAATGCTGTTGAAACATATCTGCAATACTGCATCCGCGATGCGTCCTTGTTTACACTCTGCCCCGCCTTGGCCTCCTTGCTTTCTACCAGTTTTCTGTCTTCAACACAGCCGTTGTCCCCGTGGAATGTCCAAAGTTCTGGCATTTTGGCTTGCTTTCAGCCTCACCAGATAACAAGGCAGCAAATGATGAATGATTAACTAATCAATCATCGTGAAGGTTGAAGATTATGTAGTCCTCGAGCCCCCATCCACCTCCCTCAGTCTGAAAAGAAACCCTGGCCTCAGTTTACCTTTTTAATTCACTTGGTCAAGAGAAAGCATTTCTGATCTTCAGTGTTCAGAAGCAAACATGCAGAAACCTCACACAGGTTTCCTTCCTGATTTATTTTTAAATTTCATTCAAATGTCAGCATCTGATTTTTCCACTCCTTGGAACAAGAAATTGGCCCTTCAAGAAGGGAATGATGTTTACAGAGCGCCTGGCAAAGGAGGAGAATGACAGGCAGAAGTAACGCTGCATGCTTGTATTCAGGAGATGAGTCACGCCCAACCTGTGCCAGGTCCAAAACTAACCATCTCTGGCTGATTTAGAGTAAACAAAAAAAAAAATGCTCTGTATGGTGACAGCTTGCCATGCTACAGTGTCCATGAGAAAACTCTTTTCTTTCCCAGGACGACATCTGTACTCAAGAGGGGAAAAGGAAGGCTGATGCGGGGCGGGGAGGCAGATGATGTTGTGACCCTTGCTGCTCAGAAAACCCCTGGGCTTTGATCCCACAAACCTTGGCCACTGATCCTCTCTAAGGTCCTGGACTTAGCATGGAGTATTTGGTATGCACGCCTTTACACGAGCTGTCCATGGTGCTGAAACCCCTCCCCAAAACAGGATCAGTACCTCAGGGACCTCCTTTATAGGACAGACTAAAACTCAGACCAGATCCACTGACATCAGGGCCATCAGTCTGTACTCCTTTTCACCACATCATCATCTCATCATCTTAGAACTGCAGAGCTGGAAGGGACCCTATAGAGCGCTGAGTTCAGCCCTTGTCAAGGAGGCCCAGTGGGGGAAATCAAGCACTGAGCTATCCAGCAGTTCCTTATATCAAGACACCTCCTTACTTTTCAGTTCTTCTGCCCGGTACTCAAACTGCAGGAGTATTTTTTTTCCAGGAGGCACATAATGCCTGCAAGGCAACGGACAGGAGTGGAAATCAAGGAAGAGCGGCCAAAAGTTTGGCTTCATAACAGGACGTGCCTGTTGAAAGTGGGAGAAAATACAGAGCAATGAAATGGTGTTTACCTTCCAGTCTGGAGGCAGCTGGGCTCCAAAACCCAAGGCAGGAAACATTTTATCTCTACAAAAGAACAGGTGGGGGTAAGAAAAAAGAACAAGAAGGTGAACAAGGAAACAAATATGCACTTAACCAGAATTTTACTTCCCTTTTCCACTAATGCAGCATGAGAGACAAACTATGGAATCACAGTCAAATAAAGTTTCAACAGATAGGCTTCTGTTTATCCTCAGAGAAGGTTCAGGAGAATACGTTACCCCCCTCCGTCTCCTCTGGCTTCTGAGACCTGATCAGGAAGGAATTGTAACTCTCAAGTTCCTTTTCCACTACTGTGAGTTTTTAAAAACTTTTTTACAAAATTAAAAAGTATCTCTGGAAGTTGAGTTGTGCCAGATGACAAATTTCACACAGAATATACATATCAATGTTTATTGCTAGCTTTTGTGTGTGTGTGTGTGTGTGTGTCTGTGTGTGTCCTTAAAAAGGATCCAGGGTGGCTTACATCATTAAAAGACAACAGTGTACTAAGATAAAGTAATTATTCCAAGATAAAGTAAATTGCAATTGTTCTAAGATAAAGTAAAGACGACGACGATGACATCATTATAAGTAAATAAGGAAGCACTGTTCCATAAACAGCATTATACTCCACATTGACCATCTCCCCTGATTTGGTGGAGGAAGTTGGAAGAATACCAGGAGAAAATTAAGCAGAAGCCTGCCATTTCAAATTAAAATGCATTCTAGTCAAACTTCTTAAGAGTGGCCAGCCAGACATTTGGGAAAGATCCTGAGGGAGGCAGCCCCACTGAAGCTGCCTCGTCTTAGCTGCCTTGCGGACCCATCTTCTTCAAGGGGATGATTAATCAGCTTTTCGTCCAGCACTCGGGGGAGGGTCTGGTTCCCTGTCAGAGAAGCGGCACTCACGTGTCATAGTCTTGAATGATTTGCCCCACCGCCCAGAGAGCTGAAAGGTACTCGTTGGTTCCCATGGGGTTGATGTAGTGCAAGGAAGTGGGGTCCCGAGGATTCCCGTTGGATGCTGTGAAGTCAATCCCGACCTGCAAGGAAAGAGGAGAGCTATCCTTACTGGACATTTTCTCCCACAGCAGAGAGGCAGGGCTGGTCTTTTTTTTTGGGGGGGGGGGAGCCTCAGTTTTCTCCAGGTCCCCCAAGTGACTTGACTTGGATAGACAACTCCAGCTCTTAGTACTTCATGATTTGGCTGACAGATTTACCATCTCTTGCTTGTCTGCCAGCCAAACCTTGAGGCAATCATCCAGTTGCATCTAAAACCTGCTACTCATTCCTGTTTCTATGGCGACTCTTCCGCCTTTCCTCTCCCTGCTACTTTAGACCCAAACAAGAAACAAAATATTTAGAAGTATTCCATTTGTGTTCTCTGCCACAGAAATCTTGCACAGTAGACTGCTTTAAAAAAAACCCAACAACAACAAGTGAGTGGACGATGGTGGAAGGTGGGTTGCTGGGGAACTGGGTCTAAAGGTTCTGAAACATGAAACCCCAGATACACCAGCATAAATGAAAAATAACATCTCTTATGGCATCTAAGACACAGACACCCAAGTTTTAACCTGATGGTAGACTAGGAAATGCAGCAATGAGGGAATTAGAAAAGATCATCAAGTGTAAGGATGTGTCACTAGATATCAAGGCCGAGAGCATCTACACTCCTGTATTTTTTATCACCATACTTTCATACTTTGGGTACATCATGAGAACAAAGGATTCTTTAGAAAAGACAAGCATGTTGCGAAAGGTGGAAGGCAGCAGGGAAAGAGGAAGACCAAATACGAGATGGACTGACTCCCCTAAAGGAAGCCACAGGCTTGAGTTTACAAGAGCTGAGCAGGGCTCTTGAGGACGGGACATGCTGGAGAGGGCTCATTCATAGGGTCGCCATGAGTCGGAGGTGAATTGACAGCACGTAACAAGAAGACGATTCACTTAAAATGTAACTGCAATTCCTTAATTTAATCTTACTGAAATGAATACAGTGTCATGCCAATGGGCAAGACCACCCATAAAATATTAGAGGTACTTCGAGCCCTGGACAGGCACTCATCTGCTTTCGTAGGAATCCATCTGAGAAACATCCCCATCGCTGGCAACATGTTAGACTTTACACATGATGCATGAACGTCTAAATATGGTGCATAGATGCTCAGGTAAATGTGCAATGATCTTCAATGATGCCAGGTGTGTGGGGGCGATTCGGGGGACTTCCCCACCTCCACCCATGACCACTTGCGCCCTCAACACCTTGTGTACAGTTTCAGCTACCTGCCCGGCACATGGCCAGAATGTACCCTCCCACCGCTGTGAGCTGTGAACTGGGGTGCTGTATTTGACTTCGTCTCAGTTCTGCTCCCACCACAAAATATTCAGCAAGGCAGGCCTTTGGAGAACGTTTCCCAGGTTGAGTGGGTAAAGGGAGCTTATTTCTGCCGGGTTGACCTAAGCAAGCATCTTGACGCTGTTAAATAAGGCTGAGCCCATGGGGACGGCATGTTTGTATTTATTGCAGTTTTTTAAAAAAATGCTTACCGTAAACATTAACTGGCAACCTCCGAGGATATAATCAAGGAAGGAGAAATCTCTGGTGATCTTAAAAAGAATTGTAAAGGGTTGGAGGGAAGAAGAAGGCAAAAGAGAGGAAACAATTACTCTCTAACACAAGACCGATTCTACATGAATTCCAGAATCTGGGCAAGTGGCAGAACCCAACACTCGACGTTAGAGGCTGCTTTTAGTTTTCTGCCTCCTTGATAAACCAAATCTTCTGCTGTCTATCATACTTCACAGTTAATGAAACAAGAAGACCTGGGCCAGCGTTTTGATTTAGCTTTATTGATTAGATGGGAAGTATTGATTTAAAGGTAGAGCAGTTACTTGTAACAAGTTACTTTTTGTAACTAAGGCACAGAAGAGTTACTTTTCAAAACTACAGTAATGACCCATAATGGCGTTAGCAATTGACGCACCATAAGGAGGGCAACTGGTGCTTAGTTTCACCATTGCAATTAACTCCACTGCACTTAAGGCCAGCCTAAATTGACCAACAGGATTCTGGCCGGTGGGTTTAACAACGCTTGTATTAAAACTGGGGTTTTTACTTTTTTAAAAAATCTGCTTCTCTTTTGACAGGTGAGGCAAATTCTGCTCACTCTGTCCTGAGGTGTGAGTTTAAGCCTCCTCAAGAAAAAGGAGGAGGAGAATTTGGTATTGCACTCCCCCACCCCCCAAAAAAACCCCCAAAGAAAAAGGAAGTTTATCTTTTCGCAAAAAAAGATGAGGAGTGAAGAGGGCCAGGAAGTATTTCAGTTTATTGGTATGTAAGACACTCACTTTGCAGGACTTCACAATGATGATGCCGGAGTTCTTGTAATTCCGTTTCTTCTTCTGCTTTTTGGGGTTTATGCATTCAAACTCTACCTGTTTTTAAGGAATTTTTTTAAAAATCATTGATTGTTTTCCACCTTAATCCAGACAACAGAACTGGGAGTGGCAGGAAAACATGGTAGCATTCCCTTTTCCATCTTCTGTGCCCAGGGTTTGACCTAAAGGAGCTGTTGCAGGTAACTACATTTAAAAACTCTCAATACCGGATAGAAAAGAATAATGGAAACAGAAGATAAACACAGCTGGGCTTGGTTGGGGTGGAGACAGACAGAAGATGTTGATTACTCATTAGATAAACAGAGGAGTGCACACATTTTATTTTCACAGCTTTTATGTAGAAAAACCCTGATCGTCTCTCTCAAAGACTCTTCCCTTGCCAGCAAGAGAACGTCAGGGATGGGAGGAACAACTCAAAAAGCATCCACGTATTGGAGAAAAAAGAACCGTTGTATTTGTAGCTCCAAAGAGCTTTGAATTCGGCACGTAACCATTATGAATGGTGGTTGTGAAAACTTTGAACAGTTCACAGATCAATCCATGCTGCTCATTTCATTCAAGCTACGTGGAGATGGGTGACTCCAGTGTCAGGGGGGCACTTTAACCCACTCCAGGTTTTCAAACGGCATGCAATTATTTTTTATTGACGAAAACAGAGCAAGCCGTGAAGAGCCCAGATCAAACCTCCAGAGTCCATCACGTCAGCCACCAAAGCAGATCACTAAGCACTGTTTCTCAAGACAGACTTAAAAAAAACAAGATTAGACAAGAGCCTTAATTGGACTAATTCCCATCTTTGCTTGGCAGCCCAAGTCACCCTGGCTAACGAGGGTCAGTGTAAACATTTGATAACGATCAAGTCTCTGGCCTAAACAAAAATAACAAGAGGACACAGATAAAGTAGGGAAGGGTGACAACACGGCAGCAAGAGTCCTTGTTAAAGGCACATTAGCATTTTCTTAAAGACCTAACTCGTAAACAGAAAACCTCCAGGGTGGGTCCTGGATGTTCTAGTCTGAAAAGTAACTTTTCTAAGTAATGGTAATGAACTATGATTCATCAGAAGGAGAAGAGGGACCACGCACAGGTGCTGCTGCTCCCACAAAACGTGCTGTGATGGCAATCGAAAGTGAAAAGGGACCACATTGTTTTTTAAGTAAGACATGCCCTCTCCATGTTCCTCGTTTACAAAACCAGAACCAGCAGTTCCAGGCTCCTGCCCTGAGACTGGCTGGGGCCAAAGGCTGTGATTGGCTTTCTCTTTCTGGAACGGCCTCCATCTCTGGCTAGCCCACCTGGCCGCCGTGCAAAAGGAGCGAGACCCTGAGGCTGGGACCACCTGCACCTCCAGCCCTCTTCTCCTGCAACAGCCTCCCACTTCCCATCAGGCTCCTGTCAAATTTTGTTATGCAAAGTGGTTTATCCTTCTGGCCATGGAGCCAGAGGTTGGGAGTTCAATTCCCCCCATGAGGCCTTCTTGACAGGGGCTGGAATGGATGATCCAGAGGGTCCCTTCCCGGCTCTGAGGTTCTAAGACGATGACGATGAAAAAATGTGAGAGATGGGTGCCTGCATTTGGTAATTTCCCTCTTCCCACCTCTTCATCTATCATATCGTGTCTCGTGTCACTACATTGGCAATCCGTGGGACCTCAGCCTTATAAAGCCCCCCCCCCCCACAACAATTTTGAAGGACCTCAAATTAGCACTAAGCGCTACTTCCTGGGCCAAGTACATGATCAGGGACCTCCTGTTGCTCCCTTCTTAGGGCAGGGATGGGCCAATCAATGGAATCGATCAGGGGAGTTGGAAATCCTCTAAGCCCACCTCAGCCTCTCAATTTTTTTTTAAGGCCCAAATTCCATCTCTCTCTCTCTCTCTCCCTGCTCCAAATGGCCCAAGCAGCCCTTTTAGTACTCTGTGCAGGGCACGTGGGTGTGTGTGTATGTGTGTCTTTCACAGAGTCTTAACTAGCAGTTTTGGCGCCTAGCGATTCACGGTTGATGGGTTTTGTACCCTTCTGGCAGGAAACACCCAAGGAGTGACTTGTGCTTTCCAAGTGGTGAAATTCGGCACTTTCTACATTCGGCATACTGGGTCAAAGCCCCAGATGCACCGCCTTAGTTACAGCTCTGCAACCCCTTCCGCTTCAGACCCAAGGCTGCTCGGCAGCGCTTACCGCAAAGCCGTCTCGAGATTCACACATTTTGGCGGCAGAGGTCTGGAATTCCCCGATGAAGTCGTGGCCCCCATCATTATCGTAATCGTAGCAGACAACCTGATAGAAAATGGAAGAGATTCGTTAGCAGTCTTCTGAAGTACACCATTTCTCTTATTCCACCCTCAGGAGTGTTCCTTTTTCTCTCCCCCCCCCCCCCCCCAAATTTATATCCTAGGTTTCTACCAGTTCAGAGGCTCAAGGGAGCTGAAAGGGAGGCAGGTTCATACATGGCAATATCAAAAATTTAATTAAACATAAACTATTAAAACCTGACTATCTTGAAGCACTTTAAAATGTTGAAAAGGAAAAGGAAAACCATGCATATGATTTTTATTTTTTTTAGAAGTCCAGCATCTCCTGTAAAAAATCTCTTTCCTGTAACCTGTTTAGTGGTGGAAAAGGTGCCTGGAGAGAAGTTGGCAGCAGGTAGAAGTCAGGAGGGAGGGGGGCAATTTGGCCTCAAGTGGAAGGGAGTTCCACAGCCTTGAAATGACTGCCCCAAAAAAGGCCCTTTCTAGGTAGAGAGTACTGTACAGCTTGCCCAAGGCTACCCAGGCTGGCTTTACTCACAGGAGGTACAGTGGGGGAATCGAACTCCCAACTCAAATGCCTAATTCTCTGAGCTTGCCAGCCAGCAATTCTTATTTTAGATACACCTTTATAAACTAGGAATATAAATTATTGCTTGTCCTCATGTTGCAGCATTGTCCTCCTTACCTGTGAGGATGCTGTGAGATTTTCTGCAGCTCTTAATTCTGCCCTTAGATTAACGAGCTTCACTCACTTTGTGGGTGTGCAAAACGTAAGAAAAACGGGGACCAGAGCTTATTAGACTGGTGGAAAGGAAACAAATCGCGGATGGGTTGTTTGCTTCTTTCTTTATAATCAATCAGCTCTTTTGTGCTTGGCAAGGGGGGGGTTTCTTCCCAAGGGCGAAAGGCACTAATTCGGCACACATTTTGTGCAAACGTTGGCCAGTTTAATGGAGAAGAAAACACAGCCGTTTGCCTCAGTTTTGGCTGGGGCCAAGGAATTTCAGAGGGTTTTCAAAAGCCTCATGTTGAGACTGACAAAATCAAAGAGGACAAGCGGTTTAACAGGCATTCGTCATATTCTTTGCATAGTTATTCATTCTCAGAAAATGTTCTGATGAAATATTTGTCCCCCTGAAGTAGTTCTTGATTGACTTCTTCGGTAGATCCACTTAAACCACTTTAAATCAGAGACTGTGGGTTTTTCTGGCATCATACTGAGAGAGGGAGAGTTTGGAAGGATGTTTGATCACATGTTTTGTGGCTTCCAGGCAACGGAAGAAAAATACTGTCGAATAGCTCTCAAGATTAGATGTGCTAGTTCAAATCTCTCGCTCTCCTTTGTAAAAGCCCCGGAGAACAAGTGAACCCAAGAGGGAGAAAGCCATGGCTATGCCTACCTTGATCTGCTTTTCAACGTCCCCATCGCAAAGAGATATTAAAGGCACCGTGAACGGCTTCCACACAGGGTCCAGAGTGTATTTGATCACCTGTGATTTCGAGAGACAGAGAAAGCAAGAGCGGGAGAAGCCTTGAACGCATTCCTTTCAACAACCAGCCCAGGCGCCAGAGACCAAACTAGGCATAACACGGGTAGCCATGCTTTTCAGTCACTTGGCCCCTCTGTCCACATATGAAGGAGGATGTGTAGGCGTGTGAGAGAGGGACCACGTGAGCGGTATTTTGCCTTTTAACATCCAAACGGACACCAAAGTAAACGGACCCTGAATCTTTCTTAGACAAACCCCCTTGAATCTTTTCACCTCAAACACTTTTCTCCCAGTCTCTCTTGGCAATTGGAAGCAAGGCAGGCTGAGGAGAAAGGGATATGGGGAAAGGGCAGGAAGCGAGTCGGAGAAGGTGACCCTCAGGGTCCCCTCAACATCCCATCATCCACCTCACTGGTCCTCACCAAAATACCACAAAAAAGCCCCCTTCACTCATTTTAGGGACAATTTTTCTGTGCTTTCAGACACCTCCTCCCTGTGTTAAGCCCGGGAGGCGTCTTGGTTCAAAACTGGAAATGGTTTCCTGAGACCTCCGGTTTCAGAGAAAAATAGACTCATTCCAACTCCTGTCTTGGAAAAAAGCCACCCCGGGCGAAAACAGGGTGCAAGATGGGGCAAGAATTCCCCCAGCCCTCATGAGGCCGTAGGCACAACCCTCACCGTCCTTCATCCTTGGAGGACGCTTGAGGTAAAAGTCAGAATCCTTCTCCTCTGAGCATAAATCGGACAGGCATCTGACTAAACCAACACTTTTAAAAAAAATACTACTTTCTAATATGGATTTAAGTTTTCCCTCTACTCCAAGACAAGACAGCATTGCAAATTATAAGCTCATCATCTCTCCCATGAAAACCACATAGGAAAGCCTTCCAAAAGTGATATACCAACTGGGTATAGAACTGCATATACCTTTCTTGTCATATGGTTGCTCCCCTGATTGTTCTAGAACAAAGCAACAGGCAACAGTAACGAACATCGACCCCTCAGGAGTGGTTTTCTTTTGAAAGAAATATTTTGAATGGGTAAATAAATCTACTTAAAAAAATAATAATTCCAAGAGCTGATTGTAATGCTTTATCTGAGGAAGTGGATTGCAGTTCACAAGAATTCACACCGAAATAAACCTGTTAGTTAGTCCTCAAAGTGACACACGAATTGCTTTCATTTTTCCTATTTTTTTTCCGGTCCCTTTTGCAACTCTGTGATAGGCAGATTTAAAAAAAACAAAAGTGCTGAAAACTTCCTTTTTTAAACAAGTGCTCCAGCCATCATGGCTGGTGTCAGTGATAGCTGTAAAATTCTGGCTGTCATAATCCAATATGGTGCATTTCCAGCCTCTTTTAGAAAAACACGCACAACATTGTTCCCATAAGCCTAGAGTCAGAGCGTGGACTGTTTGTTAAAATGACTAGAAACACTTCCTACATGGGGTTGGACAGATCAAGGAGAAACACACACACACACAAATTGTAGGAACTGTGTAAAAATGAGACTGTCGGGAACTGCCAGACGCTGGAACCATCTGTGGGTGTCTGGAGGACACACACTTTCAAGCCTGCATTGAAAATTTCACACTTTCCGGATGTGTCAGCACTAACACCAACCTATATGAAGAAGACAAAGACGATTCTCCTGTGTGGTGTCGCAGGATGAAGGACGAGTGCCTTCCAAGCCATGAACCAGGCGGCATTTCAATCCCACCTTGGGTGTGCACTCATGCACAACCGAGGCACTGAATCTTAAGGCAAAGCCCAGGGTGACAACACTTCTCAGGGGTGCACAGCTTAACACTCAGACCCCTCATACACGGGCCACATCCTGGTGACAGGCATCTCCCCCAATTTCCATAAGGCTGTTTGGCCATCCCAATCTTTTCAGGCTTTACCGGTGCACGTTTTTCAGGGGGGAAACTACTAGATGGGTGACGGATTCAGACGTAAGACAGGAGACCTCAGGAGACCTCAGCAGCCCAGTGTGCAAAGCTGAACAGAACACGGCTTGGGGCCAAGCTATCTCAAAGGCTGTGTCTCCCATTATGAGCCTAACTCAGGTGTTAAGAGCACCAGGAGAAGCCTTCCTCTCAGTCCCCCACCCCACCCTCACAGCCATGTTTGGTGGGGAGACATGGGAGAGAGGCCTTCTCTGTGGCTGCTCCCAGAGACTCTGGAACTCCCTCCCACTGGAGGCCAGTCTTGGCCCCGTCTTTGCTCTCCTTCCACAAGCAGGCCAAGACCTTTCTCTTCAGGCAGACTGGCCTGAGCATGATTTTTTAGATGGATTGTCATGCATCACTGCTTTGACTGTGATTTTAGTATTGCTTATGCTTATCATTTTTCAGAGTGGTAGCTGTTTGTTCTTTTTAAACATTTGTATACTTATTGCTTTTAGCTTTAAATATTGTCCTTTAATGATGTAAGCTGCTGAGATGTGGGGACAGGAAGTGGAAAGAGCCTGAAAAATAGCTGCCACATTTGTCCCTCCTCTCCACCTCCTGTTTCAGTAGCTTTCAGATCTCCGACGTACACCCAGAATTGCTCTCAGATTATTTTGGTTTGATGTTCAACAGGAAGGCCAAGAGAATGATCCATGGCATGGGAGTTCAGAACAAGGTCTCTAGAATGGTGGGTTCCCAAAAGTTTCAGCACCATCCCCCTGTCCACTTTTTGATTTTTCAAACAAACACACACACACAACACAACACCCTTCCTCTCCCTTGTTTACCATCACCCAACCTCTTTTTAACAAACAGAACAACCCATTTACAATTTAAACTGAAAATAGGAAAACTTAGTAAGGTTATTTAAAATCAAAGAGAAGTATAAGTGGGTTTTCTTATCACAAACATTTAATAACAACATCATTTGCATGAAGGAATAACCGATGCTCACCAAGCACTCTGCTTACCTCTGTCCTATGGACCAGCATCCACTTTCCATCATCCCCTGGTTTGTAAAACTCTAAAAATGGATCTGATTTTCCAAACAAGTCCTGCAAAGCAGAGACAAAAGAAAAGAGAGAGAGAGGCGCAGCAGTGGTTATAACATGATGTATGCTTAGTGGTCTCACACAGCCACACAATGGATCATTAGGAGAAGAAAGAGCATCACCCTGTAAGTGGAACTCAGAGGCAAGTAATGACGCTTGATGTGCTCCCTCTTGGCTGTGACTCAAATGAAGAAGAAGCGAAGGTCTATAAATCTGGTCAATATGAGTAAGAGTTGAGTGGTAGGACTTCAGGCCTTGCTTCTTTTTCCCAAACTCATATGAATACTCTCGCTGTGAAACTGATACCCAGGGATGCTGGCAAGTCTTTGAGTCTGACTTCTGAGTCTTTGGTCAAGTCCCTATTAAAAGTAAGCTTTCCCCCCCCAGAAAAAAAGGGAGGAGTGGGTGGGTTCCGAGTAGACATGGGAGCTTCGTATTTATATCCCTGGGGATACGAATACGAAGCTCGGCATCACATGTGCCACAGCGGCTCATTCCTGCCCCCCAGAAACAGCCCGGTCCACTCCTCGCAGTACACATCCAACAGCGACAACGTAGCGCCCATCATGGACGCCGCTGCGCCTGCCCTGCTCCGCCTCTCCCCACAGCTGACTGCTCCGGCCAGGAGGTGGCAAGACAAGTCTCCCTGCTCCACTGCTGAGCAGTCAGTGGTGGAGGGAGGCCGGGGAGGCGCCGGTGGGGCTACGTCCACGATGGGTGCAATGCCGTGTTGGACAAGCGCACGGCGAGGAGCCGAGAGAGTGGACTGGACTGGTTCTGCGGGGTGGGAATGGCCTCTCTGGTGCCAAGTTTCGTATTTGTATCCCCCGGGATACGAAGACGAAGTTCCCAGATCTACTTCCAAGTCGCGAGTCGTGTCCGAGTCATTGGGGGGGGGGGGGAAGCAACCAAGTTGAATCTGCGTTGAGTTGCCAGTGTGACTTAAGTCCAACTTGACCTGAAGTCCCATGACTCGAGTCCCCCTCTTTCCATGAACAAAGACGGAGCTTCTCAGAAAAGGCAGGTTGTCAGAAGCTTCCATAAGAGAGCTGGGGGCTTGCTCAGAGATCCACTCAAAATCTACCCCCAAACTACACTATGTGGTGCATTTCTGCATGAACGAACGAACGAACGATTGATTGATCGATTTAAAATCTTTCAGTCAAATTAGCTCACCATTGCCACGGATCTTGTGGGAGCTACCATCAATTAAACAATTTGAACAAGCCCCGTGGATTTCTGGCTGGAAAGAGACCGAATCGGAGAGACAGGCAGACAAACCCCGAGGGCAACAGGAAACCGTATATTAATATTCTGAATTAAACTATTTTTGCGCGTAAGAGCCTGCCTCCCTCCCGCCCTCCCGGCCCCGCTCACCACGGCTTGTTGTTTCTTCTGTGTCGAATCTGAGTTTCCTTGGTGAATAAGGTACTTTTTAACAGCCAGTTCTTTGAAGCTGAAAATCCAAAGGGAAGCTGGCTTATGTGAGAGCGAACGGATTTTAGGGCAACAACATGACTCAGGATCTCTTAATTTTGTAGGAGACATAAAGGGCACTGCATCATTTGATTAGGTACTGCATACGTACAAATCAAAGATGGGAAAAGTGACAGGAAAAAAAGTCACTTTTTCTCAGACTACGACTTTCAGGACACCATAACTGGCAGGCAAGGGGTGGTGCTAGCTGGGGCATTCGCCCCAAAATATTAGATGGGTGCATGCATAGTGCATGTTTTTTTTCCTAGCAGTGGCTCAGTCACGACACTTCCTCCCAAAGGGAAGGCAGGGTGGCTCCCGTCCTGCAGGCAGCCAAGCCTTTATTGCTTCTTCTGGCTCTCCGTGTTTAAGACGGGATTCAAAGGTAGTCCTTCTTGCTCTTGATTTGTTTGCAGACGAACACAGAGTTTACACTGGCTTTTCCGCTGTGTTTTGAAGTCAGTGCCGCCCTGTACCCTTCAGTGTTTGACAGGGTGGACGTCGCAGCAACCAAAGGAGGGGGAACCAGGAGTGAGAGTCAGAACTGGAGGTGGCGGAGTGGGCATTCACACACGCATATTTGTGCAGGCAAACTACAGGCCGGTCAGCTTTAGCGCATGAACCCAGAGAAATAAAGCATTTGTTCATTCAGACACTGTCTTATCCCCACCACCTCTCAGGCCACTTATTTGCTCCACCACGGTGCTAAGGAGTGGGAAAACACGCGTTGTCCCCAAATTATAACTGTCCTTCCCCATGGCTGCTTTCCTCTGTGCCTTGTCCATTTTCTATTTTCTTTCTCCCTCTTTTCCTCTCACCCACATTAGGGTTCCCATCCCACCCCCTGCATCAGCTAAAGAGGGAGGGCAGGGGGGGCTGGGTGAGTGCCGCCTGAGCCTTAAGGTGGGGGCGGCACCCCACTTGACCCACTGGCCAGGCACAATTTTATAAATGCATGTTTTGTGTGTTGCTTTAGGATGAGACCACAATGAATGAATACTCTTAAATAATCATTGAAGCTGCAGTCCTAAAAAGGAGTACACCACCCCTTTCTGGTACAATTTCAACGGGTAGGACAGTGAAGAAGGTTGACAGGAGGGAAAATTAATGTCATTCTGGAAAGGCAGAAGGCAGCAGGAAAAGAGGAAGACCAAACACGAGATGGATCAATGCCCTAAAGGAAACCACAGGGTTGAGTTTACAAGAGCTGAGCAGAGCTATTGACGACGGGACATTTTGGAGATTGTTCATTGCTAGGCTCACCGTGAGTCAGAGGCAACTTTATGGCACATAACAACAACAAGACCAGGGAGAGGGGAAAACAGAACTCGAACACAGACCTTCTTATCCAGTTTCCTCCCAGCCATGTTCAGCGTGATGACCCGGTTGTCTGAAAGCTCTTGAGCTGCTATCTGGAAAACAAGGGGAAATGTCAGTCTTTCTTAGGAAGCCTCAACAGAAATGATGTCTGTTTGTGGTCTAAATCATGCCAAGGTTGCTGCACTAGCGATTAAAATAAGGCCAAATATGGTTTCCAAACCATATCCTTTGCAGTATGTCGATATATCCAACTGAGCACATACTTATCTTTCCAATATGTTGGTCTTTCTATGTACCACCTGCAAAAGCATGTGAAAGGAAGGGAATCTATACTATTTGAGGTCTAGACGATAAAGGAGAAATCACATTACCACCATGACAAAAAGCCTGGAAAAAGCAGAGGAGGACAACCGGCCTCCCATTTTCTGGTCTATTACCCAGCAAAACATGGACAAGAGTTGGTGATATGGGAACCAGGCAAGGTCCCCAGGGGCTATGCCAGGATGCAGCAGCATCAGGCAGCCAGCAAGAGCCAGGGGTGGCCTCGGCCAATCTCCTCTGCTCTTCTCGCTTCTCCTCACTGCTCTCTAGTCACCTGCCCTCTCCAAGGGGAAGGAGCAACACGTTCTTTCTATGGCTCAGCCTCCCCATGGGGAAAGGTGGTCCAGGTGGGGCCCAGAGGGAGACGTGAGTGAATGGGGGAACGGCAGCCATGTGGGAATCACGCCCTAGTGGAGCACGAGAGGGAATCCAGGAAAAGTGGTGGTGCTGGGTCAGGTCAGACCAAGGCACTATGATAAATAAAGACAGAGAAACACTCCTTATATGGCGAGTCACTCGCCATAGCCAGGAAAGACGGCTGAGGGGCCTGACGCCGAGAGAGGTCCGGAAAGAAAGAACAAGAAACCAGGCCTTCTCGGCGGTGGCCCCTCGACTTTGGAACAGCTTGCTGCCAGAGATCTGCCTGGCTCCCTCACTAGGTGTTTTTAAGAGCCAATTAAAAACTTGGCTCTTTAGGCAAGCCTTCCCTCCTGCCAATACTTGACTTTTATTTTTCTTGGTTTTTCCTGTCTATTCTCCCATCTTGATTACAGTATTATTGTAGATTTTAATTGTTGTTTTTTAAGTTGTTTGTGCACAATATATTGTGAGCCACCCTAAGTAGACTCTTGTCTAGAAGGGCGGGATAAAAATCCAATAATAAATAAATAAATAAAATAAATAGTTATATATGGTTGTCTATAAATTACCACATTCCTGTTGAGGATACTCAGCTTGTACTTTGGAAAATTCCATTTAGAAGTATAAAAAGAGCCACTGCTTCATTTTCAGTGAGGCACTATTTACACACATAGGACGGTGTGTGTTTTGATGCCCCTCCTACTTTCAAAAGTCTTGAGGTTTTATGGTTTTGTTACTAAGATTTCTCTGTGTTCTCTTTTGCGACCCCACCCCACCCAGCGATCTAGGCAAATCTCCCCCAACAACGATCCCTAAAGTCCATCAAAAGCTGGAATCAATATCACATGCCCTGGTATTCATCTGGGAAATTCCAGAAGCCACAGCAACCCCAGTGCACAACAGAGTTTCATAACCCTGAAGAAAGATTTATTAAATGGAGCAGTATAGTGCATTGGTTAGAAGGCAGGCGGCCAAACTGTTTGTTATGGTAGCCCATCATTAGAAGCTAAAGCCCACTAACATTGCACAAACACAATTCAAACCGTTCTCTGTGACTGAGGAACTACACATGCAAAAAATGCTCGTAGTTACTTCCCCATGACCAAACCCAAGATATTCGCCAACTAGGAGAGGTGCCAAAAATTCCTGCTGTGACAGTTAGATGTTTTTATTGCTTAAGGAACTCCCTTTTCAAATGACAGGCTATCAGCAGTGCAGACTCTGGCGCTCAGAAGACCCCGTTTCAAACATATATTCAGCCAGGAAAGTCAATGGGAGACACCATTCTTTCAGTGCAACTTATTCCACAGGTCTAGGGAGTAGATAAAATGGAAGAAGGAAGAACTACATATGCCGCCTTTGGAAGCAAGGTGGGATAGAAATGTAAGAAATGAATCATGCATCTCATGCACAGTTGTCAGATATAAAATCAGTCAAGCAGAATAAGAAACTTATTGAGAAAACCAACTTAATTTGCACGCTTTGTTCAGCTTACAAAAGTCCTTAATTTGCATGCTGTCTTCAATTTAAGCATCGTGTCTTTTCTTGGCATGTTTCTGAGACTATTGTTCGTTTCATGTTAAGTTTCTGAAGCCCTGCTTTCTCTTCCCACTATTTGCTCACTTGATGGCTTGTCAGAGAAATTTTGGGTGAAATGCAAATAAGACGGGTAAGGGAACGTTAAGTCAATAAGACTATAGGGAAACAACACAGAGCGTTATGATGGTTAAACCATGAGGATTATAAAATTAATATGGCGTAAGCTTTCATGGACTACTTTCCAAGCCTAGGAAAACTCAGACCTAAATAAAGTGGCTTAAGTCTTTAAGATGCCACCACAACTGCTAAATTTTGTTTGAGCAAACGAGAACTATGGTTCCATCGGTCAGTGATTTGGACTAGTTTAACAGGTCTACGTGATGTTACTGGAGACTTGAACCAATCCCTTCCTTTTCCTTTCTAATACACAAGTGGTTCCCAACCTTGGTTAATCCAGAGGGTTCCTGGACTGCCATTCCCAGAAGCTTTCACCACCAGCTGTGCTGACTGGGGTTTCTGGGAGTTGCAGTCCAAGAACACCTGGGTTAACCAAGGTTGGGGACCACTAGACTACAGGATTATTTTGCACAATTTAGATTCCCCCGACATCAGCTGTGATCTCACCCCTGGGGAGGCCTTACCTCTACCTCCCCCTGTGGGAGGGAAAGAGACAAGGGGTGAAGAAGGAGAGGGGTGTGAGAAAGAAAGAAAGAAAGAAAGAAAGAAAGAAAGAAAGAAAGAAAGAAAGGAAAGGAAAGGAAAGGAAAGGAAAGGAAAGGAAAGGAAGGAAGGAAGGAAGGAAGGAAGGAAGGAAGGAAGGAAGGAAGGAAGGAGAGGAGAGGAGAGGAGAGGAGAGGAGAGGAGAGGAGAGGAGATGTCTTCTCAGGTGGAAATTCAAATCAAAAGAATCTAGATTACATTCAGGAAAAAATTAAAGCAAGTATGGAAGACTGGATTGAGCAGCTCCAGATCTATGGGGGGGGGGGGGCAAAGGACCACTCTTCCAACCCACCTGAATCTGAGAGAGGAAGGACCTGTCTCAGTCAATCCAGAGTACAGGACACGTAATAATGGGCTCAAGGGACAGGAAGCCAGATTTCGGCTGAATATCAGGAAAAACCTCTTAACTGTTAGAGTAGTGCAACAATGGAACCAATTCCTTCGGGAGGAGGTGGTGAGCGCTCCAAGGCTGGAGGCATTCAAGAGAAAATAAGACAACTGTCCGACCTGCTTTGATTTGGATTCCTGCCTTGAGCAGGGGGTTGGGCTTGATGGCCTCATGGTCCCCTTCCAATTCCATTATTTGATTGATTGATTTGTTTAAACTCGTACTCCATCCATTTAGTGGACATGCCACTACTCTGGGTGGCTTATTTTACAATTCTGTGAGTCCATCCCATGATAGCTTCTGTCCAAATAAGAGCATTTGAAGAGCGAGCCCACCCAAGCCTGAGCCAAGTTTTGAGTGACTTTTTTTTTTGAGTCTTCAAGATATTCCAGGATGGGTTGTTTTGTTTTGAATTTCTTTCTTTTCATCTCAGTGTACTCAGTGGTGTGGAATCGCATCCCCTTCTCCTCCCCACAATTCCCCTGTTCAGCCCCCGGAGGGGGGGAAAAAACGATACTGAACAGCAGCTGAAAATAGCTTTTCCCTCTTAGCCAATGTTTGCTTTCCACAACAATTTGAATAATAATAAAAAAAGCAGTGAGTCACAGAGCAGCATTTGCTGGTGGAGATGACCCAAGAAAAAAGAGCCGTTGCCTCTTTCCTGCCGGCCTACGCCCCCCCCCCCCCCCCCCGCTCCTCAGTGCAACACACATCCCGGAGGACTGGAAAACAGAGAGCAAAGCGGCCGTGCGACTCAGGGTGTTGTGACTCTCAAAATCAGTCAGACAGAACCTGGTCTCCCACTGCTTCCCCCAGTCTGACTCTGTTCACATGGGGGTTCCCATCCTTCCCAGTGCGAGACAAAGCTGCTAGAATGATGGGCTCACCTCTGGGCTAAGCTGGAAAAAAGTTACTTGGATTGCACTACAAACCCGAGATTCCGAGAGTCGGGGCCCAAATAGTTTCCTGCCTGCTGTCGGTCCCAGAAAGAGGAACCCGGAGCCACGTAGGAGCTTAAAGACCAAGGAGGTTCATTTGATGTCAATTTTGGGGTGTGCACACAAAAAAGGGCCACACTCTGCAAAAGCTTATGCCAAACGAAAGCTTATTAGACTCTAAGTGGCACAGGATTCTGCTGTTCTTGCTGCATGAACCCTAAAAAGTCACTTTTCTTAGAAACGTAGAACTGCAGAGCTGGAAGGGACCCTATGGATCATCAAGTCGAGCCCCTGTCAAGGAGACACGGTGAGGATTCAAACTCCCAACCTTTTGCAAGCTCCGCTTCTATCCTTCCCCATGTCCTATTTTACCAACGCAAATGTCCCCTTTCCTACACACTGCTTGTCCTATAAAGGAAACGATGTGTACTGACCAAAGTTTTCTCTACTAAATGGGCAAATAGCTTCTCGGGTGGGCCGATCCCAGGTTAGGAGGCCCGGGAAAATAGTGCAGCGAGAACATTTGTTAAAAATCCCCCTTATGCCAGACAATGGGATTTGGATCACCTGCCTGTGAAAGAAGCCGGGGGGGGGGGGCATTTTTCCATATAATAGCACAGGATAAGTTGCCTGTACATGCAAAACACTAACATGCCAGAGAGAAAGGTTTTTAACCTACTTTCTTGGCTTACAAGTTGGCTTTCAATATGCATGGATCTATATTTATATCTATTACTGCCTCTATATCTGTGTGTCCATCTGTATACGTTACCTCTAGACCCAGGCTGAAAACACGGCCTTAACACTAATCCTGTCATTTAGCTGAATATCACTCAAAGATGCACCACATGGTACCATGATCAGGCCTCTGTAAATCCAGTTTAGTCACAATGAAGGAGCAAAGCCTTCCAGAAACATCTGGATTCTCATTTGCAACAAGAGCAAACCATATCCCTTCAGATCAGTTCAGATAATGGCATACATCATAGCATTGCAACTGATTAATTATCCATGGTGACATTTCAGTTCACTTTAGAAAGGCTAGACAGTAAGTTGGAAATCTGTGATCAAATCTCCTGTATGCTCTGGAAATTCTCAGTGCACATCTGCAAGCTTTTCCCAAGCTTGGAAAAGTACCTTCAGCAATTACAACTTTCAGATTCTTACTGCCAGTAAGGCCACTCACTGCAGACACAAAGTAAGAAAACATGTAAAACAAATAGATCATTTCAAAATGTTGCAAAAGGGAGAGAGGGTCCCTGACCCAAGCTTTCTCCTGCAGCCAGAGGTTGCCTCTAAGTTCACACCTCATCTTTTGCCACCTAACCTGTAATCAGCACAGTTTGCAAGAGTTTCCTTTTTGATTACAACTCCCAGCATCCCCGTAGATGTCACGGCCACTGGTTTCCTTCGACCAAGAAAAACACAGGCTTCCATAAGGGAAGAAACATGTACCCAGGATGGGATTTTTCTAAAAGCTTCTTTTAGTACAGTTTTCCCTGTTGAAGAGGGAAGCCATTTTTCAGGTTAGGTCGCGATATTTATGCTGAAAAGAGGCTTACCTCTTTGGTACACAGTTAAGAGATGCTGTGTTTGCTCACCATTTTCCTGTTATTTTTAATATGGTTAGAATGTCCAACTGCTCCAAAGTCTATCACGAAGCAAGTAATTGCTTGCATGATTATGTTGTAAATCACCCAGAGAATGCTATAGGACTGTGGGGACGTACATAAGTTGAAACGACAACAAGAAGCCTGGAGGATGTGATGATGCAGGCTAAAGACCACGGATCTCATATACACGGCATGCCTGCAAGCTCTCTGGCTTATGTCTTATTCTGCCAGAAAGCTGTCAAGCACAGAATAATTTGTCCATCTCAGTTTAAAATTAAAGATGACAAAGAGACAGAGTTAGGAAAAGGCCATGTGGTTTAGAATTACACACATGCAGACGCAGGGCGATGCCTTTATTGAACCACTAAAAAAAATCACAAAATTGCAAGCTTTCGTGAGTCAAATCTCACTTCTTTAGGCTGGACACCCACCCTTTGTGGATCGTGTCAACAAGACAGGCGGACAGAGAGAGCAGAAGAAGAAGACAACGAAAAAGAAGGACAAAGAAGAAGCATCACCTCTTTTGACTTACAAAATGAGACACGTAGGTCTGCAATGGAAAAAGCATGACTGTGTGTATGAGTGTGCAAGAGAAGAACGGTTGCTAAGATACCTGTTGCTAAGCCATAAGGCCCATCCTCTTAGCACAGACACTGCATGCCATCATCCCTAAAAACCGAGCTTCTGGTCTCGATTTCATCTCGTGTTGCCCTTTACAGATCTGTAGCACACACAGGCCTTTGCACTAGGTTTACATCTGTGCCTGTTATTTTTATTGCCAATGTTTTCCTGCTGAAATAAATATCTACGGCTTCCCCTTCTCTAGCCATTGTGCCTCTTGTGTTGCTTCCTTTTAGCCTGTGCGGCTGACAGCACAGGCTCTCATTTTGATGGATCTGTAGGTGGTTGGAGGAACAACTCTGGCTGCGGAATGGGATCTAGATTCTTTAAATAAATACATAAACATTCTGGATGCTAACCAGTTGCAGGAAAGCAACATTTCCAGTAGAAGAGATGTCAGCAGGCACTTTGCCATAATGATTGTGTGCTGTCAAGTCATTTCGGACTTATGACAAACCTTTTCAGGGTTTTCCAAGTAGAGAATACACAGAAGTGGCTTATTATTCCCTTCCTCTAGGGGGCAGTTCTGGGACTGTGCAGCTTGCCCAAGGCCACCCAGGCTGGCTCTTCTCCCAGGAGGCACAGCAGTGGGGGAATTGGAAGTCCCCACCTCTGGGTCCACAGCCAGATATCTAAGCCACTGAGCTATCCAGCCAGCTACTTTTCCTTACAACTGAGAAATGTCACTCTGACTGAGAACCATTTCCCAATACTTCTTTCTTGTAAGATACAGAAAGTAAAAGACAAGTCTACAAAGCATCAATGGCAAAACCTGGATCTGGGAACACTCAGCTGCAGAAATCCAAATTCAGAAATTCATGAACTCCAGTACTGTGCTCTAAGCAAGATGATCATCCTCACTCGAGGCTCCTTCCAAATGTGTTGCATGGCTCTCTACTATGAATCCAGGACTTACACCCCACATCAAGAGGAAGGAAGGAATAAATTAAGGAATTTTGCAGCTAAAATAAATTTTATATCATGTGCCATCAACTTACAGTGACTCTAATAGGGTTTTCAAGGTGATATTTAAAGAGAGGTTTTACCAATTCTAGCCTCACGTATCCATAGCCAAGTAAGGATTCGAAACCAGGTCTCCTGAGTCCTGGTCTATATTCATTGCACCACACTGGCTGTAGCCAAAATACAGCAGACTGTTAAATTAAAGGCGGAATATCCTAAGAGACGTTTCCCTCATTGGTGCCTTCTCCATCTCCCTTAACTTGGTGCCTTCTCCATCAGCTGGTTCATGGATGCTGGGAGTTGTGATTTAACACATCAGGAGGGCTAGGAGAAACTGCCCTGAGGTGACAGCATTGGAGCAGAACTGCAGAATTCAAGGCTTCCTTCAGGCAGTGACTTTACGAGGAGACCGTACCGTTATCATTCCTTTTCCGGCTGGTTTCCCATTTCCCAGGAGGAGCGCCCGCGTTATCTTCTTGCTTGAGACAATCTGAAGACAAAAACAGGGAGGTGGGCAATGGTTACGGGAAGGAAATGCGACACCCGTCTTCCAGTGGATTTGTGAGGAGGCCAGGCACCACCGTTTAAGCGGAAATTGGTCTGTCGGCCTTTTGACTGACACGGGATGTCATACTTGCTCATGTCTGTTGTGCAGCTGTGGGAAACACACAGCTTCTGCAGGATCTTCTGCGGAGAAGAGAGAGAAAGAGGCAGAAACAACCCTTTCCCCCTGCAAATGGCAACAGGAATAGACACAGAACCCGGAACAGCTCCATTGGGGAACAAGCTTCCCTTCGCAATTGCTGTGTTTAGCCAGTGTGTGTTTAACATCAAGGAAATTATTCCCCAGCTATCACTTCCCTGGTTTTCTAGTTTGCTTGCTTCCCTGAAGTCGTAAGGAGTCACTGGAAGAGTAAGGCTTGCTTTTTTTAATCCACCCACAGAGTTAATCAGGTGCATCGCAAGAGCCTGAATAAGCTGACAGCCGCCTGACACTAAAGTGAAACGAAGGGGCCAAGTCAGACAATCTTCACTCCGGTGCCAAAATTATCCATAATTCGGGCGGCACTTTCTGAATCTCCTTACCAGCTGCTCAGCCCAGGCCTCTCAGCTGGAAAAGGCCAGCTGGAAAAAAAAACTGAGTAAAAATAAAGCCAACCAAAGAGGGCTTGCCAAATCTGAACCGGTTAAATTTCACGGGGGCAAAATATCCCAGGCCTGCTTCAACAGCTATCTGATAAATCTTCCCTTGTTCTGCTCTTGCAGGTGAGGAAACAGTCCTTTAGGGTCTCTCCTTTCTGGTTCAAATAAGAGAGTTTTTGTGCATTCTTTGGATATCATCACTTTTTTCAGGATAAAAGTACACAAAAGCCTTTTTGTCCGGAACCTTGTATTTTGCACAAAAAAATTCACGTTCTGCACCAAAAACCTCATATTTTGTGCAAAACATAGGGATGGTGTTAACAAGAGCCAATTTTTGCTAATGATGGTGCTGATGAAAAAAAGTGCAAGCTTTTAAACTCTGTTACGCAGCGGCTGGCCAATTTTTGATGGGGTGTATTGTTGTGCTGAGATACCCCTTTCCATCAAGGGTATGAAAATCTGTGAATATTAGCTATTCATCCCTCCACACCCACAAAAGCAATCAGCAGCTGCTGAGACTGTGATTTTTCAGTGGGGAAGCAGGAGGGGTATTTAATCCTTTCACTTTAGAGTCTACTGATGATGAGGACGAAAACCAAAACACTACAACTGGTTCCACTAGGGGTGACCCTGCACATTTCCTGGCTGACGTATAAGACACAAGATGCTGACTTCCAATGTATACAAATCAACCAGGCATGCGTTGAATCTGACCTCACCAGTGCCCTGACATTGTCTCCCTGCCACTGCCCAAAGAAACAGTACTGGTTTGTCAGGTGACATGGGTGACATCTAGGAAGACAATGAGTGACAGTTCCCGGTACGTGCAGCAAAGGCTCACCGTTCCTAATGTACAGGAAAACTCCCCCAGGAAGTCATGTTCGTACAACTGCATGCTCGATTTGTCTTGATCAAACAAGGCGAATTTCAGCTTCTGGACCTCCTCGAAGCGATAATCTATGATGAACTTCTTGGAGAAGGCAGGGTTGAGGTTGTTTACCGCTGTTTCTGTCCTGTCGATCTGCAAAAAGAGAATGCAGGTGAGCCAATGCACAGAACAAGAAGCCTCTTGGAAATACGGAGCACATCCTTCAGCACAGTGTCAGTGTGCAGAAAAACGATACGATTTTTTAGGTTGATTTGGACATTGGGCCGATTCTGGTCTCACTATGCTTGGTCAAGACACATCTTTCCTCTACGGGGCTGAGTGCCAAAAATTAAGTTTAAACCGGAGTTTTGCAAGTTTACAGCAGAAACTAGCACTGATTGGCTTGCACCAGTGAAGTCAGCAAACAATTTGGTCTCCAATCTCTAAAACGAAGTTTCCTTTGTAAAGACACATGAACAAATATACTAGATAGACAGAAAAGAGTGAAAGAGAATCATGTGTATTTCTAATCCAACAGCTCCTTTGGATCAGACCAAAGGCCCCTCCAGTCCTGCTCCCTGTATTATGCCAGAACAAATAAGATTCGGATGAGAAGTGCACAATGAGGCCCAACCCTTCTCTCCCTGCAGTCACTAATCATTTGGAGACACGCTGCCTCGGATTCCAGGGACAGAGTGAGTGAGGATGCTGGGAAATGTAGTCCAAAAAAGTAAAAAATAAAATAAAATCCCTGTTCTGGCCCTGAGTCCCAAGCTGTCCCTAATTAGACTTAGCATTACCCACCAAAGCTCTCCTCCCACTGCAGACGGTAGGTGTGGGTAGAGGAGGTTAATTCTGCTCAAGTAACGTTTCCAAGCACTAAACCCATCATGTCTTTGGCAGGAAATTTCACACCTCAAATTATTTGTTAATAGCTCAAGGTGTGGAATCTTTGTCTGCCTAGATGCATCAGCCAGTCAATTCTAATGGATAAGCCCGGAATCGAGCATTATGGGGAAGGCAAATTTCTATCTATTCACACCACCCATCATCGAGGAACAGACGCAAGGTGGTCCAGCCATAAAATGAGTGCAGTCAGGACCAAAGCTTGTGTGTTTTGTTGTCAGAAATCCAGAAATTACATCTTTTCCCCAAAGAGGCTCCAATTGCTAGGTCTGTCCGTTCTTTCACAAGTTCCCATTCAATTAAAATCTTTTGACCTCTTGAATACGGTATTTCCCAACAAACCCAGAAAGCTAGCCACTTCCCTTAAGGATCTGGAAGTTGAGTCCTGGCAACCGGACTTCTTTCTTATTTGGTTAGGCACCCCAGGAGAAGGGAATGGAATAGGCTTGTTAGATGGACCATGGATTTATGGCGACTCTTTTCAGGGTTTTCCAGGTATACTCCATTCCCTTCTTCTGGGGATGCCCTGGAACTGTGCAGCTTGTCCAAGGCTGGCTGTTCTTGCAGAAGGCACAGTGGGGGCATCGAACTCCCAAGTCTCTGTTAAGCCACTGAGCTCTCTGGCCAGCTTAACAAACAGCCTACTGAGCCATTATCCTCCCCCTTTTTGCAGTCCCTGAATGTGCCTCAATACAAACATTTCTGTAGTTCAACCAAGCAGGTCACAACTCTAAAATCAGGACCCACAATGGGTCAGGTTTGACCCACAACAGGCCCGAGTGGCTTTTAACCCAGTTCCGTTTCTTTGGCTTGAGGCAAAGAAAAAGACTGAATTTTTCCTCTTGTTTGCCTGCTGACTTTTTCTTCTTCTTCTTTTTGCAAAGGAAGGAGCAAAAATTCCTCACACCTCCCACATCTTGCCGCTGTTGAAATGGCACTATTTAGCAGGGATCTCTAGCAAGTCCTTTTCCTCCCGATGACACTGGAGCTTGTATAAGGGCTCCGTCTGCCTCACTGGCAGACGGCCATTCCACTGCAGGGTTTGGTATGGAGGGAGGGATCATAAAATTCCATTTCCGTGTAACTGGCTTTTCCTGGCTAACTGAATTTGCTCTTTAAGGGGCAAGCAAGGTAAGTGATGAGGGTGACAAGAGCTTTTCCCCCCTCACAGCTGGGCTTTTCTGCATTTTGCCTCTCAAATGTACTCCAAGCCATAGTTATAAGGAAAAGAAGGAAAACCAGAGATGTGGACCATGGGATAAGGCGCAAAACAGATAACCATGCCGTTCCTCCAAAATACACAGATTTTAATCAGATGTGTTGGCCTATTAAAGAGGAAAAAGTTCCAAAAATAACAGGATGGTAAGTTACCCAGCCCTACGGCATTTGGGTATTCTCCTCAAGGTAACAGAGGTATTTAAAGATGGTTTTCTTGGTTCCACTCAGTTAAGGAGGTCTAAATCCCACTGACCTCAATTTTGAACGAGTTTTGAGCACACATGTCCAGAAACACAATTTTGTTGCAGGAAACCCAAATGCACAAGAAATACGGTTAGGCGAGTCAGGTAGCGCATTCTGAATCTGGAATTAAAATTTAAGAACTCTCTTCTAGTTTGAACCAGAATTTGGGGAGTGGAACAGAGAGCTAAGCGAGCCGACGGAGTACTAAGCAAGAGAAAATGTTTCATTGTCAGGAAGTTGTTTCCTGGCTCTTTCTAGATACCAAAGTACGAATCGGTCCCTGTTCGGAACTGCCACAACTAGGCATCAGAATTACAGGCTATAGAGCTCATGGAAATGTACTGTTAGAGACAAAGGGTCGTATTTTAAGATGCTCTTCCATATGAAGACACCCCCAGTCTACAGACAACCAGTGCATTAAGGAGAAGGCTAATCTCTTCAGCACTTTTTCAACACATCCAACCTACATACGTATTTCTTAGCTTATCAATAAACCATCAAAGGACAGGGGAAATTGCACAGAAAGCTGCAGATAAAGGATTCCATCAAGAGGAGAGAGTCCACCAAGACAGCATAGGCCCCACTGATGGAGATGGAAGCTGGAAAAAAAATATTTTTCCCAAAACTTAATGGTGATTTCTGTCGCTTTGTAAACGGCAACCCTCCAAGTTTGAGATCCCTCACAAAAAATCATGCCAAAGTTTTACAGCATTTTTCTTGAGTTTCGTAATGCCAGCTACAACTGAGTAACCTGAACAGATCAGATGAGGGTTCCTGGTGAACACCTCTCCATCACTGGTCGCCTGTTTCATTTCACAGCTACGTTTGTCATCGTTTTATAGGATGATGCCACCACAATATCACACTCAGCTTCCCAGAGAGGGTACGGTAGTGAAACAAAACTCAGGGTTTGCACTAGCAAACCCTTTAAAACCACCCTGAAATATTGGCGTAGATTTTGAGTGGAAAAGACAATATTGGTTTTCAGGGTTTTCACACCGAATATATCAGTTACCTGTTGTGGGTGGCAATCTAAAGCTTACAATTTGTACTACAGAGCTTCAGCACAGGGTTACTTGGTAGGATTATTTTGCTGGATGGTATGGGAAGGGGAAAAAAGGAGGAGGAGAGATGCATTTCTAAAAGAGCTGCAAGGGAAAAAATGACGCCATGGCCCCGTTTCCAGAGAGCTTCAATTATCCGAAGATAAAAAGCCACAAAATTGCAGGAGTGATGTTATCAAAATAGGAGAAGCAACTCGAATAGAAACTGTATGCCCCGGGAGAATTCACGGCCAGCTGCGGCGTGGTGTGCCATTCCCAGCTCTTGGAAAAACAGTCAGCATCATTGGTGCAAACACACACACACACACACACACACACCACAAAAGCTCCAGTCTTGACGTGCTTTTCTTGGCTCCAGGCTGTGGAAAACGGTGACTTTTCTGAGTCCCACTTGAACTGGAACCGAGCATTACTGTACCAAGGCTACCTTAACTCTAAAAAGAAGCTCTGTTTGGAGCTGTTAAAACCGGGTTGGTGTGAGGTCAAGCGACTCGTGGCTCTAGCAACATATTCCACCACATTCCTGAAAAATTGCAAAGCCGCCAGAAAGGGAGAAAGACTTATTAAACACACATCTCACTGCCAGGAATGCAACTCCTGTACAATCCCCCTTCTGTATCGAAAATCCATGGTGTGATGATACTTTTAATAAGCCAGTGAAAAAAAAAGGCATAAAAATTTGTGTGCAAGCTTTTGAGATTTAAAAAATTACTTTATCGGGCATGATGCTACAGGAAAAGGAGTTAGAGCAACATAGTATTTGTCTATTTATTTTTATTTATTTAAAAAATTTATATGCCATCTTTCTCCTAAAGGATCCAAGTCAGCATACCCTATGGTTCAAAGACTGAAGGGAGATAGGGTAGCACTTTTCAAAGACTTGATAGGTAGTCGTACAGAAAAAGGGCAGGATCTGTTCTCGATCATCCCCGAGTGCAGGACACGCAACAATGGGCTTAAGGTACAGGAAGCCAGGTTTCAGTTGATTTTCAGGGAAAACTTCCTAACTGTTAGAGCAGTACAGCAATGGAACCAATTGCCTCACGAGGTGGTGAACACTGGAGGGCTTCAAAAGAATACTGGACAACCCTCAGTCAAATCTGCTTTGACTGGGATTCCTGTCTTGAGCAGGGGGGTTGGACTCGATGGCCTTCGAGGCCCCCTTCCAAGTCCATGATTCTATGATACTATAAAAGAAACAAAGTTGAAAACCAAATAATAAATTATTACACTATTAAAAAGCATTAAGCCAATATCATATGAAAACTCTTAATAAGAGTGAGATTAAAACACAAGTCAAACACAGAATAATACATGTGATTGTTGATTTGTTTATACTACCCTCTGCCAAAATTTTTTGACATGGAGATTCCACATTGATGGCCTTTCTGCTTCCCAGCGAAACCGGGGGGCATTCGGGCTGAAAGCTAACACCTGACAGAACGCGGCTGGAGTGCTTGCAATGTCTTTCCCACTATATTTTAAGGCAGTGTGATCAAGGCCGGCTCCCATTGAAACTCTTTGCCATCTGTAGCTTCCAGTTTGCTTCTAGCTGCAATAAGTGAGCGAGCGAGCGAGCGAGCGGACTGTTGGTTTAGAAAGCTGAAAGGACGTGAGGTGGGTGGTTCCGCTTTCAGCCAAATCTATATATTCACCTCAGGTGCCTTCTTCGCCCCAGAAACCTTTCCGTGGAAACCAGATAGTTTCTAGAAGTAAAACTGTGTTGAGGAAAGGGCCTCATGCAAACATAAGCAGGAGAATTTAGTCTGCTTGGAGATCCTAGTTTGTGTGTTTGTTCAAAGTTTTTATTGGGTTTTTAGAAAATACCACCAGCAGTATGTCTGTCCTTAACTGCAACCTATCCATTCTGGCCCAGAGTTCCCTCCCGGGCTTGATTTGATCTCGGATCTATCTGTTCATCTTTCTGGCAGTCCAGGTTTCACACAGTGATCAGAAATACAAGAGTGTGGATGATGGTCTTGGTAACCCAATACATGTACCTAAACTATGGCTGTTTCTTTACTGCACAAGCATACAGTCATCGAAAGACAAACAGGACAAACACACAATGGATTTGTTTCTACAATTCAGACTAAAACCTGGAGGAGACCCTCTGCTCTTATGAAACTGGAGTCTCCAGGCCCTGTTCTTCTGCCTTTAAAACTACCTCTGCCAGCAGCCATCACCACATCTGGTGGCAGAGAGTCCCACAGCTCAGCTATGTACGATGAGTCTGACAATGTGCCATTTCGCATTGACTCTGGAATCTATCAGCCTTAGCAGAATAAAGAAAAGGTTATAGCAAAGCCGGCCCTTATCTGAAAGCTAAAGATACGTGCATGTCGTGAGAGGGGTGGGGATTGAAAAAGAGGGGGGGGGGGGGAGAGATTATCTGCTGAATTTTGTTTTTCATTTTTAAAAAAGCACAGGGAAAAGGTCTGGAAATGCACAACAACAATATGTTAATTTTGCTAAAAATACAGGGAAGGTTGATAGGGAAATGGAACAGTAAGTGACTGCAGACCAGCTGTCGGGAAGGGGAAAAAGGCAGAAAAAAATAATGTTATCTTCTCAAAACAGATTTCTGCACAATTATTTGGGAGGAGAGCAATCAGATAACTAGAGAGCAGAGCTCCGCAGTAGTAGTAATTACATAGCACAACCTTGGGACTCAGAATTGATTGTTACTTGTAGTTTCTCTCTGAAATGAATGATGATATAAAGCTGCAGTACTACACACACATTGAATCCCCGTGTTTATTTTTACTTTATTTGTAGACCTATTTTTATTTCTGTAACATTTATATCAGGGGTAGGAAGCCCCCAGATCTCCAGGTGTTTTACCAGTGAAGAACAGTGACTCCAGTTTCACGTGGGCAAGGAATCCACTCCAGATTTCTTTCTTGACCCTGGAATCGCTATCCAAAGTGCTGAACGTCAGCCTCACAATATGTTCAGGACCCCGGACAGTTCCTTTGAAATTCAGCACCCTTGGGAAAGCAGAGTTGTCAGCTTCCGCTCAACGTACGGCTCCCAGGGGAAGTAACAGATCAGACCATAAGGCAGCAAATCTTTCAAAGAACCAGAGAACAAGAAGACCTTTTCTGGATCGGACCAAAGATCTATCTCATGTGCTATAGTGAACAACAGTGAATGCTTAATACACACTACAAAGCACAAGTACAGTGCTAGTAGAGTGCTCACACAGATAATCAATTTAGCACTAGACCATCACCATCAGGACACGGGGCCCAATAAATCCTTCAAACTTCCATCACCAAGTAACAGAAGCAGAAACGAACAATAGAGATAAATGCCGCCGGTTGATGACAATAACTACGTCTTGGGGCAGTGAGTTCCACAGTCTAACTATGCTCTGTGTAAAGGTCTTCCTTTTGTCTGCCCTCAGTCTCCCACCATTCATCACATGATCTAGTCCCATATGAAATGAGGAAAAACTTTCTTCCTGTCCACTTTTTGCAATTCTATACATTTATCTCACAACCTCTCCTCACAACATACCTTTTTTCTTCAGCTAATGCTGGATAGCTCACTGGTTTAGGTGTCTAGCTGTGGACCCAGAGGTTGAGAGTTCGATTCTCCACTGCTGTGCCTCCTGGGAGAAGAGCCAGCCTGGGTGGCCTTGGACAAAAGCTGCACCGTCCCAGGGCACCCCCAGAAGAAGGGAATCAGAAGCCGCTTCTGGGTATTCCCTACCTGGAAAACCCTGAAAAGGGTTGCCATAAGTCAGAATTGACTTGACAGCACACAACTATTATTATTAATAAAAATGGCAAAACTTGGAAGTATTTCTTGATGGTCAAAGTTGCTCCAGCTTCTTGATCATTTTGATTGTCCCTTTCTGCACTTTTTTCCTGCTCCACCTTATCCCTTTGGTGGGGATAAGGTGGAAGAAGACACAGTACTTCAAGTGCAGGCACACCTTAGATTTATTCAAAGGCTTAATGCTAGGATGGTTTTGTTTTCAGTCCTTTGGCAATTGGCTTTCGTGCAAGTTCCCATTTAAAGAAATGGTATATCCTGCCCACATATCAGGTAGCTTTGTGAACATCCACAGAACAATTATTAGCTTTCACACACTCTCTTGCTTTCTCACATGCACACAAATAGTTGATTTGTTTACAGATTCACAGAATTATCCCTAGAGCGTGCCATGTTCAATAGCAGGGAGGGTATGTGTGTGAGAGAAGGTGTCAATTAAAACAAGTGAATTGTTTTAAATAAGAACTGGTATCCTGTTGTGGAGTTCTGCCTGCGCAATGTGAATAATGTCTGGCTGTAGCAAACTGCTGCAAATTAAAGAGTTCCTTTTTCTGTTTTGAGGTGTGCCCAAATTGGGCACAAAGCCACCTCCACCTTGAAACTTAAAAAGGTGGCCTTTCATGAGTGACCGTTTGCTGCCTCTGGAGATGTTGTTCCCATAACCTAGGCAGAGCTATGCAACAGGATCATGGCCACCATCTTGGAACAAAGGGTTTCAGCTAAAGCAAGAGATATTCAATGAAATAAACAGCCGCATCCATAGATGGTGCATGACCCGAAAAGGGGGCACATTCCAAAGTTTGGGGGTGAGGCCCCAACTCAAAGTGGGCCAGCTCCTACTGTAGAACATCCCCCCCTTGAAACAACGGTGTTCCTGGTCAGATTTCCAGCTCTTCCTTAGGAGTCCCATGGTGCAGTAATTAAACTGCAGTACTGTAGTGAAGATTCTGCTCATAACCTGAGTTTGATTCTGACAGGCTCAGGTAGCTTGCTCGAGGTTGACTCAGCCTTCGATCCTTCTGAGGTCGCTAAATTGAGTACCCAGCTCCCAGGGAGAGGGGCAATGTGTAGCCTTCATACTTAAATTATAAATTATCCAGAGAGCACTTTAAGTGCTGAGAATAAATAATCATGTGCCAGCAAGTCAATTCTGACTTAACGGCAACTCTTTCCAGGGTTTTCCAGGTAGAGAATATTCAGAAGTGATTTATCATTCCCTTCTTCTGGGGCGTTCTGGGACTGTGCAGCTTGCCCAAGGCCACCCAGGCTGGCTCTTCTCCCTGGAGGCCCAGTGGGGATTCGAACTCCCAGCCTCTGGCTCCGCAGTCAGCTGCCTAAACACTGTGGGCGGCACATAAGCAGCACACTCTGCTTTACTTTGCTCCAAGTTCCTCCATCCCTTCTTCCTTCTCACATTTTCCTGTTTTATCTTCTCCGCCTGACATTCAGCACTCCCAAGGCTACTGCAGGCACTCGGTCCATTGAACTATTTTGTGTGTGTGTGTTTCCTGTGGCGCAGGGCTCCCTGAGAGGTGCCAGTTTTAGAAACAGCCTCCCACCACCTTTCGATTTCCCCGATGCCCCCTTTTCCCAAGACCGCTTGTCTTTCAGGTTTCTCCATTTTGCTCCAGGTTTCGCTCATTGCACTCACTAGCAGAGGTGGCTTTCATTTTATTTTACAACGGGATGCAGCCTGCGAGCACAAGAAGCCTCTCAAAAAGGCAAGACCAAAGCATGACACATTTTTCAGAGGACTCTCTGGTGCCGACAGCCCTTCCCACCGAGGCCCTTCTTCGGCCGGCTACACCCTCCGCACGCACACGGAAAGCCGCCCAAGTTCTTCAATTGTAAAGACACTTCCACCACCCGCCTTCTCCTTGGCCCGCTCTGAGGAGGATTTTTCTACCTCCCTTCAAAATCACGCCAGCAGCTGCGTCTCACAGACCGTCCATTCAAGACGCCTCCCTCTTTTCCTGCCAAGCCACACTGTTTGGGAATCAACAACCTAAATATAGCACAGGCCTGATTTAAAAAAAACTCACAAAAAACACCACACACACAAACTCTTTTAAAAAGCTGCACTACAGACACTGTCAGACACCAATGCCATTAGACTGAAACCTTTCATAGTGAGGGAGCTTATAGGGCAACAGGGCTATGAAAACTGACACCGTGGATCATCGGGAAAGCACATGCTTTTCATTCAGGAGCAGTGTGCACACCATACTCTGATGGTGTCCAAATGTCATTACTAGAATACGAGCAGCAGCAGGGAGAAAGGGAAAAGAGGATCAGGCTGATGACACATGGAAGCTGATGTGTCCAGCTTCATGGGAGCAGTGAATCCATGCCGGATTTTAGCTCAAACTTTGCAAGCACGATCCAAAATGCTGAACCTGTTGGGGTGTGTATGTGTGCGATAGGGTTCAGTACCTTAGACAGCTCCTATAAAGTTCAAATTGAAACCCAAACAGGAATCACACCTACACACACACACACACCCTCAACACACATACTATGAAGTCAGAGCCGATCATGAAGAAACCAAATTAAGTCAAGGAAGCAGCTGTGGGATGAGACAAGAAGGATGTATTTAACTCGTTCTCCATCCTATGATGCTTCTCCCCACTCAGCCACTCCAGGTCTAAGACACACTAGCAGGCCAAATCTGATCACCCACAAATGCTCCGGCAGGTATCTGAATTCTCCAGTTCATAGCTTCCAAAATACAAGTGGACACTCCTACACAATCTTTGCACATTGGCAATAATGGATCTGGCTGTCTAGAACACAACAAAAGGACTTATTCATGTGTTTAATCCTTCTGCAATCTTTTATTCTGCCTTTCTGTAAAATGGCTAAGACTGAAATCAAGAAACAATTGAAACACTACTGTAAACACATATCTTTAAAAACGGAGAAGGGCATCTTAACTCTCCAGCATTTTATTTCAGCAGTGGAAAACTAAACCCTGGAAGATGATGTTCACATGGTCAACTGCTTTGATCTCCCTTTATGAAGCTGCCCTGGTGCTGAGATCATCAGGGGAGGCCTTTCTCTCAGTCCCCCCCCCACCCTCACTGGTGTGCTTGGGGGAGACACGGAAGAGGGCCTTCTCTGTGGCTGCTCCCAGAGACTCTGGAACTCCCTCCCACCGGAGGCCAGCCTGGCCCCATCTTTGCTGTCCTTCCAGAAGCAGGCCAAGACCTTTCTCTTCACTCAGGATTTCCCTTAGTGACTGGCTATCCAAGTGGTTTTTTTTTTAATGGATTGTTATTCCTTGTTGCTTTGAATGTGTTTTTGAAGTTGATTTTGTTTACTGTGTTAGTGTGGCATTTGTTTGATCCTTTAAAAATATTTGTAGAGTTACTGTTTTAGCTTTTAAACACTGTTTTTTTCATTATGTAAGCCACCTTGGGTCCTTTTTAAGGAGAAAGGTGGGGTAAAAATATTTCATATAAATAAATAATTGAGTTGGTAAGCCAACTTGACCCATGAGCTACTTCTGTTTTTCCCCTTACCATGTCTTGCCTTTTCAAACAGAGTTTTCCCACACCACTTAGGCACGTCCGTCCATCTCATCACATTCGAACAGGGGCTATCAGATTCTCAATATTCTTAGAAGCAGTGATGCATTTGGGTTTTTGGAAACCAGAGCCAGTTCATTTCTTGTGGGCTACATACTGTATATATAATATATACATTGAATATCAATATAACATTGATATTCACAGAGGAATCCCACCCGCTTCATCCCAGCGTGGCTGAGCAAGATGGTCTGTTTTCTTTCTGAATCTATTAGCATGAAAGAGAATGGTTTTCTTTCCGTTCTGGGTGTGCATGCTTCATTTCCCAACACTTCTCAAACACGCGCACGTGCGTAATATCCATTTGAAAAGGGCCAAACTGTCTAGGAAAGCAGAACTTCACACAGACAGTAAAAATGAACTACCATAATTCCCTGCCACAAAGGAATCACCAAGCTTCGTGTGTTTTTAAAGAAGTATGAGGAGGACTATCCAGGGTTTGACATGATGGTGAGATGAAACCCCATGTTCAGTGGCAGCCAATCTTTGAAGGTCTCTCTCCAGACCCCACTGGGGCATGGAATAAATGAAATTAAACAAATAAACAGGGCTCCCTGGGCAACCTTGGGCCAGTCAACCTTCAGAAAGACCATTGCAATAACAGGGTCTACCAAGAGGAAAATGACATGATCCCTGAGCATCTTCGAGGTAGGGCTGAAGAAAAACAGAATACCGTTATGCTATTGTCAAAATGATGATGGTCATTATGATGATGATTGTCCCTGTTATCCCAATCATCATCCTGATCTGCATTTATATTCCACCTTTCCCCCAGGGACTGTGAAGTAGAATACGTGGCTCTCCTTTTCCCTCACTTTCCCCTTACTACCAACCCTCTGAGGTAGGTAAATTTCACAGCCCAGTGAGAATTTGAACCCAGATCTCCTGAATTGGAATCCAAAACTAACCACCAGAGAACACTGGATCTCTGCAGTGACTCTCCAGGGCAAACAGGTTTCTTCAACCAGGGCTTCTTAGACTATTAGAATTCAGAGTTGTCCACTGAAATTTGAAGGGTGGGCGATTCAGAATGCGTGCGTTGGGCTGAGGCTCAGTGAACGGACCCTGTGTGGGCATGCAGAAGGATCCTATTCCAGGCCTCCGCAGGTAGGACTGAGGGAGATCTCTCTGTATCGCCCTGGAGTGCTTTTGCCAGTCAGTCTGGATTGTAATGAGCTGGGTGGACCGATGTCTCGGATAAAATCAAACACTTCCATGCATACAGAATGGGTAGATTTGGAGTGCAGGGTGAGACCAGAACTCAGGTTTCATGCAGAAGCTGTCCAATGTGAAAGAATCTTCTTCCTTTTACAGGAGAAGACAGAAATGAGCAGAGGATCAGGGTGCCTGAATCTAAATTTAAAGTCAAGGATCAAAAGGGAGTAGCAATTTGCATCAACTCACAAGTTGTTGTTGTTGTTGTTTGTTAAAGCATGAAGGCCAACGTCAGATCTGAACATAGCACAGTTCTTCAACTACGCAGATCGTTACCAGCCTGTGAAACTGTCTGCATGCACTGCTGAACCTCCATGTTCTAAAGCAGTCTCTCTGATCCATCCATTCAAATTCACAGTAGCAAGTCCAGGTTTCCATTTTCCCTCCCTCGGGAAGAAACCGTGAATACCAAATTCCCTCCCCACAAGAAGTTAGTATAAGAGGCCCTTTCCAGTTATATACAAGTAAATGTACATATCTCAAATAAGTAGGTTAAGAAAACGTTCACACAGGAAGGAGGGGAAAAAAATCTCACAACCCAGTAAGGCACTCACAGTGACATTTTGAGAAACACAACGAACACAAAACTGACAGATTTTCCTCAAATACCAACAGTTGTTTCGCTGGCTAAGACTTCCACAGCATTTCCATATGACGCCCCCTAAGACTTTCTTACAGAACTTTTCAAAGCGTTTGAGAAAAATCCCTGTGCGACGAAAGTAAAAGATCACAATTAGCCACCCAGATTTAATCAAAACAGAAGCCTGCAAAGACGCGATAAGAGAAATGCTCGGCCAACATGACCAGCATATTAGGGAAGTTTCTGTTCTAAGAAGTACTAGTTCCTGGACATTAAACTCAAAGGCTTCAGCTAGTACAGAATGTGAGGAGAACCACATGGGTGAACCATTCTGATGCTGGTTTTTCTCAAACATTTGAAGAACAGGGAATGGGGAAGAAGATCAGATCTGAATAACTGGTTCATTCACTCAGCTTAGGGCACGACTGCACAAGGAGAAAAATTGTAGTTCACTCGCTGTAAACCTGCATCAGGAAATTTGGGTTTCTCCAGGTCTGTTCGAATTAACTAGCCACACAGGGAGAGGAGGAAATGGGCTAAACAGCCTTGTTTGCGGCTTGTTAACGTAGCTCTTCTGTTGCCCTGCAGGAGGCACTGCTAGAGAATAACTACTTAATAAGCTGTAAACAAGGGCAGAGTGGTGATTTCCTCTCTTGTTCCCTCTTTTCATTCTCTCTCTCTCTCACTCTCTTTTCCTCTACCTGATTTCTATAATTCTTCTGCCTCCATATCTTGGTATAGTCTGACTCTTATACATGTTTTCTTTTCCGTATATTCAACCTTAACTCTAAGAGAGTTTGGAAACTGACTGACTCGTTTATCTTACTGATTAGAAGAGGGGATTTGCTGTGTGCCAGAATTAAGAAAAGCAGAACAGGATAACAAGTACGAGCCTTACCTCTGTCCATTTCCCATTGACTTCCATAAATAAGACACAGAAGGGGTCAGATTTAGAGGTCACGTCTCTGTCCAGAAGATTTTGGCCACACACAGAGAGTTCGACTTTGCAGACGCAATACTGCGGCCCTACGGGCACGGAAGGTGTAGAGCTTATTGTATACGCCATTGGTTCAGGCAGCAACGGTTCCTGGCAATCTGTAAGATACACACACACACACACACACACACACACAGTTAATAAAAGGGATTTGGGAAAGAAGCCAAGCAAATAAGCAAGCTCACTCAATGCTTTGTGACATTTCAGTTTGTTCAGAAACATGTTCTGTTCTAGTGCAAGTTTTGGATTTTTTTTTCCCAAACAGACAACCACAGCTACCTGTCTCTTTAGCATGTGTTTTTGAAAAGACGGGAACAGTATGAGAAAGAATCACATATTAATAGGTTTCCAACCTATCAGAATATCCTTAAGATCAACTTCCATGCCCCTCACACCTCTCAGGTTGATGCTGCAGGTTGGCCACCCCAAGGGAGGCCATGACTAAGAACTGGGGCTTCTTGGTGGTGGCCACCTCCCTGTGGAAAGCTCTACCTGTGGAGGTCCACCAGGCCCCTTCCCTCCTAATATTTAGAAAGCACATAAAAACATCATGTTTCAGGAAGGCATTTCAGGATACCCTCCCTCTATAACTGTTTGTTGTTTATTCTGATTTTTGGCCATTACATTTTGTAGTTTGTATCTTGTCCATTGCTGCCATTTTGGGTTTTTAGGTGTGTTGTCCTTCTTTTCTATGTTTATATTCATCGGTTGGGTGCTGTTGGTGGTGGTTATGTTCATGTTATTGTTGGAAACCACATGGATGGATGGATGGATGGATGGATGGATGGATGGATGGATGGATGGATGGATGGATGGATGGATGGATGGATGGATGGATGGATGGATGGATGGATGGATCTCCTTTTAACAAACTGGTGGTTCGTCCCCATCTCTACTCCATACTATTCCAGATCAACAACTGATGACCACTCCTCTGTTTCTTTTTGATTAGATCTTCATCTTTCTGCCACCTGGGAATTGTTCTGATGGTTTAGGCACCTCCTGAGTAGAAGACAGCCAGCCACCCAGCCAGCCACAAAGAACTGTGAAGAGCAACAGGCCTTCATTTCCAGAAAGACAACTTGCTTTGGAGATTCCTGCTCATGAATGCAAAGGCCCCATAACAGCTGACCGAGAAGAATCTTTCCCAACTGATTGTGCTCTGCACATTCTCAGGGGAAGCCTTTACTCCTAGCTGTTCTCAGGTGCAAAGAGACAGACTACACAGCTAACAACACGTACCAACTTCTGAAGCACAACCTGTTTGAGGACTTATTAGTATTTGGCTTGCTTATCAAGGGGCACTGGGATGTGTCCCACCATCTCAAGAGGCTACGTCGGTCAAGAATCGAAACAGGACCTTTATGAAATCATTTCATCAACTGTGGAATCTCCTCCCTTGAGGAAATTTGATCCCCTTGAGGTGAGAGATCGGCTCCTTCTCAGAACTTGGAAAGCTTGCCTTCTTTCGGACAATTACTCCAAACCTGCTAGCTAAAGGCTTCTCAGAGTTGCCACCCAGAAGGCTAACTGTGCCCAACTTTGGAAAATCCAGACCTTGACTCACTACCAGTCTTAAGGCACGTAATTATACTGCCAGCTTCATTCCAAACCACAGTTTGATGATAACATCATCCCACCTCACAGGGCTCTCTCACAAAGACTGCCAGCGTGTTTACCCCTACCATGTTCAGTAGGACTTCCTTGCTAATGCACACTCGTGCGTTTGGGACTGAAAACTATAAATATGGGCATGAATCACTCTGGAGGCTGAGCAATTCAAACCATCAGTGCTAAATATTATTAATAATATTAATAAATGGCTAGTACTCAGCTTACTCCTCCAGCTGGCAATAGCTGTGTCAAGTGTTCAGATTTCACTTGGATGGCCAAATGTTTTGTTACTGCCTCCATCTTACCAGTGAGGTAGGGGCACCAGTTATTTATATTTGTGTGTGTGTGTGAGAGAGAGAGAGAGAGAGAGAGACAGGGAGAGGGACAGAGAGAGAGAGAGGCCCAGAAGCGAGCTGGAATTTAGTTTTAGTCTTTCCACATCAACCTTTAGGCAAACCTTCCCCCAGAGTGGGTAGGGTGGCCCGATATCTTCTTTTAGGGAGGACAGTCCTCTATGTGAATGGATAACCCTCCTTTGGAAGGAGTGATCCCTTCATCTCTACAAGGGAATTAAAGAGAAAAGAAGGAAAAAGAGGGAGATCAGAGATCTTGAGGTCACCTATCTGCACCAAGCATCATTAAAAGGCATTTCTAAGTTTGAATCAGGACAGATGTCTTAGCATAAGTAAGTGTGTGGGTTTGCTTTTTGTTTGAAAATTCTTTCTTTAACTATTCTCTTTTGTGATGCCTGCTCTCTGTTTGGGTGATCTGTGTCTGTTGCCACCTTATTGCTGTCTCAGTTCTGGTCCACATGTGTATGAATACCGTAATAATAATCATGTGCCATCAAGACAGTTCTGAATTATGGTGACCCTTTTCAGGGTTTTCCAGGTAGAGAACACTCAGAAGTGGCTTCTCATTCCCTTCTTCTGGAGGCAATTCTGGGACTGTGCAGCTTGCCCAAGGCTACCCAGGCTGGCTCTTCTCTGGGAGGTATAGGCAGGAATCGAACTCCTAACCTGTGATTCCGCAGCCAGAGACTTAAACCACTGAGTTGAAAGACACAAAAATGGAGTTTCATACAGAGTGAGCCAGATTACACCCATATCTGATGCTGATCCTCAGTCCTAGAATCTCTCTCCTCCCTGGGCAGCAGAAAATTTCAGTTTTGTTAATAAAAGGTGCGCCTTGGGCGACCGTAATGCCAGTTGAGCAGAGAAGGGTCTGCCCAATGGGGGAAAGGCTGATGTCATTGGCTGCAAAGTTATCAATCATCCACTTGCCTCCAATTGAAAGAAAGCTTCAGGGCTCTGTTTTTACAGGTCTGTTAAACCCCAACATACAAATTACAGACTAGCAGGGAACATTTTCACCTAACACTAATGTGTGTATTTTAATTACCCTTTCCATGCAAGCAAGCCTTAAAATAAGCAAGCGGGTTCTATTTATATCACATTATCTCTTTTTCCACACCAAAATCAAATGCAGAATGGCTGCCCGGGAAAGGTGCCTTATTTCTTGGAAGGATGGGCTGAAGTGGGGAAGAACGGATGAAGGAAACCAAAGGGAAAGCCTGATCCATCCAATGGTTGAAGGCACACTCTACACCCTAACGTATGACTAGGGGGCAAATGTTCATCTATTCATCAGTAGCCAATTGTTCCTTCCCTGCCTCTGAATTCAAAGAGAGACTCACCTCTCTAAGGAGTGTTCTTTTTCCCTTCTTGTGTTGAAGACAGTTTGTCCGTTGTTTGTTAGTTTGCTGTTTGCTTTTCCTAACTGTAAGTAATGAAATGTTTTTTATTCTTTTTACTACCAAGGTCTCAGCGTGTGTTACAGAGACTATAAGTGCCAGTTAATTAGAAAGGGGTGGCCTATCTGGGAACTTGAGGCTACTCTCCTCTGTGAGTCTTTGTACTTTTGCTGTGTCTCAAAAGGAGAATTTTAACCAGAAATTCAAAACTCTGCAACATCCAAAAAACAACTGCTACACTGTGTTGGTTTTGTTAGGGTGCAGTACAAAGGAAATGGATAAATAAGAATCAAGACGTGTCCGTTTCATGTTTTCCCACCTCAGAATGTTTTAAAACTCAAGTTCTTTTGTGTCATAAGAAGGAGAGAGGGAAAATGCGAACTTTCATCCATTCTTAGCCAGGAAGAACCAAATGAAATTCTCACACTTGCTTGAGTAGGAAGGCAAACCTCTGCTCTATGCAATGGAATTTTTAATACCTTCCAGGGAAGGTATTTTGAAGGCGGTAAGAAACAGCTTTAGTGGCTCTTCTGAAGAAGAAGTGAAGGAGGAGCTCAGAACAGCGTTCAAAAGAAGATCCTGGGCACATTTTTTCCAGCACTGACAGCACATCTCCGAACACCAAACACATATCACACGCCAGACAAACAGAAAGAGCTCCCTAATGCTCCTTTTGTGGAGAAATGTGAGCCGGTAGACTTAACTGGGGATTAGAAAGGAGTCTTGTGAGTTTGCTCCTGGATTGAAGATATGAGTTATTAAAGAGTCTGAGCTCTCACAGAAATGAGAGGATTTGGAAAAGAAGAAGAAGAAGAAGGGGGGGGGGGGAAGCACAAAAGGTCAAATGTGCCCCCAGAAGGTGCTTACCTTCAATCTCAATGGATTTCTGCAAGCTAAAGATGGAACACATCCTGGCTTCTCTGGGGGGAGAGGCAAAAGTAACGGCGGAGGTTCCAGGCCAGTTTCCACACACAAGGAAGTGTGAAAGGAGGCGGCCGACCAGGCAGCCGTGACTGGGTTGGAAGGAAAAAAAGACGAGCAGAGGGCAGGAAGAAAGGAAAGATGTAATTAAGAAAAAGTAAGCCTCACTTGGTGGAAACCGCTGAGTTGCAGAGTGTGAGTGGATAATCACCCCTTACAGACGGCCAACACTGGGTTTTCGGCTATAGTAATCACACACCACATGGTTAAATACAGATTTTTTTTGTTTTGTTTCAGAAATCATCCTCCAGCTGGCTCATCTGGCAGCGGAGCAAAAAGAGGCGCCAGGCGCTACCTAATTGGGCTCTGTTTCTCATAAAGAACAGGGTCAAAGTGGAAGGTTTGGTTTCCAACTGCACCCCTTCAGGCTGTCGGGCGGAACGGCTGCCTGATGGAAATCTTACGGGTTGTCCCTGGGGGTCGGTCAAGGGAGGAGGGGCCGTGCCAAAGAAACAGGGTGCTTGGATGGGCACCAGCGGGCATTCCGGCTCCAATTATACATACCCGGAACAACCCGGCCCACCCCACAGGCTCAGGCGGCTGGGTTAAATCATTGTTTCCCTCTAGGCATCCACTCGGCACCTTGAGTACGCACAGTTCCCGACTCGCTCAATAAGTGAGATTCCATTTTCTCACTTCATCTCCTAGAATTCTTGAAAATAAAGAATCTCAGCAACACCAAGGAGGCACAAGGTAGAGACTGAGTTTCCTCTCTTCCTAGGGCTGTTTTTATCCTTAAAAGGCTTTTTAAAAAAATTAAAGGTGACCCACCCTAAAGGCAGAAGACTGGTTCTCTCTGGGGTGCATGACTCACACTTCTCCCTCCTCTCATTTTTCCCCCCAGGATGCTTTTGGGAGGGTGAAGGTGTCAAAGGAGGTATACAGCTCTCCAAGAACCAGGGGGGGGGGGGGGGACACAAACACACAACCCTGGACTCTTGGAAGCTGCTCACCATTGAACTAACTAGAATGAGACAAGGATTTAAAAGATGTTTACCAAGACTTAGAGGGGGTGAAACAACAGCACCTTTGTGACCCATGGAGCAGCTCTCAATTTCCAGTCATGTGCAAGAGAGAAAGGATGTGGGATGGAAAGGGACTGAGCATGAGGCCGTGTTCCACCACACGACACCTCATTCCCACGGTGCCGCCTCTCCCCGTCTCACCTCCTTCCAAAGAGATTGGACAACAACTCCTATCCTTCCCAGTCAACATGGCCAATGGGAGTTGTAGTCTGCCACCTCTCAAAAGAAGGGAATTAGGAAAGGGCCAACAGAGGGGAAAACTCTGGTCACTGGCCTCCCACCGTCTGCACGTCAAGTAGAGAGGCGCTAAAGCTCTTCTGTAAGAACATCCTCTCCTGCCGTTTCAGATCCCGCGAGGGTGTTAAGACGGTCTCCTTAGCAATGAGCCGCAGCGAGTCACCACGCTCCTCGCTTCTCTTGCCAGCTCACGGATTCCAACGCAGCCAATTGCTCAGTTGCTAAATCGGATTTCGGCGCTCTAGGCCCGATTTACACCAGGGAACAAAGTACTTGTTCAACCAAGTGAAGTGAATCAGTGTCTCATGCGCTCATTCACCTGCAAAACATGCTTCACAGAGAGTAAAGTGTAGGCATTTTTTAAAAAATAAACCCATGGCAGAAAGGTGACATGGTGGTGGGGAAAGCCATGTTGTGTCACCATAAAACTGAAGAGATTTGTCAGTGACTACCAAACCAGTGCACAGCCTGAGGCAACCACCCCAGGCACCAGGCACCAGGCACCAGCCCTCGCTTCCGCCTCTTCCTCCTGCGCTCGGTCATTCCCCTTGCCTTCGTCCTCCTCCTGACCATTCCCCTCGGTCACAGAACAGACCTGGAGCAGAAGCTGCTGACTCTGAAGTCCGTTGCGGGCAGGAAGGTGGGGCGGTAAATCCGCTCTGGGTTTCAGCCTGAACTTCAAAGGCGCTCCCCCAAGTGCTGCAGTATTTGGGGCTAGAATTCAGCACCCCGGACAGCTCAGATACAGTTCAGAGGGCAACCCAAAGAGGGTTTACTGCCCCTGCGAAACTGGGACTCACTGGTCCCTCAGTGGGGCAGGGCCGCACATTCCCAGCCATGAGACAGAGGGAGACATTGCCTCAGGCAGCAGAGGCTGAGAGGCGGCACCAAGACTTTGGAGGGAAGGGCTGTGTGTCGCATGAGTTCTTCCCCAGCCCGGTGGGGGTACAAAAATGAGGAAGAGTTTTTGCTGTGGGTCAGCCCCAGGTACTCACCCACGTGTTCTTCCAGAGTGAGAGAGGGTCTGTGAGAACGGCTCCCGTGTCGGAGACATGGCCCGCGCTGCCTCCATTCCCCTCAAAACAGGAGCCGATCATGTGGGGTGGGGAGCTTAAGGCCATTAAGGAATGCTTAATGCAATGGCATCACAGCACGCCTTCTATCTTGAGATGCCTTTCCTCCTGAGAAAGGAGGAGACGCTCACCAATCCCAACAACGTCTTCCTTTCAGTCTTTCTCTAAAGGAGTCCTTTATTGCCAAGGGCCATAAGGAGTGGATCGCCCTTTCTCTAGTCATTGACAGACCTCTGTCTTCGGAAGGGAAGATCTGAAAATAAATCCCATAGACCTCAATGCAACGTATGAGGGTGCTGCTGTAAATGTCACGTCTTGCCGATAAATGTTAAGATAACAATACAAGATGTTGACTTGCCAAATTCAATATATTACATCCTGGAGGGTTTTTGTTCGTTCGTTCGTTCGTTCATTCTTTCTTTCTTTCTCTCTTTCTCTCTCCTCAACACGCATTAAGTCCAACTACTGACTTCATAAGTGAGAATGCTGTTCAAAAGGTCAATTAAAAGCCAAGGTTTTTGCAACCACATTGGAGTGACGGGAAAAGGAAATCCATCTTTCACCAAAATACACCTTTGAATCCCCCCAACGTAAACAGAAAGTCAAGAAGCTGGGCCAAAAATTCCATTCTGCCCAGCATCCCATTTCTAAATGACTGGCACCTCATTAAAGCAGCCATTCACGACTGCAGCTTCATACAATTTCACCTACATGTGTAAATCGGCAAAAGAATTTTCTTAGCCCCTTTGTCCCACCTGGGCTATCTGTGTGCCCCATTTCTGATGACATGCACCACAACGCCAGTTGTTCAAAGCACAGTCCACGGTAAATTTCACTGCGCCATGCTGCACAAGGACAGTACATGCTGCCTGCAGTTTGTTTGGCCTTTTCTGGGCTGGGGTGATGGTCAATTTATTCAGCACTAACTAATAGTTCCCTCCTGTCTCTGATTTCAAGGAGAGCCTGGTGTCTCTGCTCTGAGCTCCTTTCCCTCGCTAGAGTCCGTCGAAGTCTGTTGTTGAAAGCTATCACGTTTTGTCAGTTTTGCTGTTAGGTCTGTTCAACTGTAAGAAACAAAACCTTTTATTCTTTCTTCTACTAATGTCTCGGAGTGAGTTACTGAGCCTGTAAGTGCCAGTTCATAAGAAAAGGGGTGGACTACTCTGGGGAACTTGAAGCTATTCTGCTCAGTGAAACCCTGCACTTCTGCTGCACAGCTAAAGAAATTCAAAACTCTGCCACAGACGGTATGAAAGAAACGGAATGTGTTCAAACAGTTCTTGGACAGCTGTGCAGAACTCGGGCCCAGGAGAGATGCTAGAAGGCATTCAGAACAGCAGCAGGGGAAAGAGACTGGGATCTTAAATCAACTAATAACAAAGACATGACAAGATGTTCACATCAGAGAGCAAAGAGGGATCGCGTCCCTGGCGCTGTTTCTGGTATCTCTCCTTTTCATCGTGCTCTCTCGTTTTCCTCCACTACCCAGGGCATCAAGCCAAGGAAAGCGACTCAGCAAAACTAATCCAGAACAACTCCCTTGGGTTAAAGAACAGGGCAATGATAAGAAATACGCTTGCACATCTCAGAAGGGTTACAAAGCTGCACGGACCTCACTCGGAGCGGACTCCATGTGCCTGCCAATTCTGATGAAGGCACTCTCTATTGAATCCATCCATGCCAAGGATGGGAACTCGGTGGAACTGTCTGCTCTTTCCTGGCCCAAAGGAGTCGATTTCTAGACCCAAGTGGAAAAACCACACCTCTGAGGAATGTCCCTCTCAGGCAGCTCAAGAGGCTCCACGCGGCAATTCGGGAAACCCACAAAGCCTTCTCTGCATCCTTTTCTGCTATCCAAAATAAGAGGGAGGGGCAGGGTAAAGCTTAAGGGGGTAGAACATGGGCCAAGTATGAAGCTTTCCCCTTTCACAGAAGCCCACCCTGATCCACGTGGCACAAGTTTGAGAATGGTGTAATGGTTAGAGTGCTGGGCTCAGGAGACCCAAGATCCAATCCGTGGTGAAACAGAGAAAGTCACCGGGAGATGTGGAAACAGCGACTCCTGAGCTCTCCATTTGATCAACCTCACAAGGTCACAGTGAAGATATAGCAGGAAGGAGAAGAGCAAACATGGCCAGTCGCTGAAGGAAAGGGAGAATAGGAATGTGATCAATAAGATCAAATCAAATCATGTCTGTCCAGCCGCAGAGATCTGAGCTTCCACTTGGCTCTTAGAAAACACAACACACCTCTCTGCGTGCCAAAGGCTGGCTATGCATTAGTGAATTCAACGTGCAGGCACGCAAGCACACCTCTCTCCCCATGGCAGCCAGTAAACAGCATCATTACAACAGGAAGAGCAAGATGGTTTCCAATTCCGGGATGAAAACACAGCCCGCAACAAATGCCAGCAGCAGTTTGGAGAGTTTGTGCTGTTTCAGAGACCTGTGTCTATAACACACAATTGTTTGCAACTTATTTGGGCGTTTGAAAACCATGCACCTTCCTCCACATCAACAGGCCTCAAGCAATCCCGTTGAAACCTCCAACCTCTGGAGGGTCACAAGCTGAGAACCATTGTGCTTACACACACTCCACATGTCTTAACACGAGAAGGGCCAGCCTGACTATTAGGCCAACCGAGGGATCCTGGGGGGCCGTAGAAGTCCCTGAGCCATTCCTCCTGAGCTCTCCATCTTCCTTCTTGTTTCAAAGACAGAGCTGTGTCGTCTTTGTGACCGGACAACCTTCACACGCCTTCTGCACCCTCCTCCTCTCCCCACAATCTCAGCTTGGGGGGGTCAGAAAGAGGTTTTCGCTCTCCGTTGCTAAGAGGCTTCTTGGCCTTTGGAGGCTGGCGGTGCCAAGGTCAGTGAGGCCATGTCTCCCCACAGGGTTTTAGTCCAAACTTTCCAGGAGCTCTCAAAAGGGCTTGGCTCCCTTCCCTAAAATGGTTTCAGCACCTTGGACAGCGCTTTTGAAAGTTCAATCTACAATGTGGAGCCCATGCACCACCCTGCTGGCATCCCCATCTCCGATTCAGACACCATGCCAAACCCTTTGAGCACCACGGGGTAGCGCATCTGCGCTGGTTCAGACTAGAGAAACTACAGAAACTGTGAAGCTGTGGAGCAGGTGTACTAAAGTAGTATGGAATCTTTTTAACTGAGGATCTTTTAAAAAGAGAGATACATCCATGTGTTCGAGGATACACAATAAATTGCATCCAAATGGCCACACAACCTGGAACTGCTAGATCGCTCAGTGGTTTAGGCCTCCGGCTACGGAGCCAGAGGTTGGGAGTTCAAGTCTTCACTGGGCCTCCATGATAGGGGCTGGACTCGATGATCCAGAGGGTCCCTTCCAGCTCGGCCGTTCTAAGATGATGATGATGATGATGATAGCCTACACTACCAAAAAGCCAACCATTTATTTCAGTTAACTGACCAAGGTAAGGGGTTGTTATATGTTGTCAAGAGAACCAGGAGAAGCAAGTCCCGATTTATTTAGCAGAAGGAGAGGAAGGAGAAAAGAATGAAGCAAGCAGAACACGTTAATTACAGCAATTTTCCAACATCAAATGCAAAAGGCTGGTTGTATTAATAGAGACGCAAGGGCTCATCTCACAGCCGATTGGGTAGTGTCAGCGCACTTGAATTAACCCCTCTGCTCTCAGATTCGACAAGGCAAGACGCCTCTCAGCTTCCACCTTGCTACCCAGCCACATGGGTCAGAGGGCACAACACAGCGCACTGTTCCAAGGGGGCTCCTCTTAAGACATAAAAGGCGCATATCCTAGCACAAACAGGCCTCACTCTATACATGCTTTCTGAATTAGCTTGCTTTTGTTTTGTGATTGGCCTTTAGGGGGTAAACAAGGGCTTCATTCGCAAATCTCCAGGCTCACCCAAGAACCAGTTCTGAAAGAACTGCATGCCTGAAAGGAAAACACAATAGCAGGAAAGACGCATTCCACTTCCTGTGATATTTGACTTCCAGTACCTTTGCACAGGTAGAGAGGTCTCAGAACCTGGGCATAAAAGATGTGCTCATTTGTGGGTTGTTTTTTTTTTTAAAAAACTCCAGCTCCCAGAATTATGTACACACACACCTGTAGATACCTATGTTTTGCTCACCTGGAGAAGGGCCTGTCTTCCCCACTGCACAGTGGCAGCATCCCTCATGTCCCCCACCCCATCAACAACAGGAAATCATGTGTCCAGAGGGAGATAAGCAAGAGGGACTCAATTCCTATAAGGCATGGGGTTGCACATGTTTAGCCTAGAGAAGACTGGGTGGTGATATGAGAGCCCTTTTCAAACGGTGGAAGGTGTATCACAGAGAAAGGGGGAGTGGAGATTTTTCTTCTCCCAGCCCACAACAAATGGGTTCAAGTTACAAGAGAAGAGATACCAACTAAACCTTAGAGAAAACTTCCGGCAGTAAGAGCTCAGCAATGCAATGGGCTACCTTGGAAGATGGTGATTTCCTTGGAGGTCTTTAAAAAGAGGTTGGATATGTTGCCGAGTTTTGAATTTCTGGAAAAATTCCTTTTTTTTTTTTGCTATTCAGTAGACATTTAGAGAATCAGAGAGGAGACTAGCAACAAGTTCCCTCAGAGTCTACCCTTTTCTCATGAACTTAAAAGGCTCAACCGCTCACTCTGAGACCTTTGGAGGAGAAAGAATAAAGAGCATTTCTTTACTTACAGAGGCCTGAAATTACAGACTTGTGTAGGCTGCTTTCTTTACTGAGCTCATACTGACAACCAACCGAACAGATCAACAGCAAACAAACCACAGCCACCAACAGACTAAAGAGAAGGGAAAGAAAGCTCAGCAGAGAGGCGGGGCTCTCTTTTAATTCAGAGGATAGAAGGAAGGATGGGTTAGTGCCCAGAAGAGTCACACACACCCCAAGTCATTCAAACCACAGGCAGCATGTGAGGTTGCAAACAAAATTCTAACAGGATGGCTGGTTGTCAGGGATGCTTAGCTGTGGATGCCCTATACTGACATGGGGTTGAACTGCAAGACCCCTGGCATCCGTTCTAATTCTAAAATTCTGTGATTCTAAGTATGATCCTAAGCAGAAACCACTGGAATTTTTAAGAATCAGCCCTTGAATGCAATTTTCGACAAGAAGACCTTGTTCTGCCTTATATAAGCCAGCATCCAGCAAAACTGACCATCAGTACAAAGTCCACCTAAAATCAGATTTAAAAACAAACACAAAAACAAAAACCGTAGCCCCAAATGACAGCTCATATGGTTCTCTCGGAGGTCTGGGGAACCCTTGGCCTATGGACTGGGTTGGCCTTGCAAAGTTCTCCCACCTGGCCGGCACCTTCTTTTGTCATTATCTCTCACTGGTGATCAAAAATAAGAAGAAGGTACTTAAAGCCAAAGAAATGTCTGGAAAGCCAAGCTCTGTTTTGCAGCTCAGGAAGGGGGTGCGTGTAAGAGACCTCCTATTGGCACTCTGCTAAAGCTGAGAGGTGACAGGCGGATGGCTGGGGGAAACCCAATATTATCTGAGGTCGAAACTGGAAAAGGAATCCTGTCGCAAGCACAGGATCCAAAGAGAGAATCAGAAGCACAGCCGAAGTCATACAAGGTGGAGGTAAACAAGGAACAGAAGCCCTTTCAGAAAGAAGGATACTGGAAATGAGGTAGCAGGAGCACACACGGTTCACCAGCCAGCTGGATTCCACTGAAGCCAAATCTGCATTGAAACTTGGTCCTCTAAAGCAGTGGCTCCCAAGCTTGGGTCCCCAGATGTTCTTGGACTACAACTCCCAGAAACCCTGGCCTGCACAGTCAGCGCTGAAAGCTTCTAGGAGTTTTAGTCCAAAAACATCTAGAGAAACACTCCTCTAGACCACGACTCCAAACAAGCGTTTAGCCCAACTTCCCAAGCTTGATCTGCCCAAAGCAGGACAGCCTGAACTTCAGCATTATCACCTCTAGAGATTGTTCAGGCTTGATTTGATCTCGGACCCCCCCCCCCCCGTTCATTTTTCTGGCAGTCTGGGGTTTCCACAAAGCTCTCCACCAGCACCACAGTTCAGATGAATCTGTGATATCCCCCCCCCCCCCCGTCAGCTTTCTTAACTGTCCAGCTTTCACACCCATACACAATGATGAGAAATACTGTACATGAGCGTGGATGGGCTTGGTCTCGACTCTTCAAACTCCTGGGTGTCTAAAAGGTATCACGGTGGCTCCAGGATTCTGTACAAAGCCCTGTAAGATTCTGTCCAGTCTCTGGAAGAACAGGCATCCCAGCCGAGTGACCATGATATTGATGGGAGAGGCCGTTAAGAAGGCAGAGAATCCTGGCAGAACAGTAACACACACATCCAAGCTTGGGAATCTGGGTGTTCAAGGACCACAACTGCCAGACACCCTAACCACTGGCTGTGGTCGCGAGAGCTTTTGGGAGCTGTAGTCTGAGAACGTCTGAGGTCTCAAGCGTAGGAATTACTGAGCTAGGACATCGCTGTGCTGCTTCTCAGCGATCTTCTTTAGCTACGAGGATTACTATTTAAGGCACCAGAATGGCTGATGCCGTGTTTCTTGCAGGGAGGACCAAAACAACTGGGAAATTCCAGGGATGGGAACTTGAGTCCCCGGACTTGCTGTCAAGTCGGACTCGACTCAGACTCCACTTGTGACTCGGAACCCACCCACCGACTCCCTTTTTTCGGGGGGGGGGAGCCTTGCTTTTAATAGGGACTCGGACATGGGGCTCGGAATTTGGTACCAAAGACTCTGACTCGGACCCAAAGACCTGCCAACATCTCTGGGAAGTTCATTGTGCTTTCCGAAGGAGAAAGGACACCACCCTCTTGGGTTGAGAAACGCGCCATACCTTGTGGGTTGTATTACAACTCCCATCATTCCCATCCATCAAGCAACTACTTGGGCAAGGCTGAAAAAGGAGAAAACGTCAAGATAAGAAGGGGGTGTGGGTGTGCGTGCACACATAGGGTGTGTGTAGGTGTAGAAAAGAAAGCAACAAGGTTTGGGAGCAAGGATGGGTGTGGGGGGACGCCGGACATGTCCAGCCGCAAAAGAAGGTAAGCCCCGAAGGGCCTGCCCAAAAGGTATCCCCAGATTAATCTAGATGCCTTGGGAACTTTGCACTTGCTCAGAGACACCCTTTTCTAGATTCCTGCTCCAAAAGCTCACATCGTTTTTAGCCTTTCTGAAAATTATATAAAACCCGGAAGGCACTTTTCAGGGCTTAGGTACCGACAGTGGAACAGAAACGTAACAGCAACAGGTTGAATCTTTGAGGTAGGAGAGAATGCCTTGGCAAGACACGAGTTCCCCTCTCGGCTACGACGATCCGCACGTCCTCCGTGCTTCAGAGATGCAGCACAGCTGTTTTTAACAGCAGTCGGAACGCGATGACCAACCGCGGGGCTCGCCAAACCGCGGGGCTGGGTCAGCCGCCATTGCCCCAACTTCCTCGCAGGGGCAGACCCGTGTCCGGCCCTGCGTAACGCGTGAAACACCACCAGGGTCTCCCGCCCCCCCCCTCCCCCGACAAAAGAGGCAGTTCAGAAGGAGCCCCAAGTCTCCCTCCGGGCTCCCACCGGCCCCGGATCGCCCCGGCGTGAGGTTTGCGCCCTGGGCGCACGGCGCGCCTGGCGGCTGCTGGAGAGGAGCCCGGAGCCCGGGAGCGGGTGGAAGGGGACCATCCCAGGGCCCCAGCCCCAGCCGAGACTCGGCCCGGGCGGAGGCGCTCCCAGTCCCCGCCAGCCCCCCGCTTTCCTCGCCTCCTCCTTACTTCCAGCTCCGGGGGGGGGGGGGTCCGGACTCGTCCGCCGGAGGCTTCTCACCACCGCCCAGCCGCCGCCGCCGCCGCCGCGGGCATGCCCGGAGGCTCGGAGGGAAGCGCGCCCAGCTCTCCGCGGTTCAGAGGAGCCCTCGGGCGGAGCTCATCGCCGCCGTCTCGCCCCGATCCGCCGCCGTTCCTCCGGGGCCAGTCCGGAGGGCTCCTGCCCTGCTCCTTGGCGTCGGGCAAAGTCCCGGAGAAGTGCCGGGAAGAGCCGCCCTTTGCGCGCCCTGTGCCAGCAACCGCGCGGAGACTTCCGCGTCCCCAAGCGCGCTCCACGGCTGGGCGGCCTATCGCTCGGCTCGGCTCCGCGCGAGCGAGGAAACGAGAGCGCAGCGCAGGCGAGGAACCGCCCGGAAAAAAGGCGAGGCTGGCGACCCGCTTCCCCCGTCCCGCCCCTCGGCTTCCCTCCCTCCCTTCCTCCCCTCCGGACCAACACTTTCGCTTCGGTGCGCCTCCGGAGGCCCCCTCTGCATCGCCGCCCAAGGAGCGCTCTGCCAGACGCCGCGTTTGCTCGGAAGTAAGGCCGACCCCGGAGTCCCGGGGGGGCGGAATGGTGGAGTAAGAGCCACGCGTTAAAAGTAAGCCTCGAAATACCCCGGAGTAACTTGTCGAAGAGGAGGAACGGAAGAAGAGGCAAGAACTTGAAACTGGTCCGGAGACTGCACGTTATTGCCGTGCGATGCATTCTCGGTTCTACTGTATGGTGTGGAACCTCGAGATTTAGTAAAGGCTATCTTGGGCTCATGCCGGATGCTAAGAAATGTCTGGGAGCCCCAATGAGACCAGCAGAAACACCGCCAGATAAAGGAAACTGTATTAGACTCAGCCACTGGAAAAGTTACCGCTGCAAGAGTGCTGCTCCCTGCTCCCAGAAGGAGTTAAGGAGTGGTTGAGGTACAGGCTGATAAAGAAATGCTGAAGCGAATGAACAAAGATCAAGAAACCACCCAACACATTCAGTGCAGAAAACTAGAATCCTTCTGTCACAGAATGAGAAATGAGAAGCCCGGGTTATTGCATCTGATCATTCAAGGGAAAATAAACAGGGAAATATTTGCAGGAAGAGTTAGAACTTCTTGGCTAATTATCCCTGAAGACTGGTTTGAATGGGACACAACACCTCTGTTTAGAGGGGCTGCATCCACTCTCAGACAGCCATGGGGATGTCCGTTATCTAGGAGCACAGGAAGAAGAAGTCGAGAAAAGGAACTTTTTTCAGGCTCCAACCACCCTCTCGGAGTCTTCCCTTAGTCCAACTCTTTGAATAAATTCAGATGCGTAGAGTTTGAGAAGGTAGAGCCACCAGGAGGTCGTTCTGTGTGGATTTTTAAAACCTGGCACTTCACCAGATCCTTTAAGGTCAGGGACAGGGAACTTTGGCCATCCAGATGTTTTGACGTTTCGCTCCCATTGGTTCCCCAGCATGGCCAATGGTAGGGAATTCCCCAGGGTAAAGCTGTTAATATCTAGAAGACCCTGTTCATCAGGCAGTTCAGTCAGGGTTGAGGCAGAAATAGTGGCCCAGTGTTTGTTGCTATTGCATGTGACACTGACATGCCATTGGGTTAGCTCCCATCAGGGGTGGGCCGCTGTGAGCCTCCCAAGCTTGTTACCTGCAATGACCGTCAGCCTTAGCAAACATAACACGTACGGAAAAAGCTTCAGACCCCTCAACCCAAGCGACGCTTGATCCTATCAACAGAAAAGAGAAGCGACAGACATCCACACGGCCGCATGGCTCGGAGATGCCAAGAATCCTCCTCTTTGTTTTTGCTAGTCAATTGCCAGTGGAAAATAGACTGTGGGAAAGCGCCCCCGTTTGGCAAAAGCTCGTATTTTCTGTGTTGGAGCTAAACTCAATATTCAGTGGTTCCGTTGAGCTTGAAAAGTGAGAACTGACTTGATATCAGAGTTTCAAAAAGTGACTTGCTTGGACGACAGCCGCCATAATCCCCCAGCTGGCCTGACCATTGCAGGATGCTGGGAATTTAAGTTTAGAAAAGTAACTTTTCCAAAGTGGCAGCTCCTGGTGCTACAGATCCAAAGTTATTCCTGCTAAACAGACTCTACATTGCACTCTTAGTCGCGTTTTGAGAGCACACGACCTGCCACCATACAGGATTCCATAGGATGAAGGCAAGTCCTTTAAACGGCTGTCAAAAATGGTTGTAACTGTGTGATGGTTGTAACCATCGGGCGGTCCCTTTCCTGTTTACGCAACAGGTGGCTGTTTATTCCCGTTTGCTCATTTGGATTGCAAATCAGCAGAGATCGGAGCCCTCCGCGGATGATGTTCTGTCCTTCAAAGAATCCGTGGCCGCTGTTCTTCCCATCCTGCCAGAATTTGCCTATCCACGCCTGTAATTCTTCACACTCATTTGCTCCACATGGCAACTTCCTGGTCCACCCATTGGATTGAAATGGCATTTATAGGCTCGCCCCGGTTTGGGTGTGTTAACGCAACAATACACACTGAATTACACTTTGTCACATTTCGTCTGTACCCAAAGGACCTGAACATTCACATTCCTCCAGCCGGGTTAAAGAATGACTATGGAAACAGGAATTTACCTGCCCAAATTAAGAAAACAAAACACAACAAAATTGCTCTGTGTGTTTTCCAGTATTTTGAGTCTTCCAGCTTGTCATGGACAAGTCCTCTGTTCCACCAGGACTACATGCTCCGTTTGCTAATGACTGAAGACAGGATTTAACCAAAGGGAAGCATTTGAAAGACTTCAACGCTATTTTCTCAGGAGTAAATCAAACTGGATCCAGTTGAACCTACTTCTGTGCAAAATATATATATATGCATGGCCTTCGGTGGGAATGAAGCTGAAGGCCAAACTACACATTACACATGAGCAGTCATTAGAAGAGAAAACTCCCAGGGCTTGGGGGATGTTAATTTTCTGGACTACAACTTCCATAATACCCTAACCAGCCATTTTATTCCTATCAGAACCCTTGGAAGTAGAGTAGGTTAAGAGTTATTGATTGGTCAATGCAGGGAGCTGCACGGTTGACATGAAATTTGAACGGAGGTCTCCCCACTTCCCAGAGACTGAAGAGGAACAGCCTGTGACCTCACAGCTATTGGACTTCCGTACCACTTGCACTGGCGCCTCAGGCAGATGAGACATGCCATCCAGAAACATCTGGACAGATGCACTTTTCCGACTGCTACCCAAAGCCAACACACTAACCATTACACCACTCTGTCTGGCAAATGCAATTCCAGCTGGTAAGTCTCCATTTTATAGGCATGCACGCTATACCATCGTGTGTGTGCATGCATATAAAACATCATAAACAAAGATACACATGTTGGCAAACTATCGATAATACATTCTGCTTGGGGTCACTTTACCGTTTCAGAGGCCTGGATTCAGCAGTATCTGGGAAATGAGACGTGCAAATGAAAGCCTGTGTTTACATCCAGAAGACCTATTGCAAAACGAAGCAAGCAAATTGGTAAACGGCAGGAGTTGTGGAGAGCTCCTGCAATGACAGCTAAAAATCACCCCAAGATAGGATAGCACTTTTCAAAGACTTGAAAGGTCGTCCTACAGAGGAGGGGCAGGACCTGTTCTTGATTATCCCAGAGTGCAGGATGCACAATAATGGGCTCAAGTTACAGGAAGTCAGGTTTTAGGCTGAATCTCAGAAAAAACTTCTTAACTGTTAGAGCAGTACGGCCATGGAACCCATGACCTCAGAGGGAGGTGGTGAGCGCTCCAGCGCTGGAGGCAGTCAAGAGAAAATGGGACCACCCTCTGTCAGATAGACTTTGATTTAGGTTCCTGCCTTGAGCAGGGGGGGTTGGACTCAATGGCCTTCGAGGCCCCTTCCAACTCTTATTATTCTATGAATCCCCTCCATAATTACACATGCTTTGTGTAATGTCCAATTTGGCCCTTAAGGGATCTGAACTCAGCTCTAGCTTCCCACTCCATGTTATATAACCGGCAGAGGGTGGATTCTTAACAGATCATGTCAGAACAACAAGTCCAGTCAAAGCTTTTGGACGAGAGGCAAAGTGAAGTCAGGCTGCTGAAAAGGTTAAAACCACACGGAGAAAACTAATTGGATTTGACTGGGCCATCTGCGAAAAGCTCGCGTATCTGCTTCTGCTCTGATTCATGCTAACTATGAGTTTATGCGGCATGTTGACAATAATAAACATGACCTTGGAAAAGTTCCTCTCTCTTTTTTGGATGAGCTCTTCCAGAATTCCACAACAATTGGTGGCTGGCAACTCCAGGAGAGGGTGGGCTAGAAAGCCACATTGGCAAGACTCTGTTATGTCTCCTCACAAATTTCTGCACTGAAATGGAATCGGGGGGGGGGGGGGGGGGACTAGAATCAGAGAATGATTGAGTTGGAAGGGGGCCTCTAAGGCCATCGGGTCCAACCCCTTCCTCAAGGCAGGAATTCAAATCAAAGTCTGTCTGGCAGAGGGTTGTCCCGTTTTCTCTCGATTTCCTCCAGCGCTGGAGCGCTGACCACCTCCTTCCGAGGTCATGGGTTCCATCGTCGTACGGCTCTAACAGTGAAGAAATTTCTCTTGATATTCAGCCTAAATCTGACTTCCTGTAGCTTGAGCCCAATGATTTCATGTCCAGCCAACTTGGAAGGAAACAGGCTGCACAGTGGCAAGTCTGATTGTTCAGGTTCATACCTCTGAGAAAATCGGCAAAAGCAGAGCAAACTCGGAGAAGACCTATTTCCCTTAATCCAAGAAACCAATCTTCATAATTCCACAAACATCCAGCTATCAGATATAGACACCCTAGACAGTTCAACGAAAGTCTGCTAGGAGACTACAGGCTACCACCAAGAGGCTTTAAAGTGACTTACATTTGACTGCATTATCGATTTCTTAATTAACAGGGATGAAGACAACTCAGCGGAGGGCCTTGGGTCCTGATTTACAGGAACTTTAATGACAGTGACTGCCTTATGCATTGTTTTACTTTATCTCACCCTCCTGCTGCTACTTCCCCCCCCCCCCACCTCTCTTCCAAATTCTGTTCCTGTCACATCAGGCAGATTAGAAGAACATTGACATTTCTTTTAAAGAAAATTTCTCCTCATGCTGGGCTCCAGCTCCCACAATTGCCACAGCCAACAGGCTTATGGATATTGTAGTCCAACACATTGGAAAGGGGGGACAAACCTGGTGTGAAGACAAAGCGCCCTATAGCGGGAATTGCCAGGGGTGATGGGTTTTGTAGTACAACATTGTGCAGCAATGAGCTCCGCCCCCCCACCCCCCATTGTACAGATTTTTCTTCGCCATCAAATGCTGATCCCAAATTTGGCACTAGAAGCACACATTTATTTAAAGGTTTTCCTATTTTCTTTTGAGGGGATGTTGCCCTCACAGAAACTTTTGCAAAACAACCAACCACACACAAACGATAAATAAAAGAACTGCAAAAAATACACAATTTAGAAACTGAAATGGAAACAGCAGCAGTTAAAAATATTCCCAAACCACATCACACATTAACAAACTCGAGACAAGTATTAAAAAATGCTTTCAGTGTTCTCTTAAAAACCAAACAGGAGTTGTTGGGAAAGGAATTCCAGAGGGCGTTGGGGCCACCCTCAAAAAGGCCTTGTCCCCGATATCCACCACGCTAGCAGCTCTTCCTGACGGTACAGCTAGATATGAGAATCAGTGCGGAAATGTCCTGAGAGTGGACATGGAAGCTGGGTTTGTCCGCTGCAGCAAAAAACGAGGAAGGGGTTGGTTGGAAAAAAAGAGAAGATGCTTACTCTAAATGTCACGTGTTAGTTTTCAAAGTGCCTTGGTGGTTTTAGATCCACTGTAGAAAGCCACAAGTTAAGACAGCAGGAACACGATGGTAAGACACCAAGCGCTGAAGAGAGAGTCTCTCTCTCTCTCTGTCTGGGAATGAATGGATGAGAAACCTAATTATACTTAAAAACACAACTGCATTTACTCTGTGGAAGTTCAGGAAAAGAGCAGAATATAATACTAGGCACAGCAGTCAGTTTTCCTGTTTCTGTTGAACAATCACAAATCTTCAAGTTTCGTTCCCGTATGGCAATTTAAAAAGAGCTTTCACAGGCCCAGCCTGATCACTCCTCACAAGCCCGAGAGGTTTTCTCCATATTTTCAGTGGTTCTGGCTCAGGTGGAGGCAAACCTCCTATCTTCTGCTCTCCTGATAGTTTGCAAAAATAAATTAATTGTACAAAATAGCATGTTAGTCTGTACACATTGCAATACCCAGCTTTCCCCCATTCTTTATGTTTGTTAAACTTGGCAAAGACTGCTGAAAATTTCAACTTCAGAGTACAGCAGGATGACGGTATCCACAAGGGAATGGTTCTAAGCTGCCGCCGCCCCCCCCCCCCCCTGCGGATACCAAAAAACACGGACCTATCAAACGCTATACATTGTATGGTGTCTGGCTCTCTCTGGTGGCCAGTTCTGGTAAATACACCCTGGAAATACACATACATATGGGGAGGGGGTTATGTAGTATTTTCAGGCAGCAGAAAAGTGAATCAGTGGATACTGATCCCGTGGATAGAGGGGTCCTACTGTACATGTAGCCTGAAGTAAACCTTGATATCCCGCATAAGCAGGGATAATACTTACAAAACTGAAATTGCAGGAGCTTTGAAAGACATTCACAAAACCCCAAGCCAAAATATTAAAAAATGGTAGTCTTCAAGATTCCACCAGTCTCTTCTCGTTTTCTTCCGCTTTGAGGTTAAGAAGATAAAAGTTTTTGTTTCTCTCGAGGAGATCCCATGACCTTAACCCTTTTTTCTGTTTCAAGACTGGTTTTGTTCAATGAACACGACTGCTACTCCAGACAGATGTTTTTTCCTGCAGTTTTTCCCGCTTTCTCAGGAGAAAGAGAAATGCAGGCGGGCCTCTTGGGCTCTCAGCTTCTGCTCAACTTCCTTAGGGATCCGATTGCGCCACAGCCTAGAAAGGCAGGTGGGAAAAAGGAATGCAAAGTTAGATCTTTTTGAGAAAGAGCTGCAGCCATACAAAAGAGAAGAGAAGTTGGAGCCTCCTTATTCCCACCTGAACTAATCTCACTTCCCATGTGGCAAAATGGGTTAACCCAGCTGTCCTCCCACTGGGTCACTGTATGCCCCCAAATTAAGAAGTGGACTAAAAAAAAAGTATCTCTTGGGATGAGTAGCTAATCTCTTTCTCAGAGCACTCACCGTACACACTGGGCTCCTCGACATTGAGCAAGCTTCTCAGCCAGCTGCTCCGCACCACAGGCTGTGATACCGTTGTTCTCCAGACTTTTGGAGGGGAGGGAGGGAGAAGCATAACAAGGGTATGAATGCTTTGATCAGAACAGGCCTACATGCACTACACTGTTTTAACAACTTGAACCCACTTTCGCTACCTTGGCATCTTCCCATGGAATCTGGGTAGTGTAATTTGGTGACAGACTTAGGATTCGGTGCTGGAGAACTCTACAGTCTTTCCCAGAATGACCGGGAACATTCAAGGTCTCTCACCAAACTATAACCCACCAGGATTTGTTAGGGTCGGAGCCATGACCATTGCAGGGTTAACAAATTGCTGTAACTGTCTAGCATAGAAAGTGCATAACAAAAAGCCACAGGAATTTCAAGATTTCTTAGACTACAAATCTCATGTCTCCATCCCGGGAGTTCCACCTGACAGACTCACACCTACAGACACCGAAGTTTGGCTCACCTGGAGACAAGGCCGAGCTGAGAAGGCTTTGTAGCTCAGCGTGGGCCTGGCTCCATCCTAGCTTCCTGCCTCACTGCCATCCTTCTCAGCTCGGCCTTTTCCCCAGGTGAGCCAAATTTATGTGTCAGTAGGTGTGAGTCTGTCAGGTGGAACTCCCAGAATAGAGAATTTTTGAATGTATAGCCCAAGAAAGAAAGAAAGAAAGAAAAAGAAAGAAAGAGAGAGAGAGAGAGAAAGAAAAAGAAAGAAAGAAAAAGAAAGAAAGAAAGAAAGAAAGAAAGAGGGTTGATGGATGGATGGATGGATGGAGTATTTATATATATAAATCCTCCAGTCTCTTTAGTGTGTATGCTGTTCTAGGAGTGGTTAGAAATTGAATGCAATAAAAATGAATGAATAATGTAACCATTAAAGTTAACTAAAGAAACAGCTAATGAATAAAATACAAAACACACTTGCTGTGGATATTGCTCGATACCGGTCTTCCTTCTGCTCTAAATCAGAGTACGCTCACTCAACCTCTAGTGAGGCCCAGCAAGTTCACCAACGGTTGTTTCTTTCCACCAAGGCTTCGGGTTAGCAGAATCGGTACTCACTTCAAGAGTCTCAGTGTCACCATCCTTGGGAGAACCTTGGCTAATTGCAGCGCCGTCTCATCCCCCAGTTGGTTCCAGGACAGGCTAAAGAGAGCCAGAACCGTTAATCACTCAGGCACCCTGAGTGAGTTATGCCTCTGGCTGTGGCACCAGAGATTAGGAGTTCGATTCCCCCACTGGGCAACCCAGAAGAGCCAGCCTGGGTGGCCTTGGGCAAGCTGCACAGTCCCAGGGCACCCACGGAAGAAGGGAAGGGTCAACCACTTCTGTGCATTCTCTACCTAGAAAACTTTGGAAAGAGTCACTAGAAGTCAGAATTGACATCCTCATCATTAGAACGGCAGAGCTGGAAAGGACCCTAGGGATCACTGAGTCCAGCTCCTGTCAAGGGGGCACAGCGGGGAGTTGAACCCCCAACCTCTGGCTCCGCAGCCAGAGACCTAAACCACTATGCTATCCAGACAATGACACATTATTATTATTATTATTATTATTATTATTATTATTATTATTATTATTATTATTATTACTATTATTATTATTATTATTATTATTATTATTATTATTATTATTATTATTATTATTAATGCACATATGCAGGGCTACCAGCATACCACCATGCATGGAAGGAAGCTCTAGAGGCTTCTCAAATCAGACACCCACTACTCACAGACGAAAGAACACAAGGACCCTCCCATTCATACTCACTTAATCTCTTCAAGGAGGAGGCAGTGGCTAATTCCCTGGGCGAGAGACTCAGAGGCAGAATCACTGATCCCACAGGCCTTCAGTCTAAATAAAGTAGGAAATAAAGAATTAAGTTTTGCAGAACTTCAGTGAGTTTCACTCTGGTTTTACTGCCAACTGCTAGCCCTGGGTAGAAATCCAGGGAATGGTAATTTTATGGAGGTGGACATTTCTCTTTGGGCTCACCTTCCCTATCACGTAAGATGAATCGGTTGCTCCTTAATGTATATTGAATCCTATTCTGCATTCATAAACAGGGGAATTCAACCAAGGGACCTTGGCCTCTCCTTTAGAAAGTCCAACAGTACACTGAGGATACAATCAATATCCATCACAATCATATTTTGTTCGTTCGAAGTTCATAACCACACCCTAAAGACCTGTTTTGTCACAGCAGAACTTTCCTTGCTGCCGTATCTGGCCAATAAGATGGCTCTGCTTCTCTGATTGGTCGTCGGATGGTCAACACACACTTCTTTTGCAAGTCTGGTAGGTCAGGAATGAAGCTCTATGGAATCCCACCCAGCTTTTTAAGGATACGCCTTGCCTTTGTTGGATTTAAGCCAACGAATCGAAGCAGGAGAATACTTACTTCATTTTCCTGAGTCGTGAGAACTGGGGCAGTTGCTCTGCCAGGACTGTAACGCCTCGGTCCCCAAGGCTGTTTGCTGACAGGCTGCAAAGTGAAAGAGGATGATGAGGCCGAAGCATTGAGGTTTAAAAAATAAATATACTGATCGTTGGAAGAATATAATATGCTCTCAGTTATTTATAAGTGGCAAACAACTTTCAGCCATGGGACAAGTCTTTTAAATGTTCAACCCTCTAGCCTCGTTCTTGGAATTGTATTGTGCAAAGGGTTAAGCATCATCCTCTTCTGTCTGTCACCCTCCCGCCTCCTTCTGCCATTTCTTCTGTCTTTTTATTTCCTAAAATACATCTGTTAAAGGGGGAAAGCTGCACACTGTCTTTTGAGTGTCAGATCCTGCCCTGACACAATTTGGAGGCAACCCTTAATTTCAGTTTTTCCTGTTTTCCCTGATTTGGGGGACTTTTCCTGATTTCGTTAGTCATCATCATCATCATAGAATTGCACAGCTGGAGTCCAGCCCTTGTCAAGGAGGCCCAGGGGTGAATTGAACTCCCAACCGCTTGCTTTGCAGCCAGAGAGCTAAACCACTGAGCTATAAGTCAAGAGCCTATATGATTGTATTATCATATTTTTGTTACTGCAAAATGAAGCTTTGGCTTCTTTTCTCGCCAACTTGCATTTACCTGATTTCCTCTATTTGTTGACATTTCGAGAAAACTCTGGCCAGATGAGCCACTCCCTCAAAGTCGATATTGCAGGAAGACAGGCTGAGAGAAGGACAAGAGGAAATTTCAGTGGGATCTTGTGAAGGATCAAAATGGATCACACGGGACTTCCACTTCCTCTCTGTCCTCCAAGGCTTGGCCAAGTTGAACTACTTTTCCCAGTATCTCCAACCCACACTGACCATAGTGGTTGAGTAATTATGGGATATCTCATCCAACAAAAAAAGGTCCCATTTCCAAGCTCTGTTGTTCCCCTGCTGAGAGTGGGTTCCTGTCTGTCCCTGAGCCAGTCATCCTACAGACTGAGAGAGCTCAGCTGGAGTCACTCCTTTTATAAGACCAGCTGGATCCTCATTGGCTCCTCAGGACAGCTGACCTGCGACAGCGCCCTCTGGCCATTTCTAGTGGTAGTGGGGAAGCACAGCACAGATCAGGCTGGCAGATCAGCCACTGGCTACTGGCAGTGATGCACAGAGCTCTCCAAGTACTGGGCAAACAGGACACAATGGATCCATGGGTGGTCAACACGTGCCACAGTGACAGGACAGGACAAAGAGGGATTTGCCCATCCTGTGCCATGGTGCTTACCATAGGACCTTCAAGTGGTGCATAGAAGTCAGAATGGGAGCCAGTTTTTCTAAACACTCATTTCCGATCCTGTTTCTAGACAAACTGAAAGAAAGTAGAATGTGGAATACCAGCATCTCCCCACATGCCAGCGAAAGAAGCAGGTTCAGAATGCATGCCATACTCTTAGTACATGTCCCTAAGTTTCTTAGGCTCTAGTGGGATGGTTTGCTGCATGGGTTTTTGCTTACCCCCAGGTAAAATCAGAACAGGATCTGCCCTTTCCGACAGCAGTACATACCTCTTCCTTGCCCCACTAACTTGAGGTTGTAACAGCACACTTTGGTGTGTATAGTTTGTTTTGATCAATCAAAACCTCTCCCTTAGGATCTCCGAGCATGCACCATGTTAACAGCACAAACCAAAAATGACAACCTGAATCATAAATAGCAGAGAAAGGTGGAAGGCTGATGGAGATGATGAGAGAAAGAGACAGAACTTGGGAGGCCAAGCATAGAAGCATGCTCTATAGGCTTGCTGAAAATTTCGGGATGGACATTCTGGCTTACCGGAGCACTTCCAGATTCTTGCTACTGGCCAAAGCTTCCATAAAACGCTGTCCTCCCACACAGCCAATGCTGTTGCATGTGAGGCTAAAACAATGTGCAAGATGATCGGGTGTTAATAGTCAGCTGCAAAACCTCAATGAGGCACAGTTTAGCTCCTGTGCGCTCACACTCAACCCTGACCCTGTCCAGTTTTCGCTGCCAACCCAGATCTTGTGACCTAAGGAACCGATCAAGGCTTGCCCAGACCTATCTCACTGTTCCTCCAGGCCAGTCTTGGTTCCTCCGTATCAGTGGTTCTCCACCTTGGGTCCCCCCAGATGTTCTTGGACTGTAGCTCCTAGAAATCCTGGCTGGCACAACTAGGGGTGAAGGCTTCTGAGAGTTTTAGTCCAAGAACATCTGGGGACCCAAGGTTGGGAAGCATGGCTGTATATGAACAAACGGTCCCTGTGAGAAGGCATTGAATAATGTCATCTAGCATCGCCCCTCTTGCTCACCTAATCCTCACTTGCACACCCCCTCTGGACCTTGGACATCAGCATGTAGGGACTTTAACATTTACCTTCTGATCTCAGTGAACCCTGACACCTACATAAACCCTCCATAACTCCTTACTCTCCCGCAGTGAGGCACTTGCTCTGTGACTTTTGAGGGGGTTTTTTTTGGGGGGGGGTGACAGCTGGGATCTTTCCGACTCCCACAATCTTTCCCATAAACCAGATCTCTAGTCTGTAGATCCTTGACTGGCTTGAAACAGACCCAAGAGACTCACATGATTTGCTTCACCTTCGGCATTTCCCGAATGGCTGTCGCTATTTCTTTCACCCCAGAGTCATTGATCTTGTTGTAACTTAAACTTGAAAAAAACAACACCATAGCTTGTTAAGAGCAAAGAACACATTCACATTATCTTTGACGTGTGTTCATTTTTTTCACTTGGCTGTCTCTTATCTTCTCCCGTTAAAGACAGGAGCCAATAGGAATGTGAACAGAGAATCTAATCGCAACTATACAACACGCAATTCTGATGGCCTGATACACTTTCTGCACCCATTTTAATGTGGATAATACGATGAGGCAGCTCAGCTGGGCATTTCCTTTCCTCTGGAGCCCTGAAAGATCACAATAGGGGTCGCTTGACAGATGCAGACAAGTAAAGCAACATCAGGGCCAGCCCTCCCATTAGGCAGACCACGGCGATGACCTTAAGGTGCCGAAGGAGAGATTATCTGCATGAAAACATTTTCGCCATACGGCTCAATTCCACGACCAGAGCCAGCCTGGTGGGAAAACTCACGGGAAAAATATGGACCTACTTTATTTCTTCCATGTGAACAGCCTTCCTCAGAGCCTCTGCAAGGCAATAACAGGCTTCACTGTTGAGATGGCTATTGGTCAAACTGGAAAACAGTAACGAAATACCAAACATTAAATCAATTATTCTGTAGAAGATTGTAGCATCATGCAATCTGAGTGGCCAGCTTAGGTGAGTCAAAGATTTGGGGGTGAATTTCACACAACCCTATCCCAGAGGTTTAAAGAGAGCCAGCTGGATAATTTTCAAAATTTTAATTCGACTGAGTAATATTTTTCCCCCAAGTTGGGGGTTTATAACACTAATAATTCTGTGCCATCAAGTCAATTCTGACTTACAGCAGCCCTTTTCAGGGTTTTCCAGGTAGAGAATACTCAAAAGTGGTTTACCATTCCCTCCTTCTCGAACCATCCTGAGACTGTGCAGCTGGCCCAAGGCCACCCAGGCTGACTCTTCTCCCTGGAGGCTCAGTGGGGGAATCGAACTCCCAACCTCTGGCTCTGCAGCCAGAGACCTAACTCACGAAACTATCCGGCCAGCTTTATAAACTAGCCTGATTAAAAATCCCACCGTCGGGTTGAAAGGGTGAACCCACTCACCTAAGTCGTCTCAGGAAAGATAATGTGGAAAGCATTGAAATCAGGATCAGGATATCTGCATTGCCAAGATTTAGCGGTCCAAGGCTGAGAAACAGAGACAAGCACAAGGCAGGAATTGTCACTTGTCAGTATTCAAGAAACAAATTCTATCAACCAGAAGTGTGAAATCAACAGGGATCTCAAGACGTCACATGGGAGAAACGGAGAGCCCTCCTTCGTCTCACAGCACCAAAGGAAAAAGCCAGTTATGTGACTCCATAGTCTATAGTCTGTCACTCCATCACCCAAAGACTGGGCAGTAGACCAAGAATGGTGTGTAGATCTGGTCCTCCAGATGTTGATGCATCGCAACCCCTATCAGTCCAAGACAGCATAGGTAAAGGTAAAGGTTCCCCTTGACCTTTAGTCCAGTCGTGTCCGACTCTAGGGGGCGGTGCTCATCCCCGTCTCCAAGCTGTAGAGCCAGCGTTTGTCCGAAGACAGTTTTCCGTGGTCACGTGGCCAGTGCGACTAGACACGGAACGCTGTTACCTTCCCACCGAGGTGGTACCTATTTATCTACTCGCATTTTAACATGCTTTCGAACGGCTAGGTTGGCAGGAGCTGGGACAAGCGACGGGAGCTCACTCCGTCGCGTGGATTTGATCTTACGACGGCGGGTCTTCTGACCTTGCAGCACAGAGGCTTCTGCGGTTTAACCCACAGCGCCACCACACCCCTAACCCAAGAGAGCATAGCCAGTGGTAAAGGATGCTGGGAGGCGCAGTCTACCAACATCTGGGGAGGGCATGCCCCCATCTCTTGACGTCATGGCCAGAATCTTAGTGCGGATTTACACTTGCATAAGAGAAATCAGAAAAGACTTGGGTGCAAATTGTCACCCATTAGTGACATACTGGTGGCACTCCTGGGCATGCAACTGATTATAGGACTAAGTTGTTAGTTGTTACACTTCAAACGTAAACTTGTAATTACTAGTTACACTACGCACTGCACAATGTCGTCGTCATCTTCTTAGAACGGCAGAGCTGGAAGGGACCCTCTGGATCATGGAGTCCAGCCCTTGTCAAGGAAGCTCAGTGGGGGAATCGAACTCCCAGCCTCTGGCTCTGCTGCCAGATGCCTTAAATCACTGAACCCTCCAGCAGTTCAGAAGTAACATGTTACAAGTAACCAAATTACTTGCACTAATTGCTTCCAAGCACTGCTCCAGGTCAAGTCATCAGGGAATGTTTTTGCAGAAGCAGACAGGAACCACCATGGATTATTTAATTGATAATTTGGGGGGGGGGGGGGATTGCCCAAATGCTTAAAAACACCCTTTTAAAATTCCTTTTAAAAGTAACTCGACTATGTCACTGATTTACTTTGTGCAAGTGTAAATCAGCAATATGATTCTGGCCACTGGATAAAAATCCCTGTCTCCTTGCCAGCTTCCAAAAATTGTAGCTATATCCACAGTTGGATTAGGTATTTCCCCCCCCCCCAAGTGGAAACAAGTATTGGGGTGGTAAAGGTTGAGCTATGTAACCCAGCATGACATTACTGAAGGGCACCCTTTGATGACTGAAAAGCAACTTACCTTATGCTCTTCAAGTGAGGCTTGCCTTCTAGTGCTGTGAGCAACACCCTGGTTCCATCCACACTGAGTTCACTTTTGGAAAAGCTAAAGAGAAAGCACCACAGTTATGTATTCAGGTTGCCAAGGGGTTGCCCACAAGGGGGTGCGAATGGGAACCTGAAGTGGCGTGATATGGTTTTGTTTTTTTCTTTCTTCCTTTTTAAAATGAGGTAACAATTCCTACACAGCACAGAAGTATGGTCATCATTGGTTTTGCACCAAACCCAGATGAATGATTCGCCTTCCTCACTCTTTTCCCTCCCTTCTTTAGTAGGAAAAAGTGAGATAAGTCAGGGTTTAACTCTACAACAGATCCCTAATGAGGAATTGCCCCCCCCAATGATAAGACATTGTAGATCCATGAAAAGGCGGGGGGGGGGGGGGAATAAATCTGCAATTGATCCCCAAACTCTAACTGGCAAAAAAACCCCACAAATTACAAGGGTTCGCCAAGATGTAGAAACGACAAGTTGATGTAGAAAAAGAATCAGACAACAGATTTTGTTGAGGGAGTGGAGAGATGACATTCCAGTATGTACATGAATGTAAAAAAAACCACACACACACACCCCCAAAACAAAACAAAATCTCTTTCTTTTACAAAAAGTGGAGCCTTCTTGGTGGTGGTGCCACTGCTCTAGGACTCCTTCCCAAGTGGCTACTGGGTGGGAGATCCTAGATGTTAGTGTCTCAAAGACCAGGTTTCCAAGCTTTACATCCTACCATTGACCCTTGTGACCTACTCAATTTCTTCAATGGCCTGACACCGATGCAACGCTGCAGCCAGCCGCTTGAACCCAGTAGGAGAGAGTCTGCAACAAGTTAACCTGGAATTTAAAAAAAGAAAGAAAAAAGGAGGTTGGCCAAAGACTATCACGTTCTGCTCACCAACACCAAACAGGGAAAAAGCACATCTGTCTGTGCGTTCTATGAGCCATGTGACAGGACTCCCCAACGAAGAGCTCAAATTGAGGACAGGGAGATGACAGCTTATAAAGGGATGCTCTGTAGAGCATTGACACATAAAGTCCATTTAAATGCAAATGTGGGCTGAAGTGGGCTTTAGAGAATCCAGAGTTCCAGCTGCCGGGAAGCTCAGTGGTTTTGGCATCTGGCTGCAGAGACAGAGGTTGGGAGTTCGATTCCCTCACTGTGCCTCCTTGACACGGGCTGGACTCGATGATCCAGAGGGTCCCTTCCAGCTCTGCTGTTCTAAGATTATTATTATACTTATTTTTCTATGCTCAAGGTTTATTGGGGACCACGCCAACCTTGAAAATTAAGAAAAGGTACCATTAAAATCACATAGAAACCCATTTCTGGTTTTATTTTGGTGAGTTTTGCAGGATTTTTTAGAGTCGGGGAAGGCTTCACCCTATTTTATGCAAAATCAACTAAAATGGCAATCTTTGCAGCTTTTTTTTCCCCCAACAACAGGAGCATCACTGGGTCACAGATATGGAGGTTGCAAGTAGCTGTACTTTGTCTACCCCAGATTCAGTGTTTCCCCATCTTGATGCTCTCCTGTGTATTATTTACTGTAAGTTTCCCTTCCCTTCTCATCAGCAAGAAGTCTTGATGCAAATTTCTGCAGATCAGAAGGGAAAAATACCCTCTGTGCATGAAGAAACTACCCATCAACCTATAAGACTGCAGTTTCACACTAAAAGGGTTGTAGGGGAGATTCATATTCCAGAAGATGCCACACTGTCATCCATATAGGACTGCAGTCAGTGGAGGCTGATGGCTCCAGTTTTACATGTGTGTGTGAAAGAGAGAGGGGGAGAGGGAGAGGGAGAGAGGGAGAGAGGCTACTATGGGTTAAAGGTATTATCCATGATGCTGAATTGTTTTTGTGATGTTCAGCAGCTTAGACAGCTCTTGTATAGTTCTGATTAAATAATAACAACCATGTGCCATCAAGTCAAATCTGACTTATGGTGACCCTTTTCAGGGTTTTCCAGATAAAGAATACCCATAAATGATTCCCTTCTTTAGTGGGCCTCCTGAGACTGTGCAGCTTTTTGCCCAAGGCCACCCAAGCTGGCTCTTCTCCCAGGAAGGCACAGCAGTGGGGGAATTGAACTCCCAACCTCTGGCTCCACAGCCAGAGACCTAAACCACTAAGCTGTCCATCCAGCGAATTCTGATTAAAACCTTCAGCAAAGTCACTATCCCCATGAGGTTTGAGTGACCATCCTCCACCAGATAGAATCTAAACCATAGAACAATCCAGAGAAAGCATACTCAAGCTTCTTCAATGCTGGAAAATCCAACAGGGCATCCGAGACCATTTCTGCTTCAGCATCTGTAAACTCTACCTGGGAACAGCTGCAATGACAAAAAAAAAAAGCATGCATGCCAGGTATTCATTTGGAAGAGGACGAAGTGGCAACGCTGAAAGCGATCAGCATCTAAAGAAGTCCTACCCTTTGTCTTCAGACAGCACAGAGCATCCCAGAGGACCATGTTATGACATTAATCAGAGCACAGATAAGTTATTTTTCTGGATTCCAAAATCCTGCCATCCTCTAGATGAATCACCCAGCCAGTGTCACCATTGGCTAGGGGGAATCTGGGGGTTATAGTCCAGAAAAAGTAACTTGTTCATGTTATGCATAAATTGTATGTATTTGTAATTAAGACACGGGATGTCAAAAATGCAAAGAGCACCCTGTTTGTGTGGAGGAGGTGAAAATTAATCATCGGTATTGCAGCAGGCAAGGAAGGAAGATTTAACTCTTTCATCCCCTGTTGAGGGAAATTAATCTCCCGAATAAATCTGCCAGAGGAACAAAAGTGGCAGAATCACAGCAGGATAAGACAACTTTAGCCTTTTCCTCCAGTCCTGATAAGCAACAGATACACACAGACCTCCATGTTGCTGATATACACAATTAAAAAACAACACCCTGCATATTAAGTAGATATACTCATTTAATGGAACAACCACAGTATCAACTCGCCCATGAAGACATGGTTTTCAATTAAAATGAATATATAATCAAAATAAAATGTGCTGGTTGAAAAACCTGAATGATGAGGAACCTCTGGATACGTCGGCAGGGCTTTCCCTATTTGCCTGTAGCTGTTAAGCCTGGCCAGCTGTCAGAGATAACGGGCTTCTAAAAACATTTCTTGTCTAAATAAACCTCCAGGGACCTAAGCTGTGTATTTTGCAGGCATTTTGCAAGCTGCTACGTGAAATCCAGCTATGCGCATTGCCGGCTGTGCGCTTATTCTGCTTCATGGAAAAATGTCTACATTAGGGACGTGAACTATATTTGACCCAGTACTAAATTAGTAGCCGAATCTGTATTTCTAGGGCAAAAATAAGGTGAAGCAAAGAGGCTAGGGCTTTCAGAAGAAGGAGTGACACTGTACCCGATAGACCGTACATGTTAAATGACTCAATGCTGTTAAAAGCAGGGAAAGGGGAACAGAAGTGATCGATTCCTGATAAGGAAGGCTCAACTTTCACCAATGGAGGAGAGTGTTTGCAGAATGCCCTTAAACTTAGAAATGAACCTTCCTTGCCCTGCCTGTTTCAAAGTCATTTATTAAATCATCAAAGTCTAAAGGCTGTTAGTGTTTACAAGACTCTTTTCTGAAGTCATCCTCACAGCCTTGCAATAGTGGCTGGGGGAGGGGGTCAGAGCATCACTCATTTCAGGTGCTCTGAAGATGAGAAAGAGGAAAGGAAAGGAGAAAGGACAGAAAGTGTAATGGTAAGCCTAGAAAGTTATCTTTTCCCCACTTTTCATTTTGAACAGAAATAAACAGTCCCCTCCTTGCATAAACCTGTGTGCTGTTCCAATGGACTAGAAAAAAGAGGGCTGAGAAAAGGAAGAGGATGAAATGAAACCCCCCAGGCAATGGGACGGGAAGAGTGGGCCCCTTGCATTGCCCATTTAAAGTCCCTCACTCACTCCCTTCTCTATGACTGTCACAGGAAGCCTCTCTACTCACTGTAAGATCAGTGCTTTCCCTGGTGACTGAACAAAGAAAGGGGGAAAGAAAACAGAGCACCCAGAAAACCCTGCTGTTCTGCCTGCACTGCATTGTCCACTAAAACCCGGTGTGTGTCTGTGTTCATTTCTCCTACAGTCTGGGCTCAGGGGAGCAGGGTGGTTGACAACGTCTTTTTATGGAAGAGCTGCTCTGTTTTTGAACCCTGGGTTCCAGGGATGATGTTTGTAACAAGCAGGGATAGGAGAAGGGTTCCTAGTTGGGAGTTTCAGACGCTGCATGAAAGATACAGGCGCTCCGCCAGGAAAAAATGAGAGATCATGATAACAACCCTTTAGAGATGCAGTTCCTCTCCCCCCACCAAGGAAGATGAATTCAGCTGAATGAATTGTTTCTTTTTCCGGTGATTATTATTATTATTATTTAAATACTGGAGAAGGAAGGGTGAAGAAGCACCGACTCACTTCAAAGCCTGGAGTTGTCTGCATTTCTCTATGAGCTTCGGCAGGAAGTGAACTCCTCTGGCTTCTAGGTCATTTGGATGCAACCTGCAGGCCTCAGACACACACAACACAGGATTAAAGGACCACACAACAGAGAGGAAAAGTTGCATCCCAAGCAGCAACCTGTGAAGACCCCCCTGTGGACGACTGAAAATTAAGCACAAAAAGGACTCCACCCAGCAAGGGTTGCCAACGATGCAACCAAGCTCTGTAACTCTGGCTTTAAGGGTGACCTTGCCTGGTGACTGCAGAGTTTATTATTATCTCATGTCCTGAAAAGCATCGCCACATGGGAAAAACAGTAAAAATTCAAGAATTATAGCAGGAATAGGAAAAAGAAAAAATCCAATGATTTTATAAAATGAGCAATCACTATACAAGCAAAGAATAGGGGAAAGGGGTGTGTGTGTGTGTGGGGGGAATTAAAGAAGTAAAGCAAACAACCACTTTCTCACCTGCAAACCACAGACTCTGCTTGCTCCACCAGAGGAGGAAATTCCTGATCCACAACCCACAGAGTGTGGTGTCTCCTACGGAGGCAAAACACAAAGTTAGGCAGAATGAAATACAGCTCCTCAGCAAAAAATGAAGCTATAAACCATCTCCTCATTCGATCTAACAAGGCACCAGCTCTGGGAGTTCATGTTGTTTCCAAGGACAATATGCGTTGTGTGTCTCTCTGTGTGTGCTCCTCCCCATGCATTTTCCTACAAAGTTTCCCCAATATTTTCATCCAGTCTATATTTTCTCCAGTATAATGTGCTTTCATGCACTTTAAAAGTTTTACTTTTTTGCACTACGTACAACTCCATGAGGGGCATGCTGACAGAGTTTGTCTGGGATTAAGAGTTTTGTTCTGTTTTTAAGTAGCATTTCCAAGTTCTGTATTTCTCCACCTTTTTGTGATTTGCAAACTGTACTACAAAATTTTAAAAAGTCTGAAAATTTGCTGTGTGAGTTTTTTTTTCCAGTTTGTGCCTAGATTTGAGAAGCGAATATTTGGGACTTTCGCATTTAAAAAACTGAAGCAAATGAATTTCTTACCACTTCCTTGCCCGAATCTGCTCTTCAGAAACGGGAATGCATTCTTGGGAGGGAAAAAATATCCTCGGCTGCTTTTCACAGTGTTCCTTCCAGCCCCCATCTGCCCATCTTATATTTAACTCTTAGAGTAATTTCCAAACTAGAGTAACCCAAGTGTTCTTGGATTGCAGCTCCAAGAATCCTTCACCACTAGATGTGTCAGCCAAGATTTCTGGGAGATGTAGTCCAAGAACCTCTGGGGACCCGAAGTTGGGAACCCCTGCTCTGCAAGGTAACTGGAGAGAATCTATGATCCATAGAGTCCCTTCCAGCTCTGCATTCCTAAGATTATGGATGATGATCTTAAATATGGAGAACTGAATTACGTGATGGTTGTGATGTTCCCCTGGCCTTCGGCAGCCAACTTCAGAAGGACGACGATACTTTCATTTTCCACCCATGGTTCTTTTACGCTGAAAAGAAGGAACACGAACACATTTCTCCCTTTGGTCTGGAGCATTTTCTCTCATGAGTTTTCAACAGTTTTTCCCCCCCCTTAAATCACAACACAAGCCCACTCCTGTTTAGGGAGAAGTAAATATTCCTGAGCCAGTGTTCTTGAACAAATGGGTGCCCATTTGTATTTCATGTTTTGTAACACTGCCGTCCTGTTGCTATGTCTTTTTGACTGCTGTATTAGTCGACTGCATTTTGTTTTGCTTTTTAATTGCTTTAAAATAGTTTCAACAAAGTCGTACTCACTCCAGCTGCCAATATCTCAACCCAGACATGTTTGGTTGTTATTTTTCTAAATTTTGGGGGCATTTTTTTTTAGCCCTTTCCAGGGTTTGTGTGGCCTGTGGCTGGTTCTAGGAGAGAGGAAAAAATGGGCCTGGAGAGCCACCCAAGTTGCCCACCCCTGCTCTCAATTTTTATCTTGCAAATCATCTTAAAGCAGTTTTGCTTTGGAAGAGGTATAAAAATATTTCCTGCGATTTTCGGATATGAATGCAACATTTATATTAGCTGCAATATGCCAGCCTTTTCCTCTTTTACAGCCAGAGAGGGGCCTTGAAGAAGCCCAGTAGATGAGGCAGGAAGGCACGAAGGGCCGAAGGTTCCCGACCCCTGTACGGAACAAAGGACTTGAAGGAAAGTGAAAACCTTGTATATTCTCCAGCAGATTGAACTCAGTTAAATGAAGGAATAGACATTCTTACCTTATTCTTAGGGTTCCTGTTGGTTTCCTCATGGCCCTAAACAGATCTTCGACATTGCTGAGTGTCATGCCATTGTCCGTTGACCTAAAAGCAAAAAAATAATAATAATCTTGTAACCTATAATAGAGAGTTCCGAAGTAATCGCAGTGAAGTTCCACCATCCATAAGGACAGGAGAGCGGTTAGCATAGAAACAGGAAAACATACGTGAAATCGCTCAAGGTCGTACATTTCTCCAGCTCAGCAATCAACCGCACCCGCTGTTCTCCATGAAAGCTGCAGTGATTTAGCCTGGAAGAATGAAGGAAATAAAATAGGGGCGAATAGAACAGACTGATAGTTAATCACTAAATGCAATAAAGTAGGCATGTGAGCCAAACGCTGGATTAAGTAATTCCAAAAAAGGTACAAACAATTGCAGTCTTCATAACATGGATGGCGCTGGGCGAGGAAAAAGACACTTAGAGCAGGGGTTCCCCACCTTGGGTCACCCAGATGTTCTTGGACTACAACTCCCAGAAGCCTTTACCTCGAGCTGTGCTGGCCAGGATTTCTGGGAGCTGTCGTCCAAGAACATCTGGGGACCCCAGGTTGGGAACCCATTGTCTTATGTCAAGCCAGATGGGACACATTTCTTGAAGCCAGACGCTTAGCAAAGCAAGAGGGAGTTTGCTGATTTGCCATAAGTAACAGTTGACAATCTCTCCTTTTTCTGTAGACGAGCCTTTCTCAACCTCATGAACAGATTTCTTTCAGAAACTTCTCATGGGGCCCCCTTCAGATGTTCCAGGGCTCCCAAGTGGGCCCCCGTTGAGAATGGCGACTGTATATACAACATCTGTCTGGGCATCTTATTAAGATGGTCCACTGCCAATTACCTCACGATCTTCTGAAGGTTAACTTCTCTCAGTAATGTGAAGAACAGCATTTCCTCGGACCCCAGACTTGAAAGAAAATAAACACAGCTTCAGGGAAAATAAAAGCAAGGTAAGAAACATGAAAGATGACTCTGGCTTATTTGGGTGGATATTCCCCTTCTTTCTTTATTTCCTTTTATGGTTTAGTCAGATAAAACTAGAACAGACCTGCATTCTGTACTTTTTTTAAAAAAAAATATTTTGGAGATTTAGAGCCTGACCTCCAGCAGCATTCTGAGGGCGAGTTTGCACGTTTCCAAAACACAACAAAACACAAAACAAAAAAAGTATACAAAACATAGCAAAAAAACAGTGGCATCTGAAGGAAAAGTACAAACAAATAAACAAAGCCAGCTAAGGTATTTGGGCAGAGAGAAACCCCAAACAGACAACAGTCTGCCATGTTAGTATGGTCGTTGTTTTGCTTTTGCATTCCAGATTAAACGACTGAGCCTCCATCCTTCCACTTCTGAGTTTCAAATGGTACACACCTGAACTCTGAAATATACAACTGGAAATGAATGGAAGCTCTTAATTTTGTCCCATCAAAATCTGTGCTTTGCTGTTTCAGAATCCAATTAAACACTCACTCCCCTTCTTACCAAGGATCAGGTTACTACTACATTGATCAGAACTTGGAAAAGTTGTTTTAGGGAGATAAAATTTCCAGAACTCCCCAGCAGGCTGACTGGGAAGAAGCTGACTGAGGGATGCAGGCAAGTGTACTCTAGAAAGTAACTTTTCCAAGCTCTGAACTCACTGTGAGTGCTTCTACAACATTTCCTAGCTGCTCTTCACATCAGTCTTGAGTTTACAAAGGAATGGGACTTTTGAATTTCTTTGACTACAAACCCCATAATTCTCTCCATTCTGAGAGTGACACACATTTTACAGATACCCAAGTGTGGCTCACCTGGAGGGAAAGGCCTAAACTGGAAGGCTCTGAGGCCAAGCTAGGCTTAGTTCTACCCAAACTTCCTATTCACACCCTGGTGCTTACTGGGAGCTTTCTTGCTCCAGCTATCCACTCTCCACATTTCCAACTCACTCTTTCATGCTTCCAGTGATATGGCATGCTCTCCCCTCACCCCAAACACTTTGATACTCTACCCCCTTGCTTCATATGGGAAGCTTGTTCCCTTTCACAAATAGTGAACACTTTTCTCCACTAAATCCTTCAATAAAAACCAAGACACGTGAAGCTTCTCTCTCCAATTCTATGCTTTTTTCCCAGGTCCAAATGGGTTCCAGGATGCATACAATCAACCACCACCAAGCAATTATACCTTACATGAACTTCTGCCATATTTGGATACACGGTGAGGACATTAACAAGATGGAGAACTGCATCTTGAGAGATCCCATTGCGGCTGATCCTACACAAGAGAGGAAACATGTTGCATGTCGTTTGGGTGATTTTTCTGTTTTGGCTCTTTTTAGGGCTTACTGGTCAATTGACATTCAGTCAACTGGTTGCAAAACACCCCTTTTCAAGAATCTGAGGGCTTATTCTCACAACGGATCATACTGTTTATTTATAACCACTGACCCGATTAGGCAGTCAGGTACAGGGTGTCATGGAGGGGCAGCAAAATTCTGGTTCTAGCAGAAGATCTGAGAACTTGAGCAAAAGCTGCCCAAGAGACAACATCTGTGTGGGTGCAGGTGGTAGAGATGGGAAGAATGGCCTTTTGTGGACCTCAGCTATAGTCCAGAAGTAACTTTCCCAGTCTCTGATACATGGAATACAGGTGGTGGATGGAGAACCTGAGCCAGAAGTGGGTTTGGGACTTCGGCACCTAAAATCCCACAAAGACCTCCTTGAGCCAGGATTGCGCTCACTTACTTTATAAGGCATGAGGCCTGGGTCTTCGGCAAATGTTCTAAGAGATACCTCAATCCTTCATTGCCAAGATGGTTGCCAGAAAGACTGGGGTGGGGAGAGAATATAGGAAGTGAATTCCCATTGGAAAGATTGAGAGAGAGAGAGAGAGAGAGAGAGATCAGTGGCTGAAAACCTGTTGAACTCAATGTCACTTAACGTTATACTTGCAGAAGCATGCAGGGCTTTAAACCCTGTCAGCCTGCATGGCACAATTTTATGGTGTGATTCATGGTGCAATCAAAAGTGCAATATCTTTCCCCAATGTCATCTGCCCAACTTATTAGATCATCATAGGCTAAGCAGCTGTGGGTGGCCACCTTGAGGGAGGCCCGTAAGTCTTCTACAAGAGGTAGAGCCTTCTTGGTGGTGGCTCCAGCCTTGAGGAAGCAGCTTCTGGAGGAACTCCGCCTGGCCCCCTCCCTGTGGAGATTCAGGAGGCCACGGAAGACGTGGCTCTTCAAGGAGGTTCTACACACCGACCCCAGTTGACCGCCCATTTTTCGTCCGCTTTTGTCCTGTGCTTTATTGATTGGCAGCATCTGTTTTTATAGTAATTTTTATAGTTATTTGCTAATTTGTTCTCACTGTCTTTAATGTTTCATTTTTCTCTCTCCAATGTTTTATCTCCCTTAAAGTGACCCTTCCATCTGTATGGATATTGCTCCTGCCTGGCTCCCCCCAAAAAAGTTACCCTTGCTTGCTGGAGCAAAAAGGTCCAGCTTGGGCACAGGTCAGGCTGGTTCACCATCTCCTGCGCGTTGTGTGATCACTGGACAATCACTGGCACTGGACCATGCCCTGAGCGGTTCAAAGGGCAAGCTATTTCTCCATCCAATGGCATCTTGAGCCATTCTGTTGTTTACCACCAAAGAACGCATCGCCAAGTCAGAGGAGGAACTCCTCTGAAGTGACACAGTCTATCCCAGGTGATGTTTGAGAAGAGCAGCCATAGCAACCGAAATCTCACTTACTCCACTTCTGCAAGATGAGCGCCTGTCTCGAGGATGGAACACAGCCTGTCCATACCCTCCTGGCCGATGCCACAACCTACCAGCCTGGTTGACAGAAGATAAATGAGATGTCAAGCAGCAGGAGCAGGTCACATCCAGTATCCTACTGTTGAGGGGGGGCATTCTTTGGGTGGGTGCCCAAGGTGGCACCACCGCCCACTTGAGTCATGGGCATCCCCTTATAAAAAGTGTGCGCAAATAACAAGAGCAGAGGGCAGGGAACACTTTGCATAGGCTCAGAAAGCCAAAGTACAGTTAAATTTTGTGACTGCTGGGTAGCTCAGAGGTTTAGGTTTCTGGCTGCGGAGCCAGAGGTTGGGAGTTCGATTCCCCACTGGGCCTCCTTGACAGGGGATGGACTTGATGATCCAGAGGGTCCCTTTTGGCTCTGCAGTTCTAAGGTTATTAATAGAATATATTTAACCAACAGGGTGATGGCTCAATCTAAGCTACACTTCTCACCGTGCTTCCTGCATTTTTTAAAGCACGCTGGTCTTCTTCAGCACATATGAAGCAAACAACATTACAACAAATGAAAGATGATCTGCTTTGCACATACTTGCAGTGTATTTCTTGATTTTCTTCACCTTCCACAAAATGCATAATAGCATTTTTACTCGATCTAGATATGCACAGAAAGAAAAAGCTTCACTTGAATGGTCAGAGGATTGACTTTGTCATCTGACATGAATAGTTATCTTTGCTTTTCAGTACATGTGTTATTTACGTATTAATGCACAAGCTCAGTTGTTACTTTGGAACTTTCCACTTGGAGCTATAAAAGAGTAACCTGTTTTACTATTCAGTGACACTCATTGTATACATATACTGTTTGTGTGTGTCAGTGATTCTCCACTCTCGGAAGCAGTACAGTTTATTGTTACATTACTAAGATTCACTGTGTGTTCTCTTTTGCAACCTCTAGCCAACAAAACTAGGTGGCCTTCTCTGACATTTCCATTCCTTTGTGCCTCTGTGTAACAGATGGAGGAGGAGAGGTTCTCCATGTCACAATCTACTTGGGCCCACCCAAATCTGCACCCACTTAGCTTCCTAAAGGGCCTTCAATGTCTTACCTGACTTCCACATCGCAGACTCTATTGCACCGGTTAAATGAGTTGGCCAGCAAAAGAACACTGTTTTGAGTTAAGCATTTCTCTGTGATGCTGCAGGAGAGAGGGAGGATGGGGTGGAAGAGGAGGAAAGCAAAAACATCCAAAGGTTGGGTTCAGCACAAGGCATGGAGATGGAAAAACCATAAATACAACAGCAAATATAATCATTTCTGAACAAGGCCAGCACAAATGTCCTTCTTCAGGTGGAGAAAAAGGTATGATCGTGGATTCAGAGAATGTGTGAAGGCACATCTAGGTGAGAGGCTACCTCATCATATCCCAGCTCCTTTTTCAAATGGACATTATGCCAAGAAGCAGCAAATTGAAGTGATGATCTATTACAACCCCCCCCCCTTTTAAAGTCACCCTCTTCAAAATGCAGTCAGCATATTAAAGTAGGTCCACTCATAAGCCATGACAAAATGCATGTCTGATTCCTACCTCTTTACTTAACTCATAGAGTATGGGAAAGCTTCCATTCTGGTTCTTACTTTTTCAGTGGCTTCGATTGCCCCCCAACAGTAGGATTTACCTTGTCTGGAGGAATCCACCAATTATCTTAGCTTTCCTTCAAGAAAGCCAAATAGATTGATCAGCAAGGGTGAGTGATGTGTCAAGAATGGTTTTCTGTGGAGATGGGGCGGGGGGAAACACAGGCAGATCTGTTGGTCTAAGGAGCACTAATTCACATTTTAAATAATTTAATTCCAAAATATAAACTTTTTAAAACAGGAAGTGGAGTTCTGGCCACTTCCAATTTCTCCTCTCCCTTCTGTATTTTTCCACATTTTTGGTAACCCCCCTGGCTCCCAAACTTGCCCAATCCTGTTCTAGCGGACCAGCCAGGTTAGCCTGTTGTCACAACCCAACAGGACATTTGAAGCTGTTGAGTGTGTTAGGTGCTGTGTGTGCCGGCAACCCCTGATAGGGTGTATCCTCGTACTGTGTCCAGCTTCCACCCAGTAGTCCAGGCAGTCTACTGCAACCAGTCATTGCAAAGAAAGAGTCTAGCGTCTTAATACTGTTCAGGATCTGGACAAGGTAACCCAAGTGTGTGGAAGAAAATGCAGTCCGTTGAATCCGCCTTCCACAGTTGTGGAACCAGAAAATCTACAAATGGAGTAAGTGATGAATTTCATGTCAACGATCTTGGAAGCCATAACGGACATCTTGACTATGAACTTGTGGAAGCAGCCTTCCACTAAGTTAGATCACTGGCCTCTCTTCCCCTAAAGTCTGGAAATGTTATTTTGGGGGGAAGCCACAGCTCCCAGAATTTCCCAGCTTCCATTGCTGCTCACAGCCCTTTTGAAGACATGGAAGTCAAGACTCACCTCAAAAGCTTCAGGCTGTCAAGGCGGGGCAGGAAGACCAGCAGTTGTTCCATGCTTTGCTCATTCACCAAGCTCCTAGACAAGCTGAAAACCCAGGGTGGGGAGCTTAGAATACACGGGGAATATGGAATCTACCAGATTCAGTGTTGTGTAGTCATTAGAGTATTGGATTCCCCAATGAGTCTCACTAGGTGACCTTAGGCTGCTCTCTCTCTCTCTCTCTCAATCTCTCTCTCAGCACAACTGACCTCACAAGGTTGCTGTGAGGATCAAGGAGGAGCCATGTACAACAACTTGAGCACACTGGAGGAAATGTAGGATAACCTAGAACAACAACAATTACTATTGATTTTGGAGGGATAACCTAGAAGTGGGTGTCCATAAAAGATTGGTTTTCTGTGCATTATTAACGTACACATGCATTTATGACAACCAGGCCTCACATGCTACTCCAACAGCTATAAATGAGCAGGGCCCACTCATTCCGTGTGTGTGTGTGTGTGTGTGTGTGTGTGTGTGTGTGTGTGTGTGTGTGTGTGTGTCTTAAATACACAGAGTGCATGAGCAATCACTCAAGCATATAGGACTTGGAAACCATGGCGCAACCTATCCGGAATTGGTCCGGGAGACGGGCCTCCCCCTAGTTTCTCACCGGACCAATTTGCAGCATTTTTTAAATCTAAAGTGGAGGCCATCCGCCGGGAGCTCTCTCCTTTTTTGAATACAGTGAGTCGAACAGAGATGTCCAGCGCACCGTCTTGCCCAGTAACTTTTGACTCCTTTCAGCCTGTGACGCCTGACACTGTGGACAAGGTGCTTGATCGATGTCGAGCTACCATCTCCTCCCTTGACCCTTGCCCGGCCTGGCTAATCAAAGCAGCCAGGCCGAAAACAACAGAATGGGCCACAGCAATAATAAATGGGTCTTTCCTTGAGGGCAGGTTTCTGCCTGCCCTCAAGGAGACACTCATTAGGCCCATTAGAAAGAAACTTCATATGGCGGCGGACGAGATTGGCAACTATAGGCCCATCGCCAATGTTTCTTTCATTAGCAAAGTGGTGGAGAGGGTGGTGGCTGACCAGCTTCAGGCTCTTTTGGATGAAACAGATGCCCTGGATCCATTCCAGTCGGGCTTCAGGCCGCGCCACGGTACAGAGACGGCATTGGTCGCCCTATATGATGACCTGTTGAGGGAGGCCGACAGGGGCAAAATGTCTCTGTTGGTCCTCCTCGACATCTCGGCGGCCTTCGATACCGTCGACCACGGTATCCTCCTGAGGAGGCTCTCCGAGTTGGGAATTGGTGGCTCGGCGTTTGCCTGGCTCCGTTCCTTCTTGGAGGAAGGAACCATCCCCAGAGAGTGCAGCTTGGGGGGAGTGTTTCGACCCCGTGGAATGCCAATTGTGGGGTTCCACAGGGGTCGATTATCTCCCCAATGCTGTTTAACATCTACATGAGGCCGCTGGGTGGGATCATCAGGGGGTGTGGAGCATCGTGTCATCAGTATGCGGATGACACCCAGCTCTACATCTCCTTTTCACCAACTGCAGGTGATGCCGTCCTGTCCCTTCGGCGCTGCCTGGGGACCGTACTGCAATGGATGCAGGAAAATGGGCTGAGGCTGAATCCGGACAAGACGGAAGTCCTGAGGGTGGGAGCCCCCGTGGTTGGTGGCCTGGGTGACTCTCTCTCGTTTGGGGGGGGTGACCCTGGCTGCGAAGAGTGGGGTCCGCAGCTTGGGTGTACACTTGGACCCGACGCTCACCATGGAAACGCAGGTGGTGTTGGTAGTCCGCACCGCCTTTTTCCACCTTTGGCGGATAGCCCGGCTGCGGCCCTACCTTGACACGGGGGCGCTCACTACCTTGGTGCATGCGCTCGTAATCTCAAGATTAGACCATTGTAACGCGCTCTACGTGGGGCTGCCTTTGAGGCTGATGCAGAAACTTCAGATGGTGCAGAATGCAGCGGCCAGACTCCTTACTGGAGTGAGAAAACACCAGTATATTTCTCCTATTCTGGCCATGCTGCACTGGCTGCCCATTCGTTTCCGCATTGACTTCAAAGTTTTGATGCTTACCTATAAGGCCTTAAACGGTTTGGGACCTCGATACTTGGCGGAACGCCTGCTCCCACCGAGATCTACCCGAATCACCCGTGCGAGTCAGGAGGTGAGGTTGAGGAGCCTAACGCCGAGGGAGGCCCGGAGGGAAAAGACACGAAACCGGGCCTTCTCGGCGGTGGCTCCTCGCCTCTGGAATAACCTTCCTCCGGAGATTCGCGAGGCCCCTACGCTGGGTACATTTAAAGTCCAACTAAAAACATGGATGTACATCCAGGCCTTCCCTCCTGTCAGCCTTTAACTCTTTTTCTTTTGCTATTTATTATTTATAATATTTTTTCACTGTTTTACTATTGATTATGTTTGTGTTATATGTATGTTGGTAGCCGCCCAGAGTGGTAGAATATACCAGATAGGCGGGATATAAATCAAATAAAAGAAAAGAAAGAAAGAAAGAAAGAAAGAAAGACTTACTTAATCTCTGTCAACCCAGGACACTTGATGAGAATACTGAAGAGCCGGTCAGCATCCTCCAGAGTCAGTGTGCCATCTGCAAGACTAAAACAGAGGGTTTATTAAACACTCCAAAAGTTTAAATCAGTGTTAATTCAGCTTGCCTCTTACCTGATAGGTATATCAGAGGCAGGAACAAGATAATTTAAAGCATAGCTCAAGTGAGTTAGATCTCTGGCTGTGGAGCCATACGTTGGACATTCACTACCCCACTGTGACTCCAAGGAGAAAAGCCAGCCTGGGTAGCCTTGGGCAAGCTGCACAGTCTTAGGTTTGCCCCCAGAAGAAGGGTATGGGAAACCACTTCTGAATGCTCTCTACCTAGAAAACCCTGAAAAGGGTCACTATAAGTTAGAATTGAGTTGACGACACATGATGATGATGATGATGATGATGATGATGAAGGATTTGGGGCTGGATTCCTTTGTTCCAGAATATGTAACATCATTGAAATATAAAAAATATCCCATAGCTTTCGTGAAAATATTGGGGGGAAATGTTGAATTAACAATAGGCGTGCAGGAACAACAACATCTGGACCTTCACAAAGCCTGCAAGAATTATAGTTTTTGGTCTACAGTTTCCAGAACAGCCCAGCTATAACGGCTAGTTATAGTCCAAAAAAGTGTCTCTAAACCCCCATGTCTTCTAATACTGAGAGATATAACCTTGGTCTTGAACCTCCCGAGAAAAACAAGATACACGGTATGAAAACTTATTCTCCACTTTGCTCACTCTCACATGCAGCCCAAAGAGCAGAGAAGACCCCTTCCTCTGGTGAGGAAAATAAATAACTCATTCCATTTTACATTCCCCCCCCCCCCCCCCGCTGCAAACTGGCAAGGGGAAGGAGCATTTTGCAGGCGAGGGATTTTGATTCCAGACAGACAGCAAATCTACTGCAGGTTTTGGCTGGAATTTTACAGGCGCTGTCCAAGCTTCTGAACCATATGCCCAGAATAAGTTCAGCACTTCAGATAGCTCATGGAAAGTTCAGAGCAAATTCTCGGGGGGGGGGGACAACCCACCAAGCCCACAAAATTGGATTTATTGACCTACACTGGGGGAGGCATTGCAGTATGCACACTTATGACATCCCCCAAAGATGGAGAAAAATTGCACTTTACCAAAAGCAGCGGCCGTGGACTGCGTGCTCCCGTAGGTCCTCCTGATGCTCCCAACCCGGGCGGTGACTTTGAAGGCAGAAAAGGAAACCCACCTGGTTAGTTGACATACGTGATCTTACTTCTGAAATTCTCGTTCGAACACCTCCCCCACCCCACCCCAAAAACAAACCAGAGATCTGTATAACCTAACCCTGTTTTTGAAGTCAAGCTGGTGAACGATGGATTCTTCATGATTCTATTTGTGATTTTGGGATTTTTGTTTGCAGTTCCTCCGTGTCTGTCCAACCAAAGTACATGTGTACATTGATACAACGCAAACACAGTCCTGATTTTATTGTTGCTGGATAGCTCAATGAGTTAGGTCTCTGGCTGTGGAGCCAAAGGTTGGGAGTTCGATTCCTGACTGTGCCTCCTTGACAATGGCTGGACTCCATGATCTACAGAGTCCCCTTCCATCTTTGCAGTTCTCAGTTTGTTATTGTTGTTGTTGTTACCAGCATCATCAACATTACAATCTTAACTGTTAATGATGCTATGGTGGGGCTTGTACATGCATGAATGGGGGATAAGACTGCACTCTCTTTAGGGGGGTGTTTTGTTACTGCACCCCTTCAGGAACTGGGAGGAGGAAAGAGGTGAATGTGGAAGCAATTCTCAACAGAAGCCAACAACCCATTCTTCAAAGTTAGGATGGATTTTTAGACTTAGGAGATGCCAGAGGCTTTGCTTGGGACCTTTGACATCCACACATGTGCTCTCCCACTGAGCTACAGACCCCCAAAATGTGCTGACGGAAGCATTCTTTACCTGGTGGTTTCCCCAAATGTTATGTGAACTTTTTGGGCCCTTCCCAAACTGTAATGAGAGAAAAAGCACAACGGTAAGAAGATGCAGCAATTCGGTTATCTTACTGAATTTCTCAAAAGAAAAGTCTGTAGACAGAGACTGGATGGATAAGATAATGAGCAAGGAAGTTGGTTTGTGAACATACCCTAATTGCAGTGAGGCCATACATTCCAAAGCAGAGAAGGATTCTACCAAGCAAAAGACACCGTTGAGGGATATGTCATTATGATCCAGCCTAGGAAAAAAGAGATAAACAAAAAAACCTGAAAGAAAGCTTCCGTCACTAAGAATGCAAGAATAATTCGTTTTTGCACAAGAACGAAATTAGGCCCGGTCACTCGGAATTCCTTGACGTAGCTCCAGCTGTAGACCTCCCAGTGAACAGATGTGAGCAAAGCCAATTAAAAAGCCAACATTTTATATGAACCTCCCCATTTGCAACCCTGTCCTGCCAGCACTGGAACATCTGAGCCGTGGAGGCCGACAAAATTCAATTCGGTCCTTTTTTTTTTTAAAGTTAGCTAAGTTGCTGAAATGTCATGGGGACAGAGTTCAGCACCTTAGATGGCTCCCAGAAAGAGTTAAATCTAGAGCAGCTTCTGCGATCCCGCAAAATTGGTGTCACCAATTTCCGCCTCCTTTGTTAGCTCTTCCACTGAGCTGGGGAGTGTTTGCTTTCTAAGGACCAGTCACAAAGCGAATCACAGCAAGGCTGGGACTACAGGGTCAAATACTGTGGGATTTGCTCTGATTATGAAACAGGTGAATCCGAAGTATTTTTTACTGACCACATGATGCAAAGACTGATTCATATCAGTCCAGCCCTTTTTGCTCTCAAAGCAGTTCTTTTTTCCTTTTTTTTTTCTTTTTCTTCTTTTTTTGGTGCTTTTGGGTGGCTTCTACTTTTTCAAGCCAGGATGGTTGGAATGGGCTTTTCCCCATGTGGTTAGTTGTGATATGTTCTTGTAAAGACAAGGGTTATATCTGTAGATGGTGTTTTGGTGATGTAGGCAGTTGGGTCATGATGTTCAGGACTGGGGTAACACCCCCCCCCCCCGCATTCTTTCCTCTCCCCCAACCACGTTCTGATCTTTTTTTAAAAAAACATTCTTATATGAGATTAGAGCTAGGTCAACCTATCACCTTGTTGCTGGGTCTTCGTCATTACTATTTCCTGTATTTATGCTCTCATCAGTTCCCCGTGAAATCAACAGAGGTGGGACCAGAAGTAGGAAGAATTGGCAGAGGTGGGGGCAGAGGAAGGAAGGAAAGAAGGGGTGGTGATGGGCTGGAATGCAAATTGCATCACTTCTAGTATGAAGGATGAACTCCCAAATCAAACCACAGCCCCTGTGTGAGCACTGATCGTGATTTCCAACGTAATACAAGCTAGGAATCCAATTGCAGCAAAACTGAATTGCTCTGATTTAGCTTTCCTGTGTAGTCACACCCTGAAACACAAGGCATGCAGTTGAGGACAATGATAAGACATGGCTAAGAGGCATCTTTCACCATTTGAAGGAACCCTTTTACAAAATCTCATGCTAAAGGTATTCTTTTGCTTGCCCCAATATACCCAAGTCAACTGGTACATTTTATAACTCTCTATACCAGGGCTGGCAGTAGTAGAGTTTCACCCTCCTTTTATAGCCCTCCATATCAATATAACCATCATAGACACACAAAACAAAAACCCACTTTTTGAAAAACAGCTCAAGGAGAAACGTTAGATACCTAATCTATTCCCAGAGATCATTGCTTTTACCTGCACAACACCTCCATCGCCAGTTCGAAGCGGAGACCCTTGGCCTGGCCATTGTAGGCCAAGGGAATCTGGGAGTTGAAGTCTAAAAACTAACTATTCCAACGTCCAGTCTGAAGCGGTACAGTCCAGATGCAAATGAGCTGCCTCACTGAGGTCTAGGCCAGTGTCACAGCTATATAAAAATGCCATCGGATAAATGCACAGAAAGGATGATCTTTACTTACGTCAAGGAATGTAATGCTTTAAGATCTGAGAGCAGTCCCAGGATCTTCAAAACTCCTGGGTCTCCAAGAGAATTACTGGACAAGCTTTTTTGAAAAAAAGAAGATATTATTTTGGAAACAGACGTAAGGCTGCAACAACTACCCTCTTTTTTTCCCCATCGTCAGTGACATCAAGACATCCTATTTAAAAAAAGTCAGCCGCAGAAGATTTTTTGCCCCTGCCCAAGATTGAAAACCCAGAGCTTCTATATTAGCAGGAGCTAATTTTCTAATTTTTGTACACAAAGCCTTGCAATCATGCAAGGGTTTTTTTTAAAGCAAAAAACCAAAACCCTACAAGCAAGTTTTTCACCCAAAAAGTGCGAACATGCAAAAAAGAAAAACACAAAAACTCTTTTGAAATTTTCCCCAGCAAGAAAGAGATTTTTTTTCAGTGCTTTTGTTCCCAGCAGTGAGAATGAGAATAAGCAATAATTTAAACAAACCTCTCTTTTGTATTTACGTTTTGTATTATAGCTTCTTTTTTGCCAACTGACTTATTGGTCAAAATCCAGCAATACATTGCAACTAGAGTAGGCCCGATGGATCAGTGGGGATTTAGTGAGTCAGCTCCTCCATAAATTCCACTGATTCCAATTGGCCTACTCTAATAGTCACTTACTAAGTTAGAGTAGGCCTATTTGAACCACCAGAGCTTGGGGGAGGGGGTGTTTAACCCACCAAATCCCCACTGGTTCAATAGGTCTACTCTAGTGCAACATACTACATTCAGCAATGGGAGTTTGGCCAGTTGGATATTCAGAGAGGGACTTGTGTTTCACTCAAAGAATGGGGAAATACAAATAAATGTATTTTCAGATGTTCATCAAATACATTTGGGATTGTCTATGAGAACATCCATGTTCACTGAACCGGGGACATCCCCTCTTACATCTATCTGGAAGGAAGGAAGAAAACTTACTCTAACTCAGTTACACCACTGCACGATCGCAGAGCCATGCACAAGCGGTTCAGGTTGTCACCTTGAAAATTATTGTCTGCCACGCTGCAAAAGAAAGAAAGAAAGAAAGAAACAAGACAAAGCTGCATTTCAGGCAGGGTTTAAACCAGATTTTGGCATCACATAGCCCATGACCCCCAGGCACTAATTCCCACTCCCCTCATCCCTGCTTCTTCCGCCCCACTAAGCTCTGTGACAATGAATAGGCCATCACAATCCTCCTTGGCCCCACAGAGGTGAGAAAAGTTCTCTTTTGCTGGACTATAGCCCGGCTCCCAAAATATCTCAGGAGACACCGGCAGTGTTGTCAGGTGTATTATGGGACTTGTAGTCCATCCCTGCTGCCACAGAGGAAGGCTTCTGTGTCCCACCGCTTGTTTCTCTCATTTATGCCGCTGAGTGCCTGTTTTGTGAGTATTTTAAGAAAGGATGAGTCAGCAGAAAACCACTGGTGTGACCATACCATATTGTCCTCGACGTGGCTGCCCTCTGTTGCCCCTTGCCACTTAACTGGTCACAACCGAAGGAGGAAGCCCTAGAGCAAAAACAAACTCGAAACTGTTAGAAGGACAAACTCTAGGCTTTTGTGCTGTGACGTTTTCTCCTAGTGCTTCCAAGATGCGCCACCCACACTCAGGTCCGAAGACATCCTTGCCAATCCATGCCAAGCCTCAAATGCCCTCTGGCGATCCGACAGGGGGTCTCGGACTGTCTTCTGGCAACCTCTGCATCACACAGTCATGAGCCAGGCATGGCGAGGACGAAGAGAAAAAGAAACCAATGTACTGATTGTGCAATTGTGCAACTGAGCATGTGATGAGGATCCAGGAAAAGGGGAGAGAAACCACCTGTGTGATCGCCCTTCCCTGACCAGTGACTCAAGCAGGATACTGCCCTTAATGTGTGTTTTTTTTTCACTTCTCATTAATAATCTTGATCTACGGAAAATCGCTTTGGGAGACCCAGTGGGAAGACAGGCGAGGATCAAGTGCTTTGGCAAGGTCAATAAAATAAATCAACCTAGCTTTCGGCCTCAGCATGTCTTAAGTAGGCTCTAAGCAGACGGGCTTTTCCTCTGATCCAGTAGAACACTTCTTTAATGTTAAGAAAAATGATTATTTATCAATCCATCATACCTGGAATGAGTGGTGTCAGTAAGTTCGTTGCCGATGAGTGTCAGTCTTGCAGTTTGACGATGAATACTAAGAAGATTAAATGCAGAATTCCACAATGTTAGATTTGGCTTAATTGCAATATTGGCCAATTACTCCAAAGCCCACCAGTTCAGCATGGTTGGAAGGGAAATAATTGGGCTAAGACAAATGTCCAGGTAAAGAATTAGGATTCCTATACCCAGGGGCTCCATGTATTCCAAGAGGTATCTGTGGGATGTCTTATGCACCTACATCCCATGTGTTGTGTACACTGTCTGATAAACCTCTATCTAACAAAAATGCAAGGCACTGATTATACAGTTGCAGCATGTCGCCTCGCCTGCTTGTAGGGTCGGTGTAGACGTCACTTCAAAAGACGTTGGAGTTATTGCAACCTCGCATGCGGGTCAGCTTGGCTGGGAGGGATCTTTCTGGGCTGGGATGACTGTCAATCCCTAACAGCACTAACCCATTGTTCCCTCCCTGCCTCTGAGTCCAAGAGAGCTCCACCTCTCTGCTCTGCCTTTCCTCCCCTCTCTTTTGTCTGTTGGAGTTAGTTTGTTGGAAGTCGGTCAGTTTGTTGAGGCCTGTTGCTGTCTGATCTATTCCTCTGCAAGCAAATGAAATATTTTTATTCTTTCTCCAGCTAATGTCTCAGAGTGAGTTATTGAGACTATAAATGCCAGGTGATGAGGAAAAAAGGAGTGGACTAATCTGGGGAACTTGAAGCTATTCAGCTCTGTGAAACCTTGCACTTCTGCTGCACAGCTAGAGGAATTTAACCAAAAGTCAAAACTCTGCAATGGACGATGGGGAGACAATGGCAAGTTTCTTTTTGGACTGCAACTCCCAGAATCCCCCAGATGCAATGGCCAGTGACCATGATGGCTGGATGACTAAGGGGGCTCTAGCCCCTAGAAGTCTCTTTTTCAAATGACAGATTAGGCAAGCATGAATAGTTGGGATCAATGAACACCAGGGCTTCCACAGATACATCTCACCATGGACTTAATATAATTTGTTGCATTCCTTCTCTTTTTAAATGTTGAGGACCATGGGTCTCTTAGACACACACCTATAGATTTTAACAGAGCTTAACAACAGAACCATGTTTTCTTGAAGCAATGCAGCACTGGTCAGTAATGTGGGACCTTCTAGATGCTCTGGGACTACAATTCCCCTAAACCCAAGGCCACATAACCATGAGTGAGGGATTAGGACAGCTGCAGTCCAACCACTTCGGGAGGTAACTACCCTTCCATGAATGTATTGGCACATGAAAACATCATTATGTGCCCCCGCCCCATCTAACAAACCGGACAAGTACTTCAAGCAACAGTGGAATGAGGAAACATCTACAGATGTTTGTCATTGAATCCTGCTTACCTGGCTTCGAGCTTCACGATGTTTGGACACACACTCATGGAATGCAGGAGATAGAAAATACTCTTAATAGACAGCTGGTTGTTGCTTAAACTGCAATAAAACAAATCAGGGAAAAGTATTAACAATAACAACAACTTTTAGAGACAACACTGCGGCATTACCTCTTTCCATGAATATGCATTCACCACGGATCTGCACCCCTTCCCCGTACGCTACTTCAGAGGTATGTGAAAACCCGCTTGCATTCTTTCCTGATTTGCACTCACATACAAGAATCAGAAGTCCTATTTAGGGCTTACAGCTGAAACCATGGAAAAGGTGAATGGGTGGGACACATCCCGATTGGGAAAGCAGTCAGATGTTTGCATGATAATCTTCGAGGTATGAAGAGAAGACTGTTATGTCTATTAAGCTTCTTCCACTTTGGCTTCCATTGTCTTCTTACTCATAGAGTAGGCCAAGCCTGAAGAGAGAGAATCCCACTGTCCACGGAGGCTCTCCACGTGAATCAGGACCCTGCCAAATCAAAGTCCTGACTCATAGAGAGCGGGTCCACAGGTAGTGAAGGACTTCTGCTGCTCACTCATAGTCCTCCATGGACAAGACAGTGACAAAACTAGAGAAGTCGGGGACCGGATCTTTGGGACAGAAGGGGTAGGAAAGGCCTCTCGTGTGGTCTCGGAGAATGATCCCCAGTTGAGATTAAATAGTTCTGGGAAAAGTGTGGATAACTCAGGAGTATCTGGCTGTGGAGTCAGAGGCTGGGAATTCAGTTCCCCCACTGGGTCTCCTGGGAGAAGAGCCAGACTGGGTAGCCTTGGGCAAGCAGCACACAGTCCCAGAACTGTCTCCAAATGAAGGGTATGGGAAACCACTTCTGAGTACTCTCTACCTAAAAAAAAAACACCCTGAAAAGGGCCGTTGTAAGTCAGAATTGACTTGACAGTAAATGATTATTATTCAGTGCATCAATGGTGTCAAGGAATGTAAAGCTGCTTTATTGTGTCAATCAGTTGCACTTCACAGACTTCTCCTTCTGTTGCTCCTCATAGGCAACGAAACATCTGAGCTTGGAAAAGTTCTTCGATCATAATTTTCCTGAATCCCCCAGCCAGGTAGGCCAAAACGTAACTTCCTCAAACTCTAAATAACAAAGATACCCAGCTAAGGTGCAAATTCAAACACTCAACTGAGAAGAAAGTGAGAAAGAAGGAGATGGGAGCAAGATTAAGCAGCTTTGCCTGAGCTGACCAGATGCAAAATTCACTCTAAACACTGAATAGAGATTTATCAATGCCAATTGATAAATTGGGAATGCAGGAGTAAAGTAAAAAGAAGAATAAAAGAATAAGCAAGTTGTCGAAGAGTACATACTTCAGAAGACCAGAAATGGACATTTGAGGGACCGTCTTCATCAGGCGGCTGCACCCTTCGTCACCAAGGTGATTATCTGACAAACTGACATAATTTTTCACTAGATTAATAACACAGTCGATCTAGATATCTCAATCTCTTATCAAATAGTCTGGAAGAATCCGGTACTTACTCAACTTCGGAAAGGTGAGGACAGCTCTGGAGGATCCTGGCTAACTGCTCAGCTGTTTGGGAATCTAACTGGCAATCCTGTAATCTGTATGAACAGAGTGGTGTCAAGGTGACCATTTCCAAGTGGACAGTAACAAGAATTTTTAAAAAGGACAGGTGTGAAGAACAGGGCAGCAGTTTGCCCTAAAATTGCAGATGGCCTTTCCTTTTTTCTTTATTCGTCTCAGAACACTGCACAATTACAAAATTATGGATGTATATGAAATATAGGTAAAATTAAAAGCAAAATAAAATGTTAAGATAATCAGACTATTCTTCATAAATTTGTGGTCCTCGGGTCATTTTGCTCATTAGCAAGTTTACAGTACAACATTTCTGGAAGTGAAGGATTGGCTGGCGGTCCAGGAGACACATGTAAACAAACAGATTGAAAATATATTTACCGTAATATTAAATGTCTACTATCAGGAACACTTTCCTCTTCCTTGACTTCTTTATCATTCAACCTGAAATCCATAAATTGGTGTTTGTGTTTTTCAATCATCATCATCGTACCAGAAATGTGAAAAACAAAGTGAGCAGCAGTTGGTGGCATCTAAACAGAAGCATATCTCAAGGAGATCTACTGGAATCAATGGAATTGAATGAATTATAACCGTTTCAGAGCCCTTGCGATCAACAGATCTTCTGTCTAAAGTAGAACCAGACATGTCAAACTGGACAAGATCCTCCTGCAGGTCTCAAGTGACAGGATCCCAGAGGGCCTATGCAAATGGACTTGTAAATGAAACTCATGTTTACCTCCCATGGACCAATCACAGAACAGCACAAAGATACCAGGAATGAGGAAGAACTCTGCTAGATATCTTTTAAGGGAAAAGGAAGTTTGGCTTCCAAATGTGAAGCTTCTCATCTGGTCTAGTTTGGCCTGGTGACCAGATCCAACTGAATTGATGCCAGACTCCATGAGACTGGCATCCATGATAAATACCCCAAAGCACATTCCCGCTTCAGAGGTGGTGTTTTCCTCAGGGCCATAACAGGAAAGGAAAAGGGTTAAATTCGATAATACCATAACTTCCATCACACCCATAATTAGGAGCACCACCCCAACGGGTGCAATTTGCTTTAAAACAACAACACTGCTCATTCATGGCAAAGATAAGCTTAATTATGGCATGTATTTTGGCCTTTAATTCCTTTCCACCACTTTCTGGATTCCTTATGTTTTTCTTCTTCTTCTCCTTCCTTGTTCCTTTGAACTTCCTGCCCTCTCTTATTAATTAGTCAACATTCGCTGTACCTGCAGTTTCTCACCTTGCCTTTGTTTTGTCGTGGCTGCTGAAGTATACAATCAAACTCTTCTTTCTGCAAGTAAGAAGCGGGAAATTAAATCAGCCAATCAAACAGCTGAATGGAGTATCAAAACAGAGCTGACCCACCCCGGCAAACGTCTGCCGTTGTTCAGTTTGGAAACGAGCGAACAAACAGACAAGTGGATGACAAATCAATCAATCAATAAAATCCAAAAGTAAAAATAAAAAATTTCAAAAAAAAGTACAACTCCCCCAATTACAGCTACAAAAATTGTTTGTAATTACAAACAGTTGCAAATGACCCCCAAAACCCTCGCTAAAAATGACAAAAAAAATTACAAATGGATTTAAAACGATGTATTAAGCTTTTTAAAGGGGAAGTTAAAAAAAATGAAGCAACCTGTTTTGGCTGTCCATACCTTATGTGGAGCTCTGTAACATTCGGAGAAACTCCAGCAGCTTCAGTAAAAGTGAGAACCGTCCTTTCAGAAATTTCATTGCGGCTCAAACTATTTCAGAGACAACCAACACATTACAGTTGCTTATTCACTTATTTCTTCAATCTATATCCTGCTTTTCCCCATAAAAGCCCAGAGCAGCTAGCACTTCACATACAAAAGTTCAGTTAGAGCCACAACTTACAACCATCTAAAAATCTAATACGACGAATTACGAATATCTAAAGATCATCCTCGTCATCTTAGAACTGCGGAACTGGAAAGAAACCTTCGGCTCCTCAAATCCAGCTCACGAATCCTGAACCACAAACTGCACACATCTAATATGCAAGTCTATGCAGCCCATTATGGAAAATGCCATCCTTTCCTTCACATTTATATGCATTCTGTGCCATTTCTGTGTGTGGGGTTTGTTTTTTTTTTTTTTAAAAATGGTATGTATTTTTCATACACAGGTGGATTCATCAGCGGGCAAATATTCCCACCGACTCAATATGTTTCTCAAGTTTTAGAACTGCAAAGTGCTTTCCGTGCATTTTCAAAAGATGTGCATGCTGTTGAAATCTTTTCCTCCTCTTTTGCAAGATACAAAAGGGGTACCCCTTTTCCTCCAAAAGACATAAACTACCTTTGGGCATCCTTTCCTCCCCGTCTCTTCTCCTCATTCCTGCCTTCTTCTTTTTTTCTGGTCCCCTATTTTGGACCCATCGTGCCATTTGGAGGAAAGCAACAAGGGGGCCACCACCACAGTGATTCCTGATCCTTCTTCTTGCACACGTGGCATGAAACCTGGGAGATAAGCCCTCCTCCTGCCTGCTCTGCCTCTGTGACATCATTACGCCCCGCCCACCAGGAGGCAGCTGCCCCAGTAACCCTGCTTGCCTCTTCCAATGTCTTTCTTGGTGCGATCCAAGTTTCGTTCTACTTACTCCAACTTTTTTAGCCGTTTCATAGTAGAAAATATTTCTGCGACTTTGATCATTTCCTGTTCCTTCATTCTGTTGTCCTGCAAGCTAAAGCAGAGTGACGGATTAATTGGCCTTCATAACGTCCACCAGATTAATTAAACGGGCACCTCCATCCCTCTCCGCACAGCTCACATCTCCACAAACTAAATGCCCTTACTTTACATCTTCCAGCTGCTGGCACTTTGGAAAAGCTTGGATCAGAGGTTCAAGTCCTTGGATTGTGAGATTTCCTCCTGCTAACCTGAGAACCAGAAGTTATTGGTTATGATGATGATAACGTTATTGCATTTTTATAATGAAGCTTGAGGCCATTCTGTTCGTGGCAAAGAGTTATGCCCTCGTTCTATAGCAAGAACGCAGAATCTCTGGGGTTCTATGTGTTTTTAGGCCCTTGGTTCAGAGAAACCTCAGCCAAAACTAAGAGATGATGAAGATTTTAATCTAAAATTTCTGGACAATCAAAAGGTACCGACTTCCAATCTACAGATAACTGGAACAACCACCAAAGACGTAACTTGAAGCAAAGACATCTCACAAGATCTGCAGAAAGTTTGTTTGTTCGTTCATTTAAACTATTTTTACCCTGACTTTCTCCTTAAAAAGACCCAAGGCTTTTTTTACATCCATTAAAAAACAATATTTAAAAGCTAAAAACAGTAAGTACACAAACATTAAAAAAGAATTAAACAAGCATCACATTGAAAATGATAAATAACGTCAATACTACAGATTTTCTCAGGTCATCAGTTGGACTTTCTATCACGTTTAACGTTTTCCTAAATTGTAGTTTGTGAGGCATCACAGACTTCACAAAAGATTTCCCCAACCACTCACTCATTGAATCACTCCGTCATCCATTTAGTTTTAAAATGTTCTATGTCGTCAAAGGCAATATCAGGACGGTACAAACAAAATTATAAGAACGAGATAATGATGCAACCAGAGCCACAAAAACCATCAAGCCAGCAAATTTTAAAAAAATAAATCAAAAGTCAATTTAGATTTTATTTTGAATTTTCCTAGTTCTGCTCAAAATGCCCAGGCTCACAGACCAACGGGGACATTTTAATCTCAGGACAAAAGAAGCACAGCATTGGTACAAATGCTATCTATTTTTGGAAAGACGCAGGAGAGACTGGTGATGGTTCCAACTTCCTGAAGGTGGGATATTGTCCCTGAGTTTTAGCCTGAACGTTCCATGATCTGTCCATGGTGCTGAACCTATTCAGGGAATAGGATCGGGCATCTTGCACAGATCCTGTAAAGTTCAGGCTAAAATCCAGAGTGGAGTTGCTCCCTCCTCCCATATAATAGGGATCACCCAGCTCTACTACTGCAGGAGGAAACCTTCTTTCAGGTATTTGGGGCCCAAGCTGACTATACTCTCCTGCTGAAAATCTCCAAGGTCACATGAAGAAGTCCTTCGCATTCCAGCACCATGGAGGTCCTTTAGAATGGTGGCACCAAGGATTTTGGAATGTCCATATGCAAAGCCTAGGCTCTACCACAAGGACGCTGGGGACTGCTGTCACTGGGCTAATGAATCCACTTTAGGTTTTTAGCCCAAACTTTTCAGGAGCTACTCAAAGTGTTGAACAGTTGAGTTCAGACTAAAGACTTGGCATGGATTGACCTCCCCACTGACAGCAGAACCACCAGCTTCCCCTGGATCTACTGCTGCATCCCCTTCCCCATTGAAGCTGCTAGATTTTGCGACAATGACTTTTTAGTACTAGAAAAAGTATTAACTGTATAGCTCTCAGACTTCCCCAGCTGGCTTGATCGGCAGCCGTGGCTGGCTTAGCTTCCTGTCTGCTCTGTCAGGCAGCCGCCTTCACAAGCAATGCCAGGCTCTGCCTGTTCCCAAATGACACCCGTGATTTAGGAGCAATGCTTACTGAAATGTTGTCAGGCAGTTCATTGACGGCAGGTTTTTGCTAAGGGCTTCAGCAAACTCATTTCCGCACTTCCTGCTCTTAAAGCTGAAAATAAAAGCAAATCCTGAGCTATTTAGTGAACAACAGGAGCACAGCTATGCAACAGAAGAGACAGTAGAAATGGTTGATAGCAGCTTTCTTATGATGGTGGTGTAAGAAGCAGCAAAAATATAATATGCCCTTCACGTATTTAAAGATGGACATTGGATCAGCCCTTATCACTTCCTTCTCCGAGGTAAACATTCCTGACTCCTGACTCCTTCCACTTTTCCTCACTGGTCTCTGGGGCTGCTCTCCATCTTGATGGCCTCCCCCCAGACCCTCTTCTGCATCTTGGCATCCCTTGAAGGCTATATTCCCATGTAGAAGGTTGTAGGGTTCTCCCTCGCATCTTTCCTCATCTGAGGACTCGTGTTATAATGTAGCTATGCACTACTGCAGAGCTATATCGATAAAGTACCCAATGTTTCTTACCTCAGGTTCTTTATATTTTCACAGCTGCCAAAGACATGCAAGTAGTCCAGTTCCATGGTGCACCCCACAAAATCCAAGCACACGGAATCAGGGGCACTGCTGAAAACAAAAGCCAGCGCCATCACGTCCAGTGGCATCAGCCTGAAATTTCTGAAACGGTAAGTGAAATCCAACTGTTTCCCAACATGCTGGGCCAATCCACGGTCTTGGGCCTCATGCACACAATGGCACAGTTCAGCTATCCTGGGCCCAGTCAACTGAGGAGTAGCGAGCTTCTTCAGCAAGCGGATAACTTCGGCTTGCCGTTCCTGTATCCAGGTCTCACTCTGTCCAGCCACGGAGCAGAGAAACGGCAGGCATTCTTGGGAAGCAAGGCCAGAGAGGAAGACATGGCAGTTCTCAGTGAATGGCATCTTTGCTTCCTTCTTCAGCAACCACTTTGACCTCAGGAAGAATTTCTCCTTCAAAGAGGCAGCGTCAACGCTTGTACTAGTCAGCAGAAAGAGTGCCGAAAAAAACTCTTGCAAACCAAAGTGGACAAAAGTGTAACCAGCCTGGGTGTGGCCACTTCTCGTCTTGACTTCAAAGGCCAACAAGAACCCACACAGAGAAGCAAACCCCTTCACTTGCTCAGGCACCTCGGCTGCATAAAACAGCATCTTTTTCTCTTCCAGGCCTTTGAAGGCCAACTTGCCCAGGCCTTGGAGAGCCAGCTGGTATTTGTTCCACTCTGACTCTTCACTTGGAGAACTTTGCTTCTGATGCTTCCTTATGAAGGTGTGGAGCATTTGGATGTAAAACTGGGTCATTGTTTGAGGGAGCTGGACGCTTCCTGCATTCTGGAGGAATAGATATTCCAAGCAGATGCAGACAATGTTACACAAAGCAGGGGTATAACACATGCTCAGCAGCTTTCCATTGCTTTTCAGGCATGCCAGGGCTTGGTCTCTCCGGGAATGATGGCGGAAAAAGCACTCTGCGTACTCTTCGACTTTTTCACGGTCAAATCCCCAGATTTCTGCCAGCTGGGTGATGGTTTTCAACAGGATTTGAGGGATGATCTTTGGACGGGTCGTGACTAACACAGTGCAACCAGGTAACAGTTTCCCATGACAAAGACCTGCTAAAAGCTCAGCTACAGAGAGGGGGCTTAGGTGACCAGAGGGAAAAACATGAGAAGAAAGGGGGAGATGAACGTTCTCTACAAACTCATCCAGGCCATCAAAGATCATCAATATCTGCTGGGCATTCTCCAGGAGGTGCTCAAACACTGCATCAGGGCAAACGTCTGGACAGAGAAAGAAGTCAAACAGAAGTTCCTGGAGACTCAACTTTCTTTCAATCAGGTTGAGCTGCCTGAATTCAAAGAGGAAGACCATCTGGAACTGCATCAGATTTCGTTCAGCCCACTGCTCACAGATTTTATGCACAAGCCGTGTCTTCCCCACCCCTGGGCGACCCAACAGAAAAAACACCTTGGTGGCACCAGTGGGGACAGTTTCAAAAAGATCAGACAGCCTCAGCGGAGCATCGCTGTGTGCCTCCACATCGTGTTCCTCTTTGGCTTGATCCTTCCGCTCCTTTATTCGCCAGGCTCTGCTCTGGTGAATCACAAGGCTGACAAACGCTTGACCAAAAGCCAGTGGTTGATCTTTTCCTTGAGTGGCTCCCCCTGATCTATACACTCCATATCTTTGGCGCATGGATGTGATGATGAGTTGCTGGTATCTTTCAGCAGAATCTGTAAATCGGAAAGAGAAGGCAGGGGGAGGAGTAAGCAGAATCCTCTCTGTATCTACTGATTGAAATCCTGTTGCTTAGTATAGGAAGTCCATGGAATCAGTGAGAATTTGGCACATCAACTTCTCCATGAGTTCCATGGATTCAAACGGACCTCCTCTAATTGTGACTTATGATGCTAATGTAAGTTGCAACTAGAGTAGGCCCATTGAAACAATGGAAGTTTCAGGGGAGTTGACTCACCAAATCCCCACTGATCCATTGGGCCTACTTTAGTGTGACTTACTACAGCTACTGAGAAGTAAATCCCACTTTAGTTCAACTGGGTGGAACTGGCTTGAACTGGCTTGAACTGGTAGGCAGGCATAAACCAGCAGCCTAGACATGTACAGTATCCACAACACAAAGCTAGTTTCACAATTATTCTTTCTTTTGAAGAACCTAAAGTTTTTTAAAAAAAAAACCCTACTGATTTTTAATTTATTTTTATTAGGGGGCATAATTTGAGTTGAACTAGAGGTGAAGGTAATATTCAGGATATTGTCTTCACGCAGGAACTCACTATTGTGAAAATTAAAGGACAATCAAAATGTTCTGTAACTTATAGATCCACAGAATGAATAGAGTGGTTGTGTTTCCACCTGCTGTTGTGATCCACAGCCTGAGGGCCGTTGTCACTTTTTACAGACAAAAGCTTCAAAGGAAAAAAATCAAGTGCTCTTAAGACCAAATATGAAATTCTATAATGATTAAGTTGTATCACTTCTTGTTATCCACAGTCAAGGGTTGCTTCAGCCACTAACCATTGTCATTCTTCAGAGCAGTGGTCCCCAACCTTGGGCCTCCAGATGTTCTTGGACTTCAACTCCCAGAAATCCTGGCCAGCAGAGGTGGTGGTGAAGGCTTCTGGGAGTTGTAGTCCAAGAACATCTGGAGATCTAAGGTTGGGGACCACTGCTTTAGAGAACAAAGCTTCAAAGGAAAAGATCTGAATGTCAAACAGAGGTACAGTATTAAATCATTACTAGCAGTGAAATGCCATGTTGACTCACACAGTTTGCAACCTGTGTCTACAAACCAACCAATGCCTCTTTATTTGGGGGCCATGCATAAATCTATAAATATTTGTCATCTAGTTTCACTCTAATGCCTGAGGAAGTGGACTTGAGCCATGAAAGCTCACATGAAAATAGAGCAGTTAGTCTTTAAGTTGCCACAACATTTTTGTCTTTTTTCATTTTTCTGTTTCTGTTTTGTTCCTTGTCCAAAATGAATAGTAACAGGTACTGAACTAGACGGGGTAGTAAACACAGGAAGAGAAGCATGGCTACCTTAAGAAAATTAGATATACAGTATATTTTTATTGTGATGTGAGTTTTCCTCAGTCCTGTTTGCCCTATTAAGTCTGCTATTGACCTGGAACCAGTCATTAGGAGATAAGCCCATGGCCCTGAAAGATTTGTGTGCCTGGAGAGATGCTGCTGCAAGAACAGGAAATACACATTTGCTTTACTGTATGAGGGAAACCACAGAGACTCATATCTGTACATGAAGAGAAACGTTAGCAAATAAAATACTACATGCCCAGACGTTGTTGCTTCGATTCTTTGCCGTTTCTCCTACTGGATGGATCACTCCATGGGCGGCGTCTTTCAAGTTCTGCAAAACAGAACGAGCAGCACGACGCTAAAGATGGCAGTTTTACCTCAAAGGCACATTGGGACCAAAATCTGGAGGGAAAAGTGTGGGTCCCGTGCAATTATGTGAGGCTTCTTGAATAGAATCCAGTCTTACTTGTTGATGTTGATGGGAACTCAGCTGCGGCTGCTTCACAGTCTTCCTCCACTTGGGCGACATAGTCTTCAGCTGTTAATTTAAATTAATGCACCAATAATTGTCTCTTTCATAAAGGTTGTTATACAATGAGGCACATGAACTCCTGCACATCAGCAACAGACCTATTGAACTAAGCCAGTGGTGGCCCCTCCACCAGGAGCTGCAGTCGGCTGTCTGGCAAGGTTTCGCATACAACAGGAGTAGTGGTTTGCAGACAGGAATGGTTTTGCATGGAACAAAACCTCTGGTTTGCAGGCAGGAAAGTTTTTGCATAGAACAAGAGCTGCAGTTTGCAGACTGGAAAGGATTTGCTGTATTTTTCTGTGTATAAGACACCCCCATGTATAAGACGCCCCCCCCACTTTTCTAACCCAAAATTTCTTTCTTCACCAGAAAGTGGAGGGGGAAAGCAGGAATCATCAAAGCGCTTTGATCCCTCCCCCTTCCTTACTTCTGTGTATAAGACGACCCTCAATTTTTAATATAAATATTTTAGACAAAAGTATCCTATACACGGAAAAATACGGTATATGGAACAAGGATGATGGTTTGCGAACTGGTGAGGCGGTGCAGGCTTGAAAGCAGTTGCATCTTACAACCATGCTAAAATTTGCATGTAACCCTTCCTGTTTTGCTTTAGCCTCACCCTATGCCCTTAACTCCACCTTCCAGACCAGAATTTGGTTTTGGGATATGAAGAAAGGATCCCCCTCCCAGCTATGACTCCCCAATATCGCTCAGTGTCCCCCTACTCCTACCTTCTCTTGACACACTCATGAACATTATTTCCAGCTCCATGGGAAGGCTGAATTCCATGCACACACTTTGTATAAATGTTTCGAAGGTGGTATCTGCAGCTTTCAGAAACATATTCAAGACCAACAAGGCCTTCTCTTTGGGATCAGTCACTCCTTCGGCCCGCATCAGTTCCATCCGTGAGAGAAGCTGCTTGGCTTTCCTTAGGACCCATTCAGGATGCTGGCTGAGGAAGTCCACCAGCTGTGGCCAAGAGCTCCTGATAGCCCTCTGACGCCCTGCGCGATCCACCTGGAGTAGCGATCAGAAGAAAAACAATAACAACAATAACAATAATAGTAATACTTCAAGGCTTGTACAATAGTACTGAAAAATACTTCTTGCACATCTTCCCAACCTGGAAAAAATAAAGGCCCAAGCTAAAGTCCAAGTTGAGTCAAGTCCGAGTTGAGTTGCCAGTGGGACTTAAGTCCGACTTGACCGCAAGTCCCCTGACTCAAGTCCCCCCCCCCCCCAACCCTGCAACAACCTAATGAGTTTTTTGTACTTCTCTGTTGGTTCCTCCAACGATATTTGAAAACTAAACTTGTGACTTATTGTTCCACTACACACTCATCTGTTCATGGCGTGTCTCCCCTAGGTTGACTGATTTGATTTCTCTTACCTGGAGCATTCTGCCAATCGTTCTCATCCGTGTTGGCGCCACCTAGGCCATGCTTGGCAAAAACATCAGGTTGCGGGTTTCATATTTTCAGCACCTTCCAGGTAAACAAGAGCCTCCTTCTGCATTTGTAGAGAGACGCCTGGCCAGGTGCAGCCGGGCTGCAGAGCATAAAGGACAGAGACAAGCTTCTGACAGGACCATCCAATACAGGTGTATTTGGATAGAGGTGTAAAAACCTGGACTGTGTGATGCTTCACACCAACTGATTGGTCCTGCACTTCCTGGAATGGGGACATGGTGCCTCCCAGGTACATTGGGTTCCAGCTCCCATCATCCTCAGCAAACCCAGGTATTCTTGTGCAAGGGGTGATGGGAGTTCCAATTCAAGGGCAGCAGGTTGGGCAAGGCTGTGTTGTGTGTGTTTGTGAGTTAGATCTTGACATTCACATTTCCCACATGTTGTGAGACCGTTCTTGGTATAAAGGTACACATTTTTTTTGAGAATCCATTTATTTATTTATTTGCTATATTTCTACACTACTATTCCTTTAGTCAGCAGAAGCTAAAGAAATCAACTCTCCTTCTTCTCAGTTAGCCCTCCCAAAAACACTAAAAGGGTTAGCAGACAGAGAGAAAAATCTGTATATTTTCAGATAAAATCTTTTCTTAATCAGATATTACATTTGTATGTTTTATTCTTTCAATCTATGAGGTTAAGGTGGCTTTCTCCCTCCTCCACTTAATCCTTACAACAAGCCAGTCAGGTAGGTCAACCCAGGGGAAAAGAACTGGTCAGGTCAATTTCATGGCTCATGAGAACTAGATCGGGGACCTTCAAGGTCCTTGATTGATTGATTGATTGATTGATTGATTGATTGATTGATTGATTGATTGATTGATTGATTTTTATACTGCCCATCTGGCTACCCAGGTCACTCTGGGCGATTTACATGTTACAATACAATACAATAAAACAGAACAATAAGACAGAGATAATCAATTGCAAATTAGACGAAAGTAAAAATAAGACCAATAAAAACATTAAAAATAAAATAGTAAAGGCATGGCGGAGGGTTGAATATCTAGTTGTTAAAGCACTACTGTATCAGGATATTATAGAAGGAAGGCCTGTCTACATAACCATGTTTTTAACGATCGTTTGAAAATGCCCAATGAGGGGGCCAGGTGAATTTCGGGCGGGAGACCATTCCACAGTTGCGGGATGACCTCCAAGAAGGCCTGGTTTCTGGTTGTTGTTTTCCGGGCCTCTCTACGGGTCAGAACTCTCAACCGCCCGGCCTGGGAAGTTCTTACAGGGCGGGCAGTTCTAGCCGGAAGGAAGTGTTCTGCCAGATAACGAGGTCCCAAACCATTTAGGGCCACATCCTTCATTCTTAACCACTACTTCAGAGTCGGGCAACCACAGAGTCTGGGGGGTAAGCCTGACCCATGACCCACCATCCTTGAAACCCCAGAGGTCACACCTGTTCGTTTGTTTTCAAAACAGGAAGTGACTGGACGAAACAGTATCAACGGATTGAAAACCGGTTCAAAATATTCTTTCAAATTACATTTTGTGCAGTTCAAGAAGGAAAATCCATTCACAACTGGTTGTGAAGTTGTTGTTTTCCTCACAAGGATACTAACGCACATTGTTTTTGGAACTTTGAAAAAAGTTCAATTTTTACATGAAAGTACTGTATATGCATTTTGTACACATTTTCACACGGACTCGATAGGGTGCCTTTTTAGCTTTATGCATTCTTTTAAAATATTTGTAAGGGTCTGTGAACTTTTTATTTATCTGAAATGCACCTCCAGCATCACAAATGTGTGCCTTTTGAGGATAAAGTGAACTTTGCCATATAATTAGTATAAAGAGATTAAAACATAATTACTGACGGCCATTCCCTTCTTAAGAAAAATAGTCAAGGAAAACTTTATTTATGTAATTCAAACACATGAGAAAGAAAATGAGTTTTCTCCCCGCTGAGTGAGAGAATTAGAGGTTTTCTGCATTTTTTCCTCTTTTCTCCTAAAATTTTGCAAAAGTGCATTTTGTGCAAAATTTGTACTTTTAATGAATGAATGCATTTTGCACAAAACTCGAAATTCTGGCACCAACTATAATTTCAAACACCAAGATGCTATTGATTTTGCTAGTGCTCCTGGTGACCCCATCAATCAATTAATCAATATATTTTTTAAAAAAAATCCCAGGCTCCTAGGCAGGAGTAAAAAATCTTGCAGTGTTTGACAGTTTCCCTTTTTCATCAAGACAAGAAAAAAGTTACAAAGAAGATCCATTGAGCAAAATTTTGATAATTTTTTTTTCCTTACAAAGGAAGCAATCTGGAGCAAGCAAAAGCTACTGGCATGGCCACCTTTACACATGGCAATCCCATCACAGAGCATTTAGAAACTTCCTACTAAAAGACAGACACATGAAGACATCTGCACCTACCGGAGGTCTGCAGGCATCAAAGAGTAAAGAAGAAACCTACGAAAGAAAAAACAGAGGAAACAATTGGATTCAGAGTCTCGGCTGGTTCCCCTTTCATCTTGGCCATGATTCACAACCTCCAACCGATGGTTGCCAATGTGCCTTCTGGCTAACTATGCCAATGATTTGGGAACAAAGTTCTAAAAATATGAAAGTGAAAGCATTTGGAATTCCCCAGTCTCAACGACAAAAAAAGTGAACAGCTCCTTCTGATATCAAACATGTAGGGGAAAGTGTAAATAAAGTTTCTGCAATAACCGTCTTTCACCACAGTATGCCATACACACTTGGCACTTTTAGGGAATTTCCAGTTATGAGTTTCCTTTCCTTACTTGGTAATGTGAGAGAAATCAACCCGTGGCTTATTCCACAAGGGCGCACTACAGAAATGGAAGCAATGGCGAACCATCCTGCATACTGAGGCCAATGCACTGGCTGTGAATAAGCAAAAAAAACCCCTCTAATAAATGGACAAAATAAACTGACACACCATGCACCTGACACAATGTGATGCACCTAGTAATGTACCTACATAAAGTCAAAGCTATATTTTGCCCATAAAAGATCCCAGCACAATTACCACTTAAAATCCAGAGCATGGAAACAACAGAAAATTTACAGAGTCCAGTGGCATCTCAATGATGAGAAGCATGACTTGGCATAATCTTTCGTAGATTGTAGCCAACATCACCAAATCTTACATCTGATAAGTCCAGTGCAATACTGAAAAGCTGAAGCCAAATAAAACAGATTCGATCTCAAGGTGCCACAAGAAGCATCATTTGGCTGCAATGGATTGGCATGGCTACACCCTCCAGGACATTTTGAAACATGGATTTATTTATTGTAACATTTTAAAGCTGCCTTTCTGGATCAAATCCACCCAATACGACACATTTTAAAAAACCAAGCATAAAAGTATAATGACAAAAGTTTAACATTAAAAACAAAGCTATAACATGTTAATGCATGAGCTAGGCAGTAAAAACCATGTATACTGTACATATGCAGCCGGAAATCATCAACAGAACAGCAGCAAAATCACCAAAGCACACAAGGTAAAAGCCTGTTGAAGAGGCTGTTTTCAAAGCCTCTCAAAATCCTGCAGGTGCTAGTGGCTGACCACCTTTCCATTTGGAGATGCAGAGCTCCAGGCGAGCCGTAGAGCCAAAATGAAAAAAAAGGAAAGATCCACTGAAGTTTAAACTCTTCCTGCCATACAGAAAAAAAAAAGGACCACCTTTGCATTGTGAACCCTAAATTTTTCAACTTGCAGGTGTAGCTCAATAGTTTGTACCAACAAATTAATGCACAGCAGTGAAACAGTGCTTACCCCCAATTATCTGGGTGTTAAGACCGCAGCTTGAAGCACTGGTAGATAATATGGCGTTTTTGAGATCTTTTAGACATCGGTCCCAGCATTCCTTGCTATTGGCTATGAGGGATTTTTCCGGGGGGGGGGGGGGACTTTCAGTTTCCTTTTTTTTTTTTTCAGGTTCTTTAGAGGGGGGACATCCTCTTTCGGTTTTGGGTTCTTTCAAGTATATATCCTTTGAGTAACCCCGAAACCACCAAAATATTTCCAGAACAAGAAGGGACAAACCGACAATCATCTACTCAAAAAGCAGGTAACGGCAACAGGAAATGAGAAATTAAAATCAGTCATCCACAGGCCTGGGCAGGCAGTGACGGTACTTTAAATTTCACATTTATCATCACATCCTCCTCCTCCTCAATTCAACATTAGGAAACTGTACAGAGGAGAAAGAGAAATCATCATCATGATTATAAGCAAAACAAAATACACCCTGTTGTTCGAGGGGGCTGCCATCCCAAAAAGTTTCCGCTGCGGGACGTTTTTCAACTGGCACTTCAGATAAAACAAACAAGAAGAACAAAACATTTTTTTTAATTTATCTAAGTGATACAACGCATCAGCGATGATCTAAAAAAAAATTCACATCCCCTGATCCTCTCTGCCAAGGAGCAAGGGAAATGTTCAGTTTTCCAATACAGTGGTGCCTCGCTAGACGATGTTAATCCGTTCCACGAGGATCGCTGTCTAGCGAAAACATCGTCTAGCGAAGCACGTTTTCCCATTGGAATGCATTGAAATCGCTTCAATGCGTTCCAAGGGAAAAGGCACTCGTCTTGCGAAATTTCCCATAGGGAAACCTCGTCTAGCGAGTGAGGGTCCCCATAGGAATGCACTGACAGCTGCATTGACAGCTTTTGACCACTAGTCGGCGCACTCCTATGGGGAAACCTCATCGTCTAGCGAAATTCCCCATAGGGAAACATCATTTTGCGAAGCGCAGTAGCGCTCGCAAAAAGGCATCGTCTAGCGATTTCCTCGTCCTGCGAGGCAATCGTCTAGCGAGGCACCACTGTATCCTGAAGTGACTCGCTTATTAAACCACTTCAGAATATCAGGAATCGAAAGCTCACTGGTCTGTTTCCAACTAATGCCATGCTGAGGGAACTGACCTGCACCAAAAAAGTAGAAGCCCCTGGAGGGCTCAGAGAGGTGCAGGTAGGGGTGTTCCGGAGAGATTGCATTGTCTGATCGTTAGAAAAAAAGAGTGAACCAACCTGTCCTCGAAGTGTATCAAACAGTGGGTCAAAGGCCCGTCTGACCAAGCCCTAAGTTATGGGCCTAAATCTGCTACGTATACGCTCTCTCAACAAAACAAAACCCTAAAGCGTTCAATTTTAAACACTTTAAAATTTATTTTTGCCTGAACATAAAAGACTTCATGGTACAAAGAAGTCTAAAGTGGAAAGTTGTTTAGAAATAATCGCTTTCTACTTAGCTTGGATTTCCTGATAAATATGAAAATATGTTCAGCTAACTCAGTTTCTTATGGCCATTTTTCATTTTTATGGGTTCACATGTTGAGACCTATTTTTCTTTTCCTGCTGGCAGCGTGGGCACAACATTGTGCGGCATGATCAGGGCGTATCTTGGCATTTTGAACTGTGGATATGGAAGCGCAATATCCCACATTCATAAATGATTCTGGAAGGAGAAAGGTAAAACCAGGACTGGAAAAGCTGAGGTCCTCTTTCTGTTCTTGGATTCCAACTCCCTTCAGATCCAGCAAGAAAAGCCAAAAGTTTGGAATGATTGGGATTTAGGGATGGGACTTTTATCTCATTATATACATCTCAGCTGATCGATGCAGGCTTGTCCGTAAGATGGGACTCCTTGGTGAGACACGGAAACCAAAGGCAGTAAACCTTTGCCTTCAGCAAAACAGTCTGTTTTCTGGCAAGCAAAAACCTTGGTTGAAAACTGACTAGCGTAACAGACCTTGTCAACATTGCCAGTATGTTTACGGTGACCAGCCTTTTGAAGTTTGAGGAAGAGGGTTCGTTCATACAGATGTCATGTTCAGGATCACATTTTTTCTTGTTCTACTCCTTAACGATCACCGGTGTGCAATTAACCTCAGGCTTAATTGTTGCACTCCATGCGTCTCGAAAAATAGGCAACATCCACAGAATTTGTGCAAATAAAACTTTTTCTAAAAGTGTTTCAAAACATTTTGTCGTTTTTAGGGCTACAGACTAACATGGTTACCAACTGGAAAATATCTACCTGATATGGAAACTCAAGATATTCTCCGAGTCCTTAAAATTAATAATAAATAATAATAATCATGAGCCGTCAAGTCAATTCTGACTTGTGGCAGCCCTTCTCAGGATTTTCCAGATAGAGAAGACTCAGAAGTGGTTTCCCATTCCCTTCTTCTGGGGCAAACCTGGGACTGTGCAGCTGGCCCAAGGCCACCCAGGCTGGCTCTTCTCCTCCCAGGAGGCACAGGAGTGGGGAATCAAACTCCCAACCTCTGGTTCTGCAGTCAGAGAGACCTAAACCACTGAGCGATCCAGACAACTTAAAATTAATCAGTTAGTTAATTAACTAATTCTCAGCATGAGTCTCTAGGCTAGTCATCATTTAAACTTTTTTAATATATATATTTTTTGCTAATTCTCTGTCTTTTGCAAACTCCCCCAATTGCTCAGAATTACAGAACATCAATAAGTGAAATCAGAAACCCAGTCCTGAGAAAAGCCAAGTAGACACGGCCGCCCTCTAGTGTCCAGAGTCATGGGACATGAGACGGATCTCCTCCTGACTTACCTCCAGCGACAAAAGCAGAGGCACATCTCCAGGGAGCAATCCAGGTGCGCTAGCCCCCTGCGGCCCCTATGTTTTGGGCTGACAGGGGCAACCCACCACCATCAGGCTGGCTCCGGTCCCTTCTCACTTACATGCTGCTCTCTCCACCAGAGCCAACCCAACAGACTGGCCCTAATATGAAAGTGAAAGCGAACCAGGTTTAGGCTGACAGCTAGAAAAAGGGAGGGCTTTGCTCGGAAATCATGTGGTGCAAAGAACAGGGGTGGCTCAACCAGGCTTCAGCTGAGGTGTAGTCAACACATGCCTCTCTCGAGTTTTCAGGAGGACTCCGACCTTAGTGAGCCAGAGAAGTGGAGAGAGCAGGACTAGAGGGGCCAAGCAGCTCAGCAAGTTAGGTCTCCAGCTGCAGAGCCAGAGGTTGGGGGTTTGATTCCTGCCTGCCTCCCCAGAGGAAGGCTAACCTGTGTAGCTTTGGGCAAGCTGGGTGGTGGTCCTAGAGTGCCCCCAAGAGGAAGGAATGGGAAACCACATTTCTCCTTTGTAGCTAAAAAAAAAAAAAAACCCTAGAAAGGGTTAACTAAGGTCAGAATCGACTGGGCAGTGCATTATTATTATTATTATTATTATTATTATTATTATTATTATTATTATTATTATTATTATAACCTCCAGCCTGATGTGGCTTAATGGGGTTGTCCACCCAGCACACAGCCTACCATCATCTCTGCTTTTCTCCCCTGGAGACAGGATGGGCAGGTTAAAATCTAGGACTTTGTGAGTGACAAGGATGATGTCTCCCATTGCCACCCCCTCTCCCCGCAACAGGCTTTCCTGTTCCTTCTGAGCTTAGCCGCCATTCTCACAGTAGATGTTAGAGAAAATGATTTTCTTGAGAACGGGGTCCTTTCACACCAGCTGTCACACAGCATTTTGAGAATGGTTTGGTTGTGAATGAACAATTAAGAGCCATTAGCCTGACAGAAGATCTGCTCTTTATTACTAGATATGAACCGATTCAGCTGTCTGCATTGTTGGCCTCTGAGGGTTGCTATGCAGATTGTCACAATGCATGCCTTCATCTCCAGCTTTACCACTACATCTCGTCTACCTCCCCTCACCCTCCATTTAAGCTTTTTAAACAGCTTAAATGCTACACGAGGAATTTGGGGGGGGGGGGGATTTATGGCACCTGGAGATCTGCTAAGTGCTGCAATTCCCTGTCCAAAAATCTCCCACCCCCTCTTGCATCAACTGGGTTTTTAAAAAGCCTTCCGTTCATCCCTCATTCCCCTATAAGAGAAAAACGAGAGTCCCAATGTGTGTGTGTCTGGGTACATGTAGATAACAAGAAATGGGGAGCAGCCACACTCATTTTTTGCTTTGTCTGAGTCTAGCTTTTGCTTCGACCACACCAACCACAGGCATGAAACCCCCGGGTGGTCGGCCACAAGCAGATATAGGATTTATTTATTTATTTAGGACTACAGCTCCACAGGATTTCACAAGCTATACTGGCAGTGGAATTATGGGAGCTGTATGGGGTTTTTGTTTGTTTGTTTGTTTTGGTTTTTTTTAAAGTAACATTTCCCATCTGTGGTCATCAGGGACTTCTGGACTCAGGCTGAAAAAAGTTCTCCATTTCTGTTTTATAGAGTTTAAATCTATAGGTGAGCACAGTAATAGAGTCAGTTGGAAGCCTTAATTTATTTTCAGGGAACAAAAATCAGACCGTGTTCAAATTTGAAAAAGAAAATGAAAGACGTTTTGAAAACTGGTTGGAAAATGGCTGTTCTTTATCCCAGGAGGAGACAGTAGAGACCAGGAAGTTCAACCTGGGAGTTCTACCTTCCTTATGGACACCTTGCAAACACATCACTCTTGGCTTCTCTAAATTGCTCAAACTGGAAGGCTTTGAGACTTAGTGCTAGGCCTAGTTTCATCCAAGCTTCCTGTTCCTGCCCTGGTGCCAGCTGGAAGCTTTCCTTCGGAACAGGAAACTAGGCCTAGGTTTCAGAGCCTTCCAGTTGAGGCCTTTCCCCTCCAGTGGGCCACATTTCAGCATCTTGCCATTTCCGCATACAAAACCTGGTCTCCGATTCTCCCACCTGCCTCCACTTTCCCTTCAGACCCTTCTTCCTCTGCCAGCCGGTGCCTCCCTTCGGGACCACCTAAGCTGCCTTAGTCCCAATATCCACACTGCAGTTCTGGAACATTTCTTTCAACAGAGTGACGTTGTAGCGCTCATCTGGCAAAAAACCTTCGGACCAGGATGCTCCCACTTGAAGACATCGTTGTATCAGGGAAGCGCTATAGCGCTAAACTCCACACCTGGTACAAAGAGGTTCCAAAAATAAACCTTGGCTTTGGAAGGGGAAAAAAGGGGGCAGGAACTCATTTTAAAAGATATAAGAAATATTGTCCGGATGTCAGGGAAATTTCCAGTGCATAACCCAGTTCTTGCAGTGGAACAAATACTGTGTGGGGAAGACTCTTGTATGATTATTTCCAATACAGACTAGCGCAGCAGAGCTGTAGACAGGAAATGGTCTTCTCTTCACCATCCTACACCATAATGTTGCTGTGCAACTGCAGCTTCATAACCGCCTCTCAGGCATTCTCACACACTTTCCAGAAGAGTCGATGTTGCAAGCGTTGAAATAAAAGTTTTGCTCTATTTCTGCGTTGCCCTCAAATATGGAACCCCAGTCCTGGCAGGAGATACGTGTAAAGGGTTACAGGGGAAGGAGTCAAAAATGCTCTACAGCTCTCCATCGGTCCTGGGCCACCAGCGCACATCCTTCCTTCTTGAGAAGATCCTTCTATAGAGTTCTCTTGAGAAAATCTCTCAGCAGGTGGTGGGGGAGATCAAAGTCCATTTGGACAATGAAGTATCCCTAGGGAGAGGGGAAAAGATACAGAATAAGATGGACAGACTGGGGGGTAGCGATGAAGCAGGGCCGGCTCTACGTTTGGGCAGAGGGAGGCAACCACTGTGGGTGGTAAATACTGGGAATCAAACTCAGCTGCTATCTCAGGTGTGGCAGTGATGGTATCCCACACCAACTGCTATTCGGATGATCTAGCAGAGAGAGGGTACCGTTTCCCCCCCCCCCCCCCCGATATTTCAGACGCAGCTGTAGTAGGCTGGTCCTATGCCAGGTTCTGGGAAAGCTTTTGCTCCAGGTAGAGCATGAAGTGACAGGGTCACAAATACATGTGTATCTCGCTCAGTTACTGGGTGGGTGGGGGTCTGCAGAAGTTAGCTTGTCAGTTAAAAGTACAAACTAAAGAAAGTATAGGAATTTTTGCAAAGAGATGTGAATTGGTCAAGATGCATCTCAACAAACTTTCCCTTCTTCTATTACCAGGGTTGTTCTGATTTTGGTCTACCTTAGATTGCAAGATTTCTTCTTTTTTATTTCTGCAGAAAATGCATGTGTCTTTGGTGAATTTTCCAGACATACATATTTTACTAAATGGTCTGCCTGTTTGCATTTTTTTAAGGGTTCACTTTTTAACACACTTGCTGCATGAATTATGTCACAGGCTCAGATATGCTGGATTTCCAACTGCAAATAGAATTAGGATCCTTGGCCAAAAATCTGTTGCTGTGTGCAGTAAAATTCACTAGCGTAGCCTCATTGAATCAATGGGGATTTGGTGAGTCAACTCCTCCATAAGTTCCGTCGATTCAAATTGGCCAGCTCCAGTTGTGACTTATTTTAGCATGGCACATTGCAGTTAGAGCAGGAACCATTTGGTTCAATGGAATTTACAGAGGAGTTGACTCACCAAATCCCCATTGATTCAATGGGCGTACTCTAGTGCATTTTACTATGCTACGCAAGAGGATTTGGGCCATTGTTAGGTTCCAAGGGATGCATGTCGGGCAATATGACATAAATATGAAGCCAGTGGATTTATTCACTATTTCCACTCAAAAGAACCATTTGTGATGTAGTTGGAGTACAGCATGTGATTCTGAAACTTAAAGATTAAGCAGACTTCATAAGTAAGAAAATGCTAAAGGCAGAAAATATTGCTCCCTGTTCAAATAATATAACATCATTTCCACTGAATACTTTTGCACAGAAGCATCAGCACGGCCTGGTAAACATAGCTCGTTCCAGTTAACACCTCACTTTTAACACGTTACTTCCAAGCCCTGCTCTTTCCTTCCACGGTGAAACATGAAATAAGATCGTTACTGTCAGAGACTGAGGTATAAACCCAAACAGATAAAGCTCTCCTTGCCTTTTCGGTGATTATCTCAGGATTAATTATATCACTGCGGTGAAGTCCTTTGCTGTTCATCAGTGAAGTTACAGCTGCTTCAATTCCTGGGGGGGGGGGGGGGTCAAAATAAATATTAAGGAAACCACAACAATAACCCAGTTGGCTTTGTAGCGACGGTTGTGTGTGTTTGTCCCCAAAAGCTTTCTGGAGCAGACAACAGCTTCACTTCTACTGCCACTCACCATGAACTTTTCATTTCGCAGCGGCTTAATTTCCCTGTTTGTTAGATATTAATTTATTTTTATCGTGTTTTTAATATTATGCCTTATATTGTGGTTAGCCGCCCAGAGTGGCCTGGTTGCCAGATGGTGTGGGATATAAATTCAAATAATAAATAAATAAATTAAGATCAATATGTCAGCAGAAGGGACATTTTGCAAAAAATGAGAATACAGGTCATGTTTTGTCCGACGTTATTTAGGGCTTCTCCAGATGGGGCATTTGTTTTGTCCACCTCATTTCTGTCCTTTGCCTCCCAAAGAAAGTGGGATGTTCTGGGACTTGTATCCAAACTTCTCTTTATAAATCCACTCACATTTTCCTTAAGAAATGTTTCAAAACCCACTTCTCTGGGAAGGCTTCCCTGCTGAACCATTTTCTTGGGGGAGGGGTGGAGTGGATGATAATTGAGTTCTAATTAAAATATATGTCTCACCACGGACGTCAGCTACAAATCGGAAGTGCTAAACTCCATCTGGGGTACACAAAGTGCTGCTAAAAATAAAGCATGTTTCCAGGATGTACAAAAAGGAGTAGAAAGTCGCAGAAAAAAGTACTATATGAAGCGAGACAAGGGAAATGTATAATGGATTGGGGGGGGGGGGTGACTCTGATAGTGTACAACCTGATATTTTAAGGAAAACAAATGGTAATTCTGGAAGAGGTTATGCTATTGAAATAAATAGTGGGGGTGGGTGATCCTTTGTTTTTTGTTTGTTTCAGCAGAGCTGAAACTGACCAGAGATTTTGACTAGATTTTGACATGCATTTTGACTAGACCAGCACTTCTAGACTTGTGAAGGAGGGAGACACATACACACATACACAGGTGGAGAAGGCGAGGGAGCATAGAAGGCACACCAGTGTGTGGCAAACCCCACAGACACAATTTACACCGACAGAGGCAGTCCCCACATGCCAAAACGATTCAAAATAAATCAAATTGACATCCAAGTTAAAATAAACAACCTTCTGGTGGAAGAGTAAAATATCTTACTTTCAATCAAAATAACACCATTCCCTGTCAAAACAATCCGCGCTTCCATGTTTGTGGTATAATCACTTTTTCAAAATCGGTTTAAAATACACTAACTCTGATTCAAATATAGTTTTTTTTCCTAGTGTAACCATGCTCTCTGTAGAATTTTACTCTCCCTTATTTGTCTCTCCTTTTAATTCCTGGAATTCTACTATACTCTGAAATGTATTCACAGCTTGGAAGACTTTGGACGAAAACTCCCAGAAATCCCTGGTGGGAGGACCCGGGGAGCTTGAAGTCCAACAAATAACTTTTCCAAGCCATCTCCCGTAGGATTTCTCATTCCCAGAATGCAGTCTCCCTCAGAAGGTCTCATTCCTGAGCCAGATGTGAACAACCTATCACAGGACTTCTCCCACCGATGCTGCACAGCTGCCTCTGTGGATGAAGAAATGAGGAATATACTCACTTGAAACCACTTTGGGAATCCCATTGATTGAAATGATCTTCTCCAAAATGTCTCTTAGAGTCTCCTCGTTCTGAAACGCAATGCTGCATGTCACATTACGAATGGCATCAATTTCCCCACCTGTCACGGCTGATACTTGTGTCAACACAGCTGTCAGAGTGGGTGGTGCTTGACAGAGAACGTAAGGTCCATGGCCCAAGGAACTTACAGATGGAGGTTCAAAACCAAAGAAATGCCTGCAGTCCAATGTTTCGCGCTTAAATCGGGGTGGAGGATGTTCAAGACAATGAGTTTCTGCTGGGTTTTTTCTTTCCAAAATCAGATTTGCTTTCGGATCATAGAATCCCAGAATCATGGAGTTGGAAGGGGCCTCTAAGGCCATTGAGTCCAACCCCTTGCTCAAGGCAGGAATCCAAATCAAAGCAGATCTGACAGATAATTTTCTCTTTAATGCCTCCAGTGTTGAAGAACTCACCTCTTACCAAAGTCATTGGGTCCATTATTGCACTGCTCTAACAGTTAAGAGGTTTTCCCTGATATTCAGCCTAAATCTGGCTTCCTGTCACTTGAGCCCATTATTACGTGTCTTGCACTCTGGGATGATCGAGAACAGATCCTGCCCCTCCTCTGGATGACAGCCTTTCAAGTATTTGGCGAGTGCTATCATATCTCCCTCATATCATATCTTCTTTTCTCAAGGCTAAACATGCCCAGTTCTTTCACTCTTTCCTCATGGACGATGCAAGGTTATTGGTTTTAGCTTAAATTTTCAAGCTCAAGACCATGAAGATGCAAAACTTACCACAGCTATATCTGGAGAAAACTTAAATCTTCTGGGTTCTATCCTGTGGTGGAAATAGGAAACCATGTTTGAGAGTTAAACCTAAAGAAGTTTCTCCCAACTTCAGGTTATGATTCATATTAGTTTCATTTCTAGCTCACTTTTTGTCCAGTTAGCTCAAGGTAGGGTATTTCACTCTCTTCGCCAGTGAATTTGGAGAGGCAGAGAGATTGTGGCTCACCCAAGCATTATCCAGTGAGGTTTCATGGCTGAGAAGAGATTTGAACTCTGGTCTCCTGAATTACAGTCCAACACTCGTACTGCTACACTACACTGGCTCTCAAGGTGACAATGTAACTCCTATGAAATATTGGTTTAGCCCAAAGTGGTAAGACTAAGAAACAGCAGGGCTGAAAGTAAGAGATTTGAATCAGAAAGAGCAAGAGAACTGAAGAGGCTGGCGCTGCTGTTGCCTCTTGGACGGCTGCTGACTTGCCAACTTGGTCTAGGTATAATTCCTATATGTTTGTGGTGGAGAGATGAATCCACATAGTGAATTCATAAATTGCATACAATTGAATTGATATTTTAGGGTTTTGAAGATTCTCTTGCGTTATGGATACCCAACTCAATTGAGGAAGATATCTTGGGTTTTTATCTGACTTTGAAACCAAAGGAACGCTTGGACTTTGCAAATTCTACAAGCTACTCCTATATTGGTGCTGTTGCCGAGGTCGTGAGTGCACAGATTGTAGCATTTTGTTGCTGCTATGATTGATCGTGTTCTTTGTTCTATAAATGCAAGTAAGATGAGATTTATTTTGTGAAATTGTGTTTGCAAGAATCATCAATAGTTAGCAAATAGCCCCCTAGAACTTAAATGTGTTATAACTACAACAACTATCATCCCCAGTCATCTTAGCCATTGAGTGCAGACCAATACAGCTGGAGGGCACCAGGGTTGGGGAAGAGTGACCCCATACTCCCCCTTTGTCACCCTCTGTATTCATGGAGAGGAACAGTACTCTCTGTGCAATGGGAGGGTATCAATACGTACATGGCATGAGATTGAAGCAAGGTCAGTCTTTTTTGTACATACGAAGCTTGGATCAAGGCAGTTACTTCCTGCAGAGGAGGACAGAAAAGTAGAGGAATGAGTGATGTTAGCACCTTTTCAAAAGTCAGAAGAATTTGAAATGTGGGTTTATTTCAGGATGTTAAGAATTTCCTGGGTCGAGAGGGTGACCCATGCAGAAATACTAAAACAAAAGAGTCAAGTTCAAGAAATCATCGGGTATAGAAGATGCTGAAATCTAGAGTACTTCAGTCACAGAGAAAGAAAAGGTTCGGAGGGCTACAGCTTCAAGGAAAGACGAATGGAGAAAGGACTTAAAGATGAAGAAGAATCTATAGGCTGAAAATCCTTAAGGACTGGTATGAATGCAGTAGACATCATTTTTCAGAGCTGCCATCTCCAAAGTCAAAACAGCCATGATGACATCTAACTTCTGGTGGAAGAAGAATAAAATGTGTAGAAATGGACAAAGCTGGAGGAGAAAAAGAGAGAAATCAGAAAACTAGCAGGTTCACCATGGCAGAACGGATTATCTGCAAGGCACTGGGTGGGCTGATGATCAAGTTTTTTTTTCCTACACAAGGTTGTGTACAAGGTAGAGAAGATTCCAAATCCGATCCCATCCCGTGGCAGCTGGTGACTCCTGTTTCAGGGGTGCTGCGAATCCGCTCTGGGTTTTTGGCTGTAATCTACGGGAGTTACTAGAGCGGATGGACCTGTTTTGGGAATAGGGTTCATGACTTTGGAGAGCTCCTGTCAAAAAGAGACTATAATTTGGCCTGGATTTACAGAAGCCCCGAAACGGGCATCACAAGCTGCCACTGCTCCAACCGGAAACCCTGGGGTATCTATCGGCCAGGGCAGACAGATCTGGACAGGCAATTGGGCTGAGAGGGGAAAAGTCAGCTCAGCTCAGGCTCCAGGATTGCCTGGGAAAGACTCCGTCCTGAACCCCTGGAGAACAGCGGCACAAATGAGCAGGAAATGGGGACAAAGCTAGGAAAGACCATCTTAAGCCTCTTCTGGACCAAGATGGCCTTTGGGTGATGCCTAAAAGCTGAAGAAGAGGGAGGGGGTCCCTCTGTGGTTTCACTGCGGCTGCAGAAAAGACCCCAGAGCTGCCTCCAGGGTGGAGCGACGGGGGATTTGCCCCCAGAATAACAAAAGGTAGAGGCCACTGAAATCCAGGGGGAAGGGGACCACATTCTCTTCCTTCTTTTCCTTGGGGGTGGCTTCACACTCACGCAGCCGGGTGGAGTTGGTGGAGACGGAGCTGGCGCCCTCGTAGGAGGCCTGATCCAGTACTGTGGCCCACCCTATTTATTTATTTATTTTCATTTTATTGGATTTCTACCCCGCCCATCTAGACCAAAGGTCTACTCTGGGCAGCATACCTCAGAGGAGGAGGGCTCTCAAAGCACAGCCTCTGCCGTCGAGTTGGGAAGTTACCACTGCACCCAGCTGTGGCCACGCTGGCTGGCTGGGGGATTCTGGGAGCCACAGACCCTCCACCACCCCCAACCCCCCCCCCCCAGGCTCTGACCCTTCTCTACCTGGAGGGGGTTGAGTCCAGAACCGGGCCATCTCATTTTTGCTTAATATTTATCTGAGAGAAGCCTTGGATTTCCCCGTCTCCCATTCGTGCTCACCTTTTCAAAGTACAAAACCGTCGAGGGTTCTTCTCCTTGTGAGGAAACAACCAGTTCCACGGCCACGGACGACTTCACCACGGTGCCTTCGGGCTGGAGGGCAATCTGAGGAGGCTCCAGGCTCCAGACTTTCGCTCTGGAGTCATTGTAGGAGGTGCCCTGAAAAATCTGAAGAACAGACAAGAAAAGCCATTCCTTCCTTCCTTCCTTCGTTACTGCCTGCAGAAAGACACTCTCCCTACCATCGTTCAGCCACAGAATCCATCTCAGTTCCTGAGTGGAATAAAGAGATGGGGTGAGATGGGTGGTACCCCTTGGAAAAGTTACTTTTTTGGATGACAAACTCCGGAATCCTCCAGCCATTGTGGCCACTGCTGGCTGCAGGATTCTTGGGACAACTCTCTCTCTCTCTCTCTGTCTCTGTCTCTCTCTCTCTCTCTCTCTCTGTGTGTGTGTGTGTGTGTGTGTGTTAAAGATGACTCCACCTGGCAGTTCTCCTCTGCACATGCCAGTTTATCCTTACCTATTATTCATTTATATACAGGAGGACCCCTGTATCCACGGGGGATCAGTTCCAAGCCACCACCACCCCCCGCTTTCTGGGTGCTGAAAAATGCAGATGGTAGCAAATGCTATTTTAATAGTGAATGCTATACATAGCATGGTTGAACAAACAAATAAACTTCATCTTTAGAAATATATATTTCAAGGATTTTTCTTTTAATATTGCCAATATTTTCAGACTGTGGATAACTGAATCAGTGGATAATGATCCCGTGGATATGGGGGTCCCACTGTAGTATTTCTTTAGTCATAGTTGCACACAGACCTCATCTTTCTTCCAGTGAACAGAAGGCAGGGTCTATGGTTCGCCCTCCCACCCTTGCTTGTCACAACAACCCAGATCAAGCTGAAGGCTGGCCATGAGCTTCATGGCTCATCGGAGGCTAAAACCTCCCTCTCCCATGTCCCGATCCAACACTGAGGGTGCTGCACCACCCTGTCACAGGGTGACAAAGGGTGGTGCATCCTACCTTGGTGTTCTGAATCCTAGAGAATGCCTTCCGAGGTAACTGAATACGAACTTCAGGGTGTTTCCAGTGGGCCAGCGTAGACCATGGTGAGCCCGGAGGCCATAAAATGACCCTTGAAGCTTACCCAGCCTGGCCATGGACATCTATCTATGCAGCTTATTTTATTATACACCCTTGACAGGTTGTTCACGTTACCCGCTGCACATTTTTTAAGACGTTGGGACCAAATGTTCTTCTCATAGATAATTCTTATTAAATAATCAGTCTTATTAAAGCCACAAGCCTTTGTCAGCCAGTGCTTTTGCCATGAGTAAAGGAGGAGGGAACGATAAAGCATCACTGAGGGTGTAACAGACAGCGATAAAGAATCATGCCTGCTCACGCTGGAAGGCGTCTCATCACTGGGAGCAATATCTTGTCAAGCAACCCTTCCGTGCATCTTGAAAGCAAAGCAATCAGGAAAGTGTTGCCGGTTGCTGTTTTTATTACCCCGTCCCACATCCAAGACAGGTTGGCTCCAGTGCCCAACCCAGAAAGGAATTGGTGACCTTCTTCTTAAGAGCGGAGAGCAACCTGGCCGGTGGATGTTGTGCAAAAAATATAAATCCTTCCTTCCCTTTTCCACACACTTTGATTATACAGGTATTTTAATTTAATTCCTTTAAGAAAAAAAGAAATTCAGAAAATGGACTTCTCCTGCACAGAGATTCAGTTACCAATTTGTCAAAGGATAGTTTGAAGACTAGGATTAAACTTACCTCTTGCACAATCTCCCGGTGAATTTTCAGTTCCTCACTTTCAAATATTTCCTACGAGGGAGGGAGGGAGGGAGGGAGGGAAGAAGGAAGTTTCATCACACTGCAGGTCAAAGACAAAAAAGCAGTTGGTGGCTTTCTACCAAAATAAATAAATAAAGCTTTATCTGCCTAACAGTACCACCCCACACTCTTTTAGAAACATGCAACATATTTCTCCATGCTCAGAGAAGGCCCCCCCCCCTCGAAACCTCTATATGTAGATGGACTGATGAACCTGTAATTCTTCCCCGGTGATAATCAGTTCCAGCCGCTCATCTAGAAAGGCTGCCAGGGCCAGAGAGTTGAGGACGTGGTCTGAAAACCAGAAGTAGAGCATTCGAGACTCGGACAGTAGAGACGGTGTGAATGCAGAGTCACGGAAGACGGCTGAATAATTTTTATACAGCAAAAGGCCCTTTCAAGAGAGCAGAAGGCACAGTGTTTTATGGACAGAAGGCCACCCCGAGGTACAACCTAGACAGCGCCTAGGATAGCTGGCTGCTTCAACCTCTACATTTCTCCTACCTAAAGATACTCCCAATGGAACATACGGTGTTCACTTCTCTACTTTCTCCTCCATTTCAAGATAAGTCCTCACAAGAAACACACAGCAGTATCCACGCTGTCTCAACACACACTCTAGTAACCATCGGGAAAGAGTGGATCACTCTTTGTATGGTCAACACGGAAGGATAATTTCGAAGAATAGTTTTGGTAAAGGAAATCCATGTAGCCAAACATCTCTAATTCTCCAGCACTTTCAACTCTTCTGGGGCAAGTTGTGCTGCTAAACAGCTCTATTGGTGATAGAATCTGAGAATCATGGAGTTGGAAGGGGCCTCTAAGGCCATCGAATTGAACCCCCTGCTCAAGGCAGGAATCCAAGTCAAAGCAGATCAGACAGAGGGTTGTCTTAATCTTCTCTTGACGGCCTCCGCACGGTGAAAAATAAAAGAAGGGGAACCACATTGTGATGGATGTAGGATGGCCACCAAATGGCACCCAAAACTGGGATAGAAGAGCTGATTTGTAGAATACAAACTTAGAAATACTAATAATTTTAAAAAATCTCACTTCATCTATCTGATAATGTACATCCTAGTCCAGAGTCATTATACCACAATAACTTTGCTAACTTTTAAGGTGCAACAAAACACTTTGTTATCATTTCCATGTGCATCTCCCATCCTTTTTGGTCCGTGTGAACAATGTCATCTCCATAGTGCAGAGTGAACCTTGTGAGGTGTCAGGAAAGGCTAAGACCACTGCCTCTGGTGGTAGATATGGGGGTGGGCAGCAGTCCGCACGAGACCCTCCCCTCTGGTGGAAGACAGAATTGTTTACACTGTAATCTTTATTCTCTATATTCACCTCCTGTGCTTGAATGCCCTGGGGGCACTCCTTTCTCGCTGGTGCCAAAATAAAATTCAACAGCCAGTCCACTTCACTGATGAACGGCTTGGGTGCCCACCTTCCTCCTTGCCTCAAGTGGCCAAATGTCTCTTGAGTCAAGCCTGTTGGGATTTCCTATAAAGAGGATGGTTTTGCCACACACACCCATTGTTGGAGTTGCCTTGAGGATATCAACTTACCTTATGATGAGATTCCAGGTAAGTTGCTTGGATAACTGGAGATGATATCAGAGAGACATCCACACCAATATCTCCATCTTGCAGGAAATCGGCTGCCAGAAAATTAAGAGGTGCTTTTTCAACGCAAGAACCTTCACCTCTTTTCTTGAGTCCTTGACTGTCTTCAGATAAGCATCCAATAATATCCCCCCCCCCCCCGCCATTCGTTCTGCCCCATCACCCAACACTTGCAGAATCAAACCAGGGCTCTTTGTGATCAGAAAGAGATTATTAGAGCTGAAATTATTTTAGCCTTTCAGGGAAGCGGTTGGAGCAGGTTTATGCAATCAGACCCCAAAGGAATCGTGCGTTGAAGTCCCAATGACCAATCACTTAAGAAAATAAAATTTCCTTAAATAAAATAAAATATTAATTAAATATTTGTAACCAAATAGAAAAACAGCAGAGACTTGCCAGCTGTGTCTTGAAAAAGATCTGCCAGCATCTGAGCAAGGACATTGATTTCTTTACAGACCTATAAAAGAAAAAAGGAAATGCTGAAATCGATGCATGTTTATAGTCTGTTCCTGTAGGAATTTTAAAATATGTGGCAGTTCTTGACTCAACATTTAGGGTTTTGAACAGGTGGGGAAATGGTAGCCCATTGACCACACGTATCCAAGACACCCAAAACTCTTCAAGAAATATACTTCCAGAAGCTGATTGCACAGCTGGTGGACCGCCTGAGCATAAATCCCTTGAAACATCTGCAGGTATAACTTTACGCTACACAAAATGCAATCAGATTTTGGCCCATGTGTCTCTCTCTTACCTGGTTTTTTCATAACCAGCTTCAAGGTAAATGAGATGACATTCGTAAAAAGCTGTTTGAGCCATCCGGGGCTGCATGAGAAAAATATTTATTAATTTTTAAAAAATACTTTCACCCCACCTGTGCATCATGGAAATGACAGTATTTAAGATGCATGTGAGCGAACAAAGTCAAGTTTTAAACGGGCAAGAATGTATTTCATTTCTTGCCCTGCCCTTTCTCATTTGTTTCCTGAGTCTTACAACAAAGGAAAGGAATGGAACATAGAAATCCAAAATCTCATCAAGAATAAGATGCCCCCAATGGAAAGATATTCTCCATTAAAGATCTCGAAGCTAAATTCATCTTAGACAATAGAAGTCAGGGCCATTAGGATAAGTTTATGAAGCTTTGTCTTTCAAAAGATGCTTAGGACCAGATTAGATACCACCGGATCCCTTTGAAAGAGGTCTCCAGGTTTTCACGGGGACCATAGCATGCTAGGAAGAGAGGTTTTCATTTAAACATTCCTTAACAATGATTCTTCAAATAATTTAAAAAAATCACCAATGGCTCAGCTCACCTGCAAGTGGCTTGGCCTATGAATGCGAACAGACCGCTAGCATGGTGTAGCGGACAGAGCGATGAGTTAGAGCTCAGGAGACTTGGGTTCAAATCCCTGTTTGGCCACGGAAACTCATGGGGACACCAGCCATGGTAAAACCTTCAAGGCCCTATTAGGGTGGCTATGAGCCTCGTGCAACGTGATGGCCCAGAACAGCAAAGGTAGAAGCGGTTCCAGGGTTTGATTGGAAAGGGGGTGGCCTGCATCGAAGCCCTCATCTAGTCATGAAACAACAACCCTGTTAAGGTAGGCCAGCGCCCAAGAGCAGAGGCGGGCGGTGCAAAACCCTGGTGTTTGCTTCTTTCAGAAAACATACTCTTTGTCTCCCTGGAGATGCAAGACCAGCTTGTGGAAGGTCAGGTAGCAATCGGAGGTGTCCACCACCACCCGGCCGTGGTCACCGCCTGTTTGTCAGGGAGAGACACAAGGAGACAGCAGAGCCCAGTCAGCGGCAGAAAGGCTGTAATTTTAATCCAAAAAATATTACCTGATCGGACTACAACTCCCAGAATCCTGGCCAGGAAACAAAAATCCAAGCTCCGCATCAACAGGTGCCTCGGGTTTTTGGAAAACAGAGGCCAGTGGTATACATTCCTCTTCTAACCCCAATATTCATTCATTCATTCATTCAGTTCTATCCCACTTTTCTCCTTAAAAGGACCCAAGGTGGCTTACATCATTAAAAAAATCAGTATTTAAAAGTTAAAAACAGAAAATATGCAAATATTAAAATAGAATTAAACAAGCATTTTATTAAAATGGTACATAAAATCAATATTAAAACACGTTTGAAACAGCACAACAAGCCATTTAAACCCCCCATCGTGGCATCAGAACCTGATGTCTGTGGCCAGTGGGTGATTTCCCATGATGCACTTGATCTAGCATCTACTTGGGGGCATTATGGGAAATGGAAAACGTGGCGAGTCACAGCCACCCAGGACAATTTGAAGGGTGGCCTCTGGGGTCCAGTAATCCCACTGACGTCTCCTGACAGAAAGGGATGGAGACTCAAGTTGTGGGACTCACTGTCCAACCGAACTTAAGTGACTCAACTTGGGGTGTTTTTCCCCCCAATGATTCGGACTTGATTCGCCACTCGGAACCCACCCACCCCCTCTTTTTTTCTGGGGGAAAAAAGCTTGTTTTTAATAGGGACTCAGACTTGGGGACTCAGACCCAAAGACCAGCCAACATTCCTGCAGACAGAGAAGCAGGCCCATGGTACCTCATTGGTCCAACATTCTCCCTCTTCAATGGGGCGCATGATTTCCCTTCCCCCCCCCTCCATGCACAGACCAGTGGAAGGCGAACTGTGAAAACCATGGTTTCCATTTGCACATTACACCCACCAGCCTGATTTTGACGGAACCAGTTTCTCCTCTTTGCTCTCCAGCTCTCGGGAAGAATACGCCAGGCAACAGAGAAGGAATGATTTCCCTGTTCCCTCTGCCCACATGCCCAGGATCATTCAGAATCATAAACCATCCCTGGAGAGGCGGATTCGTCTGGCTCTCAACCTCCCTCGTCCCCCCTCTGGCTTTATAGCATGACGCCCTGATGCTCTCCAACCCACAAAACTCGGGATACAGCCTCGGGATGCTCCACAGTCACTTACTCAGTTGAGTGTTTATCAGGAGGTCGATGGAGGAATCGATCTCAAACTCGATGGCATGGAGGAGTTTCACCCTGCGGCAACGTTTAGAAACACAAACATCGTCACCAACTGCAGCGCTGCTCTCTGCTACGAGACCACCGCCTCGGGACATTTTCTGGGCAACAGATCCCAGGCTCTCCCCCCCCCCCCCCCCGGCTCTGCCACGTGGAGAATTCTGGAAGAGGACAACCAGACAGGTGACTTTCTGGATGGGTGCTTTTCCTAAGCTCTGGCTTTAGGCAAACAGAGATGGCTGGAATGAACAAGGAAGGCCGGCAATTCGGTGACACCACTGCTCTGCCTTGACTAACCACCACCCAAAGCGCGGAGGTAAAAGTATAGTTCCCATCATCCCCCAAACGGCATGGCAATGCTCTTCCCTTTAAAGTGCCATAGGGTCCAATGCTGAGCCCTGGCAGGTCTTCCCTGAAAGCAGGGCAGTGTAAGCCATGCTCTGTGGTGGCAGGAGAGACCTCCCAGAGCAGCCGCCTCCCAGTGCCTGGCTTTGAGGAAGCACCTCTGAAAGGCGAGGGTTTGAGCCCACCGAGCTGCAGGTGGGTTGTTCTTAACTCTGTGCAGCCAGCTCTGCTCTCCAGCTTGCTGTCTCCCGGCCTCAACTTATACAACAGGTTACGTTCTAACCCAAGGGCTTCCGTCTTGTAAAATGCAGCTTTTGGCTTGTAAACGTGAAATCCCAAGATCCTTGCCAACAGGTGCTTTGATCTCTGCGGGCATGGGCCAGAGCTTAAGAGGGGCGGTCCATTCCCCTGATGCTCCGGCCCCTTGAGCCATTGACCCTTGCTTCCAAGGGCGGTGGGATCCTGCACTCCGTCCCTGGCCCACTGCCCCACACAGGGCCCCTTGGGGAACACTCACAGCCAGGTGCCCACAAAGCCATAGGTCAGGGTTCCTTTGAAGGAGGCCGAGACGTTCTGGATTTCGACAGCAATGGCATAATCTTCCTGGAAGTCAACCCTGCTGTTTTCTATGGACAGGCTATTGACATGGATGCTGCAGAAGAAAGGCAAGGAACAGCCGTTGCTTTCGAGTCCGACTTAAGTCACACTGGCGAATCGACTCGAACTTGACTCGGGGGTTTCCGGGGCGGGGGGGACTCACTCCTCGACTCGTGACTCAGACCCGTTTATCTGAGCCACGTTGTCGGGTCTCTACAGGCCTCCCTCCCTGCTGCCCACTGCCACCATCTTCAAAGGCAGCAGGACAGGCTTCCTTTCCCAGAGCCGGCCCCTGCTTCTGCGCATGTGTCTCACCCGGGTGGCGCATGGGCAGTCCGAGTCTTGGGGTCCCAGGCCTGTGTCCCAAGCCTCTTGGGGGGGGGGGGGAGTGTCAGGGCAAAAATCCAAGATTCGGACTCAAGGCTTGGGACCCGGTACAGAGACTCTGGGTCCCGCTCAAGTGGCAGATTCGTTACTCGTGGTTGCACCTTTTCAGAGTTCGTGCAGGGCTGGTCACGAATGCAGACTTGGGCACACTCTTGTGCCTCTGGTGGTGCACTCAATGGAGGAAGACGTGCTCCTGTTTCTCCACCCCTTGCAAGACAGGGCAACCCAAGGGATTGCCATTAGCGGGATTTAGGCCATTGAGTTTCAAGACCGCACTTACTTCGTCAATCCGTAGGCAATCTTGCCCACAAAGCGCATGGACTTCTCCCCTTCGATATCTGGATAGTCGGCATGCTGGAAGGCCGCTTGGATCACCTGGGTCGTTTGCTCGTTCACTGCCAGCAGAAAGAATAAAGATGGGGTCCTGAGGACAGACGCCAGTGGCTTCTGTGATTCTTCTAAAAGCAAGGACCTCTTAGGCTCCGACACTGAGCACCCTAAAAAAATTCTTGGTGGAAAAGTTAGGTTTCTAGTCCTTAATCATCAGCAGGAAGTCCAAGTGAGAGCTATGAAACTGGAGCATGGAGGCCAAGAACTTGGCGCCATGCCTACTTTCTGCTCTCCGAATAAATTATGCCAATTAGCTTAATTTGCATGAATTCGTAAAGCGGCAACAAAGAATTGAGTGCCTCCCCCCATTCACTGGAATGCCACCTTTCATCGCTCCACCCCCACCTTGAATCTAGATTGCTCTCGCTCTCTCTTTCTCATGCTTCTTTCTGCCGCTTGAGCTGTGTGGAAAATTCCAAAACAACGGCAAAAGTCCAGAGACATTATTCTTTGAGATGACAATTCCCAGAATCCCCTGACCAGCATGACTCATGGAGGATTCTGGGAGTTGTAGTCACACACATTAACTTTCCCAAGGTCTCCAAGATCCATTAGAAAAATGCACCGGTCAGAATTTATCCATCTTCTGCATCCAGGCAAAGTCCTGCATCTAGAAAATTGAATTCTGTGACCTGCATAAATTAGGCGCATCAAGTTCAATCCTTCTACTCTTTTGCATAATTTGGCTCAATGCACTATTCGTGGAGAGATTGTCAAAACAACTGCAGCCGTGCTGTCAGTTCTACTGGAAATGGTGTTGAACTTCCCACAGAAATAACAGCAGGAATAATATAACAGTAAGAATAATAAGAATAGTGACCATATGCTGACAAGAAGATCTTCTCAGCCATGAGGGCTAGAAACTTGTTTTTCTTTTCGGAGAAAACAAAGAAAGCTGTTAAGATGGCAAATTCCTTTATGCAATATCAACTGCAGAATTACAGCTAATAATCCCAAATTAAAGTGTTTACAAACAGAAATGTCTGAATATTTGGCTAATGAACGGTGGGAACAAAGTCACACAGTAAAAATCAGAGTAGAGGTGATTTTAAGCACCTTGCTTAAGTCAAAACAATGTAATATGCAACAGAAAAATTGGCTTTGAGCATGCACACTATAAAGTGTATCCTCAGTTGCACTATATAGTTTTATGGAATCATGATTGTTGACACAGGCAGCTATAAAAAAAAAGACAGCAGCATGTGAAAGGTGGATTTATCACAGACTGAAAACAGTTTCCAGCATAGAAAGAACAGCCAACAAGTAGTGCTGTTGTGAAATAAAGAAAAAATTGAATACAGAAATCTAGAATGTATGAAACAGAAAGAACAGGTTGTTACAGCTGATCATTCAAAGTATAATAAATGGGAAAAGGAAGTGCAGGAAGGAAAAGAACTCAGCCAAAAAAGATGAGAGATAGTAAGGATGGAACATCACTGTTTTTAGAGATCCTGTGTCCAAATTCAGAAGACCCATCCACACTCCAACAGAAAAGGAAGAAAGAATGCTATAATCCTTTTCTCCAGGGTCTTATTGCTAGTCCCCAATTGAGTAGATTTACTGATATCATAAGATTTACACAAGGGTTAATACGGAGCTGTGGATTCAATGGGTCTCCCTCTCTAGCTGAGACGAGGGTTAAGATCCTGCCTATGGACCATGAACCCTTCAAAAACCTTCCCGTCTTTTCACGAGGTTGCCCTCCAAGGACATCTGGACTCAAGACCGTATTAGCATACACAAAGGTTCAAAGCTGTGGCTAGGGTCAAAGAACCCACAGCTCCCCCCCCCCCCCCGGGGTGACTCAGTCAGCGTGGCTGCTGGGCCTGACATCTGGGGGATAATGGAAGATGTAGTCCAAAAAACCTTATTTCCCCGACCTGGGGGGACAGCTCATCCCTGGAGACAGTGTTTAAAAGCAGAGGACCACTCAATGGAGCGGAGAGAGAGCAGGAAAGGGTGGGCAGGGGGGATGAGCGAGTGGTGATCCTTTCCCTGTGCACCCAGACAGGGCAAACCTGCAAGGAGGTGGGAAGCAGTGCCGAGGGCGGCCAAGACTTACGGAGGAGAGCGGCCGGCTTAGTGATTCTACAGACGACTCCCGTGTTCCTGAAAGAGGGCGGCTCGGCAGTGCCGGCCAAGACCTTGCTGAGAAGAACCATGGAAAGCGCCAGGAATCTAGGCATCCTCTTCTACTAATTTCCCAACCTGGAGCCCGCTAGAAATGACAGCACGCAGGAGCGGCCGAACCTCCACCGTCTCTTCTCCTGGAAGGAGGGCACTGGCCACTGGTACACCCCATGCCTGTGTTGGGCAGGACATGACCGACTTCCTTGCTCCCAACGGGCCAGCCTCCGTGGGCTTCCTCGCAGCCTCCTTAACCCCTTCCAAACCTTGGTCTGCCTTTTCAGAGGCACGGGTTCCAGAAGGGCCTGGACCCAAGACTGGATTAGCACACGCTGGAGCGTGAAGGTATGCCTGGTTGAGAAGCATCTTCTCTCTCCTCCTCCCAATGCATTTTATTATCACAATTCTTTGAAATTTGGAATTCAGTGATGCATCCATACATGTTCTTATTTAGATGCTCCTCACAGCCTGAACTCCCACCCGGAGCGTGCTTAGCTTGTGTGGGCCCCGGCTGGAATGGCACATGAAAATAAAATTTGTGCAATGCCATTGATAAGAAGGACCATCTTGAAAAGAAAACCGTCCACTTTCAGATCGGTGGGCCCTACAAAGAGTTTTAAAACTTTGGCAGAAAAGAGGCGATGGGAGTACGGAATGATGGTTCTACTATAAAGGACTATGTGATGTGAATTCAAATGGTTGTAAAGAGGAATATTCATAAAAGGAGCTGCTATCCAAATCCACAGAATACAGTTTGCACTTAAGACCTATGAATGCCTCAATGTCAAAGGGTGCCCACACACCCGTGCTCGGAAACACTAGACAAGTGGAAATGTAGTCCAGAAAGCAACTTTCCCCAGGCTTCTCTGCTTTTGGATTACAGTTCCAATGTGCCCCAGAATCCTTTTGCCTTGCAAGAGTGCAGTTGATAGGGTGGCATATCCCATCATCCTTGGAGACACGAGAACAACTCTACAACCACTGTTGGCTGGAATGGGATGATGGCAGTTGTAGTACCACGTATCTGTGGAGAGGCTCCAGATTTGGGGGGGGGGGGGGGGGGGGAATTGTGCAGTCATTCAGGGAAGGCGGGGGGAATTTACATTTTTGAGTCTACAATGCACCAAAGAGACAAGAATCTTCTGTAAGTTGTAGTTTAAAAAAAAGGAACTTTTTTTAAACCTCTATCATTCAGGGTGGCAAATGTCTTGGCCGGTGGTCCTGATTTCCATGTTTTCCTTGCACAAGAGTATTACAGAGAGCTTTTTTTTTCCCCCCTTTTCCCCTTTCCTTTTTTAATCTCTGGCAAGTCTATCCTAGGAAACAGATGCAACCCTAACAATAAAATATTGGCCTAGAAAGACCGTCATTAAGATGGACGGGTACAACAGGGAATAGCTTTTATCATTGTTTGTGTATGCTCAAGGAAATGCAGGTCAGCATTTTCGAGCAGAAAAACAAATCCAGCCACTTCTTAACCCAGAGGATCCCTGCAAGTCCAGCCACAGAATCATACTGGGACAAGATGTTAGCGGTTACAAAAGGCACCATCTCCATATCCAGAACACAGAAATATTACCTTTGGGGGAGTACGGCACGTAGACTCCATGTGCCTCCATTCTGCGAGTGGGTTCCCTAAAATGGAGCTTTGTGGAGCGGTCCACCTACCTGTGTTTCAGTCCTGTACCTGCATATCTGGGCATAAGCTCCAAAGACCTTCCGTGGCAATGTCTCCTGTGTTTTTTTTGGGGTGGGTAACAGTCCTCTATGAGAAATTGTCCTTTGTTCAAAGACCTGTTCAGTCCAAGTTGTTTTTGTCGCAGAATTTTGAATTTTTGGTTCAATTCCTTTAGCTGTGCAACTGAAGTGCAGGGATTTCACACAGCCCAATAACTTCATGTTCCTCAGAGTAGTCCACTCCTTTTCTCATTAACTGTCACTTACAGTCTCAACAACTCATTCAGACATGAACAATACAAAGAATGAAAAATGCTTCATTTACTTACAGTTGAACAGATCAAACATTAAATGGATGAACATTACAGCTTTCAACAACAGATTTCAACCAACTCTAGGGGAGGGAAGCACAGAGCAGAAAGGCAGGGCTCTCTTTGAATTCAGAGTCAGGGCAGGAATGATGGGTTCTTGCTGGAGAGACTGACAGTCAGCCTAACCCAGAAAGGTACAGAAACAGGAGTGTGGGATCCATCACTAGCAAATGAAACCCTGGGCCACCCAAAGAGAGAGGTGTGTTCGCAGGTGCTCCGTCCACCCTTCGTACTCACAAGGCAGGCAGTATTCCTATCAACTGGTTATTAGAGGTCATTCACCTCGATTCAAGCTCTCTCTGTAGAACACAACAATAGCTGGGTTGGATCAGCGTTGAACTCGCATACCCCCCGGCTCAAGAGACAATAGAAGGGGTATTTATAAACTCCGATCAAGGAAAAACTGCAACTTTAGGTCAAGTTCAATGGCAGGAAGACATTACAGTTTATTCTCGGCCCAGCCTTTTCCCTCCCTTCACTTGGAACCAGAACAGAAAACATCTTTTGTAACAACAAGCTTGAAATCCCTGGATGCTCCTCTTTGAAAAGGTCTTCCTCCCCCACCTTAGTATCATTCGCTTTTTAACACTGATTCTGCCATCTGGTGGTTCTCAGTCTTCTTATGCCTTCCAGATGTTTTGGATGCCAATTCCCAGAACCCTTGACTCCTGGCGATACTGACCTACAAACTGAAGCGTAAAACCTTGGGATGGAAGAGTAAAGGTTGAACTCCATTTGCTGTCCTTTACCCCTCTTTGGCGACAGCCTTGAGGGCAAAGGACTCGGAGCCACGTGATGTCAAAGGGAAGCTCCTCCAGGCGAAGCATTTGCTTCGTCTGAAGATGGGCTTTCTGCCCTGGTTTCACAGGAACATTTTTTTTACCTTGCTTGATATTTGATAGGTTTTTTCCCTCGAGTTCCCACCATTTTTTCATCCCTCCCAAACCATGTGGTTTATTTTTTGTACTTCTTTGTTCCGGCACTGGAGTTTAGCGCTGTGGTACTTCCAATACATAAGTGCTTCCCAGTCTGGAGTGTAATTCCTTTTGCCTTCTTCTTTTTGGTCTCTAACGGACAAAAGTGTCATAGCTACTCTTTTGCGGTGTTGCAAATTTTGACCCCATCCTTTGCTACCTCTGCATCCATCTTATGACCCCAAGGGGTGAACTAGTGAAACCAGAATGCTTGTAATCAATTTATCCTCAACTCACACCCTGGAATACTTTGCCAAAAGCAACAGTTGCTGAAGACAGCAACGACCTCTTCCACAGTAGCCTTTTCTTCTAGAGCAGTGGTAGCCAACCTTGGGTACCCCAGATGTTTTTGGACTCAAACTCCCAGAAGCCTTCACCACTAGCTGTGTAACGGCCAGGATTTCTGGGAGTTGTAGTCCAAGAACATCAGGGGGTACCCAGGTTGGGAAGCAGTGCTTCAGAGCTTCTGATGTAATTGACAAGAAGGAAATTGATCTTCTCTCTCCTTGGTGTGGGCTTGATTTTTTTTGTCTGTACAGACACATTTGGATGAGGAAACATCAACAAGCAACAACAATCACAGCGTAGGAGCAACAAAAAGAAATGAAGCAAAGCTTAACCAGATGCCACTTCTGGAGAGCCCCTGGCTTACAGCCATCTGCTGCCAACATCTTTCCTGTTCGCAATGAGCACAACAGTGAAATAGCCCCAAATGGTGATTACAGTAAGGTATGTCTCGCTCCCTACAGCTGGAGAATATTCCCAACCCAGAAAGCATGAGCAACCCTGGGATCTGCATGAGAAGACACACACACACTTCCAAGGCTGCTTATTGGGGCCAAAAGGGAAGCATTTTCAATATCAGAACTAGATCCTCCACCGATGATGACATGCAGCTATTTGAGAAACTAACCGCACCTTACACAATCCACTTTTCTTAAGCAACAAGGCGTTTCTAAATATTCTCCCTACCCAAAACTGTTTTTGACACCTTCAGGCTTCACTCCTTTTCAAAGCTTGTTTTGACTTTTTAAACAAAAGTGGAAAATTTAGAATACGATGCGGCTCGTGGGGGGTGGTGACGAGGCAAGGGGATGGAATTACCCCTTTCATCTAGTGCATCTAAAATTATCTCTAGCTCTGTCGCCACGAAATAAATACCAAGTTTCTGTCCATCTCAGTTTCTCTCCCTGTCAAGGAACCAGCATGTTTCGATTTAGGCAAGCGTTAGGGTTCAAAGAAGTAATGGCTGGATTTTATATTTTCAAAACTTGGGATCAACTCATTTTCTCCACCCAAACAATTCCAAGATATAACCTTGCAAAATCTAACAGATCTATCTTCAACCTCCTCCTATTTACCATCTCAACCAAAGGTAGATTCCACAAACGTACATTCATTCCAATAAAAAGCCACAACGCTGGTGAAATTCGCAATTGCCATTGGAGCCTCCCTGCGGGAAAGCAGAATACAAAGCCACAGACCTGAAGTCACCGATAAGGCTTTCATTACTTTGCAGTATTTGCCACCTGGTGGTGAACCAGCATTTAACCAGAGAATTTTTCAGACATCTGTACTAATAGTCATACATCCAGATTTCCTTTTTAGCCAATTAGCTAAAGCTGGTCCGTGAGTTTCTGGCCCATTCAATGGTGAATGCTCTTGTTCTGTGCTGCCAAGTCGGAACTGATGTAGTGATCCTACTAACTAGAGCTTTTGAGGCGAGGGTAAGGAGTGGCTTTTCCAGTCCCATAGCCCTAGTTTTCACGGCTGAGCAGGGATTCGAAACCAGACCTCCTGAATCCTAGTCTATCACTCTGTCCACCAAACCACACTGGGTTCCTTGTGTGAGCAGGAAACATTTATTCCAAGACATTTCCAAGAAGGTCTTCCTTTGTACACATGGTGGAGCATAAATTGCACGCACTTAATCGCTGCACTGACTGAATTTCTTCATAGTCACAGAAAATTCGTTCTGTATCCAAGTAGCCCCCCTTTTCACTTGGTTATTCTTTGATCTTCCTACTTCGCTCTGAAGTCTATTAAGTGACCTCCAGATGGTCGAAGCTCACGTTTTGTCATGGTGGGATAAGCTCCTGATGATAATGAGGGATAGGAGCTACCAGTATCTGAGGAACACGTTTCTTATAGCCTTGCCAGCACCATCGCTTGTAGAAGAGCATTAACAATGCCTGCAGCTTCTCAGAAGTGTAACAGTTTTGGAAAGACAATCACGCTTGATGATAAATAAAAAAGAAATAAAGAGGTCCTTGGGTCCTTATGCTTGAGCCACTCACACAGTTGAGTGGATGTCTTCTTGATATCCACATAAGCTTTTTCCTTTTTTTTCATCTTATGGGTATAGGTTAACATATGATTCACTGGGAACAGGTGTGTCTGAGTTTAATAAGATGAATTCATCACATATTTCACTTTTTTAAACAGATAATGTACAAGAATTGTTATCTACTCCATCGCATACATGAAATTTGTAATATAAACTTAATATAATTTGCAACAGGGAAAATCTGCAATGAAGAACTATAAATTCAGCATCATTTGGGGGGGGGGGGGAATCAGGAAGCACATGTAAGAAAACGTTCCTGTGTGTGGAGAGTCTGAAGAGAAATTATCCCTGAGCAGAAAAGATTCACCCTGTAAACCTGTGGACTTCTGGAAAGAGCTGTAAGCCAAAAGGGGCAACAGAAGCATCCATTAACCAAAACACCCACGTTACTACTGGCTCCTTTGGAGAGAACCGCACAGGCACGAAATACTGCTCCCAAGGTAATGGTACTCAAAAAGGATTTTAAAATCACATTTGACTTTCAAGTCCATACTCATTCACTCCCCAAAGCTTTTTGTTTATACAATGGCATGCCTTTAAATATATATATATATATAATCCACCAGAAATTAAGCTAGGAACACAATTAAGTTGAGTCAGGCATATTTCTCCACAACCCGAAGGGTGCTTTCTGCTTGCAGAGAGCATCCGGCGCTAGCAGAGGCTCCTGATGGAGGAAAGTGGGTGGGTGGGTGGCGGCAGAGGGCTGCTGTTCCCACTCTGCCTTCCTGCCCCCAAACCTCTCCTGTTGTCCCAAGTATTTCGTGCCTCTTTGGAGCAGGTTTTCAGCAAGGCTGGGAACAGAAGGCCGGAGGGATGGCATAGTAAAACTCACCCCCTTCAGCCTATGAGAATTATCATCCCTTGAGCCTTCTGCTAGGCTCAACAAGAACCCCACCTCGATGCGTGTTTCAAAAAGCCATTTTGGACAGCTTTTTTTTTCTTTTAAGCCCCTTAGTTAATACAGTGTACAAAGTCAGTATGCAGTTATCCTAAAGCTAAAGTTCAAGAAACAACCTGGCACGAAGAAGGAAAAGACATTTTTCAACATCTTTTGTTTTCTAAAAACTCCGGTTTACAGAAGATTCTTGCGTTTGCCAAGTGGCTGCAACCATGTCCAGCAATCCTTTTTGACTCAGACACCCAGAATAGGCAGGAGCCCTATTACAGAGCAGCCTGAAAGTGTCATAACTTTCATACTTGCTCTACCAGAAAAAAAGGGTACGTGGATCACACATTTTCTCAAGTGGTGAAAAAAGCCGGGTGGGGGGAGCTGTTGTCTGAACCTGCAGGGGGGGAAATTGCTATACTGTTTAGTATAAAAGGCTCAACTGTATTTTTCTGAGGCAACTATTTATAAAAACTTTTTCTGTTGTTATTTTACTGGCTGGGGGCAAGCATGAATTCTCTTCTCTTTGGCATAAATCTCTGTAATATTCTTATAATACATATCTAGCAATTCATTGGTTGCATAAGGTACTACACTCAGTGTAATTATGAGCATCAGATCCATTCCAACAGGAATCAAGTCACACTGGCAGAAGCAATCTGCTTCTTTAACTAGCCCACCCCTGCTCGATCCACCACTTTACTTAACATTAAGTACAGAGTTATCCGCTGCTGTAGATCTGCTATTTCAGCATCTACCGCACAATTAACTGAAGTTCTGGACAACCACATTTTAGTCCTGTGCCGTAAGCGTCGTATCCGCCGTTGGCTTCGTTTCATCCAACCATACACGGCCACTTCATCGTTCACGCCGATATCCTGCCTGGTCTCTGGAAATAACTAAAGGAACTTAACCTTGTGAAGATGTTGGTTAGTCTGCTACAGCAGGAGGGACCTCTGGCAGAAGTGATGCAAAGAAAGTCTTAAAGAACAAGCAGGCCGTGCTCATAAACGAAGGTGTCGCTGGCTGACTCTCTGGTGCAGAATCAGGCACTTCCATTTCTTCCGGACCATCCACATGCTCTTCCTGCAAGCCCAAGGGGGAGGGGGGGGAGAGGAGAATAAAGAATCACTCCAACATGCTTCGCTGATAAGTGTTCGCTATTGGTATTCTTTTGCTTAGCTGAAGGTGGGTAATTCTTAGTTATTCTTCCTTGATGGCTTTACAGATTGCAAGTATCACCCACTGTAGGCTTACTGTGCCAAGAACTGGAACCAGGTGGCTATACGAGGCACAAGAAGGGACAGGGCTTCACACACAAGCCTCATCAGAAGCTCGGAGCAAAATGGCTGCTTTTCAAGCAAGTCTTAAAGCACTAAGGATTCTCAACAACTAATAAAATGGGGATTAAAACGTATCTTTTTTTTAAAAAATGATGATGAAGCTGCACAAACAAGGAGATGATCACAAATGCAGGGCTCTGCTGGAAATACCCTGTTTCTGACACCCACCCAAAATGCATAAGGAATTATTTTGTCAAACAGAATAATTTATCTTATACTGTCAAACCATATTCAGGTGATGCTCAATACATGAACAAAATTGTACTGAAAAAAAGAGTAATATTCTGAGCTTCTTCCCACCCGGAATCCTGGTGAGTCTTCACACAGTCCTCATTTTTGCATCAAGTTAAAAGCTGGCCCTTAACACCGAAAACAATCACACTTGATTCTACCTGTTGGAGTGTGCATTTTATTGTGATTTATGATTTTATGCTATTTGACTACTTTAAGATGTTTCTATATTTTTTATGTCACCACAAGATTTTTAATAAAGCATGAAATGCTTGAAAAAGATGAATGAACCAGAAAACCAGCTCCTTTGAGAATGAGGTCCTTCGTTTTAAGTGAAAATGGGCTATGCTTCGGGCTGCAAGATTCACCATGAAATAGTCAGACAATGGGGCCACTTGACTGCAAGAACATTCCCACCCGGAACATACCTGTAAGTTATTGTTTTGATCTTGGTTGACAACTGCTTGGACAGGAACGTTGTTCTGAGCAGGGCCAACTGGCCTCGGACTAAAAGGGAACCACCCAACGCGATGCCTGAGAAAAATACCATGAGTTTTGGTTACACTGGATGATTTTAAAATGCTGTCTGGTCAGTTACACAGTGAAATCACAGGAGAAGATAGGAAATGACCCTTGTTAAGTTGTTTGGCATGGATCATAGCTTCTGTCTGATGTCCAAGAACGGGAGAGGTGCTGACACTCTGCACATAATCCGTGCACAGTACACCATGGCAAAGGTGAGAAGTTACTCTTGAACTACAACTCTTGCCCAGTAAGTGTATTCCTAAATATTTTCTTTTCACATCTCTGCTTCACAGTAGATGAGCAGGAGGCACTACCTGGCATCCACTGCTGTGACTTTCAAGGGCACCCGTGATACCAAGAGGGCAGGGTTATGGTTCAGCCTTCCACAATGTGGACCGCCAGCCCAGTCTGGTGGCCTGGTTCGGAGGAAACACATTTCCCATTCCCCTGTCCTCTTCTGTTATGGCAAATCCAAAGCTTGTTTCTGAACTAATGGGCAAGGGGTGAGAGAGACTCCGGCAGATCCAAGGAAGTCAGATTATCATCCTGGTGCATTAATACATCCCAGCTTGAGCTAAGGAGAACCTCCTCCTCCATTTGAGAATCTATCACACTCTGGTCAATTTAAAAACGGGAACAGGATGCTTCCTAGCTCTCCCTTCTCACGGTGCCCAGGCTCATTCACGAAAAGCTCAACTGCTATTTGGCGTTACAGCTGAATGAAGATGTTAATCTTCTAAATGTCCATTTTCAAATGATGTGAGCCTAAATCATTACCGGTGCAAAACAAAGAATAAAATGGGAATGCCATTTGTGAGGCAACTACACAGCTTGGGTCCAGCCTCCCTGAAGGACCGTCTCTCCCTCTAGGCGCCTTCTCGACGATTAAGATCAGCAGAGGAGACCCTCCTCTCGGTCCCATTGCCAGCACAAGCACAGCTGATGGGGACACACGGGAGAGGGCCTTCTCTGGGGCAGCTCCCAGGCTATGGAACGCTCTCCCTCGGGAGATCAGGAGGGCCCCTTGCCTGTTATCCTTCCGAAAAAAGCTAAATACCCATCTCTTCAGGCAGGCTTTTAACAATTATAACTGAATCCCTGAATCCCATTTTAGCAGATAATTTTAATCTTTTATAGGTTGTCACGTTTTAATCTTTTAATTGCATTTTAAATCATATATTGTTTAATTTATCCTTTAATATTTAGCTTATTGTGTTTTTAATTGTGTGAATTTTAATGTTGTGAGCTGCTTTGGGTCCCTTGTTGGGAGAAATGCGGCATATAAATAAAACTTATAATAATAATAACTAACTCCAAATTATCACATCATAAGAACCCAGGCTGCTCTGAGCACACTTACAGGTACATCAGAAGGGTGCCGACCATGACCATCAGGAATCTGCTGAGGCTGGAGTAGAAATAAACAAGATTGACAAAGACGTAGAAAAAGAGTGGCCGAGTAGAGCCAGTCCAGCCAATCGCGGTGGCCTCCTCCTCCTTCCTCCTCCTCCTCCATCAAAGCCCCACCTTGGGCATTCATCCGTAGATTCTGATTGACTCCCTGGGTTCCCCGGAGGAGCATTCTGATTCCCAGCCGGCTGGTTTTCTGCAGGAATGGACCAGGAAGAGGAGCAGGAGCTGCAACTGGGGCCACTGGGATCTCTTGCGTGCTTCTTCTTGAGGAGGCGTCACCAGAGGCCGCGTTTGCAGCCATACTAGGTGCAAAAGAACAGCAGTGAGTTCACTCTGAAAGCACAGGAAAGCTGGCCTCACCTTGACACGGGCACAGAAGGAAAAAAAATTCCAATTTGCAAACCAAGCTCTTCAAGTTTGCAAGCTTGCCTCCCCACAGGTTTTTACTGCCCTACAGCAGATGCACCATGCAGTCACTGCGACTGGATGTGATGCAATGAGTGAACAAAGCCCTGTTGTAACACATCTGTCTTGAGAGTCTGACATGGAAAGACGGCTACCACTAGCACAAACATGTGGCTGGTATTTGCCAAGGGGGACGTCGCATTTAACTCCTTGTAAAGAATAAAGAAGAATGACAAAAAGATGACTCACTATTGCATATAATACTGCCTTGCGTACATCTGATGAAACCACAACTGCAGCATGCGGTACATCGTATATGATGTATAGCCGACGTCCAAGCCTTCGAAGGGATACTGGGCTGGTGGAGAACTGCTTCAGAGAGACACATGCAAAAAAAAAAAAAAAAAAAACCAAAAAAAACACCACTTGATCAGAACTTGTACAGCAATCTTATTCCTCTCCTCCTTCAATTAACAAAGTAGAGTTTGCTCCAGGCAGGGGATTTCTTACATATTTCCACTTTTATTGCCATTTTACACATGAAAACACCAGAAGGAAAAAGCCCTTACTACAATCAAGTTTCTATGGAAGAAAATGGCTTCAAGAATGAAGACGGGCCTGAGCATCATGCACCCGGCAAGCTACACCTAAGCCTTCGCACTCTAATTTTGGGGAATTCCTCAGAGGTCTCCTTCCATCACCAAGAACAAAAAAGGAACAGAGAACTCTTGGAGAAATAATGCTCCTTCAAAATACAGAACTGCCTCTTTGTGGCTTTTCAGAACCTAAAGTGAACCTCCTATCACTTAAGATTTTGTCTCTCAGGTGCTCAATGGGCTTCTGAAATATTCCAAATTAACTATCCAAATAAATTGAGGCACAACCTTCTCTGTGCTGGGTGATAGAGAAGGGGAATAGCAGCCTGTATGGTGTAGTGTTTGACTAGGACTTGACAGGCTCTGGATTCAAATCCCCACTTGACCTTGAAACTTACAGAGTAACCTTGGGCCAGGCATGTGTTTTTTTTCCAGCCTGACCTTGTCAAGTGGTTAAACAAAAGCGAAGAGGAAGAGAACTATGAGCAGCACACCTTGAGCACACGAGTGGCAAGGGGAAATATAAGTGTAACCAGGAATTACATCAATAAATGACCTCATTCCAAGGACAAACATTCTGCCCTTCCAGCCTTCTGAAAAGTGCCAAGAGCTTACGGGAGAGGCTGGAATGCCGTACGTTTCCACAGCTGTTGCTTTTACCCGTTCTCTATCTCAAAGCACACACACGACCCCCCCACAGAAAAGGCAGCACACCGTTAAGTGGGGCTCCTTCTTGCCCAAAGCTAAGGGCCATTTCCTGCCAGCGCAACAATCCAAAGATGCCGGTGAGAGGCCATTCCCACCTGTGTAACCATCCCAAGGACAAGCCCCACAGAATATCCACCTCACATCTATCTGGACCCACGGGACGTTTCCAGAAGCAGCATGCCTACCTCTCAGTCGCAGCTGCAAGGGGCTGGGGGCTGGAGATTCCTCCCTGACGCCAAGCATGAACAGAAGGAGGTGCTGGTGGGTCTGGGTTGCAGGCTGCCTGCTGACGCTCGGCTTCAGCATCCTGAAACACATTCAATGCTAGAGCTTAGCAAGACATCTCCATGAGAACACCCCACTGTTAAGACAAATAGGAAGTGCGGGGGGGGGGGGGAGTTAAGCAGCCATTAGGCCATGTGGGGTTTTGTCTACCCTCCATTCCATCACCTCAGGCAGATCCTTCCACCTGCATTCAGACAGGAACTCCTGGGGTCAGTGCGTTCTTCCACAACAACAGGAGCAGGCAGGCAGGCCCATCCAGAGTGCAGCTCCTAACGGGAGCACGGGTAAAGACCCTTGCTTCTCTCCTCATCTTCCACTCTCTCTTCCTTCCGCCTCCTCTCCTGCACCTGGCACAGCATCACTTTCCCCCAACGCCATGGTGCCACCCTGCCTCTCTCCACCACCCCTCACCTTTGCCTCACCTCACCAGGCCGCTCTCCTGACCTTCGTAAAGGGGCAACAGGTGCACGGAGCAGCTTGCTACTGCTCTGAACCCAGGACAGGCAGGCGGGCGGGCAGACAGCACGGTTGCCACCACAGCATAACGAGGAGGACAGGGGCCGTGAAGTGAGGCAAGGAGGGGGGGGGGGACAGGGGCAGAGAGCAAAATAGGGGGAGCGGGAGCAGAAGTGGCCTTTTCCCTCCTCACTCAGGAGCCAGGAGTATCTGGTCCACCTAAGAGGAACAGTACGTCTGCATGGGGAAGAGACAGGTGTGTGCTTGTGGAACTATGTGACAGAGAGCAGTGTCAGAATGAACATCTGATAATTTATTGTGGGAATGCCGGTTTATGGTAACAGAGAATGAATCTCAGCCTGCCGACCCAAGGCTGCCTTGCTTTTTGATTCTATTCCCAAACCCGAATATAAATATGCCCCCTCCCACGTCATTTGACCAAGGAAAGCAAAAAGCTAACTCTTGCGCATTGAGTGCCCTAAACTCTTGCGTCCCCTTGCAAGCTAGTTTGTACAATACACCCCACCCAGGTTTCCCACTTCCCTCAGTCAAACACATGTACATTTTTATCAAGAAGGATAAACCAGGGATAAATGCCTGCAAACCATTCCACCAGTAAGTTTCCCAGGGCCCCCTTTAGAGTTGCTTGACTGGAAAAATATTCTGGACAGAAAACCAGCAGAGTCTTATAACAATACTGTACTAACTCCTCTAAGGCCATTCTAACTCAACAGTATTCTAGGAATTCCAATTTCTGTGATAGTTCCTAATTTGATACTCAAAGACAGATTAGAAATCTAGCTGACCATAGGTTTATTAATACCTTTGCATCATCTTCTTGCTTTTTTGGCAGAGTCTTTGAATTGCACACCAGGTGCAGAACATGCACCGTCTCCTGCTGCAATATAAAGCAAATTGAAATTTCAAGGAAGGATCCATTGGATTACATTTATCTAACACTTTCATATGTTTACCAAAAGCAGTATCAGCACCTGGTATTACATACCTCAGTGAGCACTTCTTGCAAGGTAAGACCGTCTTGCAACAGCTTCCCATAATAAATCAATCTCTGAGCATCTTCAGGCTGTAAAGGAAGAGAAAACAGGAGTCAAAATCGGGAACATTAAATTAAGCAAAAGTATCCACTAGAGGTTCTTGTAAATGCAATATTTGCATTTTCCAAATCATCTTCAAAGTATCTTCAGCTGAAAAAAAAATAACACCTACTCATACTACACCACTACATATCCATCTAGAGACATTTAGGTCCCATCTTTCCTTCAACGGGCTCACTGAGACGTAAAGCCGTATAAGTGAGCTAGCTGTACAAGCAGGTGGCCACATAGGCATGCATTTCAGCCACCTTCAGATCCCCAACAATCCTTATGGTCGACAACGGTGCTTTGTTTCCACTACTTGAGTGTCACAGAAGGAGGTCACGGCCATGTTGACTAGATGGGAAGATCTGTCAAACCGGCTCCATGTGGATTTTGTTTTGTAATGTAAAGTGTACATATGTTGTGCCCATTTTTCTAACGGATGCATTAATGTGCATATACACCTGTTGACTAAAACATGCTTGTTTGGATTTCAGAACGGTATGCAGTGGTTTTGCAATTATTTCAAATGTGGCTTGTTGAATGCATTTTGTAATTTCAGAAATGTATTGTACTTCCTACAACAATTTACACTCATTTCTCTGTTTGGCCCTGGAGGAATGGATTGAGTAACTTGTTGTAAGCCGCCCAGAGACCTTTGGGTAGTGTGGGCGGCCTATAAGTTAAATAAATAAATAAATTTAGAAAGAGAGAAAAACTCTGAATTTCTCAACACTATTCATCGTTAACACGTTGGATAGCTGTTTCAGTGATGAGCATCTTTAAGCCACTTCTTAAAACAAACATTTCCCACCAAAGAAAAATGTGGTTTGAATAGTCACTACACTTGACTTCACGGCTCTGTTACACTAACCAAGGAACGAAGCTGTAACAGGAATGAAATAAATTGTGCATTTATGGCGGACCATGGGTGAGGCTGAGATAAGCCAAGGCGGTGCTATGGATGAGTTATAGACAACCCACCACCAAGCTGACAGTAGGGCTTTAATTCCTTTTTGGACCCAGGCTGTCAACAACCAACACTTGAATCCTTCATTTGCATTTCTGCTCACAGCAACAGCCAGTTACTTCTAAATCATACAAGAAAGTCTGTCCTGTGACAAGACCAAACTCTGGTAACTCTGGACACACTGGCAGGTTTGACAGACATAAACCATGGATACCAGTTAGGAAACTTATTATGTAATTTGTTTTTTCCAATTCCTAGCCATCACTGGAGACTATAATTTCTTTAACACTATTTTAACCTCACAATGACTAATAGCTGTTAACACACACACCCATGTGCACATACGCATACGGTTGCCAAATGACACTACTTATAACAGCAATTAATACAATTTATTACGTATTTCTTTAATGAACTGTTCACCACAATCGTTTAAGATGGAAAAGGAGAACATTTTATGCTGTAGCTTCCTTACAACTGGGGTATTTTGAAATCTCTGTAAGGCAGTGCAAACTTTAAACTGAACTCCTCTGTGGAGTGGACACTCTCTGAATCCATACATCTTGAATGTGAATCAGTGTGTACCAGCAGCTTTTACAGCAAACCAGTATGCCCCTTTACATAACTCAGAAAGTAGCACTGTGATTCTGTATTATTTGGGAAGTATAGATTTCCACTGCTATGGTAAAATACCACAAGCATGTTGCTCCCAGTTAACTAAATGAAGAAGACACAAGATTTATTGCGTCCATCTTTCCTCCGGGTTAAAACCTAAAAAGGCAATGTAGAAGCATCAGACCAAAAAGAATCCTGCCAGAGTAGTTTCAAAATGCTGTGTAAACAGCCTAGATCCAGCTGTCACAATCTGTTCTGGATTCAGATGCAACATGCACTATTAGTCAAGCTTGAAAGATGCAACACCACAGAACTTTGCAGTAAAGGGAAACCTTTTGTGAGTTTCAGGTCAACAATAAGCAAGCTTCAAAAACAATTCCGCCTCTGCACCAGCTGTTTCATTTACACTGCAAAACAAGAGATGTAAACATACCATTACAGGAAGCCACCTTAGCATTTGTTTGCAAATAATGGTCCAAAAATAAAGCCAAATAATTGTCATGGAGTTTTTGCTACAGTAACTGTTAGCTGACTAGTTTCTTCAAACACAGGCTTGCTAACCGTTAACAATGTATCACAAAAGGAAGTTATTTACCCACACATGGACTTGAGTAAAAAAAACAGGAGTAAACAGGGGCCCCACAACAAAAAATAAATCAAACTCTCTGAGTAGCACAAAATGCTCTGACTTCATCTTCTATTTGGCAGAAGAGCGGAACACCCTGTCCAAAGGAGCTTAGCTTTCCAAAACAGAATGAACAGCCAGCCACGAGGAGGTGCCCAGATTCTGTCTGGTTGCATAATACTGCTTGCTGATTGGAGAGGGCTTTTTTTGTCCGGTGCCTTGCACAAGAGACGTCTGCTGGAAAATCAGTGGACACAAGCAATACCTACACCATCCTGGCACAAGGAAGAAAAAAAAGAGCAAAGAAAAAAAAAGAAGGTAAAGATTAAAAGAGACCACAATGATGACTTCAACTGAAAAAAGTACTTTATGTTCCAGCACAACCACTTTCATTTGCAAATCATGCTAGTCTCAAGACTATGACCAGTTATGAACTCCTGGATAAAAATGTTGGATTCTGACTGCCATAAATAAACCCCCTCCTCTCGAAAAAATGTTCTGAGAAAAGCATGCAGCAAGAAGGAAAAACACACCAAGGTACCTGTTACATACTCCATGCAGTTGATTTTTAAAGGAAATTAACAGCTGACACAGAGCCTGACTGAGATTATGGTATAGGATTTAAACACTGGACAGACTATGATGTATTTTTGATGCCAATTAGAATCCTGTGCTTGTCCTGTTCACAACGGGAACAAAGTCTCCCACCTTATAAGTACTTTAAATCAATTACGTAAAGCAAACTACCCCCAAAACCACACCCAGGTTGGGCTCAAAAAAGGAGATAACAAGAATCGGTCCCTCTCTCTTTGAGCTGGTGTTTGGTGCGGAGACAGAACAAACAAGGAAAGCCACATGAAAGGAAGGAGGAAGCAAAGCCTATGTGGCAAGAAAGCACCAGACCAAGGAAACAAGGGCATGATGATGCCCTTGTGCAGCCACGAGGCTCACCCTGCGACTTGGGAGTAGGTCAACACCCTTGGCAAACCTAACGCAGATGGAGGGAAAAGGTGATAATCTCATGTATATTTGCTCAGACCACTGGAGGACAGCCAAGAGACTCAGGCTAAGTTACACAGGAAACGAGAAGACAAAAACAAGTCTTGGAGAATGAGGGGGAAAGAGTGGCTGAAATCCTCTTGCTTAGCATAAAGGCAGCGGTGAAAACAAAATCAGACACGACACGGACATACAACTGTTTTAAAAGTGAGGTTCTGTGAAAAGTGCCAACAAAAGGAAATACTTGAGTTTTCTTAAAAGGAATGGAGGTTACACGGGGATGAGACCGCATGGAAACCTTGTCACCTGGTCTGAAAAATAAGCTCTTCTCCTTAATTCCACACTGCAAAGTAATGATGGAGTAAAGAGGGAAACACACTCTGTTACACCCTCCGAGTTTCTGTTACAGAAGTGGGACATTTCAGGGAGTCTGAGTGCTAACTTTCTGCCCTCATGCTCCACAGGGGCCTGCACAGACCAGCAAAATATAGGAATAACCCCCCCCCCGCCCCCCAAAAGTGGCCAAAAATTAATTCCCAATTTTCAAATATGAGTATTTTTTGTACCAAAACACAAGGGGGGGGGGAGAGAAAGAGTTAAAACTCAGTTAAAAGATAATCCACTGTTCCCCAATGTTTCCAGAAAAAACTTGTTCTGTGCCAAGGAAAACCCTTTTAGGGCCTATCTAATCCTGATGCTGGTTTTCTGCAATGGCCAAACAGAGGCTTCTGAGAAGCTCACCAACAGGACCAGCTCCATGACTGCTTCCCCGCAACTGGCATTGGGCAGTATGGTGCCCCCAACCCTCTGATCCACAGCTGCTGACACCTATATCCTTATGGTGTAGGGATGCATTCGGCTTCCAGCTTTGCATAACAGCCACCCACATGTTCCCCAGGAAGCAGACTTGAATGAAACAATACTCTCCAGGAAAAAGTCTGCACAGGCTGATGGCAATTCAGGTTCCTCGTGTGTCCATTCTCTCATAAAACTACAACTATTCTGCAGTACTTCCATGTGATAGCAGCAAGTCTACCACCAGATGTCAATAACTGATCAGCAATATCAAGGGAAAAGCTGAAATCAAGGACAGCTATGTGGACTTTACACAATACAATCCTGGATACCTTTATCAGACCACTAAAAAAATCCTACAGTCTGCTAACTTCTGTGGATCAAAGCCCACTTCTTCAGGCATGCACCCACGTCTTGACACTAGTGCAGAGAGTCCCAACGGTTCATGGCCAATGGAAGAGCCACGGTTCTTTCACAGAGATAAGTTAGGAAAGATGCAGGCTGTACTGGAGGTGTGGCTTTCAAGTTACAGCTCAGGAAGCCGTTGTTTATATCCCATCCCAGCTTTGCAAAGTGTTCCTTGTTTGTGAGTTTTCCAAGAGCCCCCGGCTGCTCAAAGTGGACAGGAGGGCACTGAACCAGAATAATCCGTGATCTCCTCTGGGCTCTGGCGCCGGTGAGTAGAGGCTCAGTTCCAGCCCGAATCTGAAGAAATCTAGAAGGCGGTCTAAAATTTCAGGAAGGGGTGGGGAAGCGAGGAGAAGCCACCTCCTTCTCACGTGGCTTCCACGTCTACCAGCCTCCACCCCAAGCCCACACAAACTCAAGCCTGGGGTTCCTTTTACTGGATCAATCCATCTCAGGCTCAGTTTTTCCTTTTTGGAAGTCTTGTCTTTTCAAACACCCAGAGGGTGCAGGAAGCAAAGGACATGTCACTGCTCCGTGCCATCCAGTTGGTTCTGACTTATGGCGATTTAAGGATCTGGTTGCAGAGCCAGACGTTGGAAGTTTGATTTTCTCCACCGTGCAATCCCAGGAGAGGAGCCAGTCGGTGCAGCCTTGGGCAAGCTGCTCCATCCCGGGTCACCCCCTGAAAAAGAGCTCTGAAAGGGGGTGGATGGTGATGGACGAGGACTCGGAAGAACTCAAATCCCTGGGCATGGAAATGGTAAACCCACTCCTTGAAAATCTTACTTACACTAAAAGCCCTATAAAGGGTCAGAATCGACTTGAAGACACATCATCATCATCATCATGAAAAAGTAACTTCCTAAACATCCTGTTGCTAAAGCCCTGATCTGCTCTTGTAGACAGACTCCAGCCTGTGGTTTCCTTTAGAGAGTCAGCCCATCTCACCATTGGTCTTCCTCTCATCCTGCTGCCCTCCGCCTTTCCCCAGCCTGACTCTCTTTGGAAGGACCCCCAAACCCAGTCATTTTAGGCTCCACAAAAGCATTCCAACTTGGTATGACCTAATAATCCCCATCTAATTGTCTTTCTGACACCCCTCCCCTCCCCCATACACAGACACACACGTGTGTGTGTGTATATATATATACACACACACACCCCTATATACACGTATATGCATATACACACACATATACAATGGTAACTCTGGGCGGTTCACAGCAATAAGTGACATTTTTTAAAAAAAAACACCATAACATAATCAGTGCCAAAAAACTAAACTCAATTCTCGTCACATCTAAGAGCACGTCTTGGTCTTAACCCAGGGAGGCCTGCGCTCGCCCTGAAACACCCCCACCCCCGCCTCTCTTGCTTCTCCAACCCCCGCCCTGCGCTCAGGTAGACTGCTCCCGAGCGGGGAGGCTCGACGTGGCCCAACCCCCGACGCTTGGCGTGAGGAAAACGGGGCCTCGGCCTCGCGTGCGTGTGTGTGTGTGTGTCTGCGTGAGGCAATGCGAGGGAGACCGGGTGGGAGATAAAAGGCCCACGACGGGCGCGGGGCTCACCGGCGCGTCCGGGTGGAGTCGGCGGAGCTCGGCCTTGAGGCGCCCGACGGTCCACCAACGCTGAGCCGGCAAGAGGATGTCCCGGTGGCGCTGCGCGGGGCTCCTGACGACCAGCGTGACCCCTCCGGCCTCGGTCCGTCCTGAGGGAACGTCCGCCATCGCCCCTTTTTTTTCCCCTTTAAAGAGAGACACCCGCCCTTCCCTCGTCGGCGGCGACAACCCCGCCTTTGAAGAGGAGGCAAAGGAGGCGGCCTCCTTATATAGCCTCTCGGCGCCTCGGGCCCCGCCCACTCCGGCCCCCGCGACGGCGCGGTGTCCTCCACGGATTGGCCGCCGCGGCCAGCGGAGGGCGGGGAGAACCGGTTGGAGACGCAGGCCTATCAGACGCTGGCGCTTGGAGAAGGAGGAGGGGGCGCGGCCTCCAAGGTGGCTGTAACTCAAAAAGCCAGTTGTAACCTACGTTTTTCCTGTCTGAGACTATTATGATGGATAACGTTGTCCTTATTTATTTTTTATTTTTATTTTTATTTTTTTATTAGATTTTTATCCCGCCCTTCTAGACAATGTCTGCTCAGGGCGGCTCACAATAAAATTATTCATAAAACAGTTAAAACAACGATTTAAATTAGTATTAATCAATTTGGATAAATATAAACAAAAGACTAAGCAAAAAGAAAAGTCAAGTATTGACAGGAGGGAAGGCCTGCCTAAAGAGCCAAGTCTTTAATTTATTGCAGTTGTGTCTTTCCAGAAAACAACATTTCTTGCAGGTGAATATGGAGAAGAAAAGATTTAGGTCTTCTGTAACAGGGTTTTGCAAAACAGTTCATTTTTTTCAGCTCCAGGTGAGAAAGTTCAAGGTGTCTGAAATGTCTTCCCTCAATGGGAAGGAGAGAAAGATCTGCTCCATCAGGTGATGTTTATAGATCTGAAATCTGAACACTGGCCAGACCTGAAGCAAAATGAAGGGGGAGAAAATGGTAAGTGTTCTCTCATCTATTTCTGGTTATATCTGCAGTTCTTTCCAGCGTGTCTCTGTGTGATTGAACCAAAAGGATGTGACTACATCTGAGTTCAGCGGAAATGTTTTTCATCTTTTTCAGGCACCCAAAGATGTTCCTCTGAATCTAGAAGGTGAAACTAACTGGACACAGTTAGTGGGTTCTTCAGTCAGACCCCTTGAGGAAAGAATAGCTCGTAACTGTTAAGTAACATTTCACATAAAATGATCTTTCTGAGGCTGAAGTGAGCAACGTTTCTCAGCACAGATCCATTCCTGTGAAACAGATGTGATTCTGATTTTGTGGTCATAAAGATCTTGGTTGGTTAAAGGGGAAGGCATGAAACGGATGTAATGCTTAAAAACACCGTAACTGTATGAAAATGTCTACTAACAAAGCCACACAAGCGCAGGCTGGTGTAAAAGTTGGCAAGGTTGGGCATCTGGGACCTTGGGGATTACTGAGTTAGTGGTCATCACTACAGCTTGGAAAAGTTATTTTTGAGACTTACACATAACACAGTTTGTTCTATAATCAACTGCAGGATGTCAGCAGGAGGAGAGTGTTTGGAAATTCCCCAAGGGCATTCTGGGAGATGTAGTCTGAAAGAATAGTCTTTCCAACCTCTGCTGAAGGAGCACCAAGATCTATTTAGAGTTGCTGGCATGCCCAGGGTAACACTGATCGCCACCTTTGGGGTTGGGAAGGAATTTTCCTCCGGGGCAAATTGGCCAGAGGTCCTGGAGGTTTTTCGCCTTCCTCTGGGCATCTAATAGGGTCTAAAAATGTTGGGTTAATCGTTTTAAGATTAATTGAACTATAGCGAAAATCGTAACCAAAAGAATTACTAAATTTTCAGAAATAAGTTTTTTTTTAAAAAGCTAGATAGAAATAAAGAAGGTCATAAAAGATTGTGCTTAGTCTTGTTGTTCTGTGTTTTATTCATAGTTTAGTTAAACGCTTCCCCTTGCCGTTCCCCTGCCTTCCTGGCCCACTTTGAACCCACCTAGGTGTATTTGCGTAGAATCACAGAACTGCAAAGTTGGGAAGGGACCCCATGGATCATGGCACCCAGCTCCCTGACAGGGCAGGACAGCCACAGAAAAAGTAACCCTTGCAGGTGATTGTCCACCTTTTGCATAAAAAGATCCTGTTGCCACAGCCGATCGTTCCCCCATAGAGTCAGCAGTTTGGTTGCAAACGGTGTGTGTGTGTGTGCACCCAGCATCTGTGCATGCTCATTGCCCTGTCAGACAACGATGCTGCTTAGAGTAAAGCATGATCCTGAGTAGGGATAAGAAGCTTCTGTCCTTTCCAAGATGCACAAAAGCCAGAGTAGTTCTGAATTAAGATTGCAGTGTTTGTCTCTGGCCTGTTCTGGCAAGAACAGCAGAAGAGTTTTATGTACCTTAAAGATTAAGAATTTTTATTGGACAGGAACTTTTTCAGATGCTCAGACTATAGTCTCACAGTAGACAGACATTTACCCACACACGACTGCCTGGAACGATCCCATGGGTATCGTGGTAGAGGTTTTAGGAGTGACTTACACAGGTGTCCCGGAAGATAAGCTAAGTGGCCAGCTTATCTCTGGTTGAACTGCAACTTCATACATGCAGTTCCCAAAGCAATGTTTTCCTAGCAACTTATGTAAAAGTTATTCATGGCCTTCCCTTGTATGAACAGGTGCTCGTTTCACATGGCTCAAGAAAAGAAGTGGTGTTTCGGGTTTTTCCAGGAGAAACGGCTGATGCAATCCTGAAACAGTCTACGCCTGTCTAAAAACAAACCCAAACAAAACCCAAACACACGCTAGAGAGCATATTTACAAACTACACCACCTGGAGGCAATGGGAGACCTTTTTTGCACACTATAATGATGTTTCTGAAGAGGTCTGTTTAGATCAGTGGTTCCCAACCTTGGATAACCCAGATGTTCTTGGACTATAACTCCCAGAAATCCTGGCCAGCTCAGCTCGTCGTGAAGGCTTCTGGGAGTTTGAGTCCAAAAACATCTGGAGACCCAAGGTTGGGAACCACAGGTTCAGGTGATAGCACTTCTACTATACCTGCATACTGAAACAAAGTGACTCATTAACTCACAAATCATAGTTATCTGTGCCCCCAAAGTGATGGCTCTAGTTTGAATCTTAGAATAAACAAAAGAGGAAGATGGAAAGAATTCAAAGCAGCTCAGTAGCAGGGAAGGTATTTAGAGCAGGCTGGAAAAGGGTACGGTATTGGGGTAGCCCCATCATTTAAGTTTTAAATGATTTATTTAAGAGTCTTTGGTGTTGGGTGAAGTGTGAACTTGGACCTCCAGAACAAGCCGGCGAAGACTGATGGGTTCCGATAAGCATGGGATGAAACGGAGTAACCTGAAAGTGGGTGTGTGACTGGCTGGAACCCTGAACCCTTTGTTCCAAGGTCCCACCTTTCTTCTTATTTTCTTGATTCACTGGGTTGGATGTTGCCAAGAGAAAGACAGACACAGATGTCCATGAACTCGGAGTAAGGCAGAGAAGCATTTGCCCCAGTTTGTGTTGTGGGATAATGTACAAGCATGCATTCTCTCCCCCGCCCCGCCCCCCCCCCCCCCCGGTGATCAGTCCTCAGCTATCTCTGGGGCAAGCAGAGGGTGGTTGGACACAGCAGCTTGACTTCCACATGGAACAGCCCTTCCTGTCTCCACTGGGCAGGAGATATTATCTGGCTGGTTCCATATGTTGCCCTGTAGCCAGACATCACTATGCAGCCAACGTTTCACACTTATCTCCTTGGGTGATTGCAGCCTCTGAATTTCTGCCAAGGATCTCGGTTTGCAGGAAAGGACCGTCATTCTCACACCCCGACGAGGTGGTTTTGGGTTGGTTTGTTTTTGCCATCACTAAGAAACAACGGTGTCATCACAAGAACTGAAATTAAGGACTTCCAGATAGCCTTTTCCAACCACTCCGGAACCTCAGTGACCCAAGTCCCATATGAAAGCCCCAGATGGTTGAGGAGAAGGAATGCTCCTTATAACGGATTCAAAAATCAAGTTGGAAGCCCTACTTCGTGCCCTTCCCGCTCTGTGGACGTGGGTGTCTCTCATTTTGCAGAGTTCAGAATCCTCTCTGGGTTTACTCTGCAGGAGCTGTCTATCGTGCTGAACCCTATCTCCTAAACAGGACAAGTGCTTCAAAGTTTGGGCTGAAAACTAGAATAGATTCACCAACCCTTGCAAAAACAGAGTCACCAGCCTCCATGTCACCTGGTTCTCATGATGATACCGTCTCTCATTACCAATGTTTCCTGAAAACCTCTTTTGGTGTTCTCATCTTCCATCCCATTAGAATCATATTCAGGGGAGCAGAAATGAACACACTGATTTTAATACGCATGCCAGCACCACCTGCCCTCCTATTCTGTATTAATTTAAACATTTTAATATTTTTTGTATCACCATTTCTCCAAGGAGCTCACGTTGTACCTCTGCATTTAACCCTCACAAGAACTCGAACCTTCTAACCATATACTCTAACCCTGTGTTGTGTTACGTTGGGATTACAGCCACTCCAGAAAAATATGAATTTTTGCTCTCTCATCCTCCTACTGGCCAAATTTGATACTGCAGCTGGAAAATATTTTTTTAAAATGTAAAAGACAAAACAAAGCAAAATGACCCTCACCACTTAGGATAGATGAAAGAATGGCATAAAACTTGAAGGTTCTCTCAAAATGACTCAAAGTGTCATTTCAAAGTAACTTTGGAAAGTACCCCCAAAACATTGCTCATTAAACCCAAAACACAACTTTGGAAATATTCATTACATTATTTATAATATCCAAACCTTCCTTACCTAACAGTGTTACCATAAAAGGTAATGGCATTATCTGTGGTTAGGAATTTCTGTGTTTTTGGCTTAAACAGGCAGCCTTTGTTATCACAAATCATGATCTGTCGTTTTGTGGGAATATTCCCTATGAAGCATAGCTATGGGCCTGCCATTCAGTCTTACCGCCCATGCATTACATGCAGAAAGTTTTGGGTTTCATATAAGGGTGGAGAAATCCATTAGTTTAACGCACCCCCTTGTGTTCTTTCCACCCCATCTACAAATAAATTTCCGGGCAGGGTGGTAGGTGTTTATCAGAAAATGAACTGAGCAAAATTCTCACTCATCTGCAGGGACCAAATTCAAGAGATCAATTATTCCCAGTGTAGAGGGGCCGAGGTTGCACCTACCCTGCCATACAACTCTTAGAGAATGAGCCTATCAGGAAAGGGATAAGAGAGGTGCCAACCTTAATTCAGTGCAGCAAACCACTGCTTGGAATGTTGTTTTTTAATGAGTAACTTCTTATGTTACTTACTACTTTTTAACAGCTAACTTTTCCTTATTGTTGTCACTGTTCAATTCACTAGAGTAATCCCTTGAGTTGTTTCTTGCTAATGTGATGTGTTGTCCTTACAAGCAGGATGGAAAATGCAGGAAAATATTCTTTAGTGCCCACCAATGTCCAGTTTTGATATTGCACCTTGAATATATTTACCAAATTTCAGAAGGCAAAAGCAAATTATACTTCCTAGGATTCCTTGGGATTCCTTTCAAAATTCACCTGAAAAGGCCCTAAAATGCCCTTTAAAATTATCCTTTAGAAGTAACTAAAAACATTAGATGGAAGCAAAGGTGGAAGGCAGCAGGAAAAGAGGAAGAGCAAATATGAGCTGGATTGACTCCCTGAAGGAAGCCACAGCCTTGAGGTTGCAAGAGCTGAGCTGGCCAGCTGAGGACAGGACATTCTGGAGATCATTCATTGGAGGCAACTTGATGGCACATAACAAAAAAGAAACATTAATCTTTAGACCTGTAAAACAACTCTGCAACTGCTTCTTAAATAATGTTTACTGTAACTTTGTAACTACCCATTACATGACTTGTTACCTAAAGCTAATCAGTTACAGGTAACTATTTTACTTGTAATTAATTGACTTTAAGCTTTGCCGTGAGGTTTTGTTTGCTCCTACGTACAATCACGTCCTTTCCATCCCATTTATGAATACTTTGAAGGTTCAGGTAAGTTCTTAGCGAATCACACAGTCCTCACTTCTCCCTATGTCAAGGGCTGGGCTGAGAAAGCCCCATGCTTAAAATTCTTCCTCAAATCTCCTGTGCCATGTAGACAATGAGAACAATGCGACCTGGGCATTTGCAGAATGTTTTCTATCACCAGTCTTTTATTGTCTGCTTCCTCCGGCTCAGATGGAACATCTGGATGGCTCAGGCCAAAACCAGAGGCTGGCCTGTATCTCCTGCATCCCCAGGACATTCTCCAAAAATCATTGGCAATAAAATGTCAAGACGCTTTCCTGGTTCCCTCTGGCCAGGACAACCGGAGGTCTCAGATCTTGTGAGAGGGTTTCCAACCATGCCATATAGAGGCTGCTGGGGCATCTCCCCTTTCTGCCGATCGGCAGGGTTCTGGAAAAGAAAACAAGAGAAGTACAGAATAGGACAACATATGAGAAATGTTATGAATTAAAAACAAGGTCCATACTGAGAGAAGTTGTGTGTGGAGAGGCATTTGCAGTACCAAATAGGAGAGTGGTGGGTTCTTTAAAGGCAAAATGACATACCATGTTGTCTGTGCTCCCTGGGATTCATGGGAGTTGTAGTACCCAAAAGAGAGCTGTTTTTCTAAATCGGGCACCTCGCTGAAGGATGGATTACAGAAGCTGGAGATTTTGGGAGAGCACCAAGCATAGCTTGTGGACTTTCTTTAAGGCTATTGTCAAAAGCCGTGCAGGCTTTGCCTCTAAAGCACAACCTTTCCTTGTTTCACAAGCGTTTCTTGAGTGTCCCCTGACCTCCCCCCCCCACTCCTTCCTCAAGCTGGGATCGCTCGTTGGGTTTACGATCTCTCCTGCTTACATGAAGATCAGGGCCGCGTCCCGGGAGTAATCAAGCATAATCTCATTCATCCTCACTTGTCGGAGAGACTAAAGGGCAGGAAACAGAAAACATGTCATGGTGTGAAATTTTATATCAATAAAATAATAAATGATTACAGGGGTATGAGAAATTTCTCACTCTGGAAAAGTGAGAAATAATAATAAAATAGAGGTCTGGACTGCAAATCGCGGCTAGTTAGAGGCGACTTTTGCTAGAGTAACAAAATACATGGAAAAGGGTTCATTCCAGGGTTAGTCAAAACTAGTCACCATATATATATATATATTTCTTAATGATCTTTTCTCACGCTGGCAACATCTAGAATCTACACCAATTAGGCTGTCGGACCTTAGCTTTGTTTTTCGCCATTTCTTCATCAGAAATCTTCCAGGGGCAGCCCTGTCGCATCTCATTCACCACCGCCTCATCTTTGAAGCCATCGTTCAGCCTGAAAGGGGCTATTAAGTCATCAAATCTCTTCACGCTGTTGAAAACAAACAGACAAACCAACCAACCCCAGAGTGTCTGTGAGTAACCTGACCATCTTTTCTGTCTTTGATGCGAGGATCCGGAGCATCCTGTCTTTTGCTGTGTCCCTGACAACTGAGAAGTTCAGTTCGGGTCCAGTTTTCAGTACGAGCGGTGCAATTTAAACCACAGGTATACAACTTTGAGGAGCCCAGGGAGATCATTTCTCTCTTGACCTCCATCATGGAAACCTCCCACCAGCATCCAAAGTTGAACCAAGATGAGAGCTATGGAGGCTGGGGGGCTCCAGGATCAGCAGGGCAGTGAATCCGCTCTGGGCTCCAGTCTGAACATTAAAGGATCTCTCCAAGGTGCTGAAGCAATATACAGAGAATAGGGCTCAATAATGTACTGTGGTTTGCTCCTGTAGAGTTCAGAGTGGAACTTAGAACAGATTGACCACCCCACTGATGCTGAAACCTCCAGCCCTCCTGGGGACTCCGAAGTCATTTCCAGAAGCCTTCTCCCCCCGCCCCTTTAAATAAACTTTTAAAAACTCTTTCTGGTCTTGATTTTATAGGAGAACAACATTTCTTTCAGCTTCCTTGCTTTTCTCTTTACTTATTGGCCTCCATGGTGGCCTTTTTGACTTTGTATGGGTGGTACGCATTTCCATCCCAGTATCTTACATAGCTGGTTATGACTATTCTATTCCAGAAAACTTCTGGGTTATAATATAACATCTGGTACGGACTTGAAATATTAACTTCTGCTTTAAGAAAAGAAGCAGGGGTTGTTCTTATTTCAGATTATGCTTTTCTTTTCCTATCTTGCATTTTGTCTTTAGCATTGTTAGCTGCCTTGTGGATTTCTATTTTTCTGGAAAGGCAGAGTACAAAGGTTTAACTAAAAAGCCAAGCCAGAGATTAAGTTGGGTGAACAATGAGCCATAGTAGTAATGATGTACCGTTCAGGTCGGGGTTTCTGATTGATGTCTGGAAGGATGTGAACTTCATGGAAGCCGAGTCGGAACTTGCTTAACAAGGAAATGATCCTGCAGAGTGGGAAGAGGGGAGAAAAGGATGTCAGAGGTTTTAGTAATATATTACTAATGTATCAGCTGGCTGGATAACTCAATGGTTTAGGCACCTGGCTGTGGAGCCAGAGGTTGAGAGTTCGATTCCCCCACTGGGCCTCCAAGGGGAAGAGGCAGCCTGGTTAGCCTTGGGCAAGCTGCACAGTCCCAGGATGCCCCCAGAAGAAGAGAATGGGAAACCACTTCTGAGTATCTTTTATCTGAAAAACCCTGAAAAGGGTCGCCATAAGTCAGAATAGACCTGACAGCACATCGTCATTATGATGATGGAAGGTTATCAAACATAAGATCTGAGAAAAGTTACTTTTTAAGACTAAAACGCCCAGAATGCTAGCATGCCTAGATGTTATAGTTCGAAGCAGAAGTTTTCTGAGCTCTGTTTGAAATATCACCGTCTCATATACAGTAGTGACTAGACAGCTCAAGGCTTAACTACACAATTAAATCCTCCTTTTCAAGGAAGGCACAGGCTTCACTTGCAAGTCTGATTGCTCTGACATGGAGATTTGAAGAAAGTGTGTGCATAGGAGGAAAAAGCAACAACAGGAAATTCACAGTTCTCTTAATGTGTGATTTGACCTTGAGCAACCAAGACTCCTCAACTCCCTTGAAGTTGAGCATCTTTTAGTAAAGCTTTCTGAGTCAACGTACGCTTTCCTCTCTTCATCCATTCTGTTGATCTGCCCACCGACAAACACACGGACTTTGCACTTCCCCCATCGTTTCTTGCGACCGAGGAGATACGGGATGAGGAGCGTCAAGCCTGCCAGGTGGGAAAACACAAGTTGGGTAGAAAAACAAACTCATTTGAGGAACTACAACAGCTAGAAAGCTCAGTGGTTTAGGTGTCTGGCTGCAGAACCAGAGGTTGGGAGTTCGATTCCCCCACTGGGCCTCCTTGACAGAGATTGGACTCGATGACCCATAGGGTCCCTTCCAGCAATGCAGTTTTAAGATTATTATAGATTCCATAAAAGTCAAAGACCGTTGTCCAGGGTTGGCTCATGGCCTGGGGTGGGGAGGTGCTTCACCCCAAAATTTCACAGAGAGGTGTCCTCATCTCAGTCATGATCCGTCTGTGCCACTGGCACTTCTTTTATTTATTGCCTCACAGCTTTCCTTCCTTTGAAAATGAAAGTCAAGTTGAAGGGGAACGAGAATCGCCACTAGAGACGGGCATGAACCGCCGGCTCACTGGTTCGTGCTGGTTCATTTAGCAGCTGAAAAGGTGGTTGGAGCTTCTCAGCCCCACCTATGCTGGTGGGCACCCAATTAGAGGCTGTGCCCTGGCTTCCATGCCCCGCCTCCTCTGGGCGCTGCCTCTGAGTAGGTATCCACCGGAGGAGGCGGGACTCAGAAGCACTGGCTTCCATCTTGAGTACTGTCTATTGATGCGTTACTTTGTCTTATATTTTCAATTGTTTATATTATATGTTGTCAGCCGCCCAGAGTAGTCAGTTGACTAGATGGGCGGGGTATAAATTTAATAAATAAATAAATGTACTGGCGGTTTGTGTCCATCTCAAATCACAACATATAGGCATGCAGAGAGCTCTGGAGCATTTTTGCAGCTGCTCACAACCCCAGAGCTTGCCAGAGGTGGGTGGGGGGTTACATTTTAAAATAGCAACCTCCCAAGTCCCGCATTCAGCATGAAATGGGGGATTCCGAGAGCAGAGGTCTGCAAAAGTAATTTCTCTACATTCTCTGCTCCCTTGCTCTTGGTTGGTTGGTTGGTTGGTTGGTTGGTTGGTTGGTTGGTTGGTTGGTTGGTTGGTTGGTTGGTTGGTTGGTTGGTTGGTTGGTTGGTTGCTTGATTGATTGATTGATTGATTGATTGATTGATTGATTGATTGATTGTACTTGTTTGCCACTTTTCTCCCAGGAGTGGGACTCAAGGCAGCTCACAAATTGTTAAAAGAGACAAAAATTAAAACAACTGGAAAAAAGCGCCATTAAATGTATTAAACATGGAAAGAAAGGAATCATCATTAAAAAAAAACATTACAAAAGACAAAAAAAGCATTTAAAAACAGATCTATTGGCATCAAGCAGAAAGCAACTAGCTCTATTAAAATTAGATTTTAAGCACTACAAGCCTGCTGGAACAAAAAATGTTTTCAAGATGTCACTGAAAAAAGAGGAAGCCAGCCGGGTCCCTCTGGGGACGGCCCTCCATAACCATGCTTGCTACTGCCAACATCACCCCTGTGTGTGCGAGAGAAGGAAGTCAAACACACCTCCGTCATCAAAAAGCCAGTAGATGTCTATGGTTTTCTTGCCCTGTTCCATCTGGAAGATGGTGCTGGCCTGTTGTTCTGCTACCAAAGCCTCGGGATCCACTGAAAAGGTAAAGCACGACATAAAGGTCTTGTCATCGATCATTGGGAGGAAGGTACAGGCTTCATTTGCAAGTCTGATGGCTCAGACATGGAGATTTGAAGGAAGTGTGTGTGGGGGGGAGGAAAAAGCTACACAAGAGGGTGTCTATGCAAGGTCCAAAGCACAATCACAAAGCTCTTTAGGGAATGAGATAGAGCAAGGAAGAGCGCCCTTTTTGGGCTGTAAGACTTTGAACCTCGTGAGATTCAAGGAATTGCAGTTGAAAAAAGGCAACTTTTCCCAGCTCTGATTTTTGTGCCTCTGGTGTTTAGACAGAGATGCTTTCCCTTTTGTTTTGTTCTACAAAGCGCCTTGATGCCATTTGGGTTTTAATAATGTCACATGCACTTCTGATCATATGATGAAATGGGTTAAATACAGTGCCATAACATAGCTATTTTTTAGCATGCCAGGTGGGAAAACACAAGTTGGGTACCAAAACAAACTCATTTGAGAAACTACAACAGCTGGATAGCTCAGTGGTTTAGGTCTCTGGCTGTGGAGCCAGAGGTTGGGAGTTCAATTCCCCACTGCTGTGCCTCCTGGGAGAAAAGCCAGCCTGGGTGGCCTTGGGCAAGCTGCACAGTCCCAAAGAGCACCCGCAGAAGAAGGGAACGGGAAACCACTTCTATGTGCTCTATACTTAGAAATCCCTGGAAAGCATCCGCTCTCCAAAGTTTTATATCTTAGGCCCAGAGGTAGCAACAAGCAACCAGGATCCGTGCCCCCCAAATGAGACTCTGTTAACTGAAAGACAAACATCTGGATTCACAAGCAAATTAAGCTGCTCAGAACTGACATGTCCCTACGACCGCTGGGGCCTTGCCGTTCTTCTGGGGATCATCCGCTGGGTCAAAAACTGGATTAACTGAAGAGGAAAAAAGAGAAATGGACATTGTTGTACAGTGCTATGCATACTCAGTTCTACTGTATGACAGTGAATTGTGAGGTTTGACCATATTAAATAACTATAACTATAGAAGAATTTGAAATGTGGATTTATTAGAGGGTGCTAAGAATTTCTTGGATTGAAAGGGTGGTTTCCCCCAACCCACCCATAAATGCCTGATATGATGAATTTTGAGTATATCAAGAAGATTTGGACAACGAGTTTATTGTGACTATATAGGATGCATTTCAGTTTCATATATTGTGAGTCCCTTTGAATGCAACCTCATAGCCGCATATAAACAGAGATTAACAAAGATATTTGGAAATGGTTTAATGGAGGTTTCCCAATGATTCTGTGCTCCTTAATCGGAAAACAGAGGTCCCATTGAGCTACACATGGCTATGAACCCCATAAGCCCCCAGCCCTTGGACAGAGGCAGCATAAGAGCTTACCATGAGCTTGCATGAGCCGGGAAATGTTGAGTCCCTCCTTCATGCGCATCACACACACCCCATACCTGAAGTCAAAAGCGTCACTGGAGCAGAAAAACAGACGTGGTGTGAGATTCACGGGCATTAAGGACAGGGCCGGGCCGGGCTTCCTCGTCAACTAAGTGTACTGTGGCTTAGAGGCTGAGCTACCCATTTCGGCACTTGAGGCTTTGCTGTTAGCCTTGGGCCAAATGAGATTCATATATGCAGGAAGAGAACGAGAAGGAATAATTGAGGCTGAGCGCATGAGGACCACAGCTGTTCTGTGCTGAGCCTTCCTGTTGTGCTTCCTTCTGCCTGAGAAGATGCGGCTAGAGGCAGTATATGGTGTAGTTTCTACGATCTCACATGCTACCTGTGGTCTGAGGGACTAGGAGGGACTTCTGTCAGTCTATCCAGCTCTAACCAATCATTCCCTCTCACCTCTGAATTCAAAGAGAGCCCCGCCTCTCTGCTGAGCATTCCTCTTCCCTCTCCTTAGAGGGTTGGAAAGTTTGCTGTTGATCTGTTCACAACTCTAAGTAACGAAACATTTTTATTCTTTCTACTACTAATGTTTCAGAGTGAGTTATTGAGATCGTAAGTGCCAGTTCATGAGAAAGCGGGGAGACCCTCTGAGGGCACTTGAAGCCCTTCGCCTCTGTGAGTCTCTGTATTTCTACTGCATAGCAAATGAATTTTGCCAGAAATTCTAAACGCTGCTACAGGATACACATCCCCCTTATTGTTTAATTTGACCCTAAGCTTCGAGCCATCTGGCTGTGGAGACGGAGCCTGGGAGTTCGATTCCCTGACTGGGCCTCCTAGGAGAAGAGCCAGCCTGGGTGGCCTTGGGCAAAAAGCTGCACCGTCCCAAAGAGCACCCGCAGAAGAAGGGAAGGGTGAACCACTTCCGAATATTTCTCAGCCTAGGAAACTCTAAAAGGCATCACTGTAAGTCAGAATGGACTTGAAGGCACATGATCCTTATTATGTTCAAGTCACCCCTTGGTCTTCAACGTGATCTGCTTTGCCGAGAAAGGGTCCAGGGACCGGCTGCTTCTGTGGAATCCTTTGAAAAGATGGCAAACCAGGACCGACTTACTGGAGAATCCCGATGTAGTCGTCGACCGTCTGGGGATGGGCCGTCTGCCAGTTCTTCTTGTATCCAATCACGAGGACATTGGGTTTTATTCTTCCAAGTCCAGAGGCCTTCACCAAAAAGAATAGATTTTACTTGCAATGACCGGGGGGGTGGGGGGAGGTGCACCCTTGTATCTAGATAAAATGCCTCCCCGCTTCATTACTGTATTTGCGGGTTGTGGATTGGGGCCCACAAAAGTTACTTTTTGGAGAACCGTTCCAATATCCTTTTGCTGGCCAGTTCTCAAACCTGTCGTACAGAATGGCAATATTTGCCAACTCCAGGCAGAATGTTTCCCGGACGGAAGATTCCATCTTCGACCCGGGTTCCTTCCGAGGTTATGTCTACCGTTGGCCTCAGCCCCATTCAGCAGGGTTAGGGGTCAGCCACCTTGAGTCCCAGTTGTAGAAGAAAGGTGGCATATATTCAGACAGACAGAAGGTGGTTAAGGCAGTGAGTCTAAGACAGTCGTTCACAACCTTGGGTCCCCAGAGGTTCTTGAGCTACAACTCCCAGAAATCCTGGCCAGCACAGCGAGGGGTGAAGGCTTCTGGGAGTTGGAGTCCAAGAACCTCTGGAGAACCCAAGGAGGAGAACCACTGCTCTAAGACAATTGGAGAGATTCAGATTGGAGAAAGCAGGAGCTCACAAACCATTAATGGAAGACCCCATTTCACAGTCTCCAGTGACCCAGTTTTGTGCATAACCAGAGGCTCAGCTTCCCTGGATTTTCTTTTTAAGAGGTGGGTAGTTCCTTCTTTCCACATTATAGACCTGACATTCTCTGTTGTTCCTTCAAAATTCACAGATGTTCTGAAAAAAACCTTTCCTTGATTTTAACCAGGGAGGGGCAGACTAGTCCCTGAAGAGTGAGTGCATGTTTGATGTAAATGCTTTGAGACTTCCACTGCTAGCTGCTAATCGCATGCTCCCTACTCAAAGATTTATTTACCACGTCCAATTAGATATCATACAGCACCTTTCAGGCAATAAGACCTGGATGATTGTTTAAACACACACACAAAGAACCAATACCAGAGGATCGGGTCTGGAGGGGTACACTGGCAAGACAGTAGTGGGACATTAATTTTCTGCACCCTTCTGGCTCCCATACAGATCAGGGGGGGCCCCATTCTGCCATTTCCATTGAAAGGGGCCTAACAATGGGCAGATCCTACTATTCGGCAGGGCAAGGCAGCTGTCAGAGGCAGAAGATTTTGTGTGTCATGAAAGGGCAGACAATCGTTCGTAATTTATCTAGTTATTATTGCTAGGGACAGCCACCCCTCCCTTTCTTCATGACCTGATTTTATGTTCATTTTTGAGATCCTGTCTTTCATTTTACCTGCATAAGGATTTGCACCCCACTTCTCAAGTCCTCAGCTAACACATCCGTGTAGAAAGCCTTAATCTTCCTCTTGGTCAGCCACTTGATGTGGCTGTTGGAATCCCCGCGTAGCTCAGGCCTCACCTGTTTGCATGGCCCCTGTCACAGAGCAGGACGAGACGGTGGGAGAGCCATCAGTCAGAAGCAAAATACGGTTGGGTTGTGAGGTCTGCAACCTTTTCAACAGAGATATACAAACTGCACAAGAATCCTGCATCTCCCTGAACACTGCAGAATTAAGAGTAGGGGCCATGCTCAGAAGGAATTCTGTGCTTAAACAGTCTGTAATTAGAGGACAGTGGCCAGAATCTTCCTAGTTATGTCCAATGGCATAAGACTAAGGTTGGCATAAATCTCAATGGTGGATTAATGCAAATTAGGAAGTGTCTGTAGGTGTTTACTGTTGTGTGCTGAGTCACAGAACTCAATGTGCAACAGCAAAGTTTTATGCCACCGGCTTCCAACCTTGGGTCCCCAGATGTTCTTGGACTAAAGCTCCCAGAAGCCTTCACTTCCTCACATCTGCCAATGGAAGAGAGACCTTCTGAGTCCAGAGGTTGGCCTCCCAGACAGGATACTATTATTTTTAGAATTTCAGCACTGACAAAACAGAGCATTGGCAAACTATTTCCTCAAAGAAAGAAAGAAAGAAAGAAAGACTCAATTAATTTTCTAATCTGTGTGGCAGAGTCTGTGGAACAGAATGTCATCTCATGATGAATGGGTCCCACTTTCAAAAGCAGCCTCTGATCTCCATCTTGGCAATTAAACAGCTGGAAGTCATGCTTCCCCATCCCCTTCATTATGGCTTAATTAGCCAGTAACTGTTCCAACGGGGGTGGACACTCATGACAGAGAGATTCTTCACCTTCACACTTGATCGTTTCAGGACTACCAGGAAGCTGATGAGAGGCATTAACTCTGTATTCCCCTAACGTCTCTCCCTCTCCTCTCACCATCAAGAGATGGTTGACTGCATTCCTTTTGATTACGATAATTCCGGGACCATGAACCTCTCCATATTGACTGAGGAATTCTGGGAATTATTGCCCCAAACCTCAACATATTAAAGCTCTCATTTTAGCAGACCCCAAGCGTTGTTTGCAAACTCTGCCATTTCAGTTCTGGCTTCACCTACGTCTGGCTACCATCCTCAGCTTGCTGTGGGGGGGGGGGGTCACCCTGAGTGCTGGATGCATTTTGGAGACAAGATTCAGCACCTTGGATAGCTTCTGTAAAGTTCAGACTGACACCCAGAGTGGATTTGCAGCCCCTGTAAAACCAGAGTCACTAGCCTCCATTGGCTGTGGCCCCTTCCGCCTTCCATACCTCCTCCTTGTCAAGTTGTTCCTCATGGAATTAGGTTCTTGATGCAGAAAAGGGTTCACTAGTCTAGGTACGATCCTTTGTAAATAATTTTGGAGCTGATTTGACCAAAAGGCAGAGACTTGTTCATTAACCAGAGAAGTAAGCTGCACGTTCGTCAAAACGGCATGGCAAATGATCTTGTCGCAACAAATACTCACAATCAACACATTTCCACAGATCATCAGGCTCAGGTTTTTTGTGAAGGTGCCCACAAAGTCCACCAGTGCCGGGCGGAAGTTGGGAGGCCCAGTCAGGACCAGGCATTGGGGCCTGAAGAAAAAACAATGGTAAGTCACTAATTAAATCATTGATAACAGAGCCAGCCCTGCCATAAGGTAAGCGGAGGCAGTAGGCTCTATGCATGCCAAAGGCTGGGCGCCATTAAGGGCTCAGAAGACACCATAAACCACAACCCACAGACCTCACCCTGCAGGTCAGTTCTCCATGCTTGCTTCATTGTAAACAATGGGAACTCTGCATGTGTGCCTTGTGGGTCTCTCAAAGCTCCCCGTCATTTCAGTGGCATGTGGATAGAAGAACTGTCCAGCCACAAGACTGTTAGTTGAGGGGCTGAGGTGCCTTTGGCATTTCTGCCAAGGACTGGCATATCTTGAGTTAGCTCTGATTTTGTAGCCTTCACAGGGTTGCAGTGGAAGGACCCCCACACTGAGAACTCACCGGAAACTGCCTTCTACCAGGTGATTGCCATCCTAGCTCTCCAGGGCTTAAGGATAAAGCACTTCACAAGGATAGGCAAAACATACGCTTTATGACTGAATTTTGGCCACTCCCCAAGGATGGAATGCAAAAGTAACAGATAACTAATTGCCTAGATGGACAAACGGGCAAATCGTGGTCACGGTGTTAGTCCAAAATCTTTCAGGAGCCATTGTGATGCAAAGACTTAGACATCATGACCAGGGGAACCTGGGTTTGAATTGTTGCTGCCACATCATTTCTACCAAGTCATTGTCATTCCAGCTCTCGTCACTTAGGGCGACTCTGGGGCAGTTCGTCCTTCCCAGACAACTTTATCAGACTGGAGGGTTGTGTTAGTAAAATTGTGGTTGTGGGTTTGGATGTTGTAGGACTCAAACCCCCATCAGACTCTGCCTGCATCGTCCGTGGTGAGGGACGCGAGGAATCGCAGTCTGGCAAAGCCTGGAAGGCCACATTTTGCTCATCCTTGTTTTACAAGCTCTCTCAGCCTCTCAAGGAGTCAGTGCGGGCTGGATTATACCTAGAGAGATTTAGTTTGCAATCTCTTCCTTCCCACCACCACCACCACCACGTCATACTTCCTTACCTGTAATTTTTAATGTGGTCGTCCACCTCGTTGAGGCCGACAGAATAGTTGAGGGCCATGTTGTAGGAACCGGCTTGTACTGAAGAGCCCCAGTTCACCACTGGAAAGAAACATCCCGCTAGGATCAGATCTGTCGTCTTATTTAACACCAGCTCCAGTTGCATTAAACAGGAACAACGTACCTTTCCTGCTCACAGGACCCCTCCGGAAGACATTAATGGATTTTTAGTCCCAACGCTGTGTGCGTGGTGGGAGGGGAAGCAGTCTAATTTCCCTTGGGAGGGAGTTCCACAGATTGGAAACAGCCACCAAGGAAATTCTTTCTGATATCTTTACCAAATAGGTGTGCAAGGGTGTGTGGGACCGAGAGAAAGGCCTCTTTTGAAAGTCATTAGACCTAGAAGACTCCTATAGCCAGACAGGGTGCTTTTAAAAGGCCAGTTCTAAGCTCCCATGGGCTTTACGGGTCATAACTAGTGTTTTGAAGTGTGTCTGAACACGGACTGATAGCCAGTGGGGTTGTTGCCAAGAGGAGCATCCTTTTCTCATGTAATGAGCCCCGGTCCACAATCTGGCCACGCCATGTGGGCCAGCCTCCCGTAGCAGCTCTGCCGTTCCCTGCAGAAGGGTCTGCTTTGATTCTTCCTAGAGATTTAAGCTACGGTTCTGCTGGTTCCAGTTACCCACCTGGCTTTTTGTAGAGGACGTAGGCCAGCAAGAAAACCACGATCCCAATGGCGATGAGGGCGGCCCACCAGGTGAGCAGAAACATGATGATGACAGACACCACAGCCCCAAAGAGAGCGGCCCATTTGCTATAATACTTGAACGAAGGCCTCCAACCTGTTCAGGGGAGAATACAGAAATAGCAGCAACGTCCAGCCATGGGTCAGCTTTGGAGGGCGGTCCAAGCAAGCAACCCCATCGCAACATGACTGGTGCCGGAGCAGCTTCTCAAAAGAGCAGCAAACAGCAGAAGAACACATGAGGAAAACGGTGTGGAGTCTTTTAGATAAATTCTGAGTGAGGGGAAGGCCTTGGGCAGAAATATTTGCCTGTGATATCTAGTACTGTCCTATTGCACGAATGTAAAGCTTCAGTGAATGTGGAAGAAGAGAGCTATTATGCAAGACAAGCTCAAGACAAGCTAGATTGGATAGTAATCACTGACTAGCCACCCTCTTAACACCGCGCTCTTCCCCACCTATTGTCTGCTCTTCCTTTCATCCCCTCTTGTCTCTCATCAGCTGTCAGGGCTGGAAGATGCTGTGTAGGCACGGAGTCAGCCTACCAACTATCAATCATAGCTGAATTTGCTGAACCATCCCTGAGTCCAAGTTGATGACGAAGCCCAGGGTTCAGAAAAAACACTTTTTGGGGGGACTTTTGACTCCCAGCAGCTTGTACCGATGAGCCCCAGTTTACCACCAGCAAGAACAAATATCATCCATTACATTGTTTCACTTAATTCTAACAGCCCTTGAGTTAAATGGAGACTTAATAGGTTTCCTACCCCTCAGCCTCCTTCAAAGGATTTGCATGGATTATTAATTCCAACATAATGTGTATGTTCCTCACACGGTCGCCCATATCGGGGCCAGTGTGCCAAACTCCAGAATTTTTGAACCATAGCTCCCAGGACTACAAATCCAGAATTTAAGGAGTGGTGGTCGAAAAATGGTCATTCCCCCCCACCCCCCTGCTGTGTCTATGTGGCTAAGCTCCTGTGTCATGGTGCATGGCTCACATGCACCAGGGGACCTTCTACGGACATGATTTCCTCATGCAATAAGATTCTGAGAGTGGAACATTCTGCTTAATGCTGTGGATCATCTTTGTCGCCAAGCTCTCCGATGCTCGTCCTCACCTGGTGAGTTGGTGATGGAGGCGTGGAAACAGCTAAAATTGATCAGAGCATAGGAACACAGGAAGAAGTTGGAGATGATAGGAGCAATGGCATTCAGCTCTGCTGTAAGGATCGTGGAGAGAGAAAGGCAGTTAGGTCCAGTCAATTGCGTACAGCGTGCAAAGTAGGAAATCAGACAAAAAAGAAAAGAAAAACAAAATAACAAGAGACAGAAAGGTTTCAGCACCTTAAAGACTAACTGGTATATTTTAATGTAAGCTTTCAGGGATCAAGTCCGCTTCCTCAGTCCACTGGCACAGACTAACATGGCTGCTTGGAAGAATCCAACAAGCCATTTAACATTGTGGAATTATCAATTTATTATTTTTATTTATATGCTGTTCTTCTCTCCAAAAAGAGCTAGAATGATACGCAACACAAAACAGTGCATAAAACATACACGGCAATAAATTCCTGCATATAACTGATAAAGCACAATAAAACCTACCAACAACATAAAGGATTTTAGCTACCAAAATGCCATCCACAGAAGTGATGGGATAGCAGTTTCTAGCCTCCAATTGAAACAACTCTGCCTGACACCCTCTTCTGAATCCCTGCATCATAGGGCCTCAAGAAAAAAAATGCCACAGCATGGGGGCAACAACAGAAAATACAGGATCTTAATACAGAACTCAAGACCTCACAGTTATTCAACCCACTCAGAATCCAATGAGTTGCTTGGGGCTAGTTTTTAGGAGAGAGGTGAGATACGAACGAACGAACGAACGAACCAACGAACCAACCAACCAACCAACCAACCAACCAACCAACCAACCAACCAACCAACCAACCAACCAACCAACCAACCAAACAAACAAACAAACAAACAAACAAACAAACAAACAAACAAACAAACAAACAAACAAACACGAACGCTTTTGAATGTTTTATCGCTCCCCAAAATCTTACCAATAAGAATAAAGCCGACTGCAATGAAATACGTCAGGACATAACCCCTGATGGGTTCATTGTTCTTTCCGTACCCTTTCCCAAAAAAGCCAATGACAGGGTAGAGCTGATCTTTACAAAGGCACTGTTGGAGAAATGAGAACACCACGTGCATTAAAAGATCCAGAGGTTCTCCTCACCCTCCCCAGCAGTTAAAGACATTCATTAGATGGCATTCATTCAATTAGATACTCCAGCTTCTGAACATTAAGAAAATGATGAATAGAAGACTTGCTTGCTGGAGGTGCCCAAATTATAAATAGGCTTGGAACCCTCAGCCTTATCTTTTAGGCATCCGTTATCTGGTTCTTTGGGGCTTTGAACGAAATTTGTTTCCCCCTTTTTTAAAATCTGCTCTATTATCCCTTTTTCTCTAGTCCTTTTCTATTTAGCTTCAGCAGTTTCTGATTTGCTAAATGTCCAAGTTCTCATTGTGGTACCCGTGGGAACGACTCACAGATCTCTGAGCGATTTGCAGGTGATCAGCCTAGATTTCTGATGCCCAACGGTTGAGGCCTCGACAAAATAACTTGTTTGGCCCCCTAAGCGACTTTGTTGCTGAAACGAAGCAAGCTTGGAACACTGAAAGCATATTTGTATATTGAAGCAAGAATGTGCTCTCCCATTAGTTCTGCTACCCAAAACAGGGATCCCTACTTTTATTTCAAGCGTGAGTCTTTTGCATTAGGCAGTGATGGATCGAGGGGTTCTAGGAAGAAAAAACTTAGGCAATCCTGCAAGCTTGAAGTCCGTCCACCCTTTCTGTCGGTGCACGACATGCCTCTGACAAGCCTGACATGCTTCTGAGGGATTTCTTTTCCTTGATTAGCAAAGCAATTCCACACCCAGCCGTCTCACCTGGAAGACTTTAGGTGCAGAAACGAGGCAAGCCAAAGCCGAGGAGAGGGTGGCTCCAAAGATCCCGGCTGTGATGAGTGGCGCAAAACCAGACACCATGCTCATGGTCTGGGGGAAAAAAGGATAAACCAGCAGAGAGCACCACCAACAGATCTGATGCTCCCAGAAGTGCAGGGAGACCCCCCTCGCCTTTCCCCTGCGGTGCCTTCATCAGCAGAAGAGACAGAACCCAGTTTCATGGCCGCCTTTTATCTGAACTACAGCAGTAACTTCGACTGTGCCATGGCAGAGGTTCCTAAAATTCGAGGCCCCAAATGTTCTTGGACGATCATACCCAGAATCCCTGAGCATTGGCCATGGTAGGTAGATCTCCTGGGAGTTGTCGTCTGAGTACATCTGGGAGCCTAAAGTTAGAAACCACTGTACTAGCACTTTACCTTTTCCAAGTGGAATGAGAAAAACCCACTCAGTCAAGTGAGAATACAAAAGTGCCTTAAGACACCTTGCTGCCTGAGGCAGATGAAAAAGTGGAATCTCTCCCCCGCTTCCATTGACTGAAGCTGACCAGATTTGGGAGTTGGGTCTCACTTCAAATCCGGCTACCTCTACTTCACTTGAGAGTAGCAGGTTACCTTAGGTTGTACAGTGCGGGCTGCATTGGATTCATAAGTTCAACAACTTCCTGGCACTCTCCAACCCCATCATGTGCCTCTGGAGCGGCTACTCCACTCTGCCTCACGCTAGGGCTGGCTCAATGGGAATGTTCATTCACAAATGACCTGAGATGATGAGGCTGTGGACGAACGGCCATTCTGAATGCGGGCCTTAGATTCAGCCACCAGGCCTCTCAAGGAATCGGTTTCCATCTCTCCTTCTGGGGCATGATGTGTGTGTATTGGACTCCAAAGAAGAGATTAACTGAATGACTTGGGACCAAAGTTCTCCCTCTTTCCAAGTGACTTGTGTCTGAGATGTTGGAGAGATCCTGCCAGCCACAGCAGGTCATATTGGTCTAGATGGATCTGAGTTAGTGTAAGGCAGCCTGATGTGTTTAAATGAGAGAATGAGATTATTCAGAGATTGCCATGGATGTAGAGGCTAACCTAGCTTTGGTTCACCCCAGGGCCTAAGAGGGCTGAATCTTCCTTCTCCGTGTTGATCTAAAGGTATCCATTCCTCTCCATTCCCTGCAATAACAGAAGAACCATCCGTAGCCACAGAATTGGCCATGTCCACGCATGCCCGATGCTGGCCGTGGACAAGAGTTGTCCATGATTTCCCAAGGAGTCCAACCCAAGTTTCATTTGGGCGCGAGGCCGCAATAGCTTTGAGGGAGAGGTTGTGGTTGGCCCCAGCATCATTCCCATAGTGATGAGGGGAAAACAAACGGCATGCCCATTTTTCTTCAGAGTGGTCAAGACGGTACCTGATAATAATTGATGAGCCCGTAGCGACAGCTGTGACTCTGAGTGCACTCGGTGAAGTTCCAGCCGTAATGACAAGCAGTTCCCTCACAGCCCACTGAGCTTATGGGGATGGTATCGTTCACATTGCCAGATGCATCCCGGATCACACAGGAACCTAAAGATGGACAGGTTAGGATAATTTTTGACTTCCTTCTATCTGCTTCCAACATGCCCCAGGGAGCGACTCACTCATCTGTCTGCGTACGTCGTAGCACCTTATGGTCTTGGGAAGGCTTGGAACTGACTCGTGCTAAAACAGAGGTGGAGAAACACCGAACCAGGAACTAGCTGTGTGCCCATGGGTGTCCCCATCCAACCTACAGAGTCTTATCTTTTTCACACAGCCCCAAAATGCAACCATCAGGTTAATAATTTTATTTTATTTTAAAAAAAGCTCTAATTGCAAACCACTGGTGGTCAGTGAAGACAATGCTTTTAGAAATGGTTAGCCTGGCAATACAAAGCCAAGCCCTTGCGACTGAGGTGGATAGCTTACGTTGAAATATTTCACACTGGGATTAAAAAATATATATATCTTACTTTGTGAAATCTCTATACGCATTTGGTCACTTGTGGCTTTGTTTTTGCTTGGCTTTTTTAGAAAGTCTAATTCCTGCATTAGGGTGTGAAGGGTTAAGCCTCCTTTTCCTGTGCCCTTTGACCCCACCCGCCCATCCCAAAGCACCTCTTGAGTTGGATCTTTAAATACCTTGTCTCGAAAGAAGGTATTTCTTTCCTGAACAACGGATCAGGAATGACAACCTTTCAGCACCCTGGACAGCAGCAAAGAGGCTGCCTTCTCAAACTCTGGGTCTCAGGTCAAAGATCAGGGGACATGAGAGTTCAGAGATGGGACCTGTACAGTCGTGTTGAGGGTGTGGGGTTAGGACTCAAGAGGGCTTGAGTTCAAATCCTCATTAGGCAGGAGACTCCCTGGATGACCTTGGGTCATGCACAGACTGAACTACCTCATTGGGGTGGGGTGAAACTAAAGAAGGAGGAAGAGAGCCATATATCCTGCCTAGAGCTCATGAGAGAGAGAGAGAGAGAGAGAGAGAGACTGAGAGAGAGAGAGAGCTCACCTGGAGGGTGAGAAGGGGGAGTTCTGTCTATCCCCACGCCAAATATTAGCTATACCCCTTCACCGCAAGCTTCCCCAGGTCTGTTGGACAACAACTTCCATCATCCCCAGTGAGCAGAGTATAGGCATGCTGGCTGGGGAGTATGGGAGATCAAATCCAACATTTCTTGGTGGGGAGCAGTTGAGGAGAGGCTGTTCTCAAGGTGGGTTTTCCCAATAAGCCATGCTTGGCTGTTCACCTACCAATGGTAGCGGAAAGGACCAGATATGATATGGTTGTCCAGAAAATAGCCATCAGGGTCCCTTTCGGAATTGCTACCGCAGGGTCCTGGAAGGAGGGAATAAGTGAAATTCAGAAAAAGCAGCATTCCTAACATCATATTAACCTATAATATAATCTTCTAAATAAAAGCAGAAGCTGGTTGGTGGGTGGGTTTCTCCCGAAAGATCTCTGAACTAGTAAGAGCTAGAAATATGATATTTGGTACAGATGCTACCGGGATCCCACCTTAAATAGCTGGGTGGGCTTTATCTTAACTCAACACACTGGCTGGGGGATTCTGGGAATTGTAGTCCTCTTACAGAAACAATGAGAGCTAGGAACTTGTAATGTTGCAGACAAGTGGATAAGTTGTCGCTTAACTAGCTGCACTGGCTCACGGGATTTGAGGACCTGGAGTTCAAAGACATTACCTGGGGGAGGGGAGTTCAAGGAAAGATCAGGGATTTTCTCAATGGATTTTCTAGGTTTCAGAGTGAAACATCCAGTTTCTAGGGGGCAAAGTGCTCTATATTGTGCACATCCATGCTCACCTTCCCCCTCTTCTCCATGGCTCTGGCAGGCAACACCTACCTTCAGGTCCCCTGAAATGTTAGCTCCTGCCAAGATCCCAGTGGCTGATGGGAAAAAAATGGAAAACAAACCAAAGAAGCTCCCATCCGGCCCACGCCAGTTTGGTACAAAGTTCTGAGCAAAAATATCCGCTGAAAGATGGGGAGGAAAGGGTGAGTGTAAATTTATATTTATTTATTTATTTATTTATTTTATAGGCTGCCTTTCTCCTGGTAAGGGGACCCAAGGCAGCTCACAATATTAAAAAGAACAGAATTAAAAACATAATGTTAAACATTTTTTAAAAACCCTATTAAACTATATGCTAATAAAAATACAATTGAATAATTAAAAGCAAGTAAACATTAAAAACTATTTTAAGTTTTAAAAGGCATTCAGGGACTCAGTCATGATGGTTAAAAGTCACTATATTGTCAGTCATTCCAGGCTCCTTTAAAGGGATTTATTGAGAACAGACTTTTCAAAAATGAACTTTATTAAATAAATTCACTGGCCTTAATAGAAAACAAGATGCTGGACAAAATAATCCAACAGCCAGACTGTTTTTGTATTTTTAGGATTCAGAGGCACCATTGGACATGTAGTTGGCTTAAACAGTTATTTGCCTTTATATCACAGCACACCAGTAAAGAATTGTGGTGCTGTAATATAAAACTAAATAACTATTTTAGCCAGAACCTGGAGAAGTTACTTTTCAGTTACAACTCCTAGGATTCCCCACCCATTCAGGGTCCTTGGACTATCTCAGAGCATGGTGGTGGAATTCCTGGAGCTGTCATCCAAGCAAGTAGCTCTTCCACATTCTGATTCTAATTGGCTGAATCAGGGTGTGGCTACACAGCAGGGAAAACACACTTAGATTTGCTGCGGTCTGCAGTTTTTCAAATCGGGTTTCTGTAGATGAAGTCGCTATAGCTGTTCAAATGTCAAACAATTTGCAGGAGTCAGCAGGGGTAGAGGTAGAGAGCTGCGTTTGCCCAGAGCTCCAAGAGCAGAAGCAGCCTTTGACAAGGTGATAATTGGCACCACGACAAGGTGCTAATTGGCAACACGATAAGGTGCTAATTGGCAGTTCTCACCTCTCTTTTACTTTTTTTCCCCTTAATTGGCCTAGCAATACTCTGTTCCAGTGCTGATTTGAAAGTCTTTTTTTTAAAAAAAACACTGCTTGGAGAGAAGGGGCTCTCGGTTAAGGGGAAGAGACACCTCATGAGTATCCCTTTGCTTACAGATCAAGCAATAACACACAGCAGAAAGTGGAGAATAGCAATCTCAGAGGATTGGAGCAAATTTAACCCTCCACCTCCCCACTAGCTGAACAATAAAAAGATGGCTACCCATAGAAAAGTGACAATTCCACAATAACCTTCCTCACATTGAGCTTTACTTCATCTAGTTGCCAGGTTTCAATTTGAATTCAATTGTGCCTAATCCTATGCAAACAGAGGGTGGGGGGAATGGCCAATGCAGTTTCCCACTCTTTTGTCCCAAAACAGCTTCCACCATTTCATTTTGCTTCCTTGCAACAAACTGATTTTCCTGGAGCCCTTCAAACCGTAGGTTATCCTCTGGATCTTCCCGGCTCATGGCAGCAACAGTAGCTCACCTCTGTAACTAAAGAATCCTTTTGCTTGCTTCTCCTCACTGGCTGGTATGATTGTCCCCACTACGTAGTTTACGAAAGAGATCATGATGACTACGAAGAAGAGAACCTGGGCCTGCAAAACCAATCAAAGGGAGGATGAAAACAATCAGACCAGAGCACAGAGGTGAATGAGCACCCCTGCAAGGCAGTACTCTCCAGATGAGAGAAGGGGTGTCAAAGTAGAGTTGCTGGTTCTAAGGGCATTGGACAGAGACTTGGGTAATTACTGTGCATTTCCAAGTCTCCAGATACTGAGGGCAGAAACAAATCACTGGGCAAGTGGCAGTTTTGATTTTACCAGGTGGGATGGCTTTAAAGTGCCAGAACCCACTGGTCCAGTGCAAAGAGATTGTAAAAGAGTAAAGAGGGTGGCCTCACCAATTTAATCTCACATATAATTTACACACACACACACACAATAAAGCCTTCAGCAGAAAAAAGGCTGCCTGTCATAAATAACCTCTTACCTTGGCCTCCCACTCCATTCCCGCCAAGGAAATGCCAAGCAGCACGGTCACTGTGATGACCCCGATGATGCGAATGTCATTTGTGGGGTCAACAATCACCGAGTTGTATTCCTTGTGGAAGAAACCGAACCCTCAGCTGTTTGTGGTTCTTGCATCAGAACAAATGCACTGAACAAAGATGGTCAATAACTCAATGGTGCAAGAAGACCCCAGTGGAGCTGGATCCATCTCATTGCACACAGACAACCCTGTGTTGAATCCCTGCCAACTGCAGCTAAGGATCTTGGGAATCAATGTGTGGGTTCCTGGATAATGGCACAGCTAGAAGCGGCTGGTGAAGACTCCGGCTTCAGAGATTATGTGAATCCACTTCTGTTTTTAATCTGCTCCTCGCTGGAGTTATCCAAGGTGCTGAATCTCATTTGGGGATAGGACTCAGCACCTCCGACAGCTCCTCAAATTGTGGAACAAAACCCAGAGTGGATTCACAGCACTTATGCAACTACACTCACCAGCTATCACTGGGCAGAGCACAGACTGTAAGTGCAGAAGGTTCAAAGCTTGGAAAAAATATTTTTTTGAAGGGAAAGTCATGGCTTCCCCCATCAGTCAGTGAGAAGATCTGGTTGTCAGGAGTTTTCCATTCATTTCATGGAAGTCCCACCTGGAAATCTGGCAGGACGACCGAACAAGGAAGGCTTGCTGCCACCCTTCCTTTAGAATCATAGAAAGGGCCTCTAAGGCCATCAGGTCCAACCCCGTGCTCAAGGCAGAAATCCAAATCAAAGCAGATCTGACAGATGGCTGTCCAATTTTCTCTTGAATGTTTCCAGTGTTGGAACATTCACCACCTCCCAAGATCATTGGTTCCATTGCTGTACTGCTCTAACAGTTAAGAGGTTTTTCCTGATATTCAGCCTAAATCTGGCTTCCTGTAGCTTGAGCCCATTATTGTGCGCCCTGCACTCAGGGATGATGGAGAAGAGCGCCTGCCCCTCCTCTGTAGGACAATCTTTCAAGTATTTGAACCGTGCCATCGGTCTTCTTCCCAGTGTGGTTATTGTAATCACTCACCAAGATCAGGTCCCGCACCGTTTCTGCGAAGCCTACAGTATGCATGGCCACAGCTACGGCATTGGCAAAAGCAAAGATGAGGCCAATGGATCCACCCAGCTCAGGCCCGAGGCTTCTTGAAATGAGGAAATAAGTCCCACCTAAGAGATTCAGAATCCAGAATTGTCATGCGGAAGTTGTAAGCTAGTCCACTCCCACAGCTTGTCTGCAGGAATGGTGGGGGCCACATGGAGGGACAGCTCCTGATGACAGTGAAAAAAACAGTGGAAGGAGTGGATCTAGGCTTTCTGAAAGGATGATGGCTTCTCTCTTTCCCCCCTCCCTCTTCAAAAGGACCAGGAGGAACAGGCTTAAAACAGGTGGAGAGATCAAGGGGAAAGCACGATTTCAGATCTCTGTAAAAGTGGGGCTGGTGAGAAGACGGAGAGAAGAAATTTAGGATGTGTGTATGAGGGAATATTAAGAATGCTGCACCAGTTGAATTTGGGTGTTGTTTTAAAAAATGTTTTTAAAGTGGTATTAAGGGTGGTTTTTAATATTTTTGAATGGCCTGTGAACTGCCTTGAATCTCCCAAGGGGAGAAAGGTAACATGAATAGAATAGAATAGAACAGAATAGAATAGAGCAATACATTTAAAGCTTAGTGAGGATTTTAGGCCAAGCCCAGATCTTAGAGATCAGAACACGGGGAGAACACACTCACCTTCCCTTTCTCATCCTCAAGTACACACCTCGTGTGACTTTGGCAAACCCTTTTACCTGATTTAACTTTGCCGTTGGTGGAGATGGCTGAGATGGATAAACCTGTGATGGTGGTCACTGTCACAGACATCAGAATGATCACCCAAGTCAGTGCTGTTAAAAGAAAAGTCATTTGAATTATATTGTTTAAGGCCTACTAAGATGTTAAGGACAGAGCTGGGTTTAGAGAGGAACCCCTGTTTTAAGGGGGTTAAGAGGAACCTCTTATTCATTGCTGGAACAGGGTACCAATGCATGTAGCATATGTACCAGTGTGTATATGTTTCAGGGCAGGGGGAAGCAGAGAGATATGGAGATACTCGTAGCTCAGGCATTTTCCATTCTTGCCTTTTTCTGATCTATGTTTAGATCTGTACTCTTGTGGTTCTTTCCTTCCTACTTATGCCTCTCAGGTCACCTCTAGTTTCTTCTTGCTTTTCCAATTTAGTTAGAATAATGGCTGCCTTGCACATGTGCAAAACAGATCTAGCAGCTGATCTGTCGCCATGTTTAGACATCTCTCCCCCTGCACTATCTCTAAAAAGGCTAGCCTAAGTTAATTAAAAGTCCATCCAGGAGCAAAAAAAAAAAAAAAAAAAAAAGGGGGGGGCAATATGCTGTACAGATTATCATGGAGATAGATACTGATCCTAACCTAGTGTGATCCCGTAGGTGCTCAGAAAAACCCTAGCTGCTCAGAAAGACTTACCTATTCCTGCTTGCGCCGTGATCCATGGCAGCCGCAGGTAGAGAATCACACCCCAGATATTGAGCATACAACGAATCTAGAAGGCAGAGGGACATGGGCTGTGGTTAGCTGGGAGAGATCACTGAAGCATGAAGGAGTTGTGCACGCAGGGGGATCAGATACGTACAGGAATCAGGTTAGATCAGATACAGATCAGATCAGATCACGTTTAATACAGTCATAGACCAATAACCAAATGTACAAGTAAATGTACAAAAACAGTAGATCAGATACAGGAATCAGGTAAAAAAAAACTTGGGAAATTATTTTTTAAAAAACAATCACTGCTTTGGATCATCAGAAGTTTCATACAGTTACAATTATCCCCGTCTGCACTAGTGGCGTTTTCTACCTCTCTCCCTTTTAAAAAAAAAATTCTCTTTTGTGCCCTAGTGATAATGTGTTACAGCGCTGAGTTTTTGCTTTTTATGAAATGGTTTGGAGACAAGGTGCACTTGGTTGAGGGGGACTCACACCCCTGCAAGTGCCCTTTTGCATCGGATCGGGCAATCACACTAGCAGGGAGTGGACACGTGAAATGTCAAACCGACTGGAACAAATTTAAACCATCCCTGCCAACTGGACAAAATAAGAGGCAAACACCCCACTCAGAAAAGATGAATCCACAGTGCACTGGCCTGGATTGAGTTTAATGTCTGGATAATACACTTCAAGAAGGATGATGACAAATTGGAACTAGTTCAGAAGAGGGCAACAAGGATGATCAAGGGGGCTGGAAACCAAGCCCTAGGAGGAAAGACTGAAAGAATTCGGCATGTTTAGCCTTGAGAAAAGAAGATGGAGGGGAGAGTGGATAGCACTTTTCAAAGACTTTAGAGGCAGTCCTACAGAGGAGGGGCAGGATCTGTTCTCGATCATCCCAGAGTTTAGAACACGTAATAGTGGGTTCAAGCTACAGGAAGCCAGATTTAGTCTGAATATCAGGAAAAACATCTTAAATGTTAGATCAGTACAGTGAAGATATTTTCCCTGATATTCAGCCCAGATCTGGCTTCCTGTAGCTTGAACCCATTATTATGTGTCCTAAACTCTGGGATGATTGAGTGTTAGAACAGTACAACAATGGAACCATTTACCTTAGGAGGAGCCTTCAGTGCTGGAGGCATTCAAGAGAAAATTGGAGACCCATCTATCAGATCTGTTTTGATTTGGATTCCTACATTGGACTCAATGGCCTTATAGACCTCTTCTAACTCAATTATTCTACAATATAGTTACTGGGTTTTAATTTGAATTCATTTATGCCCAATTTAAAGGAAATTGCAAGGTAAACAGACAATGTGAACTCCCTGAGTTTACTGTGCAGGTCACTGCTCTGGGCTTCCTTTTACTTGACGGGTGGCTTACTCACCATCACACCCTTCACCCATCCAAAACGAACGGGCTCTTCTTGGGGTTTCGCATCCCCCTCAGCCGCTGTTTCTTCAGTTCCTTCTTCAGAGAAGCTGTTGTTTCTGTGGGGTTCATATCTCGGCGAGTGCTGATGGCACGTTTCCTGCTGCAAAACACACACACACACAATCGGATCAGAAAAAAAAGACCAAGGCTAATTGGAAAGGCATCCACGCTACAGAGCTTCTAGTCCCATTAGAAACATTTTATTTTAAAATTGTGACTTTTGGGATTCCTACTCATGTTGGCTTGAGAGATTCTGCAAGATACAGTCCAAAGAACTATTTTATGTGTGTGTGTGTGTATAAAATACAAGGGGATTTTTTAGAATGCAGGTTTTTTGTGCTTTTGTGATTTTTTTTATAAAGTCCTGAAATGAAAAATGAAAAAAAAGAACAAAAACTAAAAAACAAAACTCACCTTGAAATCATGGCTGGCATTCTTGCAAAATAAGAAAAGATTTTCATCACTAGTCCAGAGACTGGAAAAGTTAATTTTCTGGATTACGGTAAAGCACTAAAATTCCTTGGGTGATCTTGAGCCGGACCCTCTCTCCAGTGGGAGGGAGTTCCAAAGTCTGGGAGCAGCCCCAGAGAAGGCCCTCTCCCATGCCTGCAGAGCTTTCCCTTTCTGTAACATCTCGAGACACCATGAGGACTAGAAGGATGTAAAATCAAGCCCCTAGGCTTTCCTTTCCCACTGTGTTTCTCAACAGCTTGCTTGTGGAAGAGGAAGACCCGTGATCTCCTAAGCTTGCACATTTTGGCCCCTTTTGGGGCATCCTAATAACACTATTACCTCAATAGGGTTCGTGTTACTACCCTGGTGTGGATTTTGGAATTTGTTTTGCAGCCAGTATGATGACTAGTGCCCTTTTCATTGGTATTCGAATTGCTGGTTGGGTGGGGAACAAAGCAGTGTCTCTCTACCCCCTCATCAGCACCCTCTTTTTACGTGGGAGGGGCCCATGCCACCCCTTGGGGCCCCTGCATCGAGACCCGAGACCCGTTTGGCACCCCTGTTCTATGCACCAGAATTCCTTTGTCCGGTTAATGTGTCCATGCTGCCTGGGGGACTCTGGGATTTGTAGTGCAAAAATGGGTGCATAGGTGTTTCAGGTCATGATATTGCTTTCAAGATATTTGCAAACTTGGGCTCCTTCTTCTCCCTGTATCTATCAGCAGATATTTTCACAGTTAAACCTGTGACATATGAGGGTTTCTCTCCTGGCTAACAGATGTTGTATTTTTATTTACACCAGGTTTCAGTGTCTTAGACTGAAAGCAAGGAGGGCTCACCAGAGGTGGTTGGACTCCAACTACCATCATCCTCATCCAGCATGGACAAAGCTCAGCGATGGTGGGACATAGTCCAAGCACATCTGGAGGGCCAGGGATTCCACATCAATACCTTAAAGTCCTAATGGGCTATGTAATTTCTTTATTATTTCTAAGAGCTTTGTTCATTTAACTAAAGCATCGGATCAATATGGTTCGCATCCATTTCAATCTCCTGCTGAAGAGTCGAGAAAGAAAAAGGACTGAAGTCTCAGATAAACTGTAAGGTTGTGCATTCTTTGTTCTATTGTATGGCATGGGGTGGTAGGCCATTAAATAAGCGAGATGCATTGGAAATGCTAAGATACAGGATGCTAAAAATTTCTCGAGAGGTTGACGGACAAAGAGCAGAATGAATAAAGTCCAAGAAAGAATAAAAATAAAATTTTTAAAAAAGCAGAAAACTAGAATAACTTGACTGCATACTGAGAACGATTGTACACAGATTATCCAAAGTAAAATAAATGGGAAAAGAAGAGTAAGGAAGGACAGGAATTTCTGGGCTGGAGAATCTGAGAAGCTGGTATGGATACAATACAATGCTAATATTGAGAACTGCTGCATCCCAAGTCAAAATGGCCAAGAGGATGTCCAGCCACCTGTAGGGAAGGAAGGCAGAAGACCATTCTTGCTAGAGATATCTTAAATTGCCCTGAACTTCCATGTCGTGCATTCCCCAGCTGCTAAAGTGACCAACCACAGTCTATTTTTCCATTTTGGTAAAGAATACAAAGCGAGAAATGCTTTGGTTCCTGTAGTGTGTGGCCCAAGACATTATACTGCCTGAGGCAAAGGAGAAGCAAGCGCCCCTCCATCCCATAGACACAGGCTGAGCGGCTTGGTAGACGAACCTTCCGTCAACACCCTATCACAGAGAGGACCAAGCCAGTGTACGGGGTACAGGGCAGAGAGAGTGACAGACATTGCTCTATCGTTCGTGGGCTGAGATACCAATGGGTTTGGAAGGAAGAGCTGGGAGGCTCTAATGGATGTCCCCCCCATCACTCCGCCTCCCCCTAGTCCTCCATCTCAAAACACAAATGGGTGGGAAAAGCTATCGGGACAAAGATACCCTCTCTCAGCCTCTAACACCCAACACCACCACCACCACCACCACGGGGAAGAGTCAAGTCCAGACCGGAACGCATGGTTCAGCTTGAGTTTACCTTGAGGAATGAGTGTAGATCAGCCAGAGTGGGCCTGGGCTTCTTGTCTTCCCCGCTGACCTTTGTGTGGGCATAGTTCTCGTACGTGGGCACAACATCGACCGTGTTGTAGCCAAAGGTCCGGAGAAAGAGTGTGGCACTGTTGTGGGTGAGGTGGTTGGCTTGGGTGGTGTCGTACACGTTCTCGCCTGGGCCATATTGACTTCTGCCGCTGTCTTCGGTGCTGATCAGGGTGCTGATGGTGAACCTTCCGGTGGAGTGGCCTGGATCGAAGGTTCGCTCGCTCACCGGCATTTCAGCCATTTCATTGTCCCCGCTTGTCGATCTGACTGACCCGAAAAAACTACAAAGGAGGGGAGGGTGCAGATTTGGGTCTGGAATGCCTCATCTAGGAGGCACGGAAACTTTATACCCCACGAAACCAGAACAAACTGACCCCTGAAAGGGGAAACTAAATTGGCTCGAACCATCCTGAGCTGGTTGTTGGGAAAAAAAAAATTAAAAAGAAAAAAGCCTGCAGGAATCTCTAAATAGGAGCTTGCTGGCTTCAGTTCTAGATCAGCCGTATGATAAGAGGTTTTGCATTAAGCCCTAAGGATAAATCAGCTTTAAAATGCAGGGTTGATGAGAGGCTGTGATGAAGACACCTGGCCAATCCATTCTGTTTGGGTACATTTCCTTTCTCATAGGTCTGGGTTTAAGCCAAAAATACCCAGCCTGTACTTGTGGGAAAAGGAGTAAAATCTGGTCTCGCCTAAGTGAGTCTTTCTTAAAATAAAATAAAATAAAATTTTAAAAAATCTACGAGTCATTAAATGAGCTTTTCCTGACTGTTAGCCCTGCACTGACATAGGACATTTTCATTGATTATCAAAATCTAGAAGCACTCATAGACAAAACCCACACAACATCTGTGCAACTTAAATATATATTATCAAAAACAGAATATGTTTCATACTTCCAATAACTGAAAAAGAGCTGATGTTTTAAAAACCAAAGTATTGATTCATAATTGTCTTCTGAGATGCTATGTATCAGCTTGACTAGGAATACATATAATAATGATGTGTCTTCACGTTGATATTGACTTATGGTGATCTTCCTAGGATTCTCTGGGATGTAAAGACCTAAGAAATGATTCTGGTGAGGTTCTGGGACCGCCATGCGGTTCCTCCAGGATCACACAGGTTGCCTCTTCTCCCCGGAGGCTCAGTAGAAGATCAAATGCCCAAACGCTGGTGCTCCAACCCACTGAGCTACTATGCCATTTAGAAACGTTCTACTCAATAGTCAGAATGCTGTCAAAGCACCAACAGCAGCAAGGATAAAAGGGTGTTAGATGAGGACCACAACTGGGAAAGCTCTTTTTGGTTTGTTTTTTTTTGCCCCACAAGTCCCAGATTCTCCCAGCTACCCAGGACATAGGCAGGGGGATTATGGGAATTGTAATCTCCCCAGATTAATGACTCCAAACTCTGTACAAAACACCAATACAATTACACACAGAATCAATGTACTTGAGAAACATGTTTCACTGCTTCTTTCATCTTGACTCTCCCTCCAAATCAAAAGTAAACAAGTGGTGCGGATTTCAGCATGGAATACAGCAGACAGGAAGCATGGAAACGCTGATTCCAGTTGGTTCTTCTCTTCCACTCTGTTCTTGTCCGCTCTGTTCAGCCGGAAGCCACTCCGTGATGGCATCAAGTTGAGCTCAGTAATGCAGACACCAGGTAACTAGACAGCCAAAGCGATATGTGATGCATATCCGTTTCCTTATGATTGTTCTCCTTTAGCGATGTACCATTGGTTGCCCTAGCGTTTGTGTCTCAAAATGCACTTGACATACTGTGCCTGGAACAATAATCATGCAAGCTGGTTTGTACGGCTAGCTGCAAAATAGATACCTCACCAAAGGAGGAAACTGTGCTATTACTGTTGTGTCCATGTTTCCTTTCCTAACAGGTTTCTGACCCAAGGCCTCAATCCCATTGTACGTCCCAATTAGAGCAGACCCACTGAATCAATTGCTGCACTAAATATTGTGCATATCCCACTGATTCAGTGGAATGACTCTAGCTGTGACTGGCAATTGGATTTAGGTCAACAGAAGCATGACAGGTGCATGCTGATTTTCACAAGAGAATCAATGATCAATATTCAGTATTTAGAGAGTAAGTGAGACGTAGTCAACACCAACATTCATGGTGGAGTGTGAACAGTTTGTGATGGTAAGTAACATTTGCCATTGCAAAGCTAGTGTCTCCACTGGTGAAGACAGCCAAGTCCAAACTAGATGACACAGTGAACATGTCATTTAAAGCAGGCCTCCTTAAGAGAGAAAAAAAATACTATCTGTTTATACCAACACAAACTTCTTTCAATCCCCATTTCACCCATTAGCTTGCTTTTGTTTTGAAACTGGCTGTCAGGAGGTAACACAGGCTTCTTTGACATGGATCTCTCTGATTTCTCAAGCACTCACCTTTGAAGGATTTGCATCCTCAAGGGAAAATGTTGTATGAGCCGGAAGTAAACATTCCCCTTAATGTGCAATCTGACCTTCGGAATATAAACATGCCAGTTCGGATCCATACCCAACGATGTGGCTCACTGGATGTTCAGCTACAATCTCACTTTAAACTAATTTACAGGATTAAAGAGGGAGAATATCCTTTTCAGTTCCTAGGAAAAGAAGTTTCATATACATTTTATAAATATAATATTGAGGCAAGAATCCTATTGACTGGGTGTTTTTAAGAGCAAACTTAAGACCTGGCTCTTTAGGCAGGCTTCCCCTCCTGTCATCACCTAATTATTCTTTGCAATCTTGAATTATATTATTACTGTTGTCTTTGTTTTATACTGTTTTTATTTTTATGTCTTGTTGTTAGCCGCCCAGAGTAGACTTCAGTCTAGATGGGCGGGGTATAAATAAATAAATATTGACTAGCTGAATCACATTCGGGCCACCACATCATCAATGGGAGATATTTTCTGGACTGCCTCTCCTGTGATCAATTTTCTTCTGATTGTGGAATTTAGCACACAATCACATGCAGGAGAGTTAGCTACCGGGGGTGGTGGAGGGGGGATTAACAACTGATCACACCTCTGCCTTATACTTACAGATTTCCACAAGAGGATTCTGGACCCAGAGCATGGCAAGCACATTTTGAAACATCAACATTGGCTTCCGTTCCAGAGCAGACCAGATGGCGTATTGTGATCCTTTCCAAAAATGCATTTTTGCCCAGCAAACTGGCCCCCCAAAACATACAAAATAGGCTCAATGTTGCTGGTCATGCTGGGAGGTTTAAGCTCCAAAGTCACATGGCAATTTAAAAGCAGTGACAGATACCGATCTGGGGAAAAAAAAACCATTTGGAATTTAACACTGCGGCTCACTCCCGCCAGTTAATTACTTTTCTTCTCCAGTGCCTCCAGGGGTCCCTGAATAAAACGTTTCGTTCTATTGTTAAGGTCTTACTCAACACAACCATAACGATACTAGTAGCATCTTTCTACTTCACTCTTCCTCACCTTTAAATATTAGTTTCCCCATCATAACTGCTCCCTTCTTTACCCACCTTTAGATTATTTAGGGCATCTAGTGTCAGTAGAAGGCACATGGGTGGCAGCTGAGCCCGAGAAAATAAGGACTGTCAAAAAATTGAGTGCATCTGACAGTTTACTGCAAGGGAAACAATTCTGAGGGTTTTTGCTGGCATTTATCAACTGGAAATATCTCCGGGAAAGTAAAAACCCTACATGTTCTTGACAAATGAAGAAAGAACAGGATTAAGCTATTCAGGGGGCTGTAAATTCTCAGGAAGTTTCTCCCCAACCCAAGGTATAATTAACTTGTGAACTCAATCTTTGTGGATCCAGATTACCGGTTGCCACTCAAGAGGTTTGATTCCAGTTAAGATAGGTTTTAAGTGATTCAATTCTTTTTTTTTTTTTAAAAAAAGGTTTATAAATGTGGGAGATTGTGCTTCTTTATCCATGATTCAAAAAGCCAGGAAATGGCCTGATCCTGCTGCATAATATTGTGCCTTTGTTGCCAGCAGGAAAAAGGATGCCAAGCTTTACCTAACGAAGGGCAGCCTGGATGTTGATGATACCAATGTCAGCAGTCAAGATGGTCTACTCTACAGGATCCCCTCTTGTGCTCAATGCCATTCACAAAGAGACACCAAGCAGGGAGGAAATCCCAGAACCTCACAATACTGAAATGGCAAGTGGTTGGGGATGGAGGCAGTGTTGAAGGCTCTCGGGAAAAAAAAACCCAAACTGGAACCAGCCCCTCTGTACACCAGCCCGTGGTTTTTATTCACAAAACAGCATGAAAGCAATCCATGTAGGCATACACACAGACACAATGATCTTAAGAGTAGTTTTATTTTTCAGAACATTCTTCTTGCTACAACAGGAGCAGAATCAATAGGAAGAGGCAGGAGGAAGAAGCAAAACGATACTGGAGCAAATCCGTAGCGACTCTGGTGCCGGTCGTGCAGGGGAGGTGAGTGGTATGATGCAACCCTGGTGTAGTGAAATAGCCGGATAGTAAGATGCGCTTTTTGTCGGCCTGATTCACAACACCAGCTGCAGCAACGATACCAATACTGAAAATCCAGCCTGGACCGTTGCTCTTCACGGCAGAGCGGCTTCTCCATTCCTCGTTTCAAGAACAGTCACACTGCAGCAAAAAAAGGAACGGAGCAAAACAGCCGCCACATCGGCATTTCCCCCCCAGTTCACACAGTCTTTGTCTCTCAAGCAAAATTTGTGAACAGCCCTGCAACCCACAGGGTCACTGACAAGAAACAAACATGGGGAATCGTACAGTTCGTTCACTTCACAGAAGCTGCGTCGGAGGAGACAAGATCAGATTTAACGTTGCCAAACAATAGAATTACTTTTAGCTGTACCGATCAACAGCATTTTGAATAAATGCAAATAAAAATATTGCAATGATCAAAACCAGAGTGTGTTATGGTTTTTGAAACACTGAAGGAAACCCTCTTTAATACATATATTTTCATTCTCTGCCTTCAAGTAATGCATCAAACCCAGACTGCCAAGGGAAAATGAATGGCAGCCTGAATTCTAGATTAAAATTCCACCTTGCTAGTGAAGGCAATCAACCATATCCTACGCACGCTTATCCAATAGTAAGACCAACTGAGATTAAAGGGCCTTACCCTTAAGAAAGGATGTGGACTCACTCAAAACGAAATGCTTTTTGTCCCATTATTGGTTCAATGGATACTTAAGAGTTAACAACAGCAACAACCCAAAGCAAGCCAGTGTGGTTGTTATCCAGTGCAAAGGCAGAAGAATGTGACACCTTTATTAGACCACTAACAAATTTCCAACCACATGGTGCTGGGTGTGTGTGTGTAAAGCATTAAACCACAACCCCACAGTCTGCCTGTAACCAGCTTTAAACTCACCTTAAGAGGATGGCTGGCAGATTTTTGCCATGAATTCTTGGGACATTCATTGATAATTTTTCTACACTGTTCACAAGTGACTGGCACACACCCGAAGAAGGGATTTGTAATCCATGAAAGCTTGCATTAATTATTATAGTGGTCTAATAAAGGCATCACATTCTTCTACACCAGATTTATATGATCCTTAGATTTAATCATCTCAATGAAATGCAGTTCTTAGGTTTTTTATTTGTCCGAAGAGGGGGTTGTGGTGGTGGAGAGCGCGTTCTTCAAGTGAACTACAACTCCCATCATGCCTTACCACTGGCAGTGTTGACTAGGGCGAATGGGACCTGCAGTGAATAATATCTGGAAAGTTACTCATATCCCCAGCCCTGTCTTTAACTGGACGGGCCTCTGACTTGTAAGAAATATCCAAGTACAAAAGCTAGCGACAAAAATTCACCTTAGGCCGTGCGCCTGATTGCCTGCAATTTCCAGAAAGCCAGGCAGACTGAATTTCAGCAGAGGCACAGACAAAAAAGCAGTAGTAACAACAACAACAGTAATATGCTGTCAAGTCAATTCTGATTTAGGGCGACCATTTTTCAGGGTTTCCCCAGGCAGAGAGTACTCAGAAGTGGTTTCCCCTTCCCTTCTTCTGGGATTGTGTACAGCTTGCCCAAGGCGACCCAGGCTGGCTCTCTTCTTAGAGACACAGTGGGGAATCGAACGCCTAACCTCTGGCCGGGAAGCTAGATTTCCAATTTGCCATTTGAAGAACAGGCTTAGCCTGTTCAAACGGCCCACCAGCAAATTGCTGATCCACACAAAAACGGACCAAATTCCGTAAGCCACAAAGATACGGTGATAAGATCAAAATGCCTGTTCATCATATGCTGGCTGACATCTAAAAAGCACTATTTCCTATTTTTTTTCAAAATAAAATCAAAGAATATGACAGGTAGGAGAAGCAGCAGAAAACCCCCGGACTTGGTAGACAGTCCCTGCCTCTGCGCTGCCACCATATAGTGCCATTACGGGACTCCGGAGGAGACACACAGCCCTGGCTAAGGTCAGTGACAGCAATAGCCACACATGCAAAATTAACCCAGGGCCTTTGGGGAAAGGGCAGGAAGGGCTGTCGCAGGCTTTTTCTGATTTTTAAAAGAACCAGGGTTTTCACATCTGCAAAGAAATAAAGGAGACCTAGGCAGGGTTTCACCCAATCTCTCAGCGAGAACAGGGTGCTTACCCGTAACGGTGGTTCTTCAAATAGTCATCTGTAAACTCACACACATGAGGTTGGTTCTGTGCCTGCACTGACCCATTCTGAACCTTCTAGAGCTAAATAAAGAATTAGGGATATGTGTGTGTGTGTGTAATCTGCCTATCTTAGTCTCCTTGCGGTTCCGATATAGTGAGGTGACAAATCCATTCCCAGTTATAGTCTGGACTTTTTGGGAAGTATCTAAGATGCTGATCTCTATCCCCAGAATAGGTTCAGCAACTTGTATACCTCCTTTAAAGTTTGGACTAAAACCCAGAGTGGAGTCACCACCACCACCACCACCACCCGTGCTCACATCGAAACCACTCTTTCTTTCCATTGCAGCAGTTTGTTTAGGAATGTTCTCAAAAGCTGTTCCAGCTCAGTTCTCACTTCGTCTTTTTAATGTCTTTCTAGCTTTTCAATTCTTTCTTAACTCCTTCTTTCGTTCTTATTCCTTTTCAAACCTTGGACTAAGGCTTAAAATAGGCACCATAGCACTTGGGTCACTAAATAAAAGCAGAGCCACCTTAAGTGGTTAATTTGTTTAGGTTAGAAAGAGCTTTAGAATACGCAAATTTGCTTGCTTTAGGTGTTACGATGGGCCATGGGGAGACAAGCATGGGTTCGTTTGCAAAGGGATGGTTGTGTCACTGGAACTCTGAACAACTGCAACTGTGCCTTTGCAGAACAAAGGTTTTATCCCTTTCCAATTACAAAGCTGGCAGCCCTTACTGTTTCACTTTTAGAAGGTTCCAAATGGGCTTTGTACAGGCAAAGAAAAATCCCACACATGCCATTTAAGAGAGAAGAAGCCGGAAACGGTGTTCTGGCCTTCTGTGGTTCTGCAGTGACTGGCAAGTCTTTTGACATTTGGGAGGAATGGTCACAATGAAAGATGCCATCCCCAACCACAGCTCTGGCTGAGGATGGGCAGAATTGTAATCCAGAACACCAGGAGGGTGCTGGCATAGATAGGTTTACTTACTTTGTACTGACATTTACTTAGGACAAACAGAGTGAAGCCTCTCTGATCAAAGGCAGTGTACCGGAAACTTCTGTGGGAACTGGAAAAACAATAGAGCATGGCTATTAAACTCAAAGCTGGCTGGGTAGCTCAGTGGTTTAGGTATCTGGCTGCGCAGCCAGAGGTTACGAGTTCGATTCCCGACTGCTGTGCCTCCCAGGAGAAGAGCCAGCCTGGGTGGCCTTGGGCAAGCTGCACAGTACCAGAAGTAGCACAAGAAGAAGGGGAAACCACTTCTGAGTACTTCCTACCTAGAAAACCCTAAAAAAAAGGGTGACCATAAATCAGAATTTGACATGATGGAACGTGATTATTCTTATTATTAAATCCTTGCCCTGCTGTCTTTTCATAGCTAGGTAACTTTAATATTAGAATTAGAGAGACTCTTGGCTTTACTCAGCAGAACTTCTTTAAAAAACAAAAGCTTGACTCTGCTCAACTACACTTCAATACTTGGCAAAACACAACACACACACACACACACACACGAACCTTTTCCCAGCCTAGGAACATCTTCGTTGACTTGTTTCTATATCAGTGGAAACAGGTTGGATGACGCAAACCTGCTATGAACCACAGAGAAGAGGCAGAGTGGAAAGAAATAAGCTAAAAGTCTTTAAAACAATATATAGAGAGTGGGGGACAATATTCCTCAAAACTGCAGATCAAACATCTGGAAAAGAAAATAGAGGCAGTGATAGATGGAGGCAGTTGCAAAATGGCAATGTTTTGGGTTGGAATGGAGACGTAACTGAACAAGTCCAATCCATGCTTGTCACCAGTGATGCACGTCCAGTCTTGGTTAACCTGCAGGCACAGCTTTTCCATTGCTGGCTGGTTCTTACTGAAATCGGGTGAGCAGGAATGAAACTGGTTTAGGCTGCCGTGAAACACACTCGGCACATATTTGGATTATTGGTAAATTATTTATAGGTAAGAAGTGCTCTCCTGCCACAAGAAAAATTGGGAGAAAGTAGTCCTTTGAGAGGGTGAGGATTTTCTAAAGCATGGAGGATGCTCAGAATAATAAATTTAACAGACTTCTTTCAGTTGGTGCAAAACCTACTCAAGGCAGTTGTCTGATGGTGTAATACTTTTCAAGAACAAAGAATATTATGAGGTTGGAGGTGGGTCATAAAAGACTACTAATATAAGGAGCCGCGTCAAATCCCTGGGAAGAAAAGTTAACACACATTTTTGGTTGTCTTGCTTGGAAGAAAAATGCAAAGTGGAGATGTGATAAAGGTGAATAAAACAGACGGATCTTGTCCTTCCCTTAGAGTACTAGAACTTGGGACCCACCGGTGAAGCTGAGTGATAGGAGATTCAAGACAGAGAAAGCAGAGTTAAATTACAAACACTCCTGAAAAATACTGTGATGCTGATAGTGGTGTTAAAAGAGAATTAGACACACTCATACAGGACAGGACTGCTAAGCACAGGGTTATAGATTAGCTTCAGGGGATGATCACCAGAGATAAATAATTGTTGTTGGAATGACAAACCCGGTATTTATCGGGATCTGTTTTATAAACCTTGGGTATCATCCATGGAATTCAAATGTCGTTGGGGTAACGTCCTGAAGCAATCATCATTGAAGTATAGCCACAGTGAGGACCATGAAACTTTAACACACACACACAAACACACAGAGAATACAGTGCCCTTTAACTCACTGATGTAAAATCTCTCCATTTCCCCACAGAGAACCAAGATCTTTTAGTCTGAGAGCCGGCACTCCATCTCTAAGGCCAGACATTTTTGGGAACCTGCATGGCAGGGGTGGGTGGAGCCAAAGCAAAAGGCTCGTCCCCACCATAGCAGCACATTTTCACATGAAGCACATCCTTTTAGGAACTAAGACTTAAGAGCAATGTTTCAGCCATTTAGAATAGGAGGAAGTCCATACACAAAAAAGCTGGGAAACTATCAAACCATGGCCGTCTGGAACATCCAAGAGGGCCAAACTGGGAACTTAGGACAGGACAAGTTCCAAGGGCCTTAGGTTGCCAACCCTTTCACTGGAATTATAATTCTTATATTCTACTTCTCAGTAATAGTGAAACCCAAAGGGGGGAAAAAGTAAATCCTGCATTTAAAAAAACGAGTTCCTCCCCTTGAAATATTATGCTAGGTTGCCTGCAAGAATAAATATTTGCTAACATATAAATATTGGTAAAATGGTATTTGGATTGGTTGACTTTTATCACTGATTATGTTATACGTCACCATCATATTAATTTAGCTTTAAAAATAAATAATTTTTATAATGATACCGCATATACTTTTGCCATGATTTCAATTTAATTTTAATAAATGCTCGGAGAAGTCTACAGACTTAAATCGTACTTAGGGTACAACTAACACATGTAAAGTTGGGCGCTCAGTCACAAGCCGTACTGCCCCATCCCAACCTAAAGTGGAAAAGTCACATTGGAGAAATATAATAACAGGTTTCAGAGCGACTGGAGGTTTTCCTCTGGTGCACCAAAAACAAAAGCTTTGTGGCTCCTTGAGGATGAACTCATTTAACTGAGGCACAAGCTACCACTTATTTGATGACGTGGGCTCTCATCCACAAAAAGATTTATTCCATAATAAATCTGTTTGTTTTTAAGACACTACAAAGCCTGTTCTCTCTGGACAGAGCCAACTCAAATCCATGAAGCTTCAATTGAGTTAGGTCAGTTTTCTAAATGCCAATAACAACTATCTCGCATGTCATCTTGGAAAATGTGGATTGTCCCGAACCCATCTATGGAGCTCATTGACCTACTGCTGGGATTCAGTCCCTGATCAACTGGTCAACATGTTTACAGGTATCAACCTGTGTTCAATCATGTTCTTATTTCAATTTGCAGTAGATGTCCTTGAGTAGCTTTTGCCATGCACACATGCCTCTCTCTGTGTGTGTTTATTTCCCAACATCTCTCCCACCTTGATGTATGTGTGTGTGTCCAAAATCTCTAAGACTCACCTTAATGTATCGGATTACGTGGGCTTCTGAATACCCGATTCGCAGGAGAAGTGATTGGGCTTTAAAGATTCTTCTACTCTTTCTTCCGAAAGGACAATGCAATCTTCCCAACGCAGCCTTCTCCAGATATATGTGGCTACAATGGTAACTACCCCCACCCCGCCCCAATGTTTGTGTGCGGCAGCGTTCATCACGCCTCTCCACCAGTGACGCTGGCTAGGGCTGGAGGGCAGCCGCCGCCTCATGGTCACTGGAGCCATGGGCTGCCCACACCTGCCACAAAACGCAGGCAAGAGCATGGCCTAACCCTGAGGCTGCGTGACAGGACCTCTCCCTTCTGTCTCAGTCTGTCTCTGCACTCTACTTTCGTTTACCACCTGAAGCAATGGACGGTGGGGACGGTCAGGGACTACGTGGGGTAGCCGTATAGCAGGGGTGGTGTGAAAACCTGCATTGACGACACTGAAGGACACCTCCCATCAGGTCCAGCCCTCATGGCCCATGGCGAAGGACGATGAGAAGAAAAGAGTAAAAGCAAAAAAAAAAAAACAAGCAAAGAGCGCTGCTCATATACCATCCCATGATGTTTAAAGCACTCTTTCTACAGTTCAATGATGCAGGCTACATGTTGTTCCCCCACCTCCACCCCCAGCAAGTTGGGCATTCAAGTTACCAACCTCAGAAGGATGGAAGGCTGAGTGAACCTCGAGCCGTCTACTTGGGATTGACCCCGGGTCATGAGCAGAGTTTTGGCTGCAGTAATGCAGTTGAACCGCTGTGCAAGTTCACTGCTGCAAAAGGGAAAAGGAATTTATAGAAATGGGGAAAGGAGCAACTGGAAATGTTTCCCACTAATTAGTCCCTGGAGCAAACAGAAACATTTCCTACTAATTACAGCGTCTTTGGGTCCATGTTTTAGATTTTGCTCGGCTTTTGCCCAAAATGTTATGCTACACAGATTTTGCTCAAAATGTTACAGAACTGAGCCCCATGTTTTGTTCCTAATCTGGTAACGACGACCACCTGTTCAAGGAAACCCTTCAGGAAAGAAAAGAAAGCACACCTACCTGTCTTCATAGGGTCTCTCTGCTAATTAACGGGGCCATCCCTGCACCCCACCTCCGAAAGAAGAAACATTGCGAAAAGGGAAATAAATAGAAAACGAAAAGAGGGGGGGAAAGTAAAATAAAATGTCCAAAAACAAATAGAAACGCAAAGGAATTTATTGTGGTTGACAAAAAATACATAATACAAAAAAAGAAAAGAAAAGAAAAGAAAAGAAAAAACTGGACCCATCCACTAAGGGTGTGAACAACAAGCAGCAGGTCTTCTCAAATGTCTAATTCATGAGGACCTCCATCTGCACGAGCCGAGCGTTGGTGTCTCCCGAGGTTCTGTAAGGTATCATCCCAGCGAAGGTGATGAGTGCCCGAGCTTGAGAACGCAGGTGCTAAAAAGTAGAAGGACAGAAGAGAGACGACGTTGCTGTGATCAGGGGCGGATGTTCCCAGGTAAAATCAAGGTGTATCAGAAGAGAAGCGGTTTAGACATCGGAGTGCAGGAGACCAGCCAATGTGGCCATCGGCTTCCCTGGGGGCATTATTTCCTTGCCACTTCCAGCACCCACACACGTAGCACAACCAGGGGATGCTCTTGGGGCCGTGACAAAATGAGAAGCACCACCGCTCACAAGAACAGTGACAGCCCTGCTGTGCAAAAGGTTGCACGCTCAGTCAGATGGCACAGCCTACTATGTCTTTAAAGCAGGCTCAAGATACAGGAAGGGCGGGAAATGCCTTTCAACCCGAAGGCCAAATGCAACTTCAGAGACGTTCCAAGGAGAGACAGAGCCACAAACGTGGGGCCAAAAAAAAAAAACCACCACTGGGTTTTAGCTTAAAAGCTGCAGAACCAATCCTGGAGAAGGAGCAAAGCCCATTTGGGGAACGACAGAAAGGCCGACTGGCACCACAGGAAGGCTAGGGTCAGGCCTGAGATTCCGCACAGGCATATCAGGCGTGGGATTTTATTTTTTGGACCCCAACTCGAAGAATTTGCCAAAAATTTCCTCCTGGCAGAATTCTGGGTGATGGAGCCAAAAACTGAAAGTCTGCACAGCAGCTTTCTGTACTGATCTGCATGTCTCTGTTGCCATCCTGCTTGTTTCGAAAGGAAGGAAGCTGCCCGAGAGTCCTCGAGATTAACACAGCGTCATGAGACTTGTAAGGATTTGTGGGGTGGGGGAAGAGGGACCCTTCTTTGGGATCCGCCCTCTATTGAGCCTCAAGGGCAACAAGACTACTCCTCCCATGAACCCTTGCAACTCCCAGGGAGCACTGGGCCAGTTCCCTTCTTTTTGAAATGAGGAGAATGGAGATCCACATGGAAACTGGCTCTCTGGGCTTTTTATTTTATTTTTTTTGCTTCATCTCCCAGAATTCTGCTGGGACCATTCTTGCTGAATTTTGGGGAAATCCTCTCAAATATGAAAGTCCCCATGTTTATCAGGTTTACAGTGTAATGCTTATCCCCAAAGCAAATCACTAAGCTCAGGTTCAGACTGCTTTGAGTGTCCTTGACCAAGGACAAAAAAAGGGAAGGAGCCATATAGTCAATTTGGGACAGGGAAAAGACATCGCAATCTCATGCCACGATTGCATGATTAAGTCCATTACATCAGTTGCACACACCATGAGGTTTTCCTTAAAATTTATACTATACTGTTGAAAATTCTAAGTGTTTGCCTTTCTTTTCTGCCTGTTTTAAAAGTCCTATATAAGTCTAGAGTCCCTACAATGAGGCTGAGAACATTTCTAGACATGCACTGGATTCTATTTTAAGCAGAAAAATACACGTCATACAAGTTATCACAGCCTTTGGAATCAACTGATACACACAAAAATCTCTCAATATCTTTTTACTACGACTTCCCATTGAGCTCTGAAAGTAAAACAATAAAACCAATCATGGTTTTTATGTTTTCTGCTCCTGTGTTTATGGGGGAAATCCTTTAAAGAAATCTGCTTCAGCAATTGAAGCTATGAAAAATGAATTAAAACACAATGGCTCTTTCAATATATCTCTGTACTGCTTTCTGCCAGAAAAAATGTCAGTGCATTTAACAAAGCCTTCCTCAGCAGATCGGAATGGCTAGCATGGATCCTCTCCCCCATATTCTTTCTATCCGAAAACAATTTTACCTGAATCCTTGTTGCACTCTACGAAAAGGTTAAAGGAAGCCTGGAGGTGCCGGTGTTCTATTTGCTATAATTATTTAATCAGAGACCAGCGCAGGAACACCACCCAAACGGAGGCACCAACCATTTCGATGGCAATTACATTCTCCTTCCTTTCTCAGACAGCACAAAAGTGCCCTTTGGCTCTAATAAAACCCTGAAACAAATTGACAGATTGTACGGCCTGCAGCAACACTGAAACTGCTAGTTGTGTGTTTTCCTAGAGTTGGCTGACCTGGCAGATGAGAGCAGATTTAACTGTGAATGAGACGGCGCTTCTAAACGCCGAAAACTAACATACAGGTGTGCATCTTTCAGTGTATCAGTAAGTTGAAATGGCGTTTGTCAAGGAGAAAGAGAAGAAGGGTGGGTGTGCCGAAGCCCACATGGCAAAGAAACAAAGGGAAGCTCACAACAGAGGGGCACCTTCCACAAACCCAAACCCTCGTGTGAATACGACCTCACCCCCCGATATTGAGGACTGAGGTTATCTCGTTCGGGTGATGCAGGCAAGGGATTCATGGTTTCGTTCAGAGTCTAATTTGGTGATTTGGATTCTGGATCTGATTCAGATTGGTCCGATCTAATTTGGACCGTTTCAAATCAGTGTGATTTGTCTGAAACAGTTGTCTGAAATAGCTAGCCCTAGTGTCTAGCTATGGACTTCAACTCTCTCCAGAGCGAGGAGGATTCATGGGGCGGCAAATCAGTTTCTCGTGCTCTGCCATCTCAGTAAAAGGATGGCTGGACTCCTTTGTCCTTAACATCTCGCTGCCTTGAAGACAGGACAGGTCATATGTTGCAAAACATTTATTTAGGCACAAAACATTTATTGAGACACAAGAAAGAGCTTTCGATTGTACATCAGTTCAGCTCAAGGGATAGGGTTTGGTCTTGAATCAGGAATATTTGCTGCTAGAGGCGTTACCAGGTCTTACTGTTCACCTTCCGGCAAAGGAAGACTTACCTTACGAGAACAGAAACCTCACAACAGCAACGGCTGCTGTAAAACACAGCTGAGTCCTGCGCCGTACGTTCTAATTCACCAAACCTACAACCTTGCCAACCAGAACAGAGGCAATTAATTTATCTCCCCAATGCCTCCTCTCAAGGGGTTTAGGACAGAAAAACATACCGAGTCTCGGTCCTCGATGACGCGTGAAGGCCTAGCGGGGGTGGCTGGGCCGGTGCCCTTCAACCTTTTGTACTGGTTAAACAAGATATTCATAGTGGCGAGGAGCACCTCGGACAAATTCTGCCTGATCTGAACAAAGAGACATAAAATACGACGAGAATGAAAATCAAGGTGGGGAGAACGGTGAGCCTACGTGGTCGCCCACCCATGGGCGAGCTGTATGTTGACGTCTCTCGATACCACCCCACTTTGGGCCAAGCCAGCCTAAGACTGAGGGACGTTCCATACGTATTTACGCCATCCATCAGTCATTTCCTAATGTTGGTTCTTTCTAACAGATTTCTGACCCTAGGAGCCTCCTTCCTTATTCGTTTGGACTCAGGGTACAGAGAAAGGGGGCCTGGTGATGTTTCTCCAACCGATTTTTTCCCCCCGCCAGAAAAATACTTGGAACTTTGGCTTAAGGTAGATCCAACCCATGAAGGCCACCCTGCTCTGGGGAAAGAGGCATGCGCTAGGCTCTCTGCCAGCCAAGGAATGGTGGGAAAGGACAAAAGTAATGGAAGAAAACCCTCCCTGCGCTGCCAGACACTCCTGAACTCCAACAGGACCTGGGCAAACGACACCGTTCATATTGTTCACCGACGGGGACTTGTCGGTGGCACTGGCGGGGGTGTCTGTGCAGGAGGGATGAGGCAACAAAGTGCCTTCAGTTCTCAGAGTCAGAGACACCTTCCTGTGCCCCCCACCCCCCGGCAACGAGGAAGACCATGAAGAGGGGGCGAAAGGCTTTTTACTTACTTCATCACTGAAATTCCGGAAGGCTGCTACTCTTTCTTCCACGTATTCCTGGCTCAGAGGGACCAACTTGAGCTGTTCGATGATCTAGAACGAAAGACACATGAATGAGCCCACATGATAAGAAAGGAGAAGACAGGTCTGACTGGAAAGGACAATACTACGAGGAAAAGTGGAAGGCAGCCAGACGAGAGGAAGCCAGGAAATGAGAGGCATGGTTTCAGTCAAGGAAGCCACAGCCTCCAGTTTTGTAAGTCCTGTGAGGGGACTACTGTTTGTAACGGGATCTTCTTCTGGAGATCATTAATGCAATAACACAGTTGTATGTTGGAAACAACTTGATTGCAACATAATAAATTGGGGTGGTGGTGTTACAATGCATAGACAATGTATAGGATCCCCCCCTCCACCCTAATTCTTTCTACATTCCTCCCTTCTGTACCATTACACATCAGCACCTGCATACACAACAGGGCTTCCCTATCCGTGGGATCAGTATCCGATGATTCACTTATCTGCTGCCTGAAAACAGTAAATAACCCCCCCCCCCCCCCCGGGTGACTGAGGATCTGGAGTCCATCAGGGCTAGAATGATGAGCTTTCAGATCTTGGCTCAGACCTCCGGGATATCTCCACCTACCCAGCCACTTTCTAGTTATCTTTGACCTGGCACTGTGATAAAGATTTCCCAGTCAGGTTGGCTGGACCTGCCAACATAGGCTCCCGTTCCGAGAAGATGTGGGACTGGGCTCTTTGCCATGTGTTTCCTGAATTAGAAGCACAGAATCATGGAGTTGGAAGGGGACTCTAAGGCCATCGAGTCCAATCCCCTGCCCATCTGACAGAGGGCTGCCTAATTTTCTATTGCAAGCCTCCAGCACTGGAGCACTCACCACCTCCCGAGGTAATTGGTTCCATTGTTGTACTGCTCTAACAGTTAAGATGTTTTTCCTGATACTCAATTGAAATCTGGCTTCCTGTCGCTTGAGCCCCTTATTATGTGTCCTGCACTCTGGGATGATTGAGAACAGATCCTGCCCCCTCCTTTGCATGACAGCCTTTCAAGTCTTTGAAAAGTGTGCTCCTATCTCCCCTCCATCTTCTTTTCTCAAGGCTAAATAAACATGCCCAATTCTTTCAGTCTGTCCTCCTTGGGCTTCCCCTGGGTCATTCCGGTTGCCCATAAGTCTGAATCCTGGTTGTTTCTGTCCCTGTTTGCCTGCCTGTGTTCTGCACCGAGTACGCTTCCTGTGAGCATTTGGCTGCTCTTCATGGGAGAAAGGGTGCTGGACTGGATGGCACTTAAATTGTATTCGTTCTTGCATTCCCAAAAGAAGACTTAAAACTCACATCAAATGCCTTGTCAATACGACCGGCATGGTATTCATCAAAAAAGGTGATGAGGTCTAACAGAAGATAGAAGGTAGAGTCGATGGCCTTCTTCGTGCTTATTCCCTGTGCTTTATATCTGGGGGGGAAAAAAGAATAAATCATATTTGCAGCTGATCTATGGAAACCGCATCACTGTAAGTATGCAACTGGCTACTTTCAGGCAGCCTAGCACTTAGAAGGGTTATTATCTCAGGAATGAGTGACTATTTACACTGTGCTTCAAAATCCTTCTTGCACTCTGCCACAGTGGTCCCGAAAGCAGTGGTGGGGAACATTTGACCCCCTTGGGGCAGATGCCCCTCTTTCCCCACTGTGGCTCTGGCACTGCCGTGGCTGGTAGAGCTGCTGCTGAAACTCTGGAGCAGCCCGACGGGAGGGTGCCAGAGAGCCCTTCCATTCCGAAGACCTTGTTCCACCACATCTTTGGGAATCCTAGCCAACTTGTTAAGTGTTTCTGGAGAGCAGGGTTGCACCGATGGCTGTGGCGGCCATGATTTTGGCAGTGGTAGCCTAGGGTGCTGACTATTGGCAGTGAGGGACTCGGGGGGGGGGGCATAAAAAGGAGGTCAAGGGCCCTACGTGACCCACCTGTTGCCTACCAATGCTTTGTACCACGCTTGTGAGGTGCATTGGACTTATTCCCCCTACACGATAGAGTGAAGGAAGAGCAGCTGGTGTACGGCTGCCTAGTGAGCTTATAGCCGAGATGGTCTTTGTGAAAGCAGCTGTTGGAATCCAACCGGATCCAGGAGCCAGTGGCTGCGCCAAAGGCCACCTCCCTCCCTCTTCTTCACATTCCCTTCCCACACTGAGGACTACGTGAGTCACGGCCTGGGGGCTGAAGATGAGTTCTGTGTCTCCTCCCTGAGCGCACCACAAAAGGTGCTTCTCAGACCGCAGTCAACAAGGTCTGGATAGTCAGCCAAGGCTTGATCCCCTTTCTCCAGGTCTTCTCACCTCTCAGCAATGGAATGTGCCATGTTCTTCAACCTCTCCTTGTTGGACTGGGGAGCACTGATCTGAGCGACCACGGGACTCAGCAACTTGTTCATCAGGTCAAGCACTTTGTCTGGGTTCTGAGGAAGGCACAGGCAGGGGAAAAAAAGAGATGGCGACCACAGAGCCTGGTTCCACTCAATGAAAAACAAAAAAGCAAATCCCTAAAAGGCAAGCCTGGGGGTGAAGGTGAAAAGATTCAGGGGAGCTTCTTTATAAAATGCCTAAGCCCTCAAACAGTTTGACATCTGAAGTGGCTAAAGTCTATGAAAATAGGAGAGAAGCTTCAAGGAAGATTCTTGACATGTACTTGTCTTGGGGTAGCCATCTGTATAGCTTAGTACTACACTTTTGATTTTAGATCACTTTAGTTCCCAGGATTTAGTCCTGCTCTGATTGGCTTAGGTGGGAACAGAATGCTCCGCAAGACAGAATTTTGGTCTGACCCAACACGGCCTTTCAAATCTTCTTTACCTGGTTGTGATGGACAAAGAAATTAGAAAACTAGCAGGGAGGGCACAAGAGAGCAGCCGCCTGAGAACCTCTCGGCCTTCATTCTGCAATAAACAAACAGGGTTTTGACTCCTTAGGGCTCTGTCTGACGAAGGCCACATAACAAAGGTAAGGGAGTCAAAACTTCAGAAATCGGGGGGCCGGAGCTTCAGTGCCTCCGTCTTTCCTTCATTTCGCAAATCCAGAAAGAGACGGAAAGTCGACAGGGCTCCTGTCGGTCCAACGGCTGCAAATTCAGTTCCCATTCCAAGAGATCAGAAGCCTTTCTAACTCATTCTGGCCCGTTGAAACATGACATGGACTCATGCCCCACCCCACACCCCCCACTGGCTCACCTTGGCAAGGTCATAAAGTTTGGCAGCTTCTTCAAACAGTCCTTTACTTTCTGCCACGGAAGCCACTTTATTGATAATGGGTTTGGTGTCTTTAGTAAATTTGTCAATCACTCCAGGCTGAGGGTTATGAAGACAAAGAGAGATCACGGGATAAAACATTGGGACAACAGAACAGTTACAAAGTCCTGGACTAATCAAACCACAGGCAACAGCCTTTTGGCACGAAAGATTATTTTCTGCTCCCCCCCCCCCTCCGCCTTTTTCCTGTTACTTCTAATGCCCTACTGGAAAAGCTCAGGGGTGGGGAACCTTTGGCCCGGAGACATCTTGATTTCTACTCCCAGAAGCTGCAACTAGCATGCTCAAATATATGGGATTATGGGCATTGTAGTCCAAAGCACCTGGAGGAAGAAAGACCCCACATACCTGCTTGGGCTAGTGGCCCTCCACTTAACAACCCTGAACTCTTTTGCTCTTCCCCCTTTTTAAATCTAGAAACACGTGACTTCCTTATGTATAATCTAATTTATATGCTGCAGAACAAAGGCTAAAAGATATGCCTTCGGGTACCTAAGGCGAGGAAACCATCTCTTTCTATCCCTTCAGATATTGGATAGGCTCACAGGGATACACACCGGTTATATCTTGCTTAGTGGACTGTGATAAGCCGGACAAGCAGCGACCTTAGAAAACCATTCAGGGCCCCCAGGTCGCTGACCATCAAATATACATAATGCACAGAACATAATGCATATTAAATGGAATTAGTTGCAACGAGCCAAGTGTAAAAACTCAACTCTGAGAAACAAAGAGAGAAGACGTGAAGACAAGAACGAGAAAACAGCCCAGCTAGCACTCAAATGTTGGGATGGGAGGGAGATTATATACAGACTTACTTTTCGGCTGCCATCATTCTCCAGTTTTCCAAGAATCATATCAAACTATGAATACAAATAAAAACAAAACGAAGTTAGGAAAAGTAAGCTAAGTGTTTCAAGACTCCAAGGGACATTCAACGCTGGTACTAAACACGGGTTTTAAGTTGTCTTCAAATTAGACAATAAAGCCTCAGAGTGGTTACACTCACATTTGCTTTAATAAAACAAGGTACTAGGTGGGACCTGTGTGACGTATCCCATGTGATGTTTAGATCCATCTCCAGTTGATATTTTGCACTTGGGAGTGGCAGGCTACGGGACTTGTTCATTTGTCATGGAAACCCCAAGCGTGGGAGAGGATTCCAGAGCACATTTCGGACGGTGCACAGAAGAATGCACACAGCACACCAGATAAGCTAGTTGAGGTCCAGCCAGTCAGCCGCGGTGGGCAACCATCTTTCAAAGAAGCCCATTCACCAGAATGGATTTCAACCCAATCAGGTGGGATGCTGCCTCCAGAAGGGTCTCTTGAAGAAGCAGGCATGAGTCCGAAGTCAGGGAGGAAAAAAAAATTCCATTTTTTGCATACCTCTCTGCTTTCAATCACTAGCTCACTCACACAGCGCAGGAACATGTTCGCCCCTTGGCTGTCCTTCTCATTCCTATAAAAGAACGGGAAACGACCAAAGCTCTGCGGATTATCTGCTTTTATGCAGCAGCTGTTAAAACAAGATCAGCCCTTACAAAAAGCTGCAGTGGAGCCGTGGTTGCTGAAGGACCTCACCTGAGGAAATAAAAGTACTGCAGGGCTTCTCGGGGGTCGGTGGATTCAAACTTGCGCGTGTAAAGCATCAGCAGACGAACAAAATTCAGACGCCGAATGGCCGGGGGGTCACCAGCCTCGTGGCTCACTGAAATGTTAAAAGAGACGGACGAATCAAGCAATGGGGCGTATGTCTCAAGCATTTGTGTCTCATAAGTTTGGCAAACAAGATAGCAGGTTTTGAGCGCGGCTAGGCTCAAGGAATTATTCATGGGAACATAACCTCCAGTAAATGGTTTCATGAAAAGGTTAAAGAAACAGTCGCAGGTAGATTTGTGGGTGGCACAGATCAACCTTCAGTGGATTTAGAAATAGTGAGAATTGTAATATCACCAACACAGCCTGCCTGTGAACCACCTGCAACCACCCGGCTCATCACAGCTAGAATGTAAACTGCGAGCCAGGCATCCACTCATCTTACTCAAGATGGTGATTCTAAGGTTCTGGCTTTCTGCTGAAGGTTTCTACCAGCCTCTTCTAAACGAGAGCAATGAAAAATCCTGACCCCTATTTCCAAAACCTGGATGCATCTCTAATTGTATGGATGGCCTGAAGTTGAGCTCTCCTATCCTGCCCTCTTGAGAGCTTCTGAAGAGATGATTTGTGCCCAAAAAACTCACAATTGTGTTTTCATTTCTTGACCACCCAAAATTCAAACTCTAGGCACCACTTCACTACTTGGAAATTGGAAAGTGCTCAGGTAAAGTCAAGGATCTGCAAAAACCAAGAACCTTTCCAACTTACTGTGGAAGCAAATTGAACAGGCAGGAAAAGCTTGTTGCTAAATCACCTCCCTTCCCTCCTGCTTGGTGGCCTACTGGTGGCAGCCACTACTGTCAGTGGGGTCTTTAGCAGAGGGAGGGAGGGAGGGCTCTTTGGACAGCCATGATGGCCAAAATCAGGACCTCTGCTCCCTCTCTGCTCATCAGAGGGCACTAAGCCCTGCTGATTTGGTCACCCCCTGGCTAAGTCAAGGCTGGAGGCAGGACGCCAGACAAGGGAGATCTTTGGCCTGAGGCTGCGAAGCACTTCATGCAATTAAAAGATCAGCCTCTGGGTATAACTAAGTCATGTTCACGTACAACAATCGTGATTGTGCAAAGGGACGTTGCAACTGCTACTTGGTCAACCTAGTTATCTTCTCCAGTGCCCGCTGAGATCATTTCTCATCGCCTCCCAAAAATGCTTCCAAACAGGGAGTACAGAGAAGTGGTGTGCAACAGACAGACGCGTCAAAGCCCCTGCAAGAACTTCCAAATAAAACAACAGGGGAGAAGAATCTTGTCACTAAAATACCAATGACTTATGAACTGGTTGCCATTCCCTGGTAGTGGAGCACCTTAGGAAGCCGAGAGGAGGTTGTAAAGGTAAGGATACAGAAGAACCAGTTTGACAGTGATGACAGCGACAGCGCAAGAACTGAGATTTCCTTGCCTCGGCTCTGCTTCTCATCTGCACTCAAGCCATGAGTCAAAACTTTCAACAAAACCCTTTTGACCTTCATTTGTATGTCTCCAGAATAGCAGTGGGCAGGGGGGGCAGCAGGCAGGAGCCACTTTTCCATCCCCTGCCACTGCAGAATTAGCAGCTGTCTGTATTGTAATCTGTGCCACCAAATCTCCAGGAGCTTTCTCCCGATTCTTCCTTTCTGTTTGTATCAGAAAAGAAGCAGACTTTCTGCCCGGCAGTCCTATAAGGGCTACATGGCAGATGACAACGGAATTCTGGCACGCAGGGAGTGCTGTCACATTTGCTGCCACAATTTTTGGCAGCAAATCATATGTATCCCCCCCCCAACTCCCCGGGACTAACCTGGCCCTCCCCACCATCACTCTAAAAATAACGGCCATCTATAGCTCAGAAGGTTTGTTTCGTACTCCGTAGAGAATACCAGTAAGGCCACACATCCCATGAAAAGACTATGTCTGGAAGGGAAGACCAGGAAAAGTCATTCAAAAGACTCACACAGCTGTGCGCTCTGCCCAGAAGATTTCAAGAGCAGCTTGAGTTCGAAAAGGACCAAGGCCACGTGGACAGCATGGCAACGCAAGCGTTCCGTGCGAAAGAGGAAAGCGGTGGCGGCTTCGAACTGGGCTGTCAGGAACAATACTTGGAAGTAAAGGAAGGGCTGCTGATTCACGGCAAAATGCGATTCGCCTGAGGACAGAAGAAGAGCAAAAGGAGAGAGCTTGTCAGGGTTGGCACTTGCAAAGGTAGACATTGCTGGTCACGAGGCATCCATGCGGTGCAAACCAAGGAAATACACCAGGAAAGCAGAAAAATTGACTTTGCTGCAGTACATCTGTCAGTGATTTAAAGGAATCATCACCCAAAGCCTGCTTCAGATTTGTAACAAATCTGTCCACCCCTTTCGCTTTGCAAACACCACCAAATGTGCACATGAATGCATGCACGTGCATACACACACAGAGAGATCTATAAAATCCCATGTCCAGGTTGACTTGCCATAGTCTTCAAGCAGTTGTTTCTGGAATTGGGACAAAGTCAGTCTGTCTTGTGGTGCACTGGAGCCATCATCATCAAAGCAGACCTGATTCAACTAAACACAAGAGGGGGGGGGATATGTTTTAGTTAAACTCTCCTTCTCCAATGGAGGTATGCTCCTTAGAAAAAAGGGAACAAGTAACAAAGAGCAGATAGGACCAAATAAAATCAAGTGAACAACACACATGTGAAATCTTGGAAAAGAAAAAGAAAATTTCCTGCCAATGGCCTGGTGCCTTTAAATCTGTGGCATACAACTAACTCCATTCCTTCTCAAGCACTGATTCATATGGCCGCCTCCAGCATGTCCCTTCTACGTCACTTTGGTTTTTCATCTATACAAGGGGAATAGATGTGACTCGCCCTGCAGCGGTGCTGTGGGGGGAGAGCTATATTCCTGACTTCCCGTAAGCTTTGTAGCCAGATACCCACCTTAAGAAGACTAGTGTTCATTCTACTAAAGGTTATTCATGCAAGGAGATAAGGCGGATATCCTGAGCAACCGTAAATGACTCTTGCACTACTTCTTCCATGGTGAGGAGGCTCAGGTGGCACACCTTCACCTATGCTAATCCCTCCAAAGTAGAGAGAGTGAAGAAGGCGGGTAAGGGTTCTGGATGAAATGGAGTTCCACCTTCGAGGCACTGGGACACAGAAGACCCAGCCCTTCGTCCCTTGAAAGACAGTGGGATGCCTACAAGGCCGGCTCTACCATTTTGTTGACTGAGGCGGCTGTTTGTTCTGGTGCTGAAGCACCAGGAGTGGCAAACACCCCTCCCCACCACCCAAGGATCCCATCTCCCTTCCGCCCACGTGGGTCCTTTTGTGGCACCAACAAGCCCCTGCGCTGCATCACTGATGCCATTTCCCGGCAACCCTACCCGGTGTGTACCCTCCCTGTGAAGCGCACAGAACAGCCACTGTGACCTGACAAAGAACTGTTTGCCGAAAAACGGTCTGGTTCCACCTAGCACCTCTTTAGAGGGAGAGTCCCGAGCGTAGGGAGGCAAAGCCACAGAGAACGGTAACAAAAGGGAGACGCAGCAGGAGGAAAGATTTAAAGGAGTAGTGGTGGCAACCGTGGCTCTTCTCTTCCTACTTCATATAACTCAGACCATTCCCTGGCCTCTTCTACATTCAACGACGGTGGAGGAGGGGTGTGTGTGTGTGTGCAGAAGTTGCAAGCCCTGTTCACTCCTTCCCAGTTTTAGGAAACCACACTTACCTTTAACCAAAGATAGTCTTCCGTCTTATCCACCACTTCGCTGTGGTTATCGGTGATATCGCAACGGCCCAGGATACAGTAAACGGCTCTTTTGTACGGGTCGGTGTTGTTTCTCAGGGCTCGCCTGTAATGAAGGCGAACTTTGTTCTCGGTGGCAGGAGACAATCTACGATCAAAAGAAGCTGTGTTATTAAGACAACGCATCTTCAAACAGACAGCCCCGCGGGCTTCTTGGTCTCGGCAAAGCAGCTGCACCACACTCCTGGCTCTAAGCTCCGCAAAACTCAGCCATGTTTTTCCTGACAATATCTTCGGTGCAAACTGCTCAGAATGCAAAGCCCACCTTGGCCTATTTATGATGATGGTGATGATTTGTGAGGAGACTGCTTTTCCTCCAAAACAGGATTCAACATAGTGAGCTGGGGCTCCAGACGGCTGGAGTAGCTCTCTCTAACCTTCTGGCTCTGGAGGTGTTGCATTGCAACCTGTCTGGGGATGAAGAAAGCTGGTTCAAAGTGGTTAGTCCGCAATGTTAAACTCTTGACATGGGCAACTACAGATACCAGCCAGAAGAGTCACAAAAGCAAATGGATTCAGAGCGATACCCCCAAGGGGGTGATCCACCAAATCCTGCTACCCCACATTAAACAGGTGGGGTTTTTAAAAAAAATATATTTTTAAAATGTTTCAAGTGGTGGTCCTTCATAGAACTTTCAAGGTAAGCGAGATATTTAAGGACTGGTTTTACCAGTTCCCCTCCCCTCAGTCAGTTTCCGTGGCTCAGTGAGGATTTGAACCCTGGTCTCCAGCATCCTAGTCTATCAACTACACCACACTGAGAACCTCATTTGCAGTGTAAAAGACTCAAAAGTTTTGCCTGGGCTTGGAACACTATTTTTTTTTAGAAAGGAACCTCCTGTTGGGTTACTCATAATTCTGAGGAGGCCAGGTTTCTCTGCTCACAGAGGTGAGTCCCTGTGTTGTGCACTACGGCCACGATGCACTGTCATTATTAACACGTCAGAAAAAGACAGGCGAATATTCTCCAGTTCCCTCTAGGGGCTAACGATTACATTTCCAAAATATGGCAGTAGTTCCAAAAATAAAGACGACAAAACCAAACAAAAATTTCCTTTTGCATTGTCAAGAAAATAGCCTAAAACCTGGATAATTCCTATCAAAATGTCTCTAAGAACATTTTTTTAAAAAATACCATACACTGATTGTTACAACAAAGAGTAACTTTATCACCATTCATTACATTAATTTTGTAATGTAACTCAGTTGCATCCTCGTTGCCCACAGGGTAAATAAATATGGGGAACTGCATTACTTGAAACTAACTCCTTCCAAGCTCTGAGTTTTGTAGCCACGAGTTCAAAGCTCTGAACTTGTCAGATGGGCAACTCCGAAAACAGTCGTTTAAGTGGCCCTAACATGCACCAGTCCATTAGGATAACCTTCCCCCAGAAGAACTGGGAAGGTTGCAGAAAAGTTCGACCTCTGAATCCTACCTACGATTTCTCTCCAGGGTTTTCTCTTCTACCCCAGATGCATTTTCTTGGCCTCTTCTGGAAACAGCCACCTACCTTTTGTCTTTGCTGTGCATGTATTCCTGGAACCAGCTCTTAAAATCTCCCAGCTGGTGCTGTGCTCGATTCACCACGTGCAAGGCTGCCATTAAATCCCCACATCTCATGCAGTAGTAAATTACTGCCCAAACAGGGTGACCTTCTACCTCCCCGTCCTGGAAAAAGCAAACAAACACTGAGTATGGGGCGCTCTGTGTGTGTGTGCGTGTGTGAGACAGAGATTTCCTAGTGCTGCAACTAAGGCTTAGTTCCCAGAGGTGGAAAAAAAAACCATCAGTCCGACCAGCACCGTTTCAGACTGTGAAGGAATGAACAGAAGAATGGATCCAAAACCAAAACCAAGAATCAATGCAGTTTTGGAGAAGAGGACAATAGAAGAAGAGGAAGAAGAAGAATAATAAGGAAGAGGAAGATTATGGCAAGAGGTCCCGCATATGGTGGTGGGGAACACAGTTAAATTGTATTTTAGTTTGTATGTTATATGTTTTTGTTTAAATTTAAAATAAAGAAAAAAATATTAAAAAAAAAAAAAGAATGGATCCAAAACATTCCCAGAAAACCGAGTTTTGAGGAGAAGCATTCTACGACCCTCTAGCTTTCTCCTTGACAAGCTGGAATTTTTCAGTTTTCAGGGGCTTTCCCTCTGAAAAATAAATTATGGAATCACCTTGCACCAATTGCAGGCTTCCCTAAAGGGCAGCCTTTAGAGGAGGTGAACTGGGCTGCTCTGCTCCTTCTCCCTACAACCCACGCACACTTCCCTGACTCTGCTCCCTGAGGGTAGGATCCTCCGGAACAAAATGGCACGGGAAAATGCCTCCTTCTCATCCAGTTCACAGAAGCCTCTGCTAAGTCCCAAGGCCATTCTGTGAGCAGAAGGATGCCGTTTGGACACAAGACATGATCTGTATTCGCCGGGTGGAGCTTTTCTTTGGAAGACCGGAGGGATCCACCACCTGGCCCCCTCGCAACTGGAAAGCGTCTTCAAACAGACATCGCTTCCTGTTTCTGAAACACAAGATGACTCCCCGATAGACCCTCTAATTTCTGCACCCATCAGCCGGGATCCCCTGAATGGGTTAATGCCATACTGCCTCAAAACGATGGCTGTTGCAGCCAGAATGCACCTACCTGCAGTCCTGGGACAGACACCGGAAGCTTGATGTTCAGAAAACTGCGGACTAATTGGTAGGTTCCCGGCACACCGCCCAGCTGCGCTTGGTGCAAGTTTCCAAAGACCGTCACCAACGTATAGTTCTTGTAACTGCAAGGAACCAGCCACCGCCATTCAGTACAAGGCCTCACCCATCCAACCATTTTATTGATTCAAATAACAGGGTTATTCTGCCTTCCCTTAAAAGGATACTCGCAAAGAGACTCAGGTGTTTCAGAAATAAGAGCAATGTATGTTAACACCAAAGTTGGAAGAATAAAATACGTCCATTCAGTTCTTTATTTTTTAATCACAGGCCCATGCAAAAACCAAATGTGAAAAATTGTGAAAAACACACCCCAGAACATACAAGGTCTCTAGAAGAACTTATAAGATACAAGGCAGTGGCCCAGATTCTGTTGCTGAGTGCAGTAAATTGCACTCAAGTAGCCCCATTGAATCAATGGGGATCTGGTGAGTCAACTCCTCTGTAAATTCCACTGATTCAATGTGTCTACTCTAGTGACATCTACTACACTATGCAACAGGTGTTTGGCCAGTATATGTACTATAATAACTGAGAACATAAACATTAAAATCAGGTGGCATAATAGATTTCATTATCATACATAGTAAATTTATTATCATATGTAGCAATGTCAGAAAAGCAAAACAGGTTGAGGCACAGATAATTCCCTTCTGAACCTTAGTGGCCAGAAAAAAAGAAATCTGGCTACTCTTCGTTGTAGATTTACTTGCACCTGCCATGAATACCACTGAAAAGTCCCACTATTTCAAGAGAATGGGGGATACAGTAAAATAAACTATGTAAGTTCTTAAAGCAGCAAATTAAGCAATGCTGAGCCAACACAAACACAAATGCTGGCCAACAAAATTCCTCCTGTCTAAAAAGGCATGGAAAAATAAATTTACGGAGTAGTGTCTGAAGCTCCTAATACTGGGAGCCAGGAGAGAAGTTCCTTAGGGGTTGGGGGGGGGGGATCAAAAGCTGATGCCCCATATTTGAGAAGATCTCACTGCGCCTGAGCCACCACCAGAGATGAGGGAAGTGCCACTTGGACTACACCTTCCAGAATATCTGATGCAACATGGCCAGGGAATTTTTATGGCCCCAAAAATAAACTTTCCCCAGAAAAATCCCAACCCACCCAACATCTGTTAGTGGGGTTGCCCAAGGAAGGGACTTTAGGGGAGACTTTAATTCAAGGTAAGAATTCAAGGGAGCAGGAAATGCACCCAAGAGTAGCGAATAACTTGGAACTATTGTTGTATTAGTTGGGAGGAACAATTCCCTAGATGAACCCTTTCCCCTTCTGTACATTACATGGGGGCGGGCGGGCATTGCTATCACTTTGGGTCTGTCTTTCTATCTCAGTCTGCCCAAAGGTTCTCACCAGAGGGGGAGGAAATTTACCCACCCCCTGATTCTTCTATCCTCTGCACCCAGGGTGTGCTTAGGAAGGTGCCATAGCGAAAGGAAAAAGACTCAAGGCAGCCCTCCTGCTGGCTTTTAAATTAGCCTCCCATCCTCTACACTTCTTGTTAACCTCAGCCAGCAATGTGAAGGATGATGGGGTTTTGTAGTCCAACATCATTCGGGGAAGCCTGGGAAAAGCTGCTTCATCATTATCAATCTATTCCTTGTGTCTCATTGTTCATTTATTTACTTTATTAAATTTGTATTCCACATTCCTGCCAATAAGGGGGGTCTGGGCAGCTCCCAAAATTATTCAAATCCAGATGCAGTTGCAGATGCAGATTAAAAAGCAGATGCATAAAACCTGCACTCGAATTCTGGCAGTAAGCCTTAAGTCAAAACACGACAGTTCCTGAGCTGTAATGGCTTCACTATCATACCTTTGCTCGAGGTATTGTAAGGCCTGCCTTACAAATTCCATCTGCACTTCCATACTAGTGCGGACTTTCAACGCATCGCTCGCGGGAACCAGCAAAACATCGGTCATCTGCTTCACCATAGCCCACAAGTCTGAAATGTTCTGCAAAAGAAACCAGGCCAAGATGACAGAAGCAGCTACCAGGAAAGGAGGCTGCAAACTTATCTTCACGAGGACGGCATTTAAAATGGAGAGATGATTATTAAGTGCAGGCTGCTGAGCTGAGAGAGAGCAGCCACACTAGCAAAGCGATCAGAACCATTCCATCCGGAGGGTCATTATAAGGATTATGGACCAGAATTTCACTTTATCTCCTCCCTCCTCAACTCTTATTCCTTGTGTGTCAGGTTTCAAATTTAGTAAATTTGCAGGACTCTGATTTCCAGGTTTCCTTGGGGGTGGCCGGGGCGATTGGAGAGAAGGATAACTGACAGAAAGGTCACAAACCTTTTGGCAGCTCCTCTATTGATAGAGATTTGACCTGGGAAGAATATCATCCAAGCTGAGACCCTTCTCTCTCTCTCTCTCTCTCTCTCTTTCTTTCTTAGGCCACCTTCCCGATAAGGAGACCCAAAGCGGCTCACAGTATTAAAAATAACAGAGCTAAGTTAAACATTAAAAAACAATTAAGCGATATGCTAATTAAAATACAACTGAATAATTAAAAGCAAGTAAACATTTCAAACTATCTTAACTTTAAAAAGGCATTCAGAGACTCAATCATGATTGTTAAAGCCTGACTGAAGAGATGGGTCTTCAGCTGTTGGCGGAAGGACAAAAGGGAGGGGGCCAGCCTGATTTCCCGAGGGAGAGCATTCCATAATCTGGGAGCAGCCACAGAGAAGGCCCTCTCCCGTGTCCCCATCAACTGTGCTTGTGCTGGCAATGGGACCGAGAGGAGGGCCTCCTCTGATGATCTTAAACACCAAGAGGGGTCATATGGGGAGATACGGTCCTTCAGGTAGCCTGGACCCAAGCAGTATAGATCTGTTCACAGCACTAGGAAAGGGGGACACCCCATAATTGGCCCCATGACAGAAATAGCTGTTCATCTTCCGCGTAACACAATGTTCACATTTTTATGTATAGTTTGAAGGGATCAGCTTTGTCCACCTCAGCTGGTGACCATCCTCTGAACACAGCAGAGTGGCTGCTTCAGCTGATTTACCTACACGGTACCTTATCATCCAGTTCAGCAATGGCAGCACAGAGATCCACCAAATTTGGCTGCAGGTGTCCATTCACAATCTTCTCATTATAAATATAAATCTGGAAACAGATAGAAAATCAGCTCTATTTCCAACCCCCTCTACAACTCTGCTCTCCCCAATCTTTTCCCCATCGACCCCTTCCCCAAGTGCTAATTGCCATAGAACTGGAAATGAGCTCCTTGATTGCAGGGCCTTGGGGAAGTCCTCCTGCCAGCCTGCATCTGTATTCCCATGCCTCATAGCAAGGATACATCACGGAAGGCAGAGTCATAGAAATGCTTCTCCTCATCTATTCCAAAGCTCGGGGGGAAGCCCCAGGGTCAAAAGCAATTTCTCACTGCTCCGCCTGCGACAACACTGAAGAACCAACCGCGGGCAGATATGTAAAGACCTAAATCTGAGATTCAACTGACAGTCTAGCATTCTTGTATCTGTGGGTGGGATTTGAACGGTGTGGTCAGACGGTGAAAGACAATAAAACGAAGACATCCCAGTGTCCCATGAAATACACGAACAGCGTAGAACTCTGCCCTCGTGTTCTAGAGAGATGCTAATATCCCGAGTGGAAAATTACTATCCAGATAGATCTACACACTACTAGGGTTGCCCAGAGATTTTGAGGGGCTTTTTTCCTTCCAGAATTCTGGGGTTTGGCATGCTGGGTCCTTTTTAAAGGAACAAGCTGCTGGACGAAATTTTTCAATTCCTTGCCAAATTTCTCCAAATCGGTTCCAAGCACAACCCTGGCAAAAACAGAGGTCAATGCCAGTATTCTGCTTCTCAGCAGCAGTGATAGAGAAGATCAAACCAGACACTTGGAATAAAAAGATTTCTCTACGGCAAGTAAAAAAAAAGAAAAGAAAAGAAAGAAATTAAAAAAAGGAAAAGGTAGCCATTCTCAGCCCAAAGCAAACTCAGCAAAGGCTTTTAAATAAAACTGTTAATTCCTACAAGAGTCACGTTTCTAACAATTCAGCATTTCAAGAGAGGCACACAGACATAATTGTGTTGAACAAGAGATCTACAGTATATGTAGCCACCTCAAGAGAAGATTTTTTATACATCACAATATGGCTGGCACAGTTAGGCTTAAAACTGAACTGCTGCACAATGAAGCATTGAGTAAGATATATGAGATATAGTTAGATTTGTCCATCATCAATCTCATTTCTTGTAAAAAATCTAAGGCACGAAATGAAGCAGCAGCTTATGCACATACTTGACAGCTGCTCACACCACATATGGTTTAGGTTTAAAATAATAATAATCCAGGAATAGCAGCAGAAAAGGGTGAGGAAAGGAACTGGTAAAGGAATAGCACAGAGCAATACAATAGCTCTTTTCTTCCTTTATACTTTGGTGAACTCATAATTGAGTGACAGCTGTACTATACATTATAATGGTGAGTGATCGCAGAATGCCGTCTTTGAGGTAACAGATGACAACCCTAAGCACTGCTGCAAGCTGCATACATGCCTGTTTCATGCTGCTATCGCTCTGGAGGATCAACCTTTGTGAAGCAAATCTAACCAATTCATTTAAAAATGGGCTCAATGCAGGGACCACAATTTTTCTCATAGTGGTCCATTCTAGTAGCATGGAGGGATACAAATCCCATCAGCTCCAGCCAACAAAGCCCATGTGGACTGCCGGGAACTGCAATCCAGTAAGATCTGGAGAGCTGCCCCTTGCTCTCCTGGTGACCCAGACCCTTTCAGAATTAGGAGAAATTAATTCTTCTTATGCTGTTTAAGGCTAGTTTGCACAACCATTGTAAGTAACTATGGTGAAACAGGAAAGGGTTTAGATAACCCAATATGTACAGGAGAAACCACAGCTTAATAAAACATACTTTAAAAATTATTATTTTCTTGGTTTGATGTAAATCAAATCAGATCTGCTTCAGATCAACGCCTTAGAGGACTGGTGTCCACTTCTTCTTCCAAACGGCAGAATCCATGCCTATTTCATCCTGCTATGATTTTGGAGGAATGAACCTTTGAGGAGCATTCTTAAAATGCAACACCAACACGCAGCCTGATGTCAGCCTTATTCATTCGTTCTGTCACCTGGAAGTATTGACAGGATTAACAGGGGAGAAACTACTCACCCTGTTGTGTTACTCAAGCAAGCAAGAACCCTGGAAAATGTGGGTTCTTGTTTGTGCACACAGCCATTCTCCTCTTCAGACATGTCACTGCTTGTCTGAGCAAAGCAACAAGGGACAAGGTGGAGCGACCTTCTCTCCGGTAACCCTGTGGATGATTCTGGATTACAGAACAAATGTATAGAGCTACTGACATGGATTTTAGGTTACCTCTGCAGATAAAGAGTCACATCTGAAACTGCTCTTGGCTTACTGGGGGTCTCAGGTAACAAAGTCAAGATAATAAGGTTCTCAGTTACTCACTTGCCGAGCATAGGCCATCTCAATGTTGTCCAAAGAACTGCGACCTGGTGGTGGCAACTCGCTGATGTAACTGGGCTACGAGAAAAAAGTGCTGGTCAAAATGTCTAATACAAACCCATTTATCAACCGGATGATGCTTATTTACCAACCTCTTTTGTGACTGAGTACAACAGTGTTCGTTGTGGCATGTTTTCCACCAAGCACCAGCACCAAGGAGGCCAATGGCCAGGAAGGTTGGGAGCAAAAACATCTGGAGAGTCACAAGTTCTCCACCCCGACTGTAGAGATTTGCTTCTGCTTGCCCTTGTAGTTTCCCACCCCCACTACCCCCTCCACTTCTCCCTTTTCCAATACTCATTTTAAATAGATTTGTAGGAAGATAGTTTATCATAGTGCCTTAAGCATCAACTGGAGAAGTGAGCTGCAAGGGTGAACTACAGTGATTTTGTAACAGAAATGACAGCCCTTCAAAATTTGAAGAAGAAAGAAAGCCCTCAACAAAGCTTGACATGTGGCCTTACAAGGAGGGGAAAGAAAAAGCTTTCAAGCATTGTTTGTTCAAGTTGCATCCAATGTGCAGCAACCCTATGAGAGTTCTCAAGTTGTGATATATTTAAGAAGTGGTTTTACTACTGAAACTCCCAGTGAATTTCCATGGTCAACTAGGGATTGAACGCAGGTCTCCTCTCTTTCAAACAATATTTGAAAGGCATTATTTAAATAGGACATTATTTCTTGAAAATAATTTTACATGTACATAGAGGTAGGGTACGCTAACAATCCATGATATCAGACTTAGGGTCTGGCTTTAAGATATTTGAGATGCTAGAATATAAAGTGATGAAAGGACACATGCTTTTGTGAGTCAGGTCCTTCTAAACTGGACCAAGGCAGCTTCCTGCGATACTGCCCAGATAAATTCCTGTCAATATAGCTTTGCTGTTTTAATTCTCTGGTTTGTCAGTGCCGGGAGCACTGGAATCATCAGCAGAGGGGCTTGTTTCAAGCAAAGAACTCTAATCTCTTTGGCATCAAAATCAGCACTAAAGGCTTTCTGGCTCCAGCCGCTAGCAGGAAAACTCCTACGTTATTAAGGCCTTCTGGAGCTTTCCTCCAAGCACTGAGCAGTGGCAAAACTGTCGGGAAGGGTACCAGTAGAAAGAGGGCCTCTGACATGACATGCTATGGCAGTTCCAGGGTCACTGTTGATCTTTTTGTGGCATGAGAACAGTGCTCAGCAGCCACAAAGGACATGAGAGAACGGGTTGGCTTAGGGTGCCTTCCGGGTCTACATCTCACTGTTTGGAACACACTAAGGACATCAAATGTTGCCATGATGACAACCATTTCATACGGTGGGGACACTTCCATTTCACAGGATCATCCGTATCATAGGTGATACAAGGTGAGAAGACCTTTCCGAGGGCGAGTTTGAGCTCATATAGTAAGTGGCAATTTCTCACGGTGGGAGAAACAATTCCAATGAAAACTGATGGCAGTCCCACGATGACATCTTCATGTTAACAAAAGGAATGGTGCTCCAGGAAGGTTTATTCCTATGCAGCCGGCTATATAAAGGTTACTACAGGCTGAAGCTGTAGAGACTGTTGCTGTTTTCCACCCTGGACACAAGAACTTAAATCCAGTATCTATCCCCAGCGACAGTAGGCCTATTGAATCAACTGCTGAATAATGAGTTAGCATTGAGTAAATGTCCTGATTCAGTAAGTCCACTCCAGTTAGGATCTGAAATCCAACTGCTAGACCCAACGAGGAGAGACCTGCTGAAAGACACTGCTGAACAGCAATTCAACTCTTGTGTAAATCCCATTGATTTTGTTTCTCCTGTTCTAATTGGGAGAAGCAATTAGGACTTAGGCCAAGGGACCCAAGGCAGCTTCCATCATTAAAAAGACAATATACAAGAATCAGGAACGTACGTACTGTTCTCCTTGAACCGTCAAGCACTACCTGCTAATTGGTTCTTATTGTTCTGAACTGGATATTGGTGCTCTTCACTGGTCCTAAGTTGAAAAACTGGCTCTTTAGCTACCCTCCTTCCTGTTGTGTTTGGATCCGCATCTCTCAGTTGAGTCTCTCTATCCAGAGACATCAATTAAACTCCTTTTATATTCTAGGGATGAGCTCCTGCCTCACTCAGTCACTTACAATTTTTTTTCCCGAAACAGGGTTTAAGTGTAGCCTGCCATGGAAAAGTTAAGCAACTAGCTTTTAACACGGCAGATCCACTTGAGGCCCTCCGAGGCCGTTGACTTCGAGGCTGAGAACAAAAGAAGCACATCAAGGGGTCCTAATGCTCTCCCTCAGAGACGGGGAACATTATGTCAGCACCACCCAAGAGAGCAGGAGAGGGCAGAGTGTCAGATCTCGTATTTCAATCTTTTAACCCTTTTGAGGAGATTATGAAAGGAAATTTTCTTAGTGCCGTTCTTCTCTTCCTCCCTTCAGATGGTGACACCTGTGATCAAGAGACGGTGCCCCTTTCACAGCTGGGCATAAAGGATGACTAGCTCTGAGCTGTCAGTTCAGAAGAATTCTCAGCATTTGATGTTCCACAGAAAGACTGAACTCCATTTCACATAAAATCCAGAAGTAGTCAAGAGTTTCCAGAAAACACAGCCAGATCCAGAAAGCTCCATCTACTGCCCGCCCAGCATCGCATTGAGGGTTCTTGCCTAGTATACACTACCTTTCCTCTGCATTCTTCTTACTGAAAACCTCTGGTACCCTGCTGGGACTGAACAATGAAGGAGGCAAAACAGGAAGACACCATAGCAGGTCTCTCCCAAAGGGACAGAACTTCTATGATTAGCATAGACCTCCTTCCCCATCGTCTCGGCATCTCATAAACAATTCTCAATTCCCCAAATCACAAGGGAGACCATAGGCAATTAGCTCTAGAAATGAGAACATGGGAGTGGTACATTTCTCCCACAAAAGACACTTTGAGAGGAAAGCAAAAGGGGCAGAGAGGAGAATTCGGGACAGAACGTTCAAAAACATGAAAACATCAATAGCCAGCACTCTGTATGTTGTAATTACTGCAGAAGCGTAAGTCAGAATAGAACTTATAATACTCCACTACAGTAAACTCTTTTGAGTCAATGGGATTAATATAAGTGTTGACTCACCACTCAACTGATTCAGTGGTAATATTCTATCTGGGGCAATGAAGTGGATTTAGGCCATAATGGGCCAAAAGGTAATCCCCTGAAAACTCGGCCTTGACATTTTTTTAAAAAATGCAAGTTACTAGCCTTTAGATCTATGGAGTTACATTTAAAAGGCAAGGAGTTGGTAAAGTAAGGGTTCGAGCAGAGGATCTCTCTCTCTCAGGATGAGAAAAGCTACAAGAAATTATGCAGCCACTGAAAACGGCAGCATAAAATATGCAAAATAAGAACGATTACGGGAAGCTTTTATCAATGGTAGAATTCAACCATTACTGGTACACCACTGGGGTTGCCTGGGGCAGTATTTATTTCTTTTCTTCTTCTTTTCAACACAAACACTGTCATGCCTGATCATAGCTTCCTAAGCAGATAATTACGAGCAGCCTGCAGCCAAAGAATCAGCTGGTTATTTCTACATTTGTGAACAGCGACAGATCCCCAAATCTTATACGTACCTCATTTTCCTGAGTGAAGTCCAGGGCATCTTCTCCCGAAGCCAAGAGCGTATGAAGGATCCTCTGCTTCACCTGTTCCCACTCAACCAGCATGGATTCTCGATGGTACTCCTCAGCCATTGCAAACGTCTAAGACAGATAAAATCAATGCAGAAAGCACCAAGCTGCCTGAATACAAGATCCTTCATGTTAACCAAGGTCTCTTGAGCCACAGTCCAAAACTAGGACCACTACACCCACACTGGCTCTGTCTATGGGGCACTGTCTTCGTTAAATCTAAATCATCAATCAGAGGAGAGAATGTGTGCATTCTGTCCCTACAGAATGACTGATTTAAACACAAATAAGATTGTTAGCTTGCCTAGATGCCTCTTTTCCTTCTCTATATTAAATGCCATTTATAGGAACATTCTCTAAAAGCACATTAAAAGCAGAATAGTGCTTTTGCACTAATAGGGCGGTATATAAATAAGAGAAATAAATAAAATGTATTAATCTTATGTTGGCTGATTTCCAAAGAAAATGTCTCCATTTCTTGGTCGCACCTGCTTTCTAAGACAGAAGAATCAGAAAGAAGAATCATACCTAAACTGAGACAAGGCTAAACCAAGGCAAGGCTGCATCCCCCATGGCTGATATTTTGGGGATGGGGGTGTATATTTATAGAGGCATCATCCATCTCTGGGAGCAACAACAGTCATTCAGAGAGAGAAAAAGACTTTGCTAGAAGAGTTTAAACTGCAGAATGGAATTTATTTATTTATTTATTTCAAATAAAACCAGAGGTTTAAAACAGGAGCAATGGAGGGCGATGGCATCAGGATTTCTGGTCAAAAGCAAACCAGGCCCTGGAAGCTGGAAGTCTGCCCAACTCCAACCGAATGATAGATGACAAATTCAAGGTCTCTTTATATGCCTTTCTGCAACTTACCCGTTTCCTTGACTCCTCAATGGCAGACAGCAAAGCATTGTCTTTTTCATTTTTCAGGAATCCCTGCCAAAAGAAGAAGCCTCCGTTAGAAATTGGTGTGACACTGAAAGGCACATATATGTTAGAGATTCGCTGCACAGTCAGTTTAAGTTTCATACAAAGGAGGGACAACTTTCTCCAAAGTTTGCAACAGCAGAGAAGTTCCCTTTCAGTTGAAGCAACTCCGGCGAAAATCAGAGCTTGAGAAGAGAGAATATTTTCCACTACCACTCCCAAAATCCTCCACCAGCATGGCTAATACCTGTCCTGGCTGGAGATTCTAAGAGCTAACAACCAAAAATATATTTTTACAAGCTCAAACTTTCTATGTTGTTTGCTTCCAGTGAAAGATGATTTCTCTGGTTTTCACAGGAATTTGTCTGCATCTTTAAAAAAAATAATAATGCATCAACCATCTGGAAAGTGCCCTGCCTACATTTCTCCGTATCCCTGGACCCCAGAATCTGCTTTCTTTCTGGAGTTCACAAGCATTGGGACAAGTACTTGGCAGAGAGAGATGGACAGAGATAACCCTAGTTGATCATGGAGACTCATTAAAATGGGAAGTCTACAGTGGAACCCCTTAAGTAAACAAAATAAAAACAAGCTTCCAAAAGCAAGTTTTCAGACTACAAATCCCCAGTGTCCAAGCAACTTGGGGATTCTGGGAGCCACCGTACAGAAGCATAAGCTTTGCAAATTCCTGCAGAAGGACCAAGAATACTAAATGGGTGAAGCTGGAATAGTTGCCTTCAGTCCCTCACCCAGCCAGCATTACTCCTTTTTACTGCTCTGTATTATTTATCTATCAGACTACTTTGGAGCAGCTGAACACAGCCTAACTCCTCAGCGAATTCTCTAGGCAAGACCCAACAACCACTCCTGTATTGAGCACGCTCTACTTCTGACTTCATTCATTCACAAAAGTGCCAACTGAAACAGGCAGCTGGCCAGCCATCAAACGGAGGGAGTAAGAAAACCTACTTTCTTGTATGTTTGCCATGGGCATCTACTTCGTACCCTTTCTGTTGAAACTTAGATACAAACTAAGCTGTCAAGCTTAGCAAGAGTTAAAGGAAGGAGTTGTAAGGCCAGACATTCTCTTTTCTGTGCCCCAGAAGAGCCAGAATTTATTGCTCCATGTACAATGTCAGTGCTTGCTAAACAGAGCTGAGGAACATCCGAAAATGGCCATTCAGAAGACTGATTAAACCAGTACATATTGACTGACTGATTGCATCTATATTCTGCCTGTTCAGGCTCTTCTCTTTATCTTGTCAGCAACCACCTGAGGTCGGTCAAGCTCAGAGAAAGAGTGTGAGTGGCTACACATTCCGGTGGCTGAACCTGACACAAGGACATCTAGTCCAATGACGCCATGCTTGACTGCCCTCTGAGATCACAGTGGCAAAGAGGTTCAGAGGTGGCTGCCAGGGCACACGGGCATAAACAACTAAGGGCTCTGCAAATCAAGACAGAAGCAGATACCAGGAGGTGCAGCAAAGGTTCACCTTTCCCGCACAGACGTCCTTAAGTAAACTCCAGCGTGCCAAGCTGCCTTCACTGGAGATCAAGAATAGGTGACACTCGAACATTGCTTCCCCCATCCACATTCCAAATGTGTTGGGATACAACTCTAATGATCAGTCATGGGTTATAGGAGGAGCAATGCAACACACCTGGATGACCCCAGGCTGGGAAGATTAGTCTAGTCTTCCCAGGACGCACACTTCTTGGGCATTATAGTCACCACAAACTAAAGACTACATATGTCAGGGATGGGGAACCAGAAGACTTGAGGCTAGATCCAGTTCTCCCAGGGTTCTCCATATGGCCATAGATCATATCTCATCACATAACTTATATGGTGGCTTCCCAGATCGTCTCATTCTGAAAAGTTGAAATCCTAAGGCCAAGTCACTAGTAGTAATTTTTTTAAAAAATAAAGCTAAAATATACTACTATTTCCTACTTTTTTTGTCTTAATTCATCTCTGGAAAATGACCTCTGAGAACTCTTCTGGAATCAAATTTGGCCCTTTGGATGAAACCAGTTCCTTTCATTTGATAAATGTAGTGATGCATTAATGCAACTTTTTTCACCTGTGTGACTAAAAACAAGTCAAGAGACACCAGAGATGGCAAAAGTTGCTCTTTTTTGACTACAAGTCCAAGAGTTTCCTTTTTGGGAATGGTCACATCTGAAAAGTTACTGTTTTTGAACTAAAGTAGAAGGGGAAAAAAGGAAAGAAGGAATGGGGTGTGAAGATGCTCAAAGATGACTGAACAAAAGGGCAGAGACCGCTACAAAATATGGAGCCATCAGAGGAATAGGCAGTTCAGAACAAATAGGGAAGAAATTGCAACCCCTGGTCATGGAAACTCGCATCAAGTTTTGTGCCATGTACAAAGCACTCAGCTATGCACCACACTGCCCTTAGGCAATACACAGCTCCCAATGAACCCCTGCACGTAACGGCTCAACTAGATGCATTTCACAGTTCTGAAATATGTCCCCATCATTTGGCAACTGGCTCAATGAATCCCGAATTTATCTAAATTCCAAGGCCAGCATGTTTTGTCCACTTTGTGCCTATTGCATGGGGTGGTGGCATTTTCAACCTTGCAAAATAAGACCTCCAGTACAGTAATACCTCACAGAATGCTGCCCGGTTCAGTACTGATTCTCTACAGCGCATGCGCTCAGGCACCTATTTTGTGGTGCTCAACTAGCGCCCAGTCTACCTACTCCATGGCAGCACCGCCTTGCTCTTTTCTCTGTCCTCCCCAACCCCTGGTAGACCAGGCCTCCAGTACTCCTGGTGGCTGAAGCTGGAGTCCTTTTTAAAATGACCCCGTTCAGCACTCTGTTTTGTTGGAACATATCCTAAATGCTAAGCATGGTATAAGGGTAGCTCCTTTTTGAGCGTAAGGTCTGTTAGCTGCAACAAACATTTTCCAGCTTGGCAATCTCCTGGAGCCCAAGGTTGGCTGTTACACGCCATGGCTGTAAATAGGACAGTGGCCAACATCATTTGTAGACTCTAAATCTATGCATGTGGAATTTGGAAATAAGCGCTTGTCCCCAGTGCATGTTTTACATTAATTGCAGACATCAAAGTATCCCAAACTCTTATAAAGCAAATGTTCTTATCTATATGGTTGTTCAAGTACAGTGCAAAACTGACAAGGAAAGGCTGCAAGACTTTCTCTCTTAGGAGAACAAAGGTTCCGTCTTTTGCTCAGGCATGTCCCTCCACTCTGTGGACCACACTCTCCTGTCCCTATAACGATTCTGATTTACCTACATTGTTCATTTATGCCACCTCTTTTCTTTCCTTGAAAATAATAAGGGATGGAGTCAAAATTCTCTGAAAATTTCAGCTACTAGGTTTGAGAATAACATATGCAAGCTAAAGATATAATTTATTTGTGGCAGAAAACTAGGATTTTCCTTGGCACAATAAGCATCCTTATTCACATCTTCTAAAGCACAAAGTGCCAGGAGAGGACCAATTAATATTCCACCTGGCAAGCATGTCTTTTGGGTCTCTGCAGTAAGCAGAATCAAGCAACGACGGGAGCCCCCATCAGCCAACGTTCAGGAAGGAGTAATGCAATTTGTCAGGATTTTCTAGAGAAATGCAATTCTGCTTCCTGTAGTCATAGTCACAATGATCACTGTTGGTATGGTATATTTAGATCTGCATCAAAGCAGACACCGTGATTGATGCAAAAGCCACCTTGCCCTTTGGAAAAACCCACAAGGGTGACACACACATGTCAGACGAGAAGCGTGCCTAAGTTTTCCATTTGAGACTTGAGCATACACATGAGAGGGAATCAGGAAGCTAAATAGGCACCTCTCTCTCTTTTTAAAGCACAAAGTAGCAAGACAACAACACATATACACATCATATTCAATATATGAGTATTACAAATTCTGATAATCTGCCCAAGTCCTAAAACTATATGTATGTACTGACCCTGAAACGAAGAAAAGAAAAGGCCGGCTATAGAGAAAACGTCTTTGGTTATTAAAGCATTTAAGAGACACAAGAAACACTCAAGAAAGAAGGTAAGAATAGCTTGAAATAATTATGTACTAGCAAAATTCTATCATTCACAAAATTTAAACATACACACCAGAGGACGACATACCGTCATAACACTGAGCAAACACCACTGCACACCAAAACTATACAAACTACCTATTTTTGGGGTGCAGGATAGTTCTGTATCCTACCTTTACAGAAGACTGTCTTCTAAAAGGGTCCCCAGATGACAATCCTCTCTTTCAAAGTATGGCTCATTTGAAGAGCTGTCCAGCCCACCCACGGTCCAGTTTGCCAAGAGGGATGGTGGCCTTAAAGCTGCCCCATCCACACCGGGCTGCCAGACAGAGGAAGGAGGGCACAGAGGTGATCATACTCCCTCATAGGATGAGCTATACTGTGTTTCTAGCTAAATCACATCAATTATGTCCAATTTTGCTTCTGCACATACAAATTAGCATGTGCAAATTGAGAATGCAAATCTCTGACTTTGCTGGTCCCCTTTTTAAAGTGATATTTCCCCCCTCTCTTTTGGGAATACCTAGCTGAGTAGATTGGAATAAATTATAGGACTAGTTGGTTTCTGTATTAAATTACACCCAGCTGGAAAGAAGCACTGGAACCTGGCACTTTCTCGCTCCTGCCAGGGAGCTATGATGTGTCGTTCTAATCTCAAAGCCACCTCTACAAATCTGATTATCTGGGATGTAAATCTGTGCCGTTCCTCCTTACCATGGCATGTCTTTAAAAGATAATTTTGCCATACTCAGCCAGCAAGCAGAACAAGGGCTAATTCTACCATTTGTGTTTGGCATCCTCATGTCTGCACCTCAAAAGATGGAAACATGGAAATATAATGAAGGGGCGAAGATCTTTTTCATTATCTGGATGATTCACTTACTTTTGCACCTAAATGTTTAGAAATATAGAGACAAAGGAGACAGATTAAAGAATTATGTTAAAGAATTATTTTGCCTTTGAAACCTATTAACTGATCAAATTTTAACAATTGCTTGATTTATATGGATGCCTTTTTGAGATTCTAAAGGAAATGAAATCACCAATTCAATACACAAAATATACTACTTACTGATAGAAGGAAAGACAAATTTTAATACTTTGCTTCTTATTCCTTATGACACTCACAGCAGCTGCAAAATACCCTTAAAATATAAATCATGCCCTTCATTTACAAAGACCTCACTCTCAAAAGGAAAGAACAATGGGAATAACATGAATAAATGCTCTCATATGCCCAAATGATTAAAATGTCTTCTTGCCAAATTAAATTAGTTCTCACCAAAAAGCAGATCCCAACCCTCTGTAGGTTCACTCAGGAGGAAGTACTGCTCTGTCAGTCTTCTGCAGTGCAGCACTTAAAATATGGACCAGTTGCTCCAACTTTGAGGGTACGCAAAAATTGACCAAAAAATGTTTATCCAGGATACCTTGCCAAATTAAACAGAGCATATCGGATACAACAAAGTTCCAACTGAAATACAAGAACCACTCATTATGATATATGCCCATTTCAGGACTGGCTGCTGGACAGGCCAACATAACTTTGACGTTGTCTTGCTATGCATCCATTCCTGTCTCATAAACGGATCACAACGTTCTGCCTTTGGCCACAGGACGCCTAATTTGGCCCTGATGGGAGAGCAGCCATTGACCAACATCCTTTTTAAAAAAGAATGGGAAACCTGCCGATTGGAGAGCAAATGAGATTAGAAGCTGAGGGCTGACAAGTCACAGGCAGGGAGCTAGGCCACGAGAGAGACAAGCTGAGACTTATCAGATCCATGCCAGATAATGCAAGTGACAACAGCCGGGGTTTCATACAGCAGCACTTCCAAGGGGATCAGTGAAGGAGACAAAAAGGCCTCAAAAGTTTTTAAAACATCACAAATGACTTGAGGAGGCCTTTTGTAAACCCAGCAGGCATAATCACGTAAAGATGGCAAAATGGCCAAGACCAACTCTGGCCAGAACAAATTGTTTCGGGACTCCCTAGAGTTATAAAGACATCAAAAACACGTTGAGAGCATTAGACACTGGAGGAGGTCAGCTGTAACTGAGTATCGTGATTTGGTGCCACCAAAACAAGGCTGGGCTTGGCCTTGAACACTCTTTGTCTTGTCCACACAATAATGGTCCTTCCCTTCTGGTTGCAGACAAGCTCTAGTTTGCTGTTTTGATCTGTATTAAATCAAAGTTTGCAGTATCGGTCAAGACAGCAAACTTTGGCTTGCCTTGAACCAGGACAATGAAGGAGGGAACTGTGGATTAGAGGAGGAGGAGGAGGAGGGCTGAAACGCCACCCTGAGGCTCCTTGAACACGGGTTCCTTTTTTGTGTCCAACTCTGCTTGGTGTTAACATCTGAACAAGCCTCTTTTGATTCCACAAATGACACTGAGCTTATGAGCAGGCAGAATAAATAAATAATACATACATGCATATGGTAGCCATCCTCTCTACTTGGTAACAAAATGTGGTACTGCACATGGGCATATAGACTGAAATCACTCTTTGTCGGTATGTTTTAGCAATACTGCCAACAAGTGTGATGGCATCTTTTGTCAGAGACTCTCTGATGTGCAAAACAAGAAGGGGAGTTAAAAATAACAGTTTAAAACAATGCGGATGAAGAATGTTGGGATTTAACACAAGCTAGCAGGATTTATACATGTGGATGAGAAGAATTAGATTCCTTCCGTAAGTGTTTTGAATACATCCCCTACTGAAGACCCTGAAGACGTGGTTTAAAAATCCCTGCTTGACCAGGGAAACTCATTGGGGCGAGGGAGAAATGGAACAAGGAAGGAGACTCATGGTGTAGTGGTTAAACTGCAGTACTTCAGCCAAGACTCTGCTCACGACATGAGTTTGATCCCGGCAGGCTCAGGCAGCTGGCTTGAGATTGACTCTGCCTTCCAGCCTTCTGAGGTTGGTAAATTGAGTTACCCAGGGTTTTCTAAGTACAGGTTACTCAGAAGTGGTTTACTATTCCCTTCTTCTGTGACGCTTGTCCAATTCCACACAGGCTGGCTCTACTCACTAGAGGCACAGTGGGGAACTGAACCCTCAACTACTGGCTTCGTAGCCAGATATCTAACTCAAAGAGCTATCCAGCCAACTGTAAAGTAACATAGCAGGATTTAATGTGTAAATATACATGTGAATGAGGAGAGGTCACCTTTTTCCCACAAGTATTTGTAACATGTGTCCTAGCAAAGACAGTTAGCACAACCCACCATATGCGACGGCTGTGTCCTCTCTATTCGTTTCAGTGAGGCTGGTGGAAGACACGGAAGTAACCTCCCAGAAGAATGTGAGGACTGTGAACATGTTCAGGAATGTCCCAGGCAATGATAGCACCCTGTTGGCTGACCCTTCCACTCCGAAAACACCACTGGATTGCTTCCAACACAAACAAAGAAGAAGCACAGCTGGTCCCAAGACTTGGGATGCTTCCTGGCAAAATCTTTACTGTGTAAAGGTCAGTGATTCCCAACCTTGAGTGACTCAGGTGTTCCTGGACTAAAACTCCCAGAAGCCTTCGCCACTAGCTGTGCTGGCCAGGATTTCTGGGAATTGTAGTCTAAGAACATCTGGAGACCCAAGGGTGGGAACCACTGGTGTAGATCATCTAAACTGAGACATAGGATTTTATGGGTGATTCCTTTACAATCACTCCATGTTTTCCTCTCCCTTTTGAACCCATCTTTTTTCAAATGCCAAAATCTGATGAGGAAGAAAAGAGAGAACCACCAGTGCAACCTTTTCAAAGAATGCAGGCAGGAAAATGGGTCGTGGAAGCAGTGGCTTCTGGAGGAGGTTGAAGGACGCCCCTCCTCGGCCGCTTGCTGTGCATTTCCTTGTTGCAGAGCCCAGCAAAACCCTTCCCTTCTACTCTAAAGCTTCTCAAAGATCCCTCTGAAGACGGGAGCGCTGGCTTTTGAGAAAATACAGTCAGCCATTGCCCAGCCTACAGTCTTCCACCTGGCATGTGACTTTTTAAAAATCGCTATGCGGCAACTGGGGAACTCAAAATTATGTTACAGCTGCCTTTTAAAAGGCAGTAATAAAGAAGATCAAAAAATGACACGTGCAGTGGCATTCTGTTTTCCATCCTCCTTCTCTCTCTGTGTGTGTGGCGGGGTTAAGGATTTAAGAAAATTCTGTGGATACGAAATTGAGCAGTAAAAATAAGGGCAAGTTTGAAATTGACTAGAACAAGCAAGCAGTCAAGTTCTGTGGAAAGGTGTCTGAAATTAAGCACGCCACCCATCTCTCCTGGACTACAGGCATTCTCCACCCGCCTACATGCAATGCACAACAGAGCTAAAACAGTGCTGACAAGTCCCATCTTCAAATGCCGGGGAAGGTGTTCAGGATGACTAAAGGGGAAGGGAGCTCACGGTCTACTCCACTATGACAAAACCATTGCCCAGATTGGAGGGGTTGCCGTGTGGCTCTGCGGCTGCTTGCTTGCTTCTTTATAAGCCTGCTTTCTCCCCATGGGGGGGGGGGGGTGTTCAAGGCAACATATAATCCATTAAAAAAACAATACTCACAATTACAAACACCACAAGATATAATATTTTTTAAAAATTGAACGGTGAGCACATAATATTTAAACATTTTCTTTTTTAAAAAATCATTGAATTTGGTAAATCTAGCACTTCTTAAAAAAAAAAAAACACGACTTGTCCAAATAGGAAGTGCCCCCAATGCTTTTTTAAAACGAGCACTTAGCCTCTTCCCAGAACTCCGCTTTTTTTTGCTGCTTTCCAAAGCCACCAGGTGGTTCCAGTTTAAGCAGGTTGCAGCCCCTGCCTTATTTAATATTTCCCAAAACACCACTCTTCCCCACCTCAAAACAGGAGGAAAATGTCTAGCCACTTTCCCCTTTTTTTTATTTTTAAATTTATTTATTTTTTTGAGGGGGAGACAGATTTTGTGTTCCCTTGGAAGGTGAGGCCAAGGCCAAGGCTCAAAAATTGGCTCCTGGACCTCTCAAAGTTCCTTACCCAGTTCAGATGGACCACACTGGGGCAAAGCACTATACCGCCTAAACCTAAAGCGTTGAAATGCAATGGGAATTCTGCACTTAATTCACAATGGAAGAGGAATGACCGGCAGTGCCAGGAGCTCTTGGTCTAGAACCGTCCCTGTAGAGGTCTGATTAAAATGAAAGGAAGCGACATAGCGATAACATAAGAGTGGACTGCAGCCGGCGCACTGCAGGGTTCAAACCTAAGCCATAAAGGTGCACAGAGGCGTTGGGCACAACCTAAAAGAAGAGCACATTGTTTAAAACTGTTTTTAAACTCAGATCTGAACTGGCCAGCATGGGCGAAAAGGTCCAGATTTTCCAAAGGAAATGGATTTACTTGCCCTACGTTGGCTTGGCATGAAAGGGAAAAACATTTGGAAAGGCATCTGGTTCAGGAAATCAGCCGCAAAGAGGAAAACAGGAAGGACGCGAGGGAGGCAGGACTTGTATTTGCAATCACTGGGCTCCATTTTTACAAGGGCGCCGCACCTACGCCCTTGGCAGCCATTTTAAACTTTTCATCTCTGAAACAATTTTATAAATTTATTTTGCTTACTAGCTGAAATTTCTAAGCCCCACTGAGCTTAGAAGGTTGGAATGGGTAGCTTTCACCAATTTGTGATTTTTCTCTACCACGTATTACAATTTAATTTTACCGCAGTTACAAATATGAATATATTAGCACTGGTATTTCCTTACACGATTACAAATGTTCCACGTAAGCGCATAGTAGGATTTCATTCTGAACAAACAGTAAGAGCTTCCCTCTACCACTCATTGCATCTACTTTAATAACCTGCCAAAAAGAGAATTATAAACCAGTGGAATACTATTTCAAGGGCCGATATAAAGCATTATGAGCAGAAAGTTAGTGGATGTGCACTTCCCCCCCCCCATCTGATCTCTTATTTTTAGATTATTCATAGCTTTTGAGTTCTAATCTATGCTCATATCTGTTGGTGATGAAAATTAATATTTTTTAAAAAAAGTATTTACGCTTCAGGCTCAGAATCTGCAGAAAGGATGGCTAAAGGCCCGGGTACCAGTCTGGAAGTCCTTCCATGGTCCTGACATACATTGTGAGTAAACCAGCAGATCACTGAATATTTAGTTATCAGGGGGGAAAAAAGAAGATATTTGCTCAAATGCTGTTTTATTTGCCATCGCTGCTGCCAAACTATCTCCAAAATTTCTCAACTGTAATGCAGTCCTACGTTACTGGTAGTTAATCTCTTCTCCAGTAGAAATTGTTCTAGTCTATGGTGGTGGCGGTGATATGGAAATAATTAACTTATTGTATTCATAAAAAACTTACCTCTTTAATAGATGAGAATGAAATAATCTGCTCCCCCCCCCCAAACCGGGCTCATGAGTAAAGACCACATAATGTCAGAAAAAGGTCTGCAAAGGGCCATAGTAAGACTGCATCTCTTTCCTTTCCATACAGGAAATAGACAAAATATTGTAAAATATAGGAACTGGTGTGTCAAATGCAATGGAAAAACCAAATGTAATGGAACCAATGTATCAGCTGTGATAGGGAAGTAATGGGACATGGTGTCAATTCCTGTTATTTCCAATTTAATACGCCCTACTGTAAGGAGCTCCACAATAAAATTCCTGCAGTACAATGCAGGTTTACCTGGTGTTTAAGATTTAATCCCTACCTCTCCAAGTAAGTACTACTAATTCAAGGATGCAATTTAAGTGTCTTTGTTTGAAAGAAACATACATATTCTTTTAACGCTCATGGGATAAAGGATGTTCAGTGAAAGAGCATGTTCTCAATACCAAAAAATGCCATCTTGCAAGGAAGAAAGAGAATTTTGAATTTTACATATTGAAGATCTGCTGAAGAACCATTTCTCTTAGACAAATTCAATTAGAAGAAGAAGAACTAATTCTGTTCTAGAAGGGCCATTAAAACAACAACCACAACTGATAGTAGCCATATTGAATGGAGCAACTTTTACAGAAACGTGCAGGGGAACGCCCTGAATCAGGGTAGTTAACTAATTTTTCCTTGTGACGCCATTTTATTGCTTTTTGCTGCCATTTTAATACTCTAGTTACACATTTGGCTTTTTAAAAAAAGGGAACATTGAGATTTACTTTTTTCCAAGCCCCCTCCCTGATAAACTATGGAATTATTAAGTGTACTTTATTTTTTGTTCACACAGCAGCCTGAGATTTTTTTAAAAAAAGATACATGCATGAATTTTAGTTCTCTACATTCAAGCATAGCTTAGAGATAGATGAGAAATCACTTTGTGATTTGTACAGGAAATTGAAAAATGGAAGAGTGTTATCTCCTCCCAGTCTGAAGATACCCATTGCTGGGTAGTCAGAGGCTTAACTCAAAAAAGCTGAGCTATTTTTTTTAAAAAACACACACAAAAGAATTCAAGATATTTATATTTTTATAACATGTCTAGGCTATAGACAAAAGCCATGTTTAGCATCAAATTTAGCCTATCTGTAGATGCTAAAATGATGACATAAATTAGCTGTTAAAAATCCATACCGTAACTGATCTCACCATAATTGCAGACTCATCGGTATCAATGGGAATATAGCAGTGAATTATTCTTTCTATTAGATTAACACACATCTCTCATGTAAAGCCACACAGACCCCAAAAAGGAACAACAAAATCTAACGTATTAAAGAAACCACCCAGCAATTAAAGAACATATAACAGTCCCCCTGTCCCTTCATAATTCCTCCTGCTCCGTTCTCTCAATTTAAAAGGCAATTCCCCAATGTTCACCATGTCACTCCCATTCACATGATTCACATCTCTTCCCTCTTTTCAAGACCCATCCCTCTCGCTCCGTGGAAGGAACGCTTATTTGCAGCTTTTTAGAATCGTTTTCATCGCTGGATTTTTACTGGCATGCATAGACTTTTGCCACTGTAAATGGTGCTAAGGGCTTCCTCCACATTGTCTACATTAAAATGCAACACACATGCCCAAAAACAAATTGAGTTTTTAAAGAAAGGGCTTTTCACACTCTCTACATTTTTACACCCTATGCTTCAGAGTAAGCTTGAATGCCACCCAAGAACTACAACAGACGTGAATTATATACACTGATTTTAAAAGAGTGTCTTTCGTCTGCATTCGGACAATCCCAGATACCTGTTTCCGGATCGTGCCTTGGGAGCACTAAAGATCTGGCAGTTCCTACAAAAAGAAAGAGTGATCATCAGCCTCTGCCCCCCACCAGCACCCCACCTTCCCCATTTCAAGGGCTCAGCATCTGCACACACCAACGCCCACTGACTGGGCAACGCCTGGTTCCTCCTCAGCAGATTGCTAGCACTGAAACATGATAACCAAGTTAAACCAAGATGCAAAATGCAGAACCAGGACATCGACGGGCTCCCTACACTGCGGCACTTTGACAATGTCATTCATTGAGCACTCTTCACGATAATTTGTGAGGGCTGGAAAGGTTTTTGCCACAATCAAACTTCGGAAGCCAAAATCTGTTTCACTGGGCTTCTGTGAACAGCACATAGAGGAAAAAGACAAAGAGGTAGGAAATGCCATGCTCCCTGAGATATAACAAAAACAAAGTATTTTTTGAAGAATCAACAGATATAAGACTACTCATGTCTGAAATAGTTTGTCTTAAGGCTTTGCAACAAATTCATCCAGGGAAATTAAAATACAACCATGTAAATTATTGCAACAGGATGGTTAGAAGTGAATGGTTAGTTTCTTAAGCAGAGTTTAATAGCCTATAGAATGAACTGGGCTTCCACTTTAACCTGGGGGGAGAAGGAGGGAATCATTTTTGACACAAAAAGTTAATAGGTGGGCAGGAGATCAATTTAAAAAAAAGGCTTTAAAATGATAACATACTTATATTGTTAGATTTCCTATAATACATTAGATGTGTAAATATTCAGCTGTTAAATCTATATAGAATTGCAGCACACGACCCTATAGAATAGCCTTCTAAAAATATCTAGTAGTAAGAACATATTTAATTAATTTCTGCTAGGAAAAGATAATACAATCTCGGTAAATGTTGTCATGTACAGGAAGAAATGCTACTTCCACAACGAAATCCTAGGTTTAAACTTTTTTAACTGACGACCATGAGTCTAATGTGGTAAAGAGACAGAGAGAAGACAAAAGGTTTCCATTTTTTCCCTTCAACATGCATCTCCACACCCTTCTTTTTTTCTCTCCAAAGTACCCATTTCCCTATAGTATACATGCGGTACACTAAAAATAACTGTGATTCTAAACAGTTTACGTATATGTACACACACTGACAACGTCAAAAAATACAACCAGAGTATTGTTTCATAGTAAAAAAGGTAGAAGGAAGGATTCTAAAGGAGGTGATTGGAATTCTTCCTCCTATACATTCATTTACAATACTCAGTTTGAACTCTGGCACCCACCCTCTTCAGACAAAAGAAAATATTCTTCTCATATATATTTACAGACAAAGCAAAACAAAACCGGCAGAACAATTAAGGCATTCACCCCACATAAGGACCATGGGAAGAAGTCATTCTATCTTTGCATGCACTTTTTTTTCCTTTTCCTTTTTTGGGGTGTGTGTGTGTGTGTGTGTGCATTCACGGGGTTCCTGTGTGACAAAGCCCCTTTAAACCAGGTTTAACCCACACACCCCTGGTCAAGCAAGGTTACCCCTTGGCAGCACCTGTTTGCAAGCTGTCGCATTTCCCTACGAAGAAGGAAGGGTGATACAGCAGACATTTGGGGCTACGCTGCTAGAGTCAAGCCTGCACACTGGGCTGGTGGTTCTCAATTACCTTTTCTAGAAGTATAAAAAAGAAAACATTCCCTTAAAGCCACTTTATTGGTAAAGTCAGACTACGATGCTACAAAAGAAATTGCAGCTCTCTCCTTGACTCAGAGAAATTACAGCCTGATACACACACATCAGTTACCCCTCAGCACTGGTAGTAACATATATTCCCAGGCTGTTTTACATGGATACAAAATTCAGAATTTCAACGGAATGACTTGTGCCTTGTGTCTAACAAGGTAACGTGTAACTGATAATCAACTCTACTTAGTTCAATGCCCCGTCAATTAAAGAAGAGGAAATGGAGGTGGGGTGGGAACCTGCTTCTGAAGCCAGGAAAGAATTCAAGAAAATGAAGTATGAAAATGAAGATGTCTGTCACATTGCACGACTGCATTTCTGACACGACAAGAGCCTTTAAAAACAGGTACATATAAAAACATATTTCTACCATAAGTCAAGACATAAATATATTTTATGCATGTTTATGTTCTAAAAACCTACAATCTACGGGACACTAGCAGGCTATACCTAAAAAACTTAACACACATGACTTTCACTTACATTTTAAGGAATATCAGGAGACAACTAAACTAAGGGAAAGAAAAAATAAAAGAGATGCCCCACCCTACAGTTTCAGCTATTTAAAACTAATTTTTTTAAAAAAATATGGAGCAAAAGCCAAAAATCTAAAAAGCAAAGCAAAGTTTTTTGTTGTTGTAAATTTATTCCCAGTTTCTTTCTAGACACTGAGAACAATCCACACCAGTATCTTTCACAAGTAAAGTCAGGCAGCTCTAGACTGTTCCAAGACGGAATCCTTCCTAGAAATTCACACATATTTCTCATTTCTAACCTGTGGATCAGAAACGAAAAGTTACAAACCTTTGGAAAGGCTGGCGAAGGTGCTTGGTATTTAAATGCTCCTTACTTGGTCTTGCACAGCTCTACCTTCCCCTGCATTAAAGGCTCACCGTTTTTCTCCTGGGGGGGGCGGGCGGGGAGGGAGCAGCGTTGCAAGCTCTGATACGGCGGAGGCAGCAAAGAGTCTAGGCAAGACAATGAGAAGACAGCTGTTCTTGCAGCTGAACACCACTGCCAGCAAAGCATCTATGGTATCGGTTCAGGGTCGTTCTATACCAAAGGCAGCCCTGGTGTGAAACCAGTTCCTGAAGGGAGTGTTTATATGATACAGAAGGATATTTTATTGTTAATGGAATGTACCATGTAAGATTGAAGGGTGGGGAGGGGAAGGCAAAAGGAAAAGATGCATGCAAAGAGAGAGAGGTTCGACTTGGGTTCTGCTTCCACCCACCCCACCCCACCCCTGGCAAGCCACTGCAATTACTCTGATGTGAATTTTTGATGACTTCCGACATCTTGCATGGTTAATAACCGTTTCGGCTGTCATGTTTGGTTAATGTGGAAAATGCATTTATTGCACCAGAGGTGCAGGGCTGTGGCCGCAGAACTGTCACATCGGTTTGTAAAGCTATTCTCCGAAGAGGGCACCATGGATCGGCACAGCACACGAGGCTGAAATCAGGGTTAGACAGACATTGCACCGCAAAACGCTTCTGCCATCTTAAGTCTCACGGAAAGGACTGAAACAATGTCTACATCCACATTTACACTGTGATGGCTGGCAGATTAATCAGCATCTTTGTTCATTAAAATACAGTTACCTGCATTCCTTCCTTATCACAATAATGAAGCTTTAGACTAATGGGTGGCCTAATAAACTGAATCTGGTAAGTATATGTGTTTACACCGGTATGTGTTTATACGTTATATGTGCACAAACATTTTTATACAGCTATACCTTACAGATATACATACATTTGCACACACATGTATATGAGGACAGAGAATGAGTGTGTGTATGTTATATCATTCACAGACTTACATGCATTTCGGGCACCAGACATAAAGCATAAACCCAAACATGACATGACAAAAAATAACGTCTTTTGTTACTGCAAAGCACATATTAAAGCTTTACTGGCTTGAAATTAACAGCAGTATAATTAACAGCCATGCGATTATAGACAAAAGGCAAAATGTACTGTGGAGAAGAAGCCTCCAGAAGCCACACATCCGCAACTTAAAATCCTGTGTGTGTAATATACCAAGCATATGCTGATCAACTGCTCTCGCATCCACTGCTGGCAACAATGCAATAACTCGGAGGGGGGGGGGGAATGACAAAAGAACCAAGAACAACACATAAGAGAGCCAGCCAGCCTGTGATTCAAGGCAAGGCCCATCTCCTCCAGGAATCAGGTGATGGTGCCATCATTACGGTGCAGAAATTCAGAGAAGAATCGAGAAGTGGGTGTTCCCTCTCCACTTCATCCTACTTCACCCCACCCTCTCACATAGAAAAATAAGTAGCACAAAGTATTAGGCAGATGCGCCTGCAAACCTGCAGGATGCAAGGGCACCCAAAAGAATTGTACAAAGCACAGCTCATGGCTGCGTGGCTTCCATTAACGGAGAAGGCGCATTACTGAGCAAGGTCCCCTTCACCCACCTGTGCAAATCACCCGATGAACTTCAAAGACAGCATGAGAGGTGGGTTTGGTTTTTACAAAAAGACCCTCCTACAATAAAATCACATTCTTCAACGAACAACAAAAAATGTCAACACAACCCACACAAGCCATTTCCGATGAGAATTTCATTTATTTTAATTTATTGGATTTATAGCTCAACCTTTCCACTCCGGCTCAGGGCTGGCAAATACTTAATGCTGATTTCATAAAGCAGTCAGATATTACAAAATGTTGCATACACGGCTAAAAGATACGCTGCTGAAGTGATCTTTACATATGACTCGATGGTGGGAAACACCTCTATGGGGCAGCTTTGTGTTTTTAATTTGCACAATGTATTGCATATTTAAGTGATATTTGTTGTTATGTGCTTTCAAGTCACATCCAAATTATGCCGACGCTATGAATGAGCCATCTCCAAAATGTCCTGTCCTCAATCGCCTTACTCAGCTCTTGTAAATTCAAGCCTGTGGCTTCCTTAAGGGACTCAATCCATCTCGTATTAGGTGCTCCTCTTTTCCTGATGTTTTCCACCTTTCCCAGCATTATTGTATTTTCCAGAAAATCTTGCTTTTTCATGATGTGCCTAAAGTAGGACAGCCTCAGTTTCAACATGTTTGCCTTCAGAGATAGTTCAGGTTTGTTTGGCTTTAGGAGCCACTTGTTTATCTTTCTGGTAGTCCGATTAAATTAATCGTCCCTGAAGCATTAAAAAAATCCATTTCTATGTTTGTAAGTTCTCTAACTCCATATCTGTACATTAATGCTAGATGAAGCACAAGCTGCTGCACAGTGTTCAATTCCACTTTGCCAGGCACAAGACAGCAGCACATTCTGTTAGATGAAAGAAATCAGCAGACTGGACTCAAAGCAGTTCTTTAAAGCACACATTGGGATAAAATCAAAACTACAGTTTTGAATTATAGCCATCATTATGCTACATGACATTAGTGCAGATGGAAGGAAAGAGGGAGGATACGACATGCTATCAGTGGCAAGCAGATGGACTTTTGTACCAAATGAGCTGAATATTCCCAGATCAGTGCATGATTGGGCTCGTGGAAAATACAGCACAGCAAAGTCAGAGACAGAATGAACACCTGAGTAATTGCTGGGGTTCAAAGTGTTTGTGGAAAGGAAAGGTCCAGGAACGGCCACACAGATGCCTGACCCCTCCTGCTCCTTCTTCACAAAGATGGCCTGCCTGTCTCCTTTCACCTCTTGCAGAAACTGCTTTCCAGTCTAAGTTGACAGCACAGAAATCTGCAAAGGGAGACACCACACCCTTCTCTAGGAAGGTTGACCAGAAGGCCCACCCAGCGTGAAAAGCCCAAGAACCCCAGCAAGAGGAGAGATCACACAAAGAGCTCTGGAAATCTGGATCTTGGGCCCTACGGAAGAATAAGGCCCCAGCAAAAGGCAGAGTTTTATGCTGAGATCATGTGAAGCGGGCGGGTACTTGGCCACCCACAAGGCTGTGCAGGTGAGAAGCAAGAAAGGGAAAACAAAACAAAACAAATAGAGAGGAGTCAATGTTTCTTGGAGAGCACAATGTCTAAGGCTGTTTTTGCCGAGATTGAGGCAATGCCATCTTCACCCAATACGTTTGGGGCGGCTGTTGTGTTACTTACTCTTTCAAGGCATTCATACAAGTATTACTTGCAACCAGGGGTCAGTAAATCAAGGGAGCCGTGAGTCCAAAATATTTGGGAACCACTGCCTTAAAACCAATGCTCTTTACAGCAGATGCCTTGAAGTGTACACCACATTCACCATAACTGGCCAATGTGACGTCTTCTGTGGTTTCCCATGAGCACCGCAGAGTCCGACATCCTGATGGAAATCAGCCACCCTGGGGTAAGACTCAGTAAGTTATTTTGAAACCTAGTTCTTGTCTTTGCTACTGTGCCTCGTAAGATATAAATAAACAAATAAATGGCAGTCTGGTTCAGAAGATGGAAGGCTAATCCCGGGAGCCCAAGTTTAAATTCTAACAAAGTTACAATCTTATCACACGGGTCTCAGTTACAGTTTACCCGTTGTAACTTTTGGGAGGAGAAGTGTAGGACAAACTGGGAATCAAGTTGCCACCTCAGCATAAACATGCCCAAGAGATCACACTGAAATCAAATAGACTGATTGTTGTTGTTGGTGGTGGCTGTTTCAATTTGCAACTGAGTTACTGCATGCCAGGATGTATTTCATTCATTCCATTTATTTATTTAACTGATACAACCCCTTCTCTCTGCAGAAAGCAGCTTAGGAAAGAAGATTCAACAGATGGCTGGCTTTCACAGCTAAGTGAAATGCCATGAAGTATTTTACCTGCTGAAGGTAAAACAGAGACTGAGACCCAGAGATCAGAAATTTTACTTTTGTGGATGGAAACTCCCAGGGAGAACGGTTATTAACTGATGCTGGCTGATGGATTCTGGGCTCTACAGTGCAAGCAAGTAACTCTTCCAAACTCTGCCCTGTAGCCCATAAAGTTATAGAATAAAGCTTGCTGAGAATGTAGTTTCAAATTGCCAGCCAGGGTCCGTTAGCTTGAAACTGGCTCTGAGGCTTCACAAGCATCCAAGTGGTTTCTTTACACTTTCTTCCTTTGAAATGAGTAAAACCTGAGTGTTGGCCCCTGATACTACAAGCAGGCATATTCCTCAGGGAGAGATTCCTTTATCACCACAAGAAACCAACCCCTTATTTCAGATCAAACCACTGCTGTACTCAAAAGACTAGAGGTGGATTTCAAGGGATGACAGGTGGGTCTCTCTCTTGCACAGATCTTAAAAGGGAAACCCAGACACATGCCACATTGAGGGGAGTGTCCAGTTTCAGATGAAGAAGACAAGAAGGATTTCTCCTTTCAGATCTTACTCAGAACCCCTTCTTTTTATACTCAGGGGTTCAATTAGTGGACTAGTCCCCTACAGCACTAGGCACTTCCGCTCTTCAGGAGGGTGAATGTTCCACACTCCAAACATCTTGGCTAAAAAGGGAGAAAATTCAATTTGTCTCCCAAGGACATTTAAGTTCGACAACACCCCAACTGGGTTCTGCCGCTGGACCAATGTTGCAAACAGTGCAGATGTGCATGTTCTGCTCAATCTGTGTCGCCTGTTCTGATCCCACTCAAGGCAAGCCTACAAAACTGTTGGGTTCAGGGTAGAATGATAATGATAGCACGGGCACAACAAAGAAGCAGAGGGGATTCTGAAGCCAGAATTGCTTCCAGGGCGGGTGAATAAGACGGGTAGAGGAGAGGTGCCTGTGAACAAAGATGTTCCCCGGTCAGTTGCAGAACAACGGACCCAGGTTCAAATCTTAGCACCTGCTGGTAGGAAAGACTTCTTCTATTGATAATCTGCTTTGCTGGGGGAAGCTGAAGTCCAAAAAAGTAATGCTTCCCAGGTCATGCAGGAGATTCCCAGATACAGTTAAAGGATTATAGACATTTGCACTTGGAAATGTAAAACATTCTCAGAAGTTGAGACTTTAGAGAACCATTGCCAGTGAAAATGAATGATGCAGGGCTAGGCACACTAGTGGCATGATTCAGCTCTGTGGAGCTCTTCCTAAGGTAACACCATCAAGGGGCTGTGAGTTCATGCTACATTTGTGGGCTTTCACAAAGCCATGAGGCTGGCCACTGTGCAAAACTGGTTGCCAGACTCAATTGCCCTTATTCTGATTCAACAGGGCTCTTGTGTTCTAACCCATGTGTTCCCCAAGTTGAGGCTCGAGAAATGTCCTGCATCTGTGGATTTAGTCCAAAGATATTTTCAAAGTTTTTCTAAACTTATCTGAATTTTTTAAAAGTTTGTTTGAAAAAACTCAGACTCATCTCTTGCCCCCAAGTACAAAATTTGGGGTTCTCTTTTTTTTTCAGGTTGAAATTAAAATACTTTCGCTCGAGGAATGCCTACAAAAGAGACAGACAATATTTCAAGTGGCTTTGTCTGCTCTGGAATGAACAGGGAAACTCAAGAGGAGTATGTGGTGTTCCTGAGTCACTTCTCTAAGCTGCAAGGGACAACCACAGGAGTGGCTGCCGTTTGTGAAATTTGGAGATGAACCTTCTTGAAATCTTGGCAGGCTGATTTCTATACAGCTTTCCCATGAAGAACACCGTGCAAATACTTCCTGGTCAAAATGCAGTGTCAGGGCACTCATAAGAATCAAAATCATTTTCCAAATCTGGAGAGCTTGTTTCTCTTTTACTTTCGATAGCTCAGTGGTTTAGGTCTCTGGCTGTGGAGACAGAGGTTGGGAGTTCAATTCCCCACTGGGCCTCCTTGACAGTGGTTTGACTTGTTGATCCACAGGGTTCCTTCCAGCTCTGCAGTTCTAAGATTGCTATTCTAAAATTATTATTATTCTATTCCAATCCAGGAAAGCAGGGGAGCAAACAAAATCAAAAATTTAAAAACCTACTTAACAACAATACAGATGTTCTGAGCCAATCCTTGTTGGCAAGCCTAGCCTGATACTGCATAAATAAAACAGAATACTTTTCTCTGAGGACCTGGCAGAAGTTATGGTGGAGGGGGCGGACGTGGAATTATCAGGTCTGAAGGCAGTGACAATTCTGCAAAATAAGGGTTTACAGGTTGTGGTGCAAGGGGACTGCAGTGTAGACAAGTCACGAAAAGATGAGAGTAATACCTCTCCTGCAGTGCTGGAGTAGGTTGATCTTCGATTTAAGTCTCGGCAAAGACTGTTTTTTGCCTGGGGTACGCAGAGTCTTCCATGAAAACTCCACTCACCAATTAATAGTGTCATTTACCAGGCTGAATAGAGAGCTCGCTCACAGTTCGGCAGCCTAACAGAATGGCTGCTTTTATACACACGAGGCCGAAGCAGGAACCAGTTTTAATTAGAAGCATTTTTAACAAACAACTCAGGGTATTAATTGCACTCTTGGCCATCAACTGATAATTGAGATGCAATCAAACAAGGAGCAACAAGTGTCTATTATTCTAGAGGCACCGTTCTTGTTAGACGTTTGGTCTGCTAGAGGGGAAAAAAGGGGCGGGCAGTCCGCACAACATTAAGAGGTGCTGTGAATATTCAAATTCTTTTTCACCACTGGACAAAGAAAACAAGAATCACTTCCAACGCATCAACTCAAAGCTGAAAGATGAGCTTGACAGAAAGCCCTCCGAACGGTCAGAACACAACTATGCTTAACTCGGGGGGTGGGGTGGGAGACAAAATTGCTCGTTCCCAAAACTTGTTGCACAAGTAGCATCGCGTGGTCCACATATGACACAAGTGCACTGTTTGCCCTTCCACTGCCAACAAGGCAGTTCTGCCCCTGCCCCAGCTGTGGAAACGGTAGCTGCTTACTTTCGTTCTCTGCCAGGGTGAGGCAATCCACTTGCACTCTGAAGATTCAAGGTTCTCCACGCTGGTTATGAGCTGACTGGGGAGACAGAGAGGGTGTCTCTTTGATTCTGTAATTAAACAAGGCACCATGTGCCAGGTCTCCCCAGCCTGCTTTAAACAGGACACTGCAGGGGATGCTGTGACACTAACTGCTCCCCATCGCAGCAACAGCAGGGCGTGCACGTATGTGTGTGTACAGGCATGGGGCTGAATCAGTCCGGAAGCTGAACATTTTGCTTCATCGATTAAACCCTCCTGCAACGTCCTGTGGAAGGCAATTACTGTACTTACAAAGGCCTTCCTTTTTAAAAACACAGAAGGCTAACCAGCTGATTTCTTTCTCATTCCCAGACTACTGTCAGGGCAGGGTGGTCAAACAAGGCCCTCTCTAGTAAAAAGTGCCATCTCACTGCAAGGCTAGGCTCTTCCCGGTAGAAATCAAAGGAATATTACATTCAAAGGGCTTTCATACAGACCTTTCAACGGGAATGTGTCTTTGAGGCAAAAGATTTTTGCATAACACCATGGTGAGTCAAAAGGGCTTTTAAGCTTCAGTGTTCTTTCTCTCTGCCCCCTACACACAGAGACTTGCATATAGATGTGCATACTGTCTTTCACACACACACACTCCTCCTCCTCACATTCTTTATTTTCTGCCTTCTTTCATACACATTCCTTCCCTTTCTTCCCTTTCTCTCACACGCACCTTCTTTCTCTCTTACTCCCTCATTCACGCCTCACAAACTCATACAAACCACCTCCCTCCTTTTTTCACACACATCCTGTATCACATATTCCACCTCTCCCTTCTCTCTCTCTCTCACACACACACTCATACACACCTACCAGTTTTATTATCAGCACTTGTCTAAACAGGATCCCGGTTAAACAGGCATGATATCTGAACCCGATTCTACCAGCTTAATAGCGGTAAACAATCAAAAAGACAACTTCATTTATAATATCCACTGCTTAGGTAAAGGTTCCCCTTGACCTTTAGTCGAGTCGCGTCCGACTCTAGGGCGCGGTGCTCATCCCTGTTTCCAAGCCGTAGAGCCAGCGTTGGTCTGTAGACAGTTTCCGTGGTCACGTGGCCAGCGCAACTAGACACGGAACGCCGTTACCTTCCCACCGTGGTGGTACCTATTCATCTACTCGCATTTTTACATGCTTTCGAACGGCTAGGTTGGAAGGAGCTGGGACAAGCGACGGGAGCTCACTCCGTCGAGTGGATTCGATCTTACGACTGCTGGTCTTCTGACCTTGCAGCACAGAGGCTTCTGCGGTTTAACCCGCAGCGCCACCACGTCCCATATCCACTGCTTACTTACTGGATTAACAACAACATTTTGGACCCAACTCCCAAATCTCCATTGTTTCTCCCTTGAGTATGTGACAAAATATCACATATATTGTCTCAGTCCTTAGTTCCAAAGCCAATATGGTGATCAAACTGCTGAATACTTTTTCCCCCCCACAATCTCTCGGCAGCAGCCACAAAATGTCACAGGTCCTTATATGGTGTTAATAGATATATATATATATATTTAAAAGCTAATCAGGCAAAAGCGTTGGTGCATGAAATAAAAAAAGTCAAAGTAATCACTGTAGCAGGAATGTTTCAACAAATAACCCACTATTTTACAAGCACCTTTGAGGAAGTCTCTTCTCAACAGATCAAAAGAAAGGAACCACCTCCACCCTCCCATATTATATCACTTTAATTCATAATTAAGTGGCAGGTTCTGCTGCCATGAAGTCACATGCCATGCTGCCATGAAGTCAGCTCATTCAATTTTGCCCAGGTTAAAAAGAAGATCTCTGAGTTTTAAAATTTCTAAAATTCCGTTTTCACAAATCTAATTAACAGAGCCAACTGCAGGGACATCTCATCAGCAGACAGGTAAACTCACCTGGATTAACAGAAAGAAAGAATGAGGGTAGCCAGCCAAATGAGTTTAGAAAGAATTGCCTCAGTGCTGATCAGAAACTCCTTGCCAGGTACAGTCTGTGCAAAACAGCAAGCAACACGTTTTGCCATCCCATTCTTCCCTTTCAGTTCTACTGCTTGGTAACAAGAGCTTCCTAATGGCCTTTGTTCAGTCAGGTATGAGGGAAGACTACAAAGATCTCTTCCATGTGGTGGACAAACAGGGCATTCAGTAAAAAGAAAGCTTCAAGCTAACCAAGACAGTTAGCCTTTCATAGAGTCATGCATCAGGTACTTCAACGCAGCCACTTCGCACCCTTCGCTTGGGGCCATTTCATCTCCAAACCCACCCTGAGAAAGGGCTGCACAAAGATTCTCTTCATCAACAACCGCACCAAACTGCTATGAAAAAAGACCAAAAAAAAGTACTTCTACACAGGAAGCCCAGAAGAAAGGACCATGAATTCTTATAGCAAGGATGGGAAGAAAGTAGTTCAGGCTGCACTGGGAGATCTCTAGGCGATTTGTCATAGGTCAGAAAGAATTTCAGACTCCCAATTATTGAACAACAGCAACTTTTAGAGTTAATTTATAGAACGGAATCCCTGACTAATAAGGTTCAGCCGGGAGCCAGCATAGTGTATCAAGCTTCTGTTCATGTACTTTGGGGTTCTCTTAAAAAAATAAAGTAGATCTTGTAAACCTAAAGCCTGAGATGCCCTGATTTAAAGGCACTGCCATGCTAGGATAGAGCAGCAGAAGTGATCCCTAAAACCATATAGCTACTGAAGTAAAAACATTCACTAAATGGAGCTGTATACAAAACAGTTGTACATACAAGTTCTTGCATCCCTACACTATTCAGTACAGATTACACATTAAATAATACAAATTTTCAGGGCAGGGGTAACAGCTGTGCTACTTTGCTGCAGCAAAACAGGAAGTCTTCTGGTGCTTTAAAAACTAAGCTTCCTTTGAAGTAAGCTTTTGTGAACTGTAACACCCGAAGAAGTCGACTACAGTCAATGACTGTCCGTGCCCAATAAGAACCGCTGGTCTTTAAGATGTCATAAGACTCCTTGTTGTTTTAGCAACAGTACAGTATTTAAAAATATGAATATATATGATAAATGCATGCATATATATCCATCCATGGACACGCACGTCCACACAAAAGGAAGAGGACTGTAATCCATGAAAGCTCATTCTAAAATAAAATGTTATTTTAACAGCGTTTAAATAAAAATGCCACAAGGTTTCTTTCTTAATTATTTGTTGTGCTGAAACCGACTCACGTGGTTATATATTTGGAAATGTTACACAGCCAGACTACCAAAATAAACAGGGGAAAGACCAGCTTGGCTATCCTTATGTAAGGCATTAGAAGACTTGAACCAGGGGTGTGAGCAGCAAGCTTGAGGCCCCTTACACTCTGCACCACCAGCCAAAATGTTTTTTTCCTTCTACAACATAAGAAGGCAGAAGAGGGACCTGGATTTATCAATGGTTCTCTGGGCGATCTGCAGTGGATAAGCAAGGATTTCTCTCTGCCTGTTGTTTAGGACCGGTCCTGATCTCACCTGCAGAGCTACCTTTGGGCTGCCGTAAACACTAGAAGGCTTGGCACTCTGTCTTTGCTGGTCAAAAGAGCAGTATCTTCTGCTTGGTCCACTTCAGGCTTTTTCACTATGCTCAAGCCACTGACCTCAGTGAGCGTGCACACAGGAGGATATATATCCCAAGACTAGACTCAAGAGTCCTTCCACCTTCATCATCAGCTGAAAAATGTGAAAACCAACTGTTTGGGGGTGGGGTGGGGAGGTGTGTGTGTATGATTCAAAACAGAAATGGCCTCTCCTGATTTGGGAGAGAGGGAATGTCTAAGGGCTGGGACCAGAAGACCCACCTCCCTAACAGAAAACCTATTTAATTAGAAAAAGGGTTTGAGAAACACAATCAAATCCATGCCCTTTCAGGTCTACCGAGACACCTATTAATTCACCCTCCTGCAGACAGTTTATTATCTCTTGCAATCGCGAGTAACTAAAGAAGTAGAGCAGGGTGACCCAATTTGGCATTGTAATTATTTAAGCCTATAAATAGCCATTGTCACCGTATAAATTAAAGTGCTATATGGTAATGCCCTCCTTTTCCCAGTTCCTAAAATCCAAGCTGTGCTGAAATATGCTGGCACATAAGATGCTACAATATCAACAATAGCGCACAAGCGGGATGCAGATTTAAAGCAAACGGCTGTTTTTAATACTGGAAGAACAATACATCTATGCAGCTTGTCCCTCACTACAGCATGCCGAAAAATGGAATCTGTAAACAGCCAGTGCAACGAGACGAAGGATGCTACTCATGAGCAGCAGAAAAAGCATGCCACAGAGCCACTGCCCTGGATACAATATGATTCACAACAGCCTGTGAGATCCATTCATCTAGCTAAGCTTAGAAGTGGGTAACACTTCCACTCTGGCTGGTTAAGCCTTGACCAGAGCATGTGAAATACTTTCTAAACGTAATTATATACAATTACAATACCAAGCCCTACAAAGCAGAAAGTTACCATTCTAAGCACAACTTAAAACTAGCTCTTTACTTTTTCATTGCTCAACAGCAGCTTCATTTGTTACTTTTTAAATTACTTTTGGCTACAAAACTGTTCTTTATGCCTTAGTTATTGCAAAAAGCAGGGGCTGCCCTGGCTTTTTAATTTGTTCTTCAAATGACAATTTTATTCACCCAATTAGATTCTCCCCCGTCCCATAATTTGTTTATATATGCCAATTCGAAACCTGGAGGGCACTCTAAGGTCCCAATGAGTTCTCTCCTACTACAATACCAGCATGGTTGCCAAGCCAAGAAAAACGTTCTCCCCCTCATTGTCAGCAGTGCAAATTCTAAAAATCAGATGTACAGAATTATAGAATAATAGCCTATTTTTAATTTCTCATTTAGGTTCAATGTTCTTTCCTGCTAGTTCATCCACCCTGCATTGATTGATTCAAATTTCTGCAGATTTCTGATAGATTTTGAAAATCCTTTTAAAAAAATTATCCAGTTATTGATAAATTATTAAAACACAGTTAAAAGATTCAGAGTAGTCCCTCTTCCACATCTATTCTTATATTCAAATCCAAAACCAGGATTAGAAGCTAGTTTCAACTTCTCATGAATAGCAAACCTTCGGTTAAGAACAATACCTAACTTTGACACCAACACAACTCTTAACCATTGTTAGGACGGGGGAGAAGAACGAGCTTAGTTAGTTATAGCAATTTTACCCCACCCTTCTGCCAAAATGTTTCTGAAATGTTTTCAGAAAAATGTTTTCTTTCTTTTGCAAAGATCATAATAATCATAATGCATTCAATCTGAAATACTTGAGACAGCGTGAAAAGGGATAGGAAAAAATCTCATGTAATAGAAACAAACTGGTTCTACCAGAAATGAAAGAGAAGAAAAACAGCAAGTTAAGAATAATAACATCCATTTTTAACAGGTTACTTCTAATGTTACTTTAAACTCTACACTTCATGTGATGGGCATCTCCTTCCTTTGTAAAAGAGGGCAACTACTGATAGCCGAAAGGAGACTTAAACAGTTGCATGAACAAGCACATTGTAGAACAGGATTCTGCATCCAGATCTTCCCATTTGCCAGACAGGTATTCGCTTCACCTGAAAACCTTGGTCAGCCACAAAAAGAGAGAACTGTTGGCACCCCGTGATAATTCAATTCTTCAAAAAACCTCTGGTTTACAATAGTAGTTGTAGAAGGGGTAGCCGTGTTAGTCTGTGCAAGCATTATAGATGACAAAACAAAGTTTTTTTAAAAAGTTACAAAAAAGTGGTGGCACCTTAAAGACTAACTTTTATATATTTTTTAATGTGAGCTTTCGTGGAAAAGTCCATTTCATCAGACATGGTTTATGAATGTGGGATATTGTGCTTCTGTACTCACAATTCAGAAGGCCAGGAAATGGCCTGATATTGCGGCACAATATCGTGCCCACTTTGCCAGCAAGAAAAAGAATGCCAAGCTTTATACAACAAAGGACAGGCTGAATGTTGACACAACACCCATGGCAGCCGTCACGATGGCCTATGGGATACCCTCTCTTCTGCTCGCTACCATTCACAAAGTGATACCATGCAAGAGAGAATCCCAGAACCTGATTCCTTTTTGAATCAGTTTTCATCAGTTAACTACTTCTCACCAAACACAAAGCAATTATCAGGGCTGTTTTTCTGATAATGTACAAAACTTTCAGTGAATAACAACAGTTCTAATCTTGAAGGAGACAAGATGAGCAATGCGTAGGCAGGAAAGATTCTATGAGGCAACACACAGACGTTAAAAGGATGTTCATATCTTCAGCTCGGTACCCCGCTTCTCACAGGACAAACCTGAGTAATGTACACTAAAGAGCCCCTTCTTCTAGTATTGGCAGGGCAATAAATATTAAAACAAAGGAAACTGCAGGCTTCATCTGCTTTTAAAATTAAACCCACATTAGAATGCTAGGATGGATGGCCAATGTCCGTTATAAACTGCAGGACTGCAACCTATACTGGCCCAAAGCCAAAGCCCTAATGGACGTTCAAGGCACCGAGTAAAGGAAATGATTCTGTATTAATGTCTACAAATAAGTCAACAATCAATGCTTCAGTATTACCGTAAAATGTGATGCACCCTTTGAAACCAGCCTTCCATTAAAAGGCCTAGCGTCAGCTTCAAACAATTCAGCAGAGAAGCTGAAGCTCAACTTAAGTTTCCCAGCTATCAAAACAGAGTCACTTTCCTAAATTATTAAGAGCTTTAACACTACACACCTTATACCCTATGGTCAAGAAAGAGTTCTTTTTAAAAGCTCAGTCTTTCAAACAGTAAATTAGCATGGCAGCTCAGCAGCTAGGCAAAAATTAGTGGCAAGAGATTAACTACTGCCTTTTTTTTTTTTAAAGGCAATTCAATGTGGAATTTCTTAACCAGCCTTACTGGATCAGGGGGGGAAAATGGAAAGAATGGGAGTCTCTTCCCCCCCCCCCGCCCCAGTAAGGCATACAGTTGAACAGAAAGCCATTTCACCAATACAACTGAGCTGATGCTAGGCAGATTGCCTAGGCCAGAAACAACAGCACTTCTTGCCCAAGGAAAGTGGCTGATTATTGGGGCAGGATCAGGTCTTATGTCTCAGTAGTAGGTCAAATATGTGAATGAGTAAATACAAATTGGGATTAAGAAACACAGACCTCTGAAGAGCCGTGGCCCATAGAAAGTGAGTGGCAATCAGCCTGTGGTATGACAAGATCTTTAACTGAACTATTATGATTCTAAGCATTCAGACACATGTGCATAATGCAGAACACTGACACATTACCAGCTGCACAGAAAACAGGGGTAGCATCTTACATCAAACCATACCACTGGTGAATTCAACTCAGTGTTATGTATAGTGGCAGTGACTGTTCTTTTTTTCCCTTTTTTTAAAAAAAGAAGAAATGATTGCTTCTTCAAATAAGGGATCGGAGGTCTTGGACAGAAACCTTGGATTATAACAGAACCATGTACCATAAAAAAGCAAAAAAAATTAAAAAAGCAAAGCAAAGCGTGCTGCTATATACTGTCCCATGGCACTTAAAGCACTCTCTGGGTGGTTTACAATTTCATTATGAAGCTACACAGGGCCTCCCCAGCAATCCGGGTACTCAATTTACTGACCTCAGAAGGATGGGAGGCTGAGTGAACCTCAAGCCAGCTACCTGGGATTGAACTCGAGTCACAAGCAGAGTTTTGACTGCAGTACGGCAGTTTAACCACTGCACCACAAAGCTCCCATATTTAAAAGACATCCCCACATTGTTTAATGTAGTAAACTAAGTAAACTGATACTGAGACATAAAATCTGGGACAGCCCTGGAGGTAACATCTGGCCTGCATTGATTCCCAACCTGTTGTAGATTGCTGATGGCTGCTGCTATAGGAGCAAAAATAACTAAAAGTAATGGAGGGTGCTTCTCCTTTCTAAATTGTTCATTTATTTGGAACAGTAGGCACAATGCTCCAGAGGGAGAGTACACTAAGCTGTTGTTTAGAGTTATATGTCCAGTTTGTTGGCTTCCCTTGCTTCTTCCAGCACAAGAAGAGTGCCTTTCATTTCAGTTTTCACCTAGCCAGAGTTTAGTGTTATGTCCAAACCATGACAAACTGTGGTTAGTGATTACTGGAGTTTACAGAAACTTGCCATCCTTATAAACTATATTCTGCAGAAACCAACATGAATGTAAACATGCAGCTTTGAGTCAAAGGAACCAGGAAATGAGATGTCTTCCCTGCAACATGATGTATCTTTTACCCTAATGGAACATTCCTTAATCTGATGATGTCTAGTAAGCAGTAAGTGGTGCCCTCATGATTATTTTACAATATATGATTGACTTAAGAGTTCTTAAAATGAGACTTGAAGAACACTGAACATCTTCAGCTTAGAACTTATAAATTAGAAATAAAAACAAGTAGTGCTTCTATGGCTTCCGTTCTTGCACCAATAACACAGAACAGATCCATTATAAGCTGTTAAAGATATATAGTTTTAGCTGTTAAGATTTATCCACTTTTGGTAACTCGGAGCAGAACGATCAGAAGCAAACCTGGTGAACTGCTGCCTAGACACGTTCTGTTCTGGTAGCTACTGAAAAGCTCTTATTCTCTGCAGAGGTTTCAGCATGATGAAACTCAAGACCTATCACTGAGGGCCTCTGGAAACAACAGATTATGTTCTGAACTGACAATGCCAAATGAAATATTCATGAAGTGCATTAGCGTACCAAAGGCTACATTTTGGACAGGCACGGAGCCCAGCCCGCATCTTGCACTTAAGAGACATCTGAAGGCTGCCTGCTTGCTGACAAAAGTGGGGTTGTCAAAGACAAGGCAAATGCTGGCCCATCCTCTCATGCTCTCTCAGCGAGGACCACAGAAACCTAAGGAAGCAAAGAAAAGCTGGGGCACCTGCCCACTTCATCTGACTTCCCACTTCACTGGGGATTCCGAAGTAGCAGTGGAACTGATCATATGGGGGCTGGATTCCTGCTGTCGTAACGTCACTTTCACTGCTACTTCCTGTGATTTTTGGGGTGCACATAGTTCACACACAATTGTTTTGGTTTTTGTTTGCTGCTGTTTTCCCCAATGACCAAAACAGCCACACTATTTTTGTTTTAAAGGATTTGTAAGGCCATCTAAAAGATGGAGAACCATATTTTCCAATCATCAAGGAATGCTCATCATCATTAGGGAGATTTCACAGAAATAAAATACATAATATTTCAACAGCAGAAAGGGGACTGACCCTCCTTTAATGGGCACTTCTTACTCTGGGGTGGAGGGTTCTTCTTCAAAGGACTTGCCGGCCACAAGCAGAGGTAAAATTACCAAGGGAACGGCAGACTGGTGGCTTACAGGAGATGCAGTGTTCTCACCTTGGGGCCATAAAACACTATTATTCAAGACAGACTCTGCTTGAAATAGCCACTGGAATAAATCACCAGCAGACTCCATGCCCAGAGGAGTATGCTGATGAGAGGGTTTTCCCAAGCTCAGAAACTCTGCAGTCGATGCCTACCAAGGTCTGAGGACTGCAGGGGTGACACGCATTTTCTTATCAGGAGGTTTAAGAGAGAGATACGTAAAAATATGTGGATAACTCATTAAAGCTTTTAATGCACTTCTGGCACCACATGAGAACAGTTTCTTAAAGTAAAAAAAGACAACTTCAACAACATCAACAACAAAAACCTCCTTTACAAAAAGAAAACTGTCCAATGCAATTCATTTTATTTGCAAGGCAGTCAAAACGGGTTTCCTAAGAAAGCTGTCTCTCCATGTCCAACACCAAAAGAGATTCCGAAAGCCTCCAACTAGACAGATTGGACAATGGCTAGCCCTAACATTAGGAAGAGTGAGGGTGGCAGATGTATAATGGCAACAGTGAGAGACCTCCTACCGTTCTTCCTATGAGCCTGGGCCTCTTCCTGGAGAGCAAGGCAAAGCCAAAAGTAAAAAGTAAAGTGTGCTCCTGATCTACCACCCCATAGCACTGAAAGCACTCTCTGGGTGGTTTACAATTTAATTATGCAGGCTGTACATTGCCCTCCCCACCAGCAAGCTGGGCACTCAATTTACCGACCTCAGAAGGCTGAGTGAACCTCGGTCCGGCTACCTGGGATGGAACCCGGGTCTTGAGCAGAGTTTTGGCTGCAGGACTGTTGTTTAACCACTGCGCCATGAGGCAGGTGTGCCACACCACACGGCTCATCCTATACACCTAAACTGGCCTAGTACACTCCAGGGTGGTGTGTGTGGGATGATGTCCCATTGTGACCGCTGAAGGAAGATTCAGCTCCAATTCAGTCCGGTTCTCTGTGCACATATAACGGAAAAGAGTGCCATCATCATGTCCTTTTTCTCAGATAGCCAGACAGCTTTGGGGAAGACCCTCGCGGGAGCAAGATAAAGCACCGCAAAGGTAACCAAAGCAGCTTCTGTACATTTCCCTTTCATCCCAAAGACTCCTTTGTTGGGGCTCAGCTTTGTTTCACCTTCCTAGCAAAAGATAAAAAAGACAAACACATATATAATAAAACAAACACTGAGGGTCATTATTTTTTCCTTACAAATAAAATAAATAGCAAATATTTGGTAGTACCTTAGTTAAGCTTTCACGGGCCCTCCAGGGGCCACGAAAGGTTGCCTCAAGCATCAGATTTGCCTCAGATATAAAAAGAAATGCATTCACTGCTAACTGTTGAAGGTCTTTTTTTTCCTTCTCAAAATAGGAAGCGCACTGTTTCCTAATCAGGGCTGCTTGCAGCCTACGCTGTATTTTGTATGAACAACCATGACACCAAAGGACCAAAACAGGAATGTGTGCAGACTACAAAATACTCAAGTAACATTTTTAAAAGATCATCTCTGAGCAGCTAAAGAATGAAGTGGATTCCCTGCAGATAGAACCACAGGAAAAAGCATTTAGCTCTGTATAACAGATTTTACATAATGCTATTAAGCCTGTCAACTTACTGGAAAGTCTGAAGCCAAAGACTTCAAAACAGAAAAAATAACTGTTGACTTTCTGTACCACTAAAGTAGCCCTATAGTAAACATCACTGTCCTTATTACTAGAAATGTGTTTCACATTTACAGGATGTGTCATCTTTAATTCCAGGCAGATTAATTTAGAATTTCACTAAGTGCATACTAATATGTGAAATGTAGCAGCAGTGTCAAGACAAAATCAAATGAAACAGTGAAAAAGGGTTGCAGAAAAGAGTCAAGTCTTCTTCGTCTACGCCTTGAATTGCTTCTCTCACATAATGATTTTGCAGCATGCATCTCAAATATTGTAAAGGCAAACTTGAAGTGTAATGCAAAGCCTTAAGTTCACAAATATGGGTTATTAGATACTAAAACTAAGGGCTGACAGAACCTTATTTAAGCTTAAGTACAGTTTGTCCTGATTTAGATGGCACAAGAAACTGCAGTATATATGAAACTGAAACAACAACTTCTAAACCCATTTCCACAACCGTTCTGGAGAGATGGAGAAACACCCAAGGCTCTGGGCAGCTTATTCTCCTAACAGTACATCATGGTGTAAGATTACACCTGAACAAGGCCACAGTCCCATTTGAAAGTGGACTGGGCTGGCAAGCAGCATCCCAGTGAATCTTCAATAGTTGTTTCCACCACTCCCTGCGTAACTCATGTAACAGCTCTTTGGCACATCACCACAAAGCAAGGAAAAAGCTTTTCAACCCAAATCACATCCAGCCATCTTCTCTTGTGCCAGTGTTGCTCCTGACCCTTTAGGTTTCTTACATCCATTTAACTAGATAGAACAAAATGGCTCAAAAACTCTATTATTAGTAGCGAGTCTCAGGGTAGTGAGGACAGAAATACTTAATGTGTTCTTTTAGCTACCCTATGAGACGCATGGCAAGTGGGGGGAAAATCAGTTGCTATGGAAAGACTATGGAGAGAACATGGATCTAATCTCTGCAGTCTTATATCTTTTTCATTAATCGTTGCACTGTGGTACTCTTCTTCATGAATGCAGCAGGCTCCAGAGAAGAGAGGAAAAGAGACAAACTTGCAATTTCCTGCTTTACCAAAGATTTGCTACTGGACTTCATAAATCTGCTATATTCCTTTTTTTTTTTAAGTTTGCTTTTTGTTTTTTTGCAAGCCTTTAAAGTTCCCAATACAAAAAAGAGAAACATTTTGGAGAACTCACAGCATTACTTATGTCGTCATCTCTAAAGTTGTCATCAGAAAGATGACAGCTGGAAAAGGAAAATTTAAAAGATCAGCATACATCGCAAAAGACCATACATTCAATCCACACCTGTTCTGCATTGCAGAACAGACCATTTGTGATCATGTGGAACCTGCAAAAAAAAAAAAAAAAAAAAACTCCAAGAGAAACAAGAGGCTATTTCACATTAGACTCATGTTAATTGAAGCAAAACACACCTTTAACAAAGGCTACTGGATGCAATGATTTAATGTTCTGCATAACACCAATATGTCGCTAGCTGTGCAAGCAAATCGGGTTGGCTTCTTTTGCCTTTTACTGCAGAATGCAGTGGAAACATGAGGAAAGTAACTGATGGGCGGCTGATGAATCCTGGGTTAGAGAGATCTTGGTGGGACACAGCAAGGAACATTTTATGTTGTGGAAATAGAGTTGAGAGGAATAAAGGAAAATGTAGTAGGTCTTTTGCTCTGCACGTGGGTGGACCAGAGGCACTCTAAGCGCCATCCAACTTGATTATTCCACGTCTGCTCCTCCCTTGCACAGAACACCTAAGCTAGCCAAGAAGAAATTCGTCTCACTCACAAGTGACAGGAATCAACTACAAGATTCCCATCTGATTCCTCTTACAGGAATCACCTCCACAAGGACCCTCTTTCTGATATATATATCTCAATCATCTAAGGTTTATGACTGTTAAATAATTAAAGGAACACAAACACAATTTGGCAGTTTTGCCTCTCTCAAGTGAACAGTAAAAAGTATGGTTTAAAATAGAGGTTTGGGACACCAGGGCGCACCCATTTGTTAACCGAAGCAGGAAAGGAAGCTGTGAGGCAGAGATCTTAGGCAAACTGAGACTACGGCGCCACTGAAAACACAGCTTTTACAGGTCAGGATTCCCAGAAAAGCATTCATCTACACAAAAAGAGGAGTGAATAAGTTCTAGCCATGGGACTTTAATGGCTCCTTTTTTTTCTTTCTTTCCATTTTCATGTTCCTTCACTGATTCCCAAAAGAGATGAAATGATTTGTATTCATGAAAGAAGGGTACATTAAAGTTGTTTTTTTCATGTCCCCCCTCTGTCATTTAAGCTTTCTTTCAACCTGTGTCTGCCAAATCACCAAGGATTTTTTTTCTTTTCATCCGACAGCACCGCGAAGGCTGCTGCAGACAGCCAGTCAGAATACCCAGGAGGGGAACAGGTATTTCGAGGGTGGAAAAGGACCTGCATGAGTTGGAACCCAGATAGCAAGAGTGCTCTTTGCTTCCCAGTCCTTCCTTGTGAGTCAGGTTACTGTGTGCTGCTGAGCTCCTTCTCGTGGCTCTCATTTCCTGGATTACGCTGCATGTCTGACCACAGGCCTCAAAGAGAAAGCCTCTGCCTCTTCGTTCGAAGAACTGGGGTGTGGTCTCCAATCCACAGCTGCCTCCGCTGTAACTTTAAAACAACAGCCCTAATGCAGCCTGCATCTTTTATGACTTACATCTAAGAAAGACGTCCCTGGCAACATCCATCTTGCCATGAACTTTTGGACTTTTAAGTTCTTCACACTGGTACATGCCTGATGAAGTGGGCGATCCTGATCCATTAAAGCTTGCATATTCTATGATGATTTTTTTTAGTGGTCTATAAAGGCACTGCCTGTTCTTGTATTTGTATTGACCACACGACTCCCTTTTATTTCGCTCAAAATTCAGAACACGATAAAACTCAAATCCTATTTCTGGGCTCAAAACAACACAAACAAGGTCAACGGAGGCACAGGATAACCTGCACGTATTTCTTCTAAACTGGCTACTTTCAAAAACAAATCTCTGCAAACCTGGGATTTTCCAGTTTAACAAAAATAAATAAAATAAAGGCTACAGATGTGTGACATAAATTGTCAGTAGCACAGAAGAAGCCACTTTGTGCCAAGTCAAACTACGGGTTCCTCGAGCTCTATATTCTTCTGCGATGATTGGATGATTAAGCGTGGCTTTTAGTCTCTAAATCAATCCTTCCCCAGCTTGTGGCCCCAGATGTTCTCAGACCCTGACTCTCAGGAGCCCTGATCATTGGCTGTGGTGGCTAGGGCTTCGGGGAGATGTAATCCAATGAAACCAGGGCATCAAGCTTCAGAACAGCATTCAAAGGTTTCAGACAGAAGTCTTTCCAGGCCTCTCCAAAGATGTCAACAATTGAATTTTGGAATCTTTTATCCTGCACAGCATGTGCTTTATGACAGAGCTGTGGTTCTTGTTTTAAAGAACAAGGAGAGGCATCATAGGAGATCTGCACAAAAGCTCTGACCCCTGGTAACTGGGGACTTTTCACAACCAGCAGTCCTCAAACCTGCACACAGAAATCCCAATTACTGCAGCAGAAAGGTGGTCCGGGTGTAGAATTATTTTCTAACAACCTCTCCTTAAACAATAACCTCATGCACCAAACATGGCATATCCCAATATCTGAAGCATCAAAACATTTAAATATGAAATTCTAAGTGATTGCACCTCTTTCTAAGCAACCTGTCAGTCATTTACTCTTCTTAGAAAAGAGCATTCTTCCTTTTTGGAGGGGGGGGTATATGAAATCTGGAGCATTTTCACACAATTTCACCAAAATAACCCATTAAAGAGAAACTGTGGGGGAAACACCTGAATACATATATGAAGTGTTGCAAACTAGGCAGAGATCAGGAACTGAGAGAAACTATGATGGCACCTCTTCGCCATTTACCTTAGTTTGCGCAAATATACCCTACCTGTATATCTGTGTCTTTCACGGGCTCTAGAGGCTCAAATGTGGTCACTGCACTCAGGCTTTCCAACCGCTGAGATATGTGGGAAATGTCAAGCCCTCGGGACCCAAGAAGAACCGATCTACAAAAGAGATAAGAGAGAGGGAGGATAAGACATCAGCCGCTTCCCAAAGAGAAATAAAGCCCCTGGAGTTTTGAGACACAACTTTTTATTTCACAGCAACATATTGCTACCAGCCTACATGGCAATCCTACACATGCTTACTGGGAATTCCACTAGACCTTCTCCCTAATAAGATTTGCTTGAGACTGCAGCCTGAGCACCCAAACATGGGATAGAAGATTTTAAAGAAGCCCCCCCCCCCCCCAAAAAACTTACGCTTTGACATCTGCTGTCTCCTGTGAGGTGCGGGTGAGAGTCCGAGAGCGTAGGCGCTCTCCGGCCTGCTGTATCTCTTGGAGATTCCGTTCGACATGAGGAAGTTCGGCGATCCCTTCGGTCTCCGCTGCCAGCTGCTCTGCCTGCTGCAGGAGCTCACCAAACCCTTCCGCATCCATTGGCAAGGCCGGTTGCTAATATGGAAAACCTAAGGAAAGGAGGAGTGGAGGATGGCGTTTCAAAAAAGGAATGAAAGGTATCCTCAGACCAGCACCATCAACAGTATGTTGCCTTATCACTACCTCTTATTAACAGTTATGGACAAATCAGCCGTGAGGAGCTTCACCGGAAGAAAGAAAATATCTGCTAGTCTGCCATTATTTACTAACTTATTGGATTTATTCCAGAACAGGGAAAACCTGTTGTGTTAAAATAAGGGAAACAGCCCGACTACACCTGCTGCCTCTCTACATTGCCATCATGAAAATAAATAAATAAACCAAGGAACAATTTCTCTGTACAAATAGTCCATATTCTCAAGTGATAACTCAGCCATTCCAATCTCCTACATAAACATCCTCAAAATAAGGTAAGAATCTCAGCTATTATGTCAGTTTTCAAGAACAGCATCAGTGTTGTTAAGACTTGCCAGGAATAATTATGTGAGGTTGCACCACGACATATACCTGTAATGGCTGAAGCATGCAGAACACGCATCTTCAAAACCAAAGATGCTCTTCTAGCCGCTGAAAATTCCTGAAAATAGCCTCCCATACCATTAAAAGCTCAATGGGGGCGGGGGGGGGAACCTAATAAACAACACAGGTGGGGCCATGCAAATAGGAATTACATATTTCGTGTGCCACCAACTCAATCTCTCTCTGTCACCACCAGTTAAATCTCAAGATGGGTGAACTCTGAAGGCCTTAGTAGGCATGCAGATTCATGGAGGAGGCAGTCCTCAGTCTACACAACCAGGCCCTCTGGGTTTGAAAGGTCAAAAAAGAGCACCTGGAATCAAGTATGATTCCAACAGAGTTGCTGTTCTTTTAAAGCCACTAGAGAATCTGTCTGCAATGGTGAGCACCCATTAATTAGCAAGACGGCATCTGCCTTCTGCACCAGCTACGCTAGAGACAGACTGACATATAATACTTTTCACAATCTAATGGGATATTAATAGCATGCAAGTAACCATGGCCAGACCATGTCTTCCCTTCGAGGTGGTACACAACTGGAAACTGGAGTTGGAGGGAAATACTATGGATAACAGGTGCTGTCTGTGTCTCAGCAGCATTAATTGCAGTGCCAGGGGGTTGTCCAGACCAGGGAAAGCAACGTTAAAACTGGTTCACCAACACGACTTCGCCATTCTGTACCTGAACATCAGAAATACTTGATGAAAGATGGAGCTGTCTGGCCAAGCTACTTCTAGAAACTAAACAGTTAACCCACTACTCCATTCACGTTATTACCTGGATTTAGTTGGATAATTTTTATTTATTCAGATAGAGTGGGGTGAAACGACTGTGGGACCTTGCTTGCTTCTGTTACTCTTTTGATGTTCAGCCTTCTGAACTGTGTGCAGTCTCTGTACAGAGAAAACACTCCTCTTCAGCCCACTGCTTTGAATGCGGAAACGGAATAGAAGCAGGGATGAACGGGAATGTCATGCTTGCTTTCCTTGGGCATTTAGGCTGTCTGACACCATTATGCCTGAAGAAGGACCAGGGTGAGCTTTTATCTGTCAGCTTGGTGCTCCTGCCACCATCTAGATTTGTGGACAATAATGACCCATGCCTACCTACCTTACATGGCTATTTGAAAGATGAATTAGTCAAATGTGAAGCACTTTGAGTGCAGCCAACAAGCTGGCACTTAAGTGAAGCATTTGAAGAACTCTCTCCTGCTTCACACTCCACAAACCTCAACTCTACGACAGATGTTCTCCACGGTTGCAAGTCCTGTGTTTCACAGGGGCTAGGTTTTTACAGCCAGAATTGAACTAATTACTTGGGTGGGGGTTATTCATCTGACTTTTTATGCCTTCCAGTTGCACATTCTGTAATATATATATATTTCTGGAGGAAAAAACCAAAATAGTAGCTCTGGGTCTTGTATCTGAAGCTGCATGGCTCAGCTTGAAGCAAGCTCCAAGTTACATTTGAAGCTCTGATGGATTTTTGAGGGAAGATTTACGAGCAGAAGCTGGCAGGAATCTAATACTCAATCATGGTTATCTTCCAGGAAATCCACAAGGGGCTTCTATTCCAACATTAACACTTTTCACATGTATTCCTGCGTAGGAGTCATTTCAAAGGACTCTCAGAGAGAGATAAGTTATGCCAAAAGAGGCTGCAATCTGTTAAGTGCTCAAAAAGCCAGAAATTAGAAAGCTCCTATAATCCAAGGCTAATAATATATTAATATTGTTGTGCCTCTTCTCCTCTGATGCACTGTTTCTGTTCACATTGATCTCCCTGTGGGATTTTATTCCTATTGTTCGGAAACAGCTGTCAATCTACCTAATTTGGTCAGCTGATCTTTTGAGGAATTCTCAAGGCATCTGAACCAGCCTCTCCTCCACTGGATTGAAGACACAGATTCACTCTTAGGGTAGAAGATCAAACAATATTTGGCAGTTCAAACTAATTGGTAACAGACACAGATAAAAATAAAGCCATTTCCCCTAATTCCATCACACTCAAGGGTACTCAAGAAACAAGTCAGAGCTATAAGGGTCACCGCAGGCTTCAATGGCCAGGGTACGAACTATCCTAATAATTTCCTTCCACATGAGTCTTTTCATATGCAATGGCTCTGAGCCAATGTGGTGTGCTGGTTACAATGATAGACTCAAACTGGGGATCAAATCTCTGCCTGGCTACAAAGTGCTTCAGGTACCTCGGCCTTACCTTGCCAAGTTGTCATAGTGAAGATAAAATTGAGAAGAAGATGGCACACACCACCTTGAGCTGAATGGAGGAAAACAGGTAGGGAATATACAATTATAACAAACAAGGTAATGATTAATAAATGCTGAGCTGTAGTTTGGCCTTAGACAACAAGGCTGTGTGTGCTCTCTTGCCTTCTCTTCACTGACTCCACTTTGATAACTTCCACTGCCACAGAAGACAACTTCCCAGTACATCCTAATCAACACACTCTGGTTCGTGTGAGGCCCTCAAACCAGAATCACAAACCATGTTAAGGGGCAAGGAGCACATAAGCAGAAACCTTACTAATTTGTCAGTTACAATTCAAGCCCATCTTTCCTGAGCAGTCTTGCTCAAGAAAGGCAGGACTGAGCTGAGGGTTGGACTCGATGGCTTTATAGGCCCCTTCCAACTCCATTATTGTATGATTCTTCCAATGAACTCAAATCTGTGTATGTGACTCTCTTCCTTTATCTTCACAACAACCCTAAGAGGTAGATCAGACCGAGAGTGTATGACGAATCCCAAGTCACCAATTTAGTTCACAGTGCAGTGAGGAGAGCCTGGCTCTCCCATGTCTTACTGTAACACTCATGCCACTACACCATACAGGATCTCAATTAATGCAACACCAATCTACTCCTTGATGTTACTTGTGGAGAGATCCATTGGATTTTTCCCTAGGGACAGCTGGCAAATTAAAGTCATGCACATAAAGTGTTCTAAGTGTCGTAATAACTGAAAAGCTTACCTACACCCTCTGACTGGCCTGGCCCTGGCCGGCAAGGTTCACAAGAGAAGCAATAAAATGCACCTCATGTACACACAGCTATTCTCAATGCACCCCCCACCCATCACAACTGCAGGTATTTTACAAGTGAATTATAAAACCTGATCATTTCGTTTCAGTATTCAGGCAGACGCCAAGCTCGCAAACTACCAGTCTGTCTCCAGACAACGGAGACCATGCGGATCTCTCTCCCCTGCTTCAACATCACAAGTCAGGGAGCTCTTCGTTAGCATAAATGGCAATCAGACTTCCATAAGCCAATAAAGAGGGCAGACGCTTGGATACAGGAATCAGGGGGAGAGAGCCAGACCATGGTAAAAAGGCAATTTCATGCCCTGCAATGCAGTACAGGATGTCGCCTCATCATCTCCTTGCAAGTTGCTTCCCCCTTTGGCAGAGAACGATTGCACGGCTGCCAGGACAGCTTCTGCTGGCAGACAGTGCCCAAGGCAGCCGCCCTCCCACCTGTGAAGGCTGCTCCTGGCCATTCTAGGAGGGGCAGCAGTGTGTCTGCTGGCGCGGGCGTCAAGAACAGCACAGACTCCGCTTCGATCCGGTTCACTTCTCTTTTTCATTAACTAGCTCAATGGAAAGGCAGCGGCGGGAGCACAAGCAAATGTCCCAGACCATGACAGAGTCAATAAGCTCCGAGAGGCAAATCGCAGACCAAAGGCACTTCCCTGATCATTGAGCAAGGAGGAGGGGTTATTCGACACCGAGAAGTGACCATAAAGTCAGCTGAAACATTAAAACTTCAATATCAGGCAAAATCCAAAGATACAAAACAAAAACAAAAGGCAAAAAAAAACAACAACATGTGGCACCTTAAAGACTAACTATTATATATTCCTGACAAAGTGGATGTGTCCACGAAAGCTTACATTACAAGTTAGTCTTTCAGGTGCCACATGTTTTCGTCTTTTTGTTTGTTTGTTTTGTTTCTCTGGATTTTGCCTGATCTACTTGCACATACTAACATGACTACCCCTTTTTAAATTAAAACTGTCTGAGCTATCATTTAAAAACAAACTAATAAACAATTTGCCTTGATTGTAGCTGATTCTGTCTAATGTTTGGAAAGCTAAGCAAGTCAAACTTGGTTAGTACTTCAGAGGAAGACCGCAAGGGAATACTGTACGTAACCCCGACGGCCACCGCTGCTAGTCCAAATTAACATGACAAGGCTGGAGGAACCAATGGTGAAATTCAGTGGTTTAAATCCTGTTACCTAATTATCCTGGCCTAGCATGGGTTATATGACTCAGCATATAACTGATAATATCTAGTGTGATTTTTTTAACTTCATGCATCAGCTCTTCAGCCAGGTACTCCAACTCACAGAGTATCTGACAAGCATCCACACTAGATGAAATACACCTCCACCGCTGTTCTTTCTTGGGTTGGATGAATTGAAAGAGACTTATCAAGTATTTCCCTCCCATCTCCAACTAAAAAAAAAAAAAAGTGAAGTAGCTCAGGGTCACCAAGTTGAAGAACTACTATTCAAGCAAGCCATAGTTGCCAGATTCTGTGAGCTCTGTTTGTTGTGCAATTAAATCAGCATTTCCACTGAGCCCATCTTGTCGCGATGTTCAGCAAACAAGAGCACACATACAAGGAGGCATTTCATCTCAAAACACACATTCTAAAATGCTTTCCTTCTTCAATATATGCCAGATGATCTACTATTCCGCCCATATTAGTGGAGCTAAGGTGGGAGGTGGAAATTGCTTATGAATGTTACAAACGGATGCTACACTCACACAGAAAGCTGCTGCTGACGCGAGCAAGAGATAGATGGTAGAGGTGTGATCTTGCCTAAGTCAAACTCATTTAAACAACATTAAGCAGGAGGCATTCCTGGTGGGTGGTGTAAGAAACAATAACTTCTTGTTTAGTTAAATAAACTGAAACACAAACATGGAGAAGACACATATTGGTAGGCTCTTCCAAGAAATAGAAAAGACATGCTAAGAAACACTGTGCAGTGCCAATAATTGAAAAGTCATTCACCAGCAGTAGATCTAGCCCCGCAATGCAGGTCCACCTGGTAAATGCATACATCAACAATCATCCATGTACATTTACAATAAACAATCCCAAGTAGTAAAGTAAATAACCTTCTGTTGTTTGAATGCAAAGGCTCTGCCCAGATAAGAGCAAAACAGTCCATGGATCCTGGACAATATTCTAGTTAGCATTATTTCTAAACCCAGAGACCACCACATTAAGATCACCACATTTACATCCAAGCTCCAGTCTACTCTCAGTACGAAAGCTGAATTATTCCAAGTAGTCCAGCAAAGTTCAAGCATGTCTGGCTCTAGAAAGAGTGTTAAAAGCATTCTAGTTAACAGCACAAGGCTCAGCACTAGACATGCCCACATAGAGATATGTGTGCCTCTAGAGTGCTTTAGCATCACAACGCTGCAAAATAAATCATTTATTTGCAGAGAAATAGGGCAGAAATCCATGGCTTCAATACCCTTATTTTACAAAGTCATTGGCCAAAAGTCCTGTTGAGTAATATAAGCAAAATCATACGTTTTGGTCTCTTCTTTGCTGGTAGATAAAGAGCCTCCACTGTGATTCTTGGAGTGGGGTGCATGCCAGCATGCAACACCAAACACCCCCGCCCCAAAGAATCACGGTGGAGGGTCTTTATCTACTGGCAAGGAACAGACCAAAACTTACAACTTCACTTACATTACGCAACAGGATTTCAGTCATCATCACATTCAGTGAAACAAAGCAGAAATATGGGGAGAGAAAAAGAATTCTCAATGCAACCTAGCAGGCAAACAAAACATAAGCAGACTGGTTAATATGCAGAGTCTAACAGTGCTTCACCTAATTCCACAACAGAACGAAATGCACTGTTTCGAGCCTATTTTGGACAAGATGGCTTCTTACTCAGTCAGTAAAGCTAATGCAGAACTCCTCTGTGGAGATGCATCAGCCAGAAAGGATGTTAATGACAGTATAGCACTCAATTCCACAGTGTGACTCAGAAAGAAATCCCACTGTATTCAGTGGCACAGTTTGCACACTGCAGCAGTCTGCTATAGTGAGACCAGGATCTAAACTGTTTTGTCTCAGAGAGCCTGTGTCACACTGGTCAAAACAGAGCTGTGAAACATAAAGCCCCGACCTGAAATCTTCCATTCCTTTGCTGGAAGTTCACAAAGCAGTTGTACATGATTCAGCTTCTCTCCTGTGCATATTAAAGATGCAAAGGACAAGCAATGTCCCACCAGATGTGTGTGGCCTACATTTCCCATCAATCTTAGCCAACAGTTAGGAATGATGGGATTTATAAACCAGAAAATATTCTGGGGGACTGTCACACCCCTTCTGACTACTGAAGTATTGGCTTTTTAAATTACCACAGGAATAAATGTGTTTCCTTTAATAATCTTCACTTATTTCCTCTCTTCCTTCTTTGCTGCCACCAACCTTTAATTGCTCCTATGTGTGTGTATTTACCCCTATACTCAGGACCTTATAACATCACTCACATACCCTTCCCTCCGTTACTGAACTCAGCACCACTCAGCTTGAATAACACAACTAAGGTTTTATTAAAATAACAGTGTTAAAAGAACATTGCTTATTCTTAGGCTTTAAATTAATTCAGTACACTCCTTCACTCTTTCTATTACCTCTTCCCCACCACCATTCCTCTCAAACTATGCTCTCCAGCTTCTTTCACACATCTCAGACTCCCATACCACCTTCTCCCTCATCTCTCTACACCAGACTGCTCACCATTCTTATCAACATCTCATTCTCCTCACTCACCCTCTTCCATCACCTACTTACAAACCAATACATTTCAAGCAATACACTTACCATCACTATCCTGTTAAATAGAACCAGGCACCGTACGGACAACTGCCCACCCCACTTTTGGGGGGACAGCTATATTAGTGTCTTAGTCCAGGAGAAGAGTCTTGTGATATCTTAAGCGCTAATACATTTATTATACCACTACATGTCTGTTAGTGGCATCTAAGACAATCTTAGTCTTCCTCTCATTCATATTAAAGACAAAAAGTCCTTTTTGGTCTGCTTGCTTACATCCCCCATTTTGAAATGTGCTAAATGTACTCCTATGATCTAGTTCTCCTGACCCTCTCAGTCTAGCTCCACACACACAACAAATGTTGTTCAAATAATTTTTCAGCTACTGTCATTGTGCCATGAAGAGAAAGGGAAAACATAAGCAGGGAAGAAGACTGCACATATAGAGAAAGAGTCTCATATCAAAGAGGTAAAATTAGAACTAAGTGGTAAATGTGTAACCCATAACAACAAGAATTTCACATATGCAGGGTAACTAATGAGCCTCCAAATGTTGTTGGGCTACAAGTCACATCATCCTTCATATTTACCTATGATTTAAGTTACAGTCCAAGATTATTTGGAGGGCCAGATGTTACTTATCTAGACATAGAAATCAATAGGATCTGGACAGAACTAACCAGGAGACAGACCTTGGATTCAAGCGGGACTATTCAATATATCAAGATAATGTTGTGGTAAACAAAGGAAATTCCATACAGAGATACTCGGAAAAGAAAGGAAAATTGTGGCATCAAGTAGCCTTTCTTCCTGACTCATTCATGCTCTGGTGAACTAATCATTGACAGATACTGGAAAGCTAGAAAAGATGCACAAAAACAAAATGATGACATTTCCACATTAATCTCTTACAGATGACAACAAAATCTTGCAGCACTAACAAGTTTTTGAGGCATAAATTTTCACTGCCTGTAGCTCTCCTCCTTAGATGCCCTATGACTGCTAAAAATGAACATGGGGGTGAAGCAACCACAGTATGACGGAAAGTGACAAGGCGACCCTCTTTCAGACTCTCAAGAGAAAGAAAAACCAAATGATGGGAGGTTCCAGCTCCATATCCGGAAGAAGCCAAGGTTAAGGAGGGGGCTATCCCCTTTATATCTCGACCCTAAAAAATATCTGACTGACCACGTTGAGCAACAGACCCCTAAACTAGGCATACGTTTTGGTTTATTCCTTTTTATTTATTTAATTCATTCATTCCCCCACCTTTGCACTACAAAGTAGTGCTCCAGATGGCTGACAACTGTCAATTAACAGAACAGGAAAAATCCAGATGTGGTTGCCAGAGACTTCAGTGTCCACCCTCTTCAAGTGGCTCAGATCAATCTTACAACCTTAGAACTGCAGAGCTGGAGAGGGACCCTGTGGGTCATCGAGTCCAGCCTTGGGTCGCTTTCATTGGGGTTCAAATGGTTCTATGGCTCTTCCCAAGCGAACCGTCAGGCTGCAGAACCCGGGGGGAGTGGATCTTACCTTTTATGAGTTTTTCGGAAGGGACTAGAAACCTTGCTTTGGGGAGGTGTGGGGTGGGGTCCACAACTCCCATCAGCCCTAACGCCGCAGCCAGTGGCGAGGCATCATGGGAGTTGCAGTCCCCAAAGAGCCCCCTAGAGGGCCGCAGGGGAAAAAATTAGAACCCCACATCCGGGTACTTCGGCCTGAAACCGCTTTGCTTCTCTCACGGCCAGAAAAGCGCGGGGAGGCCTTGAAACAGGAAAAGCCGTTCAGGGACGGGAAGGAAAGCGGAGCAAACCACCGTCCCGCCGGCCCGGCCCGGCCCGGGTCTCTTACCCGCCTCGGTTCCCCTCGTTCCACCGCCGGCGCCCTTCACGTCAACGGCGAGCCCGCTCCGCGCCGCGTGCTCTGATTGGCCGAGAGAGGCCGGCGTTTCCCAGCATGCCCCGCGGAGGCCCGGGTGCGCCTGCGCTCGAGGGGCCTTTTCGGCCCGCCCTCCCTTTTTTTCCCCTCAGCTTCGCTTTGTGAAGCGGCCGTGGGTGGTGGAGCTACCAATCAATCAATCAATCAATCAATCAGAAGGCTGGGGGGGGGAAGGGGCAAGAGTGCCACTATTTAAGGATGGGAAAACGGGATGGAGGGCTTTCACCTCGCTTGAGGAGTCACGTGGTAGCAGTGTAAGCGAGGCTGCTTTGCTGCCTTAAGTAGCTGAAGCTACTACTAGCCAGGCTTCGTTGCCTTGGAAACAGGAGGCCTCATCTTCCATGGCAGCCCACCCAAAGGGCCCAGATTTCCTCCTTCAGTCCCCCATATATCCCTTGTAAGGGGACACCACCACACCCGTCGCGAAGGATCTGTATTAGTAATAATAAAGAGAACTTAAATAAAGTCTCAGAAGTCTGTCATTCATTCAGGTCTTCATGCCATATAGTTTGAACACCATGTCATAGACATATATCATTGTCAAAGAGCATATTCCACACTCCATATTTATGTTCAATTTTTCTGGAAAAAAAACAAAACGAAAAAAGGGCTTTGGGGAAAAAAACCCATTTTTTCTGCATTTCCCTCCCCCCCCCCCCAGGCCTTCCCATCTCTTATTTTTTACCCCTTTGATATATTTCCAATCCACCATGAATCAAGGATTCTAAGCGGTGGTCTCAGTTTAATAAATCAAATTCCCAAACTCCCTATATTGAAAATATATTTCCAGTCACCATGTGCGGCTCTGAAAGCTGGACCATAAAGAAAGCTGACAGGTGAAAAAAAATGATTTGTATGAAATGTGGTGCTGGAGGAGAGCTTTGGGGATGCCTTCGAAGGACAGAAAGACCAACAAGTGGGTCCTAGATCAAGTCGAGCCTGAACTCTCTCCGGAGGCAAAAACGGTGAAGCTGAAGCTGTCCTACTTTGGCCACAATATGAGAAGGCAGGATTCTCCAGGAAAGGCAATCACGCTGGGAAAGGTGGAAGGCAACAGGAAAAGAGGAAGGCCAAATGTGAGATGGACTGATTCCCCTAGGAAGCCACAGGCTTGAGTTTGCAAGAGCTGAGCAAGGCAATTGAGGGCAGGACGTCTTGGAAATTGCTCATTCATAGGGTCACCATGAGTCGGAGGTGACTTCACGGCACAGAACGACAACAGATAGATGCATGATGCACAATGCCTCACCTGCCTATACGACAACCCTGTGAGGGAGGAAGCCTGGTTGACTGAAGGAGGCTACACTCTTCCTTTCCCCTTTTTTAGGTGCAGGTGGTCGTTTGTTTCCCCTGAGCTAATGTATAAAGAATGCTTCCCTCTGTGCCGTTCTGTTATTTATTTAATGTATATGCTGCCCAGTCATGCAATGTGCACTCTCTGGGCGGTGGACAGCCTACGCATAAATACAAATAATGCAATAAATTAAATTTTGCACTAGGGAAATGTGCTTGTGGGAGTGCATGCTTTGTGTCTGCGGGGAAAACAGCTTAAGAAAGAACAGGCTTAGTCAGGAGTCAGCTTGGATGCATATTAATTCATTAATTTCAATGAACTAACAGTGGAAGCGCGTAGCTGCCTCCAAACATTTGCCAAAGGGCTGCTGGGATCGCCAACAATTAACGAAGGCTGAAGGGTGGCTTGACCAGGGAGGTCATCCTCCCACCGCACTAGCACAACGTTCATTCATTTGTCTCATTTCTGGGCTGCCTTTCTCCTTGACAGGCTGACTTAAAGACAGTATAGAAAATTACATTAAATTCGAAACACAATATGCGTTAAAACAACTGAATTATGATAGTAATTAAAATATAATGAATCATTTAAAACTTTATAAACAAACAGACTTAGGGGACTCAGTGGTGGTTCTTAAAAGCCCTGCCTGGACTCATGGGTCGAAAAATTGAAGGATAAAAGCGAGGTGGCCAAGGGTCTGCCCTACCGGTGGTGGCTTTCCCTGCAGTCAAGCTGGTGAATGAATTAACCAATTACTGCAGTTAGGCTGGTTAATTAATTAACCAACGAATTAATTAACGAAGACCCACGATCCTCTTCCCTGAATTAATTAATTAATTAATACATAAATAAAGACTCATCGTCCTCTTTTCCGTTAATTTATTAACGAATTAATTCATTCAGGCAGCTGAGAGACGAGCCCGGCATGGGTCCTCCACGCCGCCGGGAGGCGATCGAGGCCAGGAGCCGGCCGGTCTGCCCGCCAGTGGGGGGGGGGGGGAAAGATAAGGGGGCGTGGCCGGAGGAAGAGGACGGGGCGTGGCCTCGGGTGGGGGGGGTCCTGCTCCCCTCCGCCGCCGTCGCCGCCGCCGCCATGCCGTACGCCAACCAGCCGACGGTGCGGATCACGGAGCTCAGCGACGAGAACGTCAAGTTCATCATCGAGAACACGGACCTGGCGTGAGGAGCGGGGGAAGGGAAGGGAAGGGAAGGGAAGGGGCCGGCGGAGCTGGGCTGAACCGGCCTTTGGCGGACCCCCCACCCCACTCCACTCCCACCCCCGCAGCGTCCAGATCCCTCCCCCCCCCCAGCGCCGACCAGCCAGGCTCTTTACTCGCGTGTCGCCCCCCCCCCTGCCCCCCCCACTTCCCTGGTCGCTGCGGCCCTCTTGCTTGGAAAAAGGCGCCGAGGAGAGAGGTGGCCGGTCGTGGTGGCTTTGGACTACAACCCCCATCATCCCCGTGGCAGTAGGACCCCCCCCCCCGACCCTCATCCCCCCACTGGCCTTGCCGCCTGGGGCGTGTGCTGGGGGTTGCCGTCCAAAGACACGGCTTTGCACGCCTCTCGTGCGCGGTTTGGAAGTGTCCTCTGTTCCCACTACAAGTCCCAGAATCCCCTTCTCACACACACACCCCTCTGTTCCCACTACAAGTCCCAGAATCCCCTTCTCTCTCTCTCTCTCTCTCTCTCTCTCTCTCTCTCTCTCTCACACACACACACACACACACACACACAAACCTCTGTTCCCACTACAAGTCCCAGAATCCCCTTCTCTCTCTCTCTCTCTCTCTCTCTCACACACACACACACACACACAAAAACCTCTGTTCCCACTACAAGTCCCAGAATCCCCTTCTCTCTCTCTCTCTCTCACACACACACACACACACACACACACGCAAACCTCTGTTCCCACTACAAGTCCCAGAATCCCCTTCTCTCTCACACACACACACACACACACACACACACACCCCGACTGTCTCAGAAAGTCCTGGGGGTGGTCCCAACATCACACTGGTTTCGAACGGGTTGTGATGGAGGGGAAAACAACGCAAGGGCCGGGTTGGGAGGGTGTGTGGCAAATACGATTACAGGCATTTATGGGGAGCCAGTTCAGCAGATCGCAGGCCCCCCCCCCCAAAGATCCTCCAGGAGCTGCAGGGAGCCCCAGAGATTGGCGGAGGAGGAAGGGAATCCCTCCTGCTTTTCAGAAACCGTTTGTGTTTTTGGTCGGCTTGGTGTAAAACATGGCAGGGGACACGGTGACCTAGTTCAAGGGCTGAGAAGTCCATGCCCAGCCAAACCCCCCCCCCCAAAAAAAACCACACCCTTTTGTCCCTGAGATTGTGCCCCTTGCCCGCCCCCACCCGCCTGGCCCCAAAGGCAGCGCCCCCTCTCCTCCCTGCCCAAGAAGACCCCGGGAAGAAGGGCTGGGGCGCCCCTCTCCTCTCCCGGGAGCTTCCCATGGCCGTCTGAAGACAGGATGAAATGAGCCTTCGGGCTTCTCCAGCTGCTTAAACGCTGAGGAACAAATATATGGATGTAACCTTTGCTGCAAAAAATACACTTGAGTTGTGATCAGTGTTTTCATGTTTTTTTTTTAAATTCCAGAGTAGCCAATTCCATCAGGAGGGTGTTCATTGCTGAAGTTCCCATCATCGGTACGTCCGCCTCATTTGTGGTTTTGCCTCTTTTGCTTTGACCTAACCATTGGTGCCAGTGCTGAGCTAGCCCGACAGGCCTCTGTTTGTGCCAATGCTTTCACGGATATAGGCCCATGTGGGTCTCTCCTTCTGGGAATGGGCCCGTTGTGGCCCTCCAGAGGTGGTTGGACTACATCTCCCATCCGCTCTCGCTAGTATAGACAGTGGTGAAGAATTTTAGGAGCTATAATTGAGGAACATCTGGAAGTCTGCCTTTTGCCCAGCCTTGCTGTTGATGGAATGCCAGTTGTGCTAGGGTAGCGTTTTCCTTGTAAATGACTGGGGTCCGTTCCCTAAGCATCTCCAGGTACAGTTCAGAAGAAGTTCCAGAAATGCATGGTAGGTCTGTGGAAGCAGGGCTATGTAAGAAGAGCCTGTGGACTGGCTGGAGAGCTCAGTGGCTTAGGGATTCAACTGTGGAGCCCGAGGTTGGGAGTTCGATTCCCCCACTGGGCCTCCTGGGAGAAGAGCCAGCCTGGGTCTCCTTGGTAAAGCTGTAAAGTCCCAGGGCACCTCCAGAGGAAGGGGAGGGTCAACCACTTCTGTCTGTTCTCTACCTGGAAAACTCTGGGGTGGAAAGGCAAGTTCATCATCGAGAACACCATAAGTCAGAATTGACAGCACATCATGATGATGATGATGGTGGACTGATAAAGCACCCAGCAGACCTGTGAGGCTGTAGCACAGTGCTCAGGCCTTTAATATGCAAATAGTCCCACATCTGCCATGGCCCCTGCAGCTCCTTCCCACTCCCATCTTCCCCTCGTCTTCTGCCCTGCATCTCTAGAAAACAAACCAAAAAAAAAATTAGAGTTAACTAAAGGGCTCTACTGACACAGCGGCAGAGGTGCATCATGTGAGGCTGACAGGAATGAGAGAAAGGCCTCCTCTGATGATTTAAAAAAAAAACACAAACCCACCAGGCACATAAAGGAAGATTCAGTATTTCGGGTCATTTGGACACAGGCTATTTAGGGCTGAGATTTTCAGTTTTACCTTTATTGCTAACACTTCTGTCAGTGATCTCTGAAACTGAAATAATCTGAGAGATTCAGGGACTGTAGCAGAAAATGGTGCGCATCATCCCCAAGCTGCTGTTCCCAAAGTAATTTGAAACAAGACATTGCGAGCAACCCTAGCTAGATCTAAAGTCTCAGCCTCGCCTGAAAGTCTGTGTTCTCTTTCCGTTAGCAAGTGAGAATAGGCTGCCTTCCTTTGATGTTGTGGTTTGATTTGCAGCCATCGACTGGGTCCAGATAGATGCCAACTCTTCCGTCCTCCATGATGAGTTCATTGCACACAGACTGGGCAAGTATTCTGCGAGTGGAACGAAGGGACGTTCGTTTCCAGGGCTTCTTTAAAGATGACACTGATAACAGCGATGGTCTCAGTGGTGATTGTGATTTATGTATCAAGCTCCCACAATATTTAGGCACGGTACATGGTTTTGGGTAAAAGATGTAGATACTGTGAACTAAAAAAGGAGGTGACAAAACTCAACCTATTGCATGCTTTCTCTGTATATTTGTTGGTTTGGGTTGTTTCTCTGCCGGCTTTCTTGCTGAGGGGACCCATTTTGGTCTGTGTGTGTATTTTGTGTCTCAAAATTTTGTGTATTTCTATGTAAAGAGGTTTTCCTGTTCCCTTCCCTAGATATATATTTGTGTGTATGTATATGTGTATGTATCTATATATATATGTCATCTGCCCACCTTCCAGCCCACCGTTCACTTGAGGCTACAGCTGTGTTTTCATTGAACTCTCCTGTCTCCCCAGGTCTGATTCCACTTACCAGCGATGATGTTGTTGATAAACTGCAATATTCCAGGGTGAGTATGTGCCCCAGTTTGCACAAGATTTTTGTAGAGATTTCTCTGAGAATGCAGTTAGTGGTGAATGAGAAGGATCTCTACCCTAATCTTTCCCTGAAGTCTTTAAAAGAAAGAAAGAAAGGAAAAAAAGCAGGTTCTGTTTATAGCACAATGGTTCTCATCACCTCCACCCCTAACTGTGCTGCCTGGGAGTTGTACTCCAAGACCATTTGGGGGCCCTGGGTTGGCAGCGACCCTGCTTTGGCGAAAGAGGCTTCCGACTCCTTTTGAGCCCGTGTCTCTTCCTGGCCTTCAGGAGTGCACCTGTGATGAGTTCTGCCCGGAGTGCTCCGTGGAGTTCACCCTGGACGTCCGATGCAACGAAGACCAGACCCGCCACGTCACGTCCCGTGACCTCATCTCCAACAATCCTCGGGTGATACCGGTCAGTCTGACATTCCTGCTCTTCTCCCTCAGTAAAGTCTCCTTTGCCCCTCTTTCTGCAAACCAGCATAGGGGGAGAGAAGACCAGAGGATAAACACAGGAAGGAAGAGCCTCTGGGACACACAGAAACATCCTTTATTTAGCACCAAATAAATGCTCAGGAAGAGGGTTCGGGAGACTCACACCTTCCAAAGCACGGCTGATGGCGGCAGATTCCAGAAAGCGATACGGAGGCTTTATCTTTCGTTCAAAATGAGTTGGTTGAATATTTAAATAATAATAATTCTGGCCTAACTGCATTCCTTTTGTCCAAGTGGAGAACCCACCGTCTAAATTCCCAAAAAGCAAAGGGTGTTGTGCTTTCTCTCTGTGATCCACAGGTGACGTCCCGGAGCAGAGATAATGATCCGAACGACTACGTGGAGCAGGACGGTGTGTATCCCAGCAGGATGAGATCCGCAGAGAGAAGTAACACTGTAGTGGCGAGGGTCTTAGTTCTTATTCTCCCACCCTTGGATGGGAAGCAGCCACCGATGTAATAGCTAGGGGTGGAACGTTGACCGAGACACGTGATGGTCACATAAGAATGCCTTTAGCGTCTGGTGACCGCTGACGATCTTGAAGCAGGGTTTTCAACCAAGGTCCCCCTCCAGGTGTGATCAGAAATCTTTATTATTACAGTCATATCAGATTGCACCGTTCCCCTGTCAGAACCACATCCAAAGCTCTGGGGGGGGGGGGGGGTTAAATTCTGCAAATGCGGTAGGACTTCCTTGCCCCCTCTTCTTAGGAACTTTTCCCAAGTGGATGACACGGCTGATGACGTACCCGTGGGGGTGATTCCCAGACGAGGGAGTGGACTGTGTGTTTCCGAAGGGCTGGCCGCTGGAGCTGTGCAGCTACACAGAGCTGTTTGGGCTTCTTCTGGGAGATGCTTTGGAAGGACAGGTGTGGTCTCCCAGGTGTCGTGCCTTACAGCTACTCCATCCCTTCGTCACCAAAGGCATGTTGTTTGTTTTTTCTTCAGACATTCTTATTGTCAAGCTGCGGAAAGGGCAGGAGCTGAGACTTCAGGCCTATGCTAAGAAGGGCTTCGGCAAGGAGCACGCGAAGTGGAACCCCACGGCAGGAGTGGCCTTTGAGTACGACCCAGACAACGCGCTGCGGCACACGGTGTACCCTAAGCCCGAGGAATGGTGCGTTTCCATAACGTGGTTTAAGAGATGATTTAGAAGAGAGCTCGGCAGGTGGTGACCTCTGGGTACGATGTTCTGTCTTGCACACACACACTTGCACAACTGGCCACCCCATCCTGGGTGCACCAAAGGTGGTATCTTGCTGGTGTGCCCTGGTCTGTCATCTCTCTCCATCTGTGCTCTGGATGCTCGCAGGGAGACTCACTCGGGTTGTAGAAGCAATTTGTCACATTCAAGAGAACGGTCAACCATGGATCTCCAGAGCTGATAAGTCAAAAACGGGCGTGGAATGCATAGATTCAGGAAAATTACACACCCCAAAGGGTGTGGTAAGCTAAAGTGCACTAAAACGCATCACACTAGGAGAAAGCTACTTGCGAAAAGCATGCAGGGATGAGAACGTACAGAAATTTATATCTAGGGAGTCAAGCAAATGGAAAGAAAGCATGTGCAAATGTTTTCTTGGCTAATTTCAGGAGCTTATGTGAAAATGGATCAAACAGAAATTGTGGAGGAAAATGAGAAACTGAGCAAAGAAGAAATGTACAGGGTAACCCGTTCCATGTGGGGACACTGTCGAAAAAAGTCCTGCGGCTTGTCAGTTTTGGATAGGAAAGCCACAGCGCTTTCTTTCTCCAGCGATCCAAGTGAAAGGCACTCCTTCACAGAAGCTTGACCCAGACTGGATGGTGCTTCTCTATAGCGATAAATCAAAAACAAACCAGTACAGAAATTTCTAATTAATGTTTTATCTTTTATTACCGGCCAGAATCCTATTGCCAGTCTGCATGCGTGTAAGGGAAGTTGTGTGAGTTCTGGCAGCAAATGGCTGCTCTCTGATGAGATGCTGGTTGTATTTCTGGGCCTGTGCGCCAGATTGCCTTCAGCTGGGAAGGTCGCCAAATAAATACAACGCGCTGCCTTGTCAGAGCTGCAGGTAAAACTCTTGAACTGGAGAGGGCCGGTTGGCCCTTTTGGGCCCCATGCCTTCTCTGGGCAGGTTCAAGTTGAAACGTTTCGCTTTTCAGCCAACCTTAGATGAGAGTGCAAAATACTGGACCCGCTCAAGATTTCTAGTGACCTTTGCAACCGGATAAGCAAGGATCTGGAACTGAGTTTCTCTTTGTCAGAGCTCAGCATCCTAGCAATTGTGCTTCCTGGAATCGGCTCACATTCCCTCGTTACCTCCGTCTCCCTTTCCTTTATCCACCAGCCGAATGCTAGCTTGCAGTTTTTGCCCCTTCACGAGTCCCTTTTTTTGCTAAAAGCAGGAAGGAAGAATTGACGTCTTCATTGCAGGTGTTCTTTTCTCCAGCCGACTCAGGTCAGTCTAGGGAGCTCCCGCCACTCATTCTTCTAAAACCCGGTGAGGCTGGTCAGGCTGAGAGAGCGGGATGGGCTCCAAGGCCACCCGGTAAGTTCTCTGGCCAAGTGAGAATCTGAACCCAGGTTTTAGCCCGGCGCTAACCACTACACCACCACACTGTCTCTGAAGGCTGCCAGGTGAACGCTGAGTTCCTCTCCTTTCCATCCTAGGCCGAAGAGTGAATACTCTGAAATTGATGAAGATGAAGCCCAGGCTCCATACGATCCCAACGGGAAGCCGGAGAGGTAAGGGGTGTATGGGTATTTGAACCACCTTTTCCCCATGCAGTGCCTCCAGGTTGCATCGAAGGGCAGCTGCCCTCCTCTCTGTACAATGGGAGTTGTAGTGCAACACCTCCAGAGGGTGCCTGGTTGAAGGATGATTAGCAGCACTTAAGGAAAACTCTATTCTTCACCCTCAGCTGTGAAGGGCAGCATCTCCTAGGCACCACAAAGCCACGAACCCAGGTTGCCCACCCCGTTTCCACTCAGAAAGGAGCTCCGGCCAGCCTTTTTTCCACGGGTAATTGACCCATGTAGTTGTGCAGGGGTCGAGAGGGTCACTTGTACTGTGGAACACTTGCGTGTCACATTCGCAGTTCACTCAGCAATATGTCCCCCACCGTTGGCGTTGCCTGGTTTCTGAACACAGTCCTATGGGACACGTCGAAGTGACTGCTTGGCATCCTCCAGATGTGCTGGGTTGTAGCTGTCCCACTCTGGCTGTGGAAGGTTGGTATTGCAGCCCACCACATCTGGAAATGCAAGAAGGCCCCCCACTCAGACAGATGGGATTCCCTTTAGATCCTCCCAGGGTGGTGGATTTCCCTCGCCACTCTCCCCTCCTTAGTTTTCGCCTGGCTGCCCAGGACGGAACAAGGAGTTCGTCTCTTCCTTGCTCTTCAAAGGGGCCTCTTTCCTCTTGCAGATTTTATTACAACGTCGAGTCGTGTGGCTCCCTGCGTCCGGAGACCATCGTCCTCTCGGCGTTGTCCGGCTTGAAGAAGAAGCTGAGCGACCTCCAGACCCAGCTCAGCCAGGAGATCCAGAGTGACGTGCTCACCATCAACTGATTCTCCTCTGCCTCCTGAAGCGGTCCCACTATGGAGGAACCGGGGACACCTCTTGCCGTTCTTATAGATCCAGAGGCATTTCTTTGACAGACAGCCTTCAAGGCTCCCTAAACCAAGTTGTTGGACTGAGGAAATAGTGTCAAAGGCATTAAAGACGGTCCGGGCCATTTTCCTCATTTCCTTTTTTCTTCTCATCCCCCACTGTATTTGGACCTTTGCTTTTTTTTTACACACACACACACACACCCGTCAACAGCTTTCTTCCCAGCTTCTTTTCTGTCCCCTGTTCTCGGGTCCGTCAGGCAGTGGGCATAATAAACGTGCCCTGCCTGGCAGATATCCAGGCGATGCTACTGATGTTTTAGAATATTTCCATTTGCTCCTTTGTTGAATAAAAGCCCTTTTCCTGGTTAGCCACGTCTGGAGGTTTGCCTGGTGCTGAGGAAAGGAGACATCAAAGCCCCCCGTCTCTTTTCCAGTTCACATTAAGTCGGCAACGGCCATGTTTGCTTTTAGCCAATTCTGTGGTTGCAGTGGGTTGGAACTCTCCGTGGTGCTGATCATGGTTCAGGCCATAAACATGCATCACTGATGCAAACCAGAGGACCTTCAGATGGATGGGAGGGAAAATACTGATAACTTTAGAACCCAGTACAGGAAGGAAAACTGAAGGTTAGGTTTGAGAAGAAAACAGGCATTGTATGCAGTGGGGAGAGAGGCATCAGTTCTGTATACCTTCATGGGTTTGTACTGGGGGTGAGAAGAGGGACGGAAGAGGAGATGAAGTCCCTCGCTCTGGAGTTCAGGTGACCACACAGCCACGTGGCCTGTCCATCCTTGGACCTCTATCTGTCCAGGCTACTAAATTGAGAAGATTATCTGGCCCCCGAGTCTCTCTGTGAGAATTACTCCTGCAAAAAGTGACAGAAATAAAACAAGCCTCCATCAGGACCACCAGACTGCCTCCAGCAGTTAGCATGGTTACAGGCACTTGCCAATATGTTCCAGCTTGCCTTTAAAAAAATACTAGGTTGCAACTGTCTCCTTTGAGAAATACTGGACCCTTGAAGGAAGGGAAAAAAGGGGAGGGAGAAGAAATTTCCCCCGATATAAAAATAGTTAAATAGAAGGTTTTTATGTCTTAAAAAATCTCTTACATGTAGGAAAGCTGCCTCAAGTCAGTTTCAAATCCAAGAGAGAGGATAACCGTAGATGAATTCTTAAAAGGGTGAAATGTTTTGAGCTCTACAACTACTACCACGTTGGCTGAGATGTTACAGTTTTAGTCCAAAAATGTACTATTCCCAAGCACCAGCCATCTACGATTGTCCCTTCATTTATTGGAAGGTGGCAGTGAGCTCGCCAACACTGGAGGCTCCAAGAGAATGTTAGACAGATATCTGACAGATCTACTTTGGTTGGGATTCCCGCCTTGAGCGGGGAGTTGGACCCAATGGCCTTCGAGGCCCCTTCCAACTCCATGATTCCATGAAGGGCTGATGGAGAGGCAGCAAGTGGTGCAAGGTCAGTCAGCAAGCTTTGTCGCCCTGTGAGAACTGGAACCTTGGTGTTCCTCCAGGCACTGCACATGCTCTAATGAGTTCACCACATGGATTGAAATGTGTGTGAACAAGTGCCAGGCAACTGGTCAGCCTTCATGCCGGCGCAGCCTTCAACGGCATGCCAAGAAAACTGGACACAAGGCATCGACTAAGGACTCAAGAGCGGCAGCTGGTAACCCTTAATTCCAGCCAACATAGTTGACCAATTTGAGAAGTTGCTAGCGCTGCCAAGCACAAGTTGAACTAACGGGCATGGGAGAGGCTTTATGTAATAGTCTCTTTGTGTACAGAAGCCTGAGGGGAGATCTGATAGCGCTTTTCAAAGATGTGAAAGGTATTCGTACCGAGGAGGGACAGGATCTGTTTCTCAATCATCCCAGAGTAGGACACGCAACAATGGGCTCACGTTACAGGAAGCCAGATTTTGGCTGAATATGAGGAAAAACTTCCTAACTGTTAAAGCAGTACAACAATGGAACCCATGACCTCGGGAGGTGGTGAGGGCTCCAGCGTTCGAAGCATTCAAGAGAATATTAAGACAAACCTCTGTCAGATCTTTGATTTGGATTCCTGCCTTGAACAGGGGGTTGGACTGCCCCTTCCAGCTCCATGATTCTAGGGTTCTATATGTGGGAATGCCTGCTGCCTGCAAGTGTGCGAGAATGCTCATTTTCACCCCTTCAATCCCTGCCTCTACCCAGGGCTTAACAAGGACGGTGCCACTAGGGCCTTGCCCCAGGGCATCAAAACCTGCCGGGGAGTCTACTGGTTAGTGTTAGGAAAATAAATAGCAGCATCTCCCAGCCCTATTAACTTTCCTTTTCTTTTTCCCATCATAAGCATTATCTTTCTTTTTGCGGGAAGCATGCATGGTACGTATTCTCTTCCTTTTTGATGGAAGAGTGTGATGCTAGTGGCAGGTGCCAACACGGGTAAGGTAACGGCTTTGCCTCTACCTATAACCCTCGGCTCCACCCGCCGTGGCCCGCTGCGTCTTCTGCCTCAGCCACCCTGCTACTGCTTGCTAAAAGACTGGGGAAGGAAGGAAGGAGATAACAGGAGTGGCTGTTATTTACATCTGCTGGAGGGCAAGACGAGAGACAGGAAGCAGACGGCACAGGAAAGGTGTCATGGTGCCCGGCGGGCACTAGGTGGCGCCAGCCATTTACAGGTAGAGAAGATGATCAGACCATAGAACGCACCTCTTAATGACATCGTGGTCATCATCATCATCTGAGAACTGCAGAGCTGGAAGAATCCCAGTTTGGATTAAAATACTAACATGCATAAACTCATGGTAGCTTTAGGCTGATTGACTTCATTACATTGTGCTATTCTCTTTCATTCATCAAATCTAACAAGTGGTCTTAATGACCGCTTCTAAAATGTCTTCCATTTTATAACCCTCTGGTGTCCTATTTCTTCAATGTTTATTTGTACCACCGGGGGGGGGGGATGTTACAAGGGAACGGTGGGTTGGCTGCACAGTTGATTTTCGACTGCCTTTTGCTCTATCATTGATTCGGTTAGTGGTTCCATCTGTTCCTCGCCTTTCTTCCACTGATCTCAAGGCAGTGTACGTGGCTTTTCTTCCGCTCACTTTCTGATGACATCAACCCTGTGAGGTAGGACAAGGGAGGGGAGAGAGAGAAAGAATACCATCAGCCCAAGTTTGGTTGGTGCGTTTCATGGACCTTTCTGGTCATGATCCAGCCCCTTCCTTCCTACACCACACTAGCTGTAGTCAATCTGTTTGCTAAGACTTCAGGAAATCTGTTCCTGGCTGGGGAGGTCTGGGAGTCGCAGTCACACAGCCACGCTTTCCAACGCTCTGGCCCAGCTCTTCCATTTTAGACGAGAAGCACAAACCGAGAATGCCGAAGGATCCTTCACCCAAGAAAAATTCCCTACACCTAGAAAGGTAGCCCAATATTTCCTGTGACCTCCTCATTTTGTTTGCTGGTGGGAGGGTGGGGGAAAACCCATGATTTCCACTGCAGTTTGAAAAACCGCTTTGGCACAAGCAACTTTCCCACCCTTTCACCGTCAGGCTCCCTCCCTGTGTTGCCGGCTGAAATGGAAGAGCCAACCTGGCTTGCTTTGGCAACTCATCCCTGCCTGGAGCAAAGTTCCAATTACCTTTGAAAGAGGAGCTCAGCAACTTTCACAGACGGGAGAAAGGATATTCTTTATAAATCAAGACTCCCTGGCCTCAGTCCTGCTGTAGGTGGTTTGTTTTTTCAAAAGGGGAGCATCTGTCTTTGAAAACGTTTGCACATTCTTGAGACAGGCAGAGCCCTGCTCACCTCGTAAATGCAAGAGCCAAGTAGGGCTACCTGCCTCTCCCTCCTCACCCCCAGGGACGACAGGTCTCACCTGAGGCAGGAGGGCAGGGGAGTGGAAGCAGAAAAGGTAGCCCCCCCCCCCATGGCCCAACATTTTGGAGAGCCAATGCGCCCGAGGTCTGTGATATTCCCGCCCCCTTTGGGTTCTCTCTCTTGGACTGGATAGGCCTTGAAAAGGAGGACTGCCCTCCCTAAAAGAGAGCAGAGTGGGTCCCACCATCCCCTTGGCAAGAAAAGCAGACAGGGATTTCTATGTGGTAGCACCCCAAATGCACCACTCCCTCCTAAGAGAAGTCAACCTGGTTCCGATCCTGCTGAGCTTCTTCCAGGCACCAGAAACTATTATTTCCCAAGGCTGCAGGTCCTGAAAACTACCATTTTCAATGGTTTCTTTTTCGAAGTTGCTGAACGTTGAACACAATGGATTTGATCTCCTGTTTCGCTGACCCGGAGCGGTCTACCTTGTTCCACGTTTTTCTGCTCTGAATTTACAAAGAATCGCCTAAAGGCCGCGGACAGATCCGGAGACGCCGAAACTGACTTTTGTCTCCAGAGAGAAGAGAAAGTGTAAATCAGTACATCTGATGCTCCTGTCTTGTGGGTTTTGCAAACTCCATCTTGCTTTGGCTGGCAGTCTGGGTTCAAGAGCCCCCGGCGTCACCATAGCTGGACTTTTTGACTTAATCCTAAATTATAGTCCAGCAGCATCTGGGGATATGCAAGCTCCCCCTACCCCATTACAGTAAGATGTGGGTAGAGATGAAAAAGACCTTGGTTCAACTGGAGAATCCTGATGACCCTAGTGTTTTCACACTTCCAGGGTCTTGTTGTAAGATGAAATGTATATATTTCTGAGGTTTATTGTGCATTTTGGAGAAATGAAGTGCCCACAAAATTCCTCCTTTTAAAAAAAACACACTTTAGCTGAAATGCATACAACTGGAGCAGCTGCCCCCTTTCAATCTCCCAATGTGTCTAAATGAGATTAAAATGCATAATACGGTAAGCCACCTTGGTTTAGAAGAAAGGCAGCATATAAATGTTTTAAATAAATAAAACAAGTAAAATGCACAAATAAATGTTCGCATGTTGAAAAATGCACAAAACTGGGTCCAGATTCCAGTCCCAGAAGGAAAAACAAAGCTGGGAAGAAAAAACAGACACAATTTGTAGAAACACAGCAAAGTCAAGAGTAAGGTTTTCCTATCCCCCAGTACAGGTAAGCGTTCTCCCTTGCTGCCTGGCAGTATGACAAAGTTCTTACGTTTCAACGTTTTTCTTCCGCACGCGGTTCTTGAGACGGTTTGGGTTCCCTTGATGTCATCACAGAAGGGTGTTTTTTTTGTGTGTGCATTCGTTTCTCAGGAAATCTCAATGCGACCAACTCCTGCGGGGCATCAAAAAGAAACAGGTCTCCACTTGCAAGCTCAACCTCTAATCTTGTAATCCATATTAGGCTGGTTTTCTGAGAACCAGCCTTATGCCCGAGGGATGTCTCATCTCCCTGTCTGTCTGTCTCTCTCCTCCCTTCAGCCAACCTGTCTCTACCAGGTTGCTTTTCCCAGGTGCCTCGGGCCTTTCCCGTTGGCCTCCCTCTCTGCTTTCAATCCTTCTTCAGCTACAGATTTCTTTGGGCGTTGGCTGTGGGGCATCTGGCACCAAGACAGATGGACCGGTCCCAAACACCTCGCCTTTCCCACATGTTCTCCCCAGCTCAGGTGCCGGCTTTTCCCTTTCCCAGGCAGGAAGAATTAAAACCCACCTGGGGCAAATACGTTCTTAACCACCACTATACCAAGGTTCAGGAACGTTAGTTTGTTCGGACTTCAGCACCCAGAATCCTGTTGGCTCAGGGGTTTCTGGAACCTGTCATTCAAAAACATTGTTATTTTATGACAGAGGTTCTCATACCGTTTACAGCACAAAACTTCAATGAAAGACCTGTATATCCAAGATGTTATCACCAGAAAGTTAAACTCTCACTAACTTTCTTACCAACCGACCACAATCTCTGTATTTTGATATCTATATGTTGGTGCCATGTATAAATATTTGCCATTTGCCATGTTCTGTCTCTTTCTCTTTATGTCTGATGAAGTGGACTTGATCCATGAAAGCTCACATTAAAATATATAAAACTTAGTCTTTAAGATGCTTCCACGTTTTTGTCTTTTTAATTTTTTTTAACTTTTATTTTGATTTTTACCTATAATGGAAAGTGTTTACAAACCTAATAAGCTGATACCCTCTCGCTATGTTCTTCCTTATAATATCCCGTATCATGAGAGTTTGAAGAGTGAGAAAATGTACTTTACACATCCTAAAAAGTGATCAGATATATTAGCCTCCAAATGTTAGCCTCAACAAGACTAGGCTGTTTGCACCAATGAGACTGATGTAAGAAGTGATCCCTGTTGTTACAGTGGGTTTACTCAGGTTAGAACACCCTCTTGGTTTCAGGTTAGCCTCGCTAACAGCTTGAGTGGCTTCGTAAGGTAAAGCAGAAAAGGGTTTGGGGAGGGGGGCGGTATCCACATTTGAAATTCAACGCCAAAACCTATTAGTTTTTTACTCGTAAGTTGCACGTGACCAGCACAAGACACCCCCCCTCCACCCAAATTGTGCTGTGAGGTTGCCCTGCATGTGTTTGGCATGTGAGCGCCCAGCCACCTCTGCAGTTCTCAAAAGAGGTCTCCCTCCTTCTTCTGTATCTTTCAATCATACCTGGGTTGGAAAACCCTTCAAAAAGCTTTAAAAAAAAAGGGGGGGGGACTGCTATTTGGCAGCACCTCCAACAGAGGACTGCTCTCCGGGAAGGCAGAGAAGTGGCCACCTAACTTCACCATGTGCTCCTTGGGTTCCTAGATATTTTATGAGCCACACTTGAGAGGGTTTTTTGGCTTGCTTTACTCTGAAGGAAGGTTAAGCTGAGGCATGATGTGGCCCCTAATGTCACAAGGGTGGCCACAAGCTCTCTTTTGGGGAGGGTGATTCTCCTTTCAAAAGTTTGCCAGAGGAGAGTTCTCTGTTTGAAGGGGTGCTAAGCTCAAACCTGACAAAGAAGCAGAAGGAAAGAGATATAGGGACCCTGACGTCGCTTTTTGTCCAGAGCAACCACCTGGAGAGCACGCTCTAGAGGCAGGCCAGTCTTTCCCTCTTGAGCGAGATACACTGGCATCCGTTCAAATTATACAAAACCATTTCTAATTGCGTATCCATGCATATACATTAGGACATGGGATTTAATGCAAATTGGGTGTCCTCTTCATTGCTGATATTTACCCTCTTTTGTGGTGACGTGCAAGTGCCACCCTAAACATCATCCATGATTTGAACTCGGGTCCTCTCAATCCTTATCCGACATTCTGGTGAGTCCATTGCCCTGCAACTGTTGGGGGAGATGGGGACAGTCTTCACCCCTGCAAGATCTAGTTTATGAACCTGTGTTTACAGGGTGTGGAAGTTAAGGACTCGCCTAATGAAATGTAGGAGGAATAGTATTATCTGAGCACACAAGATTAGGATATTAGAGAGAATCACCAGGTCTTTTGTAAGTCTAATGGATCTTAATCATCCATTCAAAATCAATCTACTTCCCATAATTGCACAATTATAACTAATTTCTTTTAGAATGGTTGTAACCTTTCCACCTGTATATTGTTGATGGGAGAATTTGCCTCCCTCCCAGTTATTGTGAGGAAGACAGCTAAGCTAGCATAGGAAAACCTAAAAGAGGCGCTACAGAAATGTGTGCGCACGTGTTTAATAACTGAAGGATCATGTGCTGGAAGAAATCAGTTTGCAGGCCTTCATTCTGGGTTCTCATCAGACTTTATAAAGGCTATGCATCTCTCTCCTTAACATTTCACACATTAAAAGCTTGACACAATTACTTTTCTGAAATCATAACATTTTATTTCCCAGTCATCTGCAAGAACAACAGCTACAAAATATTCAATGCCTTCTGAAAGTTGCCTTTTCAAGAATCATACAGAATATTTACAGAACAATTGAACAATGCCGGCTTTTAGTGGCAACAGCTGCATTTATCTGATGATGGCTCTTTGCAGATGCAGCCTTTGGAGCAGTTGTCGCAGCTGGCTGGGCAACAGGCGCAGCAGCCTGGAAAAAAAAAGAGTTCAAAAGCCATGAGTTCTGGGCTCACAACTGAGGGTATCTTTTAGACATTTAACCACCTGGCACGATGAGGAATTTAAGGGGAATTCCGTTCTGCAATACCTCTATCAAGACAGTGAGATCACAGGAGCACAAAGGGGGATAGCAAAGACTTGAGTGCTGCACCAAGGCATATAACAAAGACTTGCAAATACAGGGCCAGGAGCAACCAGCTCAGCTATCCACATCATTAATAACAGATGTGAAATTAAAAGAAGGATTTTCCACCTGACAGATGTTTCCATGCATCCTTGGAATCCTAGCTCGGCCCAGATGCACATGCATCTCAGAGTTTTGTGGCAATGCTTATTTGGCATTAACCATTTACTCTTTATTCAAGAACAAAAAGGTCACAAACCATTTAACTCAAACCCTGAGAAATACAGGAAAGGTTACCATCAAACCTTCCATGCTGTCCGATTCTGCAGATATTCACTTAGAAATGGGCCACATTGTTCAGCTTCTAAGCAAATACATTAGGAGGCCAGGGTTGCATTCTAGATTTTAATGGTTCCTTTGGAGGTGGGAAAAATTGCCTGAGGGTTCATCTCCTGGTGTTCCATAGATCCATATTTTGATACTCACTTTTTTTGCACGAGGTACACTTGCAGTTCTTGCATTTACAGGAACCGGCACAGGAACAAGAGCCACCTACGGAGAAAAAAAAATACATAGCAGAGATTAAATTAGTGCTGCAGACCACCCCACTCAGAAGAATATGCTTGCAATCAAGCTTTTTATGTAATGCCCACAGGGCTGGCTAAAGATCACCATTTCGGTCTCAGTTTCATGGTCTATAGAAGTAACAGCCGGCACTCAAATAGGTTAGAGACAAGATTTAAAGTCTTGTCCACTCAGTTTGGGAGCTGCAGGGCCCTGAAGGCAAACAAAGGAACACCTAACCTTATCTAAGCAAGCAAGGCATGTCTTGTTGCCATCAAGGAAAGCGGTCTGTGAAGCAAGCCGGAAGCACACCGACCTGGAAATAAAATCCCACTGATCTCAAATGGGATGTCTCCCCAAATGTATAGCAATGGTTGAGTCCTCAGAGGTTCTTAGACTCAGACTCCCAGAAGCCTTCCCCATGAGCTGTGCTGGCCAGGATTTCTGGGAGTTGTAATCCACAGAGCTCTCTGGAGCAGATAAACTGCTATTTTAAAGTTGGCCTTACGGTGCAACTATATCCACAAGGTATTAAGAAAAAATGTTATGTTCAGCGCATCAAGTGCCTACGAAACCATGTGCTCTAAAACAGAAGTTAGCAACGATCAGATCGTGGGCTACGTCTGGCCACTGGAGAAGCAACTCCTAATTTTCCCAGGCAGATCTTCCTGTTTCACCTGCAACTTGCCAGAGCCCCAATTCAGAGGCAGAATAAATGCAATTAAGTCATTAGTTTCCAGGTGCACTGCAGACACACAGAGACTAATTGCCTCAATGAAGAAGTGCTTATGCTCAATTGCAGAAAAGCTAGAGGGGAGGGGAGGGGTAGTATTTTTTAAAGATAGATACTTCTAAGAAACTGAGCCAGGATCACAAACTTTAGGTAAATTGGAAAAAGAGGTTTCCCTTAACTTACTTAGGTGGCCGAGCTATTTGAATGATAGAAAGCAAGGGAATAGTCAGGCAGATAAAACAAGAATTTCCAGGATTACTCGGCGAGTTGCCAGAAGTGTGGAAAAACATCTGGGAGCCCAGCTAAAAGTTCCAGCAGAGAAACTGACTCGTTAAGGGCCCTGAAAAGTCCAAGAACTTTCTCACTGGATGGAGGTGGGTCACGTCTCTCCCTCCTTCTTGCTGCCTGAGTTAGCAATCTACCTCACAGGGTTGTTGTGATGATGGAAAGGGGGGAGGGAAGAGATTCACGGTTGGAGGGGAAAACAGGATATAAATGGGACCCGTCAGATTTGCAAATTTAGCCGGCAGGGCATCATCATTGCAGAAATAAAGAGCTTACCAAGAGGAGTTTTCATGGAAAGGGCGGGACTAGGAGAGGGTTACCCCCCCCCCCCCCAGTCTAGATTCAGTTTAGGAAAAAAAGGAACCAGCATCTCCTCTCCTAGGTTTAAAGTATTTCGAATCTAAATTAATTTACTTCTTTAAAATATTTTCATCCCACCTTTCTCCTTAAAAAGAACCCAAGGCGGCTGACATCTTTTAAAAAGACCGTATTAAACAACTTAAAACGGTAGGTATACAACTATTCAAAAAAAGTATTAAAAGACGTCTGACATGAAACACAGGAAGGGAAGCAAAGCGACAACGCCTTGAAAAGATCAGAGCGTCTTTTCGTCCTAGACTCCGGTCGGTGGCCCCTGAGGGTCCAAGGAAGGAAGAAAAGGGGAGGTCGTACAAGCCTGGAAGATGGGCTTTGTAGTTGATAGCTGTTAGAACAGGGAAAGACTTGCAGGCACCAAGGGGAAAGGAGGCTCACCGGTGGCGCAGGCGCAGTCCTGGGGATCCATCCTGTTCTGGGGCTGGCGGAGACGGAGCGGCGACCCGGAGTAAAGGCGAGAGTCTCGGAGGCGATGCGCCGGGGCCGCCTCCGCCGGCTATTTATCGCCGCCCGCCAGGCTGGCCGGCCCGCAAGCCGGGCGCAAAACGCCCGCCTCCTGCGCCCGGCCCGGCGCCGGGTGCAAATCCCACCCGCGCGCGCCAGCGCGAGCGCGCACGGCCCGGGTGCAAAGGAGCCCCTTGCCCGCATCCGGATCTGGAGCGCGGGCCAAGGTCCGGGACCTCGTCCCTAATCGGAGCCGAGCGCAATCAGTCCCTTAATCCATCTAGGAAACTGAATTTTTTTTCTTTTTTAAAGAGTGTTTCCAGATCCAAGCGCCGTCTTTGCGCCCTTGCAAGAGTTCCTCTTGCAAATGCCGAACCCCGGGCCCTTGCTACAAGTTCTCGCCCCCCTGAGTGTCCAGGGGGCGCGGGGTGGGGGGCTAGGCAGGGGTCCTTCCCTCCCCAAGATTATTTTTATTTTATTTTTTTATTTCTTTGGTTTGATGTGCACAGGCACAGGGCTGAAATCCAGTAGTAAGTCACCCCACTGAATCCGTGAAGCTCAGGGAGCAGCTGACTCACCAAGTCCCCACTGATTTAATGGGTCTACTCTAGGGGTTGCATACTACTTTCAGCCACTGCGCTGGTCAAAAGAGCATCTTGTAATAAGCTACTTCCATAGCAGGTCACTAAGGGTTGCGTGTACAACTGCACCCCTTTCTCTGCCCAGTCATCATCATCATCACCTTAGAACTGCAGAGCTGGAAGGGACCCTAAGCAGCATCATGGGAGTCCAGCCGCTGTTAAGGAAGCCCAGGGGGGAATCGAACTCCCAACCAGATGCCTTAAACCACTGAGCTGTCTGTCCTTCATCCACTCAAGTCTTCCCATTCAGCTTCAGTCACTCTTGGGTTTATTGCAACAGTCTTATTTTCTTGCTGCCTCCACAGCAGCATAGTTTTTCACCCCTCTGTCCCAGGTTGGAAATACCCCAAGAAGACAAGACTTGCAGGAAAAGACAACCATCGCTGGGAAAAGCGGAAGGCAGCAGGAAAGGAGGAAGACCCAACGTGAGATGGGTTGACGTCCTAAAGGAAGCCATGGACTGGAGTTTGCAAGGGCTGAGCTGTGAAGGAGATAATATTTTAGACGTCACTTGTTAGTATGGTCACAGTCGATGGGAAGCACAGAACGACAACAAACAGCATCGCTTTCCTTTGTGGGCTTTATTTCTCCAAGGAGAAAAACCCAGCTATTTTCACCTTTGCTCACAGCTCTGGTCCCTAAATCAATCTGATCTACCCACTAGGGAGTGAATCTGACAGAACAGTGTTACTTCTGAGCAAACAAGGTAGCGCTCCATAAAGATTTCCCTCTGCCTTGTGTTGGATGATGGAACATCCTTCGTCTCGGTCCTGGCATTTTTTTTCACAACCTCAGGCCTCTGTTTCTAACTTACACATTCCGTTACAATTTGAGATCTTGTGAAGTCTGAAGCGCTCAGAGGAGCAAAGCCCTCTGAATAGAATTTCCACCCTAGTAATTAAGCACAAGCTGGCTGGATAGCTCAGAGGTTTATCTGTTCGGGAGTTCGATTCCCCACTGGGCCTCCTGGGAGAAGAGCCAGCCTGGGTGGCCTTGGGCCAGCTGCACGTTGCTCCCAGGGTTCCCCCAGAAGAAGTGAAGTATAAACCACTTCTGAGTCTTCTCTACCTGGAAAACCCTGAAAAGGGTCATCACAAGTCAGAATTCTGTGGATGGCACATGATTATTATTAATTAGGCACAATCCCCCTCCAGACATGGCTCTTTTTTATGGAGGTCTCTAGAGGTAAAGCCCCTAATAGCTTAAGCCCTCTGTTCTTCCCACCCCATGGCCATTGTTAGAGAAGGAGCCTCGCGTCTCAGGGGTCATCCGTTCAATGGGAATATTGTGGTTCCTGACAGATGGCTGAGTCCATTGCTTCCGGCTGTGGCGAGGGGCTTGTGAACTGAGCACCCCAGATTTCAGAGGGCTACCCCCCAACCAATCATCATCTGCCTTGTGTTACATCCTAAATACATCTTCTGGGATGTTTTAAACATGATTGGCTTTATGGTGGCCAAAGGATGCGAGGATTAAGAGGAATCAGACAGGATGATGCTGCGGAGAGCTCGTGCAGCAATGGTTAATCTCTTCGTTTTCAAGGTTGAGATTGTGCAGGTAAACAGCACAATGTGTAGGCACGCCTGCAGCCCCATTGAAAGCAAAACCTGCTATCTAGTAGAGATAGTGATGGGATCATGTGAGTAAACATGCCATTGCCCAATGATGCTCCCTGTGCACCGGCCAGCCTCCCACCCCCCCGAGACGCACGCTGTGGAGCGGTGTGCAAATCTCCCCATTCAGTGACTGGACTCACTGTTTTCCTTGTGCAACCGTCAGTGCGGTGTGCAAAGACCACAGAGCTCTGCCCTCGGCACATGGCACATGGCAATACAAACACTCGTCCCTCCGGGCAGTGTGCAAAAAGGCTTCCGGGCCGTGCGGCAAGTTTTACTCCTCCCTCTGGGGGAAGCACCCGTGCTGACTCAAGGGTGATTCAGCAGTTGTGTGGCTGGAGAGATCGAAGGACAATGAAAGGTGTATGCCTGAGAAGCCGGAAGACACGGCGGAGGGAGAAGAGGAGGAGACATCCGACATGTAGCTGCTTGAGCAGAAACAGATCATATCCCTCTTCCTGTGCATGGCCCAAAAGCACATGTTTTTCATATCTCTGTAGGACCACTAACCCCCCCCCCCCCACAAATATTAAAAAGGAACAAATACTGCTCTAAGAAATGGAAAACACAACTCAGATAGTGAAGCTGAGTGTACCAATGTGGGTGTGAAAGAGAGAGAGAGAGAGAGAGGTTTGGTATGAAAAAAATTAAACCTCCCAACTCCCTTCCAAGATTTTTGCCTATAAACATCCATCCTGTTTGCTTTGCCATGACTTGACATTGGTCAAGACCGTGTATAATTTTGTCCTAAGAAAACAGATCAGAAAGAGAAGGCCCGGACTTTGCTGAGGATGAGCAAAGTCATGACGATAAGGAAGTTAATTCATGATTCATGCAGGAAAGAACTATCCTTCTGATTCTTTGGACACTTTTGGGGGAAAAAATATGATGAAACCCATGTTGATGCCTCAAATGCACTGCATGCTGGCACGTTTGAGCAAGACCCAGGACTTTGGCCCCAAACACAGGGAACCCTGCCAGCATCATTCCGGGTGCCCATGTTTTCCCGGAAAGGGTCATCCCTGTTCTGGCTGAAAAAGCCTCTTTTCCCCTGAAAGTTGTCTTTGCCCGATTGCACAACCCCAAGGGGTAGATTTTCAGCACATGTGGATCCCAGAATCCACACGCTGTCCCTGAGATCAGTGAATTGATTTCTCAACCTTTTGATGATGGGGGTGGACAGGAAGCAGGACTCCTCCCCTGTTAATGGGACAAGATTATGTTGCTGAGTATGTCAAGGCAAGAAAACAGCACAAGGGGGAAAAAATGTCTGTGCTTCCTTCATCCTGGAGTTTAGAGTCTGTTCCAAAATGTACTAACCTCTAAATGACCAGCGGATGTTCAATATGAGTTCCATGAAAACCTGGGAGAACATTCGTTATATCAGATACTGCTGGAACATCATAGGATCCTGTCTCAGAGTTTTGAAAATGCATTCCTTGCTCGACTACCTCTCCCAAACCCTCTAGGGTATTATTCTGGGTGTCGTAGTCTTTTAAAAAGGACATTTGCCCGTCTTTAGTTTGGCTGCTCTTTAGTTCGGTTCACCACCAGTCTTCTAGACTACTGCTTCCACCTCCCCAGTCAGGAATTTTGTTGTTGTTTAGTCGTTAAGTCGTGTCTGACTCTTCGTGACCCCATGGACCGGAGCACGCCAGGCCCTCCTGTCTTCCACTGCCTCCCGAGTTGGGTCAAGTTCATGTTGGTCGCTTCGATGACACTGTCCAACCATCTCGTCCTCTGTCGTCCCCTTCTCCTCTTGCCCTCACACTTTCCCAACATCAGGGTCTTTTCCAGGGAGTCTTCTCTTCTCATGAGATGGCCAAAGTATTGGAGCCTCAGCTTCAGGATCTGTCCTTCCAGTGAGCACTCAGGGTTGATTTCCTTCAATATGGATAGGTTTGTTCTCTTTGCAGTCCAGGGGACTCTCAAGAGTCTCCTCCAGCATCACAATTCAAAAGCATCCATTCTTCGGCGGTCAGCCTTCTTTATGGTCCAGCTCTCACTTCCATACATCGCTACTGGAAAAACCATAGCTTTGACTATGCGGACCTTTGTCAGCAAGGTGAGGTCTCTGCTTTTTAAGATGCTGTCGAGGTTTGTCATCGCTTTCCTCCCAAGAAGCAGGCGTCTTTTAATTTCTTTTTTTTTTATTTTAAATTTTTTATTAATACAACATAAACCCACTACCACGCAAAAAACTATAAAAACAATACAAAAACAATAATAAACAATAATAATAAACCATAATAAACAATAAAATACAATTTCACAAGTGCCCCCATCACCTTCAGGACTAGGATTAAACTTCATTCAATCCATTTTCTCTCCAAAATTTCATTGTTTCTTCCCTCGGTGTATACCCCTTCCCTCTCCGAAATACATATTCCAAAAATACATTCCATGTTTTCTTAAAATCATTATTTTTCAATTGGCCGGCGTCTTTTAATTTCGTGGCTGCTGTCACCATCTGCCATGATCATGGAGCCCAAGAAGGTAAAATCTGTCACTGCCTCCATATCTTCCCCTTCTATTTGCCAGGAGGTGACGGGCCAGTGGCCATATCTTAGTCAGGAATTTCGGGACCTGAAAACTGAATAGTTAAGAAAGCTGACATGAAAATAAATTGATTCATTTGGAATGGAGAGCTGGGGGGGGGGGGAGCTTTGCAGATACCCTGGACAGCCAGAAAGACAGACAAGTGGGTCCCAGATCAAATCAAGCCTGGACTATCTTGAGGCAAAAAATACTGAAATTGAGGCTGTCTTACTTTGGGCACATCACAAGAAGACCAGATTATCTGGAAAAGGCCATCATGCTGGGAGAGGGTGGAAGGCAGGAGGGAAAGAGGAAGACCAAATACAAGATGGACCGACTCCCTAAAGGAAGACACAGGCTTGAGTTTGCAAGAGCTGAGCAGGGCTCTTGAGGACCAGGCCTGTTGGAGATGGCTCATTCAGAGGGTCGCTGTACCTCGAAGGGAAATATAGGAATGTGCCTTATGCAGAAAGGCTTTGTTCCTGTTTGCTAGGGGTGGCAGAAACTATGCAACACATGTTTACCTGTCCCCACTATGAGATTCCACGTAATCAGATTATTTCTCCACTGATTAAAAAAATCCCAGGTCGTAGAGAAGAAAGTAGACTCCAGTTTTCTTCTCTCAGATAAAGACCCTAAGATCACCTATCCCGTTGCAAGTTTCTGCACGGGGATACTTAGATTCCAGAAATCAAAGGGTAGATAAATTTTAGATGTGCAGATTTTAAATGGTTTTAAATTGTGGATTTTAAATGGATTTAAACTGTAAGTTTTTAAATGCATTTTAAACTAGTGTAAGTGGTAATTTTGCTATGCGTTTATGCTGAAAAGGTTGAAATTGTAATTGTTTTTGTTTAATTGGTCTAAGGACTGAAATAAAAATATGTATGCATATATGTAGGGTCGCCATGAGTTGGAGGCAACTTGATGGCACATCTTGGTTTTTTTTCTTTTTTATTTTCCCAACATTGCTAAGCATCAACTCAAAGCTTGAGTTGATCTCATGGCTCCCTAACTCAACCAACTGTTCCTTTTCTAGATGTCACCCCATCTTCAATGAATTTCAAGAACATTTTCTCTTAATTTGAAGTGGATTTTCAGTATCGGCACTCTGGCTGGATTTCAATGCTTCTGTTCAGTTCTCATCATCACGTTGAGTTTTGGATTGGAGTCTTCTAGATATTTTTTTATTATTATTTAAATATGTTGATGTAAGCCACACATGCTAGAGTTTTGCCCTGAAAGGTGGCATATAGGTTTTTGAAATGAATAACGTGCAAGCAGCTACCAGCTTGTAATGGTCCAGTGGCATACTCAACCACAAATATGCCATGATGGAGACAAGATATCGCCAAAAGATGTGCATCATTCAAAAAAGAAAACAAACTTGCATAAAATGTGTATATGCTGATGTATGCATAGAGATGCACATTTGGAAACCGTGAAAACAATTTGAATTTCAAAATCTGTGTTGGATAAAATCTTCCTTAGAACACAGAAACATTTTGAAAGCAGAGACTCAGGCAGAAGGAGCACAGATATTATGGGCCGTGGGCCATCAGTATTGCTAAATACATGCCGGGATTAACTGAATGCTCTTGGCAGACCTTGGAAAAGTTACTGTAAGGAGGCTATAAGCTCCAGAATCACTCGGGTAGTGTCTGGAAAGGGGTAGCTAAACAAACAGCAAAAGGCCAAAAACCAAAGAGAAAGATGCCGAATAGATTCTATGACGCACAAATTCTGTGCTTTTCTTAAGACTCATGGGCGCCACCCACTGTTTTTTTTTCAGAAGTGAAGAAAAACACAAGCAAAAAAATGTTTTCCAAATGCCATTGTTTATATATACATATATAGCTTTATTCACTTTCAAAGTAGCTTATTTTATTTTTTTTTCGTCCCACTTCTACAAGCTAGAAAACACACAAATATATAAGACACGAGAGTTACACTGTTGCAGGGAAATATACAGGTCCATGCTCTGAGAGCAGAGGGGTGGTTCACTGGCAGCAGCTGCATTTGGTGGAGGGGGGTCCCTTGCAGACACACCCCTGGGCGCACTTGGAGCACCCCACCGGGCAACAGGAGCAGCAACCTGGGGGGGGGGGGGAGGACATTTGGAAAGGAAAAAAACAAAGCAAAACTTGAGATATTGGCCCTTCGGGATAACACAGCAGAGACGAATAGGGAGGGCTGGCAGGTGACTCTGTGTTGGGATTTGGAATCAGGAGGTCTGGGTTCGAGTCCTACGATTGACACGGATTTGAGCGAGTCTCTTGCAACCCATGCACGCCTCTATAGGGAACAGTGATAGCTGTGATTCCTTCTCAGGGTTCATGTTGGTATTGAGGATTTGGTCAACTCTGCAAAAACAGTTCTAGATCCGAGTCTACAACTCCCTCCCATCCCCTTCCACCGAGAACCGCAACACATTCAGAAAACCGCCTCACTATCAGCTACATCCACATGAATGGGGCTCGCATTTCAGTTCTAACAAGGTCCTGGCTCTGTTCCTCCATATCCTGGAGAACCTTGCCCCTCTCAATTTTGTTGACTCCGGTTCCCATCAGGTTGTCAAGGAGGCACCACAGGGGAATCGAACTCCCAACCTCTGGCTCCGCAGCCAGAGGGATAAACCACGGAGCTGTCCAGCAGTTCTCATGGTTCCTTAAGAGCTGGAGGGCTGCCCATTCCTGCACTGTCGCTCTTCGTTTAATGCTCCAAGATTAACTCTGGTTCCCTTGTCCGGAACAATACCGTGTATAAAAATGGCAAGTTCTACACGGGCTCTTTAACCCATATTATCTCTTTCATCCGCACAATGATTATCTCTCCCCAGTTATACCACCTATACTCTTTCTCAGAGGCTTAGCACTTCTAAGAGTGGGGAAAGCACTGAAAAAGTTACTTTTTCGGAGTACAGCTCCATGCTGGATGGGAGATTCTGGGAGGTGGGCTTTTTTGAGATGTGGCCGAGTGCCACCAGTTCTGATAAGGCTGTTTGTTGTTGCTATTCCCATGCTCAAGAGAGGAAAATGCCCAATTATTGTTTATTACTCATCCATGATGGCTCAAAGGTAAGCCGCTTAATTTCCACCCACTTCTGTCCTGTGTGACCACTGTGTGAGATGTCTTCAATCCTGTAATTTTTATTTATTTATCTATTTGTTGCTCCTTGGAGGCAAGCTTTCTCTCAGTGACTGGCCACATCGTACGACGTGGGTTTACCACCTCTCAGAGTGGTATTTCTTTGTTCCTTTCTAGTACTTGCAAACCTATTGTTTTAGCTTTAATATTGTATTTCAATGATGCAAGCTGCCTCTTTATACTCATTGTTCTTAGCTTTCAATACTGGCTTTTAATGATGTAAACCCCCGTTGTATACTCATTGTTTTCAGCTTTAAATATCATCTTTCAATAATGTAAGCCCCCCTGGGTTCTTTTCAAGGAGAAAGGCGGGATAAAAGTATTTTAAATAAATAGCCGCCCAGAGTAGTCAATTGACTAGATGGGCAGGGTATAAATGTAATAAATGTAATAAATAAATCAATAAATAAATAAGCAGCCATCCCCCAAAAGAGGAAGGAATCTACCTTTGGCAGTTTCTGTGTGAGAAAACTGGATAGCTCAGTAGTTTGGTTGGGAGTTCGAATCCCACCCTGTGCCTCCTGCCAGAGAGCTGGATCCTATGATCCATAGGGTCCCCTCCAGCTCTGCAGTTCTAAGATAGTTATGGTTATAAAACCCCTGCCCACGCTTTTGAAGAATACTCACTTTTTTTACACGACTTGCATTTGCAGTTTTTACACTGACAGTTGTTGCCACAGGTGCATGCACCTCCTGCAGGAAAAAGGAGAAAGCGCATTAAGATCCAACCCCAAAGAGCTGGCTGGATAGCTCAGGGGCTTAGGTCTCTGGCTGTGGAGCTCGAAGTTGGGAGTTCCGATTCTCCACTGAGCCAGCCTGGTTAGCCTTGGGCCAGCGGCACCGTCCCAGGGCACCCCAGAAGAAGAGAATAGGAAACCACTTCTGAGTCTTCTCTAACTCGAAAACTTTGGAAAGGGTCACCATAAGTCAGAGTTGACTTGATGGCACACAATTAACGGGGGGGGGGGAGGGAAAGCTTAAGTAATTAAAGGTGGAGCTGCACTAAACAGTTACAGCAGGTGGATTCCATTTGAACGGCTGTGGCTCCATCTGTCGTTCAGAGAGGCACTTAAAATTCTCTTCAAGGGAATATGTAAGCCGCTTTCTTAGGACTTGTAAACCCCTCACCAAACTGCAAATCCCAGCACTCCACAGAATAGTGCCACGACCCTTAAAGTGGAACCAAACCACTGTAGTTCTGTGGTTGCCAAGACACCAGCAGTTTTCAAGCTTTGGTTTCCCAGCTGTTTTAGACTTCAAATCCCAGAAGCCCTGGTCAGCATGTCCAGTGGAAAGGGATTCTGGGCGTTGAAGTCCAAAACAGCTGGAGGACCAAAAGCGGAGATACAGTCTAAAGCAGGAGCAGTCTGTCCAACTCAAGAGTCCTCGCAGAATATGAGAAAGGGGGGGGGGGGCGGGAGAAGACATTTTTAGTGTTGCACAGAATATAGTTGACTACGTACAATCATGGGAAAGAAGTAGAGGAGAAAGTCCTGAGGAGAAAAAAGGAGATCCTTATATTACTCTGAAACTGGGGAGCTTAAATAAGCCCCACTGGCTAGCAGATTTATGCCTGGCCATTATCGTTATCTCCCAACAGAAAATGGATGGAAGGGGCTCAGCGACCTCCTCCCCCTCCTCGAGAAGCCGGATTCGTCCTTCAAAGAGGAACATAGACACAGCGGCGCCAGATGTGGAGAGCACGAGAACCGAAGGCGGCTGACGCGTGAACGTCGGAACGCGGCACCTTCCGAGCAAGGGGGTTACGGAAAGAAGAGACGAGCCGGAGGCAAGCCAGGAGGGCCAGCAACCAGGCTCGAAGGTCACTCACCGCTGGCGCAGGGGCAGTCTTCGGAATCCATGCTCGGCTCGGTTTCTCCCGCGACAGTGGCGCTCTCGCTCCGATGTGCGCGGACGGCAATTAAGCTTCGTCCTTGCGGGCGCCGGCTATTTATCGCGGACGGAGTGCCGAGCCCCGCCCTAGGCCACGCCCCTTTCGTGCACACGGCTCCTTCTCCTCGCTTCTCCCCCCCCCCCCCGACACGCTCCAGACGGTCGCTTGCCCCCGCCAAGGAGTTGCGCGTCAGGATCATGCCTCGATGCGCTCATGGCTGGCGGAGGAGGAGCGGCGCCGTGTGCACCGGCCAGAGTTGGGAAGCCGGAGTCACTCGTTTCCAAAGCGATGCATTTTATTTTATTTCATTTTGCTTTGCTTTGCATCGCTTCGCTTACAAAGCGGGGGAGAGCCACGCCTGGGAATGTTAAGCCAAGCTGTGCTGCGTTGGGGGATGCTGGGGTTTGTAGTTGAAAAAGGAAATTTTTCCAAGGTCTGGAGCTGCGCCTTCCACCTCAAACTGTGGAGGGTGTAGCCTAGATGTGGAGGAGCAAAAACGGGTTGCTCTCTCCCGTCCTGCTATGTATACTCAAATCACTCCAAACTTAAGACAGCCGTAATAGGGTTTTCAAGACCTCTACGATGTTCTAGGGGTATCTTATTATTGTTATATGCATGCGTACCCAGTGGGTTTCTATGCCTGAGCGGGGATTTGAACCCAGCTCTCTTATCTGACACTATCCATTGAACCACATGAGCTGCCCCACCCTCCTTCCCCTTTTCATACATTTATTTATGATTTTAATGTACACAGATAGATTTTTAATGTACACAGGAAGACCTACTACACTGGAGTGGTACACACACCGTACAGTGCCTTGTGTTAGCATGCTGTTATGCATCCCCCCCCCCCCCCAGGGAGAGGGAATATTCTGATATTCTTGCCTGGAAAGATAACCGGGGGGACTACAAGCCCCAGAATCCACCATCTAAGATTGAGACAGGGGCTTCTGGTGTTCCCCAAAAGGACTCTTCCTAGGTTCCCACCTGCCAAAGCTTTGCCGTTCTCACTGAGCTGCAGTCCTCATCGTAGCTGATGGAGAAGTGGATTTCCCAGAAACAATATATTATTGCAAGCTATTCTTGCTGAAATGCAAAATATTTGAGGATCCTTTGGTCCCTAGAACAGGCTATTCAGAGCCGTTAACTTTGCAAAAGACACAACCCTCATTTGTTGACATGGACAAATCCAGCTGCTTGCATTTCAGACTCGCCGTCCGGATGGGGTAACTCTGGGAAGCAGGGACCGTCTGGATGAGCACTTTGAAATCTACCACTGCGCTACGGGAAAGGGTAACGGGAGCATGAAGAACCTTCTCTGTCACTCTGGGCCTGGTGCCCATTGCGCAGATGCCGACTGCCAGGCAGGGAGAGGCAACGTGGAGGTTTCACAGCGAGAAACCCAAGTGAGAGACAAGTCTTAGGATGTAGATGATCTTTATTCTGATTTTAAAATGCTCAACGCGTTTCAGCACAATGCCTTCTCCAGGAGCAAGGTTTTACGTAGTCTGTACCAACTCCGACTACGGACGGTGCAGACCGAAGGAGCTGATGAAGTTTTGATTCTAAAATCTTGTTCCTGCAGAAGACGGTGTGCTTTAATCTACATCTTTTACATATCCGGAGACTTGCCTCCCATTCAGACTCCTGTCATTATTGAATGCACCAGTTCCTTGTGTTCTGGTTTCACACCTAGGCCAGTTCGCGCCTGTGGTTTTAAAGTTGATTCAGGTCAGAAATCCTTCTCGTTTGGCAGCTTTGAAAACTTAGGTCAAACAAGAAGCAAAGCTCCCCCCCCCCACACACACACACATCATAAAGCAAATGAGGGGCAAAACCAGCGTGAGGTATCTCCCCATCACCCCAGCTGTTGCCTTAGGACCGACCGCATGGTACCTTCTAGCCACCCAAATTAGTTGAAGGTGTGTGCCTTTTCTTTCTGCGGTAGCTCACCTGGCAGGCCGTGAGGCTGAGTCGTTTGCCTTAATTGCCGATCTCACCAAATTGCTCAACCTTAAGCCGTCTGCACCTGGTAATTTAGCACGTTGCGTAGGCCAGGAGAAGGAAGACATTTTCCCAAGTGGGAAGAAGGATGAGTGAGCTTTCGCTCCTGGTTCACAGAGCAGCTGCCCGTCCGGGGAATGAAAAAGAAAACGCTAGTGGCCACACAGGAGCCGACGAGGCTGGGTGCATGCGTTTTTACTGGCTGTCGAATTGCTTCTGACTTTTTATGGAGAGGCCAGTGGCCCCTGGCACCATCCCACGTCTGCCCAGGGGTCGAGGAGGGGGCTCCCTTGATACCAGAGCCAACAGGGGTTGGGAGACCTGGAGGTTGAGCTGCCTCCTCACACAAGCAGGCCACAGGCTTTCCACCCCCAAATATCCACATTTTAATCCTTTCTGAAACTCTAGTGAGCGAGCCAAGCTATAGAGGTCTGGCACAAAAGCCCAGGGTCTGGCTGAGTTCCCAGTTTCTTCTTTGCTTGTGAAGGGAGGGTGTTTTCTAAAACCACGCAAAAATGCTGCTCAATGTTCACTGAAAACCCACACTTCTGATTCCTAGGTTGGTGGCATGGGTGGAGGAGATTAGATAATCAGTCTGCTCCAGGACCATGGCAGATTATACACTGTAAAACTGAAGCATCTAATCTGATCACACCCAAAGAGTCTCTCTCTCTGTGTATAGACTTTTCCTGATATTCAGCCAGATTTAGGCTGAATATCAGGAAGAACTTCTTAACTGTTAGAGCAGTACGACAATGGAATCCATGACCTCAGGAGGTGGTGAGCACTCCCAATGCTGGAGGCCCTCAAGAGAAAATGGGACCACCCTCTGTCCGATCTGCTTGGATTTGGATTCCTGCCTTGAGCAGGTGTGTGTGTGCGGACTCAGTGGCCTTAGAGGCCCCTTCCAACTCTGCGATTCTATGATAGACATCCTTCTGCCCCTTAGCATGTATTCCAAGATGAAGTGTATGCATGAGAATTGACGTCCCACAATGAACTGTACCTGTGAAATTCTGCAGTTACTTACCATTGGACTAGGCTGCCATCGTATGTTTTGGAAACTGTTGTATTGTGTTATTTTGGAAACAGTGCACACAGTTTTGGCAAAGCAAGCCAGTGTAATCTGGCACTTGGGGTCAAAATGGAACCTCCAAAACTTACATTTGCATCAACCCGAGTAGCTCAGTTATGATCTCTTCTAGGGCATGGCTCACACGTTTCTCTGCCAACTAGCCAACCAAAACAAAGTGTCATAAAACGCAGAGGTGGCCGTGTCATTTAAATGCAGGGTGCATGCAGAGGATCCCACAAATACTTCTCTTCAACCCAGGCAATGCAAATACGTTAATTACAAAGTTAACTAGCAATTTGCTAGTAATCTAATCTTACCATTGTGTGGCTTTTAAAGAAACTCATGCCGCGTCCAACCTGTGAGGTATTTCCTGCAGTATCGGAGAAAGGAACTACACCTCTCTCTCTCTCTCTCTCTCTCCCTCTCTCCCCCTTTGTGCATAGATTTTGTGGTAACACCCCTGACTGGGGACAGCTCTGGGCTAAGAGCATGCAAAGAACGAAGGAGAGTATATCACCAACTTCCTGTGAACAACCTGGGATTGCTAACAAGGAGTTGTGTTCTCTGCTGGCTGGCACAGGTACCTACCGGGCACCAAAGTCAGGTGAAGGAGCAGAGGGAGCTTCCTGAGAAAGGGAACGGCCGGTTGCGATGCTCAAGAGGGACGCCCTGTACTCCCACATGATGGTGCCGGTGCCGCTTATTTAGCTCCACTCTCGGAAATATAGAGAGGAGAGTAGACTGTTTCATAGGCTGTGTGTGATTAATGAAAAATGCAGATCAGTTCAATAAATATGAAAGATACGAAGCTGAAAAGCTTCATGATAGAATGTATAGAAAACATCGTTACAAAAAATTAGAAAACTTAATATCAGAAAGTACTAGAACAGGCGACCATTGGGATTGGTGTTTTCATGTGTCTTATTTCTTTCCAGCCTCTTGTTATCATTTTATAAAGTCATGTAACTTATCTTTAGCTTAAAAAGCTGAGGAAATGGACTTGTCCACGAAAGGTCTGAGGAGGTGGACTGGCCCACGAAAGCTCACGTTAAAATATGGTCTTTAAGGGGCCATAACCTTTTTGCCTTCTTTATTTTTTTTTTATGTTCCTTTCGGTTTTGGTCTGATATGTTCTCTTGAGCGTGTAGGGAGTGTCATCTACATTTCCCATCTTATGTCCATGATTGTGGAGGCTGGAAATGCATTAAAAATAAATAAATACTAGAACTGGCTAGGAAAGGATGCTCTTGAAAACCACACCGTTCTTATATGTGAGTCTGAGACACTGAGCTGCAGAACAAGACTGTAGTGAGGCTTATGATACCAAAAAATCTGTTGATCTTAAAGGAAAGGGTGGCAGGTCTGGATCACATCTGGCCCTCTCCAGTATGGCTCCATGTTAAACAGCTTGCTAACACCTGCCTGAATGAGCCTATGTTTTGGGCACACAGTAACTGGAAAGGAAACATTTTGTAAATTTAGACAGGCTTTCCGGGACATTCCATCATCCTAGCGCAGAGGCTTCTCCCGCACTTTATATAACCTGCTTTTTATAATTAGTTTTAGTCATTTTGATGTTGTCTTTTTGTGTCTGTGGATTGGTATGTTTAATTTTGGTTTTCGTATAATTATTACGTTTAATGTTTTTTAAAGTGTTGATTGTTTTATCGTGTTGTGAGCCGCCCAGAGTGGCCTTGGTAGCCAGATGGGTGGTACAGATGATGAATGAATGAATGAATGAATAAATAAAATTATGAAGTGCTTGTTTCCACGAATTTGTCTGATCTCCAGCCTGCAGGCAACGTCTATGAAATTAATTAATAAGCAGGCATCTCTGGCACATCATCACTCCAATATGGCCACAAAACCTGAGTTCTGGTGGAGCTATCTAACCCTCATGGCTCACACGCCTGCCTTGGGCGCCGCCAGAGGAATTGAGGCCCTGCGGAGTGAGCCAAAGCAGCATTTGGCAATTCAGGCCATGAAACAATGCCATATATTGCCTTGTTTTCCAGCCCTTTGCTTCAGAGAGCCCAGGGTGAAGTAGGAGGAATCCCGTCATTTGAACCCAGACCCCTATCCGGGCTGAGCCTGCCGATATGTCTATAATGATGCATCACAATCCTACACAAGGTGGACCCTGGGTGATCACTAGCAGCAGGAGAAGGGCTCGGGATCGGCGTGGTTTGCTAATTTTTGACTTTGGGTTTCCCTGTCTTGCTGCCTCCCCAGTTCTGTTTCGAAGGTTTTCTGGGCCTTTTTCCTCTTCTTTCCCAAAGGGGTGCAACGCCGTCCTGTTATGCTGGGAGCACCTCTTTCCAATTTGGCTCAGCAGGGCCCCACGCCAAAGCCCTGCCCTGTGGGGCACCCCTGAAGTCCTTTGGAGTTCTCCAAAAGCAATACAGTCGGAGGGGGAAACTGGAACGTTCGGTTGGCAGGTGTTTACCAGCGGCCCTGCACTGAGATTTCTCCCCTCCCTGCTCTGCCTGCCTTCGGAGTGAGGCACTTGAGCGGGCCAGGGGGGGATCCCTATGTTATCTCTGATCCGTGATCAGAGGAGACCTGGGGTTCCCCTTCCTGTGTCTTCCCAACTGGGCAGAGAAGCAGGGTGGAATCCTCATGTTATCTCTCATCAGAGATAAGAAAAGCATGATGCCCTACCCTCTTGGCCTTCCCAAGGGAGAGAAAGAGGAACTTAGGAAGGTGTGTGTGGGGGGAATTCTCCAGATGTTCTGCAGGCCAGATGCAAACCGTCCGTGGGCTGGATGAGATTTGCAGGCCAGGAGCTCCTTTCTTTAGCTTTGCCACACCTATGTCTGTTACAGCAGAAGCACCTGAACCTGTCTGGAAGGCATCCATTATTCAGAAAGCATCACAGAACATGTGCATGTATGCAGGGTAGGTTTGCATTATGATCACAGTGGGCATCCCGTTGATTCAATCGCTATCCATGGTGTTACTTCCATCCTGTTTCATCTGAACTAGCATTTTTGCCACAAGCTCGTCACTGGATGGAGTCACAGTAAACCGTGGTACTCTTTGCAGGATCCTGACCGGTGTAAGAACTTTAGTTGTACCTCCAAATCCTTGAAATTAGGTGTTGTAAAGAATTTGTAAATTGGCTCCTGGAAACCACCACAGAGAATTTCACTTTTCAAGGTGGTCCTGCCCCAAATCCTGTCCATGAGATCCCTTATCTTCTCAAAAGGCTGGACATCGCTCAGCTTTTTGAGCTCGTGCTAAGCTGGGAAAAGGGTTTGGGGTAGTTAAACACCCAGCAGTAAATAGCTGGTATGCTTTTAAATGGGTCGGGGTGTGTTCAGGCCTGCCTTGAGAGATGAAAGCATTTTCCTTGCCTTTGATGTAAGTCAGGAACTCTTATAAATGTTAATAGGAGGCAGATGAATGGAATAAGACATCATGGGGAGGATGAGGGAGACAAACCATGTTTCCCTGCCCGCCTGCTGAATGATCAAGGAAGAAGGATCGTCAACACTAGTTGCTCTCGGGTTGGCAAGGCGTGACCAGGATTTGTCTCATGTCCCATCTTGTGACCTCCATGTTCCCATCAACTCCGGTTTGCCTCTGTTCCTGTAGGACAGCCGTCAGCTCCTGATAAAATCTTAACAGGCTAAATAAAGGAGCAGCAAGGAAGTAGGTTGTGATGGTGGGACGCCACAGTGCAGAAAGGGAAAAGAAGCTTCACTAAGTGTGGCTTACTTTAGTGTAGTAGGTCACCACTAGAGTAGGCTCATTCAAATCAGTGGTACTTTCTGCCTTGGAAAACCCTGGGAAGGGTCACCGTCTGTCAGAACAGGATAACTGTCAAGTCAATTCTGATTCATGGCGACCCTTTTTCAGGGTTTCCCCAGGCAGAGAGTATTCAGAAGTGGTTTCCCCTTCCCTTCTTCTGGGACTGTGTACAGCTTGCCCAAGGCCACCCAGGCTGGCTCTTTTCTCAGGAGGCACAGCAGTGGGGAATCAAACTTCCAATCCCTGGCTCTGCAGCCAGATACCTAAATCACTGAGCTCTCCAGCTGGCTCTAATAATAATTGTGTGCCATCAAATCTGACTTATGGCGATCCTTTTCAGAGTTTTTGTAGCCAGAGAGTACTCAGAAGTGGTTTCCCATTCCCTCCTTCTGGAGGTGCTTTCAGACCACTGTGCAGCTTGCCCAAGGCCACCCAGACTGACTCTACTCACAGGCAAAAGTTCTGGTTGTTTCAGAGCTCTCTGTACCTCTATTAAGAATATAATGGCCTTGACTATCATTTTCTTGAGGGCCTCGCTTTCCAGGTATCACCTCACAAGCTCTCTGGAGGATTACTAATATCGAAACTCATTCCACCTCTCTTCTGGCTAACGTCTGCCCTGAGGGGGCCACAGAGCCTTACCAAACTGGAGAAAGGTTTTTAATTTCCTCCCCTTTCTTTCTGATTTCCAGAATTAGAGGCAAGTGCTTGAGAGAGCCAACTAAATAAAATCTTGTGAGGCTCAGGAGATGCTTGCCTGCGCTTGTCAAATCCACCTTCTTTGATATTTAAAAATATATATATAATCATGTTGGCGTGTGTATAGTAGTTTCTACCATGGAGTCTTAATAGGTATGATGTTCCCAAGAGCTAAGGAAAGTTTTCAAAACAATGACCTTTTGCAAAAACAGATAGTTGTTTATTTCTGTGTTTCTTGTTTCAGATGCTCAGAATGTGAAATCTGGGGTTGTTTCTCCTATCTTCCCCTCTCCTTGGTATCCTGTCTTTACTTCATTGAGCACAAGGTGGCATATGATGTTCTCTTCCTCCCCAATTTATCTACACAACAACCCCATAAGGTAGATCTTTCTGATCGCTTGGGCCTGGCCCATATTTTTTGAAATCCAAACCACTGGGAATTCAAATGGTATCTGTAATAATGCTGGGAAAGGTGGAAGGCAGCAGGAAAAGAGGAAGACCAAACATGAGATGGATTGACTCCCTAAAGGAAGCCACAGGTTTGAGTCTACAAGATCTGAGCAGGGCAGCTGAAGACAAGACATTTTGGAGATGGCTCATTCATAGGGTCGCCGTAGGTTGGAGGTGACTTGACAGCACATCACAACAACACCATCTGTGGTTTGCAGGGAAATCTTTTCATCTTTTATACAATAAATAATTTTCAAGACAGACCAGACTCCTTTTTCATGCCGTCAGCTGCTGTTTTGCTTTGCTTTGCTTTTGTTGATTGGGAAATCGACTTTTAACCACACATTTTCATGAGGCAGGCAAGAAAACTTGGGACCAGCTTCTGGAAGAGAGACAGGATTACAACTTGTCCTTAAATCTAGAACAGCATGCTAGAGGATGCCTGTACTCCCTACCAGGAGGAGGCAAGAAAGGAGAAGAAGGAAGCCAGAATTGGGGAAACAATCCAACCCCAACAGAACTTGCTGCATATAAGGATCTATCTTGGACCTTCTTCTCTAACCTTGGAACCCCTCTGTAATCTGGGACAAGACCCACCCCTACTGCGTCCTGGGGAGTACGATGCTCCCCTGGTGCGGGGGAGCCCGCGCCTGAAGAACAGGGCAAACCCTTTGAAATCAGAGGCCAGAATCCTGTTAGGTCTGCATAGTGCAAGTAGGCACTGCTGGATAGTGGCTCAGTGGTGGAGGCATCTGGTTGGGAGTTCAATTCTCCACGGTGCCTCCTTCGGAGGGTCCCTTCCAGCCCTGCTGTGTTGAAATTATTATTAATTGTGCAAATGAAACTACTTTAGCAGTTGGATGGGTGGAGAAACTGTTGCACACACAATTATGCAAAGTCAGGCAACGGAGAGAAACCCAGAGGAGAAAACCCACTGCAGGATTACTCTGACATGTGTCCGTTCCCCCCCGCCCCCACAGCCCCAATAGTATGTTGGCCAAAATAGTTTTCATTGGGTGACGGAGCAGAAGCGGTTGACTCAAGATGGCACTCTGGCGACAGGCCTACGGAAGCCTATTTGAACTGGTTTGAGACAACAGCTTGCTATCTGCCATCCTGCCTTTGCTGCCGGTTTCTCAAGGAGCTGGCCAGGGTCCTGATCTCTTGGCTAGCTCTATTCTCTTGTCAGATCCATCCATGACTCTTATGGGGGGCCTGGAAAGGAATGGAAAAGGCCAACATTTTTAGGAGCCCTGGGAGGGAGATTGTAAGCACAAGGAGTTGCAAAAAAGAAGGGCCAGAGTCGTCACCACTTCTTTTCCCTTCCCCATGCCTTCCTCCTCCTCCTCTAACTGAGAAGAGCTTCAGGAATTACAGGGGTAGTGGCTACATCTGAAGGGCAGATGGTCAATGGGCCAAGAAGTCTCAGGTAGAGGTGGGGGTATTCGTATACGAATATGAATAGCTCCGCACAGGTGGAGATAGAGGGTCTGGCCCCATGGGGCCAGACGGTCCACTCACCGATGCGCTCATGCCGCGGGGTCCCCGCTGCTGTCCCTATCGTTCCAGAGATCACGGTCACCAAGCCACTCTTTGACCTGGCAAAGAGGCTTGTCGTCCCACCTCCTGCCAGGAGCGGCTCGGCGATCGCGATCTCCGGAGCGATAGGACGGCAGTGCGGACCCCGGTGGCATAAGCGCATCGGTGAGTGGCCCGTCCAGACCCTCATTCTCTCCACCTGTGCGAGGGTATTTGTATTCATATATGAATGCCCCCCATCTCTAGTCTCCGGACAACTGAGAAGCATTTTAGCCAAGACAGGAGCAGCCAGTCATTGGACCGAAGGAGGCTGCAAATTCTAGGTATCCTGTTATTTCCTGCATTTTTATCGCAGGGAGAAATATTAAAGGTTTTTCTGCCTGCCGCTCCAATATAACGTGATGGGCTTTGGGTACTCAATGGAGTTTGATTTGGGGAGGTTGCAGGCGCGCTTTTGTTCCTTTGACCCCAGCAACAAAACGTTCTGGGCTGGTCTTGGGTCAAGAAATGCTTTAAAGGCAGTGACAGTCTGGGAGCAGGTGAGAAAGACAGCCTGGGCTATGAGAAGAGGCCACCTCACAGGGGGTGAGCAATGAATGGCAAATAATTACTATGCATCGAGAAGATCCATTTTTAGCTTCTATGAGCTTCAATGGCTGTCGTTTTATGGGCATCATCCTTCCTTCCATACATGTTCATTAACATGGCCCATGTACTTTCTAGTCTAAAAATATGAATCATCACCATAATGTGCCATCACGTCATGTATTTTCCATTCCAAAAAGATGATGATGATGATGTGCTGTCAAGTCAATTCTGACTGATTTACAGCAACATTTTTCTAGATTCTCCAGGTAGAGCACTCAGAAGTGGTTTACCCTTCCCTTCTTCTTGGGTTTGCCCTGGGACTGTGCAGCTTGCCCAAGGCCACCCAGGCTGGCTCTTCTCCCAAGAGGCACAGCAGTGGGGAATCGAACTCGTAACCTCTGGCTTCAGATACCTAAACCACTGAGCTATCCAGGGAACATAGTGTTCTCATTTGTGAAGTCTGAGGCCCGTCTGTCTGCAATGCTGCTCCCATGGAAGGCTCCGAATACTACAGACCACTTGTTGATGGTTTCTGTTTGGACTGGCGGGGGGGGGGGGGCAGGACTCTCCATGACACGAGTCTCTTCAGCCACCTAAGAAATCCCGACAATGGGTTGTTAGGCAGAACAAAAAGTGGCGATATAAACTTTTTATTCTGCATGCTTAAAAACGAACTTCACTGTTACTAAAAGGAAAAAAGATGAGATCTTAATCAAGTTCTTCTGTACATTTGAAAAAAATCCTCCAAACCCCCCCCCCCCAATGACATTAACAGCAACTTTATTTCAGTCCTTGATCCTGTGCAGAATGTTTACTTCAACCAAGGGACTGACCTCATGCCAACAGACTTGATGCCAAGCCTACAATGATGTTTGCTCTCCTTTTGCTATGAATACTCTCTTTGAGGTTGAAGAATTGAAATTCTGAACAGAGAAGGTTCTGTTGACTCAACTCTTCGAAATACAACCACACACTTTTTTTTTAATCATTCATGTCATGCATGAAGCAAAACACAGCTTCCTCCACAGTTATTTCTGAATAATGTTTTTCTTTCTTTCTGAAAGCCGTGTTGACTTGCAAAGCTGATGACCAGATGAGGCATGTTTTCCCAGGCCAAGATAACGTAGAACCCACTCCTATGTCTGTTTTAAGTCAAATGGAATCCCACTGGTCAGTATCATATTGGTAGTCTCAAGTAGATACCCAGTGTGGTGTAGTGGATAGAGTCATGGACCAGGATGGAGGGAACTAGGTTCGAATCCCCGCACAACCATGGAAACTCACTGGGAGGGAGGAGTTGGGAAAACCACTCCTTAAACATTCCACTTACCCGGAAAGCCATATCGTGGTCACTATAAGTTGGTTCCAACTTTGCAGCACATAATACATACAGTCTCAACTAAGAGTAGAGCCATTGGCCCAAATTTTGTTGCTTAGTGTAGTAAACTGCAATAGACTAGACTCATTAAATCAATAGGGATTGAGTCAACTCCTCTGTATCTCCTGTTGATTCATAAGGGCCTACTCTAGTTGTGACTTTGTTATGCTAAAGTAAGCTGCAACTAGAACAGGCCCATTTGAATCAATGGTACTTACGGAGGACTCGACTCACGAAATCCCCATTGATTCAATGGCGCTACTCTAGTGTGGTTAACTATGCTAAGCAACAGGATTTGGACCACTGAATCAATGGCTGAATGGTAAGTCAACACACGGTAAATCCCACTGAGTCAGAGTATCTACTCTAGTTGGGACTACCAAGAGGATAGTGGCCACTGTGTTTCTTGGGACTTAATTCCAAATAAGCAGGCACATAATGGCATCTAAGATCGGGTTTACAGAAAGAGAGAGTCCAGGTTGCCAGTTCTGCAGCTTACCTCTGCTGAAGCCAATAAGTGCATATCTTTGCATCTAACCAACCTCTGATATCTTTCTCCAGATCCTAAACATTCAAGCGCTCTTCTTGAGTTCACTTAAATGTCATATTGCTACATGTAGGTGTATATGCTGGACTGGCTCTCCTGTCAGACTGCAGCTCCCATCAGCCCCAGCCAACATCGCCAAAGGTGGGGGCTTATGGGAATTGTAATCTAGCAACCTTTTGGAGGACTGTACACTGTCCACTCCTGGTGCACAAGCAGATGGTTATTCTTCTTCTGTTGGCATCAAGCAACATGATTTCTAGAACAGCTTAGAATGAAATGGCTACTACAAATGGGGCTTGATTAGCTTGTCTTAGCCGAAGCTTTTAAAGAAGCAGCCTACCTTGTCAGATGGTTGTGTAGGCTGAAGCAGTGGAATATATTTGTGCACATAGGTTAGGAAATGGAAGGGGGACTGAGAGAAGGTGCGAACTAAAGGGAACATGAATGCAAAACATACCTAATGTGCTGAATTATTAAACATGCGGTAGGCATTTTTATGGAACCATGGGCATGTTTGTACAATGTATTTTAACTTCCATCAATTTATATCCATTTGTGACTAAGTTCTCCCCAAGAAGTATGCTTTGATGGGTGTGCTATGAACTCATTTGAAACGCAAGAATAGAAATCTGAAGCTAATGCTTGAATTTTTGGATGCCCGAGACCTTTTGCTCTTGGCAAGAAGGCGATTCAGAGGGAAAATCACTTCGAAAATCAAAAAGCTTTCACAGCCATGGCCTGTTCATTACACTGAAATGATATTTTAATGGAAGATTCCGTGAACAACTTGGTAAAACATTTTGTTTTCTTCCAAGAATCCGAGATTCCATCTTTGGTGTTTCATCTTAAAAAGTTTATGTAACATTTGATGTTCTGTAGGCCAACCGGTGAGTTTGTGGCAAAGGTTATACAGGTCATGAGCATCAAAAGTTAAGAAGCTTATTTCAAAACTGAAATGTGTTCAGAGGGTCTGGACATCAAACCATTAGAGGAATAGTTAAAGGAATTAGCCATGTTTTCGCCTTCAAAGGGCCTGCTTAAGAGGTTCAGTTAAAACCCTCTTCAAATATTTGGACTGTCATGTAGGTATTACTGCAAATTTCTTTTCTATTGCTTCGACATACAACGAGAGCGTACCATCAATGGTTTCAAATTTAGATTATTTAGTTTAAACATTAGCAGGAATTTCTTGATGGTGCTGGTTGTTCAGCGGTGGAACAGAGTGCTTCAGAAGGACAGGACTCTCCATTCTTAGACAGTTTAAAGCAAATTCAGGATGGCCACCTATCAGGAAAGTGATAGCAACAGATTTCTCGGCATTGACAGGGGTTGGTCTTGATGATCCCTGAGGTCCCTTCCAACGTTATGATTCTGTAATAACAGGGCTTACCGAGTCAGAGCTTTAAGCTACAGGAGGACTGTGGTATCCGTGGGGGATCAGGTCCAAGCACCCCTCCAGATACCGAAAAATGGGAAAGTGTGAAATGCTATACATTGCATATGTAGAAGGGGTAGCCGTGTTAGTCTGGGCAAGCATTACAGGTAAAAGCGAAATAGAAATAATAATAATAATAATAAAAAAGACAAAAATGTGGTGGCACCCGAAAGACTAGCTTTTATATTTTTTAATGCGAGCTTTCGTGGACAGGCCCACTTCATCAGATGTACATTGCACGGTCTTTGGCTTCCTCTAGTGGCCAGTTCTGGTAAATCCACCCTTGAAATACATATATAAATACACATTTCTGGGGTTTTTTATTTAGTATTTTCAGGCAGCAAATAAGTGAATCAGCGGATACTGATCCTGCGGCTGGTGCGAGGGGTTTTTTCCCTATTGTACTCTACTATATCACCTCTCATTTCAGAAAAGTAACAACATCCCAGCCTTGAATATACAGTAACACTGTTTTAAGGAACTGTTCTGTATAGGATGGAAAATATAACATTGCCTGAAATTGCCCAGAGCATAACCTGAATGTGCCACTAAGTGGGTCAAGTACGTGAAGCCATGGCCTATATTGCAGTCATGTGGCACTATTCATACTTGTTACGTGTATGATACACATCTGCAGCATGTCCTTTTATGTACAAAATTAGAATCTATATAAACTGACTAAATAGGCTTAGCACAGCAACCGGTGTAAATGCTAAAAAAAGAAAAAACCTTGGACTAGTTTTTTCCCCCCAGGCGATTGGGTGGCTTTTCAATATACCATTCTGTTTTTATAGATTTTGTGGCTCGGTTTGAAAATGTAAGGCAAGAAGAATGCTAATAAAAAAGTGAATTATATCAATGCATTTCACTCTTAATAATTCATTTTAAGGGCGCTCCTGGAATAACCTGTTCTAGGATTGTAGCTAATCCTGCTCTGAAACATATGGTGCTTCTGCTTTTTTTAAAAAAATTCTCTCTCTCTCTCTCTCTCTCTCTCTCACACACACACACACAAACACCCTGTCAATAAGGAAAGGCAGGGCAGTTGGCACAGTGCCTTTTGACTGACAGAGATACAATCGGTCTATCTGTCTGATGGAAAGCACCCTATGGATACACAAGGGCAGATTTCACCCATTCACTACGGAGGTCATATTTCTACCTGTACTATGCAAACTGAATATAGTGGAGTGGGAGAGAAGGCTAATCAAGTCCAAATTATAAGACTATCAGCAAATTGGCTGATAAATTCTGTTCCTGCAATTTCACATTTGAATCTTCTTCTGAAGTCTTCCTCGTGAGGTGTTATTATTTTGGCTTTCAGTTAGGGGAATCTCTTGAGAGATTGTAAAACTTACTTATTTTTATTTAGTTAATTAGACATATAATTTTACACGTTGCCTTTCTCTCCATAGGGGACCCAAGGTGGCAAACCTGTAGAAGGACCAACAGTTTTAAAAATACTATAATTAAATCGCAATCATGTGTGTTCTAGTCATTTCTGAGATGGCAACCCTTTCCAGGGTTTTCCAGGTAGAGAATACACAGAAGTGGTTTACCCTTCTTTTCTTCTGGGGGCAGTTCTGGGATCCCGGCTGGCTCTTCCCCCTGAAGGCACCGTGGGGGAATCAAACTCCCAACCTCTGGCTCTGAAGCCAGATACCCAACTCACTAAGCTATTGAGCCAGCATAGAAACTATATCACTATATTAAAACAACAACACCAAATACAATTAAACAATTGTCAATATTAAGACCAAGATTAAAAGCAATTTTAAAAATATTTTAAAATCTTTACAATTAATAAATATAGCATTCCCGAGACCCCTATTTACTGCTTAAAAGCCTTCCTAAAGAGGAAGGTCTTTGCATGATGATGGAAGGACAAGAGGAAGGGGGCCAACCTGGCTTCTAGGAGCAGTGTATTCCAAAGACTGGGAGCAACCACCGAGAAGGCCCTCTTGCGTGTCCTTCCTTACCAAACAACCTTCGGAAGGTGGTGGAACCCTAATATTCTTCTTCCTGAATGCTCCCATTTTGGGTGAGATCTGCTGTGCCCATCAATTTTGGCATGTTTATCCTGGCTAGGTAAACTGCCGATAGGCACTGTGATACCATATGATATCATACTGGGTGGAGAAAGTGCAGGTGGAATGAACCCCTGAAGGTATGATGTTAGCTCCTGCAGACGAGATGAACAAGAAGGACCGCTATGCTGAAGCTGGTGAAACTAGCATTGATACCTTTTTATCTCCTGAGAAATCTCCCTCATTTAAAAATGAGACAGACACACACAGAGAAAAAAATATATGCATTTAGGAAGTTAAACTGATGAAGACAGTGTGATGAAGAATGCCTTCGAGAGAGAGCAAATACGGATGGCAAAAGAAAAACAATTTGGAGTGTATGATTATTCCTATATGTTTTAAATAAGTTAAACATAGTCAGTGAATGAAATTAATCACATAATCGGTGAATGAAATTAATTTTAATATGTAAATTGCAATTTTGAGCTAGTACAGCTCAATGGGTTGGAGCCCTGAGCGCTTCCGGGGAGAGCTCTGGCCAGCCAGTATTACCTGGAACATCTCTGGCGCATGGGGTGACATGCTTTGAGACCTGTGGGCCTCGGGAGAAAGACACAGTGGTCCCACCGTTACCACCAGGAGGAGGAACTTGATAAATACATCACAGAATAATGAAGTTGGAAGGGGCCTACAAGGCCATCTAGTCCAACCCCCTGCTCGACGCCATCAAAGACTTTGATGCCTCGAACACTCTGGAAGGGTTGCCCTAAATTGGAAGAGACATGGCAGCACAGGCTTATTATTCTAATTTAACTCCCCCCTACAAAGAACAAGCCAGTAATTTGTCATTTACTATTGCACAGCATTGTAACCCGTGCAGAAGAGCACCTAAGGCTGCCGTCTTATCTACTGCAAATGGATAAAATCATCCAGAACTGAGTAGAATTTTTTGTGCATTAAGATGGTGTTATAAGACCTCATTCGCAGGGCACAATGCAATAGCACATTGACCGGTAGTGACCGCTTCTCTTTTAAGCTGTCCAGCCTGTTTAGGGTTGCAGCCGGAGAGACCAAGCTGCAGTTAGGACGGCTCAGCCTCCGAGTCTTGTCTCCCCCATGAGTTGATTAGGTAGCCTCTTAAGACAAACCACAGATCCCTTGCAGATTGGGGGGGGGGGTTTATAACAGTGGTCTACCACGCAGGGCTGTTGTAAGGACTACGCAACTAATAAGTTATTATTTTTTATGTCCCTGTAATCAGAAAAGCCATTTTCCTCTGCTCTGCATTTCACTATTTCTGGTTGCCTTCTTGCTTGTTTTATCTTGTGGTTCCCCTTGCATTGTTTTATAGTATTTGGTGGAAACGTTAAACTCCGGATGAAGTGCGGTTTAGATTTAGAAACGTTTAAAATCAACAAATACCCCATTCTGGGGTCCCTACGTTGTGTGAAGAGCCTTTGGGGACTTTGAAAAGCGATCAATTTTTTATTTCACGGGAGCTTTCAGGAACAGGGGCCACTTCTTCAGGTCGCCTGGAGCGCCATATTCAAGCCCACACGTTTCTGTGCCAACTAAGGACGGTGAAGAAGCAAACAAGATACAGCAAAATGACCCCGTCTTAATTAATTAACCCTGCTCCTAAACGGTCAAAAGCCTGGTTTTGTTTATTATTTATTTTATTTAGAATATCTTTTGCCCTGCCTTTCTCCTTCCAAGGACCCCAGGGGACTCCCATCCTTAAAAGCCCACATTTAAAGTGAGCATAAAACTCCAAGCCATTCCAGCCAGGTCAGTGACACTAGTCAATTACATTTCCAATGTTAATTACAGGACTGGTCCATGACTCCCAGGGAGGGGGATGGGCTTAAATAAATAAATAAATGTTCCTCTGGTGGTTCAGCGAAGGCCAATCCAACCCGGTGTGTGTGTGTGTGTGTGTGTGTGTGTGTCCAAACCCGCAACATCTCTTGGTTGAAGCCATTTTGGCCGATGTGACCCGAGAGCACCTGAGGGATCCAGAGGCACCTTTTTTTTTTTTTAAAGGCCAGGGACGCTTCCCCAGGCCCAGCTTCGATGCTGGAGGGGTGGGTGGTGTGAAAGCAAAAAAGCAAAACAACACGACCGCCCCCACGGATTTGTTGTTGAGTCATTAAGTCGTGCCGGACTCTTCGTGACCCCATGGACCAGAGCACGCCAGGCCCTCCTGTCTTCCACGGCCTCCCGAACCACGGATTAGGATGCTCTATTATGAGGAGGAGAGCGTCCCTTTCCTCCCTCGGCCTCGGGCCCAGGAGGGAAGGGCCTGGTCGCGGGGCCTGCCAGGCCGAGGCCTTGGCCTTGGCCTTCGCGGCGGTTGCCTAGCAACGCTCCCCCAGCGCCGCCATCTTGGCGCCCTGAAGCCATCTTGACGCCGCCGCCGCCATCATCGCCCTCACCGCCAGCTGGCCGGCCTGTCTGTCTGTCGGGAGGCTGGGCTCCGGCGGGCCCGCCGTTTGGGCGACCCCCAAGAGAGTCGGGCCGGTGGGCGGAGGGGGCGACCCCCAGCCCCGAGCCCCGCTCCCCGCGCCGCCATGCTGGTGCCCGTCTTCACCCTCAAGCTCAGCCACAAGATCCTGCCCCGCATGGTGGCCCTGGGCAAGTACGACGGGACCCACCCGTGCCTGACGGCGGCCACCCAGGCCGGCAAGGTGAGGAGAGGTCCCCCGGGGGGGGGGCGCGCGCTGGGGTCTGGGTTTGGGGTCTCTTACCCCCCCCCCCGCCTGCCTCTCCCCACCCTTCAAACATCTGCCATATATCTTGCATTTCTCCCCCCCCCTTCAAAGCTTGGAAACGTTTCCTTCTTTGGGTGGGAACGGCGGGCTGCAGAAATGATGACAGTTTTTTTTTAAAAGGATGGTGATGATGCTCTTAGAACTGCCTTGCTGGAAGAGACCCTCCGGAGATCCTGGAGTCCAGCCCCTGTGTCCAGGAGGCCCAGTGCGGGATTCGAACTCCCAACCAGACCTAAGCCGCTGAGCTATCTAGCAGTTGCTGCCATCATCATCACCATTATAATCATCTTAGAACTGCATTGCTGGAAGGGACCCTCTGGATCATCTAGTCCAACCCCTGCCAAGGAGGCCCCGTGGGGGGATTCGAACTCCCAACCTCTGGCTCTACAGCCAGAGGGATAAATCACGGAGCTATGCAGCCGTCCTGTGCCTGTTCTTACACTCTCTGTATTCCCAAGGCATGGCTCAGCCACATTATGCCTCACATCACACTACCCTGGACACTAGAAGGCTTATTATAATGGCTGTGACTGGGTCACTCTGCTGATAACATTTTTTAGCAGAATCCTATTGGCTTTCCATTTGGGCAGCAGGCGTTGGGGCTGCCGTGATGGTGTTAGTGTTTGGGTTGGAGGGCCAGACGCCTGTTTGGTGAATGAAAGTGTCCCTTGGCGACCACGTTGGGCTGATGAAATCAAAAAGCCAGGGCATCCCCTTATGAAGGCCAAATGTGTCCCGCGGTCCTCTTGGATCTCACCCTGAGATCATCTTTACTTCTCACGAAGGCTGCACTTGATATCTTCACGAAGCTGTTTTTACCTGCACAGGTTTTTATCCATAACCCTCATGCCCGTGGCCAGCGTGTCGGTGGAAACCGCTTGGTGTACAGTGCCCAGGATGCTGATCTTTCTCTCCTGAACATGAACGAGGCCGTCAGCTGTTTGACTGCAGGGGTGCTGAACCCCGACCTTGGCTGTGACACCCTTCTTGTTGGCACGCGGACCAGCCTCTTGGCGTATGATGTGCACAACAACACTGACTTGTTTTATGCCGGGGTAAGTTCATTTTCCTTGTTCTTCCCGTCAATGAACTGTGATTAGAGGATCAGTTGTGATTGGATGTTCTTGGAACTCAGGGACCTGAAGTACGTTCCCTTAACACACAGTCTTTGGTCAGACTTCCAGAGTGAAGTTCTTGACACTGGAGTAGCTACTCCACGGTTCAGGGGCAGTGGCTCTGTAGTATTCCTGGAGCAACTGCCAAGCCTCTGTTTAGTAGCTTCTCTCTGTCTCCTGAAGTGAGCGCTTCAGCAGTTCAGGCAATTGACCACTGGCTTCTGAATGTTTCTGTTTGTCACATTTGGCTTCTTTTCTCTGCTCTGTTTCCAAGGTCAAGAGAGTTTCTAGATTTCTCTTTCATCTCTTGGTAGGTTCCCGATGGAGCAAACACAATAGTGCTCGGAATGTTAGGAGATATTTCCTCGCCTCTTGCTATCATTGGTGGAAATTGTTCCTTGCAAGGTTTTAATCATGACGGAAAAGATCTTTTTTGGACGGTAAGGATGGGCCGGAGCAGGGCTTTTGTGATGTTTAAAGGTGGAGTTCTGACTCTGAGATGACTTGTCTAAACTCTCAACCACTTAAGAACTTTGTGGCTGGGGAGGGAGTGGTCATGATGCTGCTTTCCGGTTAGGATTGAAGCAGCCCGCTCAAGGTACATAATTTTTGAACTCTTTGGAAGCTTTCTGGCGAGAGCTTTCCTGCAGAGAAAGGAGGGGAGGGAAGGGAAGGCACTCTGTAAGAAGATGATGGCGAAAGGAGACCTCAAAGATGCAGTGAAAACACTGCATTCAGGCCCAGTGCCCTCTGAGTCCTTGTTCAAAACGATGAGAAGTTTCTTCTAAAGCAGTCTTACATGTTCCCTGATGGCTTCTGCAGGATGTTCCTTGGGAAGCAGAGGGGGGAACACCTTGTTCAGGTGGTGGGAGGAAAAGGAAAAGGGCACCAGGGCAACCTTGTGGCAGAAAGAATATGAATAGAACTGAAGGTTTGGAAGGGCACCTAAGGGTCATCTGGTCCAACCCACTGTCAGTGCAGGAAATGCACCTCTAAAGGATCTCTGTGTGTCCTGAGAGAGTCCCTCCATGTGAAATGCTCTCACGTGGTCTTTTAGGGCAGGGCAGGGCAAATACTTCTGTGGGCATATGGAAGCAATGGACTGAGCTGATATGCAAAAGGGACATGGCGTCCGAGTCGTGTAGATCCGTGGTTCCCAACCTTGGATCCCAAATGTTTTTGGAAGACAACTCCCAGAAATCATGGCCAGCACAACTAGTGGTCAAGGGAGTTTTAGTCCAAGAACATCTGGGCACCCAAGGTTGGGAACCACTGAGTAGATCCATGGTGAGACTGGTGCCGCTTCAGCTCTTGGGAATCTGTAAGACCAGGAAGGAATATTGATGTTTATCTGCCCCAGTCCTGGAGTTTGTGCGGCTGGCCTTCTAGTTCTGGAGCAGGGAGCTGGGAGCTTCTGTGCTCAGGAACACTCGTGAGGAACACTCTGTACTTCCAGTTCAGCGGAAGAGAACAAATGTCTGGAGGGTTCTGCCAATGCCCCCACTATGCCGCTGACGGTGTACTTGCCACTTTTGGAGGTCAGCAATTAATTACCTGCGAATATTGCAAGAAGTCAAGGTGCTTCATGACCCGAGTGGTGCAGTCCAGCCTTCCAAGCCTTCTCGTATGATACCCATGCAAGGAGCCACTTTTGTAGTGCTTTCAGATCAGAGACACATAATTTCACCTGTGTTGAGAGACACCAGCGAAGAAGGGTTCTTTAAGCTGCCCCCCCTCCCCGCCAGCAGAAGAGTAGCAGCAGGAAGACGGCCAGAATGTCAGTCCTCTTGTGCACTGTCGTCCTGTTCACGTCATGGCATAACGGCGAGAAGGAACTGCTGGGGTACTGCACTTCAGTGCTGCAAGTGAGACACTCAAGGCGTCACGGAGCGTCCGGGCTCCTCTTGACAATTGGGCTGGCTTAAAAACGCTTCCACAGACATTAACCTGGCTGTTTTGGATCTTCAGTCCCAACGGTAGGTTTGGCCCAGGAGTCTGCCATCGTCATGGTGCCGTATGCTGAATATTTAGTGTAAATGAAAACACACAGTTATGTTTACATGCATTGCAACTGGTCCCGTGAGGAAGTCTGAGCAAAGTTTGGAAAGTGGTTGTTTAAAAGTCATTTGTTCCCATTATTCATTACACTGTTTGAAAAGTAATCTGTCATTGTTAAGAGTGGTAAAAAGGTAACACGCTAATTCTTATTTGTTCTGCTGCTCCTTGCTTTTTCATTATTTTTTGAGTACCTTCCTTCTGCCTTTTTGTGTGTGGAAAAAAACAGCTTCAGGTTGATAAGAGAATGGCATCAGACTAAATACTTCTAATACCCTTGAAAGGTAACTTTGGATGCAACTGGAAAATGTTACTTCTTATGCTTTTAAAGTAACTTCATTCCTACTCTGGTTACATCTAAAATGTAGCTTTGGTACCACCTTGTCTCCCCTTACCCCCTTGGCATCTAGTTGCTTCCAAGGTCTGAATTCGAGGCTCACAAAACAGAAACAGTGATTGCTGTTTTAAAATTTATGATTACAGGTCACTGGCGACAATGTTCGTTCACTGGCATTGTGTGACTTTGATGGTGATGGAAAAAAAGAGGTAAATTCCTTCCCCCCCTCCTTTTTTATTGGAATGAGACACATTTGGCACCCTGGGCAGGGATCCTAAAGGCTTGAGGACTACAAGTAGTGCATTGGTAGCCGATGTAGGCAATTTGTAGGCAATGCACTGTAAAGCTGATCTGGGCGACCCATGGAACCTGGATTGCATTAAAGTTGTCCTGATGCCCACTCCCCCAGACTGGGCACTGCAGGTGGTTGTGTGGCAAGCTGGAGGTCACTCACAGTCCATCTTTTGAATGCCATGTGGTACGGAATATGTGTAAGGGGTGCTATTGTCCTCATAACCTGCTTGCCACCCCTTAGGCATCTGGTTGGCTCTTGTGGGAGCACATCACTAGACCTGGTAGGCCTTTGGCCTGGTCCTTTGGGGTCTGTTCTTTGCCAGCCCCTTCACAAACGCTATGATCCTCAGGGCTTTCTGGGGTGGGGGAGAGGTTGTGGGGAGAAGCAATGGCCTGTTAAGCTGAACCAAGTCAGTCTTGAGCTGTTTAGTACCCCGGTTAGGTGGTTCAAAGATATCTTTAGTAAGGGTTTCACAACCCGTCCTCTCATGGATGTTTTTAAACAGCAAAAATACTGGGCTCATCAAAAGAAATGACTTAATTCATAAAATTTAAGGGGACTTGCCTAAATAACCTTACAGAATATAGCTTCTTTAGCTGCATCTTTGGGTGTATATGTAGAAGGTTTGATTCTCTATTCTGTTGGGAAATACAGTAGTTCTAATACGATGCTAATATGGTGCTTTGGACGCCGTGCACGGAGCACCCCTGGCGGTGTCTTCTTGGACTGCATGTCTGAAGGGCTTTCCTGGGCCAGGGCAGGAATGCAGGCCGACCCGCTGAAGCAGCCCTGGATGTGAGGGTGGAGTACCCCCCACATCTCTCCCTAGGCAGTGGGTGGGTGTCCTTTTAATCTAAAGCCACATTTTGCATGAACCAAGTTATATTTATGTTTCTGCTGCCAGCTGAGTAGTTAAAACTGAACTGTAATCTGAAACGTGGTCTGGTTTGATAAGAATGGTAAAACCTGAGATTCAAGCTCAACTGAGAGAGTTTCTCCAGAAACTGGTTTCTTACTTCGTAGAGGTTGGGTACAAATTACTTTGGACTGCTTTTTCATTCATGAATATGTTTAAATAACCGAATTGTAAACTGGCAGCTTCCTGCAGTGACTTCTAAAATATATTTCACAGCTTTTAGGATCATGAAAATTGCTAAAGCTGTGACGCTTAGGATTTCAGCTCACATGTTGTATTCTTGCTAGAATGATGTGGTAGTGTCCATATCTGAAATAGACAATTAGAGGCAATACATATAAGATTCCAAACTTCCCAGAAGGTTCAGTTAGACTTCTTGTTATGGGCTTCTAAGATGAGGAAAAGAGGCACTGATAGTAATGGGGTGTCATGTATTAAATGCTTGCCACTCTTTTTTCTGGACAGCTGCTGGTCGGATCTGAGGATTTTGACATCAGGGTTTTTAAAGAAGATGAGATTGTCGCAGAAATGTCAGAAACCGAGGTAAAGGAAAAGTTGCAAATCTTTTTATTTGGAAAAGGGGTCAGTGCTGTAAATGCCATGAAGTTTATTTATTTATTCATTTAAAACATTTTCACGCCGCCTTTCTCCTTAAAAGGACCCAAGGCGGCTTAGCAGAACAGGATGGCTGCCCATTTGCGACTGCGTAACAAACTCTTCAGATGGATGAGGACCATTTCTTGTTAAGTCACTCACTTTAAGGTTAACTATATGGAGACGAAGCATCTTTCCAGACCTGTTCTTTGTCCCCTTCTTCCTTCTGATAGCTGGAATCTGTGCTTGATAGATTTATGGAAGCCAAACATGAATCTGAATCCTTCTGGCCAAAGTGGAAGTGAGAAAAATCAGGCTCTGTGGTTTGGTAATGGGGGTAGGGACTGGAGGAACACCTGCAGTAAAAGCTTTGGAGAGCACAGGGGTTGCAGGAGTATTCATTTTGGCAGAAGGTCCCTCCTCCCAGTCCTTTCCCCCATTCTGTTAAGACCTACTAATTGTGATCACTTAAAACTGCTAAATTATAAACTCCAGGGATGGAGTCGAGAGTACACTGTTATACTGTCACGAACCTCTCCTGAAACAGGTGGGCAGAAAGGAGATCTGGAACGATCAGTCGATCTCTGGATGATTTGCACTAGAACAGCAAGTTTTCAGACTCCGAATGATCAGCGCAGCTGCAAAAGGACTTGCTTGCCGCCCTCAGCTTCATTACTGAAAGGAAGAGCTTGGGATAACCAGGAAAGGATTATTGTGTGGAAGAAGGATTATGAGCTCTTTTTGGTTTTGGTTCTCAAAACAAGGCTCAGAATTAATTCTTTCCAAGCATGTGTATTTTGCACTGGGCTTTAATGGGTGGGTCTTGGTGTTCTTTGGGGAAAAACAAAGTCGATCCCCAAAGCACTGTGTCCTCTCACCCTGAAGCCACTTTTATTCCAAGGACAAAGGAGTGAAGTTTTTCCTGTTCGTAACTTCTCTGCGGACGGAGAACAAGCCAAAGACTTGATGGCAACCTGAGAAGGGTGTGATGGGAAGGAGGCCTGCTTTTGGAAAGAGGGATAAAAGGCTTAAGTTGCTAAGCCACTTACAAAGCATCTGTTTACGCTCAAGAAGGCAGCATTGCTATGGTGGCTGTGATTGGAGTGCAGCAAGTTGGCGCAAGTCAGGAAAAACACAGACCCTACCCCTGGTCCTGCTTGCCAGAGAATGAACAACTTTGGATGCTAAGAGTTCACTGGGAGCCCCTCTTCTGCCAGCCTCACAAAAATGAATAGCCGGTCTGAAAGATCCACCTATTCTGGAGCGGAAGAACGGCGTTCCTTGCCATAGGGATTGAGCTGAGGATCGGCGCGGGGCGGGAATTTGTCCCCTTTTCCCAGGCATGGGGAGTTTGTTGATGTTGGCTTCCTTATTTATATATTGCCCAATAACAAGGTATTTGGGTGGGTTGCAAGTAAAACACTGAAACTCTCAAATACAAAAATGAAATACGCAACCAGAAATTAGGATACAAAACCAACAGCAGATAATAACATTAGTCCATCATGTGTGAGTAGTACTGTTATGTTGACCACGGAAGCAACTGGGAAAATAAAAGTCTTCCTTTCCAAAAAGCCCATAACACAAGTACATTAAAAAAAAAAAAAAAACACATGCAAAAGCAGAAAAGCATATCATGCTTTGCGTTAAAATGGCTTTCTCAGCTGTCTATTCAACTTGCTGAAAGCCAGCCTAAAAAAGAACATATTTTGTAGGAGCACAGTAGAAAGCAGAGAGCCGAGCCTCCTGGGGAGGGCGGGGGGGGGGGGGCGTATTTCACAAACTGAGAGGGGCCACTGGAAGTCCTTCTCTTCTGTCCTCACCAATACTCCTGATGCTGTATGTTGGATCAGCGGACGTTTCTGGACCATCTTCATCCCAGCCTATGAGGCTCTATCAGGCAGACCAGAAGTTCCCAGAGCATCGGTGACGCTATCTAGGCTGTCTTTGCCCAGAAAGGGTCAAAGTGAGGCTAAAATCACCACTGCCGTCTCCATCAGCAATGAGCAGTATTCAAAAGTAGCCCCCAAGTGCTAACCCGACCCTTTAGGGAAATGCAGCCCCTTCAGATTGAGAGGAGCCTCACTCAGAGGCGTAGGCAACCTCCCCCCACACCTCAGACAGGTGTGTTCCTCTTGTCTGGGCTGATGCTCCGTCTATTGGCCCTCAGCCACCCACTGCTGTGCCCAGGCACTGATTCAGAACACCCACTGCGTCACCTGGACTGGATGAAAAGGGAGAAGAGAGAACGAACGGTACCTGTTTCAAGTCTGTGCCAAACAAGATCGTTCCCAGCCTCGAGCTGCAGCCACAGACGTTAACTGCCCATAAAAGGTGTGCAGCCTTACCTGCCCACTGGGATCAATGCTGGTGGTTTGAAAAGGAGGGGCAGAGCCTGAGCGCCCTTTCTGAAAGCTTTCCCACCTGGGTGCCTGTGGGCCATTCTTAAGGAGTCACATCTGTTGATAATTATTTTTGGTATAAATACAGGAACTGGCCCTTAAGCATGCTAAAGGTTCCATTGTAGGAGAAACCTGACTTTCCTGGGAGTTCTTTGGCTCTGTTGTTTTACAAATTCTCATGTTTGGAGTTTTGTTTTTTATTATTATTATTTTTTTAACATCTATGGACATCTTTCCTGCCTCGGCAGGCTCCTTTGCTACTAAATGCTTCAGTAGTCATTTTACCTGAGGGTTTATGTGAACACAGTAAGATGTGATGTGGCAGGTGGGGCGTTTCCACCGCTACTTTAATGGGTTCTACTTGTCCAATGTGTTTGATCTAAGCAGGTGTTGGGATATTTGATGAACGGCTTTCTCCTCTTTCTCCTGGAAGACATGGAGATACTCTTGCACCCCAGCCGTATGTGAGGAGGGCAGACCTGCAGGGACCGCTTGGTTCTTGACTAGAGAAGCCGCTAATCCCAACAGCAGACGGCGGCAAAAGGCACAGGCTTAAAATCGTGAGCCCAGGAACCAGCTTTGCGTTAACTGGACTGTATAGAACTGACAATCCTTCTACTCACAAACCCGTTCCTTATTACTCCAAGCGTACTCCGTTGGCCTACTATAATTTAGGGTGGGGAAGGGAGTCTTTTGGTTGCTGCTGTCTTCTGAAAACTGGGGGTCAGAAATTCTTGGTGATCTACTGCAAATCGTCCAGAGATTTTGCCACTACTGTAACTTCTGCCTACCGCAGATCTAACCCCCTGCTGAAAAGTTAAGAGTTTATAAATACGTGGCTTTCAGACCAGAAGACATGGCACTGTGGTTGAGGTTCCAGAAGCAACTTAGAACTGTTTGCCACGGAAGGAGATCCTTGCCTCAGCCCTTCTCTTCTCTGTCCATTCTGGCTTTGCATCTCAGTTAGCAAGGAGGGTTGATTTGGCTCATGGGCCACCAGTTCCTAACCACAATTCAGTTAGTAGACATTCTCCCCTTTTGGGTGTGAATCAGGTGCCCCATTTACTGCACTGGGCCAAAATTCTATTCCAGCCCCTCCCAGCAATTCAGAAATCAGGGGGGAAAAAACAAAGAGGGCTCCCACACAGAGGGCTTTTTGTACAACCACTCAAAAAACCTTATGGCTGGTATCCTGCTGGGGATTTCTGAGCAGCTAACACGGCTCAAGCATTTGTGCTCTATAATATGAATAACACAAGGCAGGGTGTCTGTTGAGTGACTGATTGTGCAACTGACTTGTTTTTTGTTGCCGCTTGTTTGAGTGGGAACTGATCTTGCTTTCTTATCTTTTCAGACAGTCACTGGGCTGACCACCATGGGTGGTAGCCGCTTTGGCTACTCCCTCTCTAATGGAACAGTCGGCATTTATAACCAGATGGCCCGCCATTGGAGAATTAAAGTTAGTACGTGACAGGGACCGGAACACAGCGGAGTGGCTGATGGACTTATCCAGTTCCTGTGAACATGCCTCGTTTTGTCCAATTTGCCACGGTGTCAAGAATTTTAGATGTATTGCAAAAACATATTTTAATTTTTATATACCATTTTCCTCCCTGTATAAGGGACTCAAGGCAGTTTACAACATTTAAAAACCAGCATATGCAGCATAATTAATCACAAAAAATAATTAAACAGACAAGAATCAAAACCTATTAAAACATTATTGAAACATATTAAGTATTAAAATACAATGACTGCCACCTAGTATCCCATAAAGGATCTAATTTTAAATGCCAAACACCTGCTAAAGAAGGAATGTTTTGCCTGCCGGCAGAAGGCTAGCAAGGGTAGTAACGTGATGTACACTGGTGTAAACTTCCAACCTGCACCTATATTAATAGGTCACCTTTGAATGTAGAGGCATTCTCCATGTGTGATCAGAATCCTTTTCTATCTGTGCAAGGCATATATGCGTGTGTGTGTGTATTAAAAAAAACAACCCAGTCACCCTTGCAGCAGCTCCTTGGGGTAGATCAGTGTTGCCCCTTTGTTAAGGCGGCAGTAGGGATGGAGTTGCTTCAATCTGAGCTCATGCCAGGGGCGAGGTTTGGGCTGGGGACCTCTTAGTTCAGAGTCCAGCCTGTTAGCCATTGTGCCACACTGCCTTAAAGCCAGAGAAAAATGACCTGGTATTCACAGATGTTTTCTTCTTTCCAGTCGAAAAACCAGGCAGTGAGCATACATGCATTTGATATCAACTCTGATGGTGTGTGTGAGCTGATCACTGGCTGGTCCAGCGGGAAGGTGAGTTTGAACAGGAATTGGCACTCAAGCCATCTTCCCACCATTTATTTTGAAAGTATTGTCTGTTGCTGTGCTTCCAGCAAGACATTACTTATCCTTGTTTGCAGATCATCCCAGGGTATTCCAGCATTGCTTAGAATTCTGCAGACAGCTCAACCAATAGCTGCAGTAAGAATAAATGATATCGTAATAGACAAATCTCCATAGGCATATTTGTTCTAGGCATGTTCATTTAGATGCTTTCTTTTTTTCATTAATCAGACTACTTTGTTAAAGATGGTAGAGCAGTGGTTCAGATACTCACGTGGAAGGCAAAGGACCACAGAGGGGGTTTGCATCATGAATTGATTGAGGTTGGGGTGCTTGAAAGCCTGCCGCGCTTACAGTTTTCAACAAGTTTCCCTGTTTTAAAAGCCAATGTGTGTCTGTGCACGCACCATGAAAATAAGATTAAAACATTTTTTAAAAAGCAAATTATAAACTTGAATTTTGGGGCTAAAGCCAACTAGCACAGACTCACTGAAACCAGTGGAACTTCAGTTAGAGTTGTCCTGTCCATTTTCATGGTTCCAATTTATTTCAGTGGGTCTGCTTTAGCTGAGACGACAGTTGCAGGTTTTGTCGCTATTGTATTGTGGAGTTTAAGTCACAATTCTGTATTTTTTTAAGATAGCCCCACTTAACTGACTGGCCTTTCTTGTGATTAAGCATGTATTAGGACTGTAGTAACATGGTCATTGTTCTTTTGGACTGTGTTTTACATCACAGATCGATGCCCGCAGTGACCGGACTGGCGATGTCATCTTCAAGGATAATTTTGGTTCCTCAGTGGCAGGAATAATTGAGGGAGATTACCGAATGGATGGCCATACACAGTTAATCTGCTGCTCAGTGGATGGGGAAGGTAAGAGCATCTATCCATGACTTCTGGTTTCAGGTGAGTAGAACTGGGGGGAACCAATTTATTAAACTGGAAGTCTTTTTTTTTACTCCCCAGAAGAAACAAGTATGTCCTTTAGCATGCCCAAACTGTCTAAGTCCCGAGGAAGACAAGGGTTTGGAGATAAAATAAAATGGAACTACTTCTGGATCTTGCAAAATATAGCCATTTTGTAAAAGCAGATGTTTGTGTATTTTCTGGGACTCTCTGTGGAACAAAGGTGCACAGGTTCAAATTGATAGCTCTAGTATTTGCTAGGAAAAACACCCAGTGGGTTGTATGCTACTACTTCTTAGTTCCCACTGAAATCAGGCTTAACTATTTTGCCCATTAATTCTAATGGGAACAAAGTTTACTTCACCTAGTTTGAATCAGAACCCGTTTCTTTGGGTAGGCAAACACTCTAGATAAGATGTCAAGTTGCAAATAACTTAGGCCTCCAGTCATACATCATTTAGGAAAGCTTTTGGCTTTACTGTTCTTCAGTGCGAGGATACCTTCCAGGAAGCCAAGAGATGAAGGGGAAACTGCTAGACACAAATGCGGACCAGGACCTGATTCGAGAGCTCAGCTTGAAGAAACAAAATCTACTCCTTGAGCTGCGAAACTATGAGGAAAATGCAAAGGTAGTTTGTATGAGAGGGAGGGAGGGTGCAGTTCTGCTATTTTGCCCAGAGACACAGAATATCTCTGGGTCAAACTAGCTGAGATGCTAAGCTGCCACTGAGAAACTGGAGCCATGTTTTTCCTCCAGCATCTGCCTTTCTTCAGAGCCGTGTGCTTTAGCAATCTGACTTGCAGAGTAAGCCCGTGTTTAACTTCCATGGACCAATCACAAAACAAAGTATCTTAGAATGCAAGATATGGAGACGAAAAACTTTCATTGCTTAAGAGTGCATGCATCTAAAATGTGAGCTGAGCGTCTCAGCTAATTTAGACCTTTGACAAAACCAGTGGGGTGTAACTGGTTTTAGAATTAACTAGTAATCTGTTCAAGGTTTAGAGAGGAGTCTGACTCGTCTTTCATTTAATCCTTTTGTGTAGACAAGGAACTGAGGCTGAGCAACAGACATCATCCAAGGCTATCTGCCAACCGTTAGTGAATCCGATACCCTATACTTGGCTGCAATTATATGTTGATTGGCATTTCCGTGGAGCAAAACCAAACAAAAATGGCATGATCTAACATTGTCAAATAATAAAGTACTTCTGCATGAATGTATCTGAAGAATGGGGGGGGGGGGGGAAGCCTGTGAACTGTCAGAGAGCTGTAGTGTCCCATCTCTATCAGAAGCTCTGCAGGACACCCTGCCAGCCCACACAAAAACTCCCCCTTTCAGAGTTCCACCTGTGATTTGCACCTTTTGACTTAGGCCCATGTCATGTAAGTCACTATTATCTGTGATCAGATAAACGGGCAGTTCTTTAACTGTCCCGACTGGTCAGTTGACCAGCATCCTAACCTCAAGTAGCAAATGTCTGCAGTTTCTTGCCAAGTAAATTAGAGGTGCCAATACACAACGGCAATGCTGAATCAGCCATTTCAGAGGCCTTTCAGAAGGACAGCAGGAATAACCCACCAAGCCTGATTTCAAACCTGTATGCCTCAGGAACAAAGCAGTATGGCTGGACAACTGAAGTAGCTTGTAAATTTCAATGAAAGCGATGCAGTTAGATGACTTTCTAGGTCACATGATCCATTTCGAAGTTTTGTTTGTTTGATCACCTCTGAAATTACAGTTCTGAGTAATCCAGCCTTTGGAGTAACAGAATCAGACTCATGTTTTACAGCAAGTGGAACCGAAGGCTCAAACGAACGAGATGGATGGGCAAAAGGGCATGATTCCTGCAAACACCCAGCTCGAAACATCGCTCTCGGTCAACCTGGGATCAGACAGCGAATCTGCTCACGTGGAGTTATGCATTTCCACCTCTAACGGTGAGAGAGGTTTAGCAGCAAATCTTGTCTAAGCAGCTACCATCTTTGTAGTCCTTTCTAGTACCCTGTTTGAATCATCCCTGGGCACTTCTCACGGTTGCTGCTTGGTCTGAAGCATGTTTATAGCTGAAAGTTTTCAGCATCCTTCTGCACTTGAAAAATGGGGTTTCTGAGACTGTTATGGAGGCATTTGCCAATGCAGCCGAGATGTGCTGCATCTTAGAGGAAAGATAAGGAATACACTTGATCCAGGAGATGAAGTGGCCGGTCAGCCCCTCTTATGAGCGACATCCTCTGCTTTAGGTAACTTTGCACTCCTTTGCGTCCTGGCTTATCATGTACAAGCTCTTCAGGGGTCTGACCAGGGACAGCTGGAGGAATAAATCATCTCCCTTCCCATCAAGGTGTGTCAATGCCGTATCTTGCCCTCTCAAACCGATCTCTGAGTCATTCTGTTTCATCCCTTAGATGTTAGTATGTGACTCTGTCATAAGGCCTCAGAACTGAGAGATGCTTGAGGAAAAAAAAGGGAGGTCTGAATCTCTTTTCCAAGGGTCTTCTACTGGATTTTTGAGTCAATTACTGTACTTTCTTTTATTCTGCTCAAATTCATACATTTTGAAAATGTGGGCAAGTATATATGCATTTTTAAAAAAGGCTTGCATCAGATTGGAGAGAATGAACTTGGCAACATAAAAACGGGACCTTCAGTGAGGATCAGATCTGACCATGCTTAGCTCATATATATGCTAGCATTTGGTAAATAGGGTTTATTGCCTTCTGTACCATTACGTCAGCCAGTTACTTACCCTTAGCCTTACATTTGAAAAGTATGCCACAACCCCCCACCTACTAATTAGAAAGGCCTTTTTCTTCCCTTCTTTAAGACACAATCATCCGAACAGTAATCATCTTTGCGGAGGGAATATTTGAAGGTGAGAGTCACGTGATCCATCCTAGCCTTCCAAACCTTTCACGCCGCATTAAAGTTCCTCTCACGCCTCCCAAAGATGTCCCGGTGGAGCTGAACATCAAGGCTTTTGTCGGCTACAAGAATAGGTAAGAGTTACGCGGACAGGAAGAGAAAAGAGGCCGTTGACATCACCAGGCCTGGCTGCGCACACTCGCTTGAACTCACAAGTTCACTGGGACAAGGTGAACCCTCCTTCACTCTTCCCTACTGCTGAGGGTGGCGTTTGTGTGGGGTTAACCAGAGGGAATCTTCTCTGCTTGTTCACAGCTTTGTTCAGTCCCATGAGTCCGCAAGTACTAGCTTTTGCGTTTTGTTGTTAGCCTGCCACATCTCTAGGTTTCTTCCCGCACGTGCTCTTTTCAAAACATTCTGGATTCTGTGAAAGTCAATCTATAAATTATGGGAACGATGTTTGAGAGTTCTTTCTCTCATTGGTTTGAACACAGTAATCTCATATGACCAACCGGGTCATGAAAATATTTAATTCTGAATCCAGTGAACTTGGAGTTTGCATACTCTGAACTTGGCAAGCCTAATCTGTGAGGTAGATAATCTTGCTGTGTGTTCATGTTTAAAAATGGAAGCTATACACAGTCTTAGCAATAAAAAAAAGAACTGGTCATATAGAATATTGGAAACCAGTAGAATTGCTATATGAGTTAGAATGGCAGAGCCAGGGGGAGCTCTTATCTGTCTTCCCATCCTGCTGCAAGTCTTGTTCCAATACATGTATTTCTCTTTCTATTGCTTTTCCTTAAAACCTGAAGTTTCTCACTGGTCAGATCTGTCTTTCATTAAGCAGGGGAAATACAAGCTTGCCAAGGATGCTTGAGTGCATGCTCCCATTGACCCTTAAAACTGAACTATGCTTCCATGAAGTCTAAAACCTTGCTCTGCTTTTAAAATGAAACCCCAGATTCATTGGAAGAATTAGCAACATTTTATATTGAACAGTTATTTTTCGATTCTATTTGGTTAGCATTAATAACAATTCAGTATATGCAGGTATCGATGAACAGACGGACCAGTGAGGATACTGGCATGAAAATGAATAAAACATTGGATGGAATTAAAATAAATTGGGGCAGGTCCATCTTTTTATTTGGAAACAGTTTTTTTTCCCCAGTGTGTGATGCCCTCAAAAGTCAAGGCTAGGATTTCAAAGAATGCTGTAGTCTGGGGTCTTGAATGGTTTGGATGCAGGTCATGCCAGAAGGCAAAGTAAAAGGACACAAGGGTCAGGTCCTTGTGATCGTTCTGTCTCTTGTCCTTCCAGCACACAGTTCCATGTCTTTGAGCTGTCCAGGCATCTCCCTCGCTTCTCCATGTACACACTGAGCAGCCTGGATTCTGCTCCTGGACCGCTGAGCTTTGTACGATTCACAGTCAGTGAGAGAGTACAAATGGTAGGTCTTTCTTTGCCTCATCCTTATTTCGCCAACTTAAGGCTTGTGTATCCAGCTTGTACTACCTCTGTGGGGCTGGCCATGGTGCTTTAGTTAATACGATTTTCATGTTGTCTTTCAACTAATGCTTCAGAAGAGATTTACACTATAAAGGGAAGGGTCTCTGGCCCCAGGGCCTTGCGGGCCAGATCCTATCGCTTGTGCATGCCAATGGAAGGCAGATGGCATGAATTGGCCCTAGCTAGGGAGTTGACGCCAAGCTGCGATGAGGAATACCAGCATGGACACCTTAACTGTCAACAGTTCACTGCTGTGATTAATGCTGCATGGTTTGTGCCAGCGAAAGAAGTCTGGCCACAGTCTGTGGAATGATTGTACCAGCCGATACATAACCTTTAATTACACCGGGAATAGGTCACAAAGGCTTTGTGGAAAACCTTCATCGGAAATTTCATGGGCTTCCAGACTGCAGTTGAAAGGTCCTATCAAAACGATGCCATTTCAAACAGTGACACCAGCCTTCTTCCTATGAAAAGTTTTCCAAACCTTAAGACTGGCACCCATCACCTCTGTACACTGCTGGGATGGTCCTTTTTTTTTTTTTTAGCAGAAATGGCTCTGACTACATACAAGCATTTCTAGGTCCAACTCCAGCATCTCTGCTTAAAAATGACCTCAGGTTGCGGTCTTGCCATAGCCCCACTTGAAAGAGGCAGCTTCCAGCCTAGACGGATAGTGGTTTAACAGTACTACAGAATGTGGTTTGTTAAATATTCTGAAAACATTGTCTCGTTCTTGCAAAATCTTCCTGTTGATTTTGTGCCCACTTTTCTTCAGTTGACAATGGGAGACAGGCACCGAGTGACAGGCACGAAGCAAGAGAGAGGATGGGGACATTTACTGGACAAAATGGAAGATTCCATTCTAGCCTTATTGCTGTTAAGTTTGTCTCTTGCCCGAGCATGAAAGGTTGCAGCTTGCGTTTAAAAGATGAAAGGGGGCGAAGGAAACGGCAGCCCATTTTGCTCATGGGAAACTGTTTAGGGGAGGATGGAGGCTTCCTGGTGCCTTGGTGTTTTGTCAGTGTGACCACAAGGGGCTTCTCCTTCTCATCCCCAGCTGAAGGGATGGCGAGTTCCTAAGCAGAAAGAGCCCAGCTGTTGGGGCAGGTGCCTCGAGCTGTCTAGGTAGGGCAGGCTGTGAGCTGAGATCCAGCGCCCTGTCATTGCGAGAAACAGCCATGTGCACACCTACCACCCATCCCCCAGCATTAATGCTGACCCAATGGCAAGCTTGTTAGCAGGGTATGGCGACGCCCCACGTCCCCTGTGCCCTATGCAGGTTGCCTAGTCTTCACGCTGTGAATGTATGTTTCAAGGTCATCGTGTGGCTAAAGCAGAGCTTCCTGTTACCAGAAGACATGGCGATCCTCAGTGAGTCCTTTGATGTCTGCTTCACCTCCCTGCGCGATGCGGGGCAGCTCTGCATCCAGATGAGGCCCACCGGAGAGGTAATGTTTTATTTCAGGGTCTTGGAATTAGGCACTTGCTTGGCCTCTCAGGTGAGGCGGAGCTCATCAGGTAACGAGGCAGGGGAGTGTTTCTTGGGGGACCCCAGACACAAGGAGCCGCCTCTGTCAGGGTGGGACTGACCGGCAGATCATCACCAAGGATGACCTTCCCATGACAGGTCCTTTCTTGTAATGGAAAAGTCCTTCAAGTCTGTCTTTTGTCTCTCTTCTCCCCTGCCCCCACCCCTTTTCTTCGGCCAGATATTCCACCTTTGAATTAAACAAAACTGTTTATCCGAGATCATAATCCTTTATGCCTCTCCCTAACACTCAGCCCAGAGGGAAGTATGATTCCATTAAACTGTGCAGTCCCCAGTCCAACTGGAAGTGGTAGTTTTTTTCCCTTTTCCCTGGGAGGAACGTGGGGTAGACGATGCTCTTCCTCCTCTTGCTGCTCTGGAGGTTGAGGCCCGACACCCCTTCCTCTTTCTTATAAAGGTGTTCTTTGTTTCCCCTTGGCCCTTGGTCTGATGGCAGTGACCACAGTGTGTTTTGCTTCAACGGTGCAATCCGAGAGCAACAGATCCCTTTCTCCTTGATGCTATCGTGCTTTATAAGCTACTTTTGCCTCGTGCGTTGATGGGAGGTCTCATTTCCTCATCCAAAGGAACGTTCAGGGCCACTCACTGACCCTCAGTTGCAACATCTGAGCATGACCACTCACTAGGCTTGTAACCAGTGATTGTTGGGGTTTGACGCAAAGAGTTTGCTTGCAGGTAAACCTGACGCCCTCCTCGTTCTGTTTCTGGTCTGCTAGATCTCCATTAACACTGACAACATTGATTTGGCTGGGGACATTATCCAGTCAATGGCGTCCTTTTGGGGAATCGAAGATTTGCAGGTGGAAGCAGATTTTCCAGCGTATTTTGAGGAGGTGCGCAAGGCCCTAGTTGTGGTGAGTGAGAAACAGGCTTACTCCAATAATGCTGCAGGATCATGTCATAAACAAGAGCTGCATTAGTCTCATTGCCAGGGGTCTGCAATCTCTTTCTTTCTGCCTATAATTGTTGGAGGGGTTGCATCATTTGAATATTCTTGTTGATGCGTCTTATGGGTGTTGTAACAGGTGGCTGATCCCTCCCACACAGGTGGATAATTCTCACACGGTCTGTCAGAAGCTCACTGCCAACATGGCTGACAGTTCTAACTTCATCCGTAGCATGTTGGTACGAGCAGAGGATTCTCGCCTGATGGGAGACATGTGAGTTGACTTTGTGTCACTTTCGGTGTATCTCTTCATCTGTCCTTCCAGCACCATTTGAGTTAAGCAAGAATTATTTATGTATTAAAATGTTCTAAACATTTTCCACTGTGCTTTGTGATACCTGGACAGTGGGGCACTTCTTAGGAAAGGTGGTCAGTTGTACCAAAAATGAGAAGTGGATCTTCCTAGTTGAGGTAAAATCTACACAAATGGCTTGGAGAAGAATGTTCCTTGATCGCATGGTCATGGATGGGTCAATACAGGAAGAGGCACTCCTCGTACAGATTTTTTGGGTCCCAGGCTGTTAGTATCAGGAGAGGCACTCTGGAATATCCAGGTCTCATGCCCTGTGCGAACCAGGTGCTACCCTAGCAGTGAAAAACACCACTCCTGGATATTCATCCATAGTCCAGAAACGGTGGGCTGGGGCTGGCTTGGGCAGATCTGGTTTTTGAAGGCCTGCCATTTACACCCGGTTTGTTTCTTCCTACAGGAAAAATATGAAGAGACGATACATGGAACTGTATGATCTCAATAGGGATTTGCTGTCTCAGTACAAAATTCGCTGCACCAATCACACGGAGCTCCTTAGTAACCTGAAGGCAATAAACCAGGCAATCCAAAGAGCAGGACGCCTGCGAGGTAGGTGCCGAGGAAGGGGTGCTGGGTTTCAGGGGGCCATTCTCTGACCGTTGGGTGTTCACTTCTCGCTTGCTGGAAGGTTCAAACAGAAAATGTGGGCATTTTGGTAGGGGGGCTGCTTACTTTCTTAGCTTGGAAGGGCTGAGGAGCACTTCAAGTATGCATAGACCTATGAGAATGGGCACTTCAGCCTTGATTTGGAAAATATCCACAGGCCAGAACTGGTTTTGTTTCTTTCCCGGAAGTGTTGATTTCTGAGCTAAAATATGGTTTCCAGGGTTGTTCAAAAACAATGTGAAGAAAACATGACTTTGATGCGATTGTAGCTTCAACTGTCTTAAGAGGCAGTTGGAAGGACGAGAAGGGAGCACCTGCCCACTGGGACCATCAAAGGCATTTCCTCTCTCCCTGGGAGATTCAGTGAGTGTAGGAAACCCTTTGTGGTGCCTTTTCACTCTTACTCTCAACCTACTGTGGGACACGTTTTCGTGAGGCTTGTGTTTCATAAAGGTCAGATGTTGAGTACCTGTGATCTTCTACCCAAGAACATTCCTTGTTCTTCCTAAGAGAAGGGAAACGTTCTTCTGGGCACTGCTTACCCCTAAGATTTGCCTCTCTTTAAACCTCTCCCATGGCCACTTCAAGGGGGACCGTATGCAGAATGCCACCCACCCCTTCATGCCAAGAGACAGGGAGGCTCTGAGTGGCCTCTTCCCATTGTGCTTTTTATAAGGTTTGTCACCAAGAGAGAGGATCCCTTCTCAAGTCGTACACCCACAGCCCGATCCCCTGCCTTCTTGTTAAGAAAAGGGTGGATGGAGCTGCAAGTAGTGCTGCCCAGAAGGCCAGTGAAACATCACCACACGGGGCAAAATGGCTAAAATAGAGGCCTCCTGTTACTTTTTTATTATAATTTATTTTTTTTAACTTTTCCCACCCATGCCCCTTTCCCCCTTGGGACTAGGTGATGAATAATATCACTTTGTGCCCCTTTTCACCTCATTCTTCCCCAAAAATACATTGATTCTTCTGCTGGCATATAGCCTTTCCCCTTTGGAAAAGGCTTCCTGTTTCAGGGAGAAATGGTTTTGTGAAGGGAGACTCTGCAGCAAAATCTTTATTTGTGCAACGATTGTGTTGCCTGAAACAGCTCCCTTTTGGAAAGTGCTTAAAGGGCCATAAATGGCTAGAGCTGTTCTCCGAAGATAAGAACTTGGAAAACCTTTGCCTGAAACGCTTGTCCAAGTTCAGTCTTAGTTTTCATGCTTTTATTTCTAATGTTTCAATATGATTCTCTTGAGTGCTTGGAACGGAACGTTCTCCACTAACCTTTCCCCCCTCTTTCTTCCTCAGTTGGTAAGCCCAAGGTGCAGGTGATTGCAGCTTGTCGGGATGCTATTAAGAACAACAGCGTCAATACGCTAATCAAAGTAATGCGCGTGGGAACAGCTTCCTCTTGATCAAGGAAAGGACCAAAGCAGAACATAGATGGACAATCACTGTAATTGGAGGCCACCCTAATGAGATACAGACCAAAGAACGGATTAGCGGCAGCTAGGTGGTAGCATACGCCGGTTAGGTCAGATCAGCTGTAAGTGACTGTGTGGTAAGCCAAAGTCCAGCCGAGGAGAACGCAAGCCGATGCTCCGTGAAGGAAAATGACTATGGCGGACGGCGTGTGGAGCCTGATCTCTCTGCCAGTCATGGAGAACAGACAGGAGAAAAACTGAGCTTCTATATGAACATCGTGCGAGCAAAGAGATGTTACAGCATTCCCTGGAAAGTACTACAGCCTGGAAAAGTTCCAAGGTCTGGAACTTCAGATAGTTTACGTAGTCAGGCAAAGGCTTTCTTAAATCAGAGGTAATCTGCCGCTGTTACTCTTCTTCAATAAAACAAATAGACCTCAACTTCCCTCCAGCTTCCACTTTTGAGAAATCTGCCTGTGATACTTTAGTTCTCCTGACAGGATGCTGAGGAACTCAAATGCAGTGTTGCATGGAACAAGGGGGGGGGGGGAGGCATGTTAAAACTCATGCTCCCTCATGTTTATAGGTCAGAACCCTGTGGTTACAAATCATCTGGAGACATTCCTATTTGGCCAAGGTAAATTAAAAGGTATCATTCTGTAGCATTTAGGTTTTTGTTTTGTTTTATGGCAGCTTTTACATTCAGCTGGAGTCAGTCTTTGGTTTCGGTGTGATGACTAACTTCTGTTGGATCAGTGCTGTGGCATCTTCTTGGGTAAAAGCACACTGGGCCCAGTGTGACTACTGTTAGCAGTTTCTTGCAGCCCTAGAGAAGGAACAAGCCAGAACAGTTTCACGCAAAGCACCTTGACTCCTTTGGAGTGTGAGAGAACTGCAGCTCCTCCTCCCATCACAGCAAAGGTGGAGGCAGCAGGCATTCATGCAGCAGAGTGATGCAAGAAAGAGTGGACGTGCGCTCGGTCTTGCCTTATGTTTCTTGGGCCACAGAGGGAAGAAAATACACATTTCAAATTGCTAAGCACTTGAACCACAAAGACAACAGCCCACTGCAAGTTGTAATCCTGTCTCCCACAAATGGATGCTGCTTGCAGAATGTATTCTTGAGGGAAATACAATAGTCTGTGAATCCTGTTTCGGTTGTGGAAATCACAGCTTCAATCCAAAGATTATGCTGAAAAGTCTCACGGCTAGTCAGGAACCTCGGTGATCCCCAGAATATTTCAGATCCACGATAGGTCAGTTGACAGAGGCACAAAATTAACTTCTGTTAAAATGGCTGGAAAGAGAAGATGAGGCAACACAAAAGCTTAGCCTATTTCAAAAGCTCCTCCCGTGAAGCTTCTTCGTAGAAAAAACCATCTTCTGCCACATCTGTGTGCCATCATCGATCATTCATAGTAAACAAAGCAGAAGTCCCAAAATCCAGTCTGCTCAGGCCGTGTTGCTCTCTGTTTCAAACTTTTGTGGTTAATGTACTTCACAAATTTCAGTGTCTCGCGATCTCGGTAAACCAAGGCCAAACAGTTGTCTTCAGGATTAACAGTCAGCAGCTGGAGAAGAACATGAAATGAGAATGGTTAAAGAGGAAAAGCCCATCCAGCCTCAGGCCAAAGAGACCCCTTAATGTTGAAATCTCTGAAGTGGCCTTTATAAATTTAGAAATGAAATAAGAACCAAATTATTTTGTAATAAATTGTAAAAGCAAAACATGCAGAACAAATGAGTATCTGCCATTAAATTTCCCTGCTCCGTATACCTTTAAACCTTTAGTGGGGACAGCCCTCGCTAGAGGTTGCTAACCTCTTTCCTGCTGCTTCCCAACAGATTACTCGCTCATCTTCTTGCCTGTTAACATCATGGCCCATTCTTAAAAGCCCTTTGATAGGGATTCCTGTGCTGTGGAAGTGATGCAGTGTTTTGTCACAAGGAAGAACAGGTTCAGCAGTTTCTTAAACTTCAAGAAACTCATCTCCTGCTCCGAGATGAGGTGGGTAAAGTTATCATCCAGCCACAGAATTCAGGGAAAGAGGCTTCAAAAAGGAGTCTGAAAGTAGCGCACTGATGCTTCAAAAAAGGAAGAGACAGACTTACCTCTTCGTCTTCACCTTTTGCAATATACGAAGTAAAACCTCCAAACTCCACGTCCCAACCTTGAAACAGATTGGAAATCTACATCAGTCCCAAGTTTTGTAGCCCTTTCCCACTCTACTGTTCAACCTGTCTGGTCTGAACTAAGAAAATATGTTTGTTCAGCATGAATTCTGCCAGTTCAAAAGTGCCTCCTAGGGGTGCCAAGATTTTTTAAAAAATCAGTTCCATAATCCAGAAATCAAGAATTTACAGTGGGGTAACAGGGTTTGTCTGCTGCAGCAACAATATATTTTAAGGTGCCATAAGATGAACCCATTTATTATTGTGCAATGTGTTGATCTTTAACAATTGGTCTTGTAATGTCTTAAAGAAAAACAAGGTTATCAGAAGTAGCACACACAAGACCTAGTCCAATTCTTAGCCTCCGAAATCTTGAGATAATGAGAAGATTTTACAGCCTTTTAAAAACTTTCCAGTAGTTGGGGGGAGGGTGTTGCTCCCTGGATCTCTGACAGTTCCAACCCTCTGCCTTTTGCTCTTCTTGCCCCAGGATGGTTCAGCCCTCTGGCAAAGCCAGTGTTCTCACCGCCCTTACCTTCATTTTGAATCAAAGGCACCTGCTTACCAAGAAACTGTGATTGTTCAAAATGAATTTAGTGCTTCATGTCCTCAGAAGAGGTGAGAAGCTCTCCAACGCTTGCTAGACCCTGCTGCTCCCTGAAAGGGACTAGCTCAGGTTGCACCCTTGGAACTGACTTCTCAGCACAGATGGCAACCACAGGAAAAAAGACCCTCAACTTTGCTTATGCTTTGGGCTCTGCATTCCAGTGCTTCAGATTGCTATTCTCGGCCATGCCAAGGGAACCGGAAGCCTGGAACAGCCCCATTCTTCAGGTATTCCTATTCAGCTCCTTTCCCTTATGTTCTTTGAGGCAGCTTAAAACGAAACATACTTTCACACCCACAGAAGAACAGCAGATCAAGGGCGAACTCAGTGGCTTGGGTGTCGTGGACTAGAGTGTAGCATCCCTGGGTCCAATGTCTCAGCTCTCCGACACAAAGAGGTGTCCTTGAGCCTAAGGAAGAAAAAAAAAAAACAAGAACAGGAATTTTTGTCAAGCCTACTTTGTACTGGGATGGGAAAGCTCTGTGAGCTGTTTCTCCAGCTTGAGGACTCTTTGGGGGCTACACCAGCTCCTCCAATGAAACCAAAGATGCCAGGAAGGTCATTGCAAGTTTTTTAAAACCCAGCATTTTTGCCAAAACGAGAAGAGTATGGCACATCTTGAGTCTGATTTTTCCACTATAGTTTTAAATAATGCAGGTGAAGACATTATTTTTGCTCTGCAGGGCTCTGGTTGCTGTCAAATGGTCTTGGAGGGACACCTGATTCGCACCCCGCTCCATGCTGTGGTAAGCACCTGAGGAACAAATCCAGCACCACAGATATATCCCAGCTGGTCCCAGCAGCAAAAGAGAAATGGGAGGAAGCCGGGGAGGTGCCTTCACACTGAGCTGTTGCCCAAGCCTCCCTTTTCTCCAGGAGGAAAAGAAAGAGGTAACACAGCCTTTGGCATCCACCTCAGCTGCTGAAGGAGCAGCAGAACGGAAGGATTCCAGGCTCCATGCCTTAGCCCACACCAAAACACCAGCACGAATCCCCTGCAGGAATGGTGGAGGAACAAGAGCTGCTGCCTCTAAGGCTGGGTGTGCTCTTAGGATCAACACGACTATGTAACGCTGAAGCCATCCAAATCCAGCACCCAAGAAAGCTAAATTCCCTACGACCTCTAAGACGCACAAACAAAGGAGGCTAGCAGAACGGTCCTCGCTGCCCGTCTGAGTCTGATTCTCCTAGTTCCGGGGTGGGAGGGACACAAGGAGTTACGCAGGACATTCAAACACCCTTCTCGCTTTAGACATTTCTGCAGGTGTGGGTCAGACGATAAAGACCAGGGGATGCCAGTCTTGGGGGGTTTCTGACTTTCCACCTGGCATTCCTGTCCCAGTGGACCCGAAGAGCTGTCGTTGGGGGCGCTGGGTCCTCTACCTACCGCTGTCTCCATTCTCGGGGATTCTCTCCGAGTCCTCGGCGTAGTCTCTGCTGTCAGTTTCTCCATGACTGCTCTGTCCTGGTGCACATTTGGTCGAATCCCCTCCTGCCTCTTTCCCTCTTTCTCCTTCCTCTTCCTCCCCTGGAGCGAGGAAATGCAGTTTCAAGCCTGTGAAGTTGGACAGGAGCAAGAACAGGGCCTCTGATCGAAAGAGCTCCATGCAGGCCTTCAAGATGCTGGGCAGGCTCTCCTCGTCTGCTTTCTGGTAATGCCTAAAATGGTAGCAAGCATGATGAACTGGCTGGGGCGCTGGATGCCCCTGCCCTGCCAAACACAGTTCGAATACAACCGCTTTCTGCAGCAAGATGACCCATGTTCTACGCAGAGATGCCATAAGGCAAATAAAACATTGGCTAATTTGCACAACACATCTTGTCTCTCAGACACCCCCTTTTTGGAAATAATTTTTCATGGTGGTGTGTGTGTAAGGAGGCCCAGGAAGCAGGCAGTGTATCCTTCTGCACCCCCACACCAATTGAATTGTCTTGCCACTGTGGATCTCATTTTAGTGAGATTGTAAGTCTTACATGTGCAACACCTTTGTTGGCTGAGATGAGCACAGAGGAGCCAAGAGAAGAGAGGTGAGTGAGTCAGCACAGCCTGAAAGCGGCTACCTTTTGTTCGGGGGCCCTCTGCTGCTCCATTGGAGTTCTTCCTTCTGCAGAGCTTCACAGACCAAATGAAACTTGTCTCTCTAGGAAGAAAACACATTGAAACAGCTTTTGATGCAGCCCCACGCTTTCACATTTGTATTTAACAAAGTCAGGTTTGTATGCAAGAGGCAAATTAAAATAACAGTGTACTAGATCTTCCACTTGGTTTTGGTCATTGATCCATTATTATTTTTCCCATTGGCATCTTTTAAGAACACATGTGGACTATATACATACTTTAAAAGGGCAGAACATAATTGATGGGGGGGGGGGAAGCCTCCTGGTAATTTGCCATGTTATTGTCTACCAGTAACCAGAGCAAAAAAAAAAAAGTCTTGATGAAGGCAGAAGATTCTCAGGCCAGTGGAAGGGAGTCCCACCATCCCCGTGTGGTGAACAAGAATGACTCTCTCGGCTCACAACTGGCCTGAAACTGGCACCTTGATCACAGGCCAGTGGACCTGTGAACTTCTCACAAAAAAGGAGTCCAAAAATGCCCCCTTTCACCAGCCCCTCCGCCTACGGCCCTGAAAGGACTCGACTGACACTGCACAGTCGAAACATAGCTTCCAAGACTCACCTTGAGAAAATCCTTCAGCAAGATCTCAGACCTGTCCTCAAATTCCTCCTGAATCTGGGCCTGGGAATCTATGTCCAGATAAACAGGATTGATCCAGTCATACAAGATTTCATGCTAAAAAATAATAATAATAAAAGAGAAAACAAGGAAGCCAAACAAAATCTCCAGTACAGCCCTGCACAAGCCGTTTCAAAACAACAAAAAGCTCAGATGGAATCGCCTTAAGGAGAGGACTTCTGGCATCGGTCAGGCGTATTCTAGTCCAGTCACACGACGCGTTCTGTATCTCCACCGCTCCCACTTCAAAGAATATTAGAACTGTAGAGATGGAAGGGCCCCCAAAGGATCCATGAGTCTAACTCTTCCCAACACCACACCTAAGGCATTGGATGTATGGCCTTCCAATTTCTGTTTAAAATGTCCAAAGACAAAAACTGCACCACCTTGCAAAAGCTATTCCACTCGGAAACAGCTTTTACCATTGCAAAGTTCTTCCTTATCTTTAGTTAAAATGGCATGCCACTACATGGGCAGGATTAAAGCCTAATAAATAAAATACAAACAAAATAAACATCTCCTTTCTTATTTGAATTCATTACCTTGAGTCCTATACTGTACTCTGGAGATGGAAAAAACCAGATTGTTCCAACCCTTCAAGTTATTTGGAGACAGCTGTCCCGGCCACGTTCTGTTTTTTCTTCAGCTGGATAAACATGTCTTAGTTCCACAACCATTCCTCACAGGGCTTGGCTTCTAAATGCCTTACTCCCTTGGCCATCCTTCTCGGCATCCCATAGTTACTAAAAAACTTAATTGGACTGAAATATAGCAACCAAGCCTGGCATTTTCCTCATCCTGCAATCTTCAGGACTCTGACCAGGTCTGTCTTGACTTCTTAAAACATTTTCTCCTTTTTCAATCTCGTGAGTGAAAAACTGGGCCAAACTGGACCACGCCTGGGTTAAAGACTGCCAAGGGACTGATAAAACTGGTGGCTTAATCTGGCCGAGAGGTGATCAGTTACCTAAGAATTGCCACCGTTTCCCAGCTGCAACACAAAGGGGTTGAGTTTCAGCTTGAAGGGATTCTTTCTCCAGATCACTTGGAAACCAAGTGCTGGGGGCGGGAGAGCATCTCAAGAGTAGGTATTCCTCCAAAGTGTCAGCTAAAAACAGCAAGAACACCATGGAACAACATCATCATGTGAATCTAGGGGTGGAGCGTGGCAGGACATTTACTTACGTCGTGAGGAATATGAGGGCTCTGTGGGAGGGGCAGCTCCACATGCCGGGGCGGCCTCGCTACCGGGGGGCCGTGAAACCAACCACTCACAGACAAACGACACTTCTCTTTGGAAACAACTTCAGACACCTTGAATGAGGGGAAGAAACCACAAAACAGAACAAAACAAACACACAGTCAGCACTGATTTCGTCAACAGAGTGCAGGTTAAAGCCGGATCTGAACGATGGGCTACTTTAGCTTTATGTCTTGCTCCATCTTGAAGACACTGAACTGTGCAGCAACCATTGGAAAATAAAATCAATGATTTAACACCGCCTTTAAAAATAGGAAACGTTCCAAGTCTCTCATCCATCTCCATACTGTGCTATTGCTTCAGGCTCAAAGAAGCTGTGTCAGCACTATGAAGTTGTTGCCAGCATCCCGTTTTCCAGACATCTAACATTTCCTGCCCCACATGGGAGCCAGGCCTGTACCTGAGCCATCTTCTTGCCCCTTCTTCGGGCTTGTTCCCCTTTTGAGGCCCCTGTTCCTGACATACAGGTGTCTGCGGGATAGGACCTGAGCAACACTTTCTGCTAAAAATAGAACTGAATAAGGAACTTCGTCGGTTGGCCTTATATGGTTTGAGCACCATAAGCAATGTGGAGAATTTGGAGACTTCAATATAGAACCCAGCAGCAGTGGGCCTGGCAAGACAATAGTCAGGCTGACACTCTTGCTAGCTTTTCTTCCCTCTCACTTCCTGTCTCACTAGGCCAAAGATGGAGGAGAGGCTCTAGACAGATTATAGGGCTAAGTGAAAGGCATCTGTCACGAGTCAAACAAAGAGTGGACCAAACAAGAAGCCTTTTAGAGCCCCTTCAAGTCTAGAAGGGTACAATGGCCAAAGGAGGCCAACAGAAAGCCAAAGAGCAGGAAGAGGTTCCAAGTAGTGGTCCTGATGGCTCATGCATGACAAGGACTCAAAGACCGAGGAGTTAAAAGAACAAAAAGGGATCTCTTACCTGGTGGAAAGACACTGGTGATACTTCAAAGAAAACGAGTGAATTCCATGAAGGGACCAATGACTTGAGAATCTTCAAAGGCTGGAAGTGATCTGATAAGGAAAAACAACATATGTTAAATAACACTGGGCACTTAGATGCTCTCTTCACACATCTACTGCAACACCCGTCTTTCAGCCACAAAGCCAGGAAGGAATTCTGCAGGTTTGGGTTTTGTTTTGTCTTTTAAACAGCATTTTACTGAGAGCTCTTCATGGCCGGTTAGTGACATCAGCAACCATCTGCCTTCACATGGACTCTGAATGAGCATCTGGGGCCCACAGAGGGAAACGGCACCCAATCTACAACACACAGGCTTATTCAGCAGGGCTTAAAATGTAACTAAGAGATGCAAAGAATCAGCTTGGCCCTGAGGTTATGGCCAAGGACTAAAAATAATACCCCTCCCTGGAGATGTATGGGAACCTACTGAGATTAGTCAATATAGTGGTTTAAAAAGTTACTCTTTTGGAGAACAACTCCTAGAATCCTCCAGCCAGTATGGCCCTGGCTATGGTGGCTCGGGGCAACTGGGAGTGAATAGTTCAAAAAGGAACTTTCCCAAGCTCTGGCCTGCAGTGAGGAAGCAGATGCACAAAGCCAGACGGTTTGCAGGAGGCAGGAAACAAGCAAGGTAGATTCCAGCGCTGAGGAACACACACGGCTGTGCAAATGAAGCACAGTGTGAACCACTCTGACTAGCACGGACTCATCAGGCACCAACGCCTTCTCCAGTGCTTTATGAGAAGAAGCTAGGGATGGAACCTGGGCATTTCTGCAGGCAGCGGAGGCGTTCCACTTCTGAGCAGTGATCCCTCTGTAGCTGGAATGATGCAAGTACGAAACTGAACACCAAACAGAACAGGCAACTTCAAGCTGCACGAAAGGCCACACTGAGTAAATTTACCGCGTGCCCTTCTGTGATAAAATTCCACAAAACTGTGATTTTCGTTCAAGGTTTTAAAAACAGCTAGGTTGCTGCAAGGAGTGCAGAGTCTATTTATGGAAGTCTGCAGACTGCCAGCTTATTCCCCAAAAGATTACGGGAAAGGAGGAAATGGCTTGCCATCATCGCCCACCTACCATCAGTGGAGAAGAGGTCCAGGGTGCCTCCGTCATTCTCATCCCAAGGTGGCACAAGATAAAGAATGAAGGCGATTCGCCGACCTTCCAATTCATCATCGTGGCAGAGCAGGGCGTCTGCAAGGGCAGGCAATGTATCCTTTTTGTCACAGGCACTATGGAAGAACCACTGGGCAAGGGACACCAACCACACCAGCCAAGCCTGGTCTTCAGCTTGCACCCAAGACCACCCTTTGGAGAAGCTGCACCCCATCTCTCCCACGGACACAATAGAGGCGGCAAGGGGGCTCCCCTCACCTGTATATTCATACTTGGCACAGGACAGATCAATGGTTGGCTCTAACTCCACTTGGGTAACGGTAGAAAGCCAAGCCCGGAACTCTTCAAAGAGAACTTCTCTGAAAGAGGGGAGAGCACATGGAATGGCAAGATTACAAAATACCAGTCACTTCTGTTGCCTATGGAATCACGTCTGACCTCTTGATCTTTTTTGATTCCGCCCAACCACCCAACGGATGCTTACAATCCACTGGAAAAGCCTCTTGCACATCAGACTGTGAAATGTCAGACAAAAGGCGGGTTGGTCGGTCAGTGTCCAGTGAGTAAGGACGTAGGACTTCACTCAGCACTCGAGATGGGCACGAACCTTGGTTCGGAGATCCATAGGAACCTTCCCTTCCCTGGCTGGATCCCCCGCTCACCAGCCAGTGCGCGCTCCTCTCCTCCTCCTCCTCTTTGGCTGTTTGACCAGTCTCCAGCAGGAGCATGGGCTTCCCTGCCCTGCTTCCTTGGCTGATCGCCCACTCAGACAAGGAGGCAGGATAGGCAAAACCCATGCCAAAGAAGAAGAGGAGAGGAGCACACTCCAACTGATGCGTGGGTCCTTGGCTGGGGAGGCGAGGGAAGGGAATGCACAGCACCACAGACGAACTGGAATGCACCTCCGAATCAAGATTTGTGCCCATCTCTACTCAGAAAAAAAATTCAGGTGCTTCTTACAGCCCTGCTCCCACCTTCACACTCAACGGGAACGGACACAAGGGTGAAGAATATACACAGCCTATGTCTGCTAATTCAACGTGCTAAGCCCCATGGAAGCTCAAAGTGCTTATTTCTAAGCAAATATGAACAGGTTCATAGCTTAAGCTGTATAATCAGTGTAAATGTATAAGTAGGCAAATTTGTACGGTACACAACATTGCCGTAAACCTCCCTAAAACTGTTACAAAGTTGGCTGTAGCTGCCATGTTTTCTTGGTGGAACACCACATAAAGAAACATCTGTGGTCCTTTGACTTGGCCACAGGTATTCAAAGTAGCTTTAGGAGAGTTTAAAAAAAACAACACACACAGCAGCAGCAGCAATTTTACCTTAATGCAGCAATGTGTGGTTCTCTTCTCTTCTTCAGGTCATCTGACTTTGCAAAGGCAGTAAAAAAACAACCATTACTCCACTTATAACAAGGAGATCGTAAGTATCTTGACAATGCTTATCTGGGCCTTTCTCACACAGCAAAGATCAGTGGCTGAAGGCCCCAAGGCCAAAATCCAGTCTTGGGGTCCACCAATCAGCCATCCAAAGTGCCATCCTGGAGAAAGGGCAGGGCGATTGCAACCAGACTAGACAGCAGCCCCCTGAAGGGGGAGGCACCTAGCCTAGTGATTACCTAGTAGCCTGTCCAACTGCCTGGTCATCAACTGTTGTTATCAAGGTTGCAACCAGACTAGATAACATTTTCTCTCTCTCTGGAAGTAATATCAAAGAAACGCTGATAAGGAGAATGTAAAGAAACACACGTACACACAAGAAACAAACTCGTGGCCCAGCTGGTCTTTTAGCAACAGTCCTAGTGAGAAGGCTGGGCAGTGCCTACAGACGTTTGGAGAAAGCTTATACAACTTCACAGGTGGTATGTAGAAAATATTTTGTTCCTACTTTACAATTAGTGCCACTGTGAAAAACTGGTCTTGCATTTTGCATGATTGATAGCAAACCCCATCAAATCATATCTTTAAGACGCCACATGTTTTTGTCTATTTTTGTATTGTTTTGTTTTGCTTCTTTGGATTTTGCCTATCAAATAGGTTTGTTCCAAGAGAGCTGCGGCGTCTAGCGGGCTGAAAAGATGAGATCAGAAGATGAAAGGAATCTGGACGGAGGTCACTCATTGATCGGGCCTGCACAGATCAGCCTCCTTCCATCGTGCCTTCCAGACGTTGGACTATAGCTCCCATGTGGCTGCAGTCAGCATAATTTGCTGGGGTTTATAGGATTTGTCATCCAGCACACGGTTGGGGAAGCTGAGGTACGCTGGCCAGTGAAGAGGGGGCCCCAATCGAAGTATAACAAGATCACCCCCCCCCAGATGAAGTACCTGTTTGAATTTGTACAAATCATTGCATTTTTCATGGAAATCCAGGTTCAAAAGTTCCTTTTGCAGTCCTTCTAAAAAACCTTCATCTTGGACGAAGTTTGGGATGACACCGTGGCGGAAAGGGACCAGATCCAGGACAACAGCTTCTGGGGAAAGCACAGCAGACCACAAGGTTTCTGAAATGAAAGTTCGCTCAGCCACACTGCTGTTATATTGTTCTGTTGTTTAGCTAGGTATGCTAAACATTTTCATATATTTAAATCCATGTTATATATTTTTAATTACTAAATGTTTAAATATTAAATATATTAAAATATTTTCACCCTGCCTTTCTCCTTAAAAAGGAATGGAGGCGGCTTACATCCTGAAAACGACAACATTTAAAGGCTAAAATCAATACGTATACGTACAACTATTTTAAAAAAGAGAAAATTAAACAGAGGCATTAAAAGAATTCTAAAAGCCCATTAAAAACTAACAAACCCCCCATTTTTTTGTCCCGCTTTCTCCCTGGTAGGGCACAAGTCGGACGGACAGGCCGGGAGCTGCAACGGCCGCCTCAATGAGGACTAGCGCCGTATTTATTTATTTATAAATATTTTTACACCCCTCTCCTCCCTTTCTCCTTAAAAAAGGATCCAAGGCGGCTGAGAGGCTCAAAAGGGCAACCTTTAAAGGCTAAAATCAATACGTATGGATTCTATTTAAATAAAGAATTGAACGCGTGTTCTATGAAAGACGGTCGCTCTTTTTTAGGCCGCGGGAAGGGAGCCGCGGGGCTGAGCCTTCCTTCGCTCCCTCGCCCGGCCCTCGTTCCCGGGCCTCCCTCACCGTCCTTCAGGGCCTCCCGGCGGGCCCAGGCCGCGGCCACCTTCTCCCTCAGGGCCTGCTCCCTCAGGGCCGCGGAGAGGGCCGCGCGGGGCTCCCGCTTGGCGCGCTTCTTGGCCGCGGAGGGGCCCCGGCCCGCTTCGGCCGCCGCCGCGGGACTCTTCCCGGCCCTTCGGCTCATCATCGTCCCCTCAGAGAAAAACACACCGGCCGGCTCTCGGGCCCTCAGAAAGGGGAGACTACGACTCCCGCCATGCCCCGCGCGCCTCCGCGCACGAGAGGCGGGGCTGCGTCGCTGCTTATCCAATCACCGCGCACAGAGAGGGGGAGGCGTTGAGGCGATTGGGCGAGGAGGAAAGTCAGTCACTGTGGGGGTGGGTTGGATAGGAAACCGGCCTATCAGCAATGGAGAAGCAGAGACCGAGGGTTCCCACAGCGGCTATAGGGGGGGCAAAGGGAAAGCGTGCCTGGCAGCAAATTAAATCATAACGCCTTTATTAAGGCATCATCTTCCTGGGATAATTTCCTGGAAATGTATTACGAGTTTTCATGGGTAAGCCACTCCATCCTGCGAAGGGACACTTAGGATCCGGCCCGAGAAAGATAGGACCAGGGGCTGCCTTTAACCAATGACAATCCAGAGATGGGTTTCGAACAGCCAATACGAATGGAGCGTGCCCTTTGAGTATTCTGATTGGCTGTGGCGTCCTATTCCTATTCCGCCCAGCCCCCCCGACCTCTGCGTGAAGCATCCCCGACTCGGACCTCCCCTCTCTATGGAACCCCAGTGGCCTAGAGCGGACGTGAGGGAGGGATGGCTAGACCGGCGCCGTCAGCCTTCGTTTTCGCCCTCCCCTCTCTCTTTCTCTCTCTGTGGTTCCCGGAAGTGCGGCCTGCTGCTTCCGGCGCGAGCTTTTGGCGGGTGTGAGGCTGCGGCGGCGGCTGGAGGTGTGGGACGGCGGGGTGGTGGTGGTGGTGGCGGCGGGGAGGCCGGTGCCTTGGTGAACCGCGGCCGCCTCCGCCATGTCCGTGGTGCCTCCCAACCGCTCCCAGACCGGCTGGCCCCGCGGGGTGAACCAGTTCGGGAACAAATACATCCAGCAGAGCAAACCCCTGACCCTCGAGCGGACCATCAACCTGTGAGTGAGGCGCCGGGGCCTCCCGCCTTCCCCGCCCCGGAGGGAGAAGGCGGCCCCCTCCTTCCCCGGTTTAGGCCTCTCCCTTCCCCCCCTTGTTCCCGCTCCTCACACACACCCCCGTCCAGTAGCCGGGAGTTCCCCGGGCGATGAAGTAGGTCTCAAGGCGATTTCAACCAAGCCGCCTCGCCCAGCCACGCCCGCGCCCTTTCCCGCCTCTTTTCCGAACCGTTTTCCTTCCTTCTCCAGTTCTCAGAAATCCGTTTTTCCCCCTCCCCTCACACGAGAGAGAGAAAGAAAAGGAGACGGAAGGGCCCTCTTCACACGTGCACAGTGTGCCTGCTCTGGCGTGTTGGCGTCGGGTTCACGTGTGAAGGGGTCCTCCTGTTAGGTACCGCCGTATGTATGAGAACAAAGGAGGTTTTTAACCCGAATCGGAGAAGAAAGGTTGGAAAAAGGGTGCTTGTGGAGTAGAACAGGCATTTTGCTTAGAGGCCACCACCTCTGAATGAAGAAATGCAGGAAAGCATCGTTTATTTTCAAGGGGAACAAAAGAAACGGAGGGAAGGGCCCCCTTCACACGTGCACGCTGTGCCTGCCCTGAGGTGTTCACGTGTGAATGGGCCTGGCACAGTTTCCTGGGATTAGCCTGGGCTACTAAAGGTGTGAGCCGGGACCTTTGAGGTGACCTGGGGGGTTCAACGTGAATGAATCCATTCTTCGTGGAAACCATATTAGTCTCTTTTTTACAGTCACCTTGCTTTGTGGCATCCGGCTAGACACCAAGGAGCATCTCAGCATGGAGGACCTAGAAATAAGGGGTGTCGTGAAGACCAGCTAAGATGGCTTGGCATAACCTCTTGTGGATTCCAGCCTAGGGGATTCCTTCCGCTCACAACGGTTTTTTTTTTTTTTTTAGCAAGTCTTCTGGGATTTCCAATATGATTTGGGGTATTAGACCGATGATTGAGTTCGAGGATTGTCTTATCGTTCGGTGAATGAACCTGCTGCTTAGGAAATAGTTTGGGGATTGAAATTAAGCCAGAGTAACTCTTGCTGCAGCCCACTTTGTCGGTTGTGTTGATGAAGTGAGAGGCAGACCATGAAAGCTCATACCAAATGAAGCTATAAGCTGCTACAAGGGTCTCCTTTTGTTTTTACTGTGTCAGACTTAACACAGTGACTCCTTAAGTTTAGTTTTTAAAGTTTAGTTGATTATATTGATATGCCGCCTTCCTCTCCCTAGGGGACCCAAGGTGGCTCACAAAAGATAAAACTATAAAACATAGTTTTTAAATATTATATAAATGTTGTATTAAAAACAACTAAACCTATATGAAGATTAAAATTGTGCAACTTGTTGTGGCCCTCTGGTATCTTATTGGTCAAATGTTGATATACCCATTTCCAACAAGGATCAGTCTTCAAATGGGCTTTGTGCCAGTGATAGACTGTTTCATTCTTCGTTGCATCTGTTAGCCCACTGTGTGCATTCCCCCATCCCATGATACTCCTTTTTCTTTTCCTCACTTTTTCAAACCGTAACGTCTGCCTCTAAGTGAAGTTGCCTAGACCAGTGTTGTCCAGAGTAGACCATTAGCCATTGAAGGATGGTTCTTTAGTTTGCCTTCACCCATTGCCCTCCCTTCAGCTCACATAAGGAAAATGTGACCCACCCAAAATGTTAGAAACCTGCCTTTCATCCACCCCTGCTCTAAAGGCTGCCCTTTGTTTGGGCTCTCTGTGAGCTAAAACAGACTCAAGGCATTGTTGCGTTTGGGGCTGGGTTAAGAGCAGGGATCATTGCTTTATCTCTTCAACTCCAGTGATGAGAGGAAGCTGTGGGTTTGTCAGAACCTGGATGACCCCTCATTGTGGTGTGAAGGATCAGTGCGACTTTTGAATTCTCATTTAGCATCCTTTCCATCCACCATTGAATTTTTTCTCGCAGACCATGCTGCCAGCACCTCTTTCTCAAAGAAAGGAAGAGGTGGAGGTGAAATGTTGCTTTGCCATATTTTGTATCTGTGCTTTGGCACCCTGGTCTCCAGAACTGTGAGAAAATCCTTGAACAAGAATGTCAGTTTGCATGACATATTTAAGATCTCAATCCCCCCCCCCCCCAGGTATCCACTCACAAATTATACCTTTGGGACCAAGGAACCCCTCTATGAGAAGGATAGTTCAGTGGCTGCACGGTTCCAGCGCATGAGAGAAGAATTTGACAAGATTGGAATGAGGCGGACCGTCGAGGGCGTCCTGATCGTGCATGAACACAGGCTGCCTCACGTATTGCTCCTGCAGTTGGGCACAACTTTCTTCAAACTGTGAGTGGCTGTTCTTGCATCTAGTGCTGCCTAACAAGATGAGTATTTGCAACTCTGGCAAAGAGTGAAAGTACCTTGCATGGGTAGAAATGTGGAGCAGAGAATTGGCAGGAGGAGTAAAGGCTTAAGCACCAGCCTACCCTTGTTCCACCCCACCTGCCGCAGAGGAAGAAGCACAAGAGCAGGGCCCTGTTGGCTTGGTTGAGACCCAATGCTATCTGGCTTCCCACTCTCCCTAAACTCCTGGCAGCAAGTTCAGGACGTGAATGTACTTATTGTCCTTTGCCTTTTTCTTTTTGCTTTTGATATATCCTTAAGCTGTAAACCATCTCATGCGCTTGAGGAGAAAAGAAGCACATGTGTGAAGTACATATCATAGCAGCTCAAATCAAACAACTATTCATAGTAGAGCCATAAGTTTTATTCTGTAGCGTAATCAATCAGCTTGTGTTTTGCTTGTTTCATCAGCATGGTCCAGTTTTATTTGGTGGCACTAGGATAAAGGCAACCTTTATTTGCGTGGCTTGTGGTTTGTTTGTTTGTTGATATTTTGGTTCTGGTTCATTCCTGCAGTGGGAAATAGAAAATTTGTCCTTTTAGAAACCCATGAAAGGCTTTGTTCAGGAAACCTGTGGATTCCTAGCTGGGAGTTGAGTCTGCTGCACAGTGAGAGACAGACTTCTAACTAAATGTCCCCAGAGTTGTGCTGCACATTGGTATATTCTCATAATGGATTCACTTACTCATATTGGGGTTCTGGTAACAGCAGATATTACAACAGGACGTGGACTGTAATTCACCAGAGCTGATGCTGAAAATTATTGTTTTTAAGCTGCCACAATATGTTTGCTTTTATTTCTGTTTGGTTTCTGTTACATTGTTCAGTAAAAAAAAGGCAGGTGAGAAACTCTTCAGTTGGGTAAAGCCCTAATTGGTACAGCTAATATTCTGTCGGTGTTTACTACACACCGGGTTACAGTTGTGGAAGCAGGTATCTTGTGAGGAACCTGGTCACATGATGAGACACATGACTGACATATCACAAACAGCAGTTTCTGCAGTTGTACCTCTGCTTTGTAGTAAACATCAACAGGTTTTGATAGCATTTGCTGCCGTATGAGGAGCATTATTATATTATTAACAGAGTTAGGCCTAAAGGTAGAGGCTTCCTGAACCTACCTAGCATAGATTTGTTAGATGAGAGCTGTCCATGCATGCTTCGTATCCAAATTCTAGATGCCTGCATCGGAGAGGAAACATAGCTGAGCAGTAGAGTGTATGTTGAAGGCTACATATCTAGGATTTTTTTTTAAAGACTTGGGTGACAAGTCATGTGGGAATTTTGAGAACCATTGCCACCCAGAGTAGAGAGCCCTGGGATTGAGACACAAATAGTCTCACCCAGTGAAAACCAGTATAAATTTGCAATAGAGTGGTGCTTCCTGGTTAAGGCAATTAGCTTTAGGACATATTTCGGGTAGCAGTTTGACTTAAAATTATGCCCTTTCTTGAAATATTTCAATGTTGGTTTGACTATAATTGTGCCTAAAACATATTTTTGATATTTATAACAGGCCAGGTGGTGAGCTTAATCCAGGAGAAGATGAAGTAGAAGGCCTCAAACGTTTAATGACTGAGGTATTCAACACATGTATTTGGTTTTGTCCTGTGGAATCCTGGCAGATTATTGTAAACATAAACAAAGATAAATAGTACTGAGTTAAATTCCACAAGTTTTAATACACATGCACAAAAGTATGTCTGCCCATCACAGGAACCCAGGTTTGATAAAGGCCTATAAGTGTGCATTTGAACGCTAAGCTCTTAGAAGCTCTCATTAAAGTGGTCTTGCATATCTAGAAAGAATGGCCAAGGAGCTTTTTCTTAAAGAGGAGGCACTTCAGTTGTCTTGATTTGATTGCTGTTATTGAGAACTGAAGCAGAATCATCTGCAGAATTTGTTAAAATAACTCTTTGCTGTGTTTACATGAATGTCCAAAGTCTCTTTTGTGAAGTGTTTCCTTGTTCTTAACATTAAGTTAGTAAGGCACTAGCTGAAATCCTGTTGCTTGTCATAAGCAGAATCATAGCATTCACTCTGCTCCTAGTCAGTAAACAAAGAGTTGCCCCTGCTATTCTTGGTGGTGTGCATGCACCCCCAAGAATCTCAGCGGTGGCTCTTTGTTTACTGGCTAGGAGCAAAAAGAATGAATGGTATGATTCCGCTTAGGCTAAGCAGCAGGATTTCAGCCACTGAATTTCAAATTAGATGTGCAAAGCATTAATGAGAAGCATGGCTTAATCCTGGCTCTACATAATCAGGCCAGCTTCCATGCCTTTTCCTCAGTCTTGGACGTTTTTTTTGGGGTGCCTCAGCTCAGCTTTTTCCCTTCGAGGCTCCTTGTGTGGTTTGCACTGAGTCCAGCTGTGCAGTGTCGGGTCCCTTTTCATCCGTGGCAACAGCTGTCTCCTCCTACCCACGGAAGCTTCCCGTTCCTCCTCGACAGCTGAAGCTTAGCATGCAAGTTGCTGCTACAACGCTTAGGGCTTTCATGATGATGCAAGCCATTTGGTGTGCTTGCTTGGAACTGGAGAGGCAGGATAGTACCTAATAAATTAAAAAACAAAGTGTCCTGCCCTTTGAATGTCTGGATAATTTGGGGTGGGGTTGGTGGAGATTCACACCTCAGAGTATCAGCTATCCTGGGAGAGCAGAGGTCGCTTGCATTCCCAGCACCAGCACATGGTACTGACAAAGGAAGGGAGGAGCTGGCTGTCATGCACTTGGTATCATCCAGTGATGGGAAGGGGTGTACAGAAAAAGGCGGTGGCTGCAGCACCTGTGCTTCCTTTAGTGCTATCGTGGGTCTGCTAACAGATTCCTCAAACCCATTGATGATGTCTTCAAACAAGTGATAATGCTGCTATTTATAATCCTGTGACCACTTCCTTTCTTGTGCTAATGAGATGGTCAATCAAAACCCCTTGGCTGAAATCCTATTGCACTTGGTATAATATAAAGTAACTCTTGTGTAAATTCATGTGAAGTTATGCCCAGGCTGTCAACCCACCTTGATTGCACAAGGAACTGCGCAGTGAACAATGTAATTGGCTAAGCAACTATATCTGTGGAACTGCTTCTTTGACCAGACTTCTTCTGCTGTGGTGTACATTTCACAGTGATATATGCACCTTCAAGTTATGCAGGCATAGCTACACAACAGGATTGCTTCCATTGTTTTAAAAACATTTTCCCAACTACATACAAAGTAATTACTAGGTAACAGTAACAGCTTATCATGTTACTGTTGTAAGTGATAAGCAAATCTAGTTAACCAAAGATTTGAGTGTTTTCTTATTCATGAACCACTGATTGTAGATACTAAATAATTTTGCTGGGCTAACTTGCTTACAATACATAAGAACATATCTAATTTTTCTTGCATCTATGTTTTGATAGATACTGGGTCGTCAAGACGGAGTGCAACAAGATTGGGTCATCGATGATTGCATTGGTAACTGGTGGCGACCAAATTTTGAGCCTCCCCAGGTGAGGATTGCAGTTCACATTACTGCTTTTATTTTCCTTATATCTTAGAGTTGTAACTGGAGATGGGCACGAACCTTGGTTCGGAGGTTCATGCCTGTTTGTATGCATGGCTCCACCGGTGCCGTGTGTTCTCTTCCCTTCCCCTGGCTCCTCAGCTGGATCCCCTACGGACAGGGTAGTGCACGCTCTCCTCCTCCTCCTCTTTGATGGTTCTTCGGTCAGTCTCTGTCAGGATTGTGGGCTTCCCAGCCCGTCTCCTTGCCTGATCTCCCACTCAGACAAGGAGGCAGGACGGGCCAAGAGCTGAGGAGAGGAGTGCGCTCCAGCTGGTGATTGGCTCCTTAGGTCACATATAACTCATCTGTAGTTATAACCCAATGCCTCCCCAGATTTCAGAATTTCAGAATGGGTGGTATGTTTTGTGGTGCTAGTGAAAGCTTTTATCCTGCTGCAAATGGCAGCTGGATTAGAGCAGGGTTGATTTGATTTAAATTATGATTTAAATTTTAAAAAATAATTGATTTTTATCCACCCTGGCTTAGAGCTACAGCAGGGACATAAAGTGCTGCTTTGGCGTGCTCTTTACTGTTGCACTAGCCAAAATCCTCTTCTGTAGCAATCCTGATGAGGGAATGACTTTATGGGCAGCAGCTAATGAGGGAAACAAGCAGAGTTGCAGGCAACTTGAAATCACAGCAGCGACTCTTCAATTAGTGGCAATCTGCTGCTGATGTTATTTCAGCTGTATATGCATGACAGGATGCTGGCTGGTATCTTGGCATATTTCTCATTGCTGCTCCCAGACTTTGTATTTATTTTTTATTTTTTTATTTTATTGGATTTCTACCCCGCCCATCTAGACCAAAGGTCTACTCTTTGAAACTCCCTCCCACAAGAGGCCAGGCTGGCTGACCTTCCGCAACCAGGCGAAGGCCTTTCTCTTCAGGCAAGCTTTCCCTGAGTGACTGGCCGCCTGAGTGGGGTTTGCTGAATAGATTATTATGCATTACTGCTTTGAATGTGTTCTTAGTATTGCTTATGTTTTTTTATGGTATCTGTTTGATCTTTTTTAGTATTTGTATACTCTTGTTATCTTTTATATTGTCTTTGACTCATGTAAGATGCCTTGGGTCCTTTTAAAGCGGGGTAAAAATGTTTTAAATACTCAAGTAAATGTTTGATGTATCTGTTTGACTTTGAATCTCTAAGCATTAAGGATGAGACTCAGAGCAATGAAACTATAAGTAGCCTTATTTTCCTCATCCTTCGTGTACTCTCGTCACTGTCCTTCATTGCAATGTACATGAACATCAATTTATTCATTTTTTCATTTTTGCTTCTAGTATCCGTATATTCCCGCTCATATTACGAAACCAAAAGAGCACAAGAAGCTCTTTTTGGTTCAGCTTCAAGAAAAAGGTAAGTCTCTGGTTATATCCTGAACGTGAGTTTATGTATTACTGAGATAATTCAGTGTGAACAAAGGCCTCAGCAAAAATGGCCTGTACCATCTGACCTTAAACCTGGAAACATTTCTCCATTGTGTCACTTTTTACAAAGGAGCCACTTTAATATGCTGTTGTAAAACTGTATATGTTTTCCCATCCTCTCTTGAAGGAGCTCAAAGTAATAACCCATGCCAGAAATAGTCATGTAGCACCTATAAGACCAACTAGATTTTATTTTTGTAAGCTTTCATGTGTCCCAAGCACACTTCTTCAGATGAATGGAGCGATCATGTCTCTGGGTGGAGTATAAAACTGTTGGCAGTTCAGAATCATTGGTAATAGTTTCACGCTGCCAACAATTCTCCTTATCAACAGTAATACCAGGGCAATAATGGTCATTTTACCCTCCTGGCATCTCTGTAGTTTTTGTGAGACTGAAGGGCAGCCTCTTTGATCAAATCTGTAGGGTCTCTGCTCCGGGAGTATGAACTTTGACCCTCTAGATGTTGTGGACTTCTGCTTTTGCCAATTTCAGCCAGCATGTGTAAGGGTGATGAGAACTGGAGTTTAAGAAGAATGAAAGGGCCACAGCTTCCTCGGTCCTGTCCAGCTGTTTTATTCATGTATCACACTCACTGCCGTTTAAAGGTATAAGGACTGTGTTGCTTTGGGTTTTGTGACCTTACTTGCCCAATCCAGCCATAATTGAATATTTGGCACTAGAGATGGACACGAACCGCTGGTTCATCCTTCAGACAAACAGGTGTTCAGCCCTTCCCAGCGCCTCTTGAGTGGGTGCCCACTGGAGGAGGAGCGTTTGGGAACCACGGAACACCTGTTTGTCCAAAGGATGAACCACCAAACTGCTGGTTTGTCCCCATCTCTGTTGGTCACTATGGTTGCTTTCCAGTGCAGGAGTTAAGTGTGCTTAAATCTTCCTTGTTGAACTCGGAGGGGGGGTAAACACTGCTGGGATGAGGCTTAAAATTTTAGGGTGTGTTTTGAAATGCTTGTTTAGGTACATAAATTGTACATTCAGATTGTACAAAGTAAATCATATAACGATTGTTCTGTGTATGACGTGATCTTAGGTTTAAGCAGAACAAAACTAGGCTTAATTTTGTTCTTAGTCTGGATTGAAACAAGACTTGTCTGATTGTTCCTCTCCTGGATTTGTTCTAGCTTTGTTTGCAGTCCCCAAAAATTACAAGTTGGTAGCTGCTCCCTTGTTTGAGCTCTATGACAACGCACCAGGCTATGGGCCGATCATTTCCAGCCTTCCCCAGCTCTTGAGCAGGTAGAGTATCTTCCGCCTTTCCCTTGGCTTGGATTTCATGCTGCTGCCTTCAGAAAACGGAGAAACTTTAAGTTCACCTTTGACTTCTGTGAGGTCCAGCTGTCTGAATGTTCTTGAGGTGCCTGTCTGTCAAGAGGGTTTTGAGTCCTTAGATAAATTAACTTTAGAAAGTACATGGAAAGAAAGCTTGTCCTCCCCTTCTCTCCTCTATGTCCCCTCAAAAGGAAGGCCAAAGGGGCTGTCCTCGGCACTGTAGGATGGGGTGCTGCAGACTGCTGGGGAGAACAGAGGCAGGGAGTGTTTCTTTACAGCAGTTTATCATAAATTGTCATAAGATCCATACTTTGGTACAGTTCTTCCTCACCAACCCTTCATGCCCTGTCTTACAGTATTCTGGAGTAGAGATGGGCACGAACCGCTGATTCAGCGGTTTGTGCCAGTTTGTTTATCAGCCTGACAGGTGTACGGCACTTCAAAACCCCGCCCCCTCCTACAGGCGCCCACTCAGAGGCAGTGCCTGGAGGAGGCGGGCAGGGAAGCCCAGCCAATGCCTCTTGAGTGAGCACCCGCCGTAGGAGGCGGGGCTTTGAAGTGCCAAACACCTGTTCAGCCAATAAATGAACTGCCAAACTAGTGGTTTGTGCCCATCTCAATTCTGGAGTGCACTCTTCTGCTCAGTGGGACATTTGGTGTGGGTGCAAGTGGGAAGAGAGGAAGAGGGAACTTGCCTTCTCTTCTTTGGAACATTTCTTTGAAAAGAATGGGTATAATGTTACACTGAAGCTGTCCTTAACAGCTTAGCGATAGCGTCATGATGCCGTGGGTCCCGTAGCATCGTCATGGTACTGCTGAGTTGTGGATGGCTTCAGAGGTTGTTGGGGAAGAGAGACTCTTCAGCCCAGCTCCTGTTCGCTGGCTGGAGGTCAGAAAACAAACACAGAGAGAATCTGAATAATAAAACAATAAAATTTTATTGCTTGCAAAAGCAATCCCAAATCAATGTGTTTGCATTATATTATTCAGCAAAGTAATTTTGATTTTTTTTTATTAAAAAGAGTCCTACTAAGCACTGTTTTCTAATTGCTTGTGCTGTTTTGTTTCACCTGATAAAATTGCATCACTCCTGTTGATGCTTTCCTTCTGCGCCTCGCCATTATTAATATAGTGTAGAGGGATTTAGTTATTCCGAATGGAGTACTGGAATTTCTCACTTGGGAAATCTCCACCTGCAACTAGAAAAGCAAAGCACTGCAATCATAGTAGGCAGATTTCAATAAAATGATACTCATTTTGCATGCCTTGGGGATTTTGCAGACACTGGTTGTATTTGTTTTAGACTCAAAGCTTAGAGGCCTATGATTAACAGCCCTAAAAACAGTAAGTTAGGATATAATTTCATTTATTTGTTTAATGTTTCCAAACACCATGGTTTGTAAGCAAATTCAGGTTGCAACTGGCTAGACGTCCTGCTGTGTAATATATTTGGGATCAAAGGGCTCTGGAGATTAGTACCTGGAGAATTCAGGCCCAGATGTGGTATTTGAGGAGCGGCTGGTTTCTCCTGCTTGTCAACCTAGCCACAGAAATGGTGTTCAAAAGGAGCAAGAGGCTGTGGCAATAGGATCTGCTGGCATCTTTTGGTGGGGAAGAAGCCCTTCCTTCTTCATGTGGCCTTCTTTAAAGCAATTGCCGACCAGGATTTGCTGCTTCACAGGCTGAGGATTTCATGCGATGCACAGCGGGTTTATAAGAGAAGCCTCAACATGAAGACAGAAAGTAGCTAGCTGCTCAGCTGACTTAAGAGAATATATGTGCTGCTCATTGCCATCTGTAAAGATCAGTAATCACATTTTTTTTCCCTTTTGGCAGGTTCAATTTTATTTACAACTGAATTTCCTGAAGTGTGTGTTAGAAGCCGTCTCTGTGAGAACAGCTTTAAAAAGTAGGAGAGGAAACTTGACGCAAGGAATTGTTTTTTTTAATGTCTTTTATCCCTCAATTTCCCCCTTCCTCAAAACTTTCTACCATCTGAATAGAAAAGTGAATCTTCACTGTTTAGATAGTGGAATGATGAGTGTAATTGCGTTTTAATCACCTATGGTGTAATAGTTGCCTGATCTTTTTTTTTAAATAACATTAAACAAAATGGACTCCATTTGCTTCTCATGTATTTCTCTTCCTCCAGTGAGACCTTGACCCACTGGCTAACAGATACCACAGCAGAGACTGTACGAAGCTGAAAGGTTACCGTCTTTGTTTAAATATATCTTGGGAAATGCAGATTACAAGGAGACAATGATTAAGTAGGAGGGTGTCTAGGCAAAATAGATCCCAAATCCAGGACCTGGCAGATTCAGCTTTGTGTCTCTTACCTCTGCCCAGATGAGGTGAACCAAGCCCATTAAGAAAGTCTCAACACAACAAGAGGATGGGTGATGTGGTACTGGTGTATCCCTGTAAAAGCTGGCAGTACTGATCTGTTTATAAATCTGAGCAATAAGGACACTTGTTCTTGCTGATTTTGGAGCGGCTGATGGGTCTCATCGGCCGCAATGTTCCCTCGCCAGAAATTTCAGAGGAACCAAGTGTTTAGGAAGGATCTTAAGAGGCTTAGCCTGGTGAGAAAAATACATGCTGGGGACGTTTTGAGTGGGCAACATGTTTTTGTTATTAAAAATTATATGTCAGTGTTTTGAGGGAGTTGTTCATATTTCCTAAACTTTCAAATCAGGCTATATTTAAGGGTGCTTATGCATTCTTCATATATTTCTTAATACTCATAAATGAGTGAACCCAACTCATGTCTGCTATCAACACAGACCACTTTACTATAGTTCCTACACCCTTCTGTGCAAAAAAAATTTCATTTCTGGTTCAAATCTTTTTGCTTTGCTTGACATTAAGGTGACTTTTACTTCTGTGCAGTGCAATGAAACCACTTCTGTTTTGAATGTTGAGTTACTGCTATTTCAGTGTGGGGTGTTTTGGGTTTTTTTATCCTATGAAGAACATGTTTCTGAGGGATATGAAAGTTCGTGTCAACTTTTGTTCTAGGTTGTGTTTCGGTTGCTGCCATGGTATAAATAATGGAGCTGCAATTCTCTTAACAGTATGATATTGAAGGGTTTACTCCCAAGTTAGTTTGCATGGGTTTGGGGACTGGGAGACATTACTTTTCAGAGAGACACTCCTTTTCAGATTCTGGTCCTGAACGTGCGACTGTTTCATAGCCGGTGGATTTATTAAAGAGATTTAAGGACGTCTGGTGGATAGAATGAACCTTTTGATGTGGATTCTGTCATGCTATGCTTGTCAGTTGTGCACCATCCCCATAGGCATTGGATATCACAACATGTGAGGTACTGTTGTGTGAAAATATTTGATGAACTGGTGCTTTGTTTTCTTCGCATTTATCATCCCACAGATCTGCTTGCATAAGGAAACTAAGATAATGCTTTAATGGCAATGAGTGCCAAAAATATGAGCCATAGATTATGGCATTGCAGCTTATAATAATTTACTGAACTAACAAAATGTACCTCCTACCTTTCCTTGAGCTTCACAGCGATTAATAGTCATACAGAAACAACCACAAAAATGGCATACAAAATACCCTTAGAACTGTAGAAACCTTAACAACCAACAGCAAGAGATGGTATTCATTAAAGCGGGTTGCCAGGTAAAACAATCTAATATAATCTAATGCTCCTTAATAGCCTGTTGGAGTATTTTATTCTGCAGCTGGTTTCAGTGTTTGGATCTGGTGCTGCTGATAATGGACCTGGCTTTCCAGCAAAGGGCGTCCATGGGATACCATAGCCTCATGTCTGGCAGAGCACCACTTGGGTTCACAAGATGCTCACACATGGCCTACACATATCCATTTCTCCAAGCTCAAATCATGAATAAAGAACTGGTATGTGTAGATGTACCCTTAGAATAAATGGCCGGCCACCCCAAACCATGCATCCAACCCCCCCCCCCCTTTTCAAGATGCAGCTGTTTCAGTCTGGCCCAGTCTGTTCTAGGAGATGTGAGAGGCTGTTCAGCATGATGCCGAAATCTGTACTAGCCAACTTCTCAAAAAATGATGATGGAACTTCAGTTTTATGTCCTATAACATCTGGGCTGCCGAAGACTTTGCACAGCGGAGGGTTCTTTATGAACTGTCCTACAGTCATGCTTTCTCAACATTTAATTTGGACAGTTGCAAGACAGGGTCAGCCATTCAAGCCTGTACCAACAATACCCAAAATACGTACAAATAAGGAAGGGGAGGATGTGCATCTTAAGCTAAGTTTTAACTACCCCAATCCTACACCCATATCCATAACCTATGAGATGCTATAGGACTGCTTTGGCTCACAAGATGCTCACATGTGGCCTACACATGTCAATTTCTCTGAGCTCCTGGTGCAATCAGGTGGTATTCTCACCTAATTTCTAAGAATATTCACTGTATGCAGAAATGAATAATGGACAAGATGTTCACGCTGTAAGACTGGTTCTTTCCCAAATTGTCTACCCAAAGTGTCACAGGTGTGTCTTCTCTGGGTGGTGTACCATTGTATCATAACCAGTTCTTTATCTGGTTGCAAAATATGGTCAAAAGTGGGTGTGATTAATCTTGTTCTTTGACGGGAAAGGCCAACCATTAGCTTGGGACACACGAAACATACTTCCAGATATGTTTCCACACTGCACTTCAGGCACTGCAAGAAACCCCAAAGCAGTTATCTCTGACACTACAGTGGTGCTGGTGAGGAGGTGTGCTTTTTGTGTGTGTCCATAACCAGCAGAATACTCAAGAGTCAATGTACAAAAGCACCATTTATTTTCAGAAAGATCACAATCCTTGCATAGCGTTCCACCAGCACAGGTGGCTGTAAAATAGCACATCAGGTTGTGCAGTCTGTCAGAAAAAGTGAGGAATAGGGAAACATCACTTTCACTTGGCAATTTGATTTACTAAGACTGGGATGAGGATACAAGCAGCTGTATCCTAGTGACAGCTAAACTGGACAACTGGCTATATATGCTTTGGAAAAGTGCCATGAATGAATAATGGTGGAACTAGGAGAAACACGGAGGCCTGAGCTCGTGCGGCCAGCTCGTCCTTAATTGTACTGCCTGTCGCCACAGAGAGAGAAAGTGCAGAAAGAATTTCACTTGGCTTGTTTTTAAAGTACCTTGCATTGTTTTAACATTTTTCTACTCTATTGTATAACTTGTCCTTAAAAGATATATAAAGATTTGTTACAAAATTTTGTATTACACTGTGAGCATGTCTGCTCTACATCCTCTGAAGTGAAACTGGATACCTCAAACTGATTCTTTTTAACTTTGTAGCTCCATCTTGGAATTCTGGTTTAACTACAGCACTGGGATGATCCTTGGACTCCCCCCCCCCCCTTTCTTTTCTCTTCCTCCCCACCCGGAATACCTGTTCCGACAAAGAGTTCTGCAGGGTTCAAAAGCTTGTCAGTTTATGAACTTTTAGTGGTCTGATAATAAACGTGTTATTCTCCGTCCTCTGTTCTTGTTTTGTGCTTTTTTGGTATAATAGGGCTGGAGAAAGTATGCCCCCCCCCCCCCCTGCTGTTGAACGGGTGGTTCTTGTCACTTCTAGCCAGAACCACCCATAGGAAGACTAACGGAAATTACAGATCAACCACATCTGGAAGACGACAGGTTCTCCATCTGCACCCCTTGTATATCAGTGGCTTTCACCCTGACATGTCTCTCCCTGCCTGGAGATGTGAGGGAGCCTCGCAACCCCTTTCAAAATTCAGTTGGTGCCCAAGAGCTGGAGAGCCAACCCTTTAAACGTTTGAATGGGTTCGAGCAGTTGTGTAATTGTGGCTCACATTCCCTTCCCACCGAGCGCTTAGGGTTCGTCACTGGCTTAAAGCCAGCGAGATCTCTCTTTTTTTGGGGGGGGGGGGTATGGGTTCCACAACGCTGGTGTTGCTACAGAAAAAGCTAACCGACTTAGCCTCTAAGGTCTGCAGAACATAGAATGGGGGATGCTCCATTTCACCTGAATCTACAAACTCTCTCGATTTTTACTGTAGTTGCATTAATTAACAAAGAGCTAGTGAGCAGTGCCTAAACATTGGGCCATGATGGCTTGGTGAGTTCCATAAGTGAGCCGAACACCTCCCAGGTTTAAAAAACAAAACAAAACACGCAAAGGTTTGTTTACCAGACAGCCTGTTTTCAGCTTGTCAGAAGAGACCTGTTTTGTCCAGAGGCTGACAATGTTTCTTTTCATGGACCGGAGCTCCCAGATTTTGACCGTTCTCATCCAGAATAGGAAGATTTCCAATTTCATGGCCCTGCTGGTGGCCGGGAAGAGGAGACATTAAGATATTCATGGGGGAGATCTTAATGGAGACAAACCTTGAATGCATGGAGAGTCATCATATCTAACAGGCTGGAGGAACCTGGGACTTTGTAAGCCTAACCAGGGATGTTTCCAAACTCGGCTTTCCGACTCAGGATCCTGTCCATTTCTTAACGCAGGCTAATGCCCGAATTGCAGGATATCCATGCAGGCAAGCCTCATACAGACACCTTGAGCAGGGATAACTGTCTCTGTATTTTGATGCCAGGTATAAGTATCTGCCCTGTTCTCTCAAGTGGACTTAACCCATGAAAGCTCAAATTAAATATTTATTTTTATTTATTTATTGAATTTCTATCCCGCCCATCTAGACCAAAGGTCTACTCTATATAGAGGGGGTGACTTGGACATATATATATATATTTCTCTGAGATATATATATATATATATATATAAGCCCCCACCTTTCAGCCTCTGCTTTGGGGGGGGTTACCCTGAGCAAGGGCCCCCCCACCTCCCTCCGCCCTCTTCCCCACCCCCTCCCCGGTTTGGACTACAACTCCCATCATCCCCCAGCCCCGCCTAGCCGCCGGCTCCTGGGAGGAGGAACCCTTCCCGACCCACCAACCGGCAGGCAGGCAGGCAGGCAGACCAACGGCCGGGCCGTCTCCCGCCGGGGCTCCGTGGGCCGAGGGGGTGGTTTCTGGCCAGGGAAAGGCGGGGAGAGGGCCTTGGGGCCTAGGCCGGTCCGGCCTCCGCGGGCGGCTTCCTGAGGGGAAAAGGGAAAAGGCTTGACTTCGGCGGGGCGGGGCGGGGCGGAGGGAGGCCGGCCTGCGTGCGCCTCCCCTCGGAGCCCGCCTCCTCCTTTCCTGCCTGCCTGCCTGCCTTCGCTCTTTCGGTCGCTCGCTCGCTCGCTGTCTGTCTGTCTGTCTTCCTCGTCGGTTGAGGCCCGGAGCGTCGGTCGGCGGAGCGGGCCAGGCCCAAGGCCCAAGGCCCAAGGCCCTGGGGCGGGGGGTGGGTGGGTCGGTGGTCGGTCCGCCATGCCGCTGCTCTTCCTGGAGCGCTTGCCGTGGCCCAGCCTGCGCACCTACGCGGCCCTCAGCGCCCTGGCCTTGCTGGGCAGCGTCCTCAGCGCCTACCGCGCCCTCCGGCCCGAGGACCCCGGAGCCCACCCGGGACACCCAGACGAGGACGAGGCCGCCCGCGAAGCCCACCCGGCCGCCCTGGACGTCGCCTCTTACCTGCTCTCCGACGGCCTCTGCGTCTGGGTGAGGGACGGTGAGGGGCCCAGGGATGGGGGTGCGGGTCGTGTGGGTGTGTGTGTGTGTGTGGGGGGGATGTTTTCCGTTCCTTTCCACGCCTGTCCATTCGTTCCTTTCCGTTCCTTTTATGTCCTTTCCATTCCTTTCCTTTTTGTTCCTTTCCATTCGTTCCTTTCCTTTTATTCCCGTTCCTTTCCATTTCTGTTCCTTTCCATTCGTTCCTTTCCGTTCCTTTTATGTCCTTTCCACTCCTTTCCTTTTTGTTCCTTTCCATTCGTTCCTTTCCTTTTATTCCCGTTCCTTTCCATTCGTTCCTTCCCATGCCTTCCCATTATTTTCCTTCCATTCTTTCCTTTCCTTTCCGTTCCTTTCTTTAAGGAGAACGCGCTTCTTTGCAGGCAGGCATGTCGGAATGCACCCGATGAAGCGGGTCGCATCATCCACGCATGACACCCTAAAATAAGGCTGTCCGTCCTCAAGGTAGCCCAGGACGTCTGTTTCTGGTTTTGGGACACGTTGACTTGGCATCTAGGAAAGCTCCCGTTGAAATAATTAGGGTTTTGAAGCTGCTCCAGTCCCTTTGGTTTTTGTTTCGCTTTTTCTCTTCCTTGCCTTCGTTTTTTTGGTGTTGTTGGACCGGGCTAGCAGGACTGGCTCTCTGAAAACCCTGTGAGAAAAGAAAAGAAATCAAGAAAAGGCTTGGGGGTGTCCTTAAAATTGCACAAATGCAAGAGAAGGCAATACCTTTATTAGAACACAGGGAGGAAAAACCTCTGAATAAATGGGGAGCTTTTGTGGGTCAAGTCCACTTCCTTAGGCTGCGCATCAATATCTTGTGGATAGTGCAGAAAAATTATAAACGAAAGGCACAAAAATTCATGGCAGGTCGTTGCTTCTTAGAGGTGGTAGAAAAGTGATGGATCACAACTTGGATGATAAAGAACTTTGCTGCAAATGCCAGACTTTAATAAATTAGAATGCATTTCAGTCAGCAAATTTATGTAAACACCTTCGCCAGTGTTGCAAAAATTTGCTGTATATTTTTTTAGAAAAGGAAAAAAAATACATGTTACTTTACAATAACACACTCTAGAAATGTTACAAGTTTCAGAGATGTAACTGGGCAAGTCTGTTTCAGCAACAACAGAAAGGAAACAACAGCAGACGTCTGGGGCACCTTCAAGGGGAGAGGTATTTTCCCTTGTGAGCTTTCTGTGGATTGCAATCTGCTTCTTCGGAGGTTAAAGATCAGAACTAGCGTGATCAAAGAGAAAACAGTGGTGGTGGTGGGGGGGGAAAGGCCTTGCTAAATTACTACAACTTTCAAAAGGAGAAAGTGTAGTCTCCACAAAATGCAAAATTGGAACCATAAAGGAAGATTGCAAAATTAGATAATTTCAACCCCCCACTAATCGTTTACTAATTAGATCTTCCAGACCTTAATTGCCAAATTAATCATTTACTATCTATTTATTCCCCTTCACCTTTTACCTTTCTTGTAACTGGCAGGCTCATCTCTTCCCACCCTTTCAGCCTTCTCAACTATTTACAAGATTCTGTCCTAATCAGCAGGTGGTGGTTCCTTGAATGACACTGAACTACAGTCCCCATCATTCCTACCTGATACAGCTCGTGGCCCCATTACCATCATGGGAGCTGTCATTTAGTGTCACATGGTTTTCATAATATAATTCTCAGCATCCTCTTGGGCAGCCTTGGGAAAGAGAAATTTTAATTTGCAGAATCCGAGAATATTGGAGTTGGAAGGAGCCTATAAGGCCATCAAGTCCAACACTCAGCTAAACGCAGGGATTCAAGTTAAAGTACATCTGACATATAGTTGTCCAATTTTCTCTTGACTGCCTCCAGTGTTGGAGCGCTCACCACTTCCCGAGGTCATTTGTTCCCTTGTCGTACTGCTCTAACAGTAAGGAAGAATTTCCCGATATTCAGTGAAAAAAATCTGGCTTCCTGTATGTAACTTGAGCATCGTCCCCATTGTGCCGTGGAGCGATGCAGCAGGATTGTGGCCAGTGTGAGAGAGGTAGGAGGGACTGCATCCAAGAAGCAGGCACGGGTGGAATTTTTGGGCAGAATGAGATGGCCAGTAGGAGCCGAGGGTCCCGTTGGGGAGAAAGGCGGGATAGAAATATTTTAAATAAATAAATAAAGGGTAAGGAAAATGGACTTGGAAAATGGAGAATAATAGCTGCTTGAGGTGTGTGTGTTTGAATGTTTTGTGAAAACTGTAGAAGTAGGAAGTGATTTTAAGACCCAAGGGATGGCTAGCAAAGAGGACAATAGCAACTCAGAAGTGAGGAGGGGATGCATGGAAATCAACATCTAACAAAAACAGAGCTTGAAAAATTGATTTTTGAGCTATTAATTCCAAGGTCCACAGATCCTTTGTTTGATGGTTAACTGTCTGAGGGATTCTGGGAGTTGCAGGCCAAAATTTCAGTGGGTATTTTTGTGTGTGTGTTTTTTTTTGAAGCACTAAGAAATATAAATGACCTATTAGTGATGTAAGGGGATTGAATAGGAAAAATAATTTCACGTAGGTTTCCAAGGGTCTCTGCTTGTATTTTCTGTCTTGTGCTTCGATTTTTAATTTCGCAGGTCCAGAGCCTTGTTCCTCGGGAGGCAGCTTGCCCACTGCTTTAGGGGTTCTCAATAGGACAGTGCTTCATTCACCCAGATTCGGTTGCTGTCCCAACCCATTAAGATGTGACAGACAGAACCTGGGACCTTCTGCACACAAAGCAGACGCTCTACATCTGAGCTACAACCTTTTATTTTGAGCCTGTTATTGCCCCTGTCTGTGCTTTATGTGGTGGCTGTTGACACTTCCGTTTGCCACAGGGTTCTGTTAGTTGGCCCTGTGTGTGTGCAGCAATGTTGTGAGGAAAGAAGGTATGTAGCTGGGACTGGATTTGCAGCTGTCCTTGAAAGCCACAGGTAATACTTCTTTGGCAGAGCAGCTCAGGATTTGTATGGGTTCTGTGCTTGACTAATAGAGGAAATCTTCCGCTCTCCAGGAAAACTTTCTCCACAGCACGATTTGCAGCATCAAGTACAAATGGTTAAGTATAACAACTGGAATGTAAAGTATATAGCAGTATTAAATCAAATACCAACAACAGGTGGACCTTAAGATCATCCAAAAGCTGGCTGAAGTAGAAAAACACCTATACAGTTCTTCTCAAAATTGACAAAATATGCCAAAACATACCCTTCTGGGAAGAGAATTCCCAATTCATGCTGCCACTACCGGAAAAGCCCTGTTTGTTGTCCTCGGGTATAAGAAGCTCTTGCTGACGGACCAGAGAGCTGGACCCCAAAGCTGATTCATTGGGCAGGTTGATAATGAGCGTAGGCAGTTGTTCAGCTGGGGTGGTCCTAAGCAGTTAAGGGCTTTATTAATCTCTAAAACAAGGAGGCTCAGGAACTGGCAGCCGATTTACCTGCTGCAGGAAAAGTATAATATCCTTAGGACACCAAGTTACTAAGAGAGTTCCTGATCAAGTTTCTTGCTCATTTTTAAAGGCAGCTCCTTCTATGAAGCCTTCAGTGCTTTCAAAGTAATGGGTTAAAAGTAATGAAATTACCTATAATGATTTATAGACTCTTCCTTTTCAGAGTAACAAGGGTGTAATGAAGTTGCATTTGAAAAGTAAATGAGTAGGAATGAAGTTACTATATTGGTATAACATTGAAGGGGTTCTAGTTGCTTTTAAAAGTTTTTTAAAAAAAGCATTTTGACATATTTTTTTTGGACAGGATTTTTTTTTCAAGGTTGCACCCTTCTCTTATAACCCCTAAAATTCCTGTATCCCCTCCACATCAAAACAAATGAAAAATTAATCAGCAGCAGCACAAAAAACAATGATGCAAGTTCCTTTTTGAACACTTTAATTAATAATGTCAGTGTATTTGTATTTAAGTTCAGCAATAGGTAAGAGGAATAAATGCAGAATAAAAATAATGTGCTTTTCTTGAGCTCGTAATGTATTCCAGTAATTCAGCTGGCAGGTGGTTAAGACACATACTCAGATTTTTTTTTTTTAAAAGGCATCTGCTTTTTCTAGATAAACTGGAGCTGGTGAACACTTCTGTTGTCATAAAAAGCACGTATTTGAGGAACACTCCTGAAAGGAATTCAGGTCCATCCGGAACAAGTTGTGCATAACCATCCAGCTTTTATGACAGATGTGTCTTGGAACTCCGAATGGCTTTTCTTGCTCTCTCTTGGTGTGTCTGCGTTGTAGGAGGGCCAGGCGACACTCCCAGGTTTCTCAACAGCTGGAAGGAACTCCCTTAACAGAGTACTAACTGCAGCCTGTTTATAACATCCCACCTCATTTCGGCCACGTTGGTCTGTCTGCAGTGAAGACGCCTAAATCCCTAGAGCAGAATTGCCTCACTGTATGTAAATGCGGATGGAAACAGCTAAGCACCTTGTCAACTTTCCCCATCGTTTCCCTAGAGTTGCTTCTAGATTTTTAAATGAAGAGAGAGATAATTGGGGAACAGCCTGCACCTCTCTTCTGGACCCAAGTTCAGTGGTGGTGTTTGCCAACAGTCCCATAAGCAGCTTAGGGCCAAGCTTTTAATGTTGGTTTTAATGTTGACAAAGGTTTCATTTCTTTTTTTAAAAAATATAGCTTTTATGGTGTGTTGAAAGCTGTGAGCGTTGTCTAGTTTAATTATGAGCCACCTTGGGTCTCCTAGGGAGAGAAAGGCAGCATATAAATAATATCAACCCTCCTTCCTGCACCACATGATCATTTTCAGAGATCCTTTTCTGGATGCCCGTGCCAGGTGAGGCGAGGTAGGTGGCTACTAAGAGAAGGGCATGTTTGTTAGTGGCACCTTGCTTGTTGATTGAGCAGCTTGCCTGGTCCCTGCATCTTGGAATTTTTAACACTAGGTAGAGACCTTTTTATGCTGCCATGCTTTTTAATTTGCTCATTTGAAAAAAACACAAACACACACACAACAGCGGCCAGTGCTTTTTAGGACTTGCCCTTCTGTTGGTTTTGGTTTTATTCTGTTGCAATATTCATTCTTTCTAATATGGTTGTTACATAATGAAGTGTCATGGGCTGTATTCAGTTTTAGTCCCGGTTCATACAGACTGAAATGAAGGGAACTTGATAGTCAGCACACTTGCAAGTTTGTTTTAATTCGGTGGGTTTACTCTGGCTGGGACTTAAGTTGGATTTAGCTCCATATTTGCATATTGGATGGTTTTATTTTTTAAGCCACCAGGAAAACTTTGGCCGTCAGGCAGTGTAGAAATGTAGTAAACTAATAAATAAATTTGAATAAAGTATTCTAGAGCGTTTATGCCATAAAATGAGTGGGCCACCATGGCCCTCCCAGATGCTTTCCTTGTACAACTTCCTTGAGCCTTTGCTAATTTAGCCATTGGTGAAGGATGATGGGTGTTGTAGTCTACAGGGTCATAGTTACCCACTGCTCTCCTAGAGTATTGCCCCACTCCTTGCTTTGACAGCTTCCCTGGGTGTGAAAACACTCATCCCTCTTGACAGGTCGATTATGAGGACACCCTTGTGATAGGACTCATTATGTCATCGAGGGCAGGATTGAATCATCACCAGTGTCAAGGGAACAACGGGTTTTCCAGCACAGGAGCATTCCTTGGGCAAATGCTAGCCAAGCGGATCAGTGCCTTGGAGCTGCTGATCAGCATGAATAGCTGTGCAACCTAATGCATCTCCCATTACTGCAGGGTAGGATTATACTGGAGCTCATGTTGTGTGGGACTCATTTGCATGAGGGAGGAACTCACAGAGTTTACCTAGATTTAGCTGCTTGAGCTGCATCCTGAAGTTGACAAGCTAAAGAGTCTTGCCTCAACTCAGTGCTTATGTGGGTTTACGACAGCCTAGGTTTTGTAAGAGAAATGAGGTTCTTTTCACTAAGTGCATCTGGTAAAGGAGATTGCTGCCTATGAGGTCACTCTAAAGTAAAAACTAGCTATGGCTTCATTCTGTGCATGTAATTTTGTGTGCAGGCTGTAATTATTATTTCAACAATTTCACTGGCTGCCAGTCTGTTTCAGGACCCATAAAGCCCTATATGGCTTGGCACCAGGTTATTTGAAGGATCATATTACTCCATATGAGCCTTCTCGCCTTTTAAGATCTCCTGGGGAGGCCCTTCTCTTGGTTATACCACCTTCCCCCAAGCTCCTTTGGTGAGGGCAGAAGAGAGGGCCTTCTCAGCGGCTGCTCTGAGGCTTTGGAAGGAGCTGCCTCCCTCTTGTTCTTCCATAGTCGGGCAAAGACCTTCCTCCTCAGACAGGCTTTTGATCAGTAAGTTATCTTGGGAATGCTGGTTTTTAACTTTCAGGTTTTTAAATGTTTTCGATTTTTTAAAAAATTGGTGTTTAAAAATCTTAATATATCTTTAATTGCTTTTTAAAATAATCTTTTTAAATCTGTTGTTTTATCTTGGGCCTTGGGTCCCGTCTGGGGAGAAAGGTGGCACGTGAAGAATTTAAATTAAATAAAATTGAATGAATGAATGAATGAATGAATGAAAGAATGCACTGTCAAATCCCATTTTGTTCAGTGGGTTTTCCTGGCAGGTAAGTGCGGATAGGAGTGCAGGCTTAATCTCTAAGGCATCGCTTCTTGTTGAGACAGATGAAAGTTCAAATCACAATATGCTTTCACCTGGCAGTGAGTCAGCAAAGAAAAATCCTAGGGGTGGGTCTCCTCTTAGGATACTTCTGAGTCACTGAATTGCCACAGGATGTTGTGAAACATGCTGCTGTTTTTGACACCGTGTTGGTGCCGCAGGTAAATGGCCCTGGATTACTATTTCCTCTTTACTGGATGAAATCTGATGGGTGGACAAATCCAGCAGTCAGTGTTTTGTTCCACTTGCAGTCATGACCTGTGGTTTACTCCTGGCGTAAGTCCTGTTTGACTCTCCTGTGTCAGAGTTGACCCAGTGGGGAAACATTCTAAAACCCTGTTGATGTGACCTAGCTCTTTCTACCTGCCGGTCTTACTCAGTCACGCTTGTGCGTTGCAAAGTAGAGACTTGACCCAGTATGAAGTCGTTTTTTTCATAGAAGCTGGTAGGGCTTTTGTCCAAACTCCATAATCACCATAGCTTTGAAAAAGAGAGCATGTACGACGTGACTGTCTTACACATACACTGTTGTCAGTGGAGTTGTCGGTTGTATGAGAGGGTATGGGATAGAGTAAGGCTTGCTTATGGAAATGCTTACCTATGACCAAAACCTCATTGTTACATGTATTTGACTGGGAACTTTAAAATTTTAGACTGTGACATTGACTTTACTATATGTAGAATTCCCACGTACTGGTAACAGGTCTGATCCTCAGCCCTCTGGGTCCAGCTGAGAAAAACAGCCTACCCCTATGGCTTAATTTCAGCGAACCCCCATCACCACTTCTTTCCTAATGTTTTGCTGCTGTGATCATGAATAGTTCTCTCTGAAAGAAGGCTGCATCCTTGCTTATTTCTGCCACTGTGAATGAACAAGTAATATTAGAACTAAGCACACCTTCCTTGTATAAGCAGTTTTATTTTTAAAAAGTAGGAGAGAAATGAAGGATGCCAAGAAATGTAACTGTTTGCCTATCACCAGCCTAGAACAGGCAGTTCTGGAGTGCATCACTCCTGGCTTTCTGCCTTGCAACCCACAGTCTTCAGTTCTATTCAGGTATCAACATTGACCTCCCATCCCTTTCCATTTTGAAAAGGTAAAGGAAAACTGGCTCACGCACATTTTTACCTTGTCATTTGGTAGTTGCCATGATGTAGTTCAGAAATGATGGCAGTTTGGCAAAAGGTTGTGGATGCAGTAGGTGTGTTCTAGTAAAATAAGCTCAGAATATGAATATGGTGAAGAAACGGCAGGAAGGAGGAGTAAAGGAAAAAGTCGTAGACAACCCATGTTCAGTGTTGGAACCAGGTGAAAAGTCGCATGGTGAAAAATGTGCCTGAAAGCCACAGAATGGTGGCCCCTGTAAGATTATAAGGATGTCAGAAGTGTTATTGTTTCTGTTTTATGTCTGTTACACATGTGAAACAGACTTAACGTGACCACCTTTTTGGAAAATAAACTTTGGGAATATTTGTTTACAAAAGTATCTCAGTGGTGTGCTTTGTCATGTCTACAAACACCCTGTGCTTTTAATTAAATGTGCAATGGAGCACTGGGACATCCCTTCCCTATGAATCCAGCCCCTTTCCCGCTGCTTTGCCAGCACTATGCAAAGATTCGCCCGTTCGCCACAGAGGGCTTGTAAATATGTAGTCGTTCATCTGCAGCTTGCAAGGAAGAATAGCCTCCAGGGGCAGAGTCCAGCCTGAGTCACTCGCTTCAGTCCAACTACGCTGGTTTCCAATTCGTTCTGAATACAGTTCAAGGCACTGGCTTTGCCTTATAAATGCCGCAAATACAAGGGGCCAGAAAATATATCTGAAGTTGTGCATAATCTGTGATCTTCAATGGAGACCCTGTTTGGTGTCCTGTTTTCTGTCGCAACACCCTGGTGTGGAATTCGTTCCCAAAGAGGCCACGCTGGCTCCGTCGTTACTGATTTTTAGACAAGCAGTAAAAATGTACAGCTTTATTTGGCCTTTGGCTTCTGATGTATTTTAATACTCTTTCAGGAGGTTCTAAAGAATGGACTGGGGTGGAATGCGGACAGATTGGGGAGAGGATGGGGAAGGGGCTTGGCAGTTGGCAGCTCCTTAGGTCCTTTGTTAAAAAACAGACGGAGGAAGAGTAGTGATGTCCACGTGAGCAGTTGGGACCTGCAGATAGATTCTAATGAGAGGTGTGCAATGATATAATCAATAGTTCCTCAGGGAACTATTGATTTTATAATTGCCGCACTCCTGTGTTCAGTTTGACGATAATGAGTATATGTTCTGAACTCCGTATAAAGCCACTGTGGTCTGGGACTTGCAAAATGAGCAAGAGAAAGGTGTGGCCCAAACGCCTTGAGCTTTGCTTCTTTCTGTTTTTCCTAATCACTGTCAGGGCTTTAATTTCTGGCCTTCCTGATTATCCATGGAAGACACCCAGTAGTTGAAATGGTGGTTGACTATTGTTATCAGCCCTGTGTCCGTAGGCTGGGGTTCCAAGTTTACTCCAGCCAACAACAACCCCTGAGAGTGACTTCAGGCCAGTTGCTGTTTCTCTGCTTAACTTTATCTCCCAGTACTGATGAGAAGATGGAGTAAGGAATGGGAAAGTAGAGTAGAGTAAAGCCGCCTAGAGTGGTCGTCTGACCAGATAGGCGGGGTAAAAATACAATAAATAAATAAATAAATAAAGATGGGTATGCCATCTTTAGCTCCTTGGAGGAAGGATGGGATGAAATTGTTATAAATAAAAAAATCCATTTGTCAGTGTGGGAGGCAGGTTTCTCTGAATCATTTGCCAGAAATGTCAGGGTCTGAATTCCCCGATGTAGTAATTAATGTCAGACCATAATGGATTCGGGGCACGTTGTTCTTTTTCATTTAAAAAGACCTCCCACCTCTCTGATATTATCACTGATTTGATCATTTTGTGTTAGCTAAATTAGGATGCCATTGTTTTTTTTAACCATCCCCATTTAATTTAGGCATTTACTTCCAACCTGTGTCAATTTCTTTCCCAAGACTTCCCACCACTATCAAGACAGCTATAGTATTCTGTCCAGATAGAAAGAAGTCCTTGGAATAGACAAATCGGTTGGGCAAATGAATCAGTAGATCCCAGAACCACAGAGTTTTAAGGTGGGATCTGTTTTGCTGATGCTGAGATTCATGACAAGATAGGCTTATGCATCTGTGTATATATATATTTTTTATTCCAGGTGCTGGTGAATACTGCTTGCTGTATTCTAATGCTGATTGCGAAACTAATACAGAGTGTTGTGTTTGGTTCTCTCCGTGTCAGTGAAAGACAGGTAAGAAAGTTCTGTGGGCCTCACAAGGTAGATGATCAGACTTGATTCACTTGTTTGTCAGTGACTGATGGGGGTTAATAGATCTTGGGAAATCTTGTTTTTTGAGGTCCACTTGGTTACCATCCTTGAAGTTACAAAGACACAAGATAATTACAGGAAAGAAAAATGTGACCAGGCTTGAAACCAAATTAGGGTGTAATGCTGATTTCTAAAATTGTTTGAGGGAAAATGTTATGATGGGTCAAAGTTCTAATTCTTGAATAAATCTCAAACAAGTGATTCATGTCAACAACAGCAGTTTAACAACTGACGTATTTATGAAAAAAAATGTTTTGCTCATAAGCAGGTAAACATGCAAGTTGACTCTTTCTTGTGTTACGTTTTTATATTTTACATGCCGTGCGAAGAAGAAACAGCAAAGAGCCCGGTCACGTCTTTAGAACTATCAAGTTCTATGCTTTCTTGGACTCTAGTTTTTAGGGCGTCACAAGGCTGTTTGCTATTTGCTCCGCCACAGGCTTAACACAGCTGCTCCCATGTTAAACAATGGCTGAAATCCAGTAGTAAGTCAGAGTAGGCCCACTGTATAAATAGAATTTACATAAATATTGACTCGTCAACTCTCCAGTGATTCAACGGGCCTATGCTAGTTGTTGCTTACTACTAGGACGTCGGCCAGTATGTCCAGTCCTAGATGTAGAAGAAGTAACCCTGTTATTCTGTGCAAGCATTGTAGGTAAAAAAACAAAATAAAAATGAAGGAACAAATAAGAAAGACAAAAATGTGGTGGCACCTTAAAGACTAACTGTTATCTTTTTTTAATGTGAGCTTTCATGGACAAGTCCACTTCCTCAGACGTCTCTCTCTCTCTCTCTTCTGTCAGAATTTTTTCTCTTATGTCTGAAAAAGTGGACTTGATCCACAAAAGCTCAAATATAATAGTTAGCCTTTAAGGTGCCATTATGTTTTTGCCTTTTTTTAATTTCTTATTTGTTATTTTTTCCCTCTACCTACAGTCCTAGATGTTTACCTAAAAAAGGGTAGTGTAGAATTTAGAATCCCAAGTTTAAAAAAAACCACCAAGATACAGAACAATACAATGATGTGTCCTACATTTTTTGCACTACATGGTGCAGCTGCGTTATTGCAGATATCTAAATTGGCCGGCTTTTGATTTTCAGTTGCTGTGCAGCCTTGGGTCTGCAGGGATTTGGCCAGCTCTCAGTGTAATCCAGAATGTTCAGCGTACCCTTTTTTAAAAAAAATGTTGTGTGCTAATCTTTTTCAGCATCTCAAGGATAAATTTTGGAACTTCATCTTCTACAAGTTCATCTTTATTTTTGGCGTGTTAAATGTCCAGACAGTTGAAGAAGTGGTCATGTGGTGCCTCTGGTTCTCTGGCCTTGTATTTTTACATCTCATGGTTCAGCTCTGTAAGGACAGGTTTGAATACGTAAGTTCTTTGCTGGTGGCATGAAGCTGGGGGTTTTCATTTTACATGGGAGTGCACAGCTTCAAATGTTAGTGTCCAAGCTAGTATTTTAACATTCATTCATTCAAAAGTTGATTTGTTAACATAATTTCCTTTTTATGATCATTAGAACATTCATTTTGGTGTGTTAATTAAGACTTTAGAGCAGATTAGTGGCATGTTACTTCCCCATAAAACAATTAAAGTTACCAAAAATGGCCAACCGCTTCTAAATAACCTTCCTTAAATAACAAAGTCAAATAGCCTGAATTGTTAATTATCAGTCAGACTGTTAAGTGTTATTGCCGTTAAAACAGTGAAATGAGTTTGGAAATAGCTGCCTTGGGTTCTTTTTAAGGAGAAAGGTGGGATAAAAATATTTTAAATAAATAAATAAATAGTTAAAAACTACAATGAATTATGGGTAACAAATTAATTTTGGATAAATTAATTCCAAGCTCCGCAGGAATATATGTATTCTTTCAGCAAAGGTAACTCAGTGGTTTAAGGCATCCAGCTGCAGAGCCAGAGGTTGGGAGTTCAATTCCCCCACTACGTGCCTCTTTGACATGGGCTGGACTGGATGATCCCACAGGGTCCCTTCCAACTCAGCAGTTCTAAGATTATTTAATAATTTGTCATTCTTTAGCCCTTAACACTATTTGATTTAATACTGTTAAGCTGCCTTGGGTCCATTCCAGGAGAACGACAGGATATAAATAGTATAAATATAACAATGAATAAATTTGTTTTTGCTTGAAATTGTCAATGAATTTGAACACTTTGGTGAGAAACTAGAATGGATGATGGATCCCTTCCTTCAGACTGCCTTCTCAACTTACTCTTTGTTCTCTTTATTCATTTATGTTTGAGAGTCAAGTGCCATGTGGCATCTTCTGTGCCCCTGTTTAGCACTGTATCAGAAGCAAGGAAGTGCCTCTAGACAGAGCAGGTATTGTGCCCCCCAGGACACCCCACTGCTGAAAGCGAGCCAGGCAGACTCCACTTCTGCTTCGTCTTGGTATGCAGATGATCAAGAAATCACTCCTGGTTAAGAATTTGGCCTCTCCAGGGATCTGAAATGCCAGAACAGTTCATGTGATCCTCCTAAAAACAAACTAGGGAGACGAGAGCTTGACGAGTCTTCTGAGTTTATCAGATGGGCTTGCTTTGGAAGTTGAAGTGAACAGAGGGTTCCTCACCATTTGGTTCCTATCTTGCAGCTCTCCTTTTCGCCCACCACACCCATGAACAGCCACATCAGGGTCCTGACTCTGCTAGTAGGAATGCTGCTTTCATGCTGCGGACTAGGAGTTGTGTGCGGTGTGATCGGCTACACCCATGGAATGCACACCTTATCTTTCATGGCCGCAGAGGTGAGATGTCCACTTAAAATATGATTTAAACATGAGCTTCATGCTTTCTGGTGAGCATGGATTTATTGGTACAACTTTTTTCTTTTCTTTTAAATTCTCAGCCGGAATATATAGCAGTGGCCAGAATCCTGTTGATGTTCATGTGACATTTGAGTAATTTTGCACATCCGTAACAGGATTCTGGACATTGGGTGCATAGTAACATTGCTGTGCAGCTTTCTGGTTTTCTTTGTGTGATTTTCGTAAATTGCCTCTCACTCTATAAAGCTGTTAACTGCTGGTGGCAAATGGGTCTTAAATAAACAAATGCAGAATGCAAAGTGAGGTGGAAACAGGAGATGCAAGGGCTGTTCAGCATGGTTGGCATATCATGAAAGTTGAAATTTGACTTTATGTCAAATTTATTTTGTACATCCAGTAACTTGTGGATGCTCTCTTCTCATATAAACTGTAATAGGTGAGGCCTGAGCTTGTCCTACACAGTAGTGGCAAATTCAGTGATAAGAGGAGGAGTGATAGAAAACAAGACATGAGATTTGGATTTGAATTGGCTTTTCATAGGTTGTCTCACTCAGCTTAGTATTTTCTTGTGTAACAGGATCCTACTTGTGGTTCTGACCATTTAAAAAATAAATAACTTGAAAGCTGGAATATAATAGAATCTTGTGTTTTGGCTTCTGGTGTTCCCATGATGTGGTTGTATTAGTTTTCACTTCCATCTCCTGCCTTCCTTAAGCTTACCTGTAAAACAATGAAAACCATCTGCAAACTCTCTTCCTTGCCCTGCTTGTTTTCTAGGAGCATGTTACTCCCTCGGCAAGGCAGCCTGTTATCTGGACTTATTTTCTTCCTGCTCGAGGAATCATATTCATTCCTCACAGAATAAGCTCATACAGTGTCTCAGACACAGGAAGAAAATATTGCCCAGACAGTGAACAAGAGTTTGATCCCAGAATTTAAGAAGCATATTCTATCCCACTTCTTCTGGTTGTCTTGCCAGGTTTCATTAAAAAATGTTTAAAGTTACCTGTTTTCTCTCTCTCTCTCTCTCTCTCTCTCTCTCTCTTTTTTTTAAATTCTTAGTCCCTTCTTGTCACCGTGAGAACTGTGCATGTGATTTTACGGTAAGTAAGATAGTCATTCAAAGTGTGTGTGAGGCAGAGGGTTGGTTCAGTTGCCAGATGTTCGCTGGGTTTGCTGTAAGCAAGTTGGGCCCAGAACGTGCCTTCTAGGGACGAGAAGTGCATCTCCGTGATCTTGGGGGGACCCCTCTCTGTCATATACTAGAGCTCTCCCCATTCAGCAGAGTCCTCTGACCCGTCTTGTAGCATTTTCACAGCATTGTATGGGCATCCAGGAGGAGGAAAGAGAAGAGAACTCTCCTTTCCATCAGTTCGCGTCCCTAAATCTGGGTCCAACCAATTGCAAACCAACCAAACCACCGGAAGGTGACAAGGCATGAACTACCATATGTAAAAGCTCTGCAGTAACACAAAAGCATATAAAGATGAAACTGGCCCTTTCAGTTGACTATTTGGGGAGTGACAGTCCCAAGATGCAGAGAGAAGGCCAGGTTGGGTTAGCGGGATTCTACTGGTCATACTCAGGCATTCAGCAAAGGACTAATCCAGACCCTAGAGCAGAGGGAGGAAGCTTGTCTCTCTCTGCCTTTTCCTATCTGAAGAGGAGAGCCATGGAGATTTCTCTGCAAGATCCAAAGCCCTGACAAATAAATGTTTCTCCTTGCCTGGAGATGCTGCTCATGTAGAGAGCGCTCCCTAGAGGTAGCTGCCCGTGTTTGAGGACTAGGATGGAGATGCGGGGAAGGGGCAAGGCTAGCCCGCTTCCTCTTCTCCTGGATTTAGAAGAGCCCCCTTGGATGGAACACCTAAATAGAACTGTTGTTGATACATGGAATGGGCAGCTTGATCAACACAAAGAGCCACTTGAGTATGACCTGGAAGGCCACACCGATAATCTCTAGTGCCTGAAAGGAGAGGGCAAGGAAGAAGAAAAAGAGCTTGACTAAGTGAGGAGGAGAATAAAAATGACCTTGGGATCACCAGCTGGCTGGTGCTACGCATACCTTTCAGACCAGATACTCTAGGATAAGTAACGGGAGAGGAGAGCAGGTGTGTGTCACTGTGCTTAGGAGCCCGTCTTTTGTCAGTGTCTTTTTTTATTTATCGAGCTTTCAAAATGCCATTTGAATAATGCAGCAATCTCTCTTTTCCCTCGCCTAGTTACGTCATACATCTCTGGGATCTCAATCATGAAGGGACCTGGGAGAGCAAGGGAACGTATGTCTATTACACCGATTTCATCATGGAGTTAATGCTCCTGTCACTGGATCTGATGCATCATATCCACATGCTGGTACGCACTGTTAACGTCAACAGGACTAGTCTCCTGTGTGGTCGTGTAAAACAGGTCACGTCTTTATGAAAGATGAAACAGGCAGTTTTCTGAAACAGCAGGACCGCTGCCCCTTGTACACTTAAGCTTGTCCTGCTATAAGCAGGAATCAAAGAACCATGCCTACCATTTCAGCTTTGCTCATCTTTTCCCTTTATAACATAAGCTCCTGCCGCTTAAAACTTTCTAGACTGGGAACACTGTCTCCTTTTGTGTTCCTAAGTCACTCAGTGCTCTTTTTGCATTTATTTGGCAGCTGTTTGGCAACATCTGGCTGTCAATGGCCAGCCTAGTGATCTTCATGCAGCTGCGTTACCTGTTTCACGAGGTCCAGCGTAGACTTCGTCGCCACAAGAACTACCTCCGCGTGGTTGGAAATATGGAAGCGAGGTACGCAGGTTGCTTTATGTGTGCCTTAACAGGAAAGAGGCTTAGGCCATTTCCTTGCCACCCTGGGGGGATCTCTGCATTTGTCTGTTGCAGCAAAAATGCAAGAGGGTCTTGTGCACCTTAAAGACTTAACAAACCTTATTTGGCACATGTTTTGGTTTAAATACACCTGACCACCAGTTGCCTAGGACGTTGTCCCAGTTGGCTATGATTATACGTGTGCCTGGGCAGGTAGGTTGGTGGTGAGTGGGTATGAAATTGTAATCATCAGTCAGTGCAAAAACTACAAACAGTGATCATTACCTTAACGGGGGTTGTTAAAGAAGAGTAGTTGAGTGGTCACATGAACAGCTTTGCGTTAATGAGCTCATTTATTCAGGTAGCAAGACGAAACGTTTTTGTCACCATTCGGACCACTGAAGGTGTTGTCGAACTGCTCGATGGTGTCTTGTTCAGCTCCTTTGTGTTGGGATCTGTCTTTGGAGTTATTTTGTTTAGCTCAGATGAGATTTGGCTGCAACCAAGACATAGATTTCCACGTGGATTGCTTTAGGCTGACACCTCCCTGCTTCCCTTGTAATTCTGATCTGGTTCTCTTGCCATAGGTTTGCAGTGGCAACTCCTGAGGAATTAGCAGCCAACAACGATGACTGTGCCATTTGCTGGGACTCCATGCAGTCTGCTCGTAAACTCCCTTGTGGACATCTGTTCCATAAGTACGTACCTGGGGGACAAAGTGGGGAAGAATAAGTTGTGTGTTCTGAGGATCTCCCATTAATTACTGAGTTTCATTATGCATCCAGTTTTTCATTTTCATACTCCATTTTCTGATCTGCCAGTTTCAGCTTCCATATTTCTCCTCTCCCAGAAATAGACTGGTTTCCTTATCTCTAGCTTAAGGGGTGGTTGTTAGATCTGGCTCATTCTGGCCTGTCCCAGTGTAGTTTGGAGAGCTCTGGAGAAGCCTCGTCTTAGTCGCTTTTGGAGACAAGAGACTGGATGAGGCAGACCTCCTGTCTGATCGAGCAGGGTTTCTCATAGCTGAAAGGATTCTTCAATAGGTAGATGGTCTTGGAAAGCACCTTTTGGTTGCCCTTCCTGCTTCTCTCTTATTCCTGCAAGTTCTAGTCTCAAAGGGAGGAGATTGAAGTACAGGGACCATGTTAGAAGAGCCTCGTGGCGCAGTGGTTAAACTGCTGTACTGCAGCTAAAACTGTGCTCACGACCTGGGGTTCAATCCCAGGTAGCCGGCTCAAGGTTGACTCAGCCTTCTATCCTTCCGAGGTCGGTAAAATGAGTACCCAGCTCGCTGGGGAGGCAATGTGTAGCCTGCCTAATTAACTTGTAAACCGCCCAGAGAATGCTTGAAGCGCTATGGGGCGGTATATAAGCAGCACGCTTTGCTTTATGTTGTTGTCATCGGTTCCAAGCTGTGCCATCAGTATTTGCCACTGTTTTGAGAAACCTGTTTAAGATAAATAGTTCTTTATAACAGACCCGTCTCTTCCCCTGAGAAGCCTGGCCATCCGCCATTAGAGCTGCTTTTCAACACACTTAAAAAGCCATCCTTGCTTTCCCATGAGGTCAGTAGATGATTATGGGCCTGCAGCATCATGAGCCAAGATTGTTTCTTGGTTGACTTAAGTCACAATGCATCCCTGGGGCCAAGCCATGTGGTGTTGTGGTCCTAAGGCCGGGGAAACACCTTGCTCAAAATCCTTCCATCTCCATGGAGCTTAGAGGCAATCCTATCCTGCCTGCCAAGGTGGTTGCAATGACGACTGTGATGTATTTTGCTCTTTTTAAAAAATCTGCTCTAGAAAAAGATGGATAAGCACGCATGCGCGCACCTTCCCATTTGGCCTTTCTTTGAAATGGACATGACTCTGCTTGGCCTCTTTGTTTGAAGAACTGGGCCATGGTATCCAGTCCACAGCTGCCTCAGCTGTAACTTTAAAACAACAGCCCTAATGCAGCCTGTATCTTTCCTGACTTAGAGAAAGACGTGCCGGGCATAATCCATCTTCCCTAGAATTTTTAGACTTTACATCGAAGAGTAACTTTTCTGGCAAAATCCATCTTGCCATGAACTTTTGGAAGTTCTTCACCTTGGTACAAGCCTGGCAAATTGGTCTTGATCCACGAAAGCTCGCAGATGGTTTGATATTTTCTTTACTGGTCTTGCCTACTCTAGCATTTGCATTTTATTTCCTCCTAAGAATTTCACTTGATTTTCTCTGTTTATTATTAGCTCCTGCCTGCGCTCCTGGCTTGAACAAGACACTTCCTGCCCAACCTGCAGAATGTCTCTGAATATCACTGACAACCATCACGCTAGAGAGGATCACCAGAGGGAGAACCTGGAGGAAAACCTGGCTCCGGTGGCAGTGGCCGAAGGCAGGCCTCACCTGAACCAGCACAATCACTTCTTCCACTTCGATGGTTGGTTCTTTTGCCTTCGTGAGTTGGCTTGGCTAGCATGCTTTGGGAGAAGCAGGAACCTATTTCCAGGCACATCTTTCATAGCTATGAGTTAGTCTGGGGATTCGTTTTCATATTACCATCAGGGTCACCCTCGTGATCATTATCCTCTAACATTGCTTCCTATTGGAAGCACCACAAGTGGCGTTTTTAGTGCGTGGCTTGTAGGGTCATAGCTTGCAGATGCGTCTAGCCCTAAAAATCCATAACCTGATTGAAACACCAAATTCTTCTTTTCCTTCAAACACGGAATCATCTCCCCCATCTGTCAAGGTACTACTGACATGGCATTTCACAGCCAAACATCACTCAACGGAAGTTGCAGCAAGCGTTGCACATCTTAATTTTCTTCTGTTCTGCTCTTTTTGTTCTTGGGGTAGAATCTTCCTGCCAAATATCTGTAATGAAATATAGATGATGGAGGGTCAACCTCACGTATTCCATCTATTACCCCTTTTGGGTTGTAGAGGAGGTAGCTGTGGTCGTCTGCGCTGGCTGATCAGGCAAAAGCAAAATAAAAATAAAGAGAACAAAACCATTGTGGCACATTGAAGACTAACTGCTATGTTTTAATGTGAGCTTTTGTGGATCAAGGCCACTTCTTCAGACTTGTCCATGAAACTCAGATTAAAATATAGCAGTTCGTATTTTAAGAGGTGCTGCCATGTTTTTGCCTTCTTTATTTTTCCATATTGAGGAGTTCTCTGTCTCTTCTCCAGGTTCCCGCATCGCCAGCTGGCTACCCAGTTTTTCAGTGGAGGTGATGCACACGACCAGCCTTCTTGGCATGGCACAGACAAGCAACTCTCAGCTCAATGCGATGGTAAGCCCGATTCACATTTTGCACCCTGCTGTGTTGTTGTTGTTTTTTAAACTTAATTCTGTATCACCGCTGGCAGACTTGTGATACTTTGAAGAACAACTGAAGCCCCCTCCTTCCCCCTGCAAAAGTCACTGCCACAAGGAACGTGCAGTCTAAACTTCAGCAGGGTGAGAACTGAGGAAGAGAAAAGGGCAAGAGTGATGGAGGGTGAACGAGAGCAGCCGGTTTTAGGAACACAGTGGCTTTGCTTGAGGATCGAGAGACCAAGGAGCTTAAGACTAAAGCTTTTGTGTGAGTGAAAAAGTGGTCTTTGAATGGAGACTAAAAGGGGAAAAGGAGTGAGGTCCAGGCAGAGGTTAAAGAGGTGTTGTAAACCAGACTTTTGTGCAGGAGTAAGAAAGAATCAGGATCTGTCCAGGAAGTGCCTGAACAGAACCGTTGTTCTTGAGTCAGGCATGCACGTGCTAGAATTGATGTTCTGCCTGTCAACCCATTGAAAGTATTAGTCGCTGAGGCCAAGATACTTGCAGGTGAGGTGATCACAGAAGAGTGGTTGGGCAAGTTTCCCTCTGCTGACTTGGCCCTCCTTTGCCTGGCCAGTCGCAAAATCAGGCATGCAACCGGTCGGGTGAGCAGGTGTGCAGGAGAAACTCTGCTTGTTTCAAACTGCTTGTTGTCAGTGCAAACAGAACAAACACACAGAAACCCCAGTGTAGAGCAGAGATGTTGGTGGGTATTATCTGCCACGTGGGACCTCAGTCAACCTTTGATGCTTCCATTGTTCTCCAAGCAATGACTGAAACTAGCATCCGGTCAGATAACACTGGGTTTCTAGACTAGTGGACTGCTGCTGGGTTGTAAGTGGAGGCGCGGAAGATTTGTTCATGGACAAGTTCCATTTCGCCCTCTCCAGTATCCTCCGAGCCAAGCTGAAGCATCACCTGTGGCATCTGCACAGATAGGGCTTTGTGGCACAGTTGGGTTGTCTACATCTCCCAGAGAGCTTGCTGCAGGGGAGGCTGCTTTGAAGTGGAGTGAGAAGAATTCCCACCACGTTCTTAAAATGCATGTTCCTAAAAAGGCAGTGTTTCATAAAATGAATTAAGGAATGAATGCGATAATCAGTCAGATTGGGTAATATCAGAGTTTCAGATTATTTGTTTCCTGGTGACTCCTTCTGCAGAAGTGCACCTCTATGCCATAAAACAGACCTCATGATATAGGGCATCAGTACATTGATTGCCCAATTCAAAATGTTATAAAAGGCTAACCACCCTGGAAAGCTGTGTCAGTCTTCTTGAAGTCTCCAGGGTGTAGCTCATGGCCTGCAAACTGAGTGGATCTTTTCTATCTGGTCCTGCAGGTTTTCCTTCCTGCGGCCATGCTGGCTGAGAGATTAGGGGGAATGGTGGTCTAAGAGTGAGCTCTTCCAACCTCTGTCTCTAGAAAGACAAGTCTAGTGTCTTCGTGCTTTGTTAACGAGTGTAGTGGAAAAGGGGACTAAGTGGCTTAGAAGTTATTGCAAAGAGTTGAACATGCTGCACTTGGATCCCTACATCCTAATGATGTGGATTTTCATTGTGTTTATTTTTTTTCCCCTAGGCCCATCAGATTCAGGAGATGTTTCCACAGGTCCCTTACCACCTCATTCTGCAGGATCTGCAGCTGACACGTTCTGTAGAAATTACAACAGACAACATTTTAGAAGGCCACATCCAAGTGCCTTTCCCGACGCAGGTGGGTCGGACACAACTAGCCCTGAGTTGCAGAGGGTTGCCTTTCTCCCTTTGAGTGTAGCTGGTGCTCGGTCTCCGGCAACAGGCAGCCCATATTGGCCCCCACGGAATTACTTTCCTAAGGTAGTTGTCCTGAAATGTGAAATTTTACTCCACGTTCCTTTGATCATGGATTTCAACATTGAAGTCGGAAATGGAAAGACCTGCCACACGGTGCCTATTTTCCACTCTGGTCTTTTAAAATTTCCTAGCTGCGTTCGTCTCTTGTAACAAACCAGCAGTACGGCAAGTCATACAACATTGACAGGATCGTACAATTGCAGAACTGTAGAAGGTCTCCAGGGCAAACCTTGTGGGGTGGGGAGGGCCGAGGCAAAGGCCCAGCTGAGAGTCTGTATAAAATCTTTTTTTGGGAGCATCCTTTTCATTTTGCATCAATTCATTGGATTTCTTTCAGCGTTCAGACAGCATCAGACCCGCTTTGAACACCCCCCTGGAAAGACACAACAGTGATCAGGAGGATGCTGAAGAGATGACTCAGGTAAGCTGGGGGGGAAAAGGTGTGTGTGTGGGGAAGCATATTATATATAGCAGGATGGGCAGGTAATAAACTGGACACACATGTTATTATTATTAGGTTTTAGAAAGAATTCCTCCTTTATCTTTTGTCACCCGTGAATTTGGAGAATCCACTACAGACAGCTTCTAATGGAAAAGGTGTGAACGGGCTGTTTATGCTGTCAGCCTAAATGTCTGTTCTGGGAGTAAGTGTGTGGGTTGTCGTGTTTTGAGACTGGGAGACTTGAGGGATCTGCATCATCCCTCCCCAGTTATCATCATTCGTGATAATTTGCCTCTGTGATGTCCATCATTGCACCTACACCCCTGGAAGTAGAGCCCGTAGGATTCTGGCTCCTATATGAGGATGTTATTTTTCCTCCTGCTTCTTCTGGATTTCAAGGGTATCGACAGAACAGTCAAGGGAAACACTTCTGTTTGTTGCTGATGAGGCAGTGACAGCAGATGGACTGAGTCAAGGTCGGCCTGCAGTTTAGGAATTAGGATGAAAGATAGCCCCCCTCCCCTGCCTTCTGATTTCGGGATGTCGTTCAGATCCCTTTGGGTGATTTGCTGGGTTATATATTTGGCAGAGATTCAGCCTTTCCACTATTCCCTGTCATGGCGTTTGCATAGGGTGTTCTTTTTGGTAACATATCTTCCTCTGAACTTCCCTGCCTCTCCTGCCCGGTTCTTCTGGTGGTATGGAATTACATAACGGCCACTCACGCCTTGGTTCTCTTTTCCTCTTTCCTTCTGCATGGCAGACTGAGAGAGTCCCCCTGGAGCTCAACTCAAGGCTGGAAGAGATGATGGAATTCAACGAGGCAGACGTGGAGCCCGCAGAGCCCGAGGATTTTGAAGTGAGAGGGAGCCGTTTTTCCAAGTCGGCCGACGAACGGCAGCGAATGTTAGTCCAGAGGAAGGAGGACCTGTTGCAGCAAGCTCGCAGGTGTGTGTGTAGACGTGGTTTTTTCCCAACGGGTATCCCTGGGTCCTTGTCAACCGGAGTGGGCTGAATGCCAGCCCTCCAGATGTTGCTGGGCTCCAGTTCCCCGCATTCCCCATCACTGGCTAAGGCTGATGGGAATGGCAGACCAGTGACATGGGCCGGGCTCCGACTGGAACGTTTCTCTCTTAAACGAAGGGCCATTACTATCTCTTCTAGGATACATTAAAATAAAATCGGCACCCCGTTTTCAGGAGAGACCAAGGTTGTGTTTTTACAATGCAGAATTGAGTGGCAAAGAGTGGGCTTCCTCTGCAAGGTTTAGTCAGGAATCCTACGTCTGCATTCTGAACCGCAGCTTCTAAATTTAATGGCGCTTTCCTGCCGTCTGGAACTTTGGGAAGAGGAGCCGCCCCTCTTTTTGCCGCCTCTCGCAGGCAAAGAATTCAGATCCTCGTTGTGAATTGTTAGAGAACAAACATAACAAAGTGACCCAAATGCAACAGGTATCTGAGATATACCCAGAGTGGGTAATACAGAAGAAAGAGATTCCATAACTCCTGCAAAAAAGAAAACAGGATGGACCAGAGGAACAGTAAAGAAGGGAGATAACGGAATGATCAGCTGGCAGGCTGAAATTGGCAAAAAAAGAGAAGTGCCCCATTTTTCAAGACTTCTTCAGACAGGCTGTGGGGTGTAGTGGACGTTTTGGAAATGCCACTGCGCTTTATGAAGAGTATGTATTTTATTTATTTATTTAAAATATTTTTGCCCCGCCTTTCTCCTGAAAAAGAACCCAAGACAGCTTGCATCATGAAAAGGACAATATTTAAAAGCTAAAAACAATAAGTGTACAAATATTAGAAAAGAATTAAACAAGTATTAAAAACGATAAATAAAATCCATACTAAAAAACACATATAACAGCCATAGAGCGTAGCAATCCAGTTTGAACAACCCCTCTCAGGCAGCTAGTCAATAAGGGAATGCGTGCCTGACGAGACAGGTCTTCGCCTGCTTGCAGAAGGCCAGCAAAGATGGGGCCAAGCCTGGCCTCCAGTGGGAGGGAGTTCCAAAGTCTGGGAGCAGCGACAGAGAAGGCCCTCCTCTCCCGGGTCCCCATCAGACATACCTGTGAGAGTTGGTGGGACTGATAGAAAGGCCTCCCCTGATGATCTTAAAGCCTGGACAGGCTCATAGAGGGAGAGGCGGTCTTTTAAATAGCTTGGACCCAAGCCGTTTGTATAGTTAGCCGGCCACATAAGGAGAGTCCAGATTTGCAGTTGGCTGGATCAGTGCATATCAGCAAACATGGATTTTGCAAAGCGAATAGCTTTTAACTGCCCATTCCACCATCAAATACTTTGCATTATAAAAGGAATTGCTTGCAAGAATAGACTGGTCTTGGGAAAATCTGTTTCTTTCGCAGCTACTACGAAGACCAGGGAAGCTCGGACAGGTAGTAGATTATGTCCTTGCCTCTGTTATTCAGAAAATCCCAAGCTTCAAATCTTTGAATTCTGGGTCCGCTATGCCACTGAGTGTGGGTATACAGGTTAAAACGATGCTTCTGAATTCTTTAGTTTGTAACAGTCCTGCAGCAACATAGCTGTTTCTTTTTTAAAAAATGTGAGTGTGAGCATTTCGGTCTTCCTTGTGCCATTTCTAAGGAGAAGGCAGACTCCTCCAGTGGGTGGGTGTTTTGTACATGAGTTACAAAAGGGATGGACTCTTTTGATAGGCCTGGTGGCCCTATTGCCATCACAAGTTGCCCCAGAAGTTTGAGAAATTGGAGCATGGGGAGTAAAAAAATGCCCAGACGTCCATTTTCTGATTGAATTTCTGATGTTCTTTAGTCTCCCGGTTGTGCTTGTTGTCTGCAAAAACGACAATTCCCAAAGGGCTGTGGGAGAGGGAGATTGGCTTTGTTCCTCTTGCAGCCACAACCCTATCTGCCGAAGAAGAGGCGTGCGCTTCGAGAGAGGCCTGGGAGCTGGGAAAAGGGCATTGGGCTTTCCTTGGTGCAGAATTTTGAGTTGGAATTCCCATCAGAAGGGAGGGTGGAATGCCAACGTGGGCAGCTTTTAGGGCAGGATGGGGCAGAGTCTGGCTCTGAGACGGTTTGTAACGCCCAAGGCCGTTTTTGAAACTCCCAGGCCTCTTCTGGCCCCGTTTTCTTTGGAAAAATAAAAATAAAGCACTGAACGTCCTGGAAGTGTCGAGGAGGGGTGATTCCCCTTAGGCTGGGAGGTCTCCCTGTACTATTTAAGCACCAAAATAACCCATTTCTTCAAAGCTGGAAGTGAATTTCTACTCATGTGCAGGTTCCTTTTTTGCAGGGTTTTTTTTCTTTTCTTTCTTTCTTTTTTTGGTGGCAATCTGTGCAACCCCCAGAAGGCTCCACAGAGGAGAAAAGTGGCCCCCAGAGCCATCCTAATTGCCTGTCCCTGCTCTGCAGCAGCAATAAATCTCTCTGATGCTTTCCCCACTTCAGCGATGATTCCTCCTTCAATTTTCTTCCCAGGCGTTATCTCAACAAAACCTCCGAGGACCCGGCCTCAGACCTCTCCCTGCCGGCTGAAGGAGGGACGTCCGACCCCATCACGTTGCGTCGCTGGATGCTGGCCGCGGCAGCAGAGCGAAGGCTTCAGAAGCAGCACCCGTCGTAACGCTTCCTGTCTGCTCCTGTTCCTTCTCCACACGAGCAGCATTTACGCCATCTTGCGCGCGCTGGCCCTGTCGGCGAGCGGATGTTTCTCCGGAGCTCGGCGAGCTGTGCTGAGGATGAGTGAGCTGGCTGCTTCTTCACTGTATAAAGCATGTGATATCTAATCAGTGTTTGGACGCCTGATCAATTAACCTTTCTTGGGTACTTCTTTTCTCCAAGTGACGTACACACATACACACGTTTTCCCCTCCGCTCCCCATGGGCTGCTGCTCAGATGGCCCAGACCTTCTCATGGCTCTTTGGCAGCGGGCTTGTTCGTCTGTCCCAGTGAAGCCCTTCCAAGAAGAAACGGAGTGAATGAGAAATTGCGAGGTTGCATTGACAAACGTGCCCTCCCGAATAAGCCAACGTCACTGTGGAGCCACTGCGTGTGAGCGAGAATGCATTTTAGAAAGGCGCCTAGGCTTTGGCAGAATCTCTTTGGGTGGGTGGGGGGCATGTCGAAATCTCGGGAGTGTATCGGAACGGAGCCCGCCAACAGGAGGAGACATCTTGGAGCAGGAGACATTAAGCTGAGTTTTAAAGAGTGGTGCTAAGCGAGGGGTTGCCCTTATTTGGCCCTGGCATGGACACTTTGAATTTTTCTGGGCTCCTTCCGCCCAGAGGCTGGCTTAGTTTTTCCTGTGCATTTCATTGCCAGCATCAAGACATACGGCTTTTGGAGAATAAAATAGAAGAGGCTCAAGCCCAGCTATTATTAGGCTTCAGTGTTTTGGTAAGCAGGTACACAGAACTGCAGAGTGTCAGGGTTTGGTCTCCGGGGCAGTCTGCAGAGGAGACTCCATTTAGGACAGGGAAGCAGACATCATTTAAGAAAGGCCTGGGAGCATGCTGAAATATATATATATTTTTAATCTTACACTTTGCGATGATGCGTCTGCCCACTTAGAGGAATCGGATGTACAGATCTGAGAGAACTGAGCGCTATTACACATTAGATTAGGTGTGGTCTAGCTTTTTCTTGAGTATTGTAAGACTCTAGTAGATATTTTGAAGACCTTTGGTCTTGGGTGGTGTCGTTGAGTTTTACAATGGCCGCCAAGTAATTTTTAAGTGTTTGAGGAGTATCGTTGTCTTTCAGAAGTTGCCCAGTATTAAGACAAAAAGGAAGGAAGAAACAGGATCAAATTATCTTTTTATGGCAGGTTTTTAGGGTACCTGAAGGTAAATATAAGAAAACTACGAATGGTGTGTTTAAGCAAAGATAACTTATTTCAGTAAACTCTCTCCCCGCCCCTTTTGGGAAGCCTTACTTTGCAATGCTGTTAGTAAAGTTGGAAGAAGAAGGAGAAAGAAGAGAAAACTGACTTCTTTTGTGATTGAATTTTGCTCAGAGCACAGCTCTTTGTTTTTATTGTTCAAAAAAATAAATAAAATCTTGATCAGTGTTGAATACATTTCAGAACTTCTTTTCTGTAAACATAGACATCCATTCAACAACCCTCAGCCCTAAATCATGCTTCTTACCCCTCGGAGCATGGTTCTCTGTAGCATCTTATTAACGGTAAAGAGACGTTTACCTCCAATAGGTTGTCCATGTGTGGTAGAAGAGTGACTCTCAAACTTTCATATCTTAATATCAGTCTTAGCAAAGAACTGGAATCCTCACCCCAACAGAAGTAAACACCTATTTTCCCCAAGAAGGATATTTCCTTGTTTACAGGCTTTCTAATATTGTATTTAATATGCCCAGTAGTGATATAAAATTTGTAGTAGTATTGTCGAGAATAAACACAGTTTTCAGCAGAAGGATGCAAGGGATTCGGCCAACCGGATCTCCCGAGGGAGAGGGTTCCGTAATCTGGGAGCAGCCACAGAGAAGACCCTCTCTCGTGTCCCCATCGGCCGTGCCTGCGCTGGCCATGGGACCGAGAGGAGGGCCTCCTCTCTTAAGGACCATAAGGGCTCTTGTGGGGAGATACGCTCCTTGAGATAACATGGACCCAAGTCATTGAGAGCTTTATAGCTTAGAACCAGTGCTTTGAAATAGACTTGGAAACCGGGGTGCAGCTGTTGTAGCAGGGGCGTTCTGTGCTCCCTTTAACCGCTTTAAGAGTCGTCCTGGCTCATATCATAGACTGTTGGTTGAGAACCCCTGCAACAGGACATCTGTGTGACCCAGGGACTCGTAGTCTGAAAGGTTTTGTTGTTATACCAAGCTGCTTTGAAAGGTAACAACGAACGTTTTGAGCTCCTGCATGGATATTCTGCGGAGTCGGAGCTCTTCGCCCTATCCTCAAAAGCAGAACGTGCTTCTAGATCGCGCTTTGATCTGTACTATGGGTCGTGTTTTGGAGGGATCCATCGCCTCCAGGTAGATGGCATTCCTGTATCATTTGGAGTGCAAGGAAAGCCCATTAGGATGCCCCTTTTCCCCACCTCAAGAGGGACGTGGTGGCGCTGCGGGTTAAACCGCAGAAGCCTCTGTGCTGCAAGGTCAGAAGACCCGCCGTCGTAAGATCGAATCCACGCGACGGAGTGAGCTCCCGTCGCTTGTCCCAGCTCCTGCCAACCTAGCCGTTCGAAAGCATGTAAAAATGCGAGTAGATGAATAGGTACCACCTCAGTGGGAAGGTAACGGCTTTCCGTGTCTAGTCGCGCTGGCCACGTGACCATGGAAACGGTCTTCGGACAAACACTGGCTCTATGGCTTGGGAGACGGGGATGAGTACCGTCCCCTAGAGTCGGACATGACTGGACTAAATGTCAAGGAGAACTTTTACCTTTACCTTTCCCCACCTCAACTTATCCTCATCCGTTGGTGCCCTCTCAGGGAATCACTAGATGGCAGGCTAGTGCCAGGTATCTCTGCCCGACTGACTCACTTGATCACAGCACTGACAACACGAGAGAGAAAAACAGGAGACCTGCACTTCCACACGGCTTTCTTCCAAACAAATAGTCCAAAGTGGAGCCTTTCTGTGCAGCTCCTTCACTTCCTAATTTGCATCCTTTTCCCTTCTGTTCGCCTTTCCAGCAACACTTTGGTTTGTGTTCGTTGAGGGCCTTCTCTGCCTGAGCATCTGTAGGGACTGGAAGTGAAAACAGTTCCATTGCCAACCTCATCAACGCGGATGCTGGCCGTTTTCGTCTATGTGACCAGCTTTGGGCTGATTCCAAGGGACAGTATTGGAAAAAGACTTTTTCCAGCACTGGCTCGTAGGTTCCTACCTTGAAGCAATGAACAAGCGCATGGAAGTGGTGCATGGATAATCCGCACACATTTAGACAAGGAGAGGGGAGGCAAAACACTGCTGCAGTGTCACATGAAAAATAGCAGTTTGTGGCAAACTATAGTTGCAGCTCATTACGAGTTTCTGCTATTTATTTATTTATTTATTTATTTAACCACCCCATTCGTGCAATGTACTATTCTAGGTGGTTTATAACATAATGAAGTAAACCAACACAAAACAATAGAATGATAAATAAAGAAATCTGAGAAATAAAACATACTGTATAATACCAAGAGGCTTATTATCCTGGTCACAGGTGGGACATGAGGTGTTGGAAAGCAGGCAAGGTCACTAGGACTTGCTTTCTGAAAGCCGGCCATATCAAGAAGGGTGACCAGGAAAGCCATTGGCGGTGGTCCTGCTGAGATGTTGAGAAGGACAGTCAACGGGTGACTTCAAGCCGCTGCCAACGTGGGTTGACGCAACAGCCAGCTGGAGGCTCACACGGAAATGGAAGACGGCACACTAGCTCCTTTGAAAACCAAATCCCATTGCATTTGCTAAGAGCTGTTCTCTGTTAGAGCTTGAGAGAAATGCATTACAGGTAATGTCAAGTCATCTCCAGTTCAGAGTTTGGAAGTACAAATTACAGGTAACACAATAATGTGCTATCTGGAATGAGTTACCGTGTTTCCCCGAAAATAAGACAGGGTCTTATATTAATTTTTGCTCCAAAAATGCAGTAGGGCTTATTTTCAGGGGATGTTTTATTTTTTTTCATGTACAACAATCTACATTGATTCAAATACAGTCATGTCATCTTCTGGTTGCTGCACAAGGGTGGAGGGCAGGGTTTCACTTAACTGGGGCTTATTTTTGGGGTAGGGCTTATATTATGAGCATCCTGAAAAATCCTACTAGGGCTTATTTTCAGGTTAGGTCTTATTTTCGGGGAAACGGTACTATTTAGTAGCAGGCACGATGACGTGGCATTGTCAAAGTGACATTAATTTGGTGTGTGGGCGTGGGAATGTTAAGAGTCGCATTTTCTACTTAAGGGTATTTTGAAGAAGGATTTCTAGCAGATGTTTCCAAGATTTGAAATAATGGAGTGGGGAACGAAGCAATTTAGTAAATCATTAACCCCTTGCTCCGGTTAACAATAATGAGTTATCTTGTACAGGGAATGGATGGATTTGCAATTAGCTGCCTAATGAAATACTTCCAGGGTGCATCCTCCCAAACGCTGCTCTGGTTGGAATGAGTGAGGCATGCTCTGATCCCTGTGTTCAAGTATCTGAGAGGCTGTGGACGTGAAGATTTTTGCCTCTTCTAGCTTTGTCACACCTGGGAGTCTCGGAAGAGCCTCTGGATCTGACCAAAGAATGGGCCAACTTGACTTTCCCACTCAAATTCCCTGCTAAGTGCGTACTAGTGCTTCTAGTACTGGAGAGAGTATATATCAGTCATGCCTAGTAGCCACTCATAGCTGTATCTTTCATGGGGGTCTATTAGTCCATTTGTCCAGTCCCCCTTTAAAACTGTGCGTCTTGGTGGTCATCCCTACATTGTGTGGCAGGGAATTCTACAGCTTAACTCTGTGCAAGGTAGGAAAAATACTCTTTTTAAAAAATCTGGCTTGATACTGTTAAACTTCAGTAGATGACCCCTCTGGATTTTCAGTATCTGGAAAGAAAGAGAACCTTGATGGCTGAGGGATTCTGGAAGTTGTAGTCCACTTTTTTTCCCCCAGGCTCTGGCTTCATCCCAATATTCCTTCGTTCCTGCTGTCTTAAGGAGACAACTAGAGATGGACACAAACTGCCAATTTGATGGTTCGTGCCGGTTTGTTTAGTGGCCGAAAAAGTGTTGGGCACTTCCCAGTCCCGCCTCCTTTGGTGGGTGCCCACTCAGGCAGCGCCCCAGCTTCCTTGCCCCACCTCCTCTAGGTGCTGCCTCTGAGTGGGTGCCTGCAGCAGGAGGAGGAGCTTAGAAGCGCTGAACGCCAAAAAATCGAACCGGCACGAACCGTTGAACCAGCGGTTTCTTCCTGTCTCTAGAGACAACATTATACATTGCAAACCTGTGCTTGAACACCTGCTTAACAACCTGAATCAGAGACCACCATTGCATTGATTTCACAGTCGGATTTCCTACATGTCCGGGATAAAACTAATGTGCTAAGGACCGTATCTGTCCTTCCTCTTAGCTGTCAAACATTCTGAAGCACATGACTTGTGACTGTTCTCTACTGCAGAGCTCAACTTAATCTTATTTCATTGGCTTCCGTAGCAAGCTATTACACTGCTCCGTGCCCATAATTTTCAGCTGGACAAGCGGAAACCAGGGACTGGCAGTACAGTGACTCAGTTCTCCTCTTAGATCTCCACACACCCACATCCATCCTGTGCCCAAGATATTTACGAACCACCGAACTCGTGTGAGCTCTCGTGGCTCACATCCACTTCCTCAGGCATAAGAGGAAGGCTCTTATGCCTGAGGAAGTGGACTTGAGCCACAAAAGTTCACATAAAAATAGAGCAGTTCGTCTTTAAGGTGCCACAACATTTTTGTCATAATTAATTTTTATTTTTGTTTTGTTTTGTTTCTTGTCAGGTAGGCAAGCATAGACGAATGCGGCTACCACTATGAAAAGTGCAACCGTTTAATCTGAAAGATGGATATACCTTCAGGTTTCATGGTCTGCCCACAATCATTTGATCAAAAAGAAGCAGAAAGGAAATTTGATGATTGTTGTAGGTTTTTCAGGCTGTTTGGCTGTGTTCTGGAGGTTTTTCTTCCTAACGTTTCGCCAGTCTCTGTGCTGGCATCTTCAGAGGACAGGAGTAGAACTCTGTCTGTGTTCTGGTGTAGTGTGTGGGATAGTTGAGTATTTGTAGCTGTGGGATCAGCTTTTGTCCTTTTCAGGAGATTGGGTGATTATGGTGATCGGGGTGTTTTTTTGTTATGGGCGTATTGTTGTGATAAGGGGGGAGATGATATGTCACTGTGATTGATGGGTGTCGTTAGCTAGTCTTTTGTGTGCAGTGATCACCAGTCCTTGTGGCTGGGTAGAGTTCATTGACCTTTTTTCAGGCTGTATTTTTCAGTGCTGGGAGCCAGGCTTTGTTGAGTTTTAGACTTTCTTCAGAGTTTTAGACTTTCTTCAGAGCTGGCCCTACACAACCTACAAACAGTATTCAGGTCCACCACAAAAATACAACAAATGTTATGGTCAGCAAAAGACAAAAGGGACCCCCTCACCACTGCAGGAGTATACCGGATACCTTGCAGTTGTGGCCAGGTATATATTGGGACCACAAAACACAGCATCCACACCAGAATCAAATAACATGAAAGACACTGCAGACTAAAACAACTGGAAAAATTGGCAGTAGCTGAACATGCCCTGAAACAAGCTGGACATGAAATCCTATTTCAAAACACAGAAGTACTGGACAACCCCAGCAATCATTGTGTTAGACTACACAGGGAAGCCATTGAAATCCACAAACATCAGTACAGCTTCAACAAAAAAGAAGAAAGTCTAAAACTCAACAAAGCCTGGCTCCCAGTACTGAAAAATACAGCCTGCAAAAGGTCAACAAACTCTACCCAGCCACAAGGACCGGTGATCACTGCACACAAAAGACCAGCTAAACGACACCCATCAATCACAGTGACAGATCATCTCTCCCTCTTATCACAACAATACACCCATAACAAAAAACACCCCGATCACCATAATCACCCAATCTCCTGAAAAGGACAAAAGCTGATCCCACAGCTACAAATATTCAACTATCCCACACACTCCACCAGAACACAGAGTTCTACTCCTGTCCTCTGAAGATGCCGGCCACAGAGACTGGTGAAACGTTAGGAAGAAAAACCTCCAGAACACGGCCAAACACCCCGAAAAACCTACAACAACCGTCGGATCTCAGCTGTGAAAGCCTTCGAGAATACAGAAAGGAAATTTCCTCTACGGATAGGTAAATTTGCCAGCCACATTTTCTCTCACATTTTAACTGTAATACATTCTGATCAGAGTTGAAGAATGAGTCCACTTTTAGTCCCAACAGGAGTAGGCTCACTGAAATAAATGGAACATACAGTATGTACCTGGCGATGAACAAGCCCCATTTATTTCAATGAATGTACTCTGGATCCAAAGCTGGCTGGTTAGCTCAGTGATTTAGGTATCTGGCTGTGGAGCCAGAGGTTGGGAATTCGATTCCCCACTTTGCCTCCTGGGAGAAGAGCCAGCCTGGGTGGCCTTGGGCCAGCTGCGCAGTCCCAGGGTATCCCCCAGAAGAAGAGAATGGTAAACCACTTCTGGGTATTCTTTACCCAGAAAACCATAAAAAAAGGTCCCCATAAGTCACAAGAGACTTGGCGACCCATGATTACTCTAGCTGTGAATAAAACTGGATTTAACCCAAGGAACCAGAATTCCTGAGCCAAAGAGCTGACAGGATGACTCTGGGAAATGTAGCCTGAAAACAATCACCACGTTCAGGGTTTCTGATTTTTTTACAAAATGAATGGGCACTCCTTTCTTGGTTGTCCCTCATCCAAATGCACAGCTGTCCTCAACCAAAATGGAAATGATGACAGTAAAAGAACTGGAGTCTTGAATCAGAAGGTGAGAGAGGAAGAGTCTGGGTGATACAGACGAACATTCTCTTTATTAAGCTACACATGAATTTTTCAATAGTCAGAGAAGGAAATTGGCAGTGTCTAATAGATCACAGAAATCTCACCGATTGGTAATAGAAAGGCTTAGAAAGACCTGACGTGCGCGCATATATATAAATATATATATATATATATGCATGTATATATGTATATATACACACACACAGTTTTGTTTTTCTTCTTTACTTTATTCAGGTTGAATTGAAATAGGTGCAATTGGCTTTTTCCAGCAAAGGTACCTCTTAAAAGTGAAACCGTGAAGATGTCTGATTGCTAATCAAAAGTAGAAATGACAAAAGGGTTGGTCATGAAAACAGTGGCTTCTTAAATAATGTAAACAACTACATTCGATTTTGGTTTTGTTTTGTTTTTTTACTTTTTTTGTAGCTTTTTTATGTGTGTATTTTTAATTTTTTTTATGATCGTTTTCTTTTCTTTTTTCCTTGTTTTTTGTATTTTTTTTCCCTTTGTTTTTCTCAGAACAAACATCCCCACGTGAGAGAGAGAAAAGGGGAGGCGAGAGAGAAAGAGAGGAAAAAGCGAGAGGAACACCACCCACTAAAAAGGAAGAACGGAGGAGGAGACACAAAGAAAAGCGTTCACAAGAAAACGTGGAAAATTAAAAATAAAATAAAATACAGGGGGATAAGCCCTCCCAACCCAAACTAACCCACTTAAAAAAAAAAAAATCCAGATGGGAAAATCACAGACAGAGGAAGAAACTACACAGGGTCCTTCAGAGCAAAAAAAGGTCCAAACAAGACATAGAGGGACTTGTGGCCACCTGAGACCAGTGACAGCTGTGCTTTTAAACAATTTAAAGACAAATCCAGAGAGTGAATGGGACCATTCAGAACAACAGATCATTATTGAACGAGAAAGTAAGAGGCACCCTTTTCTAGTTGCCTGGATCAAGGCAGGTTGGTTTGATGATGAGGTGTCCTCAAAGATGCTCTTGCAAGGAAGAAGGTTTCCTAGTCAACAATCAGGAGCGAACAACGGTGCGTCTGGTAAGGACTAAAAATAAAGAACCCCTGGTTGTTTCCTGTTGGGATTCCGTGACTGACCACGTTTTTTGCAGCTAGGCATCACGGCCAGCAAAATCCTCCCTTTGAGGTCACGTTTAAGATGTCAAGGGAGTCGAGGCGGGAAATGCCTCTATTTTTCAAACAGCCCCACAGGCAAAACAAAAACACTAAAACCAGCACCTCTAAAAGTAGGGGAGGGGTTTCCTCCCTAGAGCTTTAGTGACGGATTCACTGGGCCGGCCAGAGTGGATCTCTCTGGATTAATTCTGAAGATGTGGAAACCTGACTGGAAGAGTAGGCAGGGCCCACCTTTTAATGGCCTTGAGAGTTGTAAAGATGCTAAGTGGTGTTTTGTACGCACTGAAGCCAACAGGCCTTCTACTGGGTCTGAGGTGTTACCTCCATCTCAACCATCTCAAATGGAAAACATTTCTTTTAGAACGGTCTCACAATGTGTGTGTGATTTGTGTACGTTTCCAGGTGTGTGTATTTGAATAAAGAGGGAGGGGAAGGAGAGATTTCTTCCACCACCCCCTGCTCTTTTCTTAGTTTGGTTTGGTTTGCTTCATATTCTAAATGTTAAGAGTTGGGCAAAACCAGATTCCATGGCAAACCACCCCAAAAGCTCACAGCCGCCATATTCCAGCAAACTGAGATGTCACACAATGATGCAAGAAGGAGTCCTTCGGTGCAATGCTTGGAAACATAAATTAGAATTTCCAAGCTCGGATCTTGCAAATGGCCAAAGGTCGTTGTATGAGAATTAGAGAGACAGAAAGTGGCAGGCATTGAAAACAAGCCGGATTATGAACCTGAATTATTGGGCGGATAGCAGGGAGATCCCCCCAAAAAAGACTACAGATTACAAAAGGGTGGTCATCATTCTCCAAATCAGAATTAAACAAAAATGTATTTTAATAAGATTTTGTGATTAAGGGGAGGGGGGCTCCTTTACAAGGTTTTCCTGGGTGAATGCCTCCTCCTGGCCTCAAGGGGGCACTGTTTTAGGTGCAATGTTCATGTCACTGGTGGAACTCTCCACTCTTCCATATTGGTTTAGAGGGGAAACGATGGCAAATGGGACAGCCACTTTCCCCAGTGTTTGCTTGGGGGAAAGTTACATTCCTCAATCATTGTTTATTTGCGTCATCTCTTCATGGAACGAGGGGAAAACTAGTTGCTTTATTTTCCCACATTTCCCCCCCCCCCCCCAACGCCATTTTGTTTTGAATGGGTAAAACAACAACAACAAACAAAGAAACGGAAACGAAGCAAAACAAGAATACGAGAGCTGGACAGAACTAAGAAATCCCGAAAGCCAAAAAAGATGCAGCACAGCAACAGTTTTGATGGAATATCTTCACAGACAGCAGTACCACTAAAAAAATAAAATAAAATAAATCCATACAAACCAGGGGGGAAAAAAAGAAGAAGAGAATTTCCCTCCCATAAAGCACCCTATGCACAAAGGAGTTTTAAAAAAATAACACCGCTACTTTCCCCCCTTATTTTAAGAAAGTTGATTCAGTTTAAAACTCTCGGGAAATGTTTCTGCTTTCAACAGATGCTCAGAGAGTTCAGAAAAATTCGGTGGACGGTTTTTGTCGGTCGGTCTTTTTTTCGTGGTATTTTCTGACAACAAATTTTACATCAAATTATCTGCCATTACTTTACTTGAACAAGAAAAAAGGGCTAAGACGATGTCAAGGACATCAGTTCTATCCAGGCAAACTTAAAAAAAAGTGGTTGAAAATTATATATACATATAATTCTATATGTATGTATATATATATATATATATATATATAATTTTTCATTATGCCTTTTTATTTACCAACTTGCATGACTCATCATCATCATCATTATTGTGTGTGTGTCTGTGTGTGTGTCTGTGAGAGACTCATATTTCGTTTTGCCTTCCCCCCCCAAATATTTTATTTCATTTCATTTGTTTCCTTTTGCTGTGATTGTTTCCAAATATGTTGTTTTGCTATACAGGATGGAAAGGAGGAAGAGAGGAGGAGGGGGTCAGTATAAGCCGCAGCCTCGGAGGTTGTTGGCAATGATGATGTCGGTGACGGCGTCGAATACCACCTGGATGTTGTTCGTGTCCGTCGCACAAGTCATGTGACAGTAAATCTCCTTGTTCGGCGAGCGGTTTTTGCTTTCGAATTGTGCTTGGATATAAGCTGCAGCATCTTCATATGTGTTGGGACCTACGTACAGGGATGGAAAAGCAGAGAACAGGAGGATTTTGTTCCTATTAGTAGCTGTTTATTATCTTCCTCTTTAAAAAGTGGAACAGAAAGAGAATTCTCCAAGGATTTCCCCCGGCAAAATTCTGAGATTTCCAGTCTACAGGCTACACCTTCAGACGCCCATATTTTTCTCACCTGGAGCAGGGCCTACACCTCCGAGGCTGTGCTCTAGGCCTTCATTTCCTGCCACAAGGCTTCTTGGGAGGAAGTGGCTGCAATGCTAGCTGGATGTCGTAGTCTTGCTGCCCTTTAGACTCTATAGACTGTGCGCCTCCCAAAGAACTACAGCACCCATGAAGCACTGCAGCAGGAAACGAGACAGGTGTCTGTAGGTGTGGATCTGTGGACTAGAATACCAAAAAATAAAAAATAAAAAAAAATCTGAACGGCACACCTTTAGTGAGAATTGGCTTTTAGTTGTCTGTACATATTATTTCCTTGATTAAATGCAATATGGTCGGCATGTTAAAAGCTAGGCTAGAACACTTTTCTTCAACATACCTTTTTCTTTTACTCTACTGGTACCTCTTTTAAAATGTACATTAGAAGGACCTGGGTTATAACACACTGTATAAAGCAGCCTTACACCTGTTTTCTGAAATGACATGGTGCGGCAAAAGCTGTTCTGAGCCTAACGTGAATCACAAGGGGACTTGAGCGCATGGGAAGTTTACTCCTAGATAATCACACATAGCGGGCAGGAAAAGTGCAAAATTGTTGGGAAAAGTGGAAGGCTGTAGGAAAAGAGGAGGACTGAACATGAGACAGGAAGCCATGGCATTTAGTATGCAACTTCTGAGAAGGACTGTTAATGATAAGACCTTCTGGAGCTCATTAACTCATAGGGCCACCATAAATCTTCTTTGATTTGGATTCCTGCCTTGAGGAGGTTGGACTTGATGGCCTTATAGGCCCCTTCCAACTCAACAATTCTGTGACTCTATAAGAAGCAACTTGATGGCACCCAACAACAACAGTAATAAGCATGCAAATATCTATGGTCTTATCTGGAACAGTAACAAGAAGCATTAAGAGGCTGTGGTGCCCGCCCCCCACCCCTGATTATCTCTTAACTTCCTAACTTACATTGTACGGCCATGCAGACAGACACCTCATGCACATCAGCAGGAGCATGAATAACTTTCACACTTGTAGAATATGAGCTGGGGCAGAATTGCAATATAGAACTACTGGATAGCTCAGTGGTTTAGACCTCTGGCTGCAGAGCCAGAGGTTGGGAGTTTGATTCCCTGCTGTGCTTCCTTGAGAGGCGCTGGACTCGAGGATCCAGAGGGTCCCTTCCAGTTCTGCAGTTCTAAGATAATTCTAAGATTATAAATTTGCCACCTTACGTGATCAGTCTGGTTCCTTGTTTCTCCTTGTTGACTATCTTCCTTGTTGACCCCTTCCTTCTCTGTGACTAGAACATGTCAACATTCTGTGACATCCTAACAGCTGGAGCAGAAGACAGGTGGGCCATCAGCCAGTATGTATTCTATTTTATAGGTAAGATACCTCTCAAGCAGTGCTGGCTTTAAGATCTAGGAACTTTACGATGAACTGTATTTTCAAGCCTCAACAAACTCTGCTCCATCTGCTACGTCTGGTTGCTCCTAGATAGGCTTCGCCTCTGGATCCCTGTGCAGTCAAGGTGGCGACATCACATACCTGTATATTCAGGGAAGCAGATGGTCAAAGGTGATTTCTTAATCTTCTCACCGAACAGGTCTTTCTTGTTGAGGAAGAGAATGATGGAGGTATCGATGAAGAATTTGTTGTTACAAATGGAGTCGAAGAGCATTAGAGATTCATGCATGCGGTTCTATGGAAGGGCATATATCAGAAAAGAAAAAAAGGGGAGACAGAACAAGAGAGAGAGAGAGAGAATATTAGGTTTAAGGAAGGAGAATGGTTACCAAACCAGCAATCGAGAAATGGTTAGAGAACCATGTGGACAAAAAGCAGAACAGTTACAGATCATGAAGCAGTGATGGCAAGAAGGTGAGTGATAATGTTGGCTTAAGAACTGGCTATTCACCTGGTGTTATAGGTCCCTGGAGTAACATCGTTCTCGTAAAATGCATGCATTAGAATTTTACAGATGTAACATTTGCAACCTCTTTTTCGCAGGATTAAGTAAAGCATCAGCAGATACTGAGTGCGTCAGAATGATTCTTGAGTCTGGACATCAACCAACGAACCAGCCAAACTAACCAACCAAAGGAGGAAGCAAGAAAAGAAAGGTATTGCTTAGATGTTATGGAAAACTCGCAGCTTGCAAATTTATAAAAGCCTTGGCAAAATTACTTTTTTTTTGGACCCGGAATCTCTAGAATCCACCATGAACAATTTTCCCCTTGGAGAACTTTCCAGAGGTCTCCAAGGTGGCATGATCCTTTTACAGACAAAGGCGACTCTGCAGCCAAAGGGGGCACAGCAAATTCTGTATTTTCATTTTAAAAAAAGAATAATTTCATAGACAGGCTGCTAGATCAGGAGCAAGGAATGCGGTTTATTATTCGAAACTGGCCACCAAGAAGTCACAGAAACACTAAGAAATGAACTGCTTCCATATTACTGCTTCACTGGAGCACACCAACATGTTTCATGGCCGGGATATTCCATTTACGCATGAACAATCCTATGGAGAAGCAGGTAAACTATACATCGAATGTGTACAAGACGGGCGTAGTGCCTTCTATCTCCTGAAAAAGAAACTCTTTATGTGACGAGGGATGAGAAAATGAATGGAAAACCCTGGGAGAAGGAGAAGATTGGGAAAGCCTTCGGACTACAAGCACAACCACCATGATTGTTGACCGCCTTCCATTGGAGGAACGGAAGCCTACCAGGAAGTCAGCCTTTCTCAGTCTGGTGCCTTCCAGATGCCCTGGTTGACAGCTCCCGTCAAAACAGCCATAACATGAATCCCCGCACTCATCTCAGACTTATTTGCACGACTAACAACCGATGCATTTAATCTTAATCCCCAAACCACACTTTGAAGTGCACTCAGTCACACTAAAAATACACCAGATGTGTTTTGACTGACATCTTTCTCAAGAGAAAATAAAATTCAAAGCCGTAACAGCTGAGTTTGGCGTATTATTCTTTTCTCTCCTCAGGGCTGTGATTTTGGTTCGTTGTGATTGGGTCGAGGCACTTGATCGTGCGTGATAAAGTTGTTTATTGCATGGATAAATGTTGTACTAAATTTCTGGTTTCCGTTTTGTTTGAATTTGCTTGATCTATTGTATCCCAAATTTGGGCACTGGTTTTATTGATCCACTTCAGAGGAACCGTGGATCATGCTAAGAAGATTTACAGAGACTTGCACCAGTGGTTTGCATTGCTATGAGAAAATTGCCTCTGTTCAGCCCTGTCTCTTTTCTTCCCTGCTCTGAGATTAATAATAGTTTTGTCATCTCACCTCAGTCAACAAACTATGTTTTGAAGGAAGTTTGTGTCTTCCTGTCTATCTCTTTCTGTCTGTCTGTCTCTCTCTCAGTGGTTGCCAACCTTGGGTCCCCAGATGTTCTTGGACTACAACTCCCAGAAATCTTGGCCAGCACAGCTAGTGATGAAGGCTTCTGGGAGTTGTAGTCCAAGAGCACCTGGGGACCCCAGGTTGGGAACCACTGATCTATGTAAGCACGAGAAAGACATGATTAATTTAGTGATTGCTTTGATGTTATCCTGGAAGAGGAAGGACCAATAAAATCTCTCACACACTAGAAAAGAGCTGGCACTTTATTAACATTTGGTAACTAATAAATACATTACTGACAGCCAATAAATTATTACAATAAGAATAGAAACTTCTATTAAACCAACCGATGGTCATTCACACGCCATACAAAATGACAGTTAATACAGTTCAGACCAATCCAACATGCAAAAAAAAAATTAAATTAAATTATAAAAAGATGCTGCAACTAACTGGCGAAGGAAAAGGAGGGTTTAGCAAGCTTCAGCAACCCTTTCAAATTCAGTGTGTGCGTGTGCTTTCTTTAAAGCTGTATTAAACTGCTACCGTGAGAAAAAAAGAAGGGGTAGAAAGAAGACAGTCAGGCAGGACACCAAGAGATGGTATACAAGAGGGGATGATGAACGACTCCCCCCATCCTTGACCATTAGATAAATTTTGTGGGGATGGTGAGAACTGTAATCTAGCAAAGGGCTTAGCTAGATGGCTCATTTGGAGCAGGCAGCTGTGGGCTCAGTAGGGCTGGGTGGAAGTCCGATATGTCATTTGGTACGATCCTTCCATCCACAGGCAGACACAACTCAAGCTATTCTATTTGGCCTGCCTCCCTTAAGAAAATACAATAAATCTCTCTCTCGTCTCCTGCTTGTGGAGGAAGTTTTTCATTTTTTTTTCTCTAAAAGGCACAGTGCATCAGCGCTTCCCTTACTGGCTTTTTAAAAAATCTTTGCTTCCTCCCTCTGCCCTTCTACGGAGGGAGAGAGTTTTTCATTTCCTGATTTCCCAATATCATTAAGCGGCAAGGCTGTCTGTTTGAGCCACTAATGATATTGGGAAACTGGAACCAGCTGGGAAACTAAAGCAGCAAGCTCTGCTTTGATTTGATCTCAGCGATCAAACATGCTGGGAATGAATCAAAAGGGAGTGATCCTACCCACACCTAAAGAAGAGTTGGTCCTTGACCAGGGGCCCAGAAAGGTGTAGCTAGGACCATGCTGGGGATGGGCTGGTTCAGTCTTGCTGGCCAAAGGAGTGAACCAGCCCATCCCCACAGCAGATCAAACGGTGGGCCAAATGCCCACAGAGTCATTCCCAAACTCGGAAGGCCTACTGGATTCCCAGCCCTGGCAAACAGGTTTAGCACAGACAAATAGATAAGGAAGAAGGAGAAAATGGTAGCTCTCCCAGCTCGCTGAGGTTAGGATAGTAGGGTAAACCATCTGGAGGTGCCAGGGATGGCTGCCTTAGCTGGATGAGGAGGAATGGGCACCAAAAGATGTGCTTCCCTTTTGAGGCATCCCATAATCTTGCGGGTGGGAAGCTTGGGTCAGACATTTGGCAACTGCAAGAACTGGCACTTTCGGATGCAAAGTGAAGCTGGGTTTTTGCCCCCACCCCAAGTTCAGAACGTCAACATTAAAATCCCCAGAGACCACTGGCTTTTCTAGCTTGGGGGAATCCTGAGAGTTAAGTATCTTTTTCCAAGGTCTGTCTCTCATTTCTTCTTCCCTAATAAACGCCTGGTGCAGTTACTAATTCTTTTGTGTACGTCTGCAGTAAGTGGAATCTGGCCTGTTCATGATCTTACTCCAAAGGATTCATATCCTTTGGAGAAGACAGGGAGAACTAAAAGAAAAATAAAGGGGTTAATGGCATATTAATTCATGTTAATGTGATTCTGCTTCATTACACTGGGCTTTCGATCTGCAGAAGACAGGCTGCACAGTCCCAACCAACCCATAGAGAAGAAAATACTGTAGGACTTCCCTATCCACTGGATCAGCATCCACGGATTCACTCATTTGCTGCCTGGAAATATTAAATAAAAATCCTCAGAAATATATATTTATACGCATTTATTCCACTGTGTATTTACCAGAATTAGCCACTAGAAGGAGCCAGCGACAATGCTATGTATAGCGTTCGCTATTTCCGCGTTTGTTGGCATCCACATGAGGGCTCTCCAGCAGTCTCCAGAAATGGAATCCTACCTGAAGCCCTGGAGAGCTTATGCCAATACCAAACTAGAAGAACCAATGATTTGATTCTATTCAAAACAGTCTCCGATGTTCCTATTTCCAGACTTCCTCTTCCACACATTTCCCCCTGAGTTTTATGCCGCATGGCTACCCATTCTTCTCTCCTGGCACTCAGAGGAAGCATGCCGTATTAGCTTAGCGTTAGTGCAACCTCCTTTAAAAATGTGCCACAGCTGAGGAAAGGGCAGTCACCTTCTTGACGGCTCCAGCTGTACCAGGTGAACCACATCCAGCTTTTACACTATACTGGGGCAAGAAGGGCGGCCTCCAAGCTCAACAGGTAACACACTGAACTACTCCCACAGGGATGACACACAGACGGAACTGCAGCTGCCCACCATCAGGACTTTGACTGTCAGAATAAAAGGGGGAAAGGGTCTCAGGGTGGAGAAAACCCTCTGTTCCAGCGTCGGCAGTGGGAGAAAATGACATTTTGTGTGCACGCTGAGAAGAACTTAGCCCGGTTTGCACTTTGCCAACTGGGATGAAGTTATTCTGCAGCATTTCCAAGATTCTGAAACGGTCTGATTCACGCCTCCAATACTAACAAATGCTATGAATGAGTCATTTGTGTATATGAACACTTATGCATATTTCTAGACTGTTTTTGATTTGACTCCCTTAAAATATACAAGCAACAATCTTAAAACTCAAGCTTTTTCCATCTCTAATATGGTGAACATTGATCTTTTTGGTAAATCACATAAAAAACAGCTGAAATGCCCTCCCGAAATGACAACCCCCCCCCCACACACACATAAAGTCTATAGATATAGCTATTGACAATAAGGAGAAGACTTTATTGTGGCTGCTTGCCATACACATATGAAAGATAAGGACACCCTAGAACAAAAGAGTCGGTGGCAACCCTAGTTCAAACTAGCATGACTGAACACACAAGTAGAGTTGGGCACGAACCAGCACTTCATGCTGGTTCGTTTCTTGGCCAAACAGGTATTTGGTGCTTCCCAGCCCCTCCTCCTCTGGCAGACAGCCACTCAGAGGCAGTGCTTACTGGGGCGCTGCCTCTGAGTGGGCCTCTGATGGAGGAGGTGGTACTGGGAAGCGCCGGACACCTATTTGGCTGAGAAGCAAGCTGACACGAACCACTAGTTCATTGCTTCGTGCCCATCTCTGCACACAAGGATTCAAAACCAGGCTGCTAAGAGTCAAGCACGTATTGCCCAGTGCCAGGTTGGATGAATCGGTCTGTTTTGGTTTCACCCTCTTTTTTACATATTAAAAATCTCAAGCTCTTTCTGATCAGACAATAAAGAAATTTGCCAATTTGGCTACAGAATTTGGAGTGCTCAAATGTCAAATTTTTAGCTGGCATAAAGCAGGAACTCTACCCCCCCCTCCCCTGATATCACTGGACATCTTGATGTGGGAGAAAGCGTACATGCTGTCAAAGCCAGCTGGCTCTTTCTGAAATAGGACCCCATGAGAAATTACACTGATTTATTGCTATCACAAGAAAAGCATTCTCTGCTCAGCCACCGGAAAAGGTGCAGCTGTTACGTGTTCCCACAGGTGGAAATGTGACCTGAGGAATTCCGGCCCATCGTTCAACAAGTACTATTTTAGGGATACGATCACTGCTCTGTTATTGCTCACAAAAGGCCAAATCAAAATCCTATCTAATTGTCACAACATGACAACAATCAACAATCACATACTGAAGAAAAAGAAAGGAAGCTGGGTCGCTCTCGAGTGGAGCTTGATGGCTTTGATAACAGTAGGGCAGTGAATCTACTCTGGGTTTTAATCCAGACTTTACAGACACTCTCTAAGCTGCTGAATCCTGTTCCCAAAATTGGTTCAGGACCCTGGACAGCTGCTCTGCTCATCTTCTGTGTATGGCCTTGGGAAGAAGTGATGTGGGGGAAAATTCAGCCTGAGGTTTCTGCTTTTTAATTATCTACATCATTAATATAAAAGTGTGTGTGTGTGTTGAAGAAATCATTCTTTCACATTACACATGATTCAGTGATAAGCAGATTTTAGAGCATGGTTGGGAAACTTTCCTTTTTTTAATGTTTGGATTACAACTCCCAGTGACCATGCTGGCTGGGGCATTCTGGGAGCTGTAGTTTGAAAAAGAGGAATGTTTCCTACCTCTGATTTCCCTCCTGAGTCCCCCAGATGTTGGTGGACTTCAGTTCCCAGCTGTCTGAGTGAGCAGAACGAATGGTCAGACATGTTGGGAGTCGTAGTTCAGTCATTCTGGGAGGGCTCCATTTTTTTTGGCTTTCAAGTGTTCAAAAGCACTATCTCATCCCTTCGAGGTGTTATCCCCATATAATCACGGGGGAACTTGAGAGAGATGATAGCTTATCCCAGACTATTAGCAAATTACTGTTCATAGGTCAGGTCTCGGGTAGTTTCTAGTTCACAGCTCACTTGCTTAACCATGATGCTGCGTTGCTATTAAAGTACATGTCCTCTAAAATGGCGCACATTCTATGAGATCCATCAGTTCCCTCTCCCACTTCTCCTACAATGTGTCTCAACCCTTCTCCTTTCCTCCAGTAAATGCGTCTTGTGTTTCCTACACCAGCCCCAACTTTCAACATGTCCCTTACCCTCCCTCTTCAGTAGCTCTTTAAGAACTTTCCAACCCTTAGTGCCCTCACTCCGCCCGGTCTCCTTTGTTGAGAGAAAACCGCACAACTGTCATAGAAATATGCTAAATGAGTATGCAAACAACCACAAAACTGGAGGGCCATAATGATCATATCTGACCAACCTTCCCTAAACGTCTACTTTCCAGTTGTGCAGGACGACAACTCCCCAGAATTCTCCCAGCACAGCAAATCCATCTAGCACCCTTGCTGGCTGGTGTGATTTCAATATCAGTGGAGCAGGAAGTTAGCCCCGGAAGGAAGTGTTCAAGATACTCAACCTTTCAATGGCTCCCATGAAGTCTGGAGTATGTGTGAAGCAGGTACGCTGGGATACTGACTCAGAACCCCAACCATCCCACAGAACGATCTCACCTAGTCGTCTGTTTTCAACAGCAGCCCGCCTGCACTGTTTCGCATTGGCACCAAGCCTGCTCACCACCGTGATTCCTAAGCACAGCCCCCTCCACATATACAGCCGAAACACAAATGCGTTCCCCCATCACCTGTAGAACAAGTCCTCACCCTACACCTCTGCCCCCAATGTTCACATGCCTTCTCCCACCCTCGTCCCACAACCATATCGGAAATGGTGCCACATCAGTACCATATAGGGCAGGGAAGATACAGCGATAGGTGCACATGTGCATTTCAGAAATTTGGAAATAACGCATTAAAAGCTGTGACGTTATTCATTGCATACTACTTTTGTGGTTAACAATGGAGTATTGAGGTCCTTTTTTTTTCACAGGTTAATGGTACCCCATGAAGGGTTTGGAAACTGCCTGTTAACATTTATGAATTACTTTCCAAACTTTATTTTTTAAGGGGCAGGGAAGGTCCAGTTGTCAGAGATCATTTCCCTATTTGTAAAGGAATTTAACAACAGCAGCAGCAGCAGTTGCAATGAGAAGTCACACAATAGTTATGCATTATAAAAAATGTTAGTCACTAGAGCGTCGTCTGTTCAGCAACCAAACCTCATCTCCTGGCAAGGGGGAATACAGGGAGCAGCTCCCATCCGATAAGGATAGCATGGCGATTCTTTCCCATAATGCACTGGAGTGATAAAGACAGTTGCCGTGCTGGGCTTTCATCAAAGCCCTGCTAAAACAGCGACAGCCCATGGGGAACACTTGGCCACCGCTGGAGGATAATGGGGCTTGCAAACGCTTGAGCCCGTTCCTAAATCCCAGGCATGGCACTCACGTAGAGGAGCTTTTTTCAGAATCCAGACTTGGCTGTTAATAAAAAAAAGAGACGTAAATAACAGCCTGTGACAGTCTTAGTTTGTAAAACTTTGCCACTAATTGGAAAAGAACACATAGAGCGTTGGGTAGCTTGCCCAGCCTCTCACCGTCTTGGTCACCTGAATACCAAAAGGGCCTGCAGATGATGACCAGCATCCCTGCTCTACGCTATGAAGCCTCAAAGCTTGGCTATAGAAAAGGAGATTACTCTTGGTGCCACCGTTCACATGTTTTTGGAAGCTTGCTGTTCTTTTTCTTAGCTGTCCATTTGGATGTTTCTTATCCCCAGCCAACTTTCAGTGTCTTCTGTTATGGCCTCCCTCATCCCACGAAAGGCCACAGACTTTGGTGTGATAGGTTTCTAGTTCCGACCAGCAGAAAAGTTAGCAGGAAGTGAGTCAGGTGAAAGGGTGATGGGGCAGGGTTGTGGCCTCCATCTTAGTTCGAGTTTGGTTCTCTGGCAGATGTAATAGCAGCTGATTTTATATGGCAATGAAGGAACAAACACAACTGGCAATAAATACAGGAATTGCACGGTCTCCTTTAAGGTGGACATGGATGTGCAAGAATACTTAAAAAAGAACCTCACAAAATGGCTGGCTAGTTTCTTTACTCCCTACAGTGACTTCCAGCTGTTTATAGTTTTTTTTAGGGAAAAGGAGCTCAGCCCCCCCATCCAATGAAATCACCTCCTGTCCCCCCCCCCCATCACAAGAAGGTTTTGTTGTTGTGATGATGATGATTTTAAAAGGGAATTGGGTTGCAGGGATGTGATTCGAACATCCATGTGCCCATGACCCCAAACCTCTAGAAGACGTCTACCCCAACCCAAAGAAATGGAAGGCTCCCCAGAAAGGAGTGAACAAATAGCAAGTATAGCATCTGAGGAGAATCTGGGTGGACCGAAAAGAGAACATGTCTGACAGAGATACGAAGAAACACACTGGCAGAGAAGCACAGAGAGATACCACTACGGCCTTGGGATCAGATTTGTCCTCCATACGAATCTGATGAGGAAAGGCACAGCGCTCAAAACTGTACAATTCCAGAAGAATAGCTTTGGGCCAAACCTGCTACTACCAAAGAACAGTCCCCCCATCCCAAATCCACCTCAGAAACAATTGTTTATCTGCTAAAACCGAACCCCAAACCACGGAATACCTTATAAAAAAGGGAAGGAAGGGAGAGAGGGAGGGAGAGGATGGGGGATGTCAAAGTACTTAGGTCTGTTTAAATTTTGGAGTTAAATCTGTCGTACTAAGGCAGAAACAGATGAGAGACCAGCTTCACAATTAGAAAGTGATGTAATGTTATACGTCCATAGACACGTGCTTCATAGCGGCCATGTTTGTGCTGTCAAATGCAAACAAAGATGGGTGTTTAGGTCCCAATGACCCTTCACCAAACATAAGCAAACTAATGTGCCACCTACAAAGCTATGAAACGACACTGCGAGATAATCAAATGCCCTATATTTCTTAAGACAGCTCCCCTTCTAATAGCAAAGCTGTCATTTACACATTTCTGCCCTCAGTACTGCAAAGACATCCAGCTGTTGGCTTTTCAACCTTCCGGTGACTGTTTTTAGAACTTTTTTAAAAATGGCAACTCCCTAGTACTCCTGCCAAAAAGCAACTTTCCCAAAATCTAATAGTTTCCAAGGAAAACTCTGCATTCTGCTGAACTCAAGAGTGCTTCCAAAGGAGCAACATTCATGCAAGCACAACATTGAACATAACTTCTCATTGTCCTTTCCCAATCTATCCTAGAGCAAAAGTCAAGATTTGGTCACTGGGAAGCAAGCTATTTTTCTCTCTGAAAATCTTGTCTTCCATTACTGGCTTTCTCATGGAAGGATCCCCAATACGTTTATGTGAGTCCCTGGACCCCAGCACAAAGACCACCTTACTCAGTTATTCCAGAATATTTAGTAACTTCTTCTATAACCATGTCAGATCTATTGAGAGAGACACGCAGAACTTTGTGACCACTGGTTTTTGATGCCCAGTCATCTGCCCCAAATTTAAAAATGAAAGCAAAGCACAACCTTTAGATTTCAATCCGAGCCACACCGCACTAGCCATTTCATTCTGGAGCAGAAATGGTAATTCATCTTGGTTTCCAGGTCATTTGCTCTTCCTGAGCAAATGGTAAAAAGGCTCAGAAACGTGGGAGGCTGAGAACTTCCTCAGCCATCCTCTTTTCCATTTTATTTTATTTTTTCTTACCTGGTCTCAACATCTAGGAAGAAAGCGTGGAATAGGATGTGCTGCAGTTCTTAAAATGTATGAACAGCAGCAGCAAGCATGTGTCTGTTATGCTCATACATGTGTCGTGGATCGGGGCCACTATTTGAGGGAGGGGGGGGGAAAGAGAAGATCAATCATTTCGCTCGGAACCATCTCCCACCAAACAAACAGAAACCTGTTTGTGACGGATGTGTTTTATCCTACAACGAAATTCAGCAGCGTTGGGAGGAGAATTTTAACACGGAAATCATAATCCCTTTTCACAGCAGCTAACGATACGAAAAGATGGCACACATTGGGGATATCTTAGCCACAGATCTCTTAAAGTTTGGCACTTAAATGGCAAATACCAGAAGAGTCGAAGTATTCGGTAAATAAAACAGTCGCTTCCTGCCCCTTGAAATACAAGGATTTAGAGTAGTGGTCCCAATCTTGGGTTCCCAGATTAAAACTCCCAGAAGCCTTTGCCACTAGCTGTGCTGGCCAGGATTTCTGGGAGTTGTAGTCCAAGAACATCTGGGGACCCAAGGTTGGGAACCAGTGATTTAGACTCTATTTAGCCTGTCCAGTGTTAGTTTCAAAACTGGCTACCATTCCAACATGGGTATGGTAGAGAAATTCACCTCACAGCTGTCAATTTGGGGGGGAGGAAAGAGCATAGAAAAGGGAGTAGGATTTTCTGAGGAAAATTAGTGGAGTCTGGGAAAGGACATTTCTTCCCTTCTGTTTCAGTCAAATGACAGGCGACATGTTCCAATAGTTACTTTGAAAAAAGAGTCCAGTGAATGTTGACTCACATGGACATGGAAGTTGTGTGATCCCCCTGAAACATGTTGGGTGGGATTGGCCTAAACCTGGGAGGTGGTAGAGCGGACAAGTGAATATTGACCACGGGTTTGCTTCCAAGAAAGAAAGAAAGAAAGAAGGAAAGAAAAGAAAGAAAGAAAGAAAGAGGCTTTAATAGAGTCCACATCCACGCAAATTGTTGGCTATGATGACATCAGTTACAGCATCAAAGACAAACTGGATGTTGTTGGTGTCAGTGGCACAGGTAATGTGTGTGTAGATCTCTTTGTTGGATGACTTATTCTTGCTCTCGTATTGCGACTGGATGTAAGTCACAGCTTCGGTGAAAGAACCGGGTCCTGTAAGAGAGGAAAACAACAGCTGGGAGAAAGGCTGTTTTGAGGCACGTCATGTCACCCATCCAAATGGACTCCCTCCCCAAGAGGCATGTCCACTTCCGGGGATTCACAGTTTTACATGGCCAGCCTCTGGGCCACTGCTAAATGTTTGCAATCAACAAAGTTGTGTGATGTCCAGGGTCTTCACCTAGTTTCTTGAAAGCCTCCCTCTACCCTCAAATAGTGTATTCCTGTCACAGCCTAGAAAAAAGCCCTATTTTTCTAAATTGAGGCTACTCAAATTGTGCAGTGGCCACACTGGCTAGCACTTTTGGAACTTTTGCCCTGCAGAAAAGTAGCCATTTAATTTTTTGTGTTCAGTTCGGTCAATAGTACTGATTAGAGATGGGCACGAGCCACTGGTTCAGCAGTTCATCCTGGTTCGTTTAACGATCCAACAGGTGATTGATGCTTCCAAGCCACACCTCCTCCGACGGGCACCCGCTTAGAGCCACCACCATGGCTTCCCTGCACCGCCTCCTTCTGGTGCTGCCTCTGAGTGGGTGCCTGCTGGAGGAGGCGGGGCTTGGAAGGGCCAAACACCTGTTTGGCCGGTAAACGAACCAGGCCGAACTGCCAAACCAGTGGTTCATAGTACCTATCTCTAGTGCTGATATATCTCTGGATGATGCTTTTGATAACAATGCTCAATAGTTATACTGGCCTTGCAGTCTTTCGCATTATGTTGTCCTAGGCTCACGCCATGTCACATGACAATCCTGGGTCCAAATGACATGCTTTGTTAATTGAGGGAATGCAATGAGCAATGAGTATATGTTGTTTTAAAAGTCTATCCATCCATCCATCCATCCATCCATCCATCCATCCATCCATCCATCCATCCATCCATCCATCCACCCATCCATCCACCCATGAACCCACCCACCCACCCACCCACCCACCCATCTATCTATCTATCTATCTATCTATCTATCTATCTATCTATCTATCTATCTATCTATCTATCTATCTATCTGTCTGTCTGTCTGTCTGTCTGTCTGTCTGTCTGTCTGTCTGTCTGTCTGTCTGTCTGTCTGTCTACCTATCCATCCATCCATCCATCCATCCATCCATCCATCCATCCATCCATCCATCCATCCATCCATCCATCCATCCATCCATCCATCCATCCATCCATCCATCCATTTATTTTTACCCTGCGGTTTACAAACTAAAATTTAAATTTAAACCATAGCCAGAAGATCAGAATCAGGATCCCGTGGGAAATTTCAAGCGACCAAATTCTCTACCACAGAACTGAGGTTAGCTCCAGGAGTGAAGCTCCATTGAACATCATTGCTAACATGATCACATCTAATAAATAAAGTTGGAGAGAAGTGAGATTTTCCTCTGGCACCACCACAGGCAGGTGGTAGTTAAATCTCTTCCTCGATATCATGCTTTCAAACTTGATTTCCTACATTCCACTCTTTGTAAATCTTTTTTTTTTTTTTGCTACAACTACCAGGATGCCACCTCCAATAACGATTTTCTCATTAATGCAATAATGAGAAATAATGATGCAATGTGTTAATTTTGGTTCCTCCTCACCTTCTGGCTTGCAGCCACTCCCCTGGCCCCAAATTATACTTTTGGGAGTTATTGATTACAATGCCTTTTACAGGCGGTATCTAGCAAAACCCTCCTCACGGATTTCTACTCTGCATCTTTGTCTTTAATCCCTTTCTTCAAAGCCGTGTTTGAACATAGCCTTGTTTGGTGGTCACGGATTTGCTGACAGTCATTGTTTCCTTGGAAAACAATGTTGAAGGTGCCATTTTCCTCACCTGTGTATTCTGGGAAGCAGATGGTCAATGGGGATTTCTTGATCTTCTCCTCGAAGATGTCCTTCTTGTTGAGGAACAGGATGATGGAGGTCTCCGTGAACCACTTGTTGTTACAGATGCTATCAAAGAGCTTCAGTGATTCATGCATGCGATTCTGAAACACAAAGGAGATGGTGCATCAGGCCAAAGATGGCTCCAGCTGGGCCATCTTTAATGTGTAAGGAGGCATCTACAATTAATAAATGGGGGAGGGAAGAATATGAAAGAAAGCGGACAACGGTGGACGTCATTCAATCAATGTTTACATACTAGGAACATGTGAGCCTACACAAAAAAAAGATGCAGTCCCTATAGATTTGAAATACAGTTAGTAGCACTGTAGTATTAATTTTTTTTACAGAGCTGTAAATTTAGCATAGCACTTTTTAAATAGATATATAAATTTAAGATTTCAGCTCCAATTAAAGGTCATGCACCATGCATTTTGGGTGGGTGGATGGAGGAGGCGTACGACTGCCCTTCGTGGTCAAAAAGATCTAAACCAAAGAGCAGGTCATGCAAACTGTCTAGAGCATTCTCCTCAAAGTGACGGATCGTGCCACGGGTGCATGTTTGTGTGGGACATGTGTTTGGCTGGAGACATTAACCAAGGACCAGCAAATCCTTGAATTAATCGAGAGTTGAAAGCAGATCATGAGATGGCATCTTCTTGGCAATGACCTTGCTGTGACCTTTAGCCCAAGGAGTTTGTTATATAATTTAGCATGGACAGCCTTTGAGCGTCTTGGCTTTTTCCCCCTTTGGGTTTTTTTAAATTTTATTTTTAAGTGCAGGTCTTTTTGGGAAACATGGCTTGATTAAAAGCATTTCACCCAAATAAAAGAGATAAAATGACAAGAACTACAGGAAGAGAAAAAGAGAGGGAAGGAGAGGAAGGAATTCAAAAGAGACAATATGCTTAAGAACCACTGAGGCCTTTTATCGGCACATGATCTTGGCTGATGTTAGACCATGCCTCAAGGAAAAGAATTGGACTCGGTTCTGGAGGGGAGAGGAGGTTTCTGGCAATGCTGCAAGATCAAATACACAAATGAAGGTGAAGCAGCTTTTTAGTTAGAAATCATGCAGTAAGTAACAAAAAAGCAACAAGATAAAATAAACCAATGGATAGATTAAACAGTTGTGTGATTTGGAATGTGGAGGTAAATACAGGTCACTGCAAAACCAGACAGTAAATGCCACGTTCCCGGACTGCTTTCAACTCTTTTTCTTTTTCCTTTGTTTCTCGGTTCAAGAGAAGCTTCATACCTGTCAAATTTGGAGGGTCTCTCAAAATCTCATTATTTCGGCCTTTGTTTGGTTAGACAAGGTCAGGTGGCCAAGGAATAGTGGTGTTGGTGAAGAGAAGACCTGCTGGAAGTTTGGAGCAAGAGGCTGAAGCCAGAGCGCCCATGCCGCCTCTCCCCGACGGAAATGGAATAGCAGAGAGAAGCAGCCATAACTGAGGTTGAGAAGCAAACCCATAGATTCAACAGGGGGTTATCAAGAAGCAAAGAGTATGTTATAGAGACCAGAGAGCATCTTCCCGTTTTGTCTTTGGTGGCATCTTGTCATGTGCCACGTAATTCTCACCACACAAATCTAGCAGAAAAATTATAACCAAGAAGAAAGTAGAGATAAAAATTATTCAAGAAATCTACTGGAAAGTTTCTTTGAGATGCAACCAACCCACTTCACCAAGGACCACCCTTTGTTGGTGTTGCTGGGGAAGGCTGATCCTTCCCCCAGCTCTTGTTTGCTGGCTAGGGGTCGCAAAACAGAGCGCAGACTGAATCTCAGTAATAAAACAATAAAACTTTATCACCTTGAAAAGTGGAGAGTCATCAACATATAGTAGATGTGCAAAGTGGGTCTCTCCAAATAATCAGACAATTTATCTTTTATAGTTCTAAGTGGAAATTTCCAAAGTAAATAACTAAGCACGGGCAGGAATAGATACAATAAGAATAAATGCTGTACAGTAATGCTACAAAACGACAAAGCAGCTTTCTTTGACAGGCTGCTTAGACAATATGACCAGAAAATACTTTATCTATTATAATGCCAGTGTTTGACCTGACCCAGTGAATGCCAACTTCCGTATCTGCTCTAATGCCCAGTTATGGGCACTTGCTTATCACCTCCACATTCTCGCTCTTCCCCCTCACTTTTCAAATGGAGGTGACAAACTATGATCACTTTCAAACTGTGTACCAGGGGATCTGGGAATCCTTGGAAGTCTGGTAGGGTTTCTTACTCTGATGACAGCCAGTAATGGTAGACAAGCTTTCCTGAAAGAAAGACACCTTGTGCATCACAGCCCCATTTTCCCATCCAAAGGGAGAAGAGATGCACACAAACATGCTCTTTCCTTTCTGAGCATGTGTGCACATATATTTACACACTTCAAGTTATGGCTTAGCTGTAGGAATCCATGGGAAGCAAAGAGAGAAGCTGTCATCCAGACACCAGCATCTCCCCCTCTTCTGCTTGGATGGCTTATGACAGCAGTGATAGCAGCTCTGACTTTCCTGCTACTCCCCTCCCCCTTTTACGCTGCCCTTTCCTCCTTCTCTGGGGCTTAGCAATAAGACACTGCAAAACACACGTGCACACAGACAGGTGGGGGGAGAAGGGGAGAGGCCCCGTTTCCCAAGAAGCCCCATGAATGAGCTGCAGGCTAGTTTCCTTTCTCGGTTTTAGCTGACACCTTGCCCGCATGTGGACAGAAGGCCAAGGAGCACCCCAGTCATCCTAATCAGGAAACCAGGCAAGCCGGCAGGCAAGGGGAGAGGAAGCCAGCTCTCGCCGCCTGGGACAGAGCTCAAGGCAGAGCAGATTCCTCGCCCACCCAAAGGGGAAACCGGTCTGAAGTGAGGGGGAAAAACATCCCGGCCAGATGTGAAGGGAGGATGGCTTTGAAGGAGGGGCCAGTCTGGGGAGACATGGACAGTCCTAAGGGTTTTGAAACATCGCCAAGGGACCCAGGGATGTTATTTTGGTGCTAATGTGGTAGTTAGCCAAGAAGAAACTGCTCCAAGCACCATCACTACAGTGGCCAAAAGGCAGTAGTACAGTTTCCAGGTTACGTGAAACAAAACGAAATGAAGCAACACAACACTTGCAACAAGAAGAAAACCAGGGTCCCAAAGGCTACTAACATGACTCTTTTCTTAACCAGCTTGCTTCCTAGACTTTTCTGCAGACGGTTATTCTACCCAGCATAAGTACCCTGCTATGCACGTCTACACTACACTGTAGAAATCCTTGTACCTTTTTGCACAAATCTCACTTTTGTACATTGTCTTGTTCTCCTGGAAGTGATGACAGCACCTTTATATCCGTGTTCTTTACAGAACCATAAACACAATGACCCAAGAAAAATAACGGATTTCTCTACAAACGTTCACTAAATATTGCAAAAGGTTATTTCTTCATTCTGGAAAGACCTTGGCAAGATCTCCCAACTTTCTGCATGTAGGGTTGTGTTTTTGGAAATTAGATGTGTGAGATTGCACAGCCGTGCTGAATTTTGCTCACCCTAAATGAGAGACAGACGGGTGTCTTCACAAAATGGGCTCTGACGAAGTACTCAGTAGAAGAGCAAATGCTTTACCTGAAGAGGTCTCATGCTGAATCAACATCCCCTGGGGGACATAAAACACAAAAGCCACCAACAGAAACTCCACGGAACCCACTGCCAATCCGTTTACTGAGTGAACAGACCAATGGTTCTGCAGCTACAAGCTTAGCCAGCATCAAGTGATGTAACGGGGCCAATCGCATCCCACCAACCCTTATAAAAGCTCCAGACTTTTCCCAGCTTTCTCAGTTTCAACAAGCCACTCCTCAGCACAGATCTGGCTCTTGTCCCTCCTCATTTGTCTTTAGCTTGCCAGTCTGGACAGACGTTGGGGCTAAAAAGTAGAAAGTTGTTTCTAAACCTCAGAGCCTGCTGTTCTGGCCACAATGATCTGCAAGGACGAAGAGAAGAGAGAAAGAGCAACCGGCTGACGGGTCGTTTCCCCTCTCTTCCCGATCCTAAACGTTGGTCCCCTCCTACAAGTGCTAAGTCCGCCAGTCACCAAAAGCTGGAAGGCAGAACAACCAGAATGGGAGGCCCTTGGGAACCTGTGTTTTGATCACGGAGTTGTGACATTTCTGTCTGAGACTAGACTCTAGAATGGAAAGTGAACACTGGACAGACCCAGGAAAAATATTACTGCCCAGTCCTTACAGATGATCCAGTTTTATTGGGACTTCAGCGAGCAAGCTCTTGTGTTTGTGTCACACACACACCCCACTCCCAGCTTTTATACCCTCTCTTTCTCTTAAAATAATCAAGGCAGCAAAAAGAGTCATTTCAAAACATGGGTGCAACAAGATGGCTGTGATTACTGTCCACAGGTCTGCATTTAAAAGACACACAAGCTGAGAACACCTTCATTCTCTCAGCCATTTACAACAGCAATTAGCCTAACATCATCTTAAGAAGCAGCTCCTCCCAAAGCTTGCTGGGAGTGATACATCTTTAACATCCTGCTGAAAAGCAAGAAAAGGGATCTCATGGTTCTGGTCCCTCAATCATTAAGGCCCTGTTCTTTGAGATCACATGAACTATATTCTGAAGGATGTGATACAGCGCTTTAGACGTTGACACTTCGTGCTCGGATTAGCTCATACAAGGTGAAATCCATATCAGAAACACACTTTCCCCATTCTTTTCATCTGCCGCACAACTGTGTGTTGGCCGGCCTGCCTGCCTGCAAACATGCACCTTTAGAGTCGTATTTAGCTGTGGTTTAAAGAAAAAACACAAGGGAGAGGCAGCTGAGGAAAAGACATTGACTTTTAGAATGCTTGTGACCGTTGTCATGAAAGTTGAAATGATGTAGCGCTCACGGACATGACCCTTGGTTTCTTTGCCAGCTGAGCCCAGAATGAGCCACCTTTCACTATTGGCAATTAATTCCCTCCCCCAATACACATCTTGGCTTGATATATTTATCTGACCAGTCTATCGGAGCACTGAGCAAACCCCTTCCCACACACACACTGAGGTCACCTCCCCTGGATTTTGAGGAAGAAGTGAAGCCTTGAACCCATTACTTGACTCAGAAGGGAAGCTGATTGTTGACACCAAAGGCAACACACCGGAAAGAACAGCAACAACGCTCGCTAAGCAAGTGCTTGGTTTTACATCCCCAGCGATGGTCAGACTCAGGCAGGACCATAAAGCCACCATCATTAAACAGGCATTTGTGATGCAATGAGGTATGGATGACTTCCCCATATTTTTAATACAAGTGTAGGGAAGCTTCAGCTTTCAGAAGCCTCAGCCATCATGTTCAATGGTAAGAGTTTGCAGAAGATGGAGCCCAAAATATCCAGACATTCAAAAATATAGGGATGTGCCTTTTGTTTTTCTGGACTCCAATGCCCAGAATTCTCCAAGAATTCCCATGGCAGAATTCGTCCCATCTACAGATACCTATATTTTGCTCACCTGGACCAGGGTATCTCTCCAAGGCTCCATGGCTGTCTCTGGCCTTTCTTCCTGTTGTCAATGTACAAAGAAGAAAGCTTCCATGGTGATTTATGGGAGTTGTAGCCTTGCTGCCCTTTAGAAGGCACCTCCCAAAGAACTGCAGCTCCCAAGACGCACCACAGCAGCTTTCTTATTTGTGCATCAACAACAAGAAGGAAGGCCTGAGACAGCCATGGAAACATAGAGAGCGAGCCCCTGGTCCACATGAGTGAAATATAGGTGTTTGTAGGTGGGAGTTCGTGGACCGGAACTCCTAGAATTCTGTCTGTGGAATTCAGAGTGGACCCTCCCCGAAAAATATGAATGGCGCATCATGACCCAAATATCCCCCAGTTTTATTTTAATCGTGGCTAAATGTCCTTCAGATTTCCCCTGCATTCCGCCTACATTCAGGCATCTTTTTTTTTTTTTTTTTTTTACTTTTTCAATGTTTTGAAACATTGCGGCATTCTTATGGCTGGTAGAGTATATCTGTGCAACAGTTTGATTTGCAGTTTGATATCACTTTAATTTCCATGCCTCCCTCCCTTGTAACCTCACGATCTGTACTTTGGTGAGAGAGGGGACATTACATATTTATAGCAGGTTGATAGCAGTTTAGCTGCCGGGGCTCCATTCCAGAGACTCCGTATGATCTGTAGTTTGATGAGGGACTTAGAATTCTTTGCTAGAGAGAAATGGTTGGTGAATGACAGCAGCCGTGGACCAATCTAAGTATCTCATCAAACCGCATTCCCCAGGATTCCTTAGGATGGAACCCGAAGCACTGAAGCAGCATCATACTGCGATGAATGTATGGTGTAGATGCACTTCTATGATTATCTGAATAAGAGCTCTAGTCTACTTCCCTGACTTCTAAGTAGCCCACTGAACTACAAATCCCAGAATTCCTTAGGATGAAGCCAGAATGCTTAAAGAGCTACTGAACTGTTTTAACTGTCAGTCAGATGCATTCTTGTTAGATGGGAGGAGGGCTTCAGAGGCCCCTGCCTCTATGCATTTTCTTTCCCCAAGTTCAGCATCAGAAAGATTCAAGAAGACATCCATGTGCAAAGGAGGGGGGGAGAGAATCCATACACCACAGCTCAAAAATTTAAGAAGCCAAGCAAGCTTTTCAAGTAAACACGACACCAGCGCTTGGCAAAACAAAGAGTGAACCCTACTGTGTGAATCACCCTTGGCGAAAGTCTATGTGCAGGAGAAGGAAGATCTGAAAACTGTCAGCCACATAAAATACTGGGAGCTGAGATACCAAGAGAAAAGAGAGCAGATCCATTAAGAGCACAGCCAATGAGGAAAATGTAGTCTTCATTTAAAAACAAAAAAGGAGGAAAACAAGAGAAAGAAAATGAAAACGAGACAGGATTAGTACAGCTAGTGAAATCAAGGCTTCTGTGCAATCTTCTGCATGCTGTGGGCACCAAAGTTGGTTAATTCATTACAGTATCCCCACTTTCCCTCCTATGATCAAAATTCGATTATCTATCTATCTATCTATCTATCTATCTATCTATCTATCTATCTATCTATCTATCTATCTATCTATCTATCTATCTATCTATCTATCTATCTATCTATCTATCTATCTATCTATCTATCTATCTATCTACCTGTAGCTTTTCAAAACTTAATGATGCTGTTTATTTGCGAACTGTTCTCTGGTACCGCCTTCTGCAGCAAAAATGTAAGTATATTCATTAGTATATTAGTATATTCAGTATATTAGTATATACTGAATATATATTAGTATATTCAGCAAACTGTGTATAATATTAGTATATTCAGCAAACTGTATATTAGTATATTCAGCAAACTGTGAAGGCATTAGTATATTAGTACTAATATATTAGTATATTCAGCAAACTGTGAAGGCAAGGCATATTCAACACAGATCCAAACAGTTCTGCAATACATGGTGTGAGGATCACTTTTGCTCTTGCTGATTGGCTGCATCTCCAGCCTCATTCTACCTTATATCTCATGGCAGAAGTGACCCTATGAACTCCACCCAGAACCCAAGAACAAGCATTGCAATTCTGAATAACAATTTCACTTGCTCAAAATCATCCTTGATTCTCCTTTCCATCTGTTGTTTGCGTTCCCTGCTGGAACTACCTTGGGGCACAGGATCTGTTCTCGATCTTCCCAGAGTGCAGGGCACATAATAATGGGTTCAAGCTACAGGAAGCCAAATTTAGACTGAGTATCAGAAAAAAAAACTTCTTAACTGTTAGAGCAGTAGGACAATGGAACTAATTACCTTGGGAGGTAGTGAGCACTTCAGCTCTGGAGGCATTCAAGAGAAAACTGGACCACCACCTGTCAGATCTGCTTTGATTGGGATGCCTGCCTTGAGAAGGGGGGTGGACTTGATGGCCTTAGAGGCCTCTTCCAACTCCAGATTCTAGGATTCTAGAATCCTATGCACAGAATAGTAATAAGGAACAACAATTCATGATGATCCTTTTAAAAAAAATGCTGCTCAAAGGCTTCCGTTGCTTCCTGCAACGGAGGCGGTTGGCTCAAGATAACCAGAGAGAAACGGTGACAGTTGAATCACTGACCAACTTTAAGAGTGCAAACAGCTATGTTACCTGGGCTAATGATATCCTGCTGAATGGAAGACTTAAATCCAAGTGTTGATGGTACAATGGGATCTGCATAGCATTTGCGACTTAGCGGAAGACGTGTGAGTAACAAAGTATATTTGTTAGATCCGTTTGTTCTGCGAACTGACGACAATCTGTCAGGTGACCTCGGACCAAGTGAGGTAATCAGAAAGGCCACGACATCATCTCGGGGACTCTTTGGTCCCAAAGATACTCACCGTGGTTTCGTCTTCGTGAAGCACCTGGTCATACCCACTCAGCGCGACACAGAAGATGATCGCTGTGACGTCCTCGAAACAATGGATCCATTTCTTGCGTTCTGACCTCTGACCGCCAACATCAAAGAGCCTGGGGAAGAAAGAAGGAGAATCCTTTATGATGAATTGGGTCGAAAGAACCAGATCTTGGGAACGTTAGGGTGCAACTAGGTGGCCAAATTTATGGCTGGATAGGGTTGCTTAAGGTCCCATAGAAGCGTGGCATGCCATTTGGGGCGGTCTTTCCATCCACAGACAAGGATCGGGTGAGGTTTTGGGGCAGGAGACTATAATGTACCTCAAATGACCCTATTTAGTCCATTCCTCCCTTTAAAGAGAAAGAAGAAGAAGAAGAAGACGAAGAAGAAGAAGACATAATTAAAACAGGGTCCCCCTCTTTGTTCCCTCCTGTCTCCCTCTCCACGGGGCAGCAGGAGGAAACTTTTAATTATTCCCCCCCCCCAAATCGAATCGTGCTAAATTGACTTGCCGAGCAATCAATTCTATACTGCATTCAAAGGGCTTTTTAAAAAAATCCCACAGACATTTTGCATCTTCTTCTGTTTCCCCCCTGGGGTGGGGGAGTGGGAGGAAGTTTTCTATTTATTTTTAACTGGTTTGATCCTGCAGTGTGGCTTCAAGGAAATTGTCATCTGCTGTGACAATCACATAGTTCCAACATTAAAAAAACTCCCTTTTCAAATTTCATGCTGTCTGTAATGTATAGTTTGATCTAGTGTATAACTTGACCTAGTGAGCAAGGAGAAGGAGAATGGCTAGATTAGATTATTTGTTTGATTATTTGTTTGTTTGTTTATTTATTTAAAATATTTATGTTCAGCCTTACTCCTAAAAAGGACCCAAGGTGGCTTACTTCATGAAAAAGAAACAACATTAAAAGCTAAAATTATTATGATATTTAAAAAGAATTCAATAAACATACTATTAAAGCTAGTGGATAAAAACATCAACAAAAACACATTAGAAATAACAATAAAAACAGAACAGTCCTATTCAGAAAAACACCTCTTAGAAAAAACACACCTGCTTTTTGAGCCATTTTTTTCCTTTGATCCATTTTTTAAAAAATACGTTTTTCAAAGTAATCAGATTTTTTTAAAAAAATGCTGAAGGTAATAGACTATTTTACAATACGAGGTACTAGAATGTGTCTGAGGAGGTGGACTGTATCCACAGGTTCATGGTGAAGTAAATTTGCTAGTCTTAAAAATGCCATAACATGTTAACTTTACTTTTTGTTGCCGGTAATCTAGAATGGAGCTTTGTTTTGCCAGCCGGTATCTGGGGTTTATACTGTATGACGGTGCACGACACCGGGTGCGTCGGGCGGAAGCATTGAGGCTGCAAACCGCATGGGACAGATGCCGGCCTAACCTTAGCATTTAGGCACCGCACTCACCTGAAGTGGAGGTTTTTGAATGTGAAATGGGTTTCTACGATGCCGGTGGTTTTCACCCTGGTTCGAAGAATGTCTTGCTCCGTCGGCTGATAGTCCGAATTTCCAATTCGATCTAAACTATCTAGGTAGCTGTAAAAGGAACACACCACGAAAGCTTTGAGGATAAAACGTCATATCTCTGTTGTTGTTGGCAATGGGTGCTTCAGAAAACTCTTTAGAGAAGGGGGGAAAACACAACTATAAGTGTTAAATAGATCTGAAAACCAAATCACAACACAGGAGTCATCATGATGGCTATCGAAGCTCTCCTCCAAGCAACTTGGTCAACTGTCACTCTCAGATGTCTCCTTGCTTGTAAGCCTAATGAGGCAGGGACCTATTCTTTCATTATAGTGGGACTCCCCTATCTGCAGGATCCGCATCCATGGATTTGCTTATCCGCTGTGTGGAAATATTAAATAAAACCTCCCTGAAATATATATTTATATGTATTTACCAGAATGTAATTTCCAGAAACGTCTACTAGAGGGAGCTAGAGACCATGCTATGTATAGGGTTTGCTGTTATCTGCCTGTTGCTGTTAGAACTCTACATTTTACAAAGACCCTTCTAGTACTGGTTTCTATGCATGCTGGTCTGCTAGCAGTCATTTATTTAATTTTGGTGATTCAAGTACACCATACAGGATGGTGACGTTTCCGCCATTATCCTGGCACTCTCCCATCGCCCTCAGCAAACCACACCTGCTCCCTCCTCAGAATAACAGTCATGTTTCAAGACCGTCGAGAGGACCGGGAAGCAGCCCCGCTTTGTCCTCCCATCCTGAGGGTTTGATCCGTTCGTTTGAGAGTGCCTCTGCACCGAACCTGCTTAACCATCTGAGCCCCCTCTTCTGAACCGCTGCATGAAAGGGAGAGAGCCAACTCATCAGAAAGCGAGCCGCTCTTGGCTTCGTTGGGACCCCCTTGGCTAATTACGTTCATTATTCATTTCCAGGAACAAATTGCAGAGAACTACATCTCCTGTGGAAATGTGCAAGGTCTGCATGGAATTATCCCTCCGGTACCCTTGGGCAAGCTTTTTTAAAAAGGCGTTCATCGCCCTTTGGTGACAGAGGCACCCACCTTTGATGAAGCAGCAATGGGTAGGATAAGGGTCTGGGGAGGCTGAATCTTTGTCACAAAATGCCTCCTTTCGATTCCTTTCAGAATTACCCATTCGTCTGCCGAATCGCAGTAGCTGTTGGTTTTTGAGGGTCTTTTCCATGAATGAGATTAGGGCCCCAACGTTATAAATTCCTTGCGCTTTGTATCAGTCACTTTGCCAAAGAAACACGGGTCCGACTGAGATACAAACAACCCCCCCCTCTTTTCCCAGAAGGACGTTTTAACATTTAGCCAAGTTCTGTTATTATATTTACGACTTATTGCACGTTTTAAGGACATACACATTGAGACACCCCCGTGAAAAAAAAAAAGGAAAGGCGCAACCACACAAGAATGAGAAGACTGCTCCTTTATTCCTATCCACAGCAACAACAAGAATTTTCTCTCTCTCTCTTTTGCATGAAAGCCCCTTATTCTGCCAAAAGTTCAAGTGATAAGTGCACACCAGCGACTCGACTTAGACTCAACTAGGGCTTTTTTTCTTCAATGACTCAGACTCAGGTTGCGACTCAGAACCGACCCACCCTCTCCCTTTTTTTCTGGGGGAAAAAACTTGTTTTCAATAGGGACTCAGGCTTGGGACTCGGGACTCGGAGGAGCTTGGTACCGAAGGCTTGGACCATGACCCAAAGACTCGCCAACTTCCCTGGAAGCTGCCACCTCATCTGTTTTGGTCTTTGGATGCTGTACTTGGCTCCCAGATCTGCAGTTAGTGGAGTCCAGTGACAGCTTGCCGAGATCCACTTGGACAAGCTGGCGTTAGAAGAACCCATCTCTGCCCCTCCTCCCGCATGTATTGCTAACGTACCACAAGGAAAAGACACCTTTTCTGCTTCGTTTATGAACTCTTGGCATGTTCTGGTTGAGGTGACCTTGGGCCAACCTCACCTGACTCCCTAGCAAAGCTTTGAGAAAGATAGCTGATTGTTTTTTTTTAGCTATTCGGACAATCCCTGTATGCCTGCTATGATAAAATGAAAATCCTGGAACCAAGCTGAACTGTTTCCATGTTGAGAATATGGAGACCTTCCAAAATGATGGACCAAATCATGTAATACTAGACAACTGGGAGGACATTAGCCTAAATGATCATCTCTACAGCTGCCTCAAGATTAAAACAGCAGTTGATGCAGTGGAATGAGACAGACCTGCTATTATCAAGAGGAAACATCTGTCATGCGGGCTCATAAAGGCTCATTCTGCCAGCAAAGAAGATTTCATCCAGGGATATACAAGAAATCCACCCACTTTGCACTCGCTGTACTGGGAATTGAGTTGCACTCAGGATCCCCAAATTTCCATATTGCTGGCTACCTCTGGTGGCCTCTGATAAAATAGGCACCTTTCAAATGTGTGGTTAGACAAATGCATCCCTTTCAAATATTTGGAAAAAGAGAGAACATAAGACAAGCATCCATTGCCACGGGGAAGAATACATGCAAGCAATTTAAGGCCAAAAACCTGTTGCACACTTACGCAAAAGGCGTAGGATTTAGCGGTGCATTGCCTAAGTTAAGAAATTTCCGTAGGCATTGCATACCAGGTTGTGCAACTCAGCATGCAGCAGACAATGTCTGTGGAGATTTCTTAACTTACAGCAGTTAGCTGCTAAAAGTTATGTCTTTTGCCTAACTGCATAACAGGATTTCAGCCTATATGATCTTGAACCAAGACTGGAACTAGGAAGTTGCCTTCACTAAGACAATTTTTTATTCTGGCAAGGAGGACATAATGAAGCTACATTTAAGAAGGAACATACTAAGTGGGAATAATATCAATTTTTGTGTGTATTGTCAAATACGGAATTTGATAGGCATATATGGCAGAAAAAAATGTAACTTGAATGGAGTGCAAAGATGTTGCTTTACAAAATGAAAAGTCCTAAAATAAAATTAAAAAGAAAAACACCAGGGTATAAAAACAGAGGTTTCCATCCGTACGTAATGAGCAATCTTTTCTAGTTACTTCCTAGCTACTTTATAAAGGAAGCATTGCGAGTTGAATTCCCATTTCAGGCCACTCTCTCTTGCCAAGTGGATGATTTTTTAAAAATGAAAATATAATAAAAAGGAACAAGTAATGTAACAAGCCACCTCCTTTCAATTAAAAGCACCCTAATGAGTAACAATAATTAATCACTTCCAAAACACTGTAATGAGTAATGGGGATGAATTACTTGTAAAAAAGGTAATGTCATCAGTTATGGAAAAGTTATACACAACGTAGGCCTCTCTCTCTCTCTCTCTCTCTCTCTCTCTCTGCACGCAGAAAAGAATAGATTTTGGCCTACACCCAACCCGTAAACTCAGTGGAAGGAGGCAAGGATCTGACACGGTGATGGGAAAAGCAGGAAATCACAGGTGCTGGACTGATAGAAATATTTACAATTGATCACTGGATGCCCACATGCTTAGATCTCCCAGCAACTACATACTAGGCACACATGAGAAGTGGCCACTGCGACCACATCACCCAACTTCTCAGATTCTCCGAGGGACAGACGGTTGACTGCAGTCAAGGCGCAACCACGCTCAGCTGGAAGGCCCATAGCTCTGACTCAGCGCAGCACCACTTCTCAGATCCAAAGGCTGTGCATGACAAGAGAACTAAGCTCAGCACTTGGGAAGCAGAAACCATGTGCCAAGATATGCAACCTTCTCTGGAATTATGTAAACAATGGAAACTGTCTGATCCACGTTACATAAGATCTCTTAATAATAATAATAATAATAATAATAATAATAATAATAATAATAATAATAATAATAATAATAATAATAATAATAATAATGTGCCATAGTCAATTGTGACTTATGGCGACCCTTTCCAGGTAGAGAATACTCAGAAGTGATTTACCATTCCCTTCTTCTGGGGTGTGTCCTGAGACTGTGCAGCTTGCCCAAGGCCACCCAGGCTCGCTCTACTTCACAGGAGACACAGTGGGGAATCGAACTCCCAACCTCTGGCTCTGCAGCCAGATGCCTAAACCACTGAGTCATCCAGCCAGCTTTCACTACATTATATCCACAGTAGCCTTAAGAACGTTGGCCAGCTTTGCAATATCTCACTCTCTATGCTTCTCTTCTGTTCCGGCCGCCAGCTGGAAGGTCGTGATGTAAATTAATCTCTCCCTCTCTCTCTTTCTTACAGTCAGTGCTTTATCCTGGTTCACCGGAAAGGTCAACCAACCAAGATCTCATTGGGCCATGGCATGGTGGTGCCACGGGCCAGCTCTGTGCAAACCTGACTTCCTGCCAGATTGTGTGACTTCTCTTGCCATCTCGTGGCCCGTATGAAATGAATTCCTGGCCTCCATCCAGTGCAACCCTGCGAGCGGTCTGCACAGCCCTTGATGCCGACATATGGCGCTCCCCTCCTTAATAAATACAGCACTTCCTTCTTTTGGTATCAACACAGTGGCATTCTGAAGGGTTGGTTTCAGGGAACCCGAATGAAGTTTGGGTTTTAGAGTGGCGTGGCTCAGTTACTTCTGCTGATTCCTCCCTTGGTTGTCTCCTTGATGGCTTTAAGTTAGTGGGGGCTGGAGGCACTGGGATTTGTTAGTCTGTGCCTCCTGATGGTGCCATAGACAGACAGACAGACAGACACACACACACACACACACACACACACGCACGCACACTCACGTCTCTGTGAGTGTGACACAGCTAAAATGAGCAAGTGCAGAAAGCGAGGGTGCAAAACGTTTTGCTCCTCTTTTACAACCTGCCGAGGAATCACAATTGTCTCCCAGGATTCTCTTGAGCGTCTGCTGAGTAGAAATTTCCCAGCAACACGGCAGTGTGGAATCGCACAGCTTGTTCAAGAGTCACTGTTGTCCAAGGGAAGGGTTGGTTTTTCTTGGGGAGGCGGCTGCTCAAGCGATGACAAAGTTTGCATGAACACTGGAAACCCATGTGACTGCACTGGCAGGATTTTGCACTCAGCAGAAGCTCTCCAGGGTGCTGGCCAAGAGGTATTTTTTCTCTTGTTGGAAGTACAGGGATGGTGACTGATTGGGTGCAGGCTTGTCTGAAGAATGTGATGGGAGCTGTCCAAAGTCCTGAAGAGTATCCTCCAAGAGGTTCAGCACTTTGGCCAGCTCTTTTAAAGTTTGAACTAAAACCCGGGGCGGCTTTGCTAGCACTGTGGAATTGGAGTTGCTAGCCTCTGTAGCATTCAGAATATCCTGCTGGGATTTGGAGAATTGAAGGAAGGGAAGGGAAGGGAATCTTCTTCCTTCCCAAATCTCTCTCTAGCCCCTCTTTAATACACTCCTTTTGTAATGTAACAGTAACTTTTAAAGTTACTTTTACATGTATGCATTGCTCTCTATCTCAGTCCTGTGCTGCCAATGATGTTGAGAAGGCACTCTCCTTTCTACCCCCCTTTTTTTCGGTATAGGAACAAACTTCCATAACAACCAGCTATCTGAAAAACAACATTTATTTCGTTGTTGTGGGTTTTTCGGGCTCTTTGGCCGTGTTCTGAAGGTTGTTCTTCCTAACGTTTCGCCAGTCTCTGTGGCTGGCATCTTCAGAGGACAGGAGTCAGAACTCTGTCTGTGCTCTGGTGCAGTTTGTTTGGATAGTTGAGTATTTATAGCTGTGGGATCAGCTTTTGTCCTTTTCAGGAGATGGGTGATTGTGGTGATCAGCATGTTTTTTGTTGTGGGTGTAGAGTGATAAGAGGGAGAGATGATCTGTCACTGTGATTGATGGGTGTCGTTAGCTGGTCTTCTGTGTGCAGTGATCCTTGTAGCTGGGTAGAGTTTGTTGACCTTTTGCAGGCTGTATTTTTCAGTGCTGGGAGCCAGGCTTTGTTGAGTTTTAAACTTTCTTTTTTTTTGTTGAAGCTCTGCTGGTGTTTGTGGATTTCAATGGCTTCCCTGTGCAGTCTAACATAATGACTGCTGGTGTTGTCCAGTACTTCAGTATTTTGAAATAGAATTTCATGTCCAGAGTGTTTTAGGGCATGTTCAGCTACTCCCGATTTTCCCGGTTGTTTTAGTCTGCAGTGTCTCTCATGTTCTTTGATTCTGGTGTGGATGCTGCGTTTTGTGGTTCCAATATATACCTGGCCACAACTGCAAGGTATCCGGTATACTCCTGCAGTGATGAGGGGGTTCCTTTTGTTCTTTGCTGACCGTAACATTTGTTGTATTTTTGTGGTGGGCCTGAATACTGTTTGTAGTTTGTGTTTTTTCCAAAAGTTTCCCCATGCGGTCCGTGACCCCTTTGATGTATGGCAGAAATACTTTATTTGTGGGTGGCTGTTTTTCCTCTTCAGTTTGGTGTTGTTTTCTTGGTTTGATGGCTCTTGTGATTTCATTTTTGGAGTAGCCATTTGCCTGTAGGGCCCAATTCAGATGGTTGAGTTCAGTGCTGAGAAATTGAGCTTCACAGTTCCGATTTGCACAGTGTACCAGTGTTTTGATTATGCCTCTTTTTTGCTGTGGGTGGTGGTTGGAGTTTTTGTGTAGGTACCGGTCTGTGTGGGTGGGTTTTCTGTAGACCTTGTAAAGTATTTCTGCCATACATACATGTGATCAGGGGAGGTGATGGTGCATCGGGCTGTCATCTGAATGCGCCACCCAGCTGCAAGTGTTGAGTAATGGCTAAGGGGACCCTAGTGTGCCAAGCAAGGGAAGTTTCTGTTAAAGAAGTCATTAGCTACAATTACCATGCCAGAGTTCTTCCCGCTCCCTGGCAATTAGTTCTCATCATAGCGACTGCGTAAAAAAGAGAGGGACGGTCAAGGTGCCCACAAGGCAAACTCCAGAGACCATGTCATACCTTTAATAGGCCACTCCAAAATGCAAAATATCTTTGCAATATTGTTCTAATCTTTAGGTTTGCTCTAAAGAAAGCCCTGCTGCAATAAGGGCTGGGAAGGTTTTTTTAAAAATTGTAGCTCTATTTTCCTTTTTCATCAAAGGAGCAATTATAGTTGCTTGTTTGGAACTTAAAAAAAAACCAATTGGAACGATGCCAGCTGCTGACTTATGGTAGAAAATATACTCTTTCTATGTCCATTTTGTTGTGAACACAGCTGTGTGTGAGCCAGCTCTTGAACCATGTGATATTCCTGCACCGTGGCCCACTAAAATGTCAAAGTAACCTTTGGAAGACAACATAGCAAGAAAAAAGGAGAATACGGGAAAGAAAGTCCTACAGTGGAATCCAATGAACTACAAGAGGAAAAAAAGAGATTTTTTTTTGGAACAGATATAGTTAAACTTTCTCATCCTGTACCTATGGGATCAAAAGAATCTTCCCAACAAGAGACCATGGGCCAACAGATCTATTGGGTTCTGAGATCAGTTTCCCAAGAGTTTCACCGACAGGTGTGTTCATTGCTGAGTTTGTTAGTGCAGATGGGAGACATTTTAATAAACACAGTACGCCTTTATTTGCATTGATTTTCCACTTAGCATCTGGTTGGGAGTTCGATTCCCCCTCGGGGCCTTTCATACAGGTCAGAATTCACAGACTTCAATATCGACGGTCCAAAAAGACACAATATTATAAGACTCCTCCCCACCAATGCCTTCTAAATATAGGAAACACAACTGAGGAAGTTGCACCCAGATTTGAACGAGAAAATATTGGATCGTGTAGCTCAACGACATTGGCCCAGGGTTTTCGGACTAGAAAAGGGTGGCGACTCTGGGTTTGTACGCTCACTCTCGAAAATTGTGATGAGGTTTCTCTATTTATCAGTGAGGAAGAGAACAAAACTTACAAATCTGGTTATGTTACGCAACAGGACTTTGGTCGACATGTTAGATTTAATGCATTGCTTTCTTTTTAAAAGCAAATGCATCTATGGTTCAGAAGGACCATGTTTTAAAACACTACTATTTAACGTTAAAAGGGACGTGGTGGCGCTGCGGGTTAAACTGCAGAAGCCTCTGTGCTGCAAGATCAGAAGACCAGCAGTCGTAAGATCGAATCCACACGACAGAGTGAGCTCCCATCACTTGTCCCAGCTCCTGCCAACCTAGCAGTTCAAAAGCATGTAAATGCGTGTAGTTAAATAGGTACCACTGTGGGAAGGTCACGGCGTTCCATGTCTAGTCGCGCTGGCCACGTGACCACGGAAACTGTCTACGGACAAACGCTGTCTCTACGGCTTGGAGACGGGGATGAGCACCGCGCCCTAGAGTCAGACACGACTGGACTAAATGTCAAGGGGAACCTTTACCTTTACCTATTTAACATTAAAGCTGTTGCTTTCAAAACGGTGTCCTTAATATGCACCTGTCAAGCTCTGAAACCCTTCACGCTTAAAAAAAATAGTGTACACATGAAAGAAGGACGGAAATGGGTGCATACAATACAACAGGACACCTGCATCCGTGGGGGATCGGTTCCAACCCCTGCCCCGGTGGATGCTGAAAAACACAGATTAGAGCAAACACTATTTCTCTAGGGAACACGATACAGAGCATGGTCTCTGGCTTCTTCCAGTGGCCAGTTCAGGTAACTTCATCTTTAGACATATATATTTCTATAATTTTTCTTTTAATATTTTAATTATTTTCGGACCGCGGACAAGTGAACCTGCAGATAATGAGTTGGCGGATAGGAGGGGGCCTACTGTTGTTTGTAGCTGCATCATCAAGTTTGGGGCATGCCAGAATACTCACTACTGAGCGGAGTCATTGAGCTGATATTCTCGGGACCGGTTGAAGCATTCCTGGAGGCCTGAGTCTGCCCAAAGTCTCATCATGGCCGACAGCAGCTCTGGGGAGAAGGGCTCTGTGTCCTCCATCCGACTGACCACATCACAGACCATTTTCGCATCAGCCTATAGACGGAGAGAGAAAGAGAGAGGAGAAGCCTCCGTCACATGGGTAAATTGCTACGAGAAAAACTCTGTTGTTTCCCAATTTGCTTTCCTTCCTATAATGGTCATTGCCTTCAGTTTGATTTTATTGTTATTTTTAAAAAATGCCATCTGTTTTGTGATGAATTTCGGCAGTTTTTCTTGTCCCCCTTTCTGCCCCTGCCCCGTCGATTTCAAACAGAGATCCAGGTGCCTTTCAGTTCATGCAAACTTCCGTCCTTTCTGTGTGACTGACATGAAAAATTGCAGGCCTTTTATTTTATTTTATTTATTTATTTAAAATATTTTTTGCTCCGCCTTTCTCCTTGCGAAGGACCCAAGGCGGCTTACAACACTGAAATACAATATTGAAAGTTGAAAGCAATGAATATACAACGGTGGTTAACGCCAGGCAGCCATTTTAAAACACCTCAAAAAGTGCACGGCACAACGTCTGTTTGATAACATCTGAGTGTTCACAACAACAAAAGATATTTTTGAAAGTCTCTCAAGAGCAAGTCTAGCGATGCGTTATTGAGTGTTCATCATTCTCGAAAGAAAATAGTGCTTTTTATGAGTAAGGCTCTGCAGAATGAGGAAGACGATTCACCTTCTCATGGATCTATGCTCGAGACCCCTTGTGCAGTCTGCCCATAAACAAAACCATCAAATATAACCACAGATAATAAAACGCACAATACCTATGTAAGCTTTGTAAATGCTATCCAGCGCTGGGAACACAATGCAATATGGAAAACTGAGCATTGTAATAATGCAGCCCAGTGGCAAATTCAGAAGTGCAGGCTTCACCTGTTCATGATCTAAAACAAACTGTATAGTGTGATATTGTGTGGTGTGATACAGTTCACCCTACTCACAACCTCAAACTGGATCCAAAACTACAGACAGCTGTGTCCATCCACATCAGCAAACTAATGTTAATAATTTTCAGTTCCAGTAAGAACAGGTCTCTTGGGTCAAAACCAACCAACCAACCAACCAACCAACCAACCAACCAACCAACCAACCAACCAACCAACCAACCAACCAACCAACCAACCAACCAACCAATATTTCTCTCCTGTTGGGGACATCATTATCCACAGGGAGGTTGCAATCCTGTTGCGCAACTCCAATGGTGGTGATGTCATCACTCATGGATGTTACTCTTCAATTCATTTTAAGTCAATTCAATTCAATTCAGTTCAGTTCAGTTCAAAGCTTCCTGTCCCTTCCCCTGGATTCCTGGGCTCCCTTGGGAACCCATTTAAAGAAAACTTTGTGACCCTCAAGATGGGTGGGTGGGAAGAAGCCTTTAATATCCAAAAAAATCACTACTGGCTGATCTGCCCAGGTACTCAGCTGGAGCAGAAGAGGAAGGTGCTCCCATCTTCCTGCTCAGGTAGCAAAACCACTTGCAGCAGCTCTAACGGACATTGAACCAGCATGTAGATGTTACTTGAGGAGTTTCTTTTGGGGGACTACACCGGTACCAGTATCCTATACACATCATGGCTGTAATTCACCAAAAGGAACTTAGATCACTTTTAGGTACCCCACAACTGCTATGAGATTAGAGGGTAGGATCTGTGGCACGCACAATTAAGATATGTAAAACACTCTCCAAATGTAATTCTCTCTTTTAGAAGAGAGAGGGTAAGCAACTCCAATGAATCTAGGGGAATCATGCCCCCCATGACTTTTTATGGGCTTGACCATAATCAAAAGTACTTTTCCGTTTAACATCTCCCACATGCATATTTTCAGCAAATTCTTCCTTTAAAGAAGAATTGTACTTAATGGACAATGGCATGGTGGTGGTAGGGGGTTGTTCAGGGGCTGCAAAAACGGGTATGGACCCCACACAGCCTTCTGGTGCATGTCCTCCTGTCCCTGTTTTAGAGCAACCTCTTCCATCCTCCACACTTTGGGCTGCTAACAAGCTTATCCTGCAGCATCACCGTCTCTCGCTTCCTCTCTGCTTTCCTTCTTCCCTTTTTGCCTTTCCTTGCAGCATCACTGCAGTTCCCCCCCCCCCCGCCACTCCCACCGCAGGTCCACTTTTTGGCAACATTTCCACATATCGCTGTAGCTCTGCTGAGGAAGCTGTTTGCTAGAATGTGCCCGGTGGTTTTATTTCAACGTCAGGAACCCACGTTTCAGAGGGGCGGGCGACGTTGTTCGCTAATCACGGGCTAGATGCACACGCCTCCCTAGCCAAGCAAGGACGTGATGTGATTTATGGCAGCATTACTATAATTTGAGGAAACTGCACACCCAGGAAAATAATGAGGGATTTGATTATAATGAGGCTGCGGTCAACAGTTGGCAGTGAACAATAGCTCCGAGCCCATGACTTGCTCAGCACAAAAACCTTTAAACTTTAAAAGACAGAGGGAACAAGTTGTGTTTTTACAGCTCCCTTTGAACTTGCTCTTGGATTGGTTCCTGCTCCATATAACTCATTTGTTCCATGTGACGAAATTACACAGGAGGAGGAAGTCTCAACTGAGCTAATGCTTCTCCCCATCCCAACCCTTGAGAGCACATTATTGCATATCTCATTCATATGCATGTGTGTAAGCCCTTTCGGGACGGCCTGGCATGGCGGCAGCATAAACACAAGGAGGAGGGAGTTCTCTAGATAAATTTCATCCCTCTGTCATGAGAGGGACCGAAGTGGTGGTGAAAGGGGCTGGATGGGGCTAGTGTATTCCTCATCTTTCCATATTTACTCTCCCCGCTTAACAGAAGGATGATATAGAAACATTGCTTCAGCTCATCGTAGTTGCACTCACGTTCACGGCAGAAGCCCTGTCTTTATTATCGAACAAGTCTCTTGATGTTTTCATGATAGGATACATGAGCAGTGTCGCCCTGCATCATGGAAAGCAAAAAGCAAAGTGTACTGCTTATACACCGCCCCATAGCGCTTCAAGCACTCTCTGGGTGGTTTACAAGTTCATTATGCAGGCTACACAGTGCCTCCCCAGCAAGCTGAGTACTCATTTCACCGACCTCGGAAGGATAGAAGGCTAAGTCAACCTTGAGTCGGCGACCTGGGATTGAACCCCAGGTCTCGAGCACAGTTTTGGCTGCAGTACAGCAGTTTAACCATTGTGCCACGGGGCTCTTGGAAGTTGTTATCCTGTGCTGGACTGAGTATCAGCAAAATCCATCAGCAGAGGGTTGGGAGCATTGTTCAACCAAACCCCTCAATATTCTCCTCAGCACAGTCTCAGCCTGCCTTCCTTCCTTCCTTCCTTCCTTCCTTCCTTCCTTCCTTCCTTCCTTCCTTCCTTCCTTCCTTCCTTCCTTCCTTCCTTCCTTCCTTCCTTCCTTCCTTCCTTCCTTCCTTCCTTCCTTCCTTCCTTCCTTCCTTCCTTCCTTCCTTCCTTCCTTTTGTTTTAAAAAAGCCCCAATTTGAACCAAGAGCACGCTCTGAAGAATACTTTACAATATTTATTGCTTTTATATGCCACTTTTCCTCTAAGGACCCGTAGGCAGGCTGTATGACTGCCTTCTTCCCTGTATTCTCCACACAAAAACCCTGTGGGGTAGATCAGACCGAGAGAACAGATGACTGGCCTAAAGTCATCCAGTCAGTTCCATGGCTAACTGAGGATTTAAACACTGGTCTCCAGAGCTTGAATTTAAGATGCTCATCATGATATGCCACCTTTCCCTCCCTGTACTCTTCCTTCCCTGCTGGCGGCATAGCTGGATAGCTCAGTGGGGTGGCTCCACTGTATTTTTCAGTTTGAGCTTCACGGGAGCTGTCCAAGGTGGCCAACTTATTTTGGGATGGGTTTCAGCCCCTGAGAAATCTCCCATACAGCACAGACTTAAACCCAAAGTCCATTCCGTGCCCCCGGTCACCAGCTGTCTTACAGCTACCTTGACAGGCTATACACACTCCTGCAACCCCACTGCTAATTTTTTTCTTATAAGATATATATATTTTTAATGGAACCTGTAGTGGCCTTTTAAATATATATACATATATTTATGCTTGAAGATAACATGGTGGCCTCAAAAATGGGGGAGGGGGGAATCCCTCTCTCTGTCCCTTAAAAGATGCAAGCGGATTTTTTGAGCTACAAGGTTTATCCAAGAAAAATATGAATTGGTGGATGTGTGGGAAGGGTGACGGGTTGGTGACAGGCTGCATTTATCCACCCTGTTCCACACCCACTGTTAGAGAAGTATGACAATGGAATCAAGTACCTCAGGGAAGGTGGTGAGCGCTCCAATCCTGGAGGTATTCAAGAGAAATGTGGACAACCCTCTGTCAGATCTGCTTTGATTTGTATTTCTGCCTTGAGCAGGGGGTTGGACCCAATGGCCTTCTTGGCCCCTTCGAACTGTAGGATTCTAGGATTCTCTGATCTCCGGGCCAACTGGGAGCTGTAGTTCAAAGAAGTTACTTCCCTGAGTCTGAATTGGCTTCTATTGTATCACCAAACACACACACACACACACACACACACACACACACACACACACACACACACACACAGAGAGAGAGAGAGAGAGAGAGAGAGAGAGAGAGAGAGAGAGAGAGGAATCTACACACAACGCACGCAACCATCCGCAGAAAGGGCATGAAGCCCATTCCTTCAATAGGTGCCTTCGTTAGCTGACTTAACGAGCAATTAACAGTCCAAGCGAAGACCGTGTCCCGTTCTTTCTGAGCCCTCCAGGACACATTTCCAACTGTGAGTGACCTTAACATCTTTCTCCCCCTCTGTGGGCTCAGCAGGTAAGATTGAGAAATGGGGCCTGACTGGATTCGTTTAATGTCCCTTTCTTTCTTTTTTCTCTCCTTCCCTTGTAACTCTGCCTCTCTCTCTCTCTCTCTCTCTCTCTGTTCCCCCACTCCCCAGGCAGTAGGACTCGAAACCTCCTGCCATGTGTTGCCATCTGTACCGAAGTGTGCAATTAAATAAAACAAAACAGGGGGAAAAAAGAGAGAGAGAAGAAGAAGTCCACCCCATCTTAGCAGTTTGCATCCCACTGGGGTTTTGTTTAATGAATACCACCGTGGTATTTCAGACAGGAGACAGCTAAAAATATACCAGTGGGCACTCAAGGGACAGAGAGAATGGGAAGCCAAAGGATGTGGCTGACTGAACAACACCACAAAAAAATGTCTTCTTTTTCCTTGTCCTTTCCCTTCCCTGGGAAGGGGAAAAAACTATCTTCCCTGCTTTGCTTCCTCTGCCATCTCCCTGTCGCTGACAAAAATAAGCAGAGTTATTAATCATGATGATTTATGACCAGGCAACAGAGGTAGGACCAGCACTTTGGGCTCCCAGGACTTCGTTGGCTCAGCTTGGGTCGTGCAAGATTGTCTCACTGTCAAGTCAGACTTAAGTCACATCAGTGACTTGGCGCGGACCTGACTTGGTTCCCCCCCCCCCCCAATGACTTGGACTCAACTCGTGACTCAGAACCCACCCATTCCCTCTTTTTCTGGGAGGGGGGAAGTTTGTATTTAATAGGGACATGGGCTTGTGGCTTCGGACTTGGTGCCAAAGACTCGGCCTTGGGATTTGGACCCAAAGATTTGCCAACATCCCCGGGAATGCCTAGGGCTGAGAACCCAAAAGCCATGTTGGTTCAATGCTAAGCCAAACCACAAGGAACGAGTTTCATCCAATGGTATCAGAAATCAGAACGAGAGACTAGGTCTCAGGATGTAGAAAAATGTTAATAATCTGGATAACTATTGCTCATTTTTGCATTCATACATGATCTTTATGCTTCTAGTATTAATCGTCTGCCTTTATGAATGTATAGCAACATGCATGATACGTACTAAAGTTTTAAAACATAAAGATGATGTGAAGAATTTAAATAAAAAAAAACTGAATGCACATTCATTGATATAATACTGTCTGCAGGAATACAAAAAAGAGTAATAGCTATAGATAGTTATGGTTGTCCTGAGCTTGTTGGTTATAAATAATTTATTTCTCTTTTTATACATAGCTCCTGAAGAAGGCCATGTGCCTAAATGCATTGAGCATTTTAAAATCAGAATAAAGATGATTTACATGTTTCTACATCCTGAGACCTAGTCTCTCTTTCACTGCTAAGCCTACTTGCATTGTGCTTCCCTCTGACTGGAAAGGGATGGCTGGAAGCAGTACACACATTGAGTCAATATCCTTCCAGCTGCAAAGATGGTTATGTCAATTGCTGTTGTTTGGACTGGAACTTCCAGACATCTCCTAGAATTCCCCAGGAGTTCCAGCCCACAGACCCACACCTACAGACACCTTCAGACACCTCTATTCCACTCACCTGGAGCATGGCCTTTCTCCAAGGTTGTATGGCTGTCTTGGGCCTACATCCTTTGGTTAAGGTTCGAAAATGGAAGCTGCCATGGCGCTTCCTGGGATTTCTAGTCCTGTTGCCCGTTGGGCTTTATAGAGGGTGCCTCCCAAAGATCTATGAGGCCAATAAAGCATCCACGCAGCTTCTATTTTTGTACATTAAGAAACAGAAGTAGACCTGAGACAGAAATGGACCCTAAAAGATGGGCCTTGCTCCAGGTGAGCGAAATATAGGTGTCCGTTGGTGGTGGTCTGTAGGCTGGAACTCCCAAAATTCTGTCTGGGGATTCAAAAAAATAAAATAAAATAAATTCAAATGACACGTCCTTAGCAGCAAATTGCAACAGTCATGTTTGTGTTCATCTAGCAGTCAAATAAAGATACCAATGCAAAAGCAAGGAAAAATCATAATAATCAGGAACAAAGATGCAGTGTATATTTTAATGTGAGCTTTCGTGGATCAAGTTCACTTCCAATGACACTGGAATGAAAATACTGTATAGGAATGGTCTTTTTACATGCGGTTACCCAGTGTGGTGTAATGGATAGAATGATGGACTAGGAATCAGGAGATCTGGATTCAAATCCCCGCTTAGCTGTAGAAACTCACTGGGGGTGTGGAACTGATATAACTACTTCTCAAAAATCTCACTTACTTTGAAAACCCCTATTAGGGTCACTGTAAATCAGTTCCGACTTGATGCCAGGTAACATATTTTTACATAACCTTATAACTAAGTGACAATACAGATAATAAACATTGATTTGTTGGTATAGTCCCAGTTTACCACTTGTGTCAATAATGTTATTGTCACCTTGTACATCCGTTGCATGTGCCTACCCTGTACATACTCTGCTAATTCAAGCAATTTACAGCTTGATCACCCAATTCCTGTGTTAACGAACCATTGTCAGTCTGTTATATGTACCCTCACCTGATCACAGGTCTGCATATAAATGTACCATTCACATATTCTTACATCAGTGTGTGAGGAAAGGGCCTCGAAGGGGCCATTATGGCTTTGTTTTTGGGCGTTCTCCATTTTATTTTATCTTTGAGTTGAAATAGAGTCATGGAAATCCTATCCGTTTCTTCAGGACAGTAGCTGCTGTTTGGGAAGGGTGATGGAGGTAAAGAGCAAACAGTCTTCTGGAGGAAATGCTCTCATTCTCTCTGTAAGAGGCTGTATTGTAAAGACAAGCAAATGAATCTGAATATATGTATGTGTTTTGGAATGCCTCATGGTGCAGGGGGTTGAACTGCAGTACTGCAGTGAAGACTCTGCTCAAGACCTGAGTCTGATCCCAACAGACCAGGTAGCCAGCTCAAGGCTGACTCAGTCTTCCAACCTTCTGAGGTCAGTAAACTGAGTAACCAGCTTGCTGGTGGTGGTGGAAGCAACGTCTAGCCTGCATAATTAAATTGTAAACCACCCAGAGAGAGCTTTAAGCACTATGGGGCAGTATATAAGCAGCACACTTTGCTTTTGCCTTGCTTCTCTCTCTCTCTCTCAGCCTCCAAATAGCTGAAATGACCCCTGTCCAAGTGGGTCTCCTCAAAGAGGGTTCAGTGAAACAAGGAGGGGGGAGGAAATGGTTTTGGATTTAACCCTATTTTTACCCTTTCCCCTTTCTGCTGCTTTCTGGATCCAAGTCAACGCCCCCCCCCCCCCCCAAAGCCTCTGATCAAATTTTCCCCCAGGTGAGGCTACCGGGTCATAGAAAGCTAGAAATGAAACAGAGCCATGTAGACAGAATGCAACTCCAAACACAGAGCAGCAAATTTATAGTATTTATATTAATTTATATTTATATTAATTTTATGTAATTGATTTTATTTACCTTTAAATTTACCTTTATTTACCTTTAAATATGATACTTGTTTAATTCTTTTTTAATATTTGCACACCCACTGTTTTTAGCTTTAAATATTGTCTTTTTAATGATGTAAGCCACCTTGGGTCCTTTTAAGGAGAAAAAGCGGGGGTATAAACAAACAAACAAACAAACAAACAAATCAATATCACACACACACACACACACAATTTTGAGCTAATGCAAAGTATAGAAAAGAGGACACCGGCTTTCCAGTAATGGCAGTGTCTGCTTATCATGGGTTGCCCATTTCCAGCCTGCAGCCTCAGTCCCCCCCCCCCCCAAGACCCCATGCACTGACAAAATCTGCAACGTTAATTACACATTGACTCTTCGTTGCCACTTTTCAGCACAGAGCTTCAAACAGGCAACTAATTACTGGGTTCCAGCACCACGTGGCTTCCCAGCGTGAAGCCGGTGTCCTATAAATCGTCCAAGTGAAGCTGCATTGAACCACAGATGTGTGTACCAGGTTGCTTTTAAATAAAGAATAGGACACGTCGCCAGTGTAGCTTCTCAAGAGCCCCTTGGAACACTAATTTTAGCAGAAAGGTGGGCTATAAGTTTAATAAAATGACTCTATGTTGTTGTTGTTGTTTTTTGCTATGCCAGCTGTGTTGATTACTTCTTGGTTCTCCTGCTCTCCCAAATGCTCTGACTGAGTGGCAACAGGAACGATCTCCTTCCTTGCCATGGGCTGCTGCTACAAAGAGATGCGTCCTGAATCCTGGCGCACACTGGCACACCTCCTCCAGCAGGTGGCCCACTCAGAGGCATGGGGAGGCAGGGCAAGGAAGCCGGGGGCACTGCCTCTGAGTGGGCGGCTGCCGGAGGAGGCGAGGCAGGGAAGTGCCGAACCCCTGAAACACAAACCGGCATGCACCTCCAAACTGGCGGTTCATGCCCGCCTCTATTCCCATCCCTAGCCCACATGATGAGAGAAACCCACCTTCCAATTTTACAACTATTTTTTTTAAAAAAATGTGTTCCAGGAGGTTAAGTGTAGTGGAGTCTGGCAACCGATTTAAAAAGTGATGTGCCCCCTCTGAAGGCTTACGAAGAGCAGCCATTTCCCTCTTCCGTGCAGGAAAAAAGGAGCCAGGCTGAAAGCCAGGGAAAGAGTCGAGCCCACGGCTTTTTGCCCACCCTTTCTATTCAAACCTACATACGGAAATAAATCCCTCCCTCTTCCCCTCCATCTTTCTGAGAGATCATTCTCAGGAGCCCCTCGTTTCTTGTAGACATGTTGCCACGGATGCATTAGAAAGGACAAATAATGAGGAAATTGTTCGGACGGAATAACTTGTACCATGGCACTGTACACTCCATGCCTCTCTCTCTCTCTCTCTCCCATGGCTACTTTCTCTATGAGCAGTAAGGCTGCTGAATCTTTGTCTGGTTAATAAAAATAATGAAGGGTGGGGGGGGAAGTACTCAGTGAGCCTCAAGCCGCCAACCATGGAAAGAGCTTTGTTACCAAGGCAACGTCTTGTCTCCTAGCTGCAAAAGGCCACGGGAATGAAGGCAGCCTATGGAAAATGGATAGGGTGATGGGAAGAGGACAGCGACAGCACAGAGATGGGGGGGGGGGGAGAGAATCAAGCAAGCAGAAGCTGAAGAAGAGAAAGAGGGAGGGAGGGAAGGAAGGAAATAGCCAAATTCTTGGACCAAGAACAAAAAAAAGCGAATGAATTCACAATTAGCTGACCAAGCACCACTGCAAGGTCATCACTTAGCTTCTGTGAAATTCATGGCACAAGTCCCGGTGTCTTAACGGGGAGGCAAGGAGGGAAGAACAGGTGTGGATTTGTGGCTTGTTAAAATCAAATATTCAGAATGCAAGGGATGGAGCTGGCCTGAATGTGTTCCCCCCCCCCCAAAAACGGGCCGTCACACGGCTTTTGTTAGGGGGGAAACGCTGCAACGTGTCTTCTTCTGATATCCATGAGATCTGAGGAGGGCAGTAGGAGAGGACGGCTATCCCTGGAGGCCACCCTTCCAGAGATGGGAAATGTGTGTTCCTTTGGGCCTGCTGTCTGACATGATGCAACTGTACCTGGCATGGCCAACAGGAAAGGAAGAGGGAGGCTGGAATAAAGGAACTTCTGGGAGGGTGCAGGTCAACCAACCCAATGGTAGACAAACATTTAATTAATTCGATGTAATGTGATTTAAAAAATAGGAAAAACACTGCAATCATGTACCATAGAGACATCCTATAGAGCAGGGGTTCCCAACCTTGGGTCCCCATGTGTTCTTGGACTAAAACTCCCGGAAGCCTTCACCACTAGCTGTGCTCCCCAGGATTTCTGGGAGTTGTAGCCCAAGAACATTTGAGGACCCAAGGTTGGGAATCACTTACATATAGTCCTTCAAGCATCTGCGGGACGTTGTTGGCTTTCCAGATCCTTCAGACTATGAGTGCAAGACCAAAGGGAAGGACTAAAAATACCAATGTATTTGAAATTAAATAATGAACTAAAGTAGATGACCAGCCATATATATGGAAAGCATTTTGACTTTTCAGAATTAAAAAAAAACCTATCTTGTACAACAGCAGGAAAACTGTCCAGTGATAGCAGGATGGGCATGGTTCTCAGAGAAACTGCAGAAGGTCAGACTTGGGTGCAAGAGTCAGTCTCCACAGCCCTGAATCAGGCAGAGTGTGATGGCTACATCAGGCTCATGATCTGGGGTGTTGAAAATGTAGAACTTGCAAAAAAGTGCGTTTTGGGAAGTCCGTCTCCCAGAATCCACAGTGGCCATGCAAGACGGGACACTTTGGGGAAACGGTAATCCAAAAAAGCAAGTTTTCCCAGGTTTTCTGAACTCAGGCAAAGGCCTTTCACACCACTTTCCCTTTCAGTGCTGGGGCCACTCCAGATGTCATTTCCAAGCCTGGGAACTTTTGTCGGAAAAATGCATTCCAAAATGGCGGTCAATGTCCACCTCTTTTACACGTGGAACATAGGCAGTGTGATCTGACCACGCCAGAAAGCAGGGGAGTCAAGCCCTTCAAGTCCCACCTTGAGCATCCTTTTCCCATCTTCAAACCGGATGCAAAGTGGTAGCGACAGCCCTGGATCCAAACTTAGAAGTTTGGATGAAGAAGTTGCTGTCCATGTGTGAATTATTTCTCTTGTGCCCAGAAAGATTTGTTTAGGTCATGAAGAACGCTGACTGTCAATGCTCGGCCTGGCCATGAAGCCATTTCCATTTTGCTAAAACCTTTGCTTTGTACCCGCATCAATAAGACAGAGCTGACACATGCTCTGGTTCACCTTTGGAGATAAATCGCTGACTGCCTTCTTTCTCGACAGGGCTGGATTCTGTGGGTGAGGCGACCTGGTGCAGATGATTTACTGATGCTTAAAATATATGGCAATTCCAGCTTGCTTTTTCATGTCAGGTTGCCACTGTTCACTCAAGGAGAAGTCAAGGAAGTTTCCATTATTTGACAGATGTGACCTTGGCAGAACTTGGAATGTTTCGTTTTTAAAAGGAACTTGGTGCGTTCCTCATTACCTAATGGGAACTGCCTTGGCACTTTCATTACCATTGTTCTGATCATGCAAGTTAATTGTACAAGATTTATGCCCTGCATGGTCATCATGAATAGGCCAGGAAAATACAAAGAATTACTCGCTGGTCCCTCTAGTGAACAATTTTGCGATTGCGTCCTGAAAATACACATATAATTGCATGCAGTCAAGTTGATTCTGACTTATAGGAAGCATGTTCAGGGTTTTCTAGGTACAAGTTCCTCAGAAGTGGTTTACTAAACCCTTCTTCTGGGGGGTGCCTTGGATTGTGCAGCTTGCCCAAGGCCACCCAGGCAAGCTTTACTCACAAGAGGCAAAACGGGGGAAGCGAACTCCCAACCTCTGGCTCCAGATATTGCAGCCACATATCGAACTCACTGAGGTATCCAGCCAACTTATTTATAAAAGGCACATTACAAAATAAAGAACACATCGGTAAGAATGAAATAAACGAAGCTTTATATTCCTGTCCCTACCTGATCAGACACGGTGGCACAGCAAAGTAGAGGGCTCAGTTCTTTCATAGGAAGACCATTTCCAAGTTTTATGTGAGGTTCCTATTCCCCTTGCTATGTTTGGGGGTGAACATTCTGGCTCCTTTTACTCTGGATGGAAATTTATCTTCATATGTGGAATACAAAATTCTTGAGTCTTAAAATTTGAATGTGGAAGAAATCCCAGCTGATAAGTATGTCTGTCTAGGGGCCCACATATTTTGAGTGATGAACTCAAAATGGGAAATCCTTTGTATTCAAACAGGTTGACAACAACAACAACAACAACAACAACAATAATAATGTGCTGCGAAGTCAATTCTGACTTATGGTGATCCTTTTCCAAGTACTGTAGAGCAGGGGTCCCCCAACCTTTTTCACCCCACGGATCGGCCGGGGAAGGTGGGGCACCCCCGCGCTCGTGCGCATGTGCGAATGAGTGCACTCTCTCGCGTGAATGAGCGCGCGCTCATGCGCATGCACAAATGGTGGTGCGGCACTTGTGCGGGCACGCTGGAGCACGCACGCAGGCGCAAACAGGCTGTGCGGGGGTTGAGTGCGTGCAGGGGGTGGGGACGGGAGGTCTGTCTTCATGGCCCGGTCCGGCTCAGGCCACGGACTGGCACCGGGCTGCGGACCAGGGGTTGGGGACCTCTGCTGTAGAGAATACTCAGAAGTGCTTTACTGTTCCCTTCCTGTGGGGGGCGCTGTGGGACTGTGCAGCTTGCCCAAGGCCACCCAGGCTGGCTCTACTCAAAGGAGGCCCAGTGGGGGAATCAAACCCCCAACGTCTGGCTCCGCAGCCAGATAGCTAAACCATTGAGCGATCTAGCCAGCTTCAAACAGGTTATGGATGTTGAATTACGCTGGATACCTCATTTTCCAAGTGGCTGCTCATTAACATCTATCTGGCAGTCAGATGCAGTTTAGTCTTCATCATGCGAAGAAAAGCTGCACCTATTGAATCTGGCCACTGTGCCCAGAGAGGAGAGTTTTCTTGTTGTGCGGTTTGGAAAGCATTTGTCCAAATAGGATTGGTTTCTTCATACTTAGGAGGGAAATTGCTGGACATTAAAAAAATAAAATAAAACACAGAAAAAAGCAAACCCGACTAATTTAAAACCCCTAGCTTTTAAAAAGAAAGATAGCAGCTGATGATTAGAGTCCCTTGCACTCTGTCATGGCAAGACGGGACATCTTGTTACAAGCCCTCTGATCTCCTTCCTCCTTTGGCAGATCTGGCAGATTCTGAAAGCTCTCTCTTGTGTGCCAAGTTTCTTTCTTGCTGGAGAGGCACAGCGTCTAGTAACGCGGCCATTGAGAAGGAAATGCAGTGTCCTCTTGTCCTTTCCAGCACCAGGCCTGTCGTCATTCAGGGCTTCCAGATGGAGGTGGCCAGTTCTGCCAAGCGTCTGAATAATGTGCCAGTGCAAAAAAGAAAAAGAAAAAAAGGAGGAGGAAAGAGCCTCTCAAACGCATAAAAGCGACCAAACTGGCACATAAAGTAAGCAAATCAAAGGAGGGGGAAATGCTGTTCCTCTGCCTCAGAGATGGGAACTGGTTGAGGTTTGGGGGGAATACAACTCTCAGGATTTCCCAGCTAGCCCAGTTAGGGTTTGCTGTGGAATTCTTAGAATCAGTGGCCAATTTACATTTTTTGGGGCCCTGGAGCTTGAACTAGCAACACCCCAGATCAGGCGCCTGATGTAGCCATCACACTCCGCCTGATTTCACCGCTGTGGACACCGAGGCCCAAGGACCAGCAACGAGGGCTGGGGGGAACCACTCTTCTCTTCCTCAGTGAGGTTGTCCCACGGCAGATCACCACTTTATTTATTAATTAAAGCAATGTAGACTACAGTCGCTTCTGGGACCCCTCTGGGATTACGAGTCCTGAAGCTTAAGCTTCATGAATTTCACAGTAGATCTGCTCTTGCTTGGAGCTATAACCCTAAAGGGGAAAAAAAGAGAGAATGATTCCCATTTGTGTTGTCCTTTCCGTTTTGGCTGGGACAGAGAAACAAGGACAACTGGAAGAGCAATGAGCTGCAATCAGAAGGAAGGTCTATTCCAAAGGGATAAGCATTCTGGTGTCTCTTGTCAACTCTCCACTGCTGGACTACAACTTACACCATTACTGACCCTTGATCGTGTTGACCTGGGCTGAGCAGAGTCCGAAAAACAGGGTGGGGGATCAGTTTGAGGAGGGGGGTCCATGTTGCAGGCATCTCAGCTGCATCTGGTCAATTGCTCACTTACTGGGTGAGAAGCTTTGTTCTAAGACTGCAATTCATTCATCCTTCATATATCGATTTTCAAAAACATATAACAAGGATGAACCTTGTTCCACACAGGAGAGCTAAGAACAAAATGCCACAAAAATCTGGAGTTGCTGGGGATTGGACTCGGAGGCTGCACCGTTGAGCCATCTTTTCACCAATGCTTCTGTTTGCTTGTCCTCCCTCTGTGGTTTTCTGGACAGTGACTTCCCTGATGGTATTGAGACCACAAGGAGCCAGAAATTCAGCCGATGGGTCCTCAGAAAAACATGGCATCCGTGCCAGCTCCTGAGAAATGCAAGAGCCCCAGAATTCCTGAAGTCCTCTCTTTCCTTAAGCATCTTCTGAAATCTCTCCAGCTCAATTAACTGGGTGGCCTGGAGTGGCTTTTCTAAGACCTGAGCCGCTCCCTTGCTTTTGGAGGGCCCTGCGCCAGTTTACACCACGCCTCAGGATCCAACGCTCTGTTTCAAAAGTTGCCTCCCGATGCAATTCCTTCCCCTTCCTTGATGGCAGCGACATTAAATATTTACGCCTGAGAATCACTGATTTCTCTCGTTGCTTGCACCTACATTTTCAAGAGACCTGGAAATTGCTCGGCTTATTTCCCACCCACACTGTTTTCAGTTTAATGAAAATAGCGAATCCACTCCCACCCATCTCTCTCTCCCCCACAACCCCTCTCTGCCACAAGGGAATGTATTATGCCACAGAAGCTCAGTATCACTAAGAGGAGCAGGAAACAGGGTCCTTCCCACAGCTGCAGAGCCAGCAAAAGAGTGGATAAAACCATGCACCTTGACGCTGCTGTCATTCTTATGTGCCATGAAGTTGCTGCTCATTTACTGGAATCTTAACAGGGTTTCTTTGTAAAGTTTATGAGATATTTGTTGCAGTTTTTGCAACCTTTCACGCTGCCTTTAGGAGGTTTGGCTGGGACAGACCTTTCTGGATTAGGATGATTGTCAATCTATCCAGCAGTAGCCAATAGTTCCCTCCTGCCTCTGAGTTCAAAGAGAGTCCCACCTCTCTAGTCTGTGCTTTTTCCTTCTCTTGAGTCTGTTGAGGTCTGTTGTTGAAAGCAGTCATGTTTGTCAGTTTGCTGTATTTTTTTTCACCTGTGTGCATCTGAGTCTTTTGCTTTTTAAAACAATTACACCACTTTCGAAGAAATAAGCAGGGTCCGGTGTGTTTATTTTTGCAATGAATGTTAGTGGGTGTGAAAACAGTATTTCCATCGAGATTGTTTGATCCGAGAAGGTTCTTTCTGATTCTCAGTTTGAATCCAGGCTGCCTACCCTTAAGACTAAATGAAGGTGCAACTGGTGTTTGTCATGAAAACCATTTTATTGCAGGCTTGGCTGTCATGCCACCACATTGCTTTTTGACGTTACTCAATGTACCACTCTATGCACTGGCTATCCCACTTATAGTAGGTGGGCCTATTCTGGGCAACAAACTCCTCCCACTTAGTGACACCAGAAGGTACCCTGTGAGAAACTCCGAAGTCCATTAAAAGCAACCGTTGCCATTTACAGAAGCCAAGAGTATAGAAAAGAGATGACAGTGTTTTTAAGGATGGATGGATGGATGGATGGATGGATGGATGGATGGATGGATGGATGGATGGATGGATGGATGGATGGATGGATGGATGGATGGATGGATGGATGGATGGATGGATGGATGGATGGATGGATGGATGGGGGAATCCATTCCAGTTTTTATGGGGAACATTGCAAGACTCTCCAAGATTCGGTACACCTCTGTTCCAAATTTGTCCAGTACAACTTAGACCAGTGGCTCCCAACCTTGGATCTCCAGACATTCTTGGACTAAAACTCCCAGAAGCCTTCACCACCAGCTGTGCTGGCAGGGGATTCTGGGAGTTGTAGTCCAAGGAGATCTGGAGACCCAAGGTTGGGAGCCACTGCCTCAAATTGCATTCAAGTTCTTGCCCCAAGTCAGGTCATGTGTCTGGTGAAAAGAGAGTCAAAGCCAGACAGAATGTGCAAATACTTCCATAGGAACGCAGGGCCCTCACCACCAGCAGGCCCTCCTGCCTGTTCCAACGGTTGGCTTAGTCTACATGCACGGCTCATGGCTGGGGGAGGGGTGGTGCATACCTGAAATTCTGGGGGTGAGGCAACACTTGTGGCATGAGGTGCCCCTGTTGTTACGATGGCAACCTCGGTGCGGCTGTGTCATACACATTTAATCACAACTAGAAGCCTGTGTTACTCATAAATATGAATATGTTTTTGATAGTGAGAGATCCATTAGTGGAGAATATGTGTCCTTAAATCATTCAGAAGACAATTATTCAAAGTGCTCACAGTATGTTAGATAATAAAGCTAAAAGGAAAAGAGAAGCGGCCTGCACCATTTGTGTCTTCTTGATTATGTCACTTCGAAAGATAGCCTTTGAGGAGAAGGTAGACTAAACCCCAAGAGGAAGTAAAAGGGTGTCCCACTGGGCTTCTCTCTTGCAGAAACTCTACTGGACCAGCCTTGGCCCGAATCCTGTTGGGAAATAAAACACAATGAGGATCGTGCCAGTAATTCCCCCCGCTTTGCTGGGGTGTCCATCACCAGACCAGTTGCATGCTGGTTGAGAAACTGGTCATGCAGTCAGTCACGCAACTGTCTTGTCGTGACGGGCACCCTGACCAAGGAGAAAGCGACTTGCGTGATTGCTTTTGCTGGCATTTTTCTCCCCACCTGGATTCTCACCCTTCAGGGTTTTTTTTAAATTATGGAGCCCTTCCCTTGTATTGCACAGTCGTGTCCAAGAAGGAGGTTTCAGAGGCGTCTTGTGACCCATTGGACCTGTATCCCGAAAGGATTCGGAAACTATTTTAGAAACTAGGCACAGAAGTCGGGGAGGGAGCGCTTCTACACCAGATCATCCAAATGGTGTAGAATAGTTCCCAACCTTACGTCTGAAGTGTTCAAGGCCAACAACAGCAGAACCACATCATCCAGGCAAAGATTGTAGTGAAGATTCGTGTGGGGGCCTGGAAGTGAATTTGTTTGACTCTCTTCATTCCTCAGGTACATCTTGGAACTGTTTGGCCTAGGGTGCAAGACAAAGGGGCCTTCCCCCTTTGGCTCTTAACTTCGGTCGCAATTCCTATGGTACCATCAAAGTCCACAAAATTCAGGCACATTACAGGAGAGCCAAGGTTTGTGCTGAAGGAGAGGTCACCCTCTCTTCTGAAGATGCTGCCATCTTGAAGTCTTTCTCATCCACACCAACCACCATCTGGACACCAATGGAGAAGCTGGGTGATTCTTGGTTTCTGGTTTTGTGAGGCAATGCTCCTGTTCCAAATTCCATGACTGATCCATTTTCCCTCTCACCCAGCATCTGTTCTTCCCCAAGGATATCTGAAATGCTTTTCCTTTGAAAAAGGGGGTGGGCCCGAAAGGTAGAGTGTCGTATGCAAAAGACCGGGGCTCCACCAGCAGAGCAGATTTATCTCTCATTAACCCTTAGGGCAGCAAACAAGGTGGGGTCATCAGTGCTAAGTGCTAATTTATTATGCATTATGACTTAGCGAGGTGCTGGGTCAACAGGGCGATGCACAACTCCTTTCTTCTTCTCCCAAGTGGAAAGGAAAAGGAAAATGTTCACGATCCATCTCTTCTCTGCGGGATATGATCTCACAATGGTGTTCAGCTTCCTACGACACAGTCAGAGAAGGTTGCTTGTGGACAACAAGGGAAGGATTCAGCCTAGTCTAGAAACCACTCTAATGAGAAACGAAGGAAGAAGGGCGGTGGAGTTTAAGACCAGTGCTTGCCCTGGGTGGGAAGCTGCAGTTGCTGGTCCTCGTCATCCGTTGAATGAGATGATCACCTTACTCTGCCTAATGATAGAACCAGTAGCCCTAGTGGGAAGTGACATTAGCAGTATGCTTTACACCCAAAGACAGAAAGGTTGGTCAACTGTTGTTCTTCCAAGTGCTATTATTTGCCGACATACACACCAGGTCTAAACCATATATATATATTCCATATATATGGAAAATAACTCTCCCAACCTTCCCACTGCCAAAGGGAATTCAGAGAGATGGAGTCCAAGTAAATAGCTTTTCCACACTACAGACAAATAGCTAAAGTGGCAGGCGTATCCGTCCCATTTCCTCTATTTGCAGTAGATGCCTGTTAGGCATGGATTTTTCAACTGGGAAGCAGGAAATCCAGAAACTGGGGTAATGATTGCGTGAGAAGCATTTGCATGTAACTTGGATTTAAGTCACGCAGAGCAGCCCAACGGGGGACTTGCACACAAGAGGAGCCAGAAGGATTACTTTGGTGGAGGTGTGATAGTGGGAAAATGACAAAAACAAAACAAAACAACAAATACCTCTCACCCAATCCTCTTTTGCATCCATTCTGGCTTATTTTACACCTGAAATGACCTCCTAGGTTTCCTCTCCAATTAGCGGCAGGCCAGTGATGGGAGAATGAAGACAGGAGGGCTTTCTGAGTAGGTGCACTCTATGTTTTACAGTGTGAATTATTTCCACAGGATTACGCCCCCCCCCCCCAAGCATGAGACCATTGAAAACATAGTGGGGAATGAGGAGTAAAGCTACCAGGGCACAGAGTGTGCCATCAGCACCCCTCATTTGATACATTAAGCTAGGTCAAGAAAGGAGGAAGTAATAAGTCTGCAGTAGAGATGGGCATGAACCAAATTATGAACTGAAAAAACCCACGGACTGGGCTAGTTTGGGTTTCGGTTCATGGTCTGAACAAACTGAAACACCAAACTTCTTTCTGCATGGGGCTTCGTTTTGCTTTGGCAAAACGGATTCTACCCCATCCCCATGCCCCTGTCACCTCCCTACCACCTTCTCCTCCTCGTCTTCCGTTACCGCCATCTTTAGCGACAGCAGCCCGGCTTCCTTTCTGGGAGCTTAGACCAGTGGCTCCCAACCGTAGTCCCCAGTTGTTCTCGGACTACAATTCCCAGAAATCCCAGCCAGCACAGCTAGGGAATGAAGGCTTCTGGGAGTTTTAGTCCAAGAACATCTGGGGACCCAAGGTTGGGAACCACTGGTCTAGAAGGTAAAATGTTCAAGCCAGGATCTGTCGAAGGTACCAAGACATTAGTCCTGAGAATGTGAGAAATACCTCGATCTAAATTGCGTTGAACTTCTCCAAATTTTACTTGCATTTTCCTTGTTGCTTATCAGGTGTTGAGTCTTTCCTTTTTGAAAAAATCAGGCATTGAAATTAATGAGCTTACTTGTTTGGTGCATTTTCCCGTCATGTGGGCATTTATTTATTTGTATGTTTCACCCATTGACTAAAGCATTTATGGGTGTCTCCCTGTCAATTTTATGCAATTTAGCCCTTCTCATTTTTAAAGTATGCCTAGTCCTGCACAGGTTTTCTTCCTACAAAGTGACTTGTGAGCCTCATAAATGTGCTTTGCAGGGCAGTGGTTAAACTGCAGTACTGCAGCCAAAACTCTGCTCATGACCAGGGTTCAATCCTAAGTAGCTGGCTCGAGGTTCACTCAGCCTTCCATTCTTCCGGGGTTGATAAACTGAGTACCCAGCTCACTTAGGGGGGTAATGTGTAGCCTGTCTAATCACATTGCAAACCACCCAGAGAGTGTTCTAAGCACTATGGGGTATATAAGCAGCACACTTCGTTTTTTAAATTTTTTTTTTATCAAGACAAGAGCCAGAGGTATCCCTGGGCTCAAGGATCCTCACTCTCGCACTGTGAGCCTCTTGAGTCAGTGGTTTCTCACACTTCCGCTCGGGAATGGCAGTTTGAAGCCCAAGGTGAAAAGCAAGCTCTGGGAAGAGTGAGATCATTGTGTAAGATTGAGTCCTGATGCCCTGAAGGGCCAATCCAGAAAGAAACAGCAGGTTGGGTAAAATCTGACATGGGGTAAGGCACACATTGAAAAGGAAAAGAATGACAGAAAAAGAGGACATGATTTGTACAGAAATTGCATGCATTCCTATGTGTAGATGACGCTTGCGAAATAATGTCCAGGATTTAAAAGAAATACCGTACATCTGTTCAGTGGGAAGATACATTTAGCACCTTGGGTGGTTCCTTTAGCTCACACTGAATGCTGGCACAGATTCACTGCCCCTGTGACACCAATTTCACCCACCCCCAGGGGCTGTCTTAAAAAAAAAAAACGAGTCAAAGAAAAGCCAAAAATACCGTGTGTTGTTGTTGTTAACATGGGATTATTCAGATCGTGAGATCTGAAATAGATTGTGGAGCCACTGACTGAATCAGATTTTGGGTACTCATTATTGATGTTTGGTATCGTACCCCTCCATTTCATAAAGCTGAGCAGGACGGTTCCCAAAAGAAAACAATAACAGGATAGAACAATGTCCTACCAAGGTCTTGCCATCGCAGGGTCCTCGTTGAGGAAGGACACCTGTGCTAATTATAGTTCTTGTATTTTAATTAAAACATGATTGGTTGAAAGCCACTTTGGGATAATAGCCATATTGGAATATTCTTATTCTTCTTATTAACATCATTATCATTAACATTATCATCATCATCAACCAAAAATACAAGACAAATTTTGACTGGCATTATATAACAGATATGAGTTTTAATCAAAAATCTTAAGTATCTGTTAAATATTGGTGTACTATGTATGTTGTTCCTAACATTGCCGTTTTTTTTTTTTTGCAACTCTGATGGTGTCATTTCAGAGATCTGCAGCTGATTATACTATCTTATAAAATTCCACAGCATTGTTCCCAATGCCTCGATGACTATGGGCACCACTGAAATGAGTTTCATCCACAAGTGAGTTATTTCTATTGCCAGGTCTCTGTATTTTTAATCCCCCCCCCCCCCCCCACAATTCTTTATCTTCAACTCTGGCATCCCCTGGAATTGCAATATCAAATGATCAAATATAATTTATTTGTTCTATTATTATGATGTCTGGTGTGTTACGCTCCAGGTGTCTGCCCGTTTGAATCCAATAATAATAATAATAATAATAATAATAATAATAATAATAATAATAATAATAATAATAATAATAATAATAATAATAATAATAATAATAATAATAATAATAATAATAATGTATTTCTAATTTCTCAGCATGGTTGATGCATGAAGATGGACCAAAAGGTCAAGCCCAACAATTAGGAGTCAAAAATTTGTAGGTGGGATGACCTGTTTGCAAAACTCACTGTTTTTTTTTTTAATTTCAGGAAGCAAATTAGCAACCATGGGCAATTGTTTGAAACTGGTAACGAAAGATTTTGGAATGAGGAGGAGGAGGAGGAAGTTCCTTTGCAGGATACTTTACTAAGCCTGTTGCTGGCTCAGGAAGGCCGGTTTATTTCCTTTCTCTGCCAGCCTCACCCTTGAGATTCCCGTCTGGCTCTTCAGGATCGTCCTGGAATTTTTACGGCTCCACGGCTAGCTCCCTGAGGGATAAATTAGGAAACTGGGTTGGATGAAGTAAAAGCTTGCTCATTAGCTGGAAGGCGGAAGAGAAAATGGCTGCCACGCAAAGGCAGTTCCCGGAGCGACTGGCTCCTTTTTGCATCTCTGGTTGGGAGGCTTCCGGGTCTCTTGAGGAGGTCCGTTTCAAAGACATCCTAGCTAAACAGGGACCACGCCAGCCTGGCTCTGCTGAAGTCCCTTTCTCTCAGCTCCCATCTGTAAGAGTTACTCAAAGGCACTCCTAATACTTGCAGAAAAGGACACAAATACAGAGAAGCAGGAGGGTGGTAGTGGATGCAACCACATTCTTATCAAAACGATCCTCGGCAGAAGAACGGAATCATATGGATTTGTTTATCCCTTATCTGAAGGGCAACCTCTGTTCCCGACGTTGCCGGGCTTTTTGTTTTCATAGCATCGGCTCCAGGAAGAAGGCAAGCAACAGGGGCTGCCAACAGTTTCCATGGAAAGGGATGTTTGGTTGTGGGACATGGCAGAAGGAAGGAGGGTTTGTTTGAGGCTAACAGGGGTGGCCTTCAGATGGCAACAGATGGTCTTTGGGCTAGCGAAGGCGGAGTTTTGCTCTTCCCCAAAGTGAAAGGAAAGGAAGCGCTTCTAAATCACATGGTAATAATAATAATAATAATAATAATAATAATAATAATAATAATAATAATAATAATAATAATAATAATAATAATAAATGATTAAGAGGGAAAGGAACACTCAGCAGAGAGGCGGGGCTTTCAGAGGCAGGAGAGAACGATTGGTTAGTGCTGGATAGATTGACAGTCACTTCAGAAAAGTCCCTCCCAGTCCCTTAAACCACAGGCAGCATGTGAAGTTGTACAAAAATCAACAGGTTACTCTTGCGATGGACTACCTAAGGCATCAACCGTGCCTTATAACCAACAAGACCTCTTTAGAGCCTCACCTGGACTAGTCATGATGCAAACCCACAAGAGTGGATCTTTCACTGGGGTCTCAAGAGGTGCCTCAATTCACAATACTTCTTTTTATATACACAGGGAGGTTGCTATCAACTTCACCGCTAGTTCTGGGTAGGCATTGTTGACTCCCTTCTTCCTTGATCTTTGAACCACACTAGCTTTTCCTCAGGGACAGCTACTGAGAAGGCTTTGGCCAACAACCGATGGACATCCCGCTGTCTTCCGCTAGACGCCGTCCTCTTTCAACATATTGTTGCTGCATGTTGCTTGTTGCTTCTGCCTGTCTGCTGCTGCTATCTACTGCAGTTGACAATAGGGACCAGGTGTGGACTCTAGGTGTGGTTTATATTACAGGGCAACATGCTACCATGCCCCCTTGTAAGGCAGGCGTGGGCAACCAGTGTTGCCTCAGCAGAAACAGAGGAAGATGCTTTACGCGAGTCAGATCTTTGCTCAAGACTGTTGAGGGACTGTAGCTTCCCCAGGTTTCAAGCAAAATCCTTTCCTGGCCCTAGCTGGACAGGTTGGGAACAGAGCCTGGCCTCTTCTGTATGCAGATGATATGAGCCACTGAGCCACCACCCTTCTAGATGTTCTTCATCTGCCATCTCTCTGCTGTTTGCTGTGCTGGCTAGGGTGGTTGGGGTCCCAGTCCAATGACCTCTGGAGGGCCGAAAGTGCATCCTCCCCATTGCCCTCACTGTGTGTAGTCATGGCAGCGACAAGCAGTAATTGCTCTTCTCCACAAGGGGTCACTCTGGCACTTGCAAGTTGCTGTCAATAGGCAGAACATAGGATCTGGAGACCAGAATGTATAAAGGCTTTTATGTCCACCTTGCATGGACTAAGATCTGCCAAGTTGAGGCACATGTGCTTTGGAGTTGATGCTCATGGTCACCATTTCCAAACAACCCTCTCTGGCATTCATGTCCTTTTGATCGGATGGCACTTTCCTGGCAGGGCTGAATTGTTGCCGACAAGGCTCTGGTGGAAGGTGTAACGTTTAAAAAAGCAAGGGATATGTGAACTGCATATACTGCACAGTGAGAATATCATTTCATTTTTGAAAAGAAACTGAAAGATTCTTCATTTGTGATGGGCACAAACCTGAAAAATGGTGGTTCATGATGATTCGTGGTTGGCCACAAACCACGAACTACCACGAACCGAACAGAAAACTGGACCGCAAATCGGTTCAGTTTTGGTTCATGCCCATGGGGAGAGGGGCTTGCCTTCTCCTGCTGTGCTGCCACCACTGCCACACTGCTGCCGCCATGCTGATCAGTGTGCACATGTGCCAAGACGGCAGGCCCTGCTTCCGGGAGCGAAAAATGTTCAGCGCTTCATTTCGTTTTGACAAAACGGGTTCCATGAACTGAACCTTGAACCACACGGTTTGGGGATTTTTTTCCAGTTCGTTTTTCATTTTGTGCCCATCTCTATTTGTGCACAGAAAGAACGTCAGATTTTAACCCTTCAAATGTGGGAGAATCTCCTTCCAGCTGAAGGCTTTCAGGATCTTTTGCTCTCTGAGATCTGGTTTTGAATCCTTGTGTTGTATCTTAAGTTGGAAAAGGCAACCGGGTCTTTGGCCTGGGCTACCAGAATTGTTCTTACGGGCCATCAATTCACATGTGGATTATGGTGATGGCAAAGGGGGGTTTGCAAGGTAAGTGAGATATCTGAGAAGTGGTTCTACCAGTGCCACAACCCCCAGTTGAGTTTCTATGGCTAAGGAGGGATTCGAACCCAGATCGCCTGAATCCTAGTCCTGCACTCTATCCTCTGCGCTCCACTGGCTCTCTAGTGATATACTAGAGTCGCCTCCCCTTCTTCCTGCCCTGAGCGACTCCTCATTTTGAACACCCAAGCAGCAGGCAGGTACGACGGCCGTCTCCACGCTGGGAACTGCTTTCTCTGTTCACATTTGACTAATGCAAATGATAGGAAATGGCATTTCAGACCATTTTTGAGAGATTTGCCCAAGAAAAAGCACTTGACGTTTAACATTTTCCAATAAACAAGAAAGTAAAAATGACAGAACCCTGGTGGGGCCCTGTCTTCTTTAGCTCGCTACCTCCAGCTGTGAGGGCCTCTGTCTGTCTGAAAGGATTCACTGAAACACATTAAAAGTCTATAACCTTTAATCAAAGTCTATTATCTGTTTGAAATGATCTGTTCCTGATTCTTCAAGAAGGGTGTTGCGCAAGACGGCTCATATCATCACTGTACTGGCTGGAGAATGAGAGGAGATTTAGTTTAAGCCATCTGGTGAACAGCACCGTAGGGAAAGCTGGGAAATATGAAATGTCATTTTAAAAACATCTAAATCAATGAAATAACCTTAACGCTGCAATTCTCTAGGCACTAATCCCCACTGAAGTCAATGGGGTTTATTTCTGAGTTGTTGTTGTTATGTGCCATCAAGTCATCTCTGACTTATGGCGACTCTATGAATGAGCCATCTCCAAAATGTCCTGACCTCAAATGCCTTGCTTAGCTCTTGCAAACTCAACCTTGGGGCTTCCTTTAGGGAGTCGATCCATCTTGTATGCAGTCTTCCTCTTTTCCTGCTGCTTTCCACCTTTCCCAGCATGATGGTCTTTTCCAGAGAATCCTTTGCCTTCTCTGATGTGCGCAGAGTAGGACAGCCTTCGTTTAAACATTTTGGCCTCCAGAGAGTTTTCAGGCTTGATTTGATCCGGGACCCATTTGTTTGTCTTCCTGGCAGTCCAAAGTATCTGCAAAATTTGGTACCTGCAGCATGACATCCCTGAGCAGACGTGGGAAAAAAAATCTTGCAAAATGACTTGTTCGTACTGAGACAGGCTCTCAGTATGTTGAGATGGCTGAGGGGTTGAAGTTCAAGTTCTCCAGAGTGACAGTGAGATGATCTTTTTCCACAATCTGAGCAAAATCTCTCTGTACAAAATTAGCATACTTTCCCTTTGAGGAGCAAAGCACACACACACACAGAGAGAAAGCAAGCGTAGAAGGGCAACTGACTGATGGAAAAGTCTTGACTCTTTTGCAGTAATTTCCCTGGTGGTCTAGAAGTACTGGGACGTGGTGGCGCTGTGGGTTAAACCGCAGAAGCCTCTGTGCTGCAAGGTCAGAAGACCTGCCATCGTAAGATCGAATCCACGCGACGGAGTGAGCTCCCGTCGCTTGTCCCAGCTCCTGCCAACCTAGCCGTTTGAAAGCATGTAAAAATGCGAGTAGATAAATAGGTACCACCTCGGTGGGAGGGTAACGGCGTTCCGTGTCTAGTCGCGCTGGCCACGTGACCACGGAAACTGTCTATGGACAAACGCTGGCTCTATGGCTTGGAGACGGGGATGAGCACTGCGCCCTAGAGTCGGACACAACTGGACAAATTGTCAAGGGGAACCTTTACCTTTACCTAGAAGTACGGTCTGTTCCAGAAGCCCATCTCTTAGTGCAAGACCTCTGAGATCTTGGAAGCCATTTTGTTTGGCCCCCAACCCTGGCCCACCCCCTTATTTTTACCACTGTTTTTGTTAAAGAAAAAAAAACGTACACAGGAAGTGCCAAGGTGGCATGTCTGGTTTGTTATTAAATTTTGGGATGGGTGGAAGCTCAGGAATCCTCGTCCTCCTGTCCCCAAAGTAAAAGCCATGACACCCGTGAGTCTGTAGGAGCAGAAATAGGGAATGTTTTTTAAGGAAAAAAAATAGTTTTTTATGGGGGGGGGGCTGGGGTTTCTCCCTTTTGCTGGAGAGGTTTTCTGAATGACGTTAATGCCATAGAATCATAGAATCATGGAGTTGGACGAGGCCTCGAAGGCCATTGAGTCCAGCCCCCTTGGCTCAAGGCAGGAATCCAAATCCAAGCAGATATGACGTTTTCCCATTTTCTCTTGAATGGAGGGATCCAGCAATTGGCATGGAAACAGCACCAAATACAGAGAGAAGAGCCCCTGGCAAACAGAAGTGCATCTAAGACAGGCATATTTGTGAATTGAATTATTCAGAGGGCACATTTATAGATCTGGACAATGCCAGTCTTTGTTGCTGTGGTGCCGTCGAGTCAGAACCGACTTATAGCAACCCTAATAGGGTTTTCAAAGTAAATGAGATATTTAAGGAGTGGTTTTATTAGTTCTACATCTCTGGTTAGTTTCCAGGGCTGAGCGGGGATTCAAACCCAGATCTCCTGAGTCCCAGTCCATTATTCTATCCACTACAACACACCAGATACCTCAGTCTTCAGTCTATAATATTATACCTCTATCCTAGGCATAAGCCACTACGATAATAAGGGGGTTCTAGGAGTTATAAATTCAAAGCCAGTAACTTTTCCGCTTAGAGCTAATTCTTTTGGAACAGAATGAGCCCATTCTAGAGGGCAAGCCCATGTCAGGCAGATTTCTGGATGTGTATTTTTTAGATTTCTTTTTATGCCGGGGAAGCTCAACTTACATGTAGGTTGTGGGTTTGCTTCTTTTTTTGGTGTATGTGTGTGCTTTTTGCAAATTTGCAAACCTCTGCAAGGTGTCATGATGAAATGGTCTAAGTGAAATTGACAGAGGGAGAAAGCACCAACCCTAAAAGCATCTCATGTCAGATCTGGTGACTTGCGCTAAGGGTCATAGCCTTGAGCTGTGTGTGTGTGTGTTTTTTCCTTCATGGAGGAATCCTCCTCATGTTCCCTGAACTGTGAGGAAAGCTTTTCAAAAAAGGCAAAACAAAATAGTATCAGCGAAACGAACATTAGATCTAGATATAAAATTAACGACGGGAAATGGAATGTCTTGATTTCTCTATTAAAATATTTATTTGTCAGAATCTCTCTGGTGTTCATGTAAGAGGCCTGTACTGTGCTGGGGCTAATTGTGGCTAATTGCTGAGTTGTTGGGAGATGTCCTGGTTGCGTGACCGGTTGTGAACCCAGTTAGGCCAGTGAGATACACCCCTGGCACTGTGAGTGTCAGGGCAGGGTGACGGTGGCAAGGCAGGGCACTCACCTTCCTGGAATCCTACACTTTTCTTTAAATATATACAGGTCAAGTCAACAATCCATAAGGACTCCGACTGATTCCTGCCCCCAATGACACCTGCAGGTGCCCTCGCTTGGCACCATGACAATTAGCCACAATTAGCCGCAGCAAATTAAGCAAATCTTACAAAAACGGCAGTAGGATTCTGGCAATTTTTAAAATCCAATGTCATTTATATTTTATTTCAGAAAAAAAAAAGCACAGAAGAATGTTACTTTAATGTGTTTGGCATGCCTTTTCCTTGACCTAGGACAGGAATGGAAAAATTGGGTTGTGCTGCTGCAGGACAGAAAGATCTGTCTTCACAGTCCAGGACTTTCCCCCTTGGGAGATACAATGTGTAGGGAGATGAGCTGCTTGCATGGCGGGAGGGAGGGATCTCACGCCCACCACCTAGCAGAACCTGCAAGATGCAATCCCAGTGGGAGCCCTAAGAAATTTCCGTGTCTACCGGGAAAAAAAAAAGCAAAGGTATTTGCCCCATCCTTGTATTGTGAAAGATGTACCATTTTAGGCAGCAAGAAGACCAAGGAGTTCCCTCTTTCTTGGGCTGAGGGAAGAATTCAGACAGGATTCTTAACGACATTAATACTTCCTTTTGACTAACAAATAGCACTCAAGGTGGGTAGCAAAGATCCTTAGCACAGATGACATGCAAATCCTAAAGAAATGCAGAATGGATTAGAGGGTGAAATCATCCCTTCACCGGTTGAGTGATGATGGCCTTTGAACAAAGCTTGGTTAAGGGACTTCTAAATTCCCGAGGCAGGGCAGCAAAGGGTGGGCTTCCAAAGCCAGTCAAGTTCTTCCGTCTCTTGAAGCGGAAAATTCTACAAATGATTCTCTGTCTCCATAGCAGCAAAAAGGTATTATTATAGTAGCATCTAAGATTTTTTGACAATGGCCACCTTCTCCTGCCTAAGGGATTTGCATTTGCACATAAGGACACATTCATTGCTCACCCACTTTGGAATTTGGGGGCGGGGGGAGGATGGGGTACAGTCCTTACCCCCCCCCCCCCGGTGTTTGCTGCCTTCAGCTTGCACATCCAATTTATTTTTTAAAAATAATTTTACCCCATCGTTCTCCTTGAAAAGGATCCAAGGCAGTTTACATCATTAAAAAGACAACGTTTAAAAGCTGAAAACAGTAAATATAGAAATATTTAAAAGGATTAAACAAATATTACATTCAAAATGGTAAAATAATTAATTCTAAAAACATGTTTAAAAGCAACAAGACACAACCATCCATTTAAAGGCCCATTCAGGCAGGCCATCACTGAGGGAGAACTTGCTTGAAGAGAAAGGTCTTGGCCTGCTTGTGGAAGGACAGCAAAGAGGGGGCCAGGCTGGCCTCCAGTGGGAGGGAGTTCCAGAGTCTCTGGGAGCAGCCACAGAGGAGGCCCCTCTCCCGTGTCCTCACCAGAGACAATTGTTAAGGTGGCAGAGAGAAAGGCCTCTCCTGATGATTTAAACACCCGAGTAGGCTCATAAAAGGCGACATGGTCTTTGAGATAGCTTGGACCGAAGCTGTTTAGGGCTTTTTAGGTTAAAACGAACACTTTGTATAGTGCCCAGAAATGAATTGGTAGCCAGTGGAGCTGCTGTAACAGGGGGGTTATGTAGACCTTACAGCCAAACCCAGTTAATACTCTGGCTGCTGTGTTTAATGTCACATCCAACTTGTTACGTTAACTAATTAAAAAAGAACAGAAGGAAATCTCCCAAACGCAAGATCTAGGGGACAAAACATTTTTTTTTGTGAGATCTTAGAGGTCAAGAGTTGGCCAGTTGATGGCTAGAAGGATATGCCTCCAACCACGCCACGTTCACACATGCCATGAGGAAAACATTGGGCCAGTCAGTGCAGAAACTGGGATGACTCAGCAGAATGACTCAGCAAACCATTCCTCTAATGTTTGCCCATGCAAGGAGAAATGACAGCCTTGCTGATCGGAAACGCAGTTCAACACAAAGTGCTGAGCCGTTCCTGATGATGAACTGAAAAGTGGAATGGGATGGATTGACTCCCAGTGGCCTTTAGAGATCAACCTCGAAGTGTTTTGAGCAGAGAGGGCGAAAACAATGGATACCGAGTCTATGGGTACCAGTCACTGCCTGCTTTATCGAGCTGGTAGAAATGCACTCAACCAACTCTTCCTTTTAAGGTCCTCTTAAACCCCTCCATTGCTAAAGGCACGATGCTCTCCATGGGCACACTGGTGCCCCTTTGGAGGCAGCCGGTAGATCTGTCTGTTACATGTAAGGCAAGGACTGCCCTCTTCTTAGACCCCAACCTGGGGTCCCCAAATGTTCTTGAACTAAAACTCCCAGAAGCCTTCATCCCTAGCTGTGCTGGCCAGGATTTTTGGGAGTTGTAGTCCAAGAACATCTGGGGACCCCAGGTTGGGAACCTCTAAAGGAGAGGAGGGGTCCACCTGAAGCTGCATTTGTGGGTTGTTACAGAAGGGTAGAACATGGTCGGTTCTTTATTGCATGCTGTTTGTATTTTCATCGTCAATCAGGTCTTCCAAATCCTAGTCTTGTTCCCTAGCCGCACTGAGAAAACCACAAAATGGATACAATAGCCATTCCCATTTCTAAAGGGAGCTTTCCGTTTGTTGTTCTTTCAGTGCATAGGATATGAAATCTCTGTCCCCTTGCCTTCTGGATTTCCTGCAACAGTTATTAAAACTTCCCAGCATGGATCAGCAATAGAGATGGAAATGAACTGCTGGTTCAGTGGTTCAGGCTGGTTCTATTGCTAATCCATGCTGGGAAGTTTTAATACCCTATAAAAACATATTTCTCAGGTTTTTTATTTCGTATTTTCAGGCAGCGGATAAATGAATCAGTGGCTACTGATCCCGCAGATAGGGGGGTCCTACTGTACTTTAAATACATAGCTTGCCATTTAGGGTTACTTTCTTGTATTATATATTCCATTGCAAGTAGCCATAATCCCACGTAGGGGAGCACACATGCTTTTCCTACCAATCGCCCTCATCCATTCATCTGTGTGGGACCTAACCATGCCCCAGGCTTCCAGGTGTATCAATGGAGGTTTCCCCGACCTCAGCTCTTAGCCCGAGAAAAAGTGTGAGATAAAAACTGGGAGCATGTGCATCCAAGGAGGTTAAACTCCAATCAGGCACAACAACTTTGATCTTAATCATATCTGCTTATTGCAAGCTAGAGACTCTGATCTCGTGGGGGTGACAAAGCTACTGTACATTGGAGTCTGAATGGCACAGGAGTTGTCCAAGATGCTGAACCCTCTGCTCAAGCACGGATGCCCCTCCAGCCTAAATGACCGCATGGGTGGCGTCTTGCCATCTAGCCCTTTTGTCCTCACCTTCCTCCCCTGTTCTTCCTCACCAGAGTCAAACTACTAGCTTCCATCGGCGAGGCGCAGGGGGGGTGAGCAACACTTGGAAAAGTGACCTTTCTTTCAGACTCCCAGAACCACCCAGCTGGCACGATGGGCCCAACATCAGGTACCAAAGACACAGATATGAGAGAAGGAGATTTGGCAGAGAGATGGTGGGTACATACCCTTGGACCCAGGGTGCCATCTGGAGCAACCTATACACACCACACCCTCTTCTGGTGACCTCCAAATGGGTGGAGGTGGGTGGCAAGGCAGCAAAGCCATCACACTTGAAAAAAAAATCAAACTCTTCTCCCAGCACCATTTGCCCAGAGATTTGTCTGTCTGTCTGGAGAACCGGAGAGGTACATCAACCCCCAGAGCCTTTGGCCAATGCCTTGAGACCTGGCGACGCTGTGGTTATGCTCTGATTTGTTGCTCCTGCCTGTTCACTCAGCCAGTGCATTATGCTCCGGCTCACAGTTGCGTCAGAAGCTGCTGCTATCTTTGTAGCACTGAATAGGTCACACCAAAGCTCCCTCATCATTGTGTTAGTGCCACCATCTCCTCCCCGTTCTTTCTAGGTCCTTTTCGTTTTGCCTCACAGTCTCCCTGCGGCAACTCTGAAACTTCCTGCATTTTAATAATGAAACGCCTGCACAAAAGCCACCAGCATTTCTGCAACTGGAAATATTTGAACATGCTTTTTTTTAAATGAAAAAGAACAAAACTATAGAACGCTTCAGAAAGGAGCCAATTTTTCCTCCATCCCGCTCCTGCTGCAAAAATGCTTTGCTCACTATGTTGAAGAAGAATATAATGGACAATATCCTATTTCATTCTGGGCTGAAAACAGCAGGATAAAATTCAACAGGGATAAGTGCAAAGTACTGCACCTAGGAAAAAAGAAACCAGACACACAGTTACAAGATGGGGGATACCTGGCTCAGCAATACTATGAATGGGAAGGATCCTGGAATGGTCATAGATAATAAGCTGAATATGAGCCAACAGTGTAATGTGGCTATGAAAAAAAAATGCTATTTTAGCCTGCATTAACAGAAGTATAGTCTCCAAATCCCATGAGGTATCTGTTCCCCTCTAGTCAGCACAAGTTAGGCCTCATCTTGAGTCCTGTGTCCAGTTTTGGGCACCGCACTTCAAGGATGCTGACAAACTGGAACAAGTTCAGAGGAGGGCAACGAGGATGGTCAGGGGGCTGGAAACCGAGCCCTAGGCGGAAAGACTGAAAGAACTGAGCATGTTTTAGCCTTGAGAAAAGAAGACAGAAGGGAGATAGGATAGCAATTTTCAAATACTTGAAAAGCTGTCATACAGAGGAGGGGGCAGAATCTGTTCTCAATCATCCCAGAGTGCAGGACATGCAACAATGGGCTCAAGTTACAGGAAGCTAGATTTTGGTTGAAACTCACAAAAAAATTCCTAACTGTTAGAGCAGTACGACAATGGAACCAGTGACCCTGAGAGGTGGTGAATGCTCCAACTCTGGAAGCATTCAAGAGGAATGTAGACAACCACCTGTTAGATCTGCACTGATTTGTATTCCTGCCTTGGGCAGAGGGTTGGACTCAATGACCTTATTAGCCCCTTCCAACTTCATTATTCTACGATTCTATTTCATATTTATGCTATTATGAATATCAGGGTAAATCTCAGCAAACCAGTTCAGAAATCAGTGTACACATTTGCTGAGTCACTCAAGACCAAATGCCTACAATGACTTTTTTACTGGCAGCAATTCGCCACTGAGGATTTTGCTAACTGTGTTACACCAACAGGTGTAAGTAATAAATAGGATGCTGGTCAAGGAAAAGACAAATCCAAACAGGAGTAGCAGGTCAAACCGGCTAAAACTTTCAAAATTGCTAGGTTGTTCAAGTAAGTTTAGTTTAGGGGTTTTCTTTGCGTGTGCTTTGCTTATTTTGTAATCTTGGTCTGGAGTAGACATGGAGAAAGATAAACAAGTGGCTTCTAGATCAAGTCAAGCCTGAACGATCTCTGGAGGCAAAAATGCAGAAACTGAGACTGTCCTGCTTTAGGCAAATCATGAGAAGGCAAGATTCCCTGGGAAACCACTTATATATATACGCCATCAAGTCAATTCTGACTTATTGTGAACCTTTTCAGGGTTTCCTGGGTAGAGAGTACTCAGAAGTGATTTCCTGTTCCCTTCTTCTGGGAACATCCTGGGACTGTGCAGCTTGCCCAAGGCTACCCAGGCTGGCTCTTCTCCCAGGAGGCACAGCAGTGGGGAATCGAACACCCAAACTCTGGCTCTGCAACCAGATGCCTAAACCACTGATCTATCCAGCCAGCTATATACCTCTATTAGGGGAAAATGAAGAAAAAGGAAACTTAAATCCAGTTGGAATGACCAACAAGAATCGAGCCATGGAGCCAACTGCTGAATTGTGAGCAAGACCCTATGTGAATCCTACTGATTTGGTGGCTCTCTTCCAGTTGGAAACGACTAATTCGATTCAGTCTGAAACCTGGTAGGAGCTGACAGCAGCCACCTGACCACTTTCCTGTTCGTAATACCTCCAGACAACTTGTTCTCACTCAATGAAAATTAAAACGGTGGTTTTGAATAGGGCCATCTGGACGGCTCCATCTGCTGATTATGCAGATGTGCTGGGCTCAGCTCGTGGTAGATTTAGAACTGGAGGGCAGGGGTGGAGCGGGGAGTTAGAAATGTGGTCATTGATGGAGCCGAGCAAAGGAAGGCGGGGCCTCTCTTCATTTGACCCTCAAGGGCAAGGTCGCCCCATTATTACATCCATCTTTAATTTTTCCTAAGCCTTGCTCTGGCAGAAGAAAGAAACCCGGGAGCTGTTGCTAGGCAACAGGGATGTGCTTGCTGCCAACCCCACCCTCCCACGTGCTTGGGAAGGAACCTGGATCAGCGTTCCAGGACCCTCCGCAGCTACCTCGATGGGCAGGGCAGGATGGAGCATCTCGGAGCACTCCGCTCAGCTCCCTTGGACCACCCTCAAAGTAGAAGGTCTTCCCTGCAAACCAAAGTAGGAAGAGACAGCTCCTTGCCTGGAGCAGAGAATCATCATGGCACCCTTCCGTTAGTGCAACGCTTCTCAACCTGGGGTCCCCAGATCTTCTTCTTGGACTACAACTCCCAGAAGTCTTCACCCCTAGCTGTGCTGGCCAGCATTTCTGGGAGTTGTAGTCCAAGGACATCTGGGGACCCCAGGTTGGGAAGCACTGCATTACTGGGACCAGAGCTTCGGAAAGGGGGTGGTGGAAAAAGGAACATTCCTGAGATGTGATTTGCTGCTTGGATCCCCCCCCCCCCCCCCGTCTCTGTTTTGTTTTCAAATTATAGGTTTCATTTTCAGTTCGGAGGAGCTTGTAGTTTCAAACAGGAAAGGGAAAGGGGAAAAAGGGGAGCTCCTGGGCACAGCCAGCAGAGAACATGGATCAGGGGCTCTGTGCCTTGAGCTCTTGGCCGTCCCCTTTTCCTTAGACTTCTCCCATTTTTCTCTGAGGCCGGAAACATGACTCTTTTGGACTCTAGCCCCCGGGCTATGCTGGCTGGAGGATTCTGGGAACGGCAGTCCAAAACGGTCATGTTTCCAGGACCTGACTCAGTCTTCAGGCAGCAGAAGAGACGTCGAACCATGGCTCCAGGCCAACCGAGCCTCCTTTGCCTGTTGCAATGAGGGGTGGATAAATTTGCTGCACCAGACAGGAAGTCTCTCTGGAAAGAGGCTGGGCGGGGGACCTCTAAGACCTTCCGCATGCAAACCATGCACTTTGTGAGACCACTATGGCCACCGAGGTCTCCTGCACCCCCTCCATTAACAGGAACTGGGTGGATAGATTGTACCCTAAGGATCAGGTCTCTCTCACGCTCTGCCACCCACCCGGATGCCCAAAACTGCGCCTGCCAGCTCATCCCAGCATTTGATCATGCTTGAACATGCAGAGGCACGTGCTTTCATTGTCCTCCTCTCTATTCAGCTTTCCCTCTCCTCCTTGCCCCTTTCTTCCACCCCTCGATCCCTCTTCCCCCCCTCATTTCGTGGAGCCCATCCAAACTTTCCTGCTTCTTTTAGGCACCTCTTTCTCATGCAAATGGACATCGGAGCGCTAATCAGGCCGAATGGGTACAAAGTTTGTTCTCAAAATCTGCCGCTTTTAACTGCGTGGAGTTGGCTTTTTTTAACAGAGCAGGAAGACTGGAAAGTGGAATAATGGAGGCGAGAGAAGTGGCTTGAAGATCATTTTTATATCAGGCCAATTGTGCATGTAGGGATACGGGGAGAAAGATCGGACCTTTAGTAAAAGGGGTGGTCAGGAAACCACCTTTGTGACGTATTGTGATCCTTCATTCACACACACACACCCAAAAGAGAAATCTTTAGGGTTAAGGCAGACTTTCAATGAACAGTTATTTTTCGCTACCGTTTAATGAACGGGTTTCCCTTCCCAATGTCATTGTGTGGAAAAAGAATGGACCTACTGTGGTCAGAGATAAGTGGTCTGTGTCGTTCAGTCCTGCCCCAACCCTGCCTGGTACTTCATGCCACGAATAGCAAGTGCCCCCCTTTCTATATTGTCACTCAGAGAACACGCTGCTCCCAAGCTGAAAAAATGATTTGAGGAGGCTACCATGACGACAAGAGTGACAGAACCAGGATGCGGAACAGACTTCAGAAACATTGTGCTGGTTGGCCCTGTGAGGATGTTTCCTGCACAGGAACACTAGAACAGGAGTCAGATAAGTTCCTTTTTTTGGACTACAAGTCCCAGAATCCATGGTGGCCAAGCCTGCTTGGGGGATTCTCAGAATTATAGTCCAGAAAACCAAGCTTTGGTCTACAGGACTGCTTCCCAAACTTGGGTAACCCAGGGTTCTTGAACGGCAATTCCCAGAAGCCTTCACCACCAGCTGTGCTGGTCGAGGTTTCTGGGAGATGCAGTCCAAGAACACCTGGGTTATCCAAGGTGGGGAACCACTGGTCTATTGTATTTGTGCAGAGACACACAGCACCCTTCTTTGGTTTTATCCTACACTACACTTCTCTTTCCCTAATGCAGAAAAAAAAACACTTGTGTTCAAACTCCTCTTGATCCCATATGGCCACTTCTGAAGAAGTCCATTAGGGAAGAGTGAGAAGTCTTTTCAGTTCATTTTGCATGCATGTTGTCCAATATTTGCACATTTCTTAACATTAAAGGATTGAAAGAATGAGACAAGATTTCCAAGCAAGCAAAAAAGAATGAGATGAGATTTTTTTAAAAACAGAAATTGAATGTAAAAGAAACCAAAGTGGACCAAAATTTGCTGATCCAGGCAGAAGACTAAGAGCTCTTCAAAGCCTAGTTCTGAAGCCCCATGGATTATTATTCTTAAAATTAAAACACAGATTTTCAGGAAGGTGGATTCCACCTGTGACCACACATTTAATGTGTATTATCCCAGAAGTTCTAACCAGAGTACACACACCATGAGTGAGACCCAGGAGAGCAGAGTTTTCACAATAATTACTACGAATTTGCTCTCTCTGTTCTCCCGCATCTGGATATCCTTCTATGAATTGAGCAGGACATCTCCAATCAAATCTACTTGTCAATGATTAGCTAATTGTGACTTTCTAACTTCAGAGTGGTATCTTTGGATAGCTGATGTTTGTCTTCACTCCCCTTTATCCCCTTGCCCAACATCTCGCTGTCTTACAAGTAGCAAGAACATTTATACTATTATTACAATTTTCAGCCTTGAGTAGAATTATTTCCTTCCTTCCTTCCTTCCTTCCTTCCTTCCTTCCTTCCTTCCTTCCTTCCTTCCTTCCTTCCTTCCTTCCTTCCTTCCTTCCTTCCTTCCTTCCTTCCTTCCTTCCTCCCTCCCTCCCTCCCTCCCTTCCATTATTTTTACTCCCAACAATAGTGCAGCCATTTTTAGGTCATAAAAGATAACCTGCAACAATAATAGAATACTTATAAGCAAAGACATGCCCTCAATGACAAAGTGGGCTTTTTGTTCCTGTCCAGGCTGGGACTCAACTTCAGCAGCAACTGGGCTCGTGAAGGTTGGTCTGAATCTTGTGAGCTGTCTAGGGTCCTGAAATCTATCTCCAAACCATATTCAGCACTTTCGTTAGCTCCTGTGAAGTTCCAACTCAAACCCAGAGTGGATTCACTGCCTCCTCTCAAACTTGGAATCTCCCACCAGCTGCCTCTCTTTGGGCCCTTTCACAGAAGGTTTGGTGGATGCAGGATATAAAAAATGAGAGCCACTGTGCTATCGGATTTTAAGCAAACTCCAAACTCTACCATTGCCTCCAAATAACCATCCTTGTGCAGTGGAGCCATCACTTGATGGCCTCAGGTTTTCCTCTCTGCAATTAATACTCAAGCCTTATCTGGCTGTTTACTTAATCCCATATGCATTAAACATGATTGATTTGGGTATTATGGTGCACCTGCTAGCTGGGAGAACAGCTGGATGGCTGTCATTTTGACCAAATGACTTCCTGTTTCAAAATATTTACTTTCTAAAAGTTGCGAGGTTGACTTCAGTCATGCTGTACCCTTGGTACGGCCTGACAATGTTCTACCTCTGATGATAGGTAAAGGTAAAGGTTCCCCTTGACATTTTTAGTCCAGTCGTGTCCGACTCTAGGGGGCGGTGCTCATCTCGTTTTCAAGCCGTAGAGCCAGCGTTTGTCCGAAGACAGTTTCCGTGGTCACGTGGCCAGCGTGAATTTCACAGAACGCCGTTTTACCTTCCCACCGAGGTGGTACCTATTTATCTACTCGCATTTACATGCTTTCGAACTGCTAGGTTGGCGAGGAGCTGGGACAAAGCGACGGGAGGAGCTCACTCCGTTGCGTGGATTCGATCTTACGACTGCTGGTCTTCTGACCCTGCAGCACAGAGGCTTCTGTGGTTTAACCCACAGTGCCACCACGTCCCGCCATGTTCACCTCTGATGAAGTCCCACCTTTTAAAGCAATTTTATCAGTTACTCCTCAGGGACATCGCTAAATTTCACCAGACCTTGGATAAGTTTCTCTTTTGGAAGGTGACTTTCAGCATAGAGTCGGAAAGTTATAGTCTTCCCTGCTCTTAATTTTAATCAGCTCAGTAAGAGAAAGAAAGAGCCGGCGCTCCCATTAGGCAGAGTGAAGTAATAGATTTTGGCTATCGTGAAGGATGGAAAATTGCTACTCATTTATTTTAAACTATTTATTTTTACAGCCAAAAATGGGAAGAGACACCTGTGGGATTTTGTGCCTCACATACAAGAATCTGTTGGGTAGTCAAAGATACTACATGAATCTTGATGGACAGGGGTTCACTTTCTTCTCTGTCTCAGGCAGCAAAATGTATTGGAACAGTCCTGTGAAAATCTCTCTTTTCAAAGTGGATTTCCTAAGAAAAACAAAATGTTTTCTGAAAGTAGTGAGAAGACCTGAAACTGTCCGTATCTTTCTGTAGATAAGAGCCCATCCTTGTCTAGCAGGAATGTGAAGAATTCTCACAAAATGTCTTTTTCTTGACAAGATAGGCCGTTTTAATATACACTCAAAAAGCCTGCCGGGAAATCTCTACCAGCTTCCCTCTCCAGATTTCTCAGCTTCCATGCAAGGAATGAGAAAAAAGAATGTTTTGGTTTGGTTTTGTAGAAGGGGCAGCCGTGTTAGCTGGTGCAAGCATTAAGGTAAAAAGAAAATACAAATTGGAAATTAAAAAAAAATAAAAATAAGAATAAATAAAAAAAACCAGAAATGTGGTAGCACCTTAGAGACTGGTGTTTTTTTTTAATGTGAGCTTTCATGGACAAGTCCACTTCTTTGTTTTATGGCCCATGCACAAAAACTAGTCTCTTTTTCCTTTGCAAAGCAAACAATACAGAGGTAGGTTGCATAGAAAGGCTGGTGGATTGTTCAAAAATATACGAAAAAACCATCTATTGCTTCTCATTTTAAAAAGACCATGGAACCAGGCAGAAAGTATTATAGTTTTGTGTGATTTGCCTTTTTCTTCTTGACAAGGTTTCTATATGTTGCACAAACTGCCTCTGATAGTGTCCTTTCATTTTGTGGAACAAAGCACACACACACACACACAGAGAGAGAGAGAGAGAGAGAGAGAGAGAGCAAGCACAGAATGACTTTGTGATTGTCAAAAAAGATTCAAACAACTTATCCCATGTGTCTAATTCTTAAAAATCCACACAATAAAATAGTGACCATTGTCGTTTTGTGCAATTTGCATTAAAGCATTGTGGTTGTTTTTTTTTTTTTTAAAAAAGAGCATTATTTACACAAATTCCTCTTATTTGTGCACAGAAGAGTCTTTTCTCACTTTCTTCTCATACTGGAAGCAGTAGAAAGTATGTCATTCTCTTCCAGGGTGAGGATAATAATGTTGTGGTTGCCTGTCTTTCGGCACACGTAGATGAGACCAGCAAAGTTTTAGTATTCATCCCTAAGTGCCATGCGACAACACACAACACCACAAAGCAAGCTGGGAGAGAATTCTTGGGAAAACACTCTGGCTTTTTCTGAATCCTTGCAGGGAAAGCTTGTAAATACCAAGCTGACAATGAATCAAGATGAGAGAATTTGCTCATCTGGACTTAGAGGCGAAATTCTGCAAAATTGCCAGCATTATAATGGCTTGAATGGGACCACAGAGTGATGGTTTACTTCTTGCAAGGTCCTGTGAGATAAATGTGATGTAAAGAGCTAAGCTGCCCACTCTCAGGGAACAGGCCCTGCCCTCACGGTTCCCGTGTCTCAACTGCAGAGGTGCAGCTGTTGTTATTTTTAAATTTATCACCAGCACAGAAGTGAACAGCAACCGCTCACTACTAGCATGGGAAAAAAAAAACAGGGTTAACTTAGAGGTAGACAGACATCAGGCTGGGGGAATCTATTTTTCCTTCCGCTAGCTGTTTTTCTCCACCATTCCCCAAAAGGACGAGAAAGGAAGTTGAACAACCAAGCCCAAGAAACCAATACAACATTTAAAAAAAGAAAAAGAAAATGGGAAAGGTAGATATACAGGATTTAGAAACTGACACTGGGAATGTCCATTAAAAACAAAACAGGGAGAAGTCCACTCTGGAATAACAACAAAACATAAGAAAAACAGCTACCCATCCCAACCACTCCTCTCAGTCCATGATGTTAAAAACGGAGCACGGAAGAAGGCCAACAGATTCAACACAAGAAACTGTTTTTTTCCATCATGGTGCTTTCCCTTCGGAATCAGCTTTCAACAGAGGCTCGTCAGAGGGGCCTTCCCCCTCCGTTTTTAAGGAATCAGTAAAAACTGTATTATTCCAAACTGCCTTTTATTAATTGCCTGAGATGCACAGATCTGTTTTAATCTGTTTAATTTTATCAAAAGTTAGCTTTTAACTCAGGAGAGGGCTTTCTCTATTTACGCATTCGTTGCTGGTATTTGGTGCATTTATATGTGTTTTTAATGTGTAGTAAACTGCCCAGACAGTGTGTGCCCTTTGGAGCGGTATACTAACTGAAATAATCAATCAATGGATCCATCGCTCATGAGTGGTTCAGCAATGTCCCTCAACCTACAGGATCAACAATTTTATGGCTAGTAAATTCATTGCTAAGTTCAGAACTGGCATAATCAGGAAATTGCAATAAACATGAAGATGGAAAGCATTACCTGGGATTCTTTATTCCCATTTGAAAACACCTTGAAAATCAATTTCCTATCTGTGCTAGCCTTCACACCTCAATAACGGATCATTCACTCTTTTCTTCCTTTTAATTTAGGTGCCTGCCCTTAGAACTTGGGCTTTGCTTGCGGACGCCAGTCATCTCTTTGATTATGACAAGAAATGCTCAAGGAATCTTTCCTGACCCATTTGCATTTTATGAGGACACAAACACGTTTCCTTTTATGCTGGATGACATGTACTAAAACTTCATTTCACGCCTGCTAATCTTCTTTGAACAGCAGTGGGAATCTGCCAAAAGAAGTGGGGCTCCTGCTTAAAGATGCTCTCCTCCCCTAGACATTGCCATGTAAGCTAACTTGCAACAGGTACATGGACACACCTGGTTACTGGGGTGGGTGAGGCTGGAAACATGGCAGTTTGTGGGATTTTGCAAACTGTCGTTCAAAGCTACAGTCCAAAAGGGATACAATGCAGAAACATTCATCTCTTTATTTTTGTACCCCTCTTGGGGGCAGTTAAAGCCAACCTATTTTGTAGCAACCACACGACGTAAAGCTTAGTGTGAACCAACCCAGCCCTTTCTGTGTCCATCTTTTTGGTTCAGCATCAGGGCTATTCTCTTTTCTGGAGCAATGAGGGCCGCATCGTGTGTGCACGGAAAGATCCTTCTGAATGAGGTTGCACCCAGAGAAGTGGCCTTTTTCAACCCAATCCAATGTGACTGTGCTTCACTGTCTAATCGCACCCTAAAACTCACGCTGTCAAAGGATTTTAAGGTCTGGGGTATTGGAGCAGCACTGGGGGGGGGGGGGGACACTTGGTTTTGGTGGAATCCATAACTAAGTTTATGCCCAAATGTAGATCTGATGGATGTCCCTTACACCAAGACCTGAACTCATCTCAAGCAAAAGGGCACGGTTATATACTGTAAGCTAAATGATGAGAAGAAGACAGGGCAAAAAGAAAGGATATTAAATGCAGCCAGCCTCTCCTTCTCCCATTCTCCTCACTGCCTTGGATTTTTGTCTTCTAGGAATGAAGAAGAGTCCATAAATCCGATATCCATCACATGGAAACACCACAACACTCCCGGGAGAGACCAGAAAAGTACCTGAGTTCCCAGAAGGTGTTGACAGCTTCTTTGCAGTTCTCTTCACTACCAGCAGATTCTTGAAAGACCCATCTCCCCAAGCTGACTCCACTTGACCTCCAAGCACCACATTCACACACCCTCAGTTGTGTTAAGCACACAGTGACGACTGCATCAAGTGAGGTTGGGCATATACCACACAAACATGATGGCAGCTCTAACGCCACAGATAATTATAACTCTTGGTGTCACTTCTAACATGACACCCCTGGGTCAATTCACACGTGTTCAGCTAGGAGGCATCAGCACTGATCGTAACTGTGTAAGAAATCAAGCAATTTATGTCCGTGTGGGAAGAAAGCCTGAGTCATGTTTGGCTCAAAGACCCCGCAGGAAACGGTAGCACAACTATAGCCGAACAACATGGGAACAGTTGGCCATGGTACGGACAATTGATAATACATCCAGGGGCAAACTTTCAGTTAAACAATTGACAGTGATAAAGGAGATTTTAGCTAAGCCTTTTGAAGAGTGAATTATCATACAGTTCAGTCCCAAACTCAGAAAGGAACCACCTCCAGAGCAGATTTTGAATTATGAGCTGACATTATTTTTCAACAGAGTCTTAGGATCCACCTATGGATGCTACAGCAATATGTACATTTGAGACTTTTCAGTCTATTGGTGTGCAAAAAAATAAATCATCTAACTGCTCCAAGGAAGGAGTCATTCTCTAACCACTTCATAGAGACGGGACTCACCTTGAGTTGTAGGTTAGCTTCCCCTTGTGCTCTGGTTAAGTGACAACAGCTACTGTTCTGGTCTCATGCCCTTCATTCTTCATTCTCTGCTATGTCCTGCACTCGGGATGTTGTCAGACTACAGCTCCCACTAACTTTCACCATGGCTTAGACCATCTAGGGTGGATGGGACCTGTGGCCCCACAACAGCTGGGGAGCAACAGGTTGTCCACCCTCCATCTAGCATGTTTCCAAGGCCTTGTGGAATGTCTCTGGGGTGGGGCTGGGGAGATGGCCTCACGCACGCGGGGGCTGAAATCCTGTCGCTTAGCTTAATAAGTCACAGCTAGAGTAGGCCCATTGAATCCATGGAACCTACAGAGGAATTAACTCACCAAATCTCCACTGATCTAATGGGCTTACTCTCAATGCAGCTTAAAACACTAAGCAACAGGATTTTAGTCAATATGGTAGAGATAATTCTGCAAAGTGGCCTTCTGTTTTTAGGAAAATAACACAAATAAAGGGGGGCGGGATCTCATAATGCTTCTTAGAAGTATATTTTCCAAGATATTTGGCTTTGCACTAATTGTTGCTTTTTAGGATTGGGCACCTTCCTCAGCAACTGACAAATATTACATTTCTGGGTGTTCATTGTCTGCACCCCTGGTCTGCCCTATTTATAATACAGCTCCTTCTCATGGTGCAGTGGTTAAACTGCAGGGGTGCCGTCAAGACTCTGCTCACAAGCTGAGTTTGATCCTGATGGGCTTAGGTGACAAAATTTTTGAATTTTGGAAAATAGTTATATATTAGTGGACTTTCCCAGCTGCATTCAAGGTAAGAAAATAATACAGTCGGCTGTCTTGAGGCTAACTCAACGTCATATCCTTCTGAGGTTGGTAAACCGAGTACTCAGCTTGCTGGGGGGGGGGGGGGGCAATGTGTAACCTACATAATTGAATTATAAACTGCCCAGAGGGTGCTTTAAGCACGATGGGGTGGTACATAAGCAGCACACTTTGCTTTTTCTCTCAAGCTCTGTAATCAGGTACGAGGGTGGAAAGACAAATACCTCAGTATTGTGTCAAGACCCCAGAAAGAGGCAGAGCTAGCGATGGGCCGACAGACTTCTTTTTCCCTTAGGCATCTTGTAGAACATCCTTTCGTTCCATATTTGATCCTAGCTGGTCACTGGTAGGGAGCCAAAATCCTGGCCTTGGTTCCCCCACCATCATCTTCTTCCTTACGTATATTACTCATCTCTTCATCGCTCAACACACAACCTGATCTGAAACAAGTTCTGTCGGAGGAGCCAGCGAAGCCAAGGAGACTGCCGGCTGCCACACCGAAGACCGTATAGTGAGCGTTAAGACTTCACACATACAACTGTGCTTCCTCGTTTTCTTGTTCAATCTCTCCCTCTCATCAGCCTCCTCTTAAAGTAAAGCAGACGCCTTACCTGAATCTTATCCCTGAGAATTTCCCAGTCATTTTCACCTCCCACAAACATTTCCATTTCCCCCTGCATCAAGCTAGAAGAGAACGGTTGAAAAAGCCTGGAAGAAAACTTTATAACGGCACCACCAGAGGAGAAGAGCACACATTTCGAAGGGAGGAATTCAAAGCCCAAGAATTTGTGTTGAGCATCAAACTGAATAGCACTCAAAGTTCTTCAAAGGGGGGAAAAATAGTCTTGGTTTAAAAGATCATTTTCCTTTAAATAACTTACTTACCTTCTACATGTTATTCAGGAAACACACTATTTTATAATGTGAATGCAACCAAAGCATAGTTCCAGCTGCAACAGGTATAAATGTACTTTGCAGGATGGGGTAGACCAATACTGTCTGGTAATAATTTGCTTGTAGATACAACTTGTTCAGATTTCATGACGCAGTTTACACTTGGGTGTGAAATATTTCCCTCGGATCTTACAGGTAGTTTGTATCATAGAGGTGTACTTCAGATTAGACTGAGTCCTGAACCCAGGACCACATTGTGCCGATCCAGGGTGCGATCAGACAGCTGCAAAGGTGTGCATCTGATTGCACTGGAAAAGGTCACTTTAAAACATTATTCTTGGACTACAACTCCCAGAAGCCAGGGTTTCTGGACGTTGTAGTCCAAGAACATCTGGGGACCCAAGGTTGAGAACCACGGCTTTAAAGGGACAGATTTCTTAAAATGACCCTTCCGTCTGCCAAAGAACTGCTCCAGCTGGACTCCTAAAAGGTGCTTGGGCACAGACGGGTCAATCTGGAGAACATTTCCCGTGCACCATGTGATCACCCAGAAATAGATCCACAAGCAGTCCAAATTATAATCTGTTTCCCCTTGTGATCATACCCTCAGACAGATCCAGGGGTTTTCTGAAGTTAAGGGCCAAAACAGACGAATGGGCAGCTTTGGAACTAGAAACGGAGCTGGCTTAAGTGGCAGAGATGTACTGAATTTTCACAAACATTTTAAACACTGACCAAAACCAATCAAGCGACCTTGAGACATTCAGAGGGGGAAACGGTCAACCACTATGAGATTGTTTGCTCCTATGTGACAGCAAAAAGAGCAGCACTTTTTTCTCAACAGCACCTCCAAAAACTTCATTTTCGATTAAAAAACCCTTCATGCCTTGTACAAAGATACAAGATTTTGGCATAACCAGATTTCGCACACACACAAAAACCTAGTTCTGTGAATTTTTCACAAAAAAACGTGCCAAAGTAGGAAAATGGGAGTGAAAAATCTCATGACCTTGGTCACGGGGAAGAAAACGGCTGAAATGTTTTGTTCTCACCTGGGAGGACAAAATACACAATGATTGAAATCCCCCTGGAGCAGTAAATTATCGCTCACGGCTCTCTAATTGTCTGCAGAGTTTCAGAAGTTGCAATTCAGCGAGTCTGTTTGCCGAATGCTCCTTGAGAAGAGAGGAGGGGCGGATTTTGGCTTGGTGGTTACGCAAGCAGGGCATTGTTGAGATTTTGATATGAAAATGTATTAAATATTAATGTTGTATAGTTAAATGTAAAATGGCTGATTTTACCTGAGTCACTGAACTGATTGTATTCAGGTGTGGGTATCAAGGATTAAGACTTAATGTTGTACAGCTGTGGTACATGATGAAACTTTGTGTAACAGAAAACGAAGTCATGTATTTTCTGATTGGTCACAGAACTGTACATAAGTCATGTGTAAAATGAACGTCTTTATCTGCTGTAAGTCAGATCACTTTTTCCTATGCTGTGTGTTGTTTCATGTCATGCTATGCTGCCAGAGGAATTTCTATTCTCTATGTATCTATGTAAATAGACTAAGTTGTTGGTTTTACTCTCTCAGTGTCATAGTGTCATAAGTATCTTATGTGCTAACCCATATCTCCTTACTCTGCTGATGTTATGAGAATACACTTTATAATCAAAATTCTCAACAGGCATCACTTAAAAAAGAGAGAGCATGTTTTGAAAGCTACACCTCTTTGACGAGATGCATCTGCCTCTTAAGCAAGGCTGTGCGGTTGTCTCTTTCGCCCTTACGTGGGGATCACCCGAGGGGGACTGAGTGGAAATTCGCCGACTTCGGAAGAGACAAGTTCACGGTTTGGAGGATTTAATGGTTTTTTTTTTTTTTTTTTTTTTGCAAAGAATTTCTACCAACAAGATCTTGACTCACCCTTCTCTCTTTATCCCCATATTCTATGCCGAGGGTGTCCATGGCACGAACAATGGCTGCCAGTGACTGGATCGTGTTGCTATAGACCACGGGCTTGTACTGCTTCACGTCTTCCCCAGAGAAGCCATCTTCATGGATGATCCTGTTTTTTTAAAAAAAAGAGAGGAAAAGAAATTGATTGTGAGGTTGGAAGAGTTTAGAATGATCCTTCTCAACAGAAATTAATTATAGCTAGAATTCCGAGCCCCACCCGCCCACCCACCGAAAGTAATTAGTTACAAAGCATCGTTTGGACCATATGATTTCCCTCCATCATTCAGTGAAGCCATGCCCTGACTGCGAAAGTAATTTTAGTTACATCAGCAAACAAGGGAAGTTATCTTGAAAAAGTTACAAACACCATCTCGCATTAGTCATATGCCTATGTTGCTTTCTTATAGATTTTATCAAAAAGCTACAGGAGAATTCCGGTATCTGACGTTGACCTTCTATTTAATTTTAGTGTCTGTGGAAGGACGCAATATTAATACGGTCCAGAAGGTTGCAGTGTTTTTAAAATCTAGTTTTCAAAACCAGGCAAAATATGTCAGCAAACTGCTAGGTTTTATAAATTCCACTTTTCGTTGTTTTTACGACAGATTTTCGTAACCTGAAATTGTTGGCCAGAATCCTACTGCTGGTTTATGCTATAGCGTAAGGGACCTAGCATAAGTCTTGGGGGCAAATTGCTGCTTATTAACATGTTGATTGCACTCCTGGGCACAGCCGGACACGCAGCCTGCAGCTCATTAATGGCTATTTGCCACCAAGATTTCAGTGATTTCCTTATGCGGACATACGTTGGCAATAGGATTCTGGACATTCTGCAATTCTTTATGTAGTTTCGTTTTGTCCGACGTAAGGTAAATTCTGTGCAAACTCGTGGGGGTTTCCCTAGAGATGGGCTATGAAATAAGGCACCACATGGCTCCCAGCCATCTTTCTGCACCTGCTGTTCATCTCTGCTCATTTTTTTCTCTCTCTAGTTACTAACTGCCCCTGCTCCACCCTTCTCCAACCCTTAGGAGAAATCAGCAGCTAAAGGAGAAAGAGAGAGAGGAGAAGCAGACATAAACCATCAGTGGCTCTGCGATGTCTTTCAGCTTTGCCTGCTCGTCTCCAGAGGATTATTCAGGATTCACAACAGCCTAAGAAGGGCATCAAATGCAGGCTGGCTGAAAGCTCATGAGCTGTAAACCAAGATGTCCATGATGGAAATCTCACCTTTGACATGACTGCTGGCATGCTGTCAGTTTGATGAGAATAACATAGGCCCACCTCATGTGGGTGTTTCCATGATCCTTTGGAAAAGCTACATGATGGGTTGTGGATATTTACGATGTGTGTGCATGGCACTTTACGGAAGACGAAAGGGGAAGTCCTAGCCCAAAGAACAGTACGATCTAAATTTTAAGATGGGGGAAACAACGGAGGAAGAGAAAAGGAGGGAAGACGGGGTATTAAAAAAAGATAAAATTATGCAGCTGTCTCTGTTCTGATTATTTAGAGACAGGCTGAGTTATTAGGGGCTGGCTAGATAGCTTAGTGGTTTAGCCATAGGTTGGGAGTTCGATTCATCACTGTGCCTCCTGGGAGAAGAGCCAGCTTGGGTAGCCTTGGGAAAGCTACACAGTCCCAGGGCACCCCCAAAAGAAGGGAAGGGAAAACCACTTCTGAGTACTCTCTACCGGGAAACCCCTGAAAAAGGTTACCGTAAGTCAGAATTGACTTGACGGCACATGATTATTATTATTGAAGCTGGCTGCATAGCTCAATGGTTTAAGCATCTGGCTGCTTAGTTATTGGTTGTTGGATTCTCCACGTTGATTCCTGGGGGGAAAGTCAGCCTGTGTGGCTTTGGACAAACTGCACAGCATCAGAGCACCCCTCCAAAGAAAGAAATGGTAAACCAGTTCTAAGTAATATGGCAGTTGTGGTCCAGAAGGGAGGAACACCAAGCTCTGTTGCTTCCTTAAAAGTCAAAGTCTGAACAATGTGTCTTGCCCTCACACTGGCTTTCTGAGGGCAGGGGATCAAAATGGTGCTGAGAGACAGAAAGGGGACGGCGATTCACCCCAGGGAACAGTGGGGGACAGCCCTGCTTGGAGCTGGCCAACAAGGCTGCAACTTTAGAAGCTGGCTGCCTTCAGTCCTCTGGCCAGAACACACTTAAGAGTTCAGTGGGTATTTATCTTCATCTTTCTCAATCTTCTCTGCACAAAACTGTACATTTTGCTCAGGCAAAGCCCCAGGTGGCAAGGCGCTGCGCTGATTCATCAGCCATTTTCTCTTACGGGAAGAAATTAACATAGTGCTGAAGGCTGTCACATGTTGGCACAAACCGCAGGGGGTGCCTCAGCCTTCAGGACGTCTTGAGCGTGCCGGGCAAAACAAATGGATCAATGAGCAAGGTTTGATGGCAGGAGGACACACCTACATTCCAACAGGCACACACCTCAGAGCAAAGCAGCAAGGTTTTGCTTACTGCAACTCCCAGGACACTGCAGGATAATAATAATAATAATTGTTGTTGTTGTTTAGTCGTTAAGTCATGTCCGACTCTTCGTGACCCCATGGACCAGAACGCGCCAGGCCCTCCTGTCTTCCACTGCCTCCCGGAGTTGGGTCAAATTCATGTTGGAATAATAATAATCACATACTGCCAAATTGGTTTTGCCTTATGGTGCCCCTTTCCAGGGTTTTCTAGGTAGAGAGTACGCAGAAGTGGTTTCTCACTCCCTTCTTCTGGGGTGGGTGGGTGCCCTGGGACTGTGCAGTTTCCCCAAGGCTACACACCCTGGTTCTTCTGGAGGCGCTGTCGGGAAGCAAACTCCCAAACTCTGGCTCTGCAGTCAGGTACCCAGCTCACTGAGCTATCCAGGGGGTGACTATTACTTTTTCATGGGTGTTGTAAGGTCTTTTCCGTTCTTCTCCACCAGCAGAGCAACACTAGGTTATTAGCACCACCAGGCTGTCCATGAGCCCCTCACGTCCCCTTGGGTAAGTATTCCCCCCAGGAAAAGAAAAGAAAATAAAGAAAGAAGGAAAAAGGGGGGAAAAGCATTCCACTTCCCCTCGATGGTCCCAACAGGACTTTCTGCTCTTCAGGTCCCTCCAACCATTCATGTAGTTTTCTAGGTAGAATCTTAGAAGTGCAGAGCTGGAAGAGATGGATCATGGAGTCCAGCCCCCCGTTCAAGGAGATCCAGTGGGGAATTGAACTCCCAACCTCTGGCTCCGCAGCCAGAGACCTAACCCACTGAGCTATCCAGCAGTTCGGTTAAATGTGGTGAGGATGGAGGTGCACACCTATGTCATGGGCCCAGTGTACTTCCTACTGAGATGTTTGTGCATGGATCCTAACATTCTGAAGAGGGACCTCTTAGGTGCCTGTTCACCTGAACACACTTATGGGGCTTGTGTGAAGGGCAGCGCTGCCTTATCCAGTCTGCTGCTCACATGAGCGGTGTTAAGCACAAAACATGCGTACATCTACCTCTCCAGGTCTTCACGTGTTCAATGGCTTCTAGGTCGGTGAGAGGTTGTTGGGTGTCTGTGAGAATTCCTTTTGTTTCTGTGTCCCTAACATAGTTTGAGCCCCACACGGTTTCCCGTTACAATATTGGAACAGGGCTGCTCTGATTTTAGGGGTCCCCTCTGAGTACACCTCAGATCCAGCTCAAGAATGATGCATTGATGGAGCACAGGAGATGTTCAACGTGTTTCAAGTCATTCTTCTGGCAACCCTATAAGATTGATTGGCATGCTTATCCCCAATGGGAGCTCAAGCTGAAAGTTCAGTGGACCATTTAGGGTAGAGGCAGGAGGCTAACCTGGGAACTCCTGATCTTGTTCCCCTGGGTGCCACACCCTCTTCCACTCCTCTCATGCACCATAACTGGGGTGGGGGGAGGGTTTTTCCTCCGGTGGTCCTTTGCTGTAAATGAGGTTGACCCGATAGAATAGTTAATGGGATACATTCAGTACGTTAAACATTTCAAAAGGATCTCAAGTATGACAGAGCCTCCTTTCCCTCAAATCGGCTGCAACCGCAGAAAACCATAAGCGTGAGACAAGGGGGAGGCAGACATCGGCAGGGTGACACATTCCTGCTGGCTGATGCATGGATGCAGTTAGACCCGGTTCAGTGTTTGGCTGCTGTTCTCTGTGTCTGCCGGAATTTATTGGGACTGCAAATCTTAAGGCTGTTTAGGTGTTAAAATAAATGACTCCTGGTATTTAGTCTCCAGACAACTGCCTATGTTTTGAATTGTTTTTCACTGTCTTGTGATCTAACCCAGCAAGCGCTCCCATTTACCACGAAGCCCACAGCATTGAGAGAGATGGAAACACACCTAGAAATATTAGCAAACGGTGCATGTATGTTTGTGTCGGTGTGGGTGAAAGTACAGACTGGTAACCCCGGGTTGATGGGGTGAGTGGAGGTGACTCTCTTCTGGGTTGTAGTGCAAACCTCACAGGTTCCTCTCCAAGGTGCTGAATATGGCCCCACCTAGGTTCAGCACCTCCGACAGCTTCTGTAAAGTTTGGACTAAAATCCTGAGCAGCTTTATTGCCCCTGTGCAACCAGAGCCACCAGGTCTCCACCGGTGGGTGCCGGTATGTGTGTAGGTCAGAAGTGAAGATTCCTACCACCAGAAACTTGGCAAAGTTGCCTTTTTGGACTACAACCGCAGCCATATTGGTTGGCAGATTCTGGGAGCTCTTGTTCAAAAATCATTTATTTATTTATTTAGCACATTTCTGTGCAGCACCATCATAGAGTCTCTTTCGGTGGCGGCTGGGCCATGTGCTTTTAATTGTCATTGGTAGAGGAATCCAATGTTGCAAGACACCGGTCACAGAGTCAAAATGCTAGGACTCTTTGATTAGGCCACGTTCCCTTCCCCTTTTGGCTTCCTGGTACCACATAAGTTTACCTGCAATCCTCATAATATTCACATAGCCTTCATATTATATTATGATGAACAATGCAAAGTTTTGAATGGGTGGTGGCTGGGTTGTGAATGGGCAATTAGGAGCCGTTAGCTTTACAAAAGACCTACTCTAGAAGGAGAGATGGAGATGACTGATTTGCTGACTTCCAGAGCACATGAAGGAGCACAGTTGCCTACATTTTGGGATTCTCTTGCAGTGTGGCTGCAACCTTCCGGGAAGGGAGGTTTAACCCCTTCCTTCTCCATATATAACATATCTCTCTCTCTCTTCTGTGTGTGTGAGAGAAAGAGAGAGAGAGACAGACAGACAGACAGACACAGGTTTTATTTAGGGAGGGAACAAGATAAACAGCAGACCTGGTTTCTATCCCACAACCACCTCTCTTGTGTGGCCTGTCACAGCTACTCTTCCCCAACCTCAGCTGTAGTCCTTGAATGAAGTACTTTGATATGGCAAGTCCCAAGTAAAATATCTATATATTTTAAAAAGCTTGTTGATATGGTAAGCTACAAAGCAGCGGTTGTCTCTCTGCAAGTCTCCTCCTAATAATGGGCTTGAACGTCTGTGATGACACGGACTGGTCACAAATATCCCACTTGCTCAAGGCAAAGCCTCCCTCGGATAATGACGAGACAGTACATTTGTGGTGATGGAACTGAAAACTCAGAAGGGAAAAGCTTGCCACAGGGCAGGAGAAACTTTATGCTGTTGGAGAAAAGAGGTGACAAGATGGGAGCCTGCATTTCTTACAAGATTTGAAACAGCCAGTGCAGAGTTTCAAGAAATGCAAATATTCAATTATTTGCCAGCTGCCCAACGTATACTTGGCAGTGTTTAAATGAAATGAATCTCGGAGTTGTAATCAAACCAAGCAACAGCTTCATCTGCATTTGTTGGGCTCACAGTCAAGAATGTTTCAAGTTGTTCATGCCACTCCCTGCCTGTTATTATATCGGCTGATCGTCCAGAATATTTCTATCTGAGGGTGGAGAGACTCAGCTGTGATCCCATTGTCTCCCAATGTGCTCTGTTCCAACCTTCCTGCCCCCATCAGCTCTGTTCTGATCCTGGCCCCTTTGTTAATGGCTGTGATATAAATGGCAAAAGGGACCCAGCTGTCTTGTTTTTATTTTTTCTCTCCCAGAGTTCACACAACTGACCCTTAGAAAGATCATCTCTGAATTTTTGGAAGCATTAAAATCAAGAGCTGACTCACATAATGCAGAAAGCTGGATTTTAATACCGTCGGGCGGGGGGAGAGGGGATCACCATGGGGGTGATGGAACCAGTTTAAAAAAAAAACACACTTAAATTTATATTTTAAAATGGACTTCTAAGTGTAGTGAGTCAATCACTGCAGTGCTTTGCAAGCTGTGTCTGTTCTGCTGTTTGCACCATCAAGTCACATGAAAGGTATAGAAATGCTGGTAGGGCTTTCAAGGGTGCTTGGGAAATTTAAGGAGGGGTCTTCCCAGTTCCACCTTGAGGCCATGAGCTTCCATGGCTGAGCAGGGATTCGAACCCAAGTCTCCTGAGTCCTAGTGTGTCACTCTAGCCACTGTGGAAAGCAGGGAGTGCTTCTCTCCCCCCCAGGGTCTCCCTGGATGTCAACCAGACCTTTAGACATTCAGTACCAAGATCTGAAGAGTCCTTTGTCAGAGCGTACACTTGAATTTACTTATCACACTTCTGCGATCAGAAGCTCTACCTGATCAGGGCTCCTCATCAGAGAAGCACCATGAACGTGTTCAGCTGAATATGCTCCCAGGCACATTTTCATCACAGCTCAAAATTTACAGGAGCTGTCCAAGAGGTGCTGAATCTATTTTAGGGGCAAGGTTTGGCATCCTAGCCCCTGTTCATTTGCAGAATAAAAACTGGAGTGGACTCACAGCTGCCAACCACCACTGACACTATATATGACAGATGGCAAGAGGTTCTCCAGATGTTGTGAGAGAACCATTTCTACAATCTCTGGGCATGCTCACTGGGGCTGATGGGAGCAGGGACCAACCAGATCTAGAGGGGCACAGGTTTCTTATCCTTGATCAGTGGTTCCCAACCTTGGCTCCCCAGATGTTCTTGGACTAAAAACTCCCAGAAGCCTTCACCCCTAGCTGTGTTGGCCAAGGTTTCCAGGAGCTGTAGTCCCAGCACATCTGGGAAGCACTGGTCTAGAACATCAGTGGTGGAGGGAGGAAGATACGGTGGAAGGACAAGAGGGGCAAATTGCTTGGTAATGTTGGAACGCCCTGCTAAGGGAAAGTAGCTTTGCTCCTTTTTCTGCTCTTGTTCTGATATCCAGCAGGTTATTGACGTATGAGTTGTTATTCTGTTCTCTTGGGGGGTGGGGTAGCTGTCTTTTCTGTGTTTTTAAAAATTTCTTGTTTGTGTGCTTTCCTTTTTTCTTCCCAAGATTTTGTTTTAATCTGTATTTCTTCTTCTTAGCTGTCCTGGCAATTTTTTTTTGTTTTTGGTAGAAAGGTAAGATAAACAAACGAGCAAGCAGACAAATAGAATGGAGAAGTGTATGTCATTTCAATGCTTACCACAGCACACACTCCCAGTCCCTTGGTGTTACATCAGACGTCTGATGCAACGTCAACAATGGCAAGTGTTTTGAACAACTCACATGCTTTTAGCAGGAATAAACACCTCAGACTCCCCACCTACTTCCCTCTCAAAACTACTTTCTCAGGACAAAGATTTAAAAAAAAATCTTCATTTCACAAACACCTGGCAGAACAGGAACACTTTGTCAAGTTAGAAAAATGTGGAAATGACCCCGCCAGAGTTTTGAATTTCTGGTAAAATTCCCTTTTTTTTTTAATGCAGTGGAAGTAAAGCTACAAGTTCCCCAGATAGCCTCCCGTCCCCATTAACTGGCACTTACAGTCTCAATAACTCACTCTGAGACATTTGTAGGCAAAACAAACAAACAAAAATTTAAAATGTTTCATTACTTATAGTTCTGAACAGATCAACAGCAAACAAATAACTGAAGGCAACAGACGGGGGGGGGGGAGAAAGGGAAAGAGCACAGAGCAGAGAGGCAGGGCTCTCTTTGAATTCAGAGGGTGGGAAAAAATGATTTGTTATTTCTGAATAGATTTACCGTCACCCTAGCCCAGAAAGGTCTCTCCACGCCATACCTACTATAGATAGCATGCGAGGTTGTAAAAACTCCAACAGTGTTGACTGGTTGGTGTTACTTTAAAAGGAAGTTAGGATATGGGAAGGAGTATCTCGGTCCAAGAGCTGACAGGTATTGAAGAAAAGTGAGGCTGAGAAAAAAGGGATGGAGACAAGATGGATGACACAGGCGTAATTCCTACAAAGAATTCTGAGATAATTTCTGGACATAGCATTTTGCTCAAACTCTGCCTGAGGAAAAGAGGGTCATTTTGCCAAACTTTCTCAGAATATTCTTCACCATTTTTGGGAGGGTTAGCAATTTCTCAGTGACCCTCCTGAGAATCTGAAACAACACAGTGTTAATTCTGGAAACAGCCAGAGTGGTGTAGTGGATTACGTTGGACTAGGACTCAGGAGACCTGGGTTCAAATCCCTGCTCAGCTGTGGAAACTCATTCAGGGGTTGCAACTGTAAAATCTTACTATCTTTAAATCTCTCACAGGGTTGGAAACCCTGCTAAGGTCACCAAAAGTCAGAATGAGCTTGACAGCCCATAAGACACACACAGTTCTGGAGAATGGAGTTTGTTTACACCACACCATTATGCAGCTTTAACCATCGTGACTCCATCTTATGGAATCCTGGGGTTTGTAGCTTGGAGACAGGCTTAGGATTCTCTCTTGTAGTTCCTGGGAGTGAACGAGAGTTCTCTAGCTCAGAATTTTTAGTTGCCACCAAACTACAAATCCCAGGCTTCCTTACAAGGGAGAAAAGGATCCAGCCACAACAACTGTGCAGTGCAGATACCCTGATTGTAGCCAATGCAAAATGGTGACCAGACTGCCAACGCCATTCATTACTGGTGATCCTTTGCTGAGGAAAGATGTGACCAAATTAAGGGCGCGGTTACACTGATAGTAAGAACTACTTTTGCATTAGGTTTTGTGAACTTAAAGTTGATTTTAAAAATCCTGATTATACAAAGCCTCCTCTTTTTTTGGCCACAAAGTGAGGCTTTTTTGTAAGAAGCTGGTGGGGTGTTTTAATTTGACATGCTGGTATAATCGATTCTTTATGAATCTCTTTGGGCAATGGGAACACCCCTGTCGTATTAAATATTGCCTTTGTGGGCGGGCGTGGGTTTCAGACGGCAGAGACACTGCCATCCGTCCATCCAAAGTAATGTCACTACAGTGCTATGCCACTGAATTTTTTTTTAAAAAGAGGGAAGTGCACACATTCCACAGGCTTGAAAACCAAATAAATACCTCACAACATGGAAAACGAAATGGGAAAGAGAAAGTAGCAATCATGAGTGATGCGCCAATGTCACACCAATATCAAGGACAAAGGAAACCACATGGTTGGCAAACATGCTGATTAATAAAATGATTAAAAATCTCACATGTAGTTTCCTGAAGCAGTTTTAAGCTCCTACTTTATATTGGAGTAATAATTTTCAAAGTGAACACGCACAGCAATACAAAAACTACGTGGCTGAAAATCGATTTAACATGCATTGGAATGGAAATTGATACAAATCAGCAGCATAACCACACCCCAAGTTGCACATTCCCTAAGTGGCCAAGGGAATGATCCGGATCCAGACAGGCTTCTTGATGGAACCTCTGAAAAGGGACCAGCCATCTGCCGTCTCTAGTGAGAGGAGACAGGGGAATACTAGTCACAGAGGAGGGGAAAATCTCCCTGGCTAGATTTAAATGTACTTGCTCCCAAGGGTCTTAGGGAAAACTCCAGAGAATAAGAATCAAAGAGCAGGGCAGATTAATGGTATGACACCACATGGAGGCCTCTTGTGTTGCGTTGAGAACACAAGATGTTGAGAAGCAAACTTAGCAATGTTTGAACTCTTCGTGGTTGCAGAAAGCCCTAAGACTTCCCTTTAATGATATACCACTGTAACCCCCACTCCCCAATGGTTTTAGTTAAGTGTTTATCATGGGAAACTGGTCTAAGTAAAAAAATAATAATCTTTTTACGTGAATGCCAAATACTTCCATGTCTTCACTCATCCATTCACCCACATCTTAGGGTCTAGGTTAGTGGTTCTCAGTCTCGGGTAACTCACGTGTTCTTGGACTGCAACTCCTAGAAAGCCCGGCCAGCACAGCTAGTGGTGAAGGCTTCTGGGAGTTGCAGTCCAAGAACACAGGTCGGAAGCCACTGGTCTAGGTGGTTAAGCGGAGACTCTGATGGTTAAGCATAAAACCCTAAGATGGTGAAGTACACTTGTTTTCCCATTAAGATGCAAATCACACCCTAAAAATATCGTGAAATTCACACCTCTTAGCATAAGGAATGTCCTCTGAGAAGGTGACCCCCCACAAATATAATTCAGCAATGGGGCATATTTTGGGAAGTTGCTTGTTCAAGCACAAAACTGCCAGGGAGGTGTCCTTGAAACAACACCAACCTCAGCAACAGCCCATGAAAACCCCAGTGGACAAATGCAGAGAGAGTTAAGTACCCAACCCAAAACAGACAGAGGTAAAGAACACCTCGTTTCTGCAAAAGATGAATGAATGTCCACTTAGGAGAACAGTTGCTAGACCATCTTTCCCAAGCCTGGTGACACAGGTTTTACAGCATGACTCCTTCTGGCCGCAGCTAAAAGGATCAGTGATGGGGGATCATGGGAATGGACGTTCCTACCAACAGGAAGTTACCAACTTGGGGAAGGTGGTGCTAGACTTTTACCAATGAGAAATGCTCAAAGATGTCAAGCCTGAGAACGACATAATGATAATGATAATGGCAATGGCAATGATAACGATAATGACAACTATAACAATAACAATAACTGTGTGCCATCAAGTCAATTCCGAATTATGGCGACACTTTCAAGGGTTTTCTAAATGGTGAATACTCAGAAGTGGTTTCCCATTCTTTTCTTCTGGAGGCACTTCTGAGATTGTACAGCTCGCCCAAGGCCACCCAGGCTGGCTCTACACACAAGAGGCCCAGTGGAGGAATTGAACTCCCAACCTTTGCCTCTGCAGACAGAAACCTGAACCACTGAGCTATCCAGGCAGCTGGATCTACATACTAAGATTTCATTTGTCTCAAAGTTTTGAAAAGTTATATTTTTCAACTTCAGCTCCCTAACAGCTAGCATAACCGATTCTGGTAGCTGTAGCATATGTTTAAAGGGATGCTTCCCGTTTGGATTCTGTCTTATCCTCTTCTTCTCAACCACATATATTGTGAGCCTTCAACTACTATGTAAGACCACAGAATAAACCAGAGAAATCTCAAAATAATGCAAGCGAAAATGATCCTCCATTTTAAATGCATTGGTTCCTACTTTGGTGTGCAAAACTATTACACAGGGTAGACACAGAATATCAGGGATAATGGGCTGGTGATTCACAGGTTGCATCCAGCCCTAGAAGCATCTTGTTCATCATACAATCAACCCCTTTTCCTTTTAATCATGATATGCAAACAGCAGTATTGTCATTTATTAAAAACATCAGCCCTCCCCTTCCAGAATAGCACTAGAAACCTTCCTAGAAAACAAGCCAGCACTTGGAGAATTGCCCAGATTAAGCCATAATATATGCAGAAGGAGAATCATACCACTCTAACAGGATAATCAGCTCAGGAATGCCAATGGAATGGTAGGCAAAACTGGTTACCTGCTTAGAAACAAGGGGGTGAGCTCACCATGGTCAGAAGAATACTAAAACTTGCAGAAAACAACAACAGAGCAGAAAAACTCTAAGACGTACCCCTCAAAATACAACCAATAGATTGAAGTTTAAGCATGATCTGTGGCTAAAGAATGATGGCTATCTCTTGGTGAGGGGCAGGATCTGTTCTCCATCATCCCAGAGTGCAGGACACATAATAATGGGCTCAAATTACAGGAAGCCAGATTTAGACTGAAAATCAGGAAAAGCTTCTTAACTGTTAGAGCAGTACGACAATGGAACCCATGACCTCGGAAGGAGGTGGTGAGTGCTCCAACGCTGGAGGCCTTCAAGAGAATATTAAGACAACCCTCCGTCAGATTTGCTTGGATTTGGATTCCTGCCTTGAGCAGGGGGTTGGACTCGATGGCCAACCATCGAGTATAGAATAGACTCGTAGAATAATTGTAATTATTCTACGGTGGCTGACATACCCAAGTGGAACCCTCTACACTGAAATTTTTCATTCCAGGTCTGACACTTTACAAACAAGTCCCAATGGCTCAGATTCTCAAGCCTGATGCAATGAAGTTCATGGATACCTTGAGGACTGGCATGGATTTGACACTTAGCAAATGTTTGGGCTGGCAGGTAGCTGGTGGCCCAGTGAGTCTCAGGAAATCTTTGTAATGATTTACAATTCCCAAATAGATTCCTATGCAAAACCCCAGGAATCCACACCAAATCCTTCACAGGTTGATAAGTGCCTGGAGTCTAATAAAAGCCCTATAATGTTCTGGGGTGGACATATAGAGAGATCACTTCCTAAAGTTAACAAAACTCAGGAGCTATTCTGCATCCGTGTATCTACATGGACACACCTCTGACCGAATGCAGTGTTTGCTTATTACCAAGTAATTGTGGTTAGAGCCACAGTCTAAACACTTTAAACTGCTGAAAGCCACAACCCAAGGCTGTCTCTAACCAAACCCATTTGGACTCATAGATTGATAGGATTTTGCAAAGACCAGAGGTATTTTTGTTTGAACTGCAAAGCCCAGAACCTCCTCCCATCGTCAAGTTACTCAGTGACACCCCTGTCTGGACCTCTTCTTGACAGTAAGTACCAGGGAATTCTGTGTGACAACTCCCAGAATCTCCCAAGCAGCAAGGCCAATGGCCATGTTATTGGAGGGGGATTATGGGACTTGTAGTCCACAGAGTAACATTTCCATGGTTTTCAAGAGATAAAGACTTATAACTCCTTCCAACTCTTTTTGTCATTCTCCAACCTCTAGACCTCTGAAAGGACTGGAATTTTGTAAATGAGCGGCTAGCAACCCCTAGTCCACCCTCTTCCCCCGTGGCATGCCACCGATCATGCCACCGTTTGCCAATCCTTCTCAAAATGCTTTTCTACGTTCCTCCCACCCCCTACTAAGTTAAGCTGATAAAATAAAAACTCTCATTCTTCCACATCAAAAGAGAGGGGATGTTTTCTGTTAGAGCCGAATGTTGGCTTAATAATAATCTTAGCAAAACAGTCTTTAATCAGATAAAACCTCCTGGATTATCTGCAGCTATCACCTCTTCCTAGACGGCCATTAATCGCCAGCTCATGCCCAGCGCCCTTAACTCTTATCATCTGTAGAATGGCTTTTGCCAGTAGAATTAGCACAGCTCCCATGGATCAAAGGAAGGCTATGCAAGAGGAAGGTCCTCTGGAGCCCAGCTTTATTTGCTTTCACAAGGAACTCCAATGACTGGTCTGTTGGTTCCAGTCCTCAGAAGGGCCATCCTGTATTTTTTGTGCCAGTAAGAAATAAAAAGGAGTATTCTGGAAGCTCCTAGAGCAGTATTTTCCAACCTGGGAATTGTGATCCCCAAGGGGTGTGTGTCACAAACTGTTTTCTGGGATGTGTGTGTGTGTCACAAGTCACCTTATATGTGTTAAATAATTTCTTTCTTGGCCTTTCAGAGTCGGTTATTAAAGTTAGTGTATATGAGAAACAGGTCCTTTGGGGGGGAAAGAAGCCTCTACTTTCTGAGAAGGGATGACTTTACCCAATTAAAAATGCCTTTTTATGTAAATATGGTGTGTGTGTGTGTGTCACAAGTTACTTGGCCATTATTAAAGGGGGTCACGACTTGAAAAAAATTGTGAACCACTGCTCTAGAGGAACAAAATTTGGTGGCAGAAACTTTTCGTGGTACGGCAGTCAACCTATTGCCTTCTACTTAATTTCAAGAGCCCTAAGGACTAGTAGCTTGTGGTTTTTAAACTAGATGCTGAATGGATTCATGTGACTTTTGAGCAAGGTATCAAGCTCACATGGGGTTCATGGCTGGCTACCATGAACCAAAAGGAACTCCTAAGAAAATGCCATTTGCTCCATTGCAATATATTTGAAACATGGCCAGCTGGATTTATTCTAAGATTCCTAATCATAGCAATATTTGACTGCGTCTCTGGAGACCCACCCAAATCGCCTCTTCCTAGAGTCCCACCGTAATCTTAACTGTCACTCATGTGCAGTTCTTAGTGGCATGAGCCATGTACCACGCTCTTCTTAGGAAGGCACAGGAGAAATGAGGAAGTGGGAGTTTTTTATTTGGAGCACGTTTTTCAGCAAACCAATCTCACTTGCACTTCCTCAACTAATTTGAGGGTTGGAACACATTTATCCTTTGGACGGCACGCGTCTTCAAATTTTGCAGCACAGTTCTTGGCTCACAAAAGTGCACAGAAAGATATTAGGGGACACTGTGTACGAAAACACATTCAAGGTTACGTGCAAGACTACAAGTGGCTTATGAAAATCAATACGAATTTCTGTGCTCATAAACATGTCGGCCGAGGTGCTGACAGAATGGAACGGAGTAAGGACTGAGCAGAGGACCAACATGGAGGGATGTAAACACATCCACCCATTCCAAAGAGGACGGATGTTTTAAGCGAGCCAGGCAGGGAGGTCAGCAAGTCTTTGGGTTCGAGTCCCAAGTCTGACTCTGAGTCCGTGGTCCCAAGTCCCAAGTCCTTATTAAAACAAGCTTATTTCCCCAGGGGAAAAAAAAAGGGAGAGCTGGGTGGGTCCCAAGAAAAGTCCATTGACAAATAAACCTGAGTCGAGTGCAAGTCCAATCACGGGTTCAACGTAAGCTGGACTAGACAGCAAGTCCTGTGGCTCGTGACCCCATCCCTGGAGCCATGCACATCAAAATGAAGGGAACCGGTGCTGGGGGTCCTCCACAATGTGGCCAAGACACACTGTCCCCCACCCACCCACCCAGCCAGAGTTCTGATGGAAGAAAAAATAAGAAGAGGCCTTCCTAGTCATGGATTCAGTCTCTCCAAAGCAGGAACCAATGGTGCAGTATTTCCATTTTTCCCCATAACATTTTTGCTTCCCTTTTCCAACCTTCCACGCAGCAATAATATCAGATATATCATATATAATATTAATATAATATATACTATATGTATAATATATAATATTATATGTATAATAGTATAATGTATTTTCCTATCCAGTTTGTTTTGTACTAGAAGAGGTTAGTAAATCTCGAGGCTCTTTGAAAAGGCAATTTGAAAACTTTGCAGGAACAAAGCAGTTATTTTTAGGGTTTTTTTTTTTTTTTTTTTTTGCTTTTCTCCTCTTTTCTAGGTTCACATTTAGTTTCAGCTTTCCAGAGCTTTATTTCCAGAGCTTTAGTAAACACACAGGTTAACAAGCCCAATTCCTTTTCCTTCTATATATATATTCTTTTAAAAAACCCCAACACCTGTGATATTATGCACAACCTTGCAGTACTTTCAGGGTGGTTTTTTTCCCCTCTCTCTTTGCGATGCTGTTCTGTTCTTTTCACTTATGTTTCCACTTCCTTTAGGTTGCATGCACAAGACCACATGCGTACAATAGGCCATGACCCTATACATACTTACCAGTAAGTGAGCATTGTTGGACAAAAGGAGACTAGCGTATTCTTTAAACATTTGCAAAAAGGTGCGCGTTAAGTCAACTAATCTGTGGCATCATCCTTACTGGGTAATTTGCAGCGGACTGGAACAGATTCCAAAATCACAGGTATTTAATAAAGGTGGCAACAAAATGACTGCCCACCCTTCACCCCAAAAAAGCCTGCTGAGGTGATAAAAGCTGGAAAGACAAGAAGCTGCAACCGTCTTCTCACTTGCAAGGATGATGCAGAATTTCTCAGCACTCTCAACTCAGTTGGTGCAGTGGCAACATCAGTATTTTGTGCAACTTTTCCCATTTTTGTGCAGAGTTGCACAGTTGCGCATTTTGCGCAGAAACTAGTATGACTGCTGCCTTGTCTCAAAATTTGGAGGACCGAATGGGTTGCTCCTGTCTTTCCTTACAGTCACCCAGTCCTTTCATGCTTCCAGTTTCTCTACTTTTCCTTCTCTGTCTCTCTTCCTATGAGCTTTGATCCTCCAAGGGAAAAACCAGAGAAAATATTGGCACAAATTGGAAAAGACACAAGTCAATACAGAAGGTTTTGCCTTGCTCTTAGGTGGAAGAGAGGAATCTCCCAGGCTTGGAAATTTCCTTGTTAAGGTGTCTTGTTTTGTTAAGACCGCCAGAATCAATGAGAATGAGGAATTTGGCCCACATCCCTGCACTCAAAATTCTTTAATATTATGTTTCTGATACCAGGGCCATGAAGATGGATCTCAAGGTTCTCGTCAGGAAACAAGTTAATCCTGAAAACTGGAAGTCTGCCCAGCTCAGCATTATATCTATCTGGAGGGAGTGTAAATAGGTCCTGGTTTTGCCTTCTGTTAATATCTTGCAGCTTTCAAGGCACTCCCAGGTTTTGTTCCAAGAAGAACAACGAGGTGGGGTGCCAGTGGGAAAAGGGGAAAATATATGGAAACTACACTGGTGAAATAAAAGAGTGGGGGATCCAAGAGGAAAAAAAAGCACAAATAGATGAGCCCAAGACACCCCAACTCCTTTTCATGCCTGAGGCAAAAGACAAGATGGCGACTTTGGCCTTTCTGTGTACAGAAGCCCACTAGGTTGCAGTTGGAACTTGGTGATGACAAGACAGCATCTCCACTGTACAGCAGACCAGTTAGGGGGCACAAGAGGGGCCGTTTGGCACATGAAGCTCTGTCCCCCACAAGAGAAAGAACGGTCATTGACCCACAGCTGATGCCCCACCATGTCTGGCACCTGAGGCATCCCCTTCACTCTGCCCAATGTTTGGGCTGGCGCGGTTGCCTTGAATTCACTGTTGCTATAAGACAAGCCACAAAGAACAGCCGTTCCAGACTTCACTGTTTGACATTCATGATCAACAATAAGACACATCCAATGCCTCTCTCTCCCGCTCCCCTCAAAGGCCTGTTCATCAGTCATAAATAACGGGAGGCTCCAGCTGCCTAAAAGAGACACAGAACAGAGGCTAGTGATTCCAGCTTCACAGGAGCGATAAAACCACTCCAGGGTTTAGCTCGTAGTTTAAGAGTTATGCAAGGTGTTTGGGGGCTGATAGGGTTCAGCACATCAGAGAGCTCCTGTGAAGTACTGGCATAAATACAGTAGGACCCCTGTATCCACGTGATCAGTATCCGCTGACTCACTTATCCATGGTCTGAATGTACTAAAAATATTGAAAGAAAAATCCCGTCCCCAAATATATATTTTTAGCGATGAAGTTATCAGAACTAGAGGGAGCCAGAGATCATGCTCTGCATAGTGTTCACTAGAGAAATGCATTTCCATGATGTCATTACCAGAACTGGGCATGAGAGGGAGCCAGAGATCATGCTATGTATAGCATTCATTATTATAATAGTGTTTGCTATAATCTCCATTTTCCAGCTTCTGCGGAAGAGCTTAGAACCGATGCCCTGTGGATTTGGGTGTCCTACTGTATTTACATTTTCCCCTTTTTTAAAAAAAAAATGCATATTATGAGACAAAATGGACTTAAAAATGAATAGATGTGGGGTTAGAAGGAGGGTGATACTAAGAGTGGATAGAAAGCTAGAACCTGTACAGAAGAGTGCCTTAATATATCCTTCCTCTACGTGGATTACAACTTCCATCATCCTCAACAGTCCAGGACATTCTGTCTGGGACAACAGGTGCTTCAGATCAACAACATCTGAAGGTCAGAAAGCAGTCTTTCCTTGCACTTGAGAACTGTTTGGCCATTTCCCTCTGCAGTATCGAGAGAACGGTGCCCTATAAGAGGCTCAAAGCTCATCTGAGCTGGTCGGAGAGGCCTTCTGTTTCACGTTTAGCCCACAGAGCTGGCTTAGTGGTCCGCGACAGAAACTGGCTACGAGGGGGTCAGAAGTCAAGCCAGTCCTGTGACGAATGGTGGAAAAACAGGACAAGATGGGAATTGTCCCACAACAGCACTGGGAATTTTTCGCTGGCGATCCTAAAAACCGATCAGGTCCTTGAAGAAGGCAATCACTGTCCTGGCAGTCGCTCGGCAGTTCACGAAAGAACGAATTCTCAGGGTAATGTTACATAATGCCCTCCTGATGAATTACTCTGGTTGAATTAAGTCTCATTAATCCTCTTAAAGGGTTCTCACAGATGCTGGAATCGTGGGGCAAGGGGAATGTGTGTGTGTGTGTGTGTGTGTGTGTGTGTGTGTGTGTGAGAGAGAGAGAGAGAGAGAGAGAGAGAGAGAGAGATTTCAAATGATCTGCTTTCCCAGTTTGGCATTCTCACTTTATCTGAGCCTTCTGTTTTGGGAGAGAGACGGGGTGCAGATCAGCCTTCCACTGGACCAAAAAAAGAAAGCAAATTTTCTTCTTTCCAGCTCCTTATGTCAACTCATAAGCCATCGTCGTTCACCATAAAAGTGCACCACAGCACAGACAAATGGGATCAAATTCCATTTTACTACAGTTCCCCATTGATCACGTATCTATTTGTCATTCCTGTCTAACTTGGACTGGCAGAGAATGGAAACATACACAGGCGCTAGGACTCTTGAGTTCATTCAAAGATGGGATTTTAACTGTTTTTTCTCCCAAAAAAAGCAGTCTAGGCAGGATGCCGGGCATCATCATAACAATCCCCGTTATGTCACCACGCTTAACACAGGTACAATTACAATCTCAAACTTCCAGTGGGATTATTATTTCAGATTCTTTTGTGTTTACTTTCAGCAAAACTACAGCGATGTTTATGTCTTCAGTAATAATGATAATTCTTAACAGACTGAAATGAATTTGTCACCCATTCCAGTAATATTACTCATGTGACATCAAGTCAATTCTGATTCATGGCAATCCTTTCTAGAGTTTTCTAGGTAGAGAATACTCGGAAGTGGTTTTCCGTTCCCTTCTTCTGGTTCATAGACGTAGTTGTTTCATGATGGTGGCAGAAGTTTCCTAATGCTTTGTGTTCTTGTATAGGAGAGAGAAATGAGCCTTTGGCTGATGGGTGCTGAAGTCAACATTTCCTAACCTGATGCCCTCAGGGTATGATGAACTATAACCCCCATCATCCCCAGCTGGTAAGGCAGTGTTGAGGGAATGCTGAAGCCAACATCGCCTCAACCTGATGCTCTCCAGACGGCTTGGGTTACATCTCTCATCATCCTCAACAACACTGCCATGCTGGTTGGGGATGATGGGTGCTGTAATCCAACACCCTTAGCATCAGGTTGAGGGAGGCTGCTCAACAGTTTGCTCCCTCTATGAACTTGTGAGGATTTTATCAAGTTTATAATTAGTAACTGCATTGTATTTCAATAATGTTTTTCTATTCCCCCCAACCCTTTCGGAAGGCCACCTTGGGAGGAAAAAGATGAAATGCAAGATGTACATGTTTTCAATGAACAAAAACAAATGAATAAAACAATACACATTTAGACCCTCATTACTTTGGAACAGACGAGGAAACAAGGGATCTCAATTTGATCAGTGATTTGTTTACCCGGTTAAAGGGTTAACCAGAAACTGAGGCAAGTTGAAAATAACAGACTTTGGCCCTGGGCAATTAGGGGCCGTTGACGAGTTGTTTCATCATATAATACATAGCAAGTCCTTTATCTTGGGTGGATAAATATAAACAGCAGCTCAGAATTCAATGCAAACAACCCACGGAGAGCAAGGCAGGACAGATAACAAGGAGTGGCGTTAATGACCCCAGGATACTCCAGCTGGATATACAAAGAGGACTCATTAAGGAAAACAATCCTGACACTTTGGAAAATAATTTGAGGCAAAATCCAAAGAAACAAAATGAAACACACACACACACACACACACACACACACACACACACACACACACAAGGCAAAGACATGTGGGAAAGAAAACACCTTTTGAGCAATTCTAACCAGAGGAGTGGAGGAGAGAGGAGTGGGGAGTTTTCTCCTGAATCCGGTTAGGGAAGAAATTATGGATCCAGGCTGATATACAGAAAGGGAAAACCTAGAGTCCTTGTCATGAGTGAAGTGGCTTTCAAGCTGGTGAATCCAAACAGTGTCCACTAGAGTTTCCTGGATAATTCTAGGAGCTGTAGCTCCAAAACACTTATCTGCACGCCTCTAGTCTCCACCCTGTCATGACACTCCTCTGTTTTAGGGTCTTCCGTCAGCTAGCGCCAACAGAAAACTGGCTGGTGGTAAGACAGTGTTGTAGGTTTTTGAATTTCTGGTAAAATTCCTTTTTGGCTATGCAGTTGAAGGACAGAAATCTACAGATGAAAATAGCTTCGAGTTCCCCAGATCATCCACCCCTTTCTCATTAACTGGCATCTCAATAACTCTCTCTGAGACATTTGTAGGAGAAAGAATAAAAGCATTTCATTACTTACAATTGTGAACAGATCAACAGCAAACAAACAAACAAACACTGCTTCCAACAGACAAAAGGAAGGGGAAGGAAGAGGTGGAGCTCTCTTTAAATTCAGAGATGGGCAGGAACAATCAGTTAGTGCTGAATAGATTGATAGTCATCCTAGGCCAGAAAGGTCCCTCCCACTGAGACTACAGGCAGCATGCAAGGTTGTAAAAAACTCCAACAGACTGCACCCATGGGGTTTTCCTTGGTATCATCTGTAGTTCAAGGACAACTCCATACCATTAAATCTCCACTAGCTGGTGGATCGGGGGGCTAGGTTTGCACCAATGGTAATCTTCGATCCTATGAAGAGTATGCTGCTTTTACTACTGTACTAAATCAGTCTCCAGATGGCTGTTCATTTTACAAGCAGGAATTCCAGACCTGAAGTTCCTCAAATGCAGAAAGGTAGCATGGCAGGGAGAAGTGCTCTAGCCTGGCCTGCTCCCTGACCTTCTAGATTTCTTCGGGCACTGCATTCTTTATAAGAAATGAAGAAGCACTGAATAGTTTTAACAGTTTTTGCCCAAAAGATGAAGGCATAATGCACAAAACCAGGGTTATTGCCAAAGTAAAAAAAAAAAGAGATCCAAATTCTAGGGAGGCACTGAAGGAGCCAATGCAGGGTAGCAGAAAGAGTGTTGGACTGGTTTACAGGAGACCTGGGTTCAAATCCTCATTCAACCATGGGAACTCACTGGGAAGTAAAACCATCCCTTAAATATCTCAAATACTTCGGAAAACTTCTTAGGTTTTCCCAAGTTGGAATTAACTTAATGGCACACACCACATACTGTAAGTCAGTAGAAGAGCTTGGTCACATTAAAAAAAATGCTAGTCCTCATGAGGGCAGAGTGTAAACGGGAAAAAGGAACAGGAAGCTTTTCCAATGGAGTCATCCATGCCAAAAAAGCTGCTTCAAAGTTCTTTTTGAACCACGGGAAGGAAGGCTGGAGGAACAAGGTGCTTCATAGACTCCTAGAATCATGGAGCTGGAAGGGGGCCTAAAAGGCCATCAAGCCCAACCCCCTACTCAAGGAAGGAATAGAAATCAAAGCAGATCTGACAGAGGGCGGTCCAATTTTCTCTTGAATGCCTTCAGCGTTGGAGCACTCACCACCTCCTGAGGTCATGGGTTCCATTGTCGTACTGCTCTAACAGTTAGGAAGTTTCCCCTGATATTTAGCCTAAATCTGGCTCCCTGTAACCATTTTGTCACTGTACATTTGTTTTGTCACCTTGAAGGAGCCAACAGGCTAACAGGACAGCCTGAGACACACACGAGATGTGGAACCCAGACCACAAAATGTGCCTCTTATTATCCTAGCAGCGAGGAGCGGGTGCTTCTTGGCTTCTAGTGGCCCTGTGCTCTGGCTGGAGAGAAGATCTCCCACAGATGCCTGTCGCACCGGCAGGAACTGCCAAAAGGCTATAAATAATTGTCCCCCTGCCTGAAGAGCTGTCATAACTGGATTCCTGAGTGACAAAAGAAATGTAAGCGCGCAGTTCTATTGAGTCAGAGAGGCAGGGCAGAAACTCCTCATTTGGAAGGCAATTCATCAAGCCGTTGGCCTTTCAAAATTCGGAGTAGCAAAAGCATTCCGGCTACTCCCCACCCGACCCCTTGGCTCTCCCCCTCCATCGACGTACAACAAAGCCCAGCCAGAGCTTTTCAAAGGATAATAATAAACAAGTCTGTTTCCTTCCAGTGCTCAGCCTGTCACCTGATAACCAGGGGCTGCCAATGGGAGCAGAAAGGAGCGCTCGAAGAAGGCGGATAGAGAGAAAGAGATGCTCTTTTCCAACCCCCATCGGACTCTGAAAGCTCTGGACATTTCCTGCAGTCAGAGGCTGATCACATTATTTCAGATTTCAGGGATGGGATACAGGGATGGGAAAAGAGTCCTTTGAAATTATTATTATTTTAAAATCAGATTAATGGGCCCACTCTGCTTTGGGGAGGGACAGAGAGGGCGAACCGCCTAATATTTACATCTTGGTCAGGTTACCAAGAGTGAGGATCGGTGCTTCTGTGTGGGAGGTGGGAAGTGAAGGAAGATGGTTCCTAAGGAATCGAGTCAGCATGTGGAAAACTATTTTGAAAATTACTAAGTAGCTAATTATTTTGAAAAATAGATAATTAAGAATGAAAAAGGAAAGGACCAGTGTGGTCCCAAAGTAGTAACGTTTATAATTCTAGTCTCCCCCCACCCCACCTCAAGTTATCATTGTAGCAGAGTTTAGACATTTTACTTTTCTTTATTACAACTCCAAAACAGGCATGGTATTTTTTCCCCCCCACTACAGCTACCAGATATCGGCAGGAATTCTGCCCGCTTGAATTCAGGTAACATGAGCTCCAAAATCCAAGTTCTCTGAGGAGTTTTAGGATGGTCTCTTGTCAAGGGTCTCTCTAAAGTGAAAGCTATTTTGCATGGAGAAAGACACAGTAGAAGCTTTCTAAGCTTCATAATAACTGCAAAGCATTAGGGAACTGGTAGTCTCTCTATTCATTAGGCTCTGTAGAGAACCCCTCTTAAAAACTACCAGTCCCCTAATGATTTGCAGTTACTATAGAGCTTAGAAAGTGCTACCTACACCCTTTCCCATTATAAATTGCCATGGCTGCCATAAAGGACAGGTATGTATTCTAAAATTCCTCTGGGAACTTGGGGTTTTTTGACTAAAGCTACCATAATTCTACATGGGCAAAGTCTCCTGAATTTGATAGGTGCAGAAAAAAAGGGAACACCTGAAAATCCCATGCTTATCCCAGATTTCTCTCAGACACAATAGAACAGGGGTATTCTGGGACTTACCCAGACCTTACCAGTACGAAACGGACAAAGAAACCACAGTCATGGACAGCATGCTCCTCATGTAAAATACATCTCCATTAACAAATGCATTTGTTGAATTCTTCCAGGAAGGGAAGAGAGAAAGATGGCATCAATCTCCACTACTCTGTGTATTTCACAGAATATATGCATTATATATTAGAGACAGTTCTCAGCTGCATTTCTAGTCTAGACAAGACTCTTGTTTGTGGCTTGAGAAAGGAAAGAAATGCCTCAAGTTCCTTGAAGGTTCTCTCACCTAAAAGCTTGGCTTACCTCCACCCTAGCACTTAAAAAACTTTTGCGCTGAATCCATATCACACTAATGGAGGCAGGATAAGTGACAGGCTACCAAGAAATAACTCCAGCATTATGAGAAGGAAATCCCGAAAGAGGGGAGGCTGAACCAATAAACCTTGGGAGGTTCTTCTGTTTCCACATCTACTGTTGCATCGCTATGCAGGCATCAAGGCTTGCTCCTCTCTCCTGATGTTTCTCATTCGCTTTTTCGAACCTGCTCTACCCCATCTGTCTTATCTCTCCTGCTCTTTTACTCTTCGGTCGACTTTTGAGTCTTGTCTTTACATGCCTCCATAGAACTTTCCTTGCCCTTTCCCACCGCTGGGAACAGTTCTGTCCCACAGCCCTTCTCTTGGTGTCGCGATGTGCCATCAGATCACTTCTAACTTATGGTGCCCCTAATCGGGTTTGTGAAATCAGGAGATGTTGACGAAATGGCTTACTGACACTGACCATTGGGGATTTGAACCCATGTCTCCTGAGTCTTCTTCCATCACTCTATCCACTATACCACATCGGCTCATGTGCATTCCCAGCCTTTAAAAAACAAACAAACAAACAAACAAACAAACAAACAAAACCCCTTTGCATCCTTTTCCCCTTCCAAGAAGCTGAAAATGGCAACTGGCCCACTGTATTAGGACAATACACTTGAGATATAGGGCAGGCTGCCTGGCCTGAGTTATCATGACCAAGCTCCAGACACCCATTCTTGCCCGCTACCCTTATACCTCGTACCTTTTCCTCTTGAAAAAAAACTATCAGGCCTCCTTCCCCCACTCTGAGGGCATCTGCTTTCAACTTTTCAGGTCACTAGTTCTACTGCCTCAGGTCCTCATTCTATTATTCCTACAAATATAAGAAGTACCAAATTAGTATTAATGCTTTAAGAAGCATGAACACTAATGGGTAGTGAGCGAGCATCAGACAGGATTGAAAGGAACCAAAGAAGATGTTATTGCAGTACAGTATAAAGAAAACATGTTAATAAAGATGTATGATTCTTCTCAACCAAATGTTGAGTTGCAACGTATAATAGGGTAACATAGTTCACCTTCTTTACACTACTTATTATTATACAGTTCTAGATAATAATCATGAGATGGATTGACTCCATAAAGGCAACCACAGCCTTGACCTGGAAAACCCTACGGAAGTTGCCAAAAGTTGGAGGTAACTTGACAGCATGTAACAGCAGCTACAGATCATAAACTGCTTCTATATCAGTGGTTCCCAACCTTGGGCCCCCAGATGTTCTTGGACTGCAACTCCGAGAAATCCTGGCCACCACAGCTAGGGGTGGAGGCTTCTGGGAGTTTCAGTTGAAGAACATCTGGGAACCCAAAGTTGGGAACGACTGTTCTATATTATCACATACATTCCGAGTCACTTTAAAACCTCTCACCATTCCACAGACTCATTTTTTCCACTCCCTCTTTTAACTTTCCCTCTAAGAGAGGGTCAAATCACACATTGTCAACCCATACAAAGGCTGGCACAAAGGCAAATGCTTAGTTCTTCATCTCACAACATGATCTCTCTAGAGCTGCTCATCACTGGTTGCAGGAGACAGTTCTATTCTTTCCCATGGTGGTTTCCTTCCTTCCTTCCTTCCTTCCTTCCTTCCTTCCTTCCTTCCTTCCTTCCTTCCTTCCTTCCTTCCTTCCTTCCTTCCTTCCTTCCTTCCTTCCTTCCTTCCTTCCTTCCTTCCTTCCTTCCTTCCTTCCTTCCTTCCTTCCTTCCTTCCACCTGCTGCTCTACTCATTATACCTCCTTTCCCTTCATTTATTACTACAGTCCCATGCTTAACGTATGCCCCTTAGTTGAATCTGAATGAATCAGGGAGCCTACAGTTTCCACAGCATTTTTCAGAGCACAGTTAGTAGAGAAATTCTATTTTTTTTAATTTTAGTTCTTTCATGACATTTATAGGCTTTCCAGTAACTCCTATTGTCAGTGAGGCTTATACAAATGGGGGCGGGGGGTGATATGGCAAATAAAACCATAGGAATATAAAATCTAAAGCAACATAAAAACTCACCCAGCAGAAAACCAACAGCAGAAGATAAGTAAAATGTAGCAGGGCTTAGTCCAGAGAAGCATGAAAACTTAACACTGTACAAATCATCCACCCCAGTCAAGCCATACCACAAGTTTTCAAGATTTTAAAAGGTTAATCATGGTTTCTGGGAGATGAACAGAAAGTTGCCAAAAGTTGGAGGATCTTCTCCCCGACTGGAGGAGAACGTAGTTCAAGGACCGGCTGCCCTATTGGGCATAATGAGGCAAACCTCCTCGGGTGGCAGATGCTACGTAGGATGCAGCTGTGGCAACACCCAGTTCTTCCTCTCGGTTTCCCCAGCTTTCCCCGACCGCTTGCCCTTGGGGCTCCAAAACGAGACTAGTATCTCCTGCATCCTGGGAAACTCTTCTACTTCCAATACAGAACAAAAACATTACAGCCAATTGGGTCAGCTTTTGGACCCAGGGAAGATAGCCCACCTGGCCTTTAATCTCAGCCAACAGAAGGTCTAGAAATAGTCTCGGGTTGGCCCCAAACAACCTTTCCTGTAGCCTGTCTTTTACTTCCCTCTTAAAATCCTTGGCACCTTTTTGTTTTTTTAACACCACAAGCTTCTTTCTCTCTCTTTCTTTTAGCAACTTGTTTGGCTCTTGACAGTGGCCAGAGGAAACAACTCAGCACTGGCCCATTTCTCATGAGAGTCTGATTTTAGCCATCTCTATCCAAGCACTTTGAGGTCAATCCGAGAGCAGCTCCAATCTTGACTGGTGCCAGCAGAACAAATCCAGTTAGGAATGAAGGTCAGATGCCTTCGGCAAAGTTTGAGCGAGGCTGCCAAGGCAGAGATGAGTTCCCGCCCTTAAAGATCTTTAAACTGTCAGTTGTTTCTGCTAGATAATGTCTGACATGTGCCGTTGATATATCACACAAGTCTTTGTGAGTCAAAGCAGATTCCTTAATAACTATAGAAACCAAGGATTATCCTCTTACGTTGCATGTAAAAATAATGACACCATGAGGTATCCATCCATGTGTGCATCCATCCATCCACTTATCTATCTATCTATCTATCTATCTATCTATCTATCTATCTATCTATCTATCTATCTATCTATCTATCTATCTATCTATCTATCTATCTATCCATCCGTCCATCCGTCCATCCGTCCATCCGTCCATCCGTCCATCCACTTTATCTATCTATCTATCTATCTATCTATCTATCTATCTATCTATCTATCTGTCTGTCTGTCTGTCTGTCTGTCTGTCCGTCCGTCCGTCCGTCCGTCCGTCCGTCCGTCCGTCCGTCCGTACCACCAACCAACCAACCAACCAACCAACCAACCAACCAACCAACCAACCAACCAACCAACCAACCAAATTACTTGGTGGATGGAATATATGGGACCAATTGCAATGGTTTTGGTCAGCATAGCCAATGGGATTCTGTAGCCCAAAGCTAACTTTGTTAACTCAGTGTTCTTGGACTGCAACTTCCAGAAGCCTTCACCACTAGCTGCGCTGGCTAGGATTTCTAGGCATTACAGCCCAACTGTTCTAAGTCATTAGGTTTGGCTGAACTCTTGGGTGAGTCCTGGATCTTTCCCTTGTTCCCCAAATCATCAGCACCAAGACTGTCCATCATTCTTTCTTTTTGTCCTCCTTTTTCTCTAAAATCATTTTCTGCTGAGCTGGTTATGTTATATTTTCAGAAAACCTTCTCTTCCTGCTCATTCAGCAACTCATCTCTGCTCAGTTGCTTATTTTCATTTTGCCGTTACAGGTCACCTTTCTTCTATGTTGAGATCAAGAATGTCAGCAAATTCCAGCTCTCCGCCTTCTTCCTTCAAATTAGGGTTTGGACTGGATTTTTAAACCTAGCAACTGAACACAGATCCCCAGTATTGGACAGACTGGGGTCAGGTTTTTACTGGGAGCCAGTCAGAGGCTAGATCCTGATAGCAGACTCACAAGCTGGACCATGGCCTGGAAAATTATTTATCCAAAGTAATTTGCCCTTACTAGTTATTCCACTGCTAGAAAACAAAATTTATGCCATGCTGTTACTCATTGGTACCATTGTTGTTCCTCATTACTATGCAACGTCATTAGAAAGTAACATAATTCAATACCTTGTTTAGGGCTCTTAAATATTTTTAAAATCATTTCATAATTTTCCTGCAAATATTCTGGGGAGGAAAAGGGTTAAGCCACCTTGGGCCTTTTTTTAATGAGAAAGGTGGTTAAAAATAAATAGATAACAAACAAACAAATGAAAGAATAAATAAATAAATGTAATACTTGCTGTATTACTTTTGAAATGTAACTTTATTGTGACTTTTTTGGGGGGACTCATAGACAGACAGGCAGACAGAACATTTTCAAACTCTGGATTTTCTAAATGTGGGGTGAACTCTTAACTGTGGAACTACATTATGCTTTGTACAAACACAGGGTGTAATTTCTCCTTAAGATTTAATTCCTCCCTTGTTTCAAGCGCCCTTTTGGTATTCCACTTGCCATCGCTGATTCACAGACCTGATGAAAACTTCCCATCATCTTTTTAAAAATTTTGTTTCAATACTTCATACCGGCCTATAATTTCAGGGACTGGAGAAAGATTTCTTCTCATTTATCATAACATTAGTTTGGAAGCCCGAGCAAGCAGCCCAAATATTGATACCCATGAATATTATATTTCACCTTTTAAAAGGTCAAGTTTCTAGAGCTCATAGCTGTGACGATGTTGTGGACATCGTGTAAGCATCACCCTGGAGAAAGGCAGCTGATTAAATGGTGAGCTTGTCCGTTTGGATATGATGGTACGTTTTTATGAACAAATGTGTGTGTCTTGACCTGCTTTGTTTTAAGGCGGGTGCAAATGCTTGCACAAAGACAACAGCAATCACAGATCATATATCAGCAGCACAAAGGAGAAAGTAACATGGACTTCCACTCCATGGGAAAAAGATGGAGATGGTGGCTCTGAGAGCACCCCCCCCCAACATTTTCCAGATCCTTTTAGGAAGTAAGCTTAGCATAACATCAAGAAATGCCCTTCCCCCATTGAGTTATTTCAAACTCGGTATTTTCCCTCCTTCTTTTACAAAATAATTTTGGCTGCTACCAGTGGAAGCAACAACTGGAGACAGTTTCTTGGCAGCTGCCATTCACCCCACCCCTCCCTGCCCTTCGAACGCCCCTGAGATACCCCAACATCTGGATACATCGCTGTTCCGAGCAGTTGTCTCCTTTCCTTGTGTTGTCTATCCATAACAAAGTCAAAGGCAGAAAGCTTATATATTTGATGACAATTTAAAACTGCTTGAACTAAACATAAGGCTCTTTAAAGCTCAATGTAGCAAATTCTTTACTTGATGGAGACGGAGATAAAGTCTATTAATACAACATAGTCTCATACATCCATAAATATGTGACTTCCATACACTTCGGTCCACTTTTTTCCTTCGTTGCTTCCAAAATTTCATGCTTTCCATTGTCTCCCTTGCTCAAAATATCATTTTTATCTCATTGTGCAACCCTACAGATCATATTCACTTGAAACTGGAAAAGAAAAGAAAAACTCTGAAGAAAAACAATTCATAGAGGTGTTAAGAAACCAAGAGGCCACTGAGAAGTTTACGTCTGTCGTGACTCCAAAAATGGATAAATAGCGTCTCTCTAATTTTCCAAAACATTACGCACACTCTTTGTAATCTGTGCAGTTTGTCAAGGGCCACTTTCCAGATATTCCATGCAATTTCCATTTTTTGTGAAACATCCAGTGTTTAACCCCTTGCTGCTCTCTTTGACGTGGCTGAGGTTCATACGCCACTTATTAATCCTAGTTTTTCTTTCATTTCCTCCAAATGACTGTGAAGCTAGCAATCACATGAATTGCTGGATAGCTCAGTGGTTTAGATATCTGGCTGGGAGTTCGATTCTCCACTGGGCCTCCTTGATGATCCATAGGGTCCCTTCCAGCTCTGCAGTTCTAAGTTTATTATTATTATTCTGACACTCCATGCAGCCAGCACTGAGCTGCAGCCGGTCGGGCTGCTTCTAACAGTGCACATACAAAGTATGATGGAAAACCTGGTAAAGATGACTGGGCTATCTCCCCAGACCTTCAAAACAACTAGGTATGGGCTGAGATGTCCGCACTATGTACATGCACACAAGTTCCACCATGGGTTCCCAGTCACAGAAATGATTAAAAACCTGTACTTGGAGTCTGCTCAGCAGTGGGCAGGGGCCAGTAACATGTTGAGATGTACATTTGACAAGATTTAGGCACTATTGATCAGGAACACTTCTCATATAGGAAAAGGAGGTTCACCTTATTCTGGGTGGGGTTGTACTCACTCTAAAGCTGTGGTTCCCAGATGTTCTTGGACTAAAACTCCCAGAAGCCTTCACCCCTAGCTGTGCTGGCCAGGATTTCTGGGAGTTGTCGTACAAGAACATCTGGGGACCCCAGGTTGGGAACCACGGCTCTAAAGCTGCACCTGAATCCCGGACTACAGTTCCCAATATCTCCCAGCCAACAAGGCCATCTGGTCCATAAGGCTTCATCCCAAGAAAGGGTGAAGAGATTTGACGGCTTCTATTTTGGGAGAGGGAAAAAGTCCAGATCAAAGACAAGCAGATCTGGCTGGGGAAATAATCAGAGGAATATTCCGGATTGGTGGTTAGATTTAATTCAGCCTTCTCAGGCATTAAACCAACAATAGTCTGAGTCGGAAATGGGAGCGGCATTAGGCAAAGCTTCCAAGAACAACCGTTCCCCCAGAGACAGGTTATTAAAATGTCCTCGTGCATTTCGGCAGTTTCAAAGCACACGCCTTCGCTGACGAAAGAGAAATAAAATAAAATAAACAACAACCAAAAGATGAAACGGTTAAAAAAAAAAGCCAGCAGGGGATGGGGGAGGGGAAGAAGAGAATCCACCTATAGCCAAAGTCTGCCATAATTTCCGAACACTTTGCATAAATCCATTGAGAAAATAAAAAGTGAGGAGTGGCTTAATGAATCTTAGGGCTGGTATCTAAGCCATTTTGATGGTTGAGGGAGAAATCCTGGCCCCCATTTCACACATAGGAAACAGTGACACTACCTTTGGGAGGAAAAGATATGCCAGTGTATAAAGTCACTTCACCTTCGTTAAACTGAATCTATGGAGAATCACTTCTCAGTGCACAAAGTTGAAGACATGAGGTCTTCTTGCAGATGCAATAGCAACCTTTCTCTGTTTTTTTTCCAGGCCTTGAAGAGTTCTTGGCCAGGGTTGGGGCTGGAGAGGATTTAGATCAGGATTGTGTCTCTGTGATACGTGGTCTTCCAGAACATATGGCTTCTCTCTTTCTGTTTGTGTACCAAGAGATGCTGCCATTAATCAGAACCCTTTCCACTCACGCACGTCACAGGGAAATCCCAAGCAAACACTGCTTTAATCCGGTGTGTGCCTGACTGTGGCTCCCATTTCTGCCCCTTGCACCAAGCTGAACAAACCTTAGAGAGCATGCCTTAATCTGCCTTGCCCTAAGACCAGTGCAAGAGAAGAGAAGGTCATCGGCAGTCCGAGCTGTAAATGGCCTCATTTAACTGAGTTAAGCCTTTCTCAAATGTTAACCCCTTCCCTACAGGCCGGCGTTTCCAGTGGGGGTAGCTGTGTTCCTCTGTGGCCACCCAAAACCAATTTTATGATGCAACAGTGAGAGCTGGCCTGCTTTCTGTGCAGGGAGCAACCAGGCGATCTTACATCACTGCTTTTGGAGAAAAACAGGGCAAAGAAAAAGTAAATGCCCCTCCAGATGCACTTCTTCAGAGGCTGAAATCCACAAAAACATTTCTCGAATAAAGCTTATTAGTCCTTAAGGTGCCATAAGAGTCCTCGCTTTTCCGTCTCGATGCAACCGAGTCAGCTCCCTGGATTTTGCGTTTCTTTGTTTAGCTGGGCTTTTACCGTGCAGTGATGTCAATTAGTCTGCTTACTTCAGAAACAGAAATCAGGCTAATGTCTACGGTTGCCCTGTAAAGCAGGTGTGCAAACCTCTCTAGATGTACATAAAAGCTGTGCACTTTTAAGAGGAAACAATTCCCTGTTTATTAACACGAGCCTGCCTCAATCTGCATTTGGAAAGATTAGATTGCTTTTGTTTTGTCATTTGGGAGATAGCACAGTTTTGTTTGAACACCTGATCTCGGAAGCAAGCAGCACTGAAGGATTAGCATGCCTAGAGGGACAACACTGTAAGAGGAATAAATAGACATTTGCCTCGTGTGTGATCTGATCTCTCTCTGTGTGTGTTTTCTCTGTACAGTCTATCTACGTATCCATCTAACCACCTTATGAGAAGGAGGAAAATATATTTGGGTCCGTATTTAATACAAACCCATATAATTCATACTTTTCAAAGGAATACTTAATAGGGCAATTGGCCTTTCTCTAAGTTTTGAAATGCAGTTCTCCAGTCAAAATATGCATACATATATTCCTATGTTAGTAAAAGCAGCAAACAAAAATGACTGCAACAGGGAAAATCGCATGCAAGGCTGGTGAAAAGTTTGGGTGCAAAATGGTTTATTGAAAGGGTAACCCAAAATTTCAGGGGTGGGGCGGGAGGACAAAATGGCCAACGGTTATGAGGAAAAAGTAAATACTTGTGTGTATCAAAGGCATCTGGAAATGGACATGGATTTTCATGCTTTTTAAAAAATTATTGAAAACCGTATAGAGATATGCTGGAGCAAACGGTGGCTTGAAAAAAGGTGAAAGTTATAAAAAGTGAAATCGACAGCTCCCTAAAAGAAGCACTTTTTTCATTTCTCTGCCTCCGTATCATGATTTTATACCACTGGAGGTCATGTACCCTGTATTTGTGGTTTGCTTATCACTAAGCCAGCTAAAGCTCTGGGCAAACACAGCTCACTCTGTGCGAAACTACAAAATTTGCACAACTGTGCAAACTGCACAAAAAGCCCCCGGTTTGGATAAGTGCTGCAGTGTTTAAGGATTTGAAGCTCTGGATGGGTTGTTTGTATCTTTTGTAACAACCACCCCATCCTTCTGGAGTTTGCTGTCTGTGTGTATTTTGTTTCTCAAATGAAAAGGACGTGAGACACTTTGTGCCGATTATAGAGTCCTTGAGGGTGCAAAAAATATATATACCATTCCATGTCCTGCTCTTGGCAAAGAAGGAAGCAAAGAATATTGCATGGCTTTAGAACTCCTCACAGAGTTTTCTCATCATGTCAAGGCAGCCTAAATTGACGAGAACAAGGAATTTAATAAGTATCCTTTCCAGCTCCATAAAAACAAGTAAATCAATTTCTCTCTCTTTCAAAACAGAGCTAAAATAAGCCAGTGGAGGGAGGAGTGGGTTAGCTTTCAACTTCTTCTGTCGCTCTCCCCCATGCAGAATGGAAGCATCAGAAGGAAAGTAGCTCTGTTGCACCTCAGATTCCTGATTGGGAACAGGAACTCTAATTTTGCCAGACAATGGAGTGACAACAAAGGCGGAGGGGATAGAGTGCCACCCCTCATGCATTTGTTTTTACCCTGTTTCAAATTCTCGAATTGTGGTTAGAGATGGGCACAAACTGCCAGTTCAGCGGTTCGTGTCAATTCGTTTTTCAGTCAAACATATGTTCGATGCTTCCCAGCTCCACCTTGTCTGGCAGGCGCCCACTCAGAGGCAGTGGGGGGTGGGGCTGGGAAGCACCAAACACTTCTTTGGCCAAAAACCGAACAGGCACAAACTGCCGAACTGGCGGTTAGCGCCCATCTTTAATTGTAACACATCATTCACAGGGTGAATGTCTACCAAGATGGAGAGAAGCAGGTGATTCTTCACCCCTGATGGTGGAACATGAGAAACATGATCCCCAGTCTGCCAAACCATTCTGCATGATTCAAAAGCTCACCGTTCACAATCTTTTCAGAGCTTAATAAAGGTATGACTGAACTTTGCTGAGTCCAGTTCAGGCTTTTCAGCTTGACAGGTGTCAGAGAAGGGGCTAACAACCTGTGGCCCTAAGGATGCGGTTGGACTGCAACTCCCCATCAGCCCTAACCAGTATAAACAGTAATGAGGGACGATGGGATTTGCAGTTCCCCATCACTTCTCTCCCCTTCTCTGATGTTGGGGATGTCTGGGGCATTGTAGTCTAAAACTAGGAGCTTTTCTCTGTTGTGTTCTCACGTAATGCAACATGACCATGAATCTATCAGGAAGAAGTGCCTTTGAAAGAAATCTATCTCCTTCAATGACAAGGTGAGGACTCCAACCTTATATGGGCTCAGTTAGCCCTCCCTCCCGTCCTCCCCATCCTCCCTTCTTTCTTTCTTTCTTTCTTTCTTTTTCTTTCTTTTCTTTCTTTTTCTTTCTTTCTTCCCTCCCCTCCTCTTTCTTTCTTCCTCCCTCCCTTCTTTCTTTCTTTCTTTCTTTCTCTTCCTTCCTTGGTTATATTGACATCAAAGGACAAGAATTTTCAGACTTTCTGGACTACAGTTACCACAATTCTCCATTTGGGGAGTTCTGTCTTACAGACGAACATGCAAATGTAATGTACATTGGAGAAAGGCTGGAATAAGACTTTGAGGCTTAGCTAGGCCTAGCTGTGACCAAGCTTCCTGTTCCTGCCCCAGTGCTAGCTGGGAGCTTCCTTTCTGTGAAGGAAGCTTGGCTAGAACTAGGCCTAGATAAGCCTCCGAGACTTCCCATTTAGTTGCCTCTTCCCAGATCAAGACCTTCTCCCACAGGTTCATCACATTTAAACCTGCCCTGTGTTTGTACAATAGGTAGAAGTCCCAGTGGAGAATTATGGTAGTATGTAGTCCAGAAAATCTGAAAACCCTCCCTAGTGCTGTCTGTTGAAGACAGCGCAGGTGGCAAAGCCCTCTGGATCCTGCCGCGTACTGCAAGGGCCCTGTGCTCTCTCAAGTCCTGGGCCTCCCGAAGGACGCAACTCTCTTTCAGACCAAGAAGTTTACGAAAACCTTGTAAATATTTCAGTGCAGGATCAAGGCTATGTAAACTAGCAGCAGAGAATCTAAATATTTAAAGCATTAAATAAATGACGTCCCAACACATTTTCAAAATCTATTATGTATCAAACACAGTGGCCTGTGTCGGCCCGCATAAATATTGCAAGGAAAATGACAGAAAGGGTGTGGGCTCAGCTGCCACAAGAGATGAAAGATCAGAAATGAGAATCATTACTTTTTTTTAGAATACACTTCCCTAGAACAGCCCAGCCAGCCATATTTAGATGGCCTATTTATTTCAGTGGCATGTATTCTTATGGAACTGTGTACAGCAGGACCCCTGTATCCACGGGATCTTTATCCACAGTTTTAAACATAGCCCTGTGTACAGCATACAAAGCTTTGTGGCCTTTGTGGCCTTTCTCCTACCCCCCTTGTTTGTTGTATATAGAGTTGGTTACTCTTCACAGTCTCAGGCACTCACAGTGGATCGTGGAACGGATCCCCACTGCAGATACGGGGGGTCATATGGGAGTTTGTGTATTGAGTTTGTGACCACTTATTAAACAAATTGCTCCAAATCTACTTTCTTGTTTGTTTGTTTTTAATCAAAATGTTTGACACTTCTTTATTATGTTTATTACTGCCAGCCCTTGTTTATGGAATGTTCTGTGCCCCTCAGTCTTAAAGTGAGCGATCTTGTTTGGTGTCTTTAGCGTGTGTACATACGGAAAGACTAATTTCCAGTTCCCCCAAGAAATAAAGTAAACTCTATAGTATAAAAGAAAGGCACACTGTCAGTATAAAGACTCAGCTATGGCTCCAACAGAAATCAGGGAGAACAACCAGCTGGTATGCATGCTCCTTCACAAATTATATCAAGGAGGAAGCTAGAAACGTGATTCAAATCAGGGAGTTTAATATTCTTTTAAAACTGGTTTCCAGTGGTCCACACTAAACAAACACAAGTTGAGATTCCTAAGAAGCTGAAAACTGGTAGCTGAGATCATGCTCCATGGCAATTATGCACATCTGTCCTAATACGGCATATATACAGCAGAAGCTCAGGGATCAAATTGCAGAGAGGTTTCTCTCCTGGACTTGTTTCCCACCTCGTTAATAGCTGCCAAGGCCTGTGCTTCGCTACTCAGAGGAGAACTTGGATCTTGCTTGTTCCAAATGCCCAAGTTTCTGCCACTTGAATCAATGGAGATAGATTGGCTTGCGCTTCTGAAGCAGAACACCCGGGCTGCAGAAAAGCTGGCCATTGTGCTGATGTCTCCAAGAATTTGGCAGCCACTGAAAGGTCTTGGGGGGGGGGGGGAGTCCATATGGATGGTCTCCAAGAATAATTGCCATGTCTTCAGCAAAATTGGCTGCAGGAATTAGGGCAAAACGTTGTGCAGGTTTGTAACGAGGGATTGTTGGATGTAGAACAAGGAGGCTCAGGTGGTCAAAGCTGGGCTTGACAATTCGCGACAACTGGGTGACTTTGGACGCAGTTACTATCTCCTGGTCTGACTTATTTCACAGGGTGATGGCAAGGCTAAAAGAAGGAAGAAGGGGGAAAACACTAGAACCTGTGACTCTGATGTTAAGTGGGGGCAGTAAAACCTACGCAAAGGTTTTTTGTCCTTGCATTTAAGAAGTCCAAGGTAAGGTGTCAAAATCTATTTTTGAGGATAGGGCCCAGCATCTTGGATAGCTTTTGTAAAATTTCGGCCCACCCACTGACATTTGGAGCAACGAGATTTCACTGATAATAAGGAAAGGTAAGGAAGAAAAGGACTGAATAGAAACATTATAAATTAAATTTTTAAAAAAATATATCTTTTCATAATATATTTTTATAAAAATAAATTTTTCTTAAATGACCATGCTGGTGGAGGGGCTCTCGGAGGTGTTGCCCCCCCCCCCACAAAAAAGGGACTGTTTCCAAGATCTAATTGTGGTGTTAGGTCCTCACGTTTTGTGATGCAGATGGCAATGGTGTTGAAGTCAGAGCCATCCAAAGGAGCTGTGTGGTGGGTGACGAGAAGAGTAGTTTCACCGCTTGGCTTTTGCCATGACCTTCACCTTGACCTCTAGGAAGGCAAATACTCTTAGGTACCAAGGGGAGGTTCTTGAACATGCTAGTTGAGGACTTTTACGCTGGAGGAGGAATTTGAGGTAGTGAAGATGAAAGAAAGAGATAAACCTTCCCTCGCCAGAGTGTTCAGATTTCTCTCTCTCCCGCTGCTATTTCCATCAGAAAAGCAGGCACACAACGGGGGTTGTCACTTTAGATTTTAGGCGAACAGGCCAGCTGACTCTCAGGTAAGACCAACGGGTCCAGTTAACTTTACGATGGGGAGAGCACGCTCATTTCAATTTCTTTTCCATCAAAATTTTGTAAAGTTCAACTTGCAAGCCTGGGTACATTCATTTGAAACATGACAAATGCTGCCTCCACGTTCACTGGTCAAATTCATTTGGTGCTCCCAACATGAAGCCTGTCTTGTTCTCCCCTGCCGACCTTACACTTCTGTCCCTTCAGATCTATTTATGTTCCCCTCCAGCCAGAAAAAAAAGAGATGACGTTCAGCGTTTTTGGAATAAATTGAGGTGCACAGTCCTCGAATCCCACCAGGACTCCCCCCCCCCCCCAAAAAATGGAAATAGACTTCCAGAAATGAGAAGCACTTAAAAAAAAAAAACATTTTCAGCACTAGCGTAATCCATACTGGCAAAAACTAGAGGTGTTTCACACCACATGTCTGAAGAGGATTCTGGCTTATGCGATTTATCATTTCTTGATCTTTATTCATTCACTTTAGTACTTCTTCACTGGTCACTCTCCTGATCCAAGAATTATTTTAATCCTGCACTAAACCTTTATCTTTTTTTTAAAAAAAAAAAGCAACCACAGTTGCCTGTATTAAAGTCCTTGATTCCAAATCCCACAGGAGAAACTGAGAATGCATGACAATAAATAATACTGAATAATTACAAATTGGAGCAGAGAAAGAAAAGAGGGCTATATCTTACAGGATAATTTTCAGTTCTTGATCATTATAAGAGGGTCTGGGATATTTTGTCTCCTTACGCTCTGAACACGGTGGAAAGTTCATATTTACCGCTGGGCGATGGAAAACCAGATTTGCTGTGCCATGGTAAATGCCACCTTGCACTATGTGAAGGCCCATTCAAAAAGAGCATCAGCCACATAAAAGCAGTACTACAGATCCACTGAGCTACAAAATAGCAAGACGGATAGATCCCGCTGGGCTACAAGATGCCCAGGTGGCAGGTTCAATCTTACATACCTGTTTTACCTGCTATAGATAGAAACAGGGTTTAGCTGATTCATAACAGAGAAATCAACCCTTAACTTCCCATGCAATTAAAACGTCAGCTTCCTGCCACAGCAGCGCATGTTTTTATACCGCGGGTGTGAATCTGATCATTCACATTGATGCTGAGAATGAGGTGCATCTCCTCTTTAATCCGGTGGAACAGGAACGTTCAGTCGGCTGGCCAAATGTCCCTTTTCTGGTGAAGGAAGGGACACTGTCTGACTTAATGAGAACCCCACGGCCTAATGAGCCATTTCCTCCCGGCATGAATTCCCCTGGAAAATAAGAGTCGAAGCATAGCCGTCTCTCTGATTATCACAACAAGCAACCCTAG